>CM055858.1:20582157-22074657 GCA_029490765.1 Euthynnus affinis
TTTCTTCTCGTCGAGGCTGCTGCTTTGTTGCTTTCTGGCGTTTTTTAGAGGCGAATTCGCTGCCAAAACTTTGTCAAAAAAACTAGCAGGAGCTTTACACAGTAGCTGGTGTGTGTGTGAATGTGTGAGTGTGTGTGTGTGTGTGAGTTTGACGTCTGACGTGCAGCTTTTCACGGTCTTGACAGGCAGGAGCATCATATTACTCGGCGCTTGTTGTTTGAAAAGGAAAGCAGCCGAAACTCTTATCTTAACTTCTTCTAAAGGAGAGAATATTTAAAAAAAAAAAACATAAATTAACATCTTTTGTTTCCCTCTCGAGCTTAAAGTTAGAAGGATAATCTTTGTTTTTCGTATGGTGTTGTTGGAAAGTATCGATTGGCTGCATCCTTCAGGAGCTGCTTCCAATGGAAATATGATGGGTTGTTTTTTTTTATCTTGTGCATCGTTTTACACACTATTTCTCCAAGTTTCAGCCTGAGGTATTTGGAAACTTTGGGGTTTCTTCACTTTCACTTGACGTGCAGGCTTACATAAGTGTGTGTGTGTGTGTGTGTGTGTGTGTCATCACCCCTTAAAAGGCTCTTTGTATGTCCAGAAGCCCAAACTTTTGCACTTTGTCCGTCTTTTTCACCCCCCCTTAAGGAAAAAAGAAAAAGTCTTTGCACGTGTCTGTTAAGGAGCCACAAGGTCAGCTGAGGTCATCACACACACACACACACACACACACACACACACACACACACACACACATGCACATTGGTTGGATTGTGTTGCTGAGCGTGCATTTTGGCTCTTGGCTTGGTCACAGTGTGGTTTTAGTGCTTGGCTACAATGGTTTCCAATAGAGCAATTATTATAATATCCAACACACACAGACACACACACACACACACACACACACACACACACACAGCTGAGGCTTTGCTTTCCACAATTTTTACACTCCAGTATGGAAAAATGATGCAAAGGCATGAACACACACAGTCACATGCTAGTGACACACATACATACAGTATTTCACATGCTTATAGATCACGCTCAGTAGCATGATGCATACATACATACATGCTCCTCTCTCTCTCTCTCTCTCTCTCTCTCTCTCTCTCTCTCTTTCTTTCTCTCCGCTGCTCATTTTAATGTGAAAACGAACGGGGGAATGAAATCAAGTCTCATCGAATTTTTATGCTGATGAGTTGCTAAATGCGGCGCCCTCGATTGTCAAGATCGGCACGGCTGCGACACGTGATGGATGGAGTGATGAGCGAGCCCCGAGGAGTGAGACGAGAGAGAGAGAGAGAGAGGGGGGGTGAGAGTGAAGGGGGGGGCATGAAAAGAGGTGAAGAAGAAGAAGGAGAGGAGGGAAAGGAGAGAGTTTGTAATGATGTTGCTTTAAAGCTGGAGGAAGGCAAAAAAACAGAAGAAGAAGAAGAAGAAAACACACAAAAAAAACTCCACAATTTCAAAATAAAGCTCTCCTCCTACCAGCTTCCTCTCAAGGTGCGAACAACCTTTAGTAAACGGTAAACAGGGACGCCTCACTCTGCTCGAAACCCGCCACAAAAGACTTAACGAGAGCGTCCCGCCTCTCCCATTAAAGTCTCTCGCTCCTGGCGTCTTCTTTCTGCTCTCTGTTGATATTCCTTCCCGTCGCTTCCTGTCCGTCGGTTTGGAGGCCTTACTTTGATTCCTCTGTGCTCGTGAAGCAGGTGGGAAGGTCGACGGGCATCTAGCAACAACAAATGAAATGATCGAACTTATCACCGGCCTCCAACAGCCACAGATATCGGATCTGTTCTCGGTCGCCGTCACCTACCCTCGCTTTAATCTTCACATGGGGCGAGTTACACGTTTATGTGTCAGACTGCTGCGGATACAATAAGTTTTATTTACATGTGAAGGAGCTGCGACACCAAACATGAGAGTTTGGATCATATTAGGACGTTCACATTGTGTTTTAATGTCTGTTATAACATCTGGATTTCATTATATTATTGTTTTGGTTACACCGTGTGTTTAGAAGTTATAGTTTCCTGTATTGTTTAGACTTGTTTTGTCCAGTTTGTTTCACACTCATAGATTAAAGTGGCTTATTTATGATCACTTATATACTTCATGGCTATAATTTAAGGGTTTTAATCAGTGTCCGGTCCGCAGCAGCCATCTTTATCTTTGTTTTTTCTTCTGCCGTTTCTGAACAGTGTAACATTCCTTCAGCTGATTCACAGACATCGTGGGAAAGTGACATGGAGAGGCTGAGGATAACTATTTTTACCGTCCGTGCATTAGTTATGCGTTTATATAAATTCACAAGTACATCATCTCATCGTACTGGAGAGACGTGTTGCTGCTGTGTGTCAGCAGCGAGATGTGAGATGTTTATCAAATAGATGTCCAACGCATGACAATAAAGAAACTCACTTTATTTTTTTTCTCCTTCTCTCTCCGTTAATATAAGTGACATTTCCATCCTTCAAGAAGCTTTTTGGTCTATTTAATGTTTATATAAGTTGGATCAGAACCAAATAAAACCTGAAATTCAGTTATATGTTAACTGTATGTTTAAAAAGCTTAATAAACAGCATCAAAATGTTACGTTTATATATTCGTAATAGATTTAAAATGCGCTTAAAGCTCAAAACACCCAGATGTTTTAATGATTGACGGCTCCCTCGATGTCCCTTTTTCGTCTTATTGCACCTGATAAGGCGGGACAAACTACACCCTTATCAGCTTCTCAAAATATTTAATCTTCTTTTTTTTTTGGTAAAATTACACTGTTATCTGTGTTATTAAATTTTGGTGAGCTCCACCCGACTTCAGCTCGTCTAATCAGCCTGAGCGACTGGAAACTCTCGTGTGTGTGTGTGTTGCGCGTCGTTCTATAACGTCGTAGTGAAACGTGTGACGGTTAAGTTTCACCTCTGTCATGTTTGCGTTAACTCTCAATCTTTTTTTTTTTTTTTTTGCGGCTGGCAGCAGCAGCATCAAGGTCACGAAAGATTTGTGTGCAGAGGTCACAGATATTTGTTAGACATTTTACCCAACTGTGAGTACGAGCTGCGGGAGGAGGAGGGAAAATCTACAATGCTGCTTTTGTTTCAGTCCTCTAAGACGATGGAGAGTGGAGTCAGGGAGAAGGACGAAGCCTTAGTCTGAGGTTAGAGGAGAAACAATAGAAAGAACAGGCAGGTGATTTGTTCAGGGGCGACGAGGTGGACGGCGGGGCAGGTGCAATAAATTTCCCCGCTGCAGGTAGAAAAATCCTCAGCTGCAGATCCGTCCTCTCTTATTTTTTTTCCTCCAGCCTGATATTTATACATTCCTGATCATTTGCCTGTGATGTTTACATACTGGACTATGTGCTGGTGAATGTAAATTAAATGAGTGTGTAAACGACGGCTTTGACCCGCGTGTGACTTTCCCTCCAGGGTTTTGGCTCCATATAAGCCAGCGTGCATGTATGTGTGAGAGAGAGAGACTTGTGTTTGTTTGTTTCTGTTTTTCTGGCTCAGACCAAGCACATCATTCATTTTGTCATTAATAAACCAGAAGATAAATATCAGGACAGAGCGCGCGTTTGTTAATGTGCATACATGAATATAAATGTACAGAAAATTAAAGGAGTAGTTTGACATTTTGGGGAAATACGTTTATTTGCTTTTAATGCCGAGAGTTGGAAAATGTGCACTTTAGTATGAAGCTAGAACCAGGAGGTGGTTAGCTTAGCTTAGCTTAGCATGAAGCTACAGGGGGAAACAGCTAGTCTTGCCCCCTGTAAAACCACAAGTATAAGTTTTAACATCTCTGTTTGTGTATGGATTAAACAAATGTGATTTAACACGCTAATTAGCTTAAGAGGTGTTTCTTTTAAACTTTGGAGAGAGCCAGACTAGCTAGTTCCTGCTGCATCCGGTTTTTAAGCTAAGCTAGGCTAAACAACTCATTGCTATAACTCTGTACTTACTGGGAAGTTCCAGTTTATTTCAACCTGATAAATGTGGCTATATGTGGCTCTTTAGGTCATGCTAATTTGCTCTGAATGTGCAGTTAGCCATAACGGCTGCTAAAGGTAGCTAGTTTTGTGTCGGCCTGGCTTGAAGACAAACATTTGAAATGATTGTATTTATTTAGAGAGATGTAGGAGGGTAGCACAGCTTGCCTAGCATGAAGCTACAGGGGGAAACAGCTAGTCTTTCCTCCTGTAAACTCACAAGTATAAGTTCTGACATTTCTGTTTGTGTATGGATTAAACAAATGTGATTTAACACGCTAATTAGCTTAAGAGGTGTTTGTTTTTAAACTTTGGAGAGAGCCAGGCTAGCTAGTTCCTGCTACATCTGGTTTTTAAGCTAAGCTAGGCTAAACAACTCATTGCTATAACTCTGTACTTAAAGGGAAAATCCAGTTTATTTCAACCTGGTAAAATCAATTTATCAGTTTATTTCAATCTTGATCAGTTAGCCATAACGGCTGCTAAAGCTAGCTAGTTTTTGTGTCGGCCTGGCTCGATTTTAAACATTTGAAATGATTCATGTAAAAATCGTGTTTATGTAGAAAGATGTAGGAGGCTTGCACAGCTTGCCCAGACATACAGTATGTTGTTCTGTGTCCTTGTTTCCCCTCGTTTCTTTGTGATGGAGTTGGCGAGAGCAAAGTTAGCATGACCCACGGAGCCAAAATGGCACAGACATGAGAGTGACATCAATCTTCTTATGTAACTCTCAGACTGGCACACTTACTCCTTTGATATAAATGTGCCGTTTACTTCCACAAGAATAAAGAAAGCTGTAACTAAAATGATTCATTTATTAAGAGACAATCCATCAACAACAAGATTAATAATTGATTAATCATTCAAGCAAAAATGCCAAATATTCTCTTGTTTCAGCTTCTCAAATGTGAGAATTTGCACTTTTTAATCCTCCTAAATGAAACGTCTTGATATATTTTATATCTTAAATTGTGTAATAGATTTATTATTGTACTTATTGTATCTTTAGAAGACAAATTAGTGACTTTTTCTTGTAAATAAATGTCTGTTTTGCTGCCAGTTTCACTTGTTAATACTGTAAATCAGTAAATCACAGCTGTTGTGCATACTTGATGTGTAGGAAATAAATGCATATTTAATAGTTTCAGGTCGTTTGGAGTTGTTAAAAATGAGAGCTGCTCAGTTGCTTCATATTTACATCATGTCATCTAAGTCAGATTTATTCCTGAAGTGGCTTTGATGAGATTGTTCAGTTGCACGTTGAGTGTTTTTATTAGCGCTGTCTGTCCAGCGGACAGGATGGGAACAGGAAATAGATGGAGCGCTGTTTCCTTTCAGATTCTCCTCTGAGACAATGGCTCCTGGAAGTAATCTTACCGAGACAGCGCAGACCCCCAGGGCCTGTGTGTGTGTGTGTGTGTGTGTGTGTGTGTGTGTGTGTGCTGGCCGATGCTGTAATGAGAGGTGGTCTGTTCAACATCAACTGACTGAGACGACCAGACACATATACAGTGACACAGTGTGGGAATAAGCCTGGACGAGAAGAAGCAAAAACACATTCTTCATGAGCAGTGTGGTGGATGTGAGCGCAGTGGGAGCTGGTATCGGTCACCGGGTGCCAGTGGGGTTTGTAGTTTCTTGTCAGACAAGGTTAACTTCGTCATAGCGGCCTGGAACTACAGGAAGCGGTGCCAAAACAAATCCGAGGGCCTGGCAGCCGGTGATAAGATGCCTCTGGGGATTGTAGTCTGTACTGACAGATGAGGCCGACTGTCAAAGCGGGCCAGACAGGAAGTGCAGCCATTCAATGCTCTTGATCTGGAGCTCCACTAGAAACAATATAATAATTCATTTATTCGGCGACTGCGGTGAAGTCGGAGAGTAAATCTTGACCGTGTGACATCAGCGTGTATGGCACATCGAGGAAAACAACAACAACAACACACAAACAGGACATGAGACAGAAAGTAGACTGCATGTTCCCAACCGGGTGAAAGTCAGACTATAAAAAGATTTCATTAGTCAGTCTTTAAAAGTCCTGAAAGCCGCATTAATCGATTTATTTTTGCAGCAGAGCAGACTGTAAACACAACGCTGACGTCTCGTCACCGTATAAAGTTAGCATGTTGAGCATGTAAGCAAACACAGCTGCATATTTAGCATTTCTGTGTATGAAATATTCAGTCTCCACCAACTCCTGAAGGAAATATCTGACTCTTAAGTTCTCCTGTGCAGGTCGTCTTCTGCTGCGGCTGTAAATGACGCTGATGAGAGTAGTGAGACTGAATTAAAACAGTGATGTTGCAGGCTGTAAAACTTCTTTAAAAAATGAGATAAAAGATGCTTGAACGCTCTGTAGAGCTTGAGGGGAAACTGCAGGTTTGTGGGTTCACAGCTACGAGCATCATCTTCATATTATCAACATGAAACATGAAGATGAACGCAGCTCTCGAGCTTCTGAAAAGTTGGATTGTTGAAGGAACATCCTGATTGTGTGACAGCTGTCTCATAAAAACCAACAAAAACATGAACGACTCCACTTTAATTAGATTAACAGTGTAATTTTCCAACAGATTAGCATCAAAAATAGCTCACACAGCAGCTTGTTTTCACCTATAAACATAATTATTAATTATTAAACATCTCCTTTGTGTTGGTTTCTTCAGCTTTAAACAGTTAGAATAAAAAAAACGAAACATCTCTGACGTGATGGAAGGTTTATTAAAACCTAAAACTCAGACTAAACACCAAAAAAACAGTGTAAACACTCCCACCATTGTTCTGTTAAAAGAACAATAACACCTTGAAGTGTCACACACACACACACACACACACACACACACACACATAAGGCGCTAAAAATGTGTACATGTTGTGCAAATTACAGTTTTTCTGCATAACAGGAGGCAAAACAAAACAGTGATGTCTCTTCCTGTTAGGTTGGAGCGGTGCGGCTCGTCCTCCTGCGCCAGCGGTTGCAGTTTGCAGCATGAAATATTGAACGCATCGCGAGTGTTGTTCGGCATAAAATGTTAAAGAGACATCATGTATTTGTCGTGTAAGCGAGCAGAGACAAAGACAAACTGTTCGACCGTCCGCTGCGTTAAAACGTTTCCCTTGTTTTGTTTTGTTTTTTTAATCTTGTAGCGTTTAAAGGAGAAACCTTCTCTCAGTTGGCGTCTGCTGGGTTTGATTTCATTTTCTGTCTTTTTAAAGTTTTATGTGAAAAAAAAAAAAAAACTTGCTGCTGCTGCAGATGTTTCCGCTCAGATGGGATTTGACAGCTGTTTTGTGTGTGTGTGTGTGTGTGTGTGTGTGTGTGTGTGTGTGTGTGTGTGTGTGTGGCACACCTTGAACCATCTGTGTCCCGGCGTGTACAGCGGCGGGGCATGTGTAATCGCTACGGGGTCAGTGGATGTGTGTGTGTGTGTGTGTGTGTGTGTGTGTGTGTGTGTGTGTGTGTGTGTGTGTGTGTGTGAGGTGATAAAGGAAGATTGATGGACTACAGCAGGACGAGTGCACGATGACCTCTGCAGATGGGGTCAAAAGGTCGTGGAGATTTTTGTTTTGTTTTGGCGGAGCGAACACTGAGTGTGTTTGTGTGTGTGTGTGTGTGTGTGTGTGTGTGTGTGTGTGTGTGTGTGTGTGAGAGAGTGAGAAATGGTCTCAGAGACGAGCCGGCTGACCTTGAAAGGCCTGCGTGACGTCACTTCCTGTCCGTTTTGCCGCAGTCTTTTCCTCTGAGGCGAGAGAAGGGGACACAGATACATAAACTCTCTCTCTTTCTCCTCTGTTTTGCCATGTAGCCGCACACACACACACACACACACACACACACAAACACAAACTCTCTGACCTCTGGCACAAGTTGCTGAGTCAGTCCGCTCTGTGATATCTGCAGTTTGTGTGTGTTATCAATCACTGTGATAAATAATCTGAAACTCTGCGTCTGTGTGTGTGTGTGTGTGTGTGTCTGAATTTACAGTTGCAGTCAGGAAAGTGACACACAGTCCATCATAACAGTCCAGACGTGAGTTAGCGGAGTGTTTAAAAGTTACCGAGCAGCTTGAGTGAGAACTGCGATGAACTCTGAGGTCAGCAGATACAGCAGCGCCGCTGTTTTCTGCTCACCGGTAACGCCAACATGAATTTTTCATATCAGCGAAAGAACCATTAGTAACTTTTTTTTTCTGTTTGCAATCATAACTACTGCAGGAGGAGGAGGGCGGGGGGGGGCTGGATTACCTTTAAGGGTGGAAATGGTGCAAAAGTATTTTTAAGTAAACACGGGTGAGAAAACGCTGAATAGGAGACGTTTTAAGGAAATAAACTGTAGAGCAGATGACGTCTGAGGATCTGCTTCAGATCTTTGCTCATAAAAAAGTTCTTTGTTTGGAAGAAATGTCCAAATTTGGTTGATAAAGAGTGAAATAAAGTGAAAAAGTTGGAGATTTTACAGCTAAATGATCAACTTTGCTCATCAGAGATGATGTAAATATAAGAAAACAGTACACTTTAATGAGGAAACTTTGCCTATTTAAACAATATATATGCAGGCTGATCATAGTTTCCTCCTCTCTGAAGCAACCCAGCAAATATAATCTGTTGTCTTAACGTCTAACAAGTGTAATCTAGAGGCTGCTTGTCTTATTAATTAGCCTCATTTGTTGATATTAATCATTTTGCTTCAGTTCTTTGCTCATAAAAAAGTTGTTTGTTTGTAAAATAAGTAAGAATTTTGAGTTTTGTTTGGAAGAAATTCCCAAATTTGGTTGATAAAGAGTAAAAATAAGTGAAAAAGTTGGAGATTTTACAGCTAAATTGTAAACTTTGCTCATCAGAGATGATGTAAATATAAGAAAACAATACATTTTTAAGAGATTAAAACAATATATATGCAGGCTGATCATAGTTTAATAACAGCTCGCTCCTCTCTGAAGAAACCCAGCAAATTTCCCTCTGAATGTAACCTGTTGTTGTAATCTAGAGGCTGCTTGTCTTATTAATTAGCCTCATTTGTTGATATTAATCATTTTGCTTCAGTTCTTTGCTCATAAAAAGATCTTTTTTTGTAAAGAAAAGTAAGAATTTTGAGTTTTGTTTGGAAGAAATTCCCAAATTTGGTTGATAAGGAGTAAAAATAAGTGAAAAAGTTGGAGATTTTACAGCTAAATGATCAACTTTACTCATCAGAGGTGGTGTAAATATAAGAAAACAGTGAATTTTAAAGAGATTAAAACAATATATATGCAGTCTGATCATAGTTTCCTCCTCTCTGAAGCAACCCAGCAAATGTAACCTGTCGTCTTAACGTCTAACAAGTGTAATCTAGAGGCTGCTTGTCTCATTAATTAGCCGCATTTGTTGATATTAATCATACCTCAGTGCGGAGGTGTCTCTAATGTGTTGACGAGCGCCTTTTAAAAACAGTTTAGAGAGGAGGGAGGAGGGTGGAGGGTGGAGGTGGAGGCTGCTACTGACCTCGTTTTGACTTAAATGACGAGAGATTATCACCGAAGGAGAGTTTTAAGGGGGGATCTGAAGGGATTTTTGCGGTTCAGAGACGAGCGCAAATTAAGATAAAGCTCATATTTGGGTCAGGAAGCTCAAATAACACACAGTCGGATGCTCGTACACAGCCGGCGGTGCGGCTGCAGAAAATGAATGACATCAAAGATTTGGAATCCTACTTTTTTTTTTTAGTGGAGGGGGGAAATAAAAAGCTTGTAATTTTAAGGTTTGACTGTCAGAAACGATCCTCTTTGATGATCTTACAGCTGATTGCGGCTCAGCAGTATTTTTTAATGAATATGATTCATTCTTTTGGCGGTGTTTCATATTATTAGATCACTGTGGATGTTAGATACTCCATGCTATATCAGCAAACCAATCTGGATTTGTTTACTATGTTTTTGCATACTATATTTGAGCATAAACACACACACACACACACACACACACACACACACGGCCTGCTTTGCATTTATATAGTTGTACTTCTCGTCTTGGGAGCAGCCGAGTGCGTCTATGAAATATTTCCCCCTCATGTGTGAAATGTCTTCAGGGAATAGTGGTTGTTGAGGATATCTGGTGGTTCAATCTGCGACTTCTTCATTCCTACACAGCCTTACATAGCAGTTTTCTCTTGTTGTTGTTGTTGTTGTTGCTGACGCAGGTAAAGAAATCATAACTTCTAATATTAAAAGTGTTTATAAGGTTTTAGAAACAGATTTCCACTTTGCAGTTTTTCTCATATCAGCATGTTGTTTGTTGTGAATGCTACTTTAAACCACAGACTCTTTTCCGTTTGGAGCCAGGACCTTCCATATAAGCAGCATGTGGTGCCCTTTCATGCAGTTGAAAAAAATCATATTAACGGAGCGATAATTTCCAAAATGGCCACCAGGATGCTTATTAAAGGGTTGGAGCCAGTTTGAAGCCCAGAGTTGCCGCTTATGGTCGGCGCCATCTTTTCCATTTGGAGCCAGGACCTTCCTGTTGCCTTTCACGCAGTTTTAGAGCGATAATTTCCAAAATGGCCACCAGAATTTATTTTGTACAACCCGCTGAAACCACAGTGGAAAGAGCAAGGTGCTGAATCCTTATGAAAGGAGATTAGGATGTTTCTTTGTCAACGTCCAAATTAAAACGAGCTTACTAGGTGTGCTGTCCTTCTTTCATTCAACCAAAATGGCCACCAGAACACTTAGTAGAGGGTCTGAATTAATGATTGAGACCATAATGACTCATTTTCCTTATTGACTTAGTGTTTCTAGAGAGAAGCTGAAGTTGAGTTGAAGCTTTGGTTGTTGCCGTTTGTCATCGGAGCCAGTTTGAAGCCCAGAGTTGCCGCTTATGGTCGGCGCCATCTTTTCCATTTGGAGCCAGGACCTTCCTGTTGCCTTTCATGTAGTCTTACTAACTGAGTGATAATTTCCAAAATGGCCACCAGAACACTTATTAGAGGGTCTGAATTAAATGGTTTAGACCGTAATGACTCATTTCCCTTATTGACTTAGTGTTTTTAGAGAGAAGTTGAGGCTTTTTTAAACGACCATTTTAGCGACCGTCGTTGTCATTGCACCTTTAAGTGTTTCCACAGTGGCGTCAGCCTCAAACTTTAGCTGTTGCCACTTGCTTAGTGTCGGAAAAAACAAACATTTTTACACCAATATGAAGGGCAGAAAGCCTCCGAAGCTACGGCGCCTCCTCAGAATGTAACAACACGCCATACACAAGTCCAATCACACACATGAACACATATTTGCAAACACAAACACGAGTAAAGCAGACGTGTGAACTGTGTGTGTGTGTGTGTGTGTGTGTGTGTGTGTTTGTGGATTGAGGGGACTGAAATGCTCAGTCATTCATGTTTACGTGTGTGTTTTTGTGCACCTGTTCGCACGTGTGCATCCTGTGTGTGTGTGTGTGTGTGTATCTACAGCGTGACTGCAGCTTCCTGCCAGGTTGACTTGTCTGTATCCACGGCAACCATGCCATAACAAAAGCGTGTTTTGAAAATAACAGTTATTAATTTTAAAAAATACAGATATTGCCTCCGTGTGGTGGTGTTTGGAGACGAAGCCACTGCGTGTGTGTGTGTGTGTGTGTGTGTGTGTGTGTGTGTGTGTGTGTGTGTGTGTGTGAGTCATGTCAACTATCTCCTTGTCCGACTAACCATCACAATCAAAGTGACGCAAATCTCTGCGTCAGTAATTAGCATAAAATTGGATCTTTGTTCTTGTTAGCAAACATGGCTGAACATATCCAGCTGTTCAATTAGGGCCCCGTACTGACACACACACACACACACACACACACACACACACACGTAAAACACGCACTTATTTAGCAGAAAAGATCACATCAGTTTGTGCTTTTAGTGTTTTGTCTTGTTGGGATGACACGTTTGCATAGACACACACAAGGGCACACATGAATGCCCACACACACACACACACACACACACACACACACACACATACATTTTACATACATACACACCCAAAAAAAATGGCCATTTGGCACGTCTACTGTTTCGTTTGTCCTCGGTTCAGTCGAGCTTATTCGCCACGGTGGCTGAGCCAGGTGGATTAGTCCTCTGATTACACACACACACACACACACACACATAAACATATAAACACACACACACCTCCTCATTACACCCAATTCCATTACTCCACCCTCACACTTGTCCCCCATTTTGTGTGGTTTGTGTAGTGTGTGTGTGTGTGTAATGAAGGAGATATGACAGAAGAGGAACGAGGGGAGACGACGGGAAAGCTCAGAGAGAGACGGGAAGGGCAAAAAATATGGAGGAAAGAACAGGGGAGAAGTGGAGAGGAGGAACTCGGCGTGATTTAGGGAATAAAAGGATGAAATCAGGCGAGACGTTGGGGGGAAAAAAGAGAGAGAGAGAGAGAGAGAGAGAGAGAGGAAGGAAAGTGATTTAGAGAAAGAGAGGGAGGGAGGGAGGACAGACGAGTGAAAGCAGGGAGAGGGAGAGGATGAATAGTGGCTGGTGTCACTATAAATTACATTCGGGGTCTAATCACTGCAGACAGCACAGGTCTCACTGTAGAGCTGAGGAGTACACACCTTCTTAGTAAATATGTGTGTGTGTGTGTGTGTTGATTTAGGAGGTGTGCCACTGCATTTGTCTCCGATGCCAAACACTTTCTTTCATACAATAAACTGTCTAGAAATGTTTATCAAGGGGGAAAAATGACATTAATTTGTTACATTCAAGGTCTTTTAAACATTTTACATTCAAATATATTGTGTTTTTTTTTTTTTGCTTCCAGCTGCTGCAGCTGTTTTTTTTTGGGGCTTTTGTTTAATATTTAGTGGCTTTAGTGAGGTATTCACACACACAGCAGCAGCTTCACCATCTGTTCTGGTATAAAAATTTGCTAAATGTGCTCTTCTTTTAAAATATTGACAGGTTGTTGTACAGTGTCTTCGACCAGGCGTCGGTCAGTTTCTAACTTTCCTGTCTGTGGCTCCGCTGGCTCCCACTGAAGACAGAAATCTTTAATAATGAGTCACGAGAACACAGTTTCTATGTTCATAAAAGACTCAAACAGGAGTAAACACTACATTTGTTAGGGACTATTTTCAGCTGCGGATTAATACGAGTTAAGTTAATAATGACCCCAAAATAAACTACAGCGGCTCAAGTGTTTGAAGGTAATGAAGGAACATGTCAGCCGGTGCGACGGTGCGGCTCGCTGATGTGTTTTTAATAGTTTTTGGACGACAACGGAGCGTCAGATTTATTATTCATTATTCAGTATTATAGTGTGAGGACAGGTCGTAAAAAAAGGTGATAAATTAGCGTTTCTTTAATTGTCAGATATCCAGGTTATTCCTCAGAGAGGTGCAGCAGCAACTACGAGACTTAACGTGTGCGAATGTGCTGTTTAATGTATCGTTGGAAACATCTGGAAGTGATTCGCGACTCCTTTAAAAACGTCTCCTTAAACGAGCGTTAAAGTGTTTTCGCAATTAGTGGCTTCAGAAGTAAACAAAAAACCCCCCTTTTAATATAAAGAAACGTCAAAAGCACTGTAGAGCAGCAGCAGCAGTGTGTTTATAAAATCATTAAAAAAAAAGTGAAAACATCCGTATTAGATGACTCATACTTTGAGATCTTTCAGTGCATCGTTTAGTCTTAATTGCACAGTTTTACCTCTGATGGTTATTTAGTTGGATTCTGCAGAAAAATGTTCATTTATTTCAGGTTGAAACATCAGTAGAATAAAAAAAAAAAAGGACTAGATAATGGTTGTGGTTTGTGGTTTCCTTGGTGTTCTTGGTGTCTTGCACCTGTTCGTCCTGCAGGGGGCAGCACTGAGCCGTGGAAAGGCGGCAGGCTGCTGCAGTGAAGAGTGTGGACATGCTTACATTGCAAACACACACACATGAACACAAATCTTCTTCTACTGAATCAGATTTATTCTCGCAGTTTAGCCACTTAAGGCTGAATCTGTCTTGTTATGAGGGAACATCGACGCCTGCGTCCAGACTGGTGGGCGACATTAATTAGCAAACCTTCATCCTGTTTGACCAAAAAAACCCTCAGATATCATCATCATCATCTTCAACACAGCTGGGTCTCCAAATCCTTCTTAGATCTCTCACAGCGTTGCACAAGGTCTTTAAAAATATATGTTTACACTGTTTTCTCCATGTTTCACTAACACACGTCCTACAATCTCTGCGTGGTTAAAAGTTAATGGGCACTCAGGGGAGTTTCTGCACTACAAAATTAATAGAAGGCCTCTCAAATTAAAAAGTTAGGAGCAAAAATAGACTTGGGGGGAAAAATAGCCCAGTCATTATTTGAACGGTCAAACAGTGAAGTGTTAATGTAACTGTCCCTTGTGGGCCACCGTACTGAAGGGGATTTTAAGGGGCCACAGGTGGACTTCCACAAAAAGGCTGATTAGGTCTTCATTTTAAGAGACGTTTAATCGTATCAAACGATTCATAAAGACTCTCCAGCTGAATGTGAGACCCACTGACAAAAAAATAACCTGCTTTTTTTTCTCCTCTTCCTGCTTGCATGTTTGTATTTTTCGAAAGACAGAACTAGGCCTGAGTGAGGAGCGCTTTTGATTTGTAACTCATGGATTGGGGAAACTTTGAATCAGAAAACAACCAAAGACTTTCGGTAGTAGAAGTGTGTCATCCCTGTATAAAAACCCTGCTGAGACAAAAAATAACAACCAAAATAGTTGAAGAAGAGTTGGAGGATGGAGGAAAACGGTGTGATCCAAAGACAAGTGACAAAAAAAAACCCCTATCTACATCCCAAAAATCCACTCTGACACACTCCTCACACTCCTGTCTTGACTCACAGGTGCCTCATCATTGGTCCTTTGTAACAGGAAGTAACCTCCAGCTTTCCCCGTGAACCTTTTCCTGCCACAACACCTCTGATTCATTTTGCTCGTTGAGCCACCAGGACGAGTGGGGGCAGCTCTGGCACGGGCCGAACAATGTGACTCACGCCGGAGTCTGGCAGCGTACAAAAAAAAGGTCGTAGCTCGCCATTTTCGGTGACGCTTATTCAGCTTTATGAGATTAACTGACTTCAGTTCAGCCACACTGATTTAGATATTTACTCACAAGTCAAAGAGGGAAAAGCTGGTTTGGTCTTCAGGCTATGAACAAGATGTGATTTCTTGTAATTAAAAAAAACTGTATATACATAATTTTAATGATGAAGATGAGTTTTTGACATCACAGATCGTTTCTCATGATCATGAAACAGGTTTGCAGTCGCAGAAATAAAGCTTGTTACAGTGAAATCGCAAAAAAATATGGCAGAGAAGAAGTAATTTTCAAAAGAAAACAACTTACAGCTTACAGCTAGTTCAGCTTCAGTCATTAACTTTTCCTACATTTCACAGCTCTGCTTGATAATTCACAAAGAAAAAGTCTTTCCGAGCCTCTGCTGATAACCAAACCATGATATTTAACACTAAGTAACCTTGAAATAAACTGAACTATTACAATAAATACAATGACACACACACACACTTTTGATGAATCACTATTGTCAGCTCATTTTTATCTGAGCATCATTTGAAATCTTTCAGTACTGCTGTCGATACAACACCTCACTCTCAGTATTGATGTTTCTTTACTTTACTTTGAGAAATAAATGAAACAGAAATAAGTCCTGTTTTCCCACAGAAACCTTTTGTATTCAACAAACTTCTCAAAAGTTGAATGAACTTTGCCTTTTAGTCTAAAAATGGACAAAATTGAGGTTCAAATCACAAACTTGTCTGAACAAAGTGAACAAAAGTATAAATCTGAGCAAGTGCAGCAGAAACTTAAACTTCAGTCTGTAGCTCTCAGCAGGTGCTTTCACACCGTTGTTAACTCTGACGCTTTATTACCTTTGATTGCAAAGAGACTCGAGAGGTCAGTTATATTATCTACACCGACCTTTGTTGTTAAGACAGTCGTAACAACAAAGGTCGGCGTGGATAACGACGCCGCGTGAGAAGCCTGCTCCGTTACGATAACGACACCCGGAGGGACGGTTAACGTTCGGTTCGGCCTCGGAGCGGTCGGTAAATCTGGTTTACTGCACGGCTTTTATTAACCGTGAGGAAAACACGAGGCGCGTTCACTGGGATGGACACACACACACACACACACACACACACACACACATTCAAGTTTTATCCCAGCTTTGTTCCAGTGTGCAGTGACACTGTTATTTAAGACAGACATAAACGAGTTTGCTGAGCACTAGGCTAACGCAAACAGTGGCTCATAAGCCTGTCATTCACAAATACACACACACACACACACACACACACACACACAGGTCAGTACTTGGCATACAGCCGTCTCTCTCTCGGCCTATCAACCACGTTGCATTTCCTCCCAAGTGTGCGGAGGACTGAAATGTATTTTTATCACACAAAAAACACCTAATCTTTGCGAGTCTGTAGGTGATAAAATGCTAAAATATGAGAGATGGATATCTTGTGTTTACCTAGTGTATGTGTGTGTGTGTGTGTGTGTGTGTGTGTGTGTGTGTGTGTGTGTGTGTGTGTGTGTCCGGTGATAACAGCTTGTCTAAATCTGTGTCCTCCCCGCCGACACTCCCTCCAACGCACACAGAGGGGAATGAATTAGTAATAAGCCGGGGAGGAAAAATAACGCGACACCTCGCCAAAATGTGTTTGTGAGCGTGTGTGTCGGTGTGTTTCTGTAGTAGGTGTGTTGTGTGTGAAACTTTTTGTTTTCTACGTTTGCGTGCGTCTGTTTTATTTGTGGCTCGATTGTCAAACTTTGTGGGTTTTTTTTTTCTGTGTCAGCTGGAAGCATCGCCGGGCGTCTCCTCTCTCTCTCTCTCTCTCTCTCTCTCCTCTGTTATTCATCAGTCTCTGTTTCGCTGTGATAGTGTCGGATGATGAAGGAGGTCAGCGGGGTGCTCTCGTGCTCGTTTCCAGGTTAAAAGTCGTCGCTAACACCCTCGATGAGTCGTGTTTTTCCCCTCGAGTAACTACACCCAGGTGCTGTTAAGTCAGCAGGTTTGACTCCCTCGTGGCTCCAAACTATAAAAGTGCTTTTGACGTTCACTTCACTTCTTTTCAAACCAAAGTTTTTAAATAATTTAACATCATCAACATCCTGAACTGCACGTCTCTTTCATGCAGGGTTAGGGTTAGGGCTTCAACCATCGATTAATTGATAACCTGTTGATTATTTTCTTGATTAATCGATCAGTTGTTTGGTCTGTAAAATGTCAGATAAAGGCAAGGAAAGTTTATTTGTATAGTATATTTCAACAACAAGGTCTGGTGGAAATGTCAATCACTGTTTCCCAAAGCCTAACTTCCTGACATCCTCAAATGTCTTTTACAGTTTATTATCATAAATCGATCAATATCAGAGTAAAGAAACCAGGAAATATTCTCGTTTAAAGAGGTGGAGCCAGAGAAGTTGGACTTTATATCTTAAAATAAATGGCAATTAATTGGCAATTAATCAATTAATTGACTAATTGTTGCAGCTCTAATTCAAATAGGAGCGGTGTTGTACTCAGTGTTGGAAAAATAACCGAATTATAGAGTTTTGTAGATGAATATTCAGGACATTTGAGATCCAAGTGACGATAGAGTGGAAAGTTATAGTTTGGATTTGATGAGGCTGGTTGTCGAGCGTCGTCTGTTTTTTTCTTTTCTTCCTTATCAAAAGTCTTTTGTTATTGTACTTTACACTTGGCAGAGCACATCTGTGTGTTTATTGTTCCCAAATGAATCGGTTGAAATGAATTAGTGCCTCTCCGTATTTTTCTCCTCTGCAATGCCCCAGTTTGGGAACCAGTGCTCTTCAGTAATAAAGGCAGATTAAAACCAGTCTGCTGGACTTTTGTAAACTCAAAAATGCAGCAATGTCGATGTAAAACACCTCCATGAAACACCTGAACAGCTAAATTCGGCAGCAAACACAATGTAAAAACTGTAACTACACCCTGACTGATGATTCTGCTCTTGCTCGCTTGCTGGCCTACATAAAATCTGTTTTATGTGAGAGATTATTACCTTAAAATTCAGCTCAACATCTTCTTGGATGTCAGAGCATGATATAAATGTGCATATACCTGCAAATATTGTACACAAACAACTCAGATTTTTTAGATTTATACTGATTTACACCAAAAATAAGAGGGATTTTTTAAAAGAAGTCCTTCAAAGTAATTAAAATCACAATAAACAGTTGAACTCTGGAGATTTTTACTGCTTGTAGTGTTTTTATATTGCAGTATTAACCCAGATTTTCCATTGATTTGATGGATCTTTGATTTATAAAAACAAAATAAACTGGAGAAATACTCCTTTTCCATAACAAAGAGTCTCATCTATTCAGGTTTATTTAGCCATTCAGCATTTTGGCTTTTGTGGTTGATTGAACTGAAATCTGACATTCATGTTCACACTTAATCTCTTAACACTAAACCACACTGTCTATGGCTTGCATTTCTTTCCAAAACCATATTTTCCCTTTACTCAAAGGGACTGTGGAGATTGAGTTTTTCTTTTATAAATCTGCCCAGTGATGCCCAGAGGCTTGTGTCTCTCCTCCATCCAGACCCTCTATATATTCCTTCCTTTTCATGCCACCGTCGTTACATAAGGGAGGAAGGAAAAAGACTGACATTCTCTGCTGAAGAGCACTCTGCGTATATATGTGTGTGCTGCTCAGCTTTTAATCAAGAATTAATTGTTAACCTCAAAGGAAACGAGTCTCCTCAAAGATCCCTCTGTCTCTTGTATCCGTCAAAACAGTCTGCGCCATCTTCGCCCGGATTTCTACGCCGACTGAAAGTCTTTTGAGGTCAGAATATCCCTCATGACTGTGACAACACAACAAAAACATAGTTATACCTTTTTCAATAAACCAAAATAACCTAATCTTCATTCTTCAATAGCTTGAAGGAGGATCCGACCTGCACTGTTTGGTTAAATTTCTAAAAAAGAAGTTCTCAATTTCAGTAATAAAATTGTGACTGTAATGCTTTTTTGAAATGTGAATTCTTATTTAGAAAGCTCAGAAAAAACACTTTTATTTAAATTCATTTGACCCAAAACTAATATTTGAAGTTGTTTGGAGATTAATCTTGGAGAATATTCTCCAGAGGCCTTTTCTGTCAGTTATTTAAATTATGCTAGCAGTGCGGTTCAGGTGTTCATATCCCACGTAAAGAAGTTACCTTTTATAAACATAAACACTCACATTTATTTATTTGTCACAACACTATTACTTAGTAAAATGTTTCTTTTTTACCAGCTGCTTTCTGTGAGAGGAAGATTAGATTTGGTGCTACACAACTAGCGACTGTCTTAACCAGCCGCTATTGACGTTTTGACTTAATTAGCATACAGTTAGCATACATTTATCTAATTTACAAAGAGGAGCAGTTCATACAGACACAATCTGGGATGATTTACAAAAGTGACAACACACAACCAGTGTCCTGATTTAATAATATGAGGCACAGTCAACTTTCACGGCACAACAGAGCTTCCTCTTGTTTTCTTGTATCTCATAGGCAGCTAACACTTACAGTGAGACAAAGGCTAGGCTACGTTTATTTAAGTTAAGGCAAAATGTTAATCCAGACAGTGAAACTAACAAGCTAACTACTCTGTTATCCTGTCAGTGGACAGAGTAACAGGTTGTTTACTTTGGCTAACGTCCGTAAGCTAGCTAGCTAGTTAGTTAGTTTAAATTTTTAGCTAGTCCTGCTCAGACCATGAGTCAGCTATTTTTTTTTTTTATGTTTCTAGTGTTTTCTTACCAGGAACAAACATTGAACTAAAGAGTTGACACAGTAATGCAAAGAAAAATACATTTTGTTTGACTGGTACTTGTCTGGGTTATAACATTAGCTAACATGATTCTCAGTATAGCCGGTTGTTTTTGTTAGCAAGTTTGAATAAGCAAGCAAAAGCAGACATTTTTGAATCTCTCACAACAGGTTTATGCTTCGGCTATACAGCAGTGGTCATTATAATCATACCACTAATTATAATTAGCTGATTAGTCTGAAATTATTCTCAACTAGTTAATTGTTGACTCCAGTCTGGTTCTGAAGCTAATCCTCTTATTTTTGATGTAATCAGTGATTGTGTCAAAGTTTATTCATATTTTCTAGTGTCAACATCCCTCAGAAGCTGAATATTTCTTCAGAGCTTGCCCACTGCTTGGTACATCATGGCTACCATAAATCAAATGTGTCTGAGGTGACAGGCTGTCTTCTTTTGTGGTCTTATGTCAGGTGAAAGGTTGTCTTCTTTAAATGTCTTGTAGCTGTCATGGTGAAGAGAAACTTAATATTGACGTAGGGAAATACCAACAATCTACAGATCTGGTGATTTTGTTTGACCAGTTGCTTAACGATCCGGTTGATGTCCTGCTTTCCTATTGGGAATAATCACACCACATGATGTGCGGTTACACTGCCACACAGCGCGCGGTGTGCCTTGGACTTCATCCTGAATCCAACGAGACTTCTGGATTTTGAAAAACCTCGTTAGGTAGATGACGACTCCTTGCTGTTTTGATGTGCAGGGAGAACAGTGAGAAATCCTTAGCGCACAGCCACAGTAACAGTGATGTCTCAAAGGTATGACAGTACCTGAGGTAGTTAGCACTCTCTCCCCCCTCTCTTTCTTTCTGTCTAAATTATGTATTTACAGTAATTTGTGCCACATTTTCAGAGACTCCTGAGGCTTGTGTGACTTTAGCACGTTCAGTATTACCTAACTCTCTCAAATACACACATACACACTCTCACCCACATACACCAGATCATATATTTAACTTTTTAAAGTCCCACATCTGGAAAAAAAACCCTCAATATTAGATTTAGCAGCTGTCAAGACATTTCTGCTGTGACTTTAGGAAGTGTGGTGCGACAGATCGCACTTGATTGCATCAACAAACAAAAAAAGTGTCTCACCCAAAGAACATCACATATCTTTCACATTTACGTTGTAGCCTGCTCCTTTTTGTGTAGCTTAATAAAAACCTGCTTGCTTTTTTTCTCTCTTATGTCTGGAACATCTTATTTTTTCAGCGCCCAGTTTAGGTACTTGTTCTGCTCTGAGCGATCTTAAGAGTGCATCCTTTCTATTGTAAACGATGAGAAAAGGAAGCCTGTGTTTTAAAAAAGATGTTCCCAGCGAGCACTCAACACAACATTGCATTTGTTACAGCATTGCGGGGACAAGATGTGTCTCTTCAATAGACACAATCATAGTGGTACATTGGAAAAACTTGAAAACTCTGACTTTTTGTGTGTTTGACCCTTTCTTTCCCTACACAATGCAAGGATTCTCACCTCTCCTCTGAATGAGTGATTTAAAATGCCTGAGTGTCAGCCAGCATCTTGCAAACGATCTGATTCGCATACTAACGATGTCAAAAGACTCAAAAAATCAGTGAGGCTGCAATCGTCTGGCATCAATAGAGCGTCTTTTTTTTTGCCACTTAAATAAATAGTGACATAAATGAAGCAATAAATGTCCACTAAATATGCTCTTGCAGCTTCCAGTTACAGTTTCACTCCTCTGTGTCCTCTCACTGACAAAAAAAAATATGACTCTGAAGAAAAACGACACAATAGACTGTAATGTCAGTCGCCCCCAAAAATGATGGTGACATGGAGCAGTGATACAAGTGAGATGACGTCTATTTAAGTCAGCAATTTGTAGCCATGACAATGAAGGTCGCTTCACTTCAAGGAAATAGCATTTTCAGCCAAAACCACATGGTTCACCTTATCAAAGTGATCATTTTAACCCAAACCATGACATTTCCCTAAACCTAACCAAGTGGTTTTCATACCTAGACCTAACCATACCTTAACCATAGCATTGTCACATCATAAAACATTTGATCATTTGATCTGATTACTGCCGATAGGGACGCCAGAATAGAAAATGCTCCCTTTGTTCTGGAGTTGAATGGTCAAACGACGTATCTGGTTGTTTAATTTCGAAGACTTGTTGGAACATAATATAGACTTTCTTTCCAAAGCACCATAGATCCGTGCTGAAATAGTGTATTTAATTAAATTAAGAGAATTCAGTCTGTAAAAATATATTTTGTGGATGTAAGTTACCCTAATTTCAAAGCAGAGATGTTCTAAAAATGAGGTAGGGTCACTAGAGTAAGTAAAATAAATGTCTAAAAAGGTGTGTCTGTATTATTGGTGAGGTTAGGGTTCTGGTAAAGGTTTGGTTAGGGTTAGGGTAAAGGTAAGAGTAGGTTAGGGTTCAGGTAGAGGTTTAGTTAGGGTTAGGGTAAAGGTAAGACTAGGTTAGGGTTCAGGTAGAGGTTTAGTTAGGGTTAGGGTGAAGGTAAGACTAGGTTAGGGTTCAGGTAGAGTTTTGGTTAGGGTTAGGGTAAAGGTAAGAGTGGGTTAGGGTTCAGGTAGAGGTTTGGTTAGGGTTAGGGTAAAGGTAAGACTAGGTTAGGGTTCAGGTAGAGTTTTGGTTAGGGTTAGGGTAAAGGTAAGAGTAGGTTAGGGTTCAGGTAGAGGTTTGGTTAGGGTTAGGGTAAAGGTAAGAGTAGGTTAGGGTTCAGGTAAAGGTTTGGTTAGGGTTAGGGTAAAGGTAAGAGTAGGTTAGGGTTCAGGTAAAGGTTTGGTTAGGGTTAGTGTAAAGGTAAGAGTTGGTTAGGGTTCAGGTAGAGGTTTGGTTGGGGTTAGGGTAAAGGTAAGAGTGGGTTAGGGTTCAGGTAGAGGTTTGGTTAGGGTTAGTGTAAAGGTAAGAGTTGGTTAGGGTTCAGGTAGAGGTTTGGTTAGGGTTAGGGTAAAGGTAAGACTAGGTTAGGGTTCAGGTAGAGTTTTGGTTAGGGTTAGGGTAAAGGTAAGAGTAGGTTAGGGTTCAGGTAGAGGTTTGGTTAGGGTTGGGATAAAGGTAAGAGTAGGTTAGGGTTCAGGTAGAGGTTTGGTTAGGGTTAGGGTAAAGGTAAGAGTAGGTTAGGGTTCAGGTAAAGGTTTGGTTAGGGTTAGGGTAAAGGTAAGAGTAGGTTAGGGTTCAGGTAGAGGTTTGGTTAGGGTTAGGGTAAAGGTAAGAGTAGGTTAGGGTTCAGGTAAAGGTTTGGTTAGGGTGAAGGTAAGAGTAGGTTAGGGTTCAGGTAGAGGTTAGGGTTGGAGTGGAAGGAGGGCAAAGGTAAGGGGTAGGGGTAGGGTAGAGGGAAGGTATCGACGTATCTGGTTGTTTAATTTGGAAGACTTGCTCGAACATAATATGGACTTTCTTTCCAAAGCACCATAGATCAGTGCAGAAATAGTATATTTAATTAAATTAAGAGAATTCAGTCTGTAAAAATATATTTTGTGGATGTAAGTTACCTGTACACCTTAACAAAAGTACCCTAATTTCTCTTTTTTTATGGGTTAGGTGCCATTTCATAGTTGATTATGTTTTCAAATGGTGACAACAGCTCATTTTTTGATCCAAGTCACGACACACATAGAGTCGGTGGGTTTGTGCAAAAAGTTTGTGTCCCTGCTTGAAATACTGCAGACTGGGAAATTTAAAATAAAGTATCATCAGCAGTTGGGTGAGTGTCTATGTCAAACTAGAGTACCCTAATGGGATATTTGGCTTGCAGCAACACACAGTAAACACAGATCAGCTTAAAAAAGAGAAACAATGGAAAAGAACGAGTGGTAGACTTACCCAAAATGAATTGGTTTAAGGCTCCAAATGAAAAAAAATAACTTAAAAAGAGGCTCCATGGTAAGAATATACAGTAAGTCTATTCTAAAGTACGTTATAAACCATGCATGATCGCCTTTGTTCTCCTCTCTGCGGCTGATGCTAACTGACATGCACTTCTGTATCATAAACAGTGTCTCTCTCTGGTGGGAGCCGATTGTGTGAAAGCAGCTTAGGAAGATGAAGCCGGTAGCTGGGAGGGTGAAATAGTGATTCCATACAGTACGGCGGGTTTTTTGTTGAGAGCAGACGGTTGCTTCAGAGCAAACAAGACGTGATAGCGCCGGTGGATTCACTGCAGAATCTGTACGCCTGTCTGCCGGGAACTAAGTGTTCTTTAAATTTTAACCATTTTTCTTGTAAGTTTTTCTCTTTTTTTTTTCAGATAGTTTCTGCATGTTCGCCTCAGAGAGACTTCCCATACACATGTCAGAGACAGTATTTAAATTCAGGCTTGTTTAGCCGAGGAGCAGTAGTCGGTGTTTCAGTGCTGTGAACCAGGAACACTCTGACACGGACACGTACTGTATTTTCTGTGTGGTAGGAAATTACGTTTCTGTAACAGCCGCAATTCGTCTCATCCAAAGGGCAGATCAACCCGGCTTTAATTTAATGTTAGAAAATTGAAAAAAAAACAAAACTAATTGAGCTTTATTTGAAGTGCAGCCTGAGAGAAAAAGACCTGCTTTGGTTTGTTTTGGAAGATGGATGTTTTGTAAAATCTTATTATCTAAAGAGAGTAAGTAAGTAACTAAGGCAGTAGTCTTCTACAGTGTGAGAACATATTCATGATATATCTAGATTATTTCGTCAGGTTTATTTTTGAAACTGTTTAACTTGTACAATCTCCTGTAGACGTTGGATTTCATACAAAACAGGCAGTTATTGAGTACATTTACATGCACAGTATCCTGGTTTTGATCTTATTCTTATTTTATTCGTGTTATTGTAACAGTATGCTGGTTTCTGATCATCAGTGGGCAGGTGTGTCTCAATTTCTCAACACCTCAGACACTCTCAGACGTTTCTGTACTCAAATGTCTGAGTTATTTCAACAGTTGATGATGATATTGTTTGGTTTCTGGCAGTCTGAACACTGGATTGCTGCCCTTACTGCTCTGCTGGATTTATATTCTCCATCTGATGATCATCTTCACGTCATTTGCCATCATATATTTTGTTTTACAGACTAACTACTACCTGCACACATGGAGAAGTAGAGCTAGCATATCTTTGTTTCTATAAAACTGGGATAGAGTCTTAACCAGGTTCCTGAAATCAGGATATAATGTTGACACACAGAACTGGGAAACCAGAGCATAACTACAGTAGGATACGACTGTGTGTGTAAGTGCACCCATTTTTTAAATTACATCACAAAACGATTAGCTAACTTACCCTTTGGCTAACAGATCTATCTATGCAGAACATTTTATAATGTGTTGTTTTTAGTTATTAAAGTGGCCATATCATGCTTTGATGTGATTTTCTGCCTTTTATATGTTGTTATTGTGTCAGATGTTTAAGTTAAACATGGTCAAATATCCAAAACTTGATGTGAAAGTATGTAAAAATGCTTCCTGCAAGTCAAAATCCAGGGCGTCAAGCTGCCCTGAATGCTTCGTTTGTGATGTTTTTTCTATTCTGCTGACGAGCTAATGTTTTCAGTCATATGGATGTATTTGAGTAGTTGACATTTTGAGTAAAGAATCAGAAAAAGAAAAAAAATCCAACTACTGTCGTTGTGTTTTCATAGCCTCCTGAGCCGCTGGCCAATCAGAACAGAGCAGGCTCATCAGGAGGCGGGGCCTTAAAGAGACAGGAGCTAAAACGGCCTGTTTCAGACAGAGGCTGAACTGAGGAGCTGCATTAAGAGCCAGTTTAAGATAAATAAAGAGTTTTTTGAAGTGCCAATCATGCAAAGATATTCCAGTAGAGCCCCAGAATATAAATATAGATCTATAAATGTGCATGATACATCCCCTTTAAAAAAATAGTCAGTGACTATTCTGGTCTTTGCACAGTTCTTGATGTCAGCAGGAACTAAGACGTGACTCTGAATGAATCTGCAAAACAAGCTTTTGACCACATATATCTATCTCTCTCTCTATATATATATATATAACATGTATACGAGTGTGTTACAGTTTAAGTAATGTACCAGACTTAATTTACCTTCAAGAAACATTTCCCCCTGTCTCCTGCGGACTTGAGAGCACGTCGGGTTTTCACAAGCAAATTGGATTTAATTCAGTGGAACACGAATCAAACCGGAGACACTTTGCGGTTAAGTGGCCTAAGAACTCGAAGCATAACATCCACTATAGTCCATTATCAGTTTTTATAAGTTTTCGGCGAGTGGGTGAAGCAATCGTTGCCACGGAATAAATTGCAGGCTCGTTAAATAGCGGAGAAACACTTTTTTTTTGTGGGGGGCGATGATGCTGATTGCCTACTCTAGCTTACAGTATGCTCACTTGACATTGCTGTGACCCCCATCAGAGGCGACAACAAGCTCGATTTCTCCGCCCTCCCTTCTTGAAAAGTTTCTTCTTCTCCTTATTCTGATTATTAGAGCTCATCGGGCTCACAGTCGGACAACCGGCTGCTGTCACGTCTGGGATTTTCCCGTGTTTGTGTTAGTCATTGTTTTTTTTTTTTTTTTATCAGCTGCTGGATGTGTCAAATTATTTCATCAGCGGCTGATTCAAGGCGACACCTCATTCATGTCGACATTGAATGGCCATTTGCGATCGCGCGGGGCTTGATTTGTTTTGATTGTCTGTTTGTGTTGGAGGTTTGACAGTGACGGGGGGGGGCCGACATTCCCGTTTCTCCTCAAATCACACACCACAAACTCCTTTCTGCCTTCCTTTTAAAATGTCATCCCTCTTTCCCTCCTCCTCCCACTCTTGTTCCCCTTTCTCTCCCTAATGCCACAATCCCTCTTGGTCTCCTTTTTTTTTTTTTTTTTTACTCTCCCCTCTCATACCTCCCTGCCCTAATCCCTCCTTCTCCCTTCTCCTTCTCTCTTATCGCCTCCTGTAACCGTCCCTCTATCTTTCCCTCCCCTCCCCTCCCCTCCTCTCCTAATTAAGCCATCCCTCTCCCTGTTTTCCCTCCAAATCTGCTCTCTTACCTCTCCGCTCGTCCATCCCTCCTCCCTAATCCCTCTTTCTTTCTCCCTCCCTCCTTCCCTCCTCGGTCCTTGTTCTCCCTGACAACACACACGGCGTTATGTAATCTACGTCTCTGGGTATTAGTTATGCAAATTCATACATTTTTATTTACGTGTGATTTTTCTCCTTCCTGTCTCTCTGCTCCCTCCTCCCTCCATCCCTTCTTTTCCTATCTCTCCCTCTCTTTTTCCCCCCATTTGTTCCCTCTTTATCTCCACCTTTCCTCCCTCCATCTATCCTTTCCCTCCTCTTCTCCTCTCTTCTTCCTCCCTTTTCCTTTTTCACCTCACTCCCAATAATCTTATATCCCGTCCTTATTTCACTTCCTCTCCCCTCCTCCTCCACTTCATCCCCACCCTCTCTCCTCTCTCCTCTCTCTCTCCATCCATCACTTCCTCTCTCTCTCTCTCTCTCTCTCTCCCAGCCACCAGCGGTCTAGAGGCGGAGAGCAGCAGGCGTGGCGGCAGCAGCAACAGCAGCCACGGCGACGGCAACCACAGCAGCAGCAGCGGCGGCGGCGGTGGAGGAGGAGGAGGAGGAGGCAGCAGCAGCAGCAGCGGTGGCGGCGGCGCGGCCCACTTCAGGTCTCCATGGCAACAGAGCGTGAACGTGTTCGGCTCGTGGAGCAGGCCTGAGTGTGTCGAGGAGCTGCACCAGCAGGCGCAGCTCAACCTCCAGAGCCTGCTGCAAGGTAAAAGGATGGATGGAGAGGAGGAGAGAGAGAGGGATTGGATGGATGGATGGGTGTGTGTGTGCGTGTGTGTGTGTGTGTGTGTGTGTGTGGGTGAGAGTGTGTGTGCTGTGTGTTTTGAGTGGGTGGGAAAAGGCATGGAGGCAGAAGCGGGAGGTGGGTGGGAAAGTGTTTACATGCGTGTGTGGTGTTGGACTGCGTTGACATGGGTGTGTGTCGACCGCCTTAAATGTGTGTGTGTGTGTGTGTGTGTGTGTGTGTGTGTGTGTTAGGTTTTTCTTGATATATTGTGTTTATATTGTAGAGTGTGTGTGTGTGTGTGTGTGTGTGTGTTTAGCTCATAGATGCACTGCTCATGGTGTGTGTTGGATTCACCTTGCAGGGTTGTTATTTAAGGTTGTATCTGTGTGTGTGTTGGATTGGATGTACACTGTTGATAAGTGTGACTGTGTGTGTGTGTGTGTGTGTGTGTAGAACGAGGCTTTGTGTTTACATTGTAGTTAGTTGTTACTCTGCCTTGTTTTGTGTTTTTTAAGGTGGAGCGCTGTCATTTTAATATTAATCGCTTGTTTATGGAAGATGCTGCTCTGTCTGTAGAGACCTGAGTGTGTGTGTGTGTGTGTGTGTGTGTGTGTGTGTGTGTGTGTGTGCAAATTAGTACTCAGGGGAACTAGGGTTTCCATTTGTTCTCAGGTACCACTGTTTCGCTCGGTTTTTCCCTCCCCTCTCTCTCTCTCTCTCTCTCTCTCTCTCTCTCTTTCTTCATTTCTGCGTGACTCATGCTGTCTCGCCCTTTGCCCGGCCCTTCTTCCATTAAAACAATCAGAGTGGGGTTTTTTTGTTGTTGTTGTTGTTTTGTTTTGTTTTTATCTGAATGAACCGGTGGAGCCGAGCGGCAGCAAGACAACCTTGAACAAACACCTGAGGGACTTGAATGAATGAATGAATGACGTTTATCGACTTCACTTGTTGATCACAGAATGTCATTTTTGCAAGAAACAGATCTCACAGTTCATCTGTTGACACCATATTTAACACGAGGAGACGCGGCTGGCGTCTTCATCAAACCAACAACGTGTCAGTCCGTCTCTCAATACGTCTCAGAGCTCACCGGTTCCTAACGGAGACGCAAACCCTTTAAGAACTAAAATATGTAGTTATATATTTAAAGGAGCATTTTCCTAAAAGCTTAACACTGAAGACTTTCAAAAATACTAAAACATAAGTAAATATAGTGTTTGTGTTGTTTTCAGCAGCAGATTAATACGTATTCGGTGCAGCAGCAGAACAACTACGGCGTAACAGTGTGGCTGATTAACGAGTTGATGGTTTTGGGTCTTTTTTTCATGTGTGAAGGTCTAAAACTGTAGAAATTAAGTGACTTTTCCCTTAAAAAATAAGAGAAACTGATATAAGGCTGCATTCACACGAATCGCTGTGGGTCAGTTCGGATTTGTTGGCGTGTGACTACGTTGGTCATTTGTGTGACGTCATGTTGTAAACTGTTAATCCCTCCAGTCCAGAAGGTGGCGGTAATACGCATGAGAGTAGTTCACCAACCGCCATGAAACAACGAAAGAGACGAAGAGAAAAAGAAGAAGAAGCGCTCATATAAGGTTGTGAAATTACTCACAGCGGCGACAAGTCTCTCCTCCGTCATCTTCCGTCCAAAGCAGAATGCTGAAATGCTGCGATGCTACATGCTAAATAAACAACGTTCCTCTTCCGGTCTTTCGTCTTCCGGTCTAATCGTCGACCTACGTGATTGGCCACCGCAGCGTGACGTCGGGTTGCGGTTCTCCAAAAGTTGACTCCGGCTCAACTTTCCGGCCGCAGGCGAGCCGCTCTACCCCCGTTCAAACCAACGGGACGACTAGCGCGTTAGCGTGAATGCAGCCTAAGACTCTCCGCTCACTTCGTATGCTGACGACACACCGATTTATTTTCAGAAGCGACGACATTAAAAATAAACTGAACGGTGTGGTGGTTCCACTTTTTTTCAAACCATCACCACCGTAGATTGTAGGCTGAATAAAGACGGACTTAGCGTGGTGTGACGTCACCTGTTAGTTTGAAACCACTTTTTTAGCGATTGAGACCACGAAAAATAATCGATTGAGAGAATTTAACCGATTGATTTTCTTGCAGCCAGAATCCATCGTATATAAAAAGTAGCTGCAGCTCGGTCACTACTAACAGCTGGACGGTTTGCTAGTCAGCTGTGCGGAGATCGCAGGCTGATGTTTAAGATAATGAAACAGCGGGAGCAGAGTGGAGGAGTAGCTAGCAGACTTTCTGTTTTCTGCCCTTCTTGTGCTTGAAGCTAATTATTAAAGTGGATGTCTCTACTTAATTGGAGCATGTGGACGTAATGATATGCGTCCAATAACAGCCCTCACTGAAAGGTCACTGAGGTTTTCCTGTTTTTTGTCTTATCGCTCAGTCCTGTTCATACGTCACGGAGAATAACGGAGCTCTGTGGTACAGAGGAATATCACACAAACAGATACTCGTTAGGATCGATTCCCTGCAGGTTTTTTGGTCCTTTCTTAGGATTTGAGTCCAATAAGAAGAATATAAAATGTCACCAGCCTTCTCCTTTCAATCCTTTGATATCGAAAAGCCGCAAAAAAAAGCAACGTTTTGTTCAAAAACAAACAACAAAATAGAGCAATTTGTGAGTTGAAAGTTTCCGTAGATGTTTTATATTTTTATGGAGTTATAAAGATCGAGTTTTTCTTTCTCCACTTTCCTCTTGTTTATGTATAATGTGTGTGTGTGTGTGTGTGTGTGTGTGTGTGTGTGTGTGTGTGTGCAGCTGCTGTACAGTATGTCGCCTCCTACATCTCTCTCTCTCTCTGTATCTCTTTTCTCTTTTTCTCTACTGCTATGTCTTAATACTGTGTGTGTGTGTGTGTGTGTGTGTGTGTGTGTGTGTGTGTGTGTATTAAGCCAGTTATTGTCTCAGGCGAGGCTCGCTTCTTGTGTACGATGAAAATAAGATGGATGAATTCAAGCTCAGTCGTGGGTGGACAACACCAACGTCTGTGTGTGTGTGTGTGTGTGTGTGTAGCCATTCATATTTTTTATTGTCTGTGTTCATTTATATCGCTTTGTGTTTATGTGTTAATCGCCGCCTGCCTGTGTGTGTGTGTGTGTGTGTGTGTGTGTGTGTGTTTCTTCTAACTCACACGAACAGTATGTTCCTGTGTATGTTTTCAGTTTGTATACCAGTGTCCATTTGTGTTTCTGTGTGTGTCCATCTGCTTGGGTGTGTGTTATATAACACTGAAGCAACCAGCTGTATTCTCTGCTCTCTCTCTCTCTCTCTCTCTCTCTCTCTCGTTCTCTCTTTGGCCATCCTCACCATCAGTCTCCCACTGGCCTCCGCTCAGTAAAATATTCATACTCTTTCCCACTCCTCAACACTCTGCCCTCCATATTTATGAAGCTGGCTGTTGTCCTCCGGTTGTTAGACAGATCTGCTGCGTTTTGCTGCCGAGATTTTTCAAGCTTCTCCCCGGCAGCGAGATTCATTTCGCCGTCGCCCACTTAACGGCCTCTCGTCGTCGACACCTTTCATATGACGGATTTCTATTCTTGATTGGGGTGTGCAGATTTTCTCTAATGAGCAAATCTGATTTAATAAGTAAGTCTTTAATTGCAATTAACGTGTAATTTAGTCTTTACATTCAACAAGTCGTCGGAACTAAACACCAAAATATGTCGCTGCCTTTTTGGGGGTTCGGTTGTTGGTTTAGGGACAAAGACTCACTGGCGTGTGAGGTGAGGGAAAGGTCACGGTTCGGGTTAAAAACAACGACTCGGGGGGGGGGAAGGCTGCGTTCGCGGTTAAAAGACGTCAACTGGAAATGAAAAAGAAGCTTCACAAGTCAAAGTCAGACACTTTACTGACAGATCCATCCCCTCCTACAAACTCCTCTTTTTGAGGTTTTGACAGCGATGACACTGAGATCTTTTACTTAAATAATAAAAAAAAATACTCCGAGTGAAAATCCTTCATTCAAAATATCACTGGTGTAGAAGTACATGGCAGCAAAATGTGCTTAAAGTATCTAAATAAAAGCACTTATAATGCAAATTATCCCCATTTAGAGTGTTATATTTATCACAAACACTGATTTATTGACAAAGTTTTTAATGTGAAGCTAATCTAATCTATAAGAATGTCATTTTATAGTTGTTTTATAAAGATGATCACATGTTTTACCTTTAAAATATTGATCTGTAGCTACTAACTATAGCTGTGGAATGAATGTAAAGGATTAAAAGTGCATTATTTCCCTCTAAAATGTAGTAGAGTGTAAGTATAGTAGCATAAACTGGAAATACGGAAGTTCAGGTACCTCAAAATTGTATTTAAGTGCAGTAAATGTGATCAGTTATTTGCCGCCACTGTGATTTGAGGCCTTATAACGATAGATAGATAAAAGTCATGATTCAAACAGTCAATAGAAACATAAACATGGACGACTGGGAGTTATTTTTCTTCTTCTTACGCTGGTTTCTGCCCTTCGACAGACACCAAACAGAGAATAATGATTTCCTGGCTTGTTTATTATGAATATTCAGACATTCAGAAGTTTGTTGGCTCTCTGTTTTATGAACACGGGGGCCTTTTTTTTTTCATTAAAGCTCTTTGCTGCTGAGATTGTTTTACTAATGACTGTCCCTCGCCAACTTCCACACACGTTTGCGAGTCCTGGAGGGGAAACGCGTCCAGTCTGGTCTTTGTTTTGATTGGTGTAGAAATAAGAGAAAGGAACAAGTTTGATTCAGACACGGTTAAGAGGACGATATATATATATTAATCTTCTCTTGGATGCACATTTCAGAGCAGGACGGACCTTTACATATGGTCACTTAGCAGCATAAATGTCTATTTTACACTCTGTTAAGAGCTTTCAGTCACTTCTATCACTGTGTGTGCTTGTTTATTATATAGATAGATAGATATAGATATGTATTTCTGGTGTTAGATGTCACTGGTTACGTGTAATCTTAAATCTAAGTAACATATTTATACATTTCTTTATGTTCAGTAATGGAATTTGATGTTTTCCTAGGATGTAGATGGATTTATCTCATTATAAAACATTATTTTCTGGTTTCTAGACTAATATCTCTGCTTATTGAGTAACAGTAAACTATGGATATCATTATTTCTAACAATGTTTATTTTAATAAATGAAAGTTTACTTTGCCAGACAAATAAATCACAGGAAATTATTCGTGCCTTAAAGGCGCCTTGAAGGAGTTTTCCTGTAAACAAACAAAAAGTTATGTTTACATTCACTGTTCGCTCGTGTGTTGTTGTGTATCCTGGTGATTTAAAAAAAGAAAAGAAGAAGAAATGTGTTGAATTAATTTCCTTCATTTGCAAAACTGGATTTATTAAAGTATTTTACTGGTTTAACAGCATCACAGCCACCTAGTACATGTGAGTCTGATACATCAGAAGCAGGAAACAACAACACGAGGACGTAGATGCCAACAGAGTGCATACAAGCATGTTTCTTTTTTGTTTTTCTTCTCTCCTACAGTCCGCTAAGTGCACAAGTAGCTCCTACACTCCACCTGTAGATGAAAGAGGAGTGAAATGATTGGTAGAGCCGTGCATGGCGTCATCATCGTCCTCGTTGCGTGTGCATGAAAACAAAGAAAAGTCTCCAGGAGGTCAAAAACTCCTCAGCGGGGGAACCTTTTAAGTGCAGCATCAGTATTGTTCTCCGCTGCACGCTGACTTATCGTTTCAGCCCCCCAAAAAATTTATGAGCAGAATCTGCATATTTTAGACTTTAACAGCGGCCGGCTTCTATTAACAGCCTGCGTTACGATCGAAACTCAATTTTATAGACGACTCTTATTTTCCGTTAAGGTTTACCACAATGAGATCTGCTCGTTTTGTGATCAAAGTTTTTTTTTTTTTGGGAAGAGGAGGAGGGAGGGGGGGAGGGAGGGGGTTTGCATGTTGAAATATTCATTATTCTGCTCTGTGGCAGCAATATATTATATATTTAAGGCTCAGTATTGTGCTTCACTGCAGGCAGATATATTGTATTCTGTACAAGTTGATAAAAGGAGGATTCACACTTCCTCTTCTTCTTCTTCTTCTTCTTCTTCTTCTTCTTCTTCTCTGCATATTAATGTATGCGAGCCAGATTGTGTATTTTTGCTCTCTTCACTCTCGTTAATCAACAGCCACATATTCATATTATTCCTTCGCATTAACAGTGAACTTTACGTTTTGAAGTTTGAGTAAGTGACATCCATTACCACTGTAGTTTTTTTTTTTTACAACAATCCATTAAGCAACTCTCAAATATTCATACTCCACCACCTCCTCAGCACTCGACACATTTCCCTGTCGTCCTCTTTAATGCAGGTGAATGTGCTTTGTACAAATCCACACATGTTTAGTGTTTGAGTTATACAGATGATATATATATATATATATATACACTCCTACTTCTATATGAGTTATAATCTGCTGTTTAAACGCTGTCTGCTCCTTTTTTTTAAATTATTTTGAGAGTGTTTGGCCGCTCCGTTAATATCACACTGATGAAATTTCCAGTTGAAGTGGCTTTTTTTTTTTTTTTTGCAGAACTTTACTAGAGTTGTAGACAATCTGTGAGTAAGTGTGAAGCTTTCCTGGCAGCTCGTGTCGGGCTCGCTCGCCAAATAAGACACTTCATTTTTTAATTTTTTTTGCTTTTATTTTGAAGGGGAGGGGAGGGGGTTTGTTTTGGCAGCTTTAGAGCGCAACCTGTAACGACAGCCTCGTTTTTATTGTACATCAGTCGTCACACACGGTTTTGATTCCACCGTTTTTGTTATCAGAGGTGATTTCAGAGTTTTTGCTTACAGGTCGTTATTTGGGAAAAGTGTTGCGTTTTTTGTTGCGTTGGATCTAATATGAGGGATAAACACGGTTTTATTCATGCGTGGCCACGAGCTCATCACCTCACCTTCACCATGTTCAGTGTTATTTACTGTTGCGCTGATGTTTTTGTTAATAAATCCCGCCAGCTGTCTTAACTCTCCTACTTAATGACGAGTAATGAAAAGTGCATTGAAGGCCTTGTTGACGAGTTCTGGTGAAGTTAACACATTTCAATAGTAGACGTGCAAACATTTTGTATTAAACTCTTGCTGTTTTTCTGCTGTCGGGGAGTTTTTACGCAGTTAAATGTGATTTTGTTCCCTGTTGGCTGATCAGAAGGTTGAGAGAATAGTTGGGGCGAGCGCTAGTTTACTAGATTAGAGGAGAGATTCTGGGAGGATGAAGCATGAGAGAGGGGTTTTTTTTTTTTTTTTGATCACTCCTCCAGTAGTTCTCCCTCTGAAGTGTCATGTAAAAAGAACCAGCGACTAATTCAAAGCTGCACCGGGCGGCGTCGCGTTCTGGCAGGTCGGTCCGACGTGGATGAGGACAAATGTAGAGTAACATACAGACGGTGTTTACGTGCACATTAGCAGCTAAAGTTTGAGACTTCTACATCTGACCGATCAGATTTCTTCACCGGAGGAGACGTCCGCTGAATAAATGAAGATGAGAGATTGCACTTCAAAGCGTTTGATCGAACGAAGGGCTTTCGTGACTCGCATCTAAAAACCGCTCTCGGTCACGCCGGATAAGAGATAAGAGTGTCCGAATGCGCCGCGAGCGTTGTTATCCGTCGCTGAAATCAATCCTGGTTGCAGGTATTTTTGTGTGTGACTGTAGATGCACCGCACGGTCAGAAGTGTGAGGAGACCCTCTGTACGACACCCATGAGTGACTGTCGACCGTTGATTCTGGGGCGATAAGGCCTCCGGTTCATCCTGAAAGCGTCAGACGGAGGGGGGGGTTTGAGACTCCGTGCACGTCAGACAGATTCCTCCACACCAAAGTGAGACGAGCAGAGATCCTCTCCGAGCCGTTGCCGCAAGTTTGGGAGAACTGTGTCGTCTAAAATATCATTAAATACCTTCATTTTCTACGTTTGAATTAAAGGAAAGCTTCACAGTTTTTCCAAGTTATTAAAAAGCCAGAGACTGTGTGTGTGTGTGTGTGTGTGTGTGTGTGTGTGTGTGTGTGTGTGTCCAAATACTTCTGGACATATTCGACATGATTAAGTTGAGAAGCGACTCTCTTAACGTCTGTTTTTATGACTGTAGATAATGTGACCTTTTATTACCTTTTAAGCTTCATTTGATCTTAACGTATCTTCTCCAAAGCGGCGGCGGCGGCAGCGGCGCTCTCCTCACTTCGAGTGTCGATGCTGCAACCTTTCCTCGCCGCGGTACAAAGCGAGGTGATGTGATATAGCCCGCCGAACTCTGAAATGTCACAGTAACCCTTTAATTGTGTCACAGAAGGTCTGAGTCAGTGCCCTCCTCCCTCCTCCTCCCTCTTCTTCTTCTTCCTCCCTCCCGTCCCGCTCTAACTTGACTATAAAATGTCACGCCGGCCCTTTAATTGTGTCAGAGAAGGTCTGAGTCAATGTTAGCCGCGATGGACGCCGGCTGATAAGGTTTTTTTGCTGTAGTCAACACTCATTATCGAACAGGTGCGGCATTGATCGGGTGCAGGAGCGCTGATGCAGGAGAAACGGTTTGTAATCTCACAAAGCGAGTAGTTTAATCCCAGAAACGTTCACGAGTCAGTGAAATTAATCACTGTTGAGTAAATTGAGATTATTACAGCTTCTCCTTCTTGTAAAATATGCTTCTTTTTTTGGGGTTTTGATTAAAGTAACTCGCTATTTTCTCCTCATCATCCGACGGGCTCTTTGAAATACAATCACTCCGTTTATTCTCGTATTGATTCAAATGAACTTGAACTGACGGAGCGTTTTTTTTTTGTTTTTTTTTAGTCCCTAACTGACTCCACATGGAAAAATATTGTGCATGCCACTTTTAATGACTCGTGCAATTATTTTATGCAAATGTTTTGTTAGCGCAGCATTAAATTTAAGCAGGCGTTTAGCATTTTTGGCCGGGGAACGGCTCAATAACAGAGACCTCAAACGAGTCCTTGTCACACTGAAATACAGCCGGCAGCGGTACCTTTGACAGAGAAGGGAGCCCCCCCCCTTTTTTTTTTTAGAGCATTTATAGATTGTTTGAACTTTTATTACTCAATGACATTTTGTAATCTGGTAGTCTGTCTGCCTCTGAGCCACAAAATATTGCATTTCTCTCCAGGAAATAAAAAAAAAAGAAAGAAAGAGTCAGTTTGTCTCGAGTGTGTCTTTGTTTCCGATCCTCTCTCTCTCTCTCCGTAAAAGCTTTTCATTGGAGTGACATCACCGCAAATCAGTCGAGACAAACTCGTCTGTCTTGTTCCTCTCCTCGGGGGCGCTTTAGAGAAGTTTCACATATACCGACTGAAGTGTGACACGCTTTAAACGCGAGCGATTCAAACCGCATTTGCATACGGAGCCGACGTGCCAAAACCTCGAGTAAACCGAGGAGGGGGATCAAACGCAGGGGGGGGGTTGAGGTGACAGCAGCCTGAAGGTGCCGTTAAAGAGGAGTGGACTCCTGAAGGAAGTGTCACCGGTTTGAATCTGTGGAAAGTTTCTCTCTGCGAGGACTCACAGTGTGGAAGGAAAAAAGTTTTAGTGCTCTTGAGCTTGATGTTGTCGATAAGGAAGCGATCACTCCGAGCGTGTTTGCATATAATTTATCTAACGTTCAGCGTAAACAACAGCGTTCAAACTCTTACTGGTGTGATTTTTCTAGAAGTTTTCCAGAAGTCAGACCCATTTTCAGTCAGGCTGATTGTGTCTCAGGTAGAGCGCAATACAAACATGTGTGTCGATGAGGATCTTAAACATCCAGCAGCACAGATGTTTACATTAGTTTAGAAAGTATGAGGGTATCACAGCACGTATCGTCCGCCATCAAGGAGAAACAAAGACAAACCACAGCGTGTTACACACTCACAGCTTTGGTGCAGTGATGATAGTGAAGGGGCGTTAATATGAACCCCCGTCATAGATGAGAAAAGGCCGACATGCATGGAACCAGGGTGGTGATACTGAGAAGTGCATGTAACCATCTGGGACCCTTAGTCCTGCCCCCCTAATGGCAGTTAGGTAACGTTCAGGTTCAGGCTCGACTTTTGACTCATCGTGCGTTCGCCAATCGAAACACGCGTGAGGACACAATCCTGGCTGTCGTCTACCTGCTACAACAGAGGATCAGATCACTGCTGTGGTGATAAAAGGTCTGAAAAGCCTTCGTGAACCTTCTCAAACTGGACTTCCTTGATTGTACATCATCCTATTGTACATTTTTTCCCAACGCAATGCTGCTTTTCGATCCGAAAGTCCAGTCAGTGTTGGTTTTATAGTGCTGGAAAACCAAATCTGAGTCGACACCGGACCATCTATAGTTGCCAGAGTTGAATATTTGGGCTAGCTTGAAGCTGCCATAGCCTCTTTGAATTAAACCAAGTATGCTAATTATGATTCTGGCGACCAGATACATGGTGGTACTGGACTTTTAAGCAGCTTATTTCAGAGAGTAGGATATCTGATCCCATTTAAAACCAGATTTCTTTGTGATAGAAGACAAGAAAAGGTTTGGATCTGGATGGATGGAGTGTTTTACATGCAGATGTAATTTCAACCTGGGGTCATAACACCTGGTTGTTTGCTGAAGACACACCTCAGAAGACCAGCAGCACTGTCACTTTAACCGTCACTGTCTTCTGTATTTCGCCCCATCAAGGTTCTTCGGTTTGAACGTGGAGAAACTCCCTCATTAGGGATCGAAACAGGATTGTGAATAAAAAGCAGCGAGGCTGAGGCGTGACAGGGCTTTCAAGGACAAAAGTCAGAATGAAAGTGAAAAGAAATAAGTCGAGTCACGACTGGACAAAACGGGAGGAGAATTACCTTCAAGGCAGATTGAGTTTCAGTTTAACCAAAACCACTTCGGTGTGTCAGCTCGACCCAAAGACCTCAAACTGCAGCAGCAATTTCAACCTCAGAAAATGTTTTTCTTTGCTTGGAAAATAAAAAAATCTGCAAACACCCTTGAAAAACTGACGAGCACTACACATAAAGGAGATAATTGGATCAGAACCCTCGTTGCGGTTTCTCATGACCAACGTAAACCAGACCGCTAACCGCCAAGTCCGTCCTTCTAGGTCACAGACGTCCCCCCTCCTCCCTGTAATGGATTGATCAATTGTGCATGTTAAATCACAAGGATGAAGACATGCCATGCACATGGACGCACACGCACACACACACGCATGTATCCGTGCACGGACTGTACACAGACAAACAAACGCTGCGGCTGCGGTGAAAGAGGGGTATTGTTAATTTCTGTCTTTCCCTCCCTTCCGCTTTTGTCTTCCTACAGGGGGGAGAAGAAAGGGTGACCCAAATTTGACACAACCCGGGTTGCATATTGTCAAGGGTGGTTGGGTTTATCTGTGAATGGGTGCACTGTATACACACAAACACACACACACACACACACACACACACACATGGATGGACGCAGAAAGATGCAGATACGTGCACGCAGACACGCTGAAGTTCGAGTTGTTAGACGATCTTTAAGTTTGCACATTTTGGGAAACACACACACATATTTATGCACTCGCAGCGTATGAACACCTGAATGTGAGATACTTACACACACACACACACACACACACACACACACACACACACACACACACACACACACACACACAATCTACCAGCTAGTGATGCATGAGTACTTGGCCTGCTTGTCGGGACAGAAGAAGGGGGTGGGGAAGGTCACCCTTAATTGCTGTGTGTGTGTGTGTGTGTGTGTGTGTGTGTGTGTGTGCATTAGTGGGAGTGACTGGCATACCTTTACGCCCCGCACACCAATAGCATCCTGCCTCCCCTCCCTCCCTCCCTCCCTCCTCACCCCCCACCCCTCCCCTCATTTTCCCACCACAGTACCCTGCAGTCATGTAGCTGAGCCTCACTCGGCCGAAATCTGACGCATGGATCTACAACTGTTTACCTCTCTCTCTCTCTCTCTCTCTCTCTCTCTCTCTCTCTCCTCGCCTTTTGGACTCTTCTTCTTCTGCAAGTCTGCAGGTCAGCAGATCATAGTGGCTGTTTTCAGATTTTTGAAAGACTTTTAACGGGAAAACTAGTTGAAACAGTACCGAGGTGAGTCTGCAGGTGGATAACAGAAATGTGAGTTAAGCGGCGGCGCTGGAAGATGCGTTCGGATCCTTAACGTGAGCAAAAAGGTGCGAAACTGTCGTGTAAAAACAGCAGATTAGAAGTGAAAGTGTTTATTTAAAGTGTCACAAGTTGCCTCGCATGTTCATGTATTTAATATTATTGGACTTTTATGAGAGTGGAAGCTGCGTTTTAATGTCGTAGCTGCCGGTTTTATCTACTATATATGTGCTTCTGTGAGGTTTAATTATAACATTGCGTCATATTTTATATGATGATCACGTGTAAAATCTCAATCTGCACTTGTAGCAGAGTAAAACAAACAATATTTACCTATGAAATTAAATTGCTGAAGTTAATTAAAAGCATCTCAGAACTGTATTTAAATACAGCAGTGTAGTAATTGAGTGTGTGTCGCACTTAATGTTTAACACATCAGTAATAAACCATTTACAAAGGGCAACGGTTGGGTTGCCAGGTTGTGATATAACCTTTTGGCTTAATCCTCTTCCTACATAACTTTCCCTGTCAATTTAATTACCTCTTTAAAGTAATAGTTTAACAGGTTTAGGAAATAGTATATTATCTTTCCTTTCTTTCCAAGAGTTAGAGCCGGAGCTGGAGGCGATTAGCTTAGTTTGGCAACAACAAAAAAAAAGAAAGAAAACGCCTCTAAAGCTCACCAATGAATTACTTTTGATCTTTGAGCTGAAATATGTGGTTTTAGAGTGAATTACATGGTGTGACTACTCCTTGACATCCAAGCACTTCTGTGGTCTTGTGGTGGGTTTTTTTGGAAAGTCGCTGCTTCCACCAGTAAGTGCTGCAGAGCTCCTAAACTCAGCTTGTAAAGCTGTTCAGATTCAAACAAACGAGATACGGACGTATTAATTAGCGGGGTTTTTTTAGAGGTGTGTTTATGCTAAGCTAACTGTCTCTAATACTTAATGCACAGATGTGAGAGTGGTTTTAACCACTTTTACTGTAAGATTTGGCAAAAAAAAAGTGAATAAAGTGGCTAAAAAGTGGGTTAATTTGGAGGAGGATATCGACCAAATGGCACCCAGGAGGTTTTTTTCCTCTCGTAAATGACTCCTAGCTAATTGCTAAAAGCTCAAACAAACTGTTTATTAACACTGAATAAAGCCTTATTAGAAAGCGGTGCCTCCTCCGTGTGTGTGTGTGTGTGTGTGTGTGTGTGTGTGCTGCAGGAACAAAACGACGCCTCTGCACTTTTTTTTTTTTTTTTTTTTTGGAAGTGTGAGATTAATCAGAATCATGTTGAGTCCTATTTTTATCTCCCAGTCACCCACCTTTCGGTCCGGAGCCAACTCAGCTCGCTGGCGTCTCCGTCCCTGTTGGTGCTGTTTAGTTTCGACAGATTGGTTCCTTGCTTGGTGTTATGTTGTGTGTGAATTCAAACCCCCCCCTCCCCTCTCTCTCTCTCTCCTCTTCTCTCTCTCTTCCTCCTCCTCTTCCATATTCTTCTTCTCCTCCACCTACTTTGTCTTTTTTTGGTCCCTGCTTAACCTTTTTTTTTTTTTTTATCCTTCTGTCCCTTTTTTCTCTCCATGATTACCTCTTCCACTGCCTCTTCTTCTTCTCCACCTACATCTTTGCCACATACTTCTTTCTCTACCTCTTCCTCATCATTTCTTTTTTTGTTTCTTATTTGCTCTGTGTTGATTTATCTTTCTATTCTCCATTCTTCTCGGTCCGTTTGCTATTTTTCTTCTACCTGCTCTCCCCAGATAATCTGTCTTCTTCTGTCTCTTTAATGAGTTTAGCATCTTGTTTTCCTTTTCCCATATTTCATTCTTCCTCATCACATATCCTCCTATTCTTTCTTTCCTCTTCCTCTTTACTCCTCATTTACCTCTTCTTCACTCTCTCCCCCATGTTTTTCCTCCCTCTGCGTCGTTATCGTCTCCATCTGCTACTCCTCCACCTCTTCCTCCTACTCTTCTTTATCAGCCTGTTTACCCCCCGTGTCTCCAGAGTCTTGCTGATGCCTCACTTCTTTGGGTCGCCGCAGCAGTCGGGATGAGATGAGTTTTGGCTTCTGCTTACTGTTTTCTAACCGGCTGATCCTGCTGTTTTTTTTTTTTTGCACGCGGCAGTCAGGCAGTTTTTTTTTTAATCAATTATTTTTTAACACTGCAAAACAGACAGTTCTCTATCACGAGCTCTGTGTAACAAGCCTCTGTGAATACAAACAGCCAGGGATTTGTTTCCTTAGAGCAAGCACTTTACAATGTGCGACGTCTAATAGCTTCCTGAGATACTGGCAAACAGCAGTGAGCAAACAGTTTATACAGTCATCATGAATAAGTGTGTCCAAGCTTTAATTACAAGCTGAAGGGTTTTGGGTAAAGATCTGAGTGAAATACAGAGTTTCACATGTATATTTTAAGGATTTTATGTAAGTGTACAGTACTTTAGGTTGCAGGTCTACGTTGCTTTTTGCTGACTTAACTATCTAATAAGTCACCAGTCATAAAAAGTTTATACGCTGGCTTTATTACTAGTCAATAAATAACTTACTAAAGTTATAAGCTGTTAACAAGAGTTCCCATATTGTGAAAAAAAAATCTCCTGATGAAGTCATTAAAGGAGTAGTTTGACCTTTTTGCTTTCTTGCCAAGAGTCAGATGAGAAGATTGATGCCGCTGTCGTGTCTGTACGGCCAGCAGTGCGTTGTTTTAGCTTAGCATAAAGACAGGAAACAGGAGAAAAATCCACCAACAGCACCTCTAAAGTGCACTAATGTACACATTTGTTTAATCTGAACAAAAACCTAAGAGTGAAAACAACATATTGTGGTTTTATGGAGTCTTGGCATTGCCTGTGAGTTTGCGTTAGCCTTGGACAGAGCTAGGCTAGCTGTTCCCCTCTGTTTCCAGCCTTTATGCTAAGCTAAGCTAACCGGCTGCTGGTTCCAGCTACATACTGAGCAAACAAAACTCTTGGCATTATTCCTTTAATGAAAGATCATGAGTTTATTTATAGACTTATTGATTTAAAAGAAGTCATCAATTCTGCATTTATTATCTTCAGGTAAATTCACTGGTTTTCCACTTTCTGATATGCTAACAACAAAAGCTATGACGTATAATATATATATAATATATAACAGGAACAAGTTTTGAGTTGACCTTTTTTGCTTTCTTGCCAAGAGTCAGATGAGAAGATTGATGTCGCTGTCGTGTCTGTACGGCCAGCAGCGCATTGTTTTAGCTTAGCATAAAGACAGGAAACAGGGGAACAATCCACCAACAGCACCTCTAAAGCGCACTAATGTACACGTTTGTTTAATCCGTACAAAAACCTAAGAGTGAAAACAACACATTGTGGTTTTATGGAGTCTTGGCATTGCCTGTGAGTTTGCGTTAGCTTTGGACAGAGCTAGGCTAGCTGTTCCCCTCTGTTTCCAGCCTTTATGCTAAGCTAAGCTAACCGGCTGCTGGTTCCAGCTACATACTGAGCAAACAAAACTCTTGGCATTATTCCTTTAATGAAAGATCATGAGTTTAAAGACAGGAAACAGGGGAAAAATCCACCAACAGCACCACCTGGTTTTCCACTTTCTGATATGCTAACAACAGAAGCTATGAAGCCTTCTGCAGTTATAAAGTCATCAATAAAGCATCAATATCAAGTCTGCAGGTGTAAATTTTAATTATAATGAATTAATTTAGCTCCAGATGCCCTGCAGCTGCTTTCCAGAAGGTCAGAAGTCAAAATAAATGATTAATTAAGCATTTATAAAAAGCCAGTAGTCGGTGCCGAATAAGTGCAAGTATAAACTGTATCTGCTTCAAGCTAACGTGAGTCATGTTGTCGCCGTATTACACTGACTGTGTCTGAGTTAATGTGACGCTCATTGGGTTTAATGAGAAACTTCTCATGTGGGAGCGTTAATTCCAACCAGATTAAATTGGTCTTGTGTTTGTGTTTGTCCTCGGGGGCCGAGAGGACGCAGGCACACACGTGTTCCCCGAACCTTTTTTCTAGAGAAATCTGCATCCTGAACCGCCGACATGCGGTGGAAATTTGTTTTTTCGGTGTCATACTGGTCACAGAAAACAAGCAGCCTTGTTACCGGAGTGTTTCATTATCAAGGTGTTGCTTCAGTAGAGGGGATTACCTACATGTCCGTCTCTCAGTCGTCATCCTTTAGTTCATAAAAAACCCTTTCAAACTCTACCGGATAACCTCCAAAAAGAGCGCAGCGCAGTGTCAGAGCCGGAAATGACACCTGACATACGTTATTATATCATCTTAATCCGTCCTGGTTTGTGTTTCCTCTGAAGTTTAGGAGGCACAGTCGCGTTTAGAAGAGGAGTGAGTTCTTCTTTGAGACATTTTCCTGCTGCTGGCACCTTTTTTTTTTTTTAGTTTAACAGAGGGAAGATATCAACAGCAATGAACCCAAACGCCATTAAAAAAAAAAAAAACCTGCACATCTGTGGGTGGGTGGACTGCCTACCCCTCGTTAAAAAACACATCATTATCTCTTTTTTTTTCTTTGTATTTTTAGTGGTGCTGCTGATGTATATTCATCTCTATTCATCTCTGCTCCAAAAACACTCCCACGTCGTTGCCTGCACTCGCTGTAATCCGACACCTGCCAAACTTTCCGTGGCCTAAAACTACCTGCATGTTCGAAATGCGTTTACCAGGCTCGGCGGCCGTTACAGCACACGCAGCAGAGTTTAAAAGCAGATGCCTTCTTCACCCGTTATGTTTTACTACTTCTGCCATATGGACTTTTAGCAGAAATGTAGTCGCTACAATAAAGGCGAGCTAATTCAGCAGGTCTTATTTAACTACGTAATGACCAACCAGGCTGAGGGCAGTGAGGTTATTCTACCTTTATATGACTCGTTTTTGTCTGTTTCCTTATAGGATTACATTTATTCTTGATTAAATTTGTGTTATATAAAGTTTTTAGCTGCTTGAGAGCAGCAGAGCTAGCTGTGAACACAATGTGTTAGCAAACTGTTAGCAACATTAGTGTTAATTTGGAGTCGGTTTCCATGCCATCTGATAAATGTAAGTCCAATATATATATTACTTGTTTGGTTCCAGGCTTTACATCAGCATTTATTGGGTTTATTAGAGTGTTTTTATTAGAAACAGCTGCTTTCTGTGGTTGTAAACGATGCTAATGAACGAAAACGGAGCTGAAAGATGCTAAACTGGTCTGAACAACTTATAAGAACTGCAGATTCAGTTAATAATTGTCCATATTAGCAACAAAATCTAGTGAATACCTTTACTTAGTTAATTAAGAGCATAAAATTGTCACATTTTAGTCACAACTGAGACTTTTTATTGGTGATAAGCAGATAAACATCATTATTTTACAGCACCGACTTTCTGTTTTGCGCCATAAAGCAAAAACTTTTCACTCTCATTGTCAAAACCTTTTAATTTATTGGTTGCTATGGTAACTATTCGTGTATTGTTGAGTTGTTAAACTGCTATAAGCAGCGACTACGACTACATTTCAACACATTGAATTTACCGTTAACCCCTCTGCAGTCGGCCGGTTGTTTGGCGAGGAGGTGTTGACGTGCACTGCTCATTGTCACCCGCCCCTCTTGTGTTGCTAAGCAACCGTACGCCACCAGGACCAGGAATCCATATTGTCCCAGAGTGCAAGTTTAACCCAGTGCTCCATACCTCACTGACTGCCTTTCCTTTAAAAGCTATCAGCGGGATGGTGCTGGAGTGTGTGTTTCACTGTGTGTGTGTGTGTGTGTGTGTGTGTGTGTGTTAGGGGGCTTTAGGGATGAGTGGAGAGTGGGGAGTGAGTTGGGAGTGTGTTTTGGGGGTAAAGGATTGGCTGAGGGATTGTGAGGGGGGGAGTGGGAGTGTGTGTCTGCAGGGAAAGAGAAGGGGAGGTGGGGGTTAGGAATCTGTTTACAATGGCCTGAGGGAGAGCCATCTAAGCTGCCAGAGAGGGAGAAACAGTCAGATATCGAGACTGAGAGAGAGAGAGAGAGAGAGTAGAAGTCCAAGAGGAGGTGAGGAAGAAGGGTTGAAGAGAAGGAACGAACGAAAGGAGAGAAAGCGACGAGCTCAAGAGAGGATTTTAAAAAAAAAAACAACAAACTTTGAAGGAGTCTTTTAAGGTTCCTGGGAAGAAGTTGCACCGGGAGACGCTGGAGATGGAAGCTGCGGGGTGATGCAAAGCAGCAAATGTCCTGCTAGATCTCCGCTCTCGGCCATGCAAATAGGATATGTGGTGTGTGTGTGTGTGTGTGTGTGTGTGTGTGTTTGAGTGTGTGTGTGTGTGCCAGTGCGAGTCTGCTCTTCTGTGCGCGTCTGTCGTTTCGGCGCTGCGGAAAGTTGATACTAACGTGTGCCTCTCTCTCTCTCTCTTTCTTTTTTTTTTCTCCTTTCTGTCTGCTCTCGTGTGTGTGTGTGTGTGTGTGTGTGTGTGTGTGTGTGTGTGTGCAGACTTTGAGGAGCAGTTGTACGACACCAAGCTGACCGGTCAGACGTTCCGACACCCGTCCTCGCAGAGCTCCGACGACACGTCCACCTCGCTCAGCCGATCGCCCATCTCCCTCAACAACAAGAGGCCTGACTTCATCTTCCTGGTAAACACACACACACTCACACACACACACACACACACACACACACACACACACACACACAGTCATGTTTATTCAATCAGACGTTTCCTTCACACTTTTCACACCTACAAGTCTGAACCGAAGTTCATGTTTTTATTACGTAAAAAAATCCCGTCATCATCATCATCATCATCTATACTCGACACTGATTGGTTCGTAGACGGCCGCGTGTGTGTGTGTGTGTGTGTGTGACGTAGGCGTGCTGTCAAGTCGGCGTTTCAGCCTTTTATTGCTATTTGAATTAATGGAGAAAAATGAAAGAACGGATTCATTTCATTGCCGCTATAATAATATTATTATTGCATTACTTTATCTTCAGGTGGCATTGCTCTCCCGCTCCTCTCATATCCTCTCTCTCTCTCTCTCTCTCTCTCTCTCTCTCTCTCTCTCGCTCGCTCTTATCCTCTCCGAGAATACCTGTAAAGTGTTTTATGAGTTTCTTCCAGCTGACTTTATGATGTCGTTTCACCGTATTTCAATTAAAATCTCCTCCTTCTTCTCTCCACGCGCTCGTTTCTCCTCTTTCTGGTTCTGACGATAACCTGCCAAACTATCCACGCTAGAAACAAATCGAACTGTGATCCGGTTTGATCCGGACTGAGACCCCCCTCGTTTCGTGTCACACCTGTTATTTTGGTTCGGATCAAACTGGGAAATCTGAACGTCCGACGTCCGAATGTACAAATAAGCACACAGTTATTTCCGCCTCTTGTATGCAAATGTTTTTAAAACTGAATAACAAAGGAGAACAGCGCAAAAAAATACAGAAATTAAAGGATTTACTGTTTATTTTTTCCCTTTGAACCGACATGCAAACACAAGAACGACGAACCAGAAAGTCGCACATGACGCGCATTGCACTTGTATAACATTGTCAAACCCATGATGTATAGTTTTAACTTCCCACCACACCACAGTTTAACTCCACTGTACAGATTTTGGGTAAAATATCTTCTTTCTAACTTCTTTCTAACACCTGCAGATTTCCGTCAAGTGACATCACTTCAGGCAAAACATCAGCGTTCACACGTCTCCCTCTGGAGCCACAAAAGGCTTTTTACTTCTTTTCTTTTCCTTTTTCTTTTTTTTTAAACCTGTAAAAATACTTTAATGCTCCCCTTTTAAAGTGCAACAGCACTTTAAACAAAAGTAATAAGAAGAAAGTTTAAAAAAAAAAAAAAAAAGTTAGAAGAATGAAATTGGAGATTTTTAGGAGCGCTGACTCCTTCCAGCTTTTAAACACACGCGGCGTCCACCTCACTTATCTTTTCCACTTTTCTCCCCTTTAACGGCAGGATTTCACATTCTCAGTAAACTCACCCCTGTTGCCCTCTTTGCTCCTAGTTTCACGCTCCTACAGTCTTTTATTTCTCCTTTATAGTTTATTTCTAAACTCAGTCACCACTTTTACTTTTACTTCGTGTCACCTCTTTTATCCTTCACATACAGCAACAACCATCCTCGTCTCTTTGTTTATATGCAATCAGCCGTCTTTCAGAGATTAAATCTGATTAAATCTGATGAAAATAATGAAGTTTGCACGTTACCCCAATCATTTATTTGCCCTCTTTCCTAACCTAAAGTCTCTCTCTCATGCAGCAGATCAGACTTTCTTTTTATGTATCACATCATATGATAATAAAACTGGAGAACTTTACAAGGGCAGCTGCATTTAAAACAGCTGTTAGTGCGATTATATCTAATATATAATTGTGTTGGATGATGATGTAAATCCTGTTTGATTATTTTAGACGTGATATATTCGTCGTATCGTTATATATAGATGAGTAACTTCAGCCTATAATCAGCGATATAATAACACAGAAGCATCATTTGTCTCAGCAGCAACAATAAAAAATGAACTAATTACTATTTCAGTGTCATCAATACCGTCTGAGCTGAAGTCGTGTTGTGACAAAAAATGTCTCGTTGCTTTTGTTATCACGCCTTTAAAGTGGAATCATCCAAAAAAAAAAAAAAACCCCAACAACTACTGCACAGCATATCCCACCCCCATCTTTCAGATTTGTTAGAATTAGTCATCACCCATTCAGGCTCTCGGCAGGCTTCTGTAAACAAAGGCCACAAACGATCGAGCCTCTTCCACATGGGAGTGTCGCTAAGTCTCGATCAGAACGGAAACTAGCACGAGGGAGGGTTTCGGAGGTGAGAGAGGTTGTCAACGTGACTTTTCAGGTGACATGTGGTCTTATTTTGCACTTAGTCCTTTTTCCATTTTCAATTTCTTTCCTTCCTCTGCTGCAAATAGTTCTCAGGCTATTTCCCCCCTGAACTGTTTTACATTACGGCAGCTTGATGGACTCCTATAGGCTGCACATTTCCTGCATATTGGCGCACCGCTCCTCTCAGCAAGCTGTTAAATATCTCCGTTAAGCTAATGCCTTAGATAACTTAAATTTCTGCATATCCATCTGACAGTAGAAAAAAAAACATGCTTCCCCACTTAGAGACAAAGAGAGAGAGAGTATTTCCTGCATTGCAGCAGCCCCGGAGCAGTGTGCGTTTCAGTGCCTTGCTTAAGGGCAGCAACCGTGGATATTGTAGATTTAATAGGAGGCAGCTGACAGATGCTAGTTCCCTCCCAGCTGGGATTACACCTTCCTGCTGATGCCAGCAACTGAGACAACAATGTCTCTGCTACTTGTCAGCCTCTGTCCCCGTCGGCTAATCAGATCCAAACATATATTTCTCATCTTCCTGCCCTCCCTTCCTTTTTTTTTTCTTCTCCACTTGCTCTTTTTCTCTGGTTGTCCTTCAAACGGCTACGAAAGTGTAAATAATCACCTGAGCGTTTTAACTCATGTCTCACCTGTTTTCTTTTTACTCTCTGCCAACCTCAAGGCAGCTGAAGATGAGTTTATTTGCTGCGTGTTTCTTTATTTATCTGTCTTCCACTCCCCGTTTCTTATCTACTCCACCAATCTTCCCCTCTTTGTCCTCTTACTGGCATCGAAGTAGCTTAAAACGCTGTAGCTGACCTCTGCCGACTGTCTCGCCTGCTCCAAACTTGTATTGATTTTCACTTTAATTGATTTTAGAGTTTATTTTGCTTGTGTGTTTGTGCCAATAACTAAAAAAAACAAACAAAAAAAACCCACTATTGTCTATGTTTGGGCATGAAATGAAAAAAAAAAGACTTTCAGAGAAGTTGAAAGTACAGTACGAGATGCAACAAAAGCAGAGGTAATTGAGTCTGAGCAGAGATATCACAGAGGAAGGAGGTCAGGCTACAGTAAAGATGGACCACATGCATGACAAATTTCAATTTCAATACATTTGTTTTTATCTCAGGAAATCCCACTGTTACACTGCACTACTATACACCAAGCACGAAGAAATCCGACCAGAAATAACTTGACTTTGTACATACATTCAAAATTCTCGCTTGTTTTTCTTTAAATCTGCATCATTAGCATTCATTTGGTGCCATGTTTATGTTCCCCTGATGACTGTAAGTCTAATCTTCACTCTTCTTTTAGCTCTGTGTTTGTTCTCCACCAGTTCTCGTGAAAAAAATATCTGGTTCTTTAGCTGCTAAATGCTCACCGGCTAGTCATGAACGTTGTTTATGTGCTGTTTGGTGCGGGGGCAGGCAGTACTGTTGCTGGAAATAAGGTTCATATGACCGGTGAGACTGTAAAAACCAAAACAAGGAGCTGAAAGACGCTTAAAACGCAGAGGGGAACTGCGGAGTCAAAACTTTAGGTCAACAAAAGTGAACATATTTAAAAATGAGTACCTGCTAATCAAAATCTAGAAATGTTGCTTCTACTTCCTCCTTGTGATGACACAGGATCGTCGCTAAGGTTGTTCACGTCGTCCACTTGCATCAGATTTGGGCTCAAGCTTGTACAAATGCGTTTGAGAAGTTTATCTTTTGAGTAAAGAACAAGAAAAAGAAGTGAAATCCTACACAGGAAGTCTGCCGAGACTTCTGGAAGCTGACCAATCAGAACAGAGCAGGCTCGTCAGGAGGCGGGCCTTAAAGAGACAGGAGCTAAAACAGCCTGTTTCAGACAGAGGCTGAACTGAGGAGCTGCAGTTTAAGATAAATAAGGATTTTTTTAACTATTAGTCATGCAAATATATTCCTGTAGAGCCTCAGAATATAAATATAATCACACTAATAAGATCTGGAAATGTGTATTTAATGTCCACTTTAAAACTAATGCTCACTTTTTCTCTAAAAACATGACTTTTATGGTCACATCTGTTGTTACAGTTGGATAAAATTACTCGTCTGCACACCACTTCTAACACCTCCTCTTCTTCTTCTTCTTCTTCTTAGCCGGCGTCCAAACAGCTCTACGATGATGAGACCACCTCCTCAGTGTTCGGACTGAGGTCTGTGACCGACCCGTCTCCCTCCCCGTCCCCGTCCCCCTGCGGCTCAGATCGCCCCCCGTTGGGCTGGAGTAGTAACAACAGCAGCAGCAGCACCGCCACTTCTGCTACCACCGGACCGCCCGTCGCAGAGAAACCCCGCTGGCACCTGGGCAGACGCACACCGGGTCACTTCATACCGCTGGACGTCACAGGTGAGATTAAACTGGGAACTTAGGGTGTGATTACTGGTCATACTGGTCTCTACACCAGATCATTCTCTGGACGGTTGTTTAAAAAGTACAAATGATCTTGAAAAGAGGAAGATTGATGACACAACCTGCGATGAAGGGCACATCCAGAAGTCCTTTTTAAGATTGCAAAGGCTTATTTTTTCGCCCCTTTTTGTAAATCATTCTAGGGGAAAAGGGAAAAGGTGACGATATGAAACGGATTCAAACTAATTGCGGTGGAATTACAAGCGTCTTAGCCGACCGAGGCTCCAAGAGTTGATGAAGGTAGAGCTGCATGAAAATATCCGGGCAAGATTAATGTAGATAGCGTGATATTTCCTAGAAGTCTTTGGAGTGAGGCAGGAGGAATTCATTTCTGCTCCGTCGCTTTGGACAGATTGATCCGAGCCATCGCGGTAAGAAAGATGAGTTTGCTGTATTTAAAAGGAGGGGGGAGGGGTGTGAGGGGGCTGCGTACGATGTAAACAGAGGCTACTGGCATCCGGCCTGTGAAGTGATTATTTAATCAAAGTGAAAGATTATCATATTCTCAAGCAGCCTTGTCAGCTCAAAGTGTCTCAAATGATGATATTCCATAAAAAAAAGAAGAAGAAGAAGAAGAAAGAAAGTGCTGAATTGATTAGTTGATTGAAAGAGGATTAATCAGCAATAATCTTGATAAGTGCTTGATTAAGTAATTGATTTAGTGGGTTTGAGCCTCTCAAATAAGATGATTTGCTGCCGTTCCCTGTCTTCTGTCATCGTAAATTAAATATCTTTGGGGTTTTTGGACTGTTGCCCTGCACTCTGGGAGCGTATCATGGCCTTTTTTTTTTTACTATTACATGACATTTAATATGAAAAACAACCTGTCTACGGCTGCAAATAATGATTATTTTCATTATGGATTAATCTGCCAATTAATTTCCTTATTAGCCAATTAATTGTTTAGTCTATTAAATGTTGGAAAATAGTGAAAAAGTGGCATTCAAGATTCCTCAAAGGCCGTGGCGATGTCTTCAGTTCGCTTGTTTTGTCTGGCTAACAGTCTAAAATGTTCTTCAAGTCCGTCTTAAATCAACAGTCAGGTGCTCGTACGAACACTGAAACAGGTTTTCTTGGTCAACATGATCAGGAGGAATGATTACAGCAGGATAAACAGGCCATTTGATAACATCTGAGCAGTCAAACATTTAAATTATTATTAAAATAGCTGCATATTAATTTCCTGACGATCAGTTAATCAGCTAATAGTTGGAGCTCTGAATCAATCAATCATAAAACAAGCAAGAAAATGACCCTTAATGATAATAATTGTTTATTACAGCCCTGTTTTTGAAAAGTCACATGATCAGAGGAGTGAGTAGGAGTGAAACTGAAGAAGTGTTGGATTGAGGTTAATAATGGTGGGCTGTCAGAGGGGGAGGTGTTAGTTGGGTGTTGGCTCTAACTAGATGTCTTAAAGCATTACTTGGTTTTATTTTAATTAACGGTCTCAATATGAAAGTTCACAGACAAATAAGCCAAAATTAAATAGATTAACGCCCCAACATGAGACTCACTTGTCTCACTTGTGTAATCTGCAAACAGTTGTGGAGGGAATTTGAAACATAGATAGAAAATGTGGAAGGTGTAATCTTGTTTTTATCTCATTACGGTTGTTGGTTCACTGTAGTAAAAGTAAAACCCCGGTGACTTTGTTCTGTACACTTTACGCCTCGGAGGATAAAAATTTCGATGCTGAAAAACATTTTTTTTTCCCTTCAGTGACGTTCTGTATCTTTCTCTCCCGAGGATTAGCTTTTCCCAAGTGTGTCAGCTGTAAATGTGAGAGTCACAGGAAATTAGAAGGAAATGCAGAAATAACGATGAATCTTTTTTTCTCTTTGAGGGTCAGATCGGTTCGAGTCGACTTTGACTCGCTGCAGTTACTGCTTCGTTGTAGTACTGATAGAAAAAACAAAACACAAGTGACTTATAGAGTCTGACTTTCTAGTCACAACACAGTATCACTTTCTTTCTATAACCATTAAACAGTCAGTCCATCATTAAATATGAATAAAAACATGAATGTTTCTAATAGAACTTGTGTTTACTGCTGTAACTCATCAATAACCTCCTACAAGTGAACAGTGGTGCAATAAAACCAAGTACATTTACTCAAGAACTTAACTTAAGTAAAACTTTGGAGTTCTTATACTCTACTACATTTACAGCTAGTTACTTTAAGATCAATATTTTATACATAAAACGATCATCTTTATAAAAACAACTATAAAATACCATTGTTTTGATTAAACTACCCAACAGTATAAACTGTTAAGATTAACTTAATGTTGAAATGGTGCTTACATGTATATTAAATCAGTATTAATATCCCATTGATATATTTTTTGATAAATACTTTTAGTTAGTGCTAATTAGCAAACGTTAGCATGCTAACATGCCAAGCTAAGGCCACGGTAAACAAGTCCTGCTAAACTCCAGCCGCTCAGAAGCTCTAGCATGGCAGTAGATTAAACTACCCAACAGTATAAACTGTTAAGATTAGTTGAAATGGTGCTTACATGTATTTTAAATCAGTCTTAATATTCCACTGATATATTCAAGTAAGTGCTAATTAGCAAACGTTAGCATGCTAACATGCCAAGCTAAGGCCATGGTGAACGAGTCCTGCTAAACTCCAGCCTTCCTGTTAGCGGATTATCGCCTGTCACAGTTAGTTTAAGCAAGTAAATCTATCTGTATTAAGGTTAAGGCAAAGATTTAAACAGGTTGTGAGGATCAGACAATCTAAAAAAGAAATTGTTTGCATGATTTTACAGTTGAGCCCATTCAGGAATTAAAGCTGCTTCTACTTCAGTGAATTTTACTCCGCAGCTACGTTCCTAAATGTAATCAGATCACATAAATACATTGTCTGTCCCTCACTGCTGATATCTCTGCTTTCTACCCATTTCACTGCTGCCTTTCTACTTTAAAGAGCAGGAGAAAATAAAAATAAACATCAAATCTTCGCTTCTCCCTCAAGTGATTCATACAACAAAGGTGTGTGTCGTTCAGATGCAGTGGGCGCTTTTCTCAGGTGCCTTTAACGTAAAGGCAGAGTCAGTCATTCCCCAGATTGTGCACATTAAAGTCTCTCTGTATATACTGTAAGTACACTGTATAAAAACGGCTCCACGGCGCTTCAGTCATGGAGAAAACATTTAAGGGAGGACGCAGAAAAACAGCAAGACATTCTTTCAGGCAGGAAAAGCATCAACATTTTGTTCTCTGCATGCAGGTTTCCTCATTAAACATTTTGCATATTTATGCCAGAAGTCATAACTCATAGTTTACAGCGGATGACATGCAGTACTTTCACACACACACACACACACACACACACACACACACACGCACGATCACACAGATTCCCACTCGACTCAAGTTTGAGCTTTAAGGAGGAAAAATGCTGCAGAAACAAGATTTGACGTCGAGAACATTTTCTTCTTATGATCACATTCGTTATCGCCCTCGACCATCTCTGCCGTCGTCTTTGTATGTATGTGTGTGTGTGTGTGTGTGTGTGTGTGTGTGTGTGTGTGTGTGTGCGTGCGCTGTCAGAGCTGTTAGTATGCTGTGGTCATCCTCAGCAACATCGTTCTGACACTCCTGCTTCCACTCGTCTCCACCAAGCCTTGTTTACTTTGTGTGCGTGCATGCGTGTGTGTGTTACCGTGCATGTATGTGTGTGTATGTGTGCGTGTGTGTGTGTGTGTGTGTGTGTGGTCCTCCTGGTTTTTGGCATAGCAACTGCTTCGTCACTGGGTGCCTCTCCCCTCCTTCTCACGCATATCCATCTATAGTTAAATATCTCTGTGCATGTCTCTCTCCCTCTCTCTCTCCTTCTCTCACCTCCTCACCAACTGTGTTTAGGAGTTAGAAGGTCAGGTATAATGATGCACGCCTGTGGCGTTGTACTTGGTGGGTATCCACTTCCTTCAGAGAGAAAGAGATAAAACCAGCCAGAGAGGAAGAGAGAGGCAGAGAGATTGTCAGTGGGGAGAAAGAGAGAGAGAGAGAGGAGATAAGGTTGGTGTTATTCTGTTTTTCTTATAGTCAACAAATACATTTTAAAGACCAAAACCAACAATGTTTTAGACCACGTCCCTCAATAATTCACGACTTCACCGTCTGTGGCGCTGACGTCATCATGCTGAGGATCTTAATCTTTAAAAATGGATCCCAAATAGATACCGTAGTGATCCAAATATATATTTATTTATATATGTGTGTGTGTGTGTGTGTGGGGACTGTTTTTGGATAAAGACTTTTTGAGGACACATCACAGGCAGGATCTTGGAAACGGTCGAGATTATTTTCCCAGGCATTTAACATTTTTCTGTTGTCTGTTTTTGTTTTTTTTGAGCTTCTCATCGTCTGTGACGGTGGTAATTGGCGGCTTGACAGATTCAGCGCGCCGTCTGTTTCAGCAGTAAAGACGTCACTTTCCCGCTAAAAAAAAACCCCCCACACGTTACCCTTCAGAAACTCCTGCAGGTTAAAACTGAGCCACATAAACACTTTTAGACTTTATAAGACACTTTCTAGCTTAGCTTAGATACGCGGCTACACGACAACCGTGATGCAACACTCAAAGAGAAGATCTGATGAACGTGTCAGTGTGTTGTTGTTTTATTTTTTGACACAGAGGAATAAGATATCAGGCTTTGGATACACAGACAATACTTGTTAGAAGGATCAATTCATTGTTGACAGTAAGAATAAAAAAAATATATAAAAATGACGTCTTCATCCAGCTTGTTACCGTGACACCCGCTTCTCCTCCACTCCATCTCTCTTGTTCTTCCTTTTCACTGTTTTTCCTCTGTTAAACCAGCCGAACAGGTAGCTTGCAGCCCAGCTTGCTGTTGCCATGGTAACACGCCGCTCTTCCTCTCTCTCTCTCTCTCTCTCTTCTTCTCTAATAAAAAAAAAAAGAGGAGAAAAAAAAAGAAAGCGAGCAAAGAAGAAGAAGAAGAAGTGAGTGAGAGTGAAGGCGAAGGAAGGGGAGGAAATGTCGGAGAAGGGGAGAGAAGATGCAGTTTTGAGGAAAGACAGATGGAGAGAGAGAGAAAAGGAGGTTGGAGGGATACAGGATGAAAGAATAATGAATGGAGGGGTAATGAGAGAACATTTTGTCACCGCTCCCTCCTCCCGGTTCCCTTCCTCTTCCTCTTTCCTTCTCTCTCTCTCTCTCTCCATCCCTGCACATCTCGCTCCGGCAAAAAAAAAAAAAAATTTCATGAATGACCGAGGTACCGCAGGCAGTGAAAATGTGAACGCAGAGCAGGAAGAGACAGACAGGCTGTAGGCAGACAGACAGACTGACTGACAGGGTAAGAAACTCATCAATGCACTGTGTATTTATTCTTTTATTTTTCTATTTTTATCCCCCTTTATCTGCCTTATTTAGAGATTCGTTCATTACACTGAACTCTGTGTCTACTCTGGCAAAGAAGCTTATGAGTTTTGCACCATTCCTCTCTGCGTTTCATGATTTTTAACTTTGAGGGCGTGTAATTAAAATTTCCCGAGAGCCTCCGCGTAACCAAATGAGTTTCCAATCATCGGCGCAGAAGTGAACCGAAAAAAAACACGAAGCTGCTCGTGACATTGCCAGGACAAGCGAGAAGACGGTTATCTAAACGTTGTCTGTTTGAATACATTTTGTAGTTTGGAAGTGTTACATCCTCATCGAGCATGCAAATTTCTCTCATTAATTCTTGAAGTCTTGCAAACAGGTTTTCAGCCAAAAAGAGAGACAAAGCTAGCGGGTGCAGTTGTGAATGAATGCAGCGTGCCGGGGAAGTCAAAGAGGGAGACACACAGCTTGTAAATACGGAGTTTAGCTGAGAAACAAGACAGGTATTCATGCTACTCAGCTGCAGACGGTCTAATCCTATCAGTTTACCTGGAGCAGCCCGGGAAGACCCACACGGGGTTCAGGACTTTCCAGAACTGCGACAAATCCTGTTGGCTCCACGTTGCGACGAGATGAATCGAAGACCAGGCTGAGATTATGATTACTTAAAGGTATAATCTGTAATTATTCCTCATTAAAATGTCTAAAAACAACTAGACCGATGTTCTATATGTTGTTGAAATGTTTCCAACACTTTTCAAACCCAGAGAAATCTGTCATTTAATCAAAGTAACGGACCGTTTCAGAGAAACAAACGTTAGCATTAGCTCGGCTAACAGCCGCTCCAAGAAACAAAAATCTGCAGAAATATTGATATTTTAGGTGAAACAGCTTTAAATAGTGTTTTTTAACTATTTTAATCTGTGTGTACGTTTGATTTTGGAGAAGAGGAGACTTCTGCAGATAATTCTGCTCCAGGGAGAAACTGGACGAACGTCTGAATGTAAAGTTATCAGAGAAATAAGCCGAACAAACGTTAGCAGCAGCTCAGCTAACAGCCTGTACCTGACATCCGTGGGTACATCGTCATAGAAACACTGATCTCTTAGATGAAACAGCTTTATTCAGTGTTTTTACCTGTAATCAGCGGGTCTGTTTGTTCAGGAGAGGAGGAGACCTCTGAAGCTGATTATTTAACAACGAAGACAACAATTCCCATCATCCTTTGCTACTTCACACCGTCATCACACTCCGTCTTTTGTTATTGTTTTGATCGAGAGACCCCTAGCGGCTGAAATTACATATTGTGCGTTTAAAAGCAAAGAGCGACTCTTTTAGTTTTGAGTAGGTGTTGATAAGTGTGTCTCCACTCAAGGTGCGCTTACTCGCTTGTTCTGGAGCTTTTAATCATCATCACACAGTCTTCGTCAGCAGATGTAGTTTGCTTTGTTTGAACTTTAAACCTTTTAATGGTTTCCAGCAGCAGCTGTGACTTTCTTATGCCGCTCATGTTGGCTAAGATTTAAGGTCGACTCTTAACCCTCTTAAATCCTGAGATTTTGACCACATCGCACTGTCTTCATCATCATCATTCATCCTCTTTGCCAGCTGCGGTTTCCGAGGTTAAAAGCGAATCTGTCGGACTGAAGTTGGGAGAAGAAAAGCAGAAGCAGGGATGTTCATAAATTAATATTTTACCTGAATGTGCGACCACTTAAATGGCGTTTAGTCGCTACTAAGGTTGGACGACTGTGTGATATTTTAACATCTAAAAACCTGTCAATAACATATTTGTAAATCAAAGCCTTTTAAAACGAACGTGTGTCAAGGCAGGGTCTCTAACAACAGAGTCCACTTAAAAAAAAAAACTGCCTGGAGGCTCACAGCAGGCTGCAAATCAGTGAAGCCATGGCCATGCCGAAGAGACATTATGATGAATGAATCATCATCTTGTCTCTCTGCTGAAGGCTGCTGATAGTTGAAATAGTGTCTATTATTTATGGCTGCAGGAGCAACACAAAGACTCCCAACCTCTGAGCAGCCGAGGCCGACGGGAGAACGAGGGCACTTGTTTGAAAGACAGACATGCGGACGGTTAATTTGACCGCGTGCGTGATGTGTAACCTGCAGAACGATCGCTTTAACCGGATGAAACCGGGATTTCAAGAGGCTGTCAGACCGGCAGGAAGCGGGTGATCGGATGAGCCAGAAAGGAGGTCATATTTAGCCAGCTAAATGGCTGAGTCATACCTTAGTCTCTGTTGGATGGCTGTAGATGTTTCAGCCCAAACAGTCTTTATTTATTCATGCACAGAGGAGTGCGGCGGCCATCGAATGACACTCAGCGAAATAGATTAATTGCTGGGAAGCAGACAGACACAGGATGAACGACCGAGGTAAAGAATCTGCTGGATAAAAGATAGAGACATAAAAAAATAAAAAAAATGTAGGTGGAAAAACAAACAGGTAGTCAACGAGTGAAGCAGGTTTTTTTTTTTTTTGTTTTATTCTTCCAGGTAACATTAAAAGATGACGATACTTCAGCCAAGACTGATGTTTTGACCATTAAATCAGCGATTCCACGAATTTCTAGGTTTCAAAACTTTTATTTTCTGGGCTTCATCGCTGCACATCTGCTGCACCTGTTGGAGCGTTAAAAGGAGACATATCGTGCTTTTTTGTGTTGGATGACGACGTTTAACATGGTCCAAAAACTTGAGGTGAACGTATGTAAAAACGCGGCCTGCGAGTCAAAATCCAGGGCTTCGATACGCTCTGTTACCTCCACTTCTTCATCCATTCACACGTTTCCCTTCAGTTTCAGGCTTAAATATGAACTGATGTATTTGAGAATTTTCCATTTTGAGTAAACAACGAGAACAAGAAGTGAAATCCGACCACTGCTGTTTGTTTACGTAGCCTTCGAAGCTGGTGGAAGTCCTCCAAGGAGCAGCTTCGGGGAGCTAACCAATCAGAACAGAGGAAGGCCTTAAAGAGACAGGAGCTAAAACGGCCTGTTTCAGACAGAAGCTGAACTGAGGGGCAGTACAAGATAAATAAGGAGCTTTTTTTAACTGTAAGTCTTGCAAAAATATTCCAGTAGAGCCCTAGAATATAAATATAAACTGAGAAATGTGCAGGACACGTCCTCTTTAAGACATCACCTGTGTGTAAAGATGCAGCAACATCATCATCCCTCAGTCAGTGACTTTCCCACAGATGGTTTCCATCAGCTGCAAAAGGAATAATACCTGCTGATAAAGAACTAGTTTTCTCATTGACAAAGACTGACATTGTGTGACAGCTAAAGACATTATCTATATGATTAAATATATTCTGGATAGTTTAAAGTCAATACACAGCAGAATAAGAAGAAAACTCAGGATTTTGTATCTCAACTGGAGATTTAGTCCGAAAAACGCGGCATCGTTTAGCTTAATTAGTCGATTCTACTTGTAATATTTCATGCGGGGGACACTTGAGCGCTTACACTTCGGTCTCTCAGACAGTTCAAACATTTATAATTCAACAGGGACACAACACAAGACACAAAATGGAAGATGAGGAGTCGTCTGTGACTGCAAACTCCTCGACAGGGCGACGAGAAGCCAGACAGGCCAACAGGTGGAATAAACACGGACATGGCAGCGAACACAACGCCGGATTCATGAAGAAACAAAAAAGCAGTAGATCTTTAGACCCATCAATGACAGCGTGGTTGTACGATAAACACTTTATTGTTCCTTTAACTCGGTTTGTTTTGGCTCTGCCTGCGTAACGCTCGTACACTTTTTCATCGATTCAGCTTCATTTGATTCATTTGCTGTTTTTGCCTCATTGATTCTGTGTGTGTGTGTGCTTGTTTGTGTGGTATCCGTCTCTCTGATTTAACATCCTAGTCTTCACTCACTTGCAGAAAACTTCACTGAGTGGCGTCTTTTCGGTTGTAGGAGATAGATTTCGTACCAGTAGACTGCATCTGATGCGACTGTCGCTATAAAACAAGGCTGATGGTTTAATCGAAGCCTGAATGAGTTATGCAGATGGGGCGAGAGACTGTGCCGCATGTCATAGAAGTAATCAAGTAGGTACCTGCTGCCACCGATGACTCATTGGATTACATCGTCTGCCCAGACGAGACATCAGAAGGACAGGAAGTACAACAGAACAGCAGGTTTCTCAGCGGCATCTGCTGTAAGTCACGCCGCATTAAAACAAGATGACAGTAAATACAAAACATCAATGTGAGGAGAAAAAAAGAAAGAAAGCGAGGCTATTCAGGCATCAATTTAATGGTCATCAACAATCAAAGGGAGAAGATCCTCCTTATTGAACTTTCAGCAAAGCTTTATGTAACTAATTCCACAGGAATCGTCGATCACTTTGATGAAACTACAGCTGTTGTTTGTATGTCTTGTGTACTTTCAGGGTCCGCCTTCGCTCGTGGCTGCAAATTTAGAGAGTGTGCTCATCCATAATGCACAGCCACGACTTAAAACCTGGTCACCTTACTGTGTTTGACAGCTTCTGTTTTGACAGATCTCTCGCTAAAAATACATTTTAACTCGACCGAGACCAGCTGAGTAAACGCGTTGAGTCAGATAAGAACTGTAAATCACGTTTGTCTCGACCATCTTCGAAGATGTGCACTCGTTTAACTTCGAACCAGGTGACGCTCGCAGAATTAAATTCTTCTCAACACGTCTTCATCTCTCAAGAGTCATAATCTAATACGTTATCGCCATGTCAACAACATGATTGGATTTGGTGTTTGATTGAGTAACAATTGGCCTCACTGACCTCCTTGTTCCTGTCTTTCTCCTCCAGGTGAAGGAGGAGGAGGAGGAGGAGGAGGGAAATTCCACGGTGTTGACCTTCTGCAGCACTCCCCGTCCCCATCCCCCTCTCCAGGGGAGCCCTACCCCCACCAGCCCCGCTCCCTGGAGCCTATCACCGACACCCCCCACCAGAACCTGCCCCTGAGGAAGACCCACTCTGACCTCGACACAACCTTACCCGCAGGTGTGTGACTGGCGGAGAAACCGTTAAGTGAAGCACCACTAAAAGAAACTCTTACACTCCTTTTAGTTTCTTCTTTCTTGTGTTCTCTTACTGCTCTCACTCAGAAACCGAGCGTTGCCTTCAGCCAAAGATAAGAAAGTGGAAAGAAGAAAAGAGCAGGTCACTTCAAAACGATATTTTTCTCCTCGTTAAAAAACTCGTCGGCTGAAACTCTTCTGGCGTCGTTTAGAAACCTTGAACTCTTTTTTTTGGCTGCTGAAACACATTTTACTGCACAAGCTTTTTTTTTTTTTTTTTGGAGAAATCGACATAATTTGATAGTTTGGGGGAGAAGGCAGACAACTTTCTGTATGTTTCTACTAAAGGTGAAAAGGTCACAGATTTTTTAAACCATTTCCTGTTTTGTTTTCCTTCTTTGTGTCGATTCTTTTAAATGCAGCTTGGTGATTAATCTGGCTGTATGCGTAGTTCTCCTTGGTTTAATCCCATTTAAAAGGGAAAAAAATCTTAATTGTTGGTTTTTTTTTGCCACCAAATTTTTCGAATTTAACAAAGAACATCACACAGATTATTGTCGGGTTAATCATTTCTTTCTCCTGCGTTAGCGGTAATCTGTTTTGCTCGGTGAAGGACGGTGTTGCCGGCAGCCAGGATCTTTTCATGCCTAATTGGTTTATTCACTGCAACAGGGATACTCAATTGTAGGATATGAAGGGTTTCTGTAAACAGTTTAACCTGAATAGGGTCTTAATTGCAGACAGGCGAGGAAAAGCAGACCATTTAAACCTTGCGTTTTTTTAAAAATATGTCAAATGTATTAAGATTCTTACCTTTACAATTGTACTATTTCTGTTATTTCTGCATTTGTCAATAACCTTGTCCAAACAGTTTATAACTTTAATTGAATCTTATCCACTACAGACTAAAGTGGAAACTTCTTTATGGTTCTCAAATGAGTACATAATCTAATATACACCTGTAAGGGAGGTGCATGGGTCAAGGAAATGAGAGGAATTTAATGAAAAGGTTGTGAGCTGTCAGCGAACTGAAAATGACCTTTGTCAGGTATTAAACTGTATTAAACAAAGATAGGCATAAATACATACATGACAGAATCAGGAGTCGTCACATCTTGTAGTAAATAAAGCAATATTCCTTTTCCTTCTTTAATCCCATGACGACTGTCGTTTTCTTAATAAAGCTCACAGTGAAAAAAATCCACCTCTTTTTTTTCTGTGTTTGTAAGTTAATGAGATATTTTCCTTTCAAAAAGCACATAAACACTGAAAAAAGTAGGTTAGTGGGCAACCAGAGAATACATAGTGTATCGAAAGAACTTAAATGCCTCTGAAGTGTCCCAGAGCAAGACAGTGAACATCACGCTGTTTTAAGAATGACGCACTAATGTTGTCATCTTTATATTTGTTGAGTCTCGTCTCTGTGTGATATATACAAAGATATATAATAGATATATAAAGATAGACAGCAGCTGTGGAGTTTAGTTTGTTGTATTAATTCTCCTCCGTCACCGTCTCCTCTACAGATAACAGTTTGGAGCATCGCACCCCGGACCAGCTTCACCCAGGAACCATGGACCACTCTGGGTTGCTGTGCTCCAACACACCCTCCCCTTCCTGGAACGGACCCAAGGGCTCCACCTTTTCTCCCGGAGCGTGGAACGAGCCTTACAATTACAACATGAACAAAGGCCCGGCGGTTCCGCCCAAACAGCACAGCGTTATCGGCAACGCGGGAGGAGGGGCGCAGGACGGGGTGATGTTGGTGGGACAGTCGGGACAGTCGATGAGCTCACACTCCAGTTCGTTCATGTCGGTGTCAGACCACGCTGGGAGGAGAGGGAATAACATGCCGGGGATTTCACTGGCAGCGGCCATGATGGAGAAGCGAAGTGAGACAGAAGGAGCTGCAGCAGATGGAGGGAGAGGAGGAGGAGGAGGAGATGGAGGAGGAGGAGGGGGATACGGGGAGAGAGGAAGGGAAAGGTCAGCACGATCCATAGCAGCGGCGAACGCCTTCAAGTTCCGGGAACGCTCCCTTTCCACGCCCACGGATTCTGGGTCCTTCTGTTTTACAGAAGGTGGAATGGGCCCGCCGGACATCACGTCCACAGGGAACGGGAATGTCATGCCGATAACGGACCACCAACAGCAGCATCATCATTTCTTGGGTATGGGTGAGAACTACGCCCTCCTCTACCCGAGAGGGAGCTCAGAAGACAGTGCGAGCACCACCGACACCATCTCCGTCACCGCCTCGGACTACAGCACAGAAGGCCGCTTGCGTCTGCGCTCACGCTCCATCTCACTTAAGAAATCCAAGCGCAAGCCGCCGCCTCCCGTGAGGAGCGTCTCTCTGATGAAGAACCTCGGAGAAGCCGAGGGGAGGATCCACCATGAAGGCAGTCTTTACCGGGACGGTCGGCCAAAGAGCCTGCACATCCCCAGGGACCACTTCCCGGACTTCCAGCCCGATTTCCTCCTACCCAACTCGGCCTGCTCCTCTAAACCGAGTGTTCGTGAGGGGGAGCTGGGCCAGGGAGGGAGTGACGGACCTCCAAGCCTGGAGGTGCAGGCTCCAGAGAGGGAGGGAGAGACAGAGCTGACCTTCCCCACTCACTGGCAGCTGGGGGAGTGGAAGAACAATGACCCCTACAGGTAGGGAACAAACTTCTTTACTGGTTATTTGTACCTTTATTTAACTTATTAGGAATTCTGAAGGTTTGTTATTCAAAAGCTTGCAATACAATTAGGTTACTTCCTTCCCCTTCTTCTTCTCTACAGGTCTCTATCAGGCTCCAGCACAGCAACAGGTACCACAGTGATTGAATGTATGAAAGTCAGAGGCAGCTCGGAGTCGCTGCTGGACTCACCATCCACCTCCAGAGCCACGTCGCCCTCACAGCTCTCAATGGAAACCGATGTCAAGGCCTCTTCACCCTTCAAACCGCCAGGACTTATGTCCCCGTCGAGCGGCTATTCCAGTCAGTCGGAGACTCCAACCCCAACTGTTCCACTCAGTCATGTGGCGGGACCGGGGACAATGGGGACAATGGGGACAATGGGGACTATGTCAGGGTGTAAGATGCGCCCAAAGATCCCAGAGAGAAAATCATCGCTACCATCACCCAAGGACCCCGCTGCAAGGTCCAGACTGTCCTTTGAAATGCCTGGGAACGCACATCTGGAGCTTTCGTCGATCAAGCCAAAGCAAAAGGCCAGCAGACGACATTCGGACACCTCCACGGCGGCAAAACCTGGAAAAATCAGCCCAAGCTCTTCACAGGCGTTACCTGTGGTTACCCAGAATGAGCTAAAGACTATTCGGCTTCGCTCCGTCTCTCGCGGCGACCTAGAGGATTGCCCTGATGGGGCGTCTGACACCATTGAAGAAGAACAGCATGGCCAAGACCTAGGAGAGGACCCCAGCCCACCACCAACTCTACCAAAACCCAAACCGCCTGTCGCTGTTAAGCCTCCTTTGCCCAAGCGGCCTCTAAATCTCCTCCTTAAGTCTCCTTCCCCCTCATCCACTTCCCCCCTTGCACTCGACTCACCTCCTGCCTCACCTACAGAAAGGCCAGTACCCCTGGGTAACATTTACAAAGTCATGAAGAAACCCAAACCCAAGAAGCCTCTGCCTCAAACTCCTACAAGTCCCTCAGTGCCCCCGGATTTAAATTCCACCACCACCACCCCACAAACTTCCTATGATCACCAGTTCCTCCCCCACTCGCAGTCCCTCTTTGATCTCCCTCCTCTCCCAGACCCCCAGCCTCTCCTGGAAGACCCAGTATTGGAGCCTGAGTTCGACGCCGACCCAGAGATCGAGCTTGGACCTACAGAAGGAGGCTCACTCCCCTCTCCCTGCAGTAACCAGGAGGTCCCGGAGCTCCAAGACAAGAGCAAGACGCTCCCCTCAAGGATGACAATCTCCTGTCTGGCAGAGCTGTCAGACAAAAAGAAACCCAAGGTAAGGAAGACGTTGCCCAAAAAGTGCTTGATATCGAAGGTGACACTGATACTAAAAGACGTTCTTACTCCTTTCAGGTTCCACCCCCAGTCCCCAAGAAGCCGAACGTCTTGCTTCTTCCCTCATCGGTCCATTCCTCCACCAACGGCAGCACAGACCGTCAGACGCCGCAGACCGACAGCCCCGTGGGACTCCGGTCTCCCGTTGGAGGTCTCCCACCAGAAGACATCCCCACTACTCCCAATGTCCCTGAAATGCCAGAGCAAGACGAGAACCATTTGGGGACAGACGAAGACAGTTCAAAGGAGTCATCGCTTCAGTCGTCTCTCCAGGACTCGTCCTTCACAGAGCTGGAAGAGAAGATGACCAGCGCTGGGATCGGGGCAGGTATGTTCGTTGAGTCGAATAAGGTCACATGTTTTCCTAACTGCTGTCACCAAGTGCTGCTCATGGGGGGAACTGTTGGGTCTCTCTTTATGTAAATTAAAGAGCATGGTCTAGACCTGCTCCTTGCACAAGTGCCCTGAGATGACTTTGTGTTGTGATTTGGCGCCATATAAATAAAATTGAATTGAATTGAATGTTATGTTGAGATTAAATCAGATCCTTTGTTTGCATCAGACACGATTTGCCTTGTGTAAGCTTTGTAAAGCTGTGTACAATTTCACCATAACGCCAACCTTACTTTACCAATTTAAAAGACATTAAAAAAAAGCTTAAGAAACATTTAAAATGACAATCTATGTTTTGAGAATCATATACTACTTGAAAGTTCAATTTGAAAGGTTTGTGGATTGGACAGCGGCTGCAGCAGCTTTGGAACAGTTTCATTGGATTTCAACGAAAACCCAATTTCGCTGATGTCCATAAAAACTAAAACCAACACTGCTAGCTAGCTAAGTCTGCTAGCTCTTCATTTTGATGCCTTTTGTAGTGTTTATAGCGTCTGTCTACTTTAAAGACTGGATATACGATATAGTAGCTATACATTTACACACTAGTGATCATTTTCAAAGTATGGTTGAGTATTTAGAAGCCATGTACAGTGAGATCCGGAAAGAAAACACATGTTGAGTGTTGTTTTTTTCTCACTATAGAGCAATGTTAATAAAAACATTTTGATCGTAGTCTCAGTTTAGCAGAAGCTTTGGAGCTATTAAGCTTTTTTAAAAAAAATCATTTTATTTCATGCTTGTGTATAATGATAGCCTGTCAGAGCTGCTACGTTTGATTGCGGTCCTTCCCTGCTGGTTTTGATGCATAACCTCCTGATTCTGCCAGAGGAGATTTCTCATGGTTTGAAGCAAATCAAACCCAATTGTGCTAAAATTGGACCAAATCAAAACACACAGTGGCTCACACTGTTTGTAACACTGAAGATGACATGTGTCATCATTATCTGATTATTAGCTGATTCTGTATATAACCGAATCAAATTTAGCTTAATTGCATTATTCATAATACATTCTCGTGTATTATGAATATTGGCATGGGTAAAAGACGACAATACAGCGAAGCCAGCAGGCGTTTACAGATATAATGTCTTTTTCAGATGACTCATCAGCTAGTGAGAAGATGGTACTCCACATCGCTGAGGAAACAGATGATGACTTGTTGGCCACCACGCCTACAACTCACACCACTGAAGACCTGTTCACGATTATACACAGGTATGACCACGCAGTGTTACGTTACCGCAGATACGTTTCCTCAAAAGGTTTTCGGAAAGGATGAAACTGTCTTTTGTGAGGGTAAAAACTTATTCTCACAGCCCCAAACGGTCTCAGCTAATACAAGGCTTGCCTGCCAGCTTATTATAACCCAGAGTGTGTGACGAAAGGCACATTGTCTTGTTGAAAAGGTGTGAGGCGGACAGAGCATAAGGTTCCCTAGCAACGGCTACATGTACAGTGGGTTACTGCACGACCAGCGGCTCTTATTTTGTCCTTTTTTTTTTTCCCACACACATATGGATCCGAGCACACGCAGAATCACAAGAAAGCTAGTTTCTAAGCAACAAGTGTTCATGATTTTACCTTCCATGATGCTGAAAATAGCTTGAAAGGTGGAGAAGAAAGGGTGAGGAGGGGGGAGAGTGTTTTCATCTCCTACAAGAAAGCATGGAGTCCCCTCTGTGGTAACATGTTTCAGTTGGGGAATATAAATGTGGGGTTTTTTTTCAATCGTTCCACCTCCCACCTTTAATAATCTTTTGTCTTGTCTTCGATCAGGTCCAAGCGGAAGGTTCTCGGTCGCAAGGAGCCGTCGGACTCCTTCGGCAGCCGCCAGAGCCTGGTGTCCCCGGTGAAGCACAGCACCAGCGGCAGCGACCTCCGAAATCTCACCTTGGGCAGCAGCCAGAGGTCGAGCTCCCGCAACGAGAACTTCATGGCCCTGCTTCAGAAGAAAGGCAGCAAGTCTTCCAGCGGAGGGGCCAGGGTCTCCGCTATGGAGCTTCTCAAAAGCACAAACCCTCTGGCACGACGTGTCACAGAGTTTTCAACCACCACGTCGACGACCGCCGAAGGAGGAGAGGCGGCGTCCGGCAACGGCAAACCCAACGATCAATGAACTGACGTGTTGTAAAAGGAGGTCTGTTTGCTGTTGACGAAGCTTACCAACCAATTCTACAATCTGCCACCCACTGGAGACGGGGCCTTCTGACAAACATGTCCAACTGGATCGCTCCAACTACTGATTGACCATTTGCACTGTCCAATCATATTGGAGCATATTTTTTGGACAAAATGGTCCCTCCCATGGTTGGAGCGTTATTGTTCCCTGTCAAACCGGTCCCTCTAGGAAAGCAAGAAAATCTGTGGAGAGCCAAGTTTGTTCTCACTATATTTTCAACGAAAGGTGGAGGTTTTGAGGTCATGCTTTTAAGCACTGCACCGCGTTTTCCTCGTCGGGGATTTGTTCAGTGTGGAGGCCGGATGGGTGAAAGAAAAGGGATGTGCAGACGCTGGGAATACGAGGATATACAGTGGATATCTACTCCCGGCTACATCTAGATGACAACAACAACAAGAGGCCCTGATGACGACATCCTCTGTGGTACCGATCTATACCACAGAGGATCAGTAATCAAACGAATCCAAGAAATAAACGGAATAAAACACCGAAGATGCGAGAGTTTCAAACGATTCCTCTACGATTCAACCAAAACCTTCCAACCAGTAGCACTACAGCACCGACACCTGTAGACCCGCATGAATCGAAGGGTACATTTCTAACGGTGTGATGAGGCGTCAAATATGCCTAAAAAAAACCTTTGACACATCGTGGCTCTGTAGTAAACGTGACGCCGTAGCAGCAGGCGGCAGCAGCAGCAGCAGTGTCGTTTTTTTTTTTTCTTCAAAAGACAACATTCGGACGAAGCGCGAGGATTTACAAAGAGAAACCACAACAACGGGGGCTTTTCGCCACCAAAGATCAGGCATGAGCATGTCACAGATTTTGTTGCTCATGCTGCGAACATGAACCTTCACAAATACATTCCACAGAGGCACCCAGCAAGCGGACGACATTTTTGGAACGCAAGCACTTTTTCTCTTTCTTTTTTTTTTTTGGCGTCGGAGGTCGTTTACACGGCGCAGCCTTTGCGTCGCGCAGTTCTCTTGAGACACTCGACCGGTGTCCGTCCTTATTATTTTTATTATTTTATTTTTGCTTATATATATATATTTTTCTTTTTTTTTTTCTTACACATGCTAGATGGCCATACACATGTTTAATTGGACTGTGCTGTATGTATCATGTACAAAGATAAATGTAATGCATCTATCAACCGATATCATTTTACGAAGACGAGAAAATAGACAGTGTACAGATATCAGCAAGCAGCTTGGACGACAAACTGCCCGCACGATGGAGGGAACACACACACATTATAAGACTAAGGAGCGATGTCATGGAGGACAAGCAGAAAGAGACCTATCTACACTAGCGAGCGTGTGTGTGTGTGTGTGTGTATTCATATGAGTGTGTGTGCAGATGAAATCACGCCTGTGGAGTTTCTGTACGGAGAGTATGAAGCAGGCCTGGTTATTAAAACAGGGTTTTTATTCGTTTTGGGCTCTGGTGACAGGACCAAAGGACTGTTAAAAACTACAAACAGGCCAGAGGGGACCTAGCAGTGTGTGTGTGTGTGTGTGTGTGTTCATGTATGTGTGTGTCTGTGTGTGTGTGCTTGTAGAGGGAAGTGCCAAGAACAAAGTGGAAGAAGAAAGAGAGGGAGAATACATGTCGTGTTTTGTGGCGTCTGTTTTAGTGTTTGTGTGCGCTTCACACTTCGCTGCGTGTGCATGCTCGGACTAGCACATGTCTCTCTCTCTGTGTGTGTGCGTGTGTGTGTTTATGTGTGCATCATCAACCTTCATCCTTCTTCCCTTCCTTTTCTTTGGGAATACTGTAGGGATTCAAGTCACGGAACCCTCAAAAGGGATTCCAGAACCATTCTAGAACCCCTAAAAATCAAGAGTATTCTGGAAGAAGCAAGCGAAAAAGAGAGTTCCAGAACCCACGGCGGATTCCGGAACGACTGGGATTCCGGAACGGGGGAATCTTGTGACATCATGATCCCGTGCAGAGGGGACATTACAGGGCCAAATAGTTTTCTGCTTGTCTCGCCCTCCTCCTCGCACATTTTCACACTCCGTCTCTCCCGAGAGGCGCCGCCGCTCGTCCCCTCTCCTCCCTTTTTTTTCCCCATCACTGCCAGATCACACTCTCCATCTGTCTCTCTGCATATAGCATCTTTTATTCTCTTTCCGCCTTTCTCTATCCTCTCCTCTGGCACATAGCACACACTGTCTTTTTTTTTTTTCTTTTCTTTTCTATACACTGCAACCTCTCTCTCGATTTTGCACGTAGCACCACCTCTCTATTTGCCCTCCTCCCTTCCTCTTTTTAACCTTCTCTCCATCCTCTCCTCTCTCCCTGACCCTCCCCCATTTTTTTTCCCCCTGCTAACCTTCCCCTGTCTTTCTTTCTCTCTTCCTCCTCCTCCTCCTCCTCTCCACCTCTCTCTGCATTCAGTCTATGCATCTGAGCTCGGCAGTCAGACGACGCGACACCGGATGAATGTCAATGAATGACTGTTAAGAAAATAGATGCTGTGCTTAGTTTGAAAGCGCAAAAAAAAAAGAAAAGAAAAAACATCCTTCTCTTGACACTTATCTTCTGCCTTCACTCTTTTCTTGCTCTCTGAGTTTTTATACTTTAGCTTTCTTTTGTGTTTCCATGTAACATGGAATCAACATGGATGGGTGTGTGAATGAATGAACGGGTAGGATCTGTGCACAAACACGGAAAACAGGCAGGGTTTGAATGTGGTTTTGCATTAAAAGGACTTTGAATTTTTGGACTCTGAAACACCCTGTGGTCTTTGACCCTGGACCAACCCTCAGTTCTGGATCCCCCTGTGTGGACGGTCTGATAATTCTGGATTAGCAGTGGTTCAGCTTCAACACCTGACTTATCCCCCTGCTTGGATAGACCGTGCGGAGGGAGGAGAGGAGGGGGGCCTTTCATCTCTTGACTCCTAATCGGCAAACTAACCCTCGGTGCTATTGTGTCAGAGCTCCCCCTAGTGGATGGAAAAGGAGGAAAACCACACATAAAGAACGTGAGAGTAAAAAAGAAAAAAAAAACAAACTTGGTCACACACACATCTCTCTCTCTTCCTTACAACAGTCCTTCAGGTATTCCATCATCCTGAAAAAAAAAAAAAAAGATGAAGAATTAAAAATGCATAAATTATCACCATTTATGATGACTAGTCAAGTGACGCTTGTTTTAAATATTTAGTGAATGAAAAAAGATAAACCTATAAAACTCTGTGTTTGTTTGCCTTGTATACTGAATTTTTGGGGCGTGTTGCTGCAGCGCCTACTGTGTTTTTATTTGATTTTATTTCTTTTTTTTTTTAATATAATTTCAGCTGCCTTGGTGGTTCACACACAAACACAACTTTTTCTAAAGATCTAGCCAAAAGAACATGTATGTTTAATCTGAAAAACTGATATTTTGCCCAAAATCTGCAGAAAACAGCGGTGAAGTTATACTTTAGAGCAATATCCCTCCCCTCCCGCCCTTCTCCGAAAGCAAATCACAGATCTGACATGGCTGGACAGGAAGCAGCAGAGCAGCAACATGTGTCCAGCGATGACTCATCTGAGATCATTTAAATGATGGAGGGAAAACTCACAAACAAAAAAAAACTAAAACCCACATATTTTTGTTCAAAATATGGGAACAGAGAAAATAGAGATATGAGAACACTGTTAGGGCAGAAAGGACGTGTTGTTTTTCAGCACAATAACGACAGGAACCATTGCCTTTCTTGTTATAAAGTGATGTGTGGTGTGTAGGTGTGACACACGCTTGCATCTAAAAGAGTGTGTAAAAAAAAAAAAAGAAAAAAAAAAAGGGTGGGCTGTCAGTTGTTTCAAGCGTGCGTTCAGGATCAAGAAATCACCGTGTTGTTTTCCTTGTTCCTGCAAAGACAGATGGCGGGTATCTTCGACATGGGCACATTTGGTTTGACAGTGACTTGATAGTGAAAAAGAGAGAGGTACAAACAAACAAACAAACAAAAAAAACAACATATGGGTACACTGGTGAATAGGGTGCTATCCCGTGTGTAGGGATAAAATCATTTCTTAGTGATAAGATGTATTTTTCTTTACAGATGTTTCTCAGAGATAGAGTTGCCACAGAGGCAGAAATAATCTCATTAGTTGGGTTAAAGAATCCACTGGGACATTACTGCCAACTTCCTGCCGATTTTTTGCTAATTTTTAGTTATACTGAAAGACAACTGACAAAAAACTTACAAAGGGAACAAAATGCAGACCTTCAGTGTATTTGGTTGATCCCTTAAATCTCAAAAAAAAACGAGACTATTATTACCCAACAAATGAGACTATTTCTGCCTACGGAGCAGTTCTGCCTCCAAGAAATTCCTGTAGAGCTAAATTATTAATCTCTAAAATATGTTGACAACATATTATATTGAAAGTGACATTTCCACAAAGTGTGAACATATAAAAGAGCTGACAAGAGGAATATATTGAATATTTAGTATATTATCCCTTCTTTTTGGAGGACAAGAAGGGAAGAGAGGAAGGAGGGGAAATGAGGATGCAGAGAGGAGGTTTGATTCTGCTGAATATGGGGATTACCATACTGAAATTTATACATATTCCATCATCTTTTTTCCTTCACCTCCTCTCTTCCCCTTTTCTCAGCTGTCGTGTGACTCAGAGGAGTAATCATGTTAAAAGCTTTTCCCTCTCTCTCTCACTCTCTTCTCTTGCTTCACCTACAAAGCGATAAAAAAAAAAGGAAAGGTATAGGAAAGCAAGAAAAAAAGGATGGAGCGCCGCAATTGCTCGTTAATTAATTTGGTTTAATTTTTTACAGCCCTGTCGCTGCAGATAAGGAACTGCTGAATAGCAAACTTGTTGCTAAGAGACGTAAATAAAAGCTGTGTAGAAAAGTTAAGTTGGAGACTCTGATTCAAGGCAATGAGCGTTTTCTCTAAAGCCAACAGAAACATCACAGATTTATCTGAATATGTAAAAACGTCCCCACAGATTACATTAAGAGACTCCAAAACAAAGTTGACCAAAAGTAATCTGCGTATTTGCAAAGAGACCCAAATTTAATATGTGAAAAACAGAGATAAAACTGTTATTTTAACAGTTTGAAGAGAAATATGTCACAATGGGGACAAAACTTTACAGTAAAACCATCACGGGAGGAGAATCTTAACAGGAAGCTGCACTTTTAAAAAAGTCAAATACCAACACATTATATTTTACTACTGTAGACTACCTGCATGCCAAATTAATGATCATGAAATGTATTATTGGACATGTAAAGCAATGGATCACGGTTCTGCTTCCCAACTTAAACCCGGTGGGATCCAAAGTACCAGGATTTGGGTCATATTGGAGTTTTACTGCCTAAAGCTTTGGGGTTTGAGTTAGTAATCAATGTGTTTCTAGGGAAACAATTGATTCAAAGGCAACTGGACTTAGATTTGTCTTATAAAGGCCAAGCGGCTTCATCAGTTCGTAACGCATCAGTCTGACTAGTCCTCACCAGTCTGACGCAGTGAGGACTAGTCAGACCGAAGCGAAACGTCTTCATAAGACAAATCTAAGTCCAGTCGCCTTTGAATCAATTGTTTGCCTAGATATAACTACGACCTGGACGACTTCCTGTTGGGTCTCAAATTCGGCAGTGCCTGTCAGATCCAGTAGGGTCAGGTGGTAAAGACGTGGGTATAGACTGGGTTTGGGTTTCAGTTTCAGGATCTGAGCTAAATATTTGGGATATTTTGGCTGTAGCTCACCAAAGTACTAAGGTATCCGGCTCAAAGCACCAAAAAATGCTTTGAGGAAAAACAGAAATGGTATCTTAATCCCAACAATTCCAATGACCTTCCCAAAGTAATCCACAAATCTAACTGTTAAAGGGGACATAACATGCTTTTTGTGATTTTCTGTTATTTTTATACTGTTATGATGTCAGATGTCTATGCTAAACATGGTCAAAGTTGAGGTGAATGTATGGAAAACGACTTTAACAGGAGCTAAAATGGCCTGTTTGAGACAGAAGGGGCTGCATAAAGAGCCAGTATAAGATAAAACTTTATCTGTAAATCATGCAACGATATTAATAAAAAATATAGACCTGGAAATGTGAATGATACATCCCCCTTAAACACTTAAATTGAGACCAAATTTTGTTAATGTAAGTGCGGTCCGGCTTTTACGAGAGAGTGAAAGAGGGTGGAGAAGAAAAAAAAAAGCGACATAGAAAGAGAGATAGTGGCTGCAAATTTGGGCCAAAGAGTATCTAGTATTTGTTTTAGGAGTGCCAGAGGGGGTGAGGTTTACTGCGTCTGGACATTTCAGGGGTACGTTGGCATGCTGCAGATCACAAAAACTGATGTCCTTCAGTGGTAAATCCCACCCCTCCCCTGTGCTGCTCCGAGCAAAGTGAAGAAACCCCCCCCAAAACCCTCCCTTACCCCCCTTCAGCCCAATTTAAACCCCAGTTTTGGGGGCTGTACAGGCAGCTTATAAAAACACAGAGATGAGAAATAGAAAAATTATAGAGAAAGAGAGACAGACAGAGTTATTGGAATTATTCTATTTTTGTTATTCCTCATTGAAAAAGACATATTTAAAGGAATATTCCATGTACATGTATGTATTGAATAGCCTCTGTTTCCCTGCCCCATCCAATGGTGTGATCTGTAGCTGCGAGGTAGTGTCAAACACATAAAACGCTTCTCTCTGCAGCCAAGCAATGCCAATGTGATGAAATTATTATATCATTATAAATAAATTATTTTTCTTGCTTAAAAAAAAAAAGAAGAAAAAAAATCGGTTTGTTTGTTTGCTTACTGTGTGTTGTCTGTCCTACAAGTCTTCAAGGTTATTTTCTGAATTAGTATTAATGAGTTCCCCCAGAGAGACAACAATGCTTTTGTTAATTGGGTATTCACGTCTACAGTGAAGCATGAGATGCCAACTAAAACCTCTTGATCCAAACTTTCATCATTATTTACTTCTTTAGGCCATTTAGTGTTGAAAGTAAAGCGCAGTTTGTACAACAGAAGTTGTTTTATGAAAGAAAATATGTCTATCTTTGGTCCTACTTGACAGGAAACAGCACAAGCTTCAGTAACTTATTTGCTTTCCATTAGAAATGAAATCTTCAAATTTCCCTTTGGACAATTTTTGAGAAATCCTGCTGTTTTACCCAAATATTATCTTTGTTGGATTTTTATATAAAAATACATCAGTTTTATTAGTTTGAATCTTAAAATGTGGCTGCAATAGAAAAGAAGAACTGTGGAAAAGCAGAACTGATTCTTCTGTTGCCCGGTCAGGGTCTGATTAACCCACTATGGGGCCCCAGAGCAAAAATGAGTTGTTGGCTCCTGTTGGATTGTGTGTATTCATTGTTTTTTGGGGGTAATTTTTGGGAATATTTGCCATCCAAGGACAATATAAAGGAAAAATAATAAAGGTCTTCAATCCAGACTTTTACTTGGGGGGACCTTTATAAAACAGGGCCTCAGTATTACAGGTAACAATGTTGATGTTGCAATTAGGTCCCTATCATTTCAGCTTTAGTGATGGATACTGTATTACCTAAAGGTATGTTCAGACAGAACAGGAAGCTAATTTTCACCTTGCATCATTTGCGTAAGTTTGACTGTTGGACCGACTGTGTTTATTCGCCCCAAACACCAAGTGTACCAACTGAATATTTGCCATCCAAGGACAATATAAAGGAAAAATAATAAAGGTCTTCAATCTAGATTTTTACTTGGGGGGGACCTTTATAAAACAGGGCCTCAGGATTACAGGTAATAGATCAGATGTTGCCTTAAGGTCCCTGTTGTTTCAGTGCATTTTAGTGATGGAGACTGTATTACCTAAAGGTATGTTCAGACAGAACAGGAAGCCAATTTTCACCTTGCATCATTTGCGCAAGTTTGACCGTTGGATCGATTGTGTTTATTCGCCCCAAACACCCCCAAAGTGTCCCAACTGTACGTTAGCGGTATACTAGCAAGTTCAGCATCTAACTTAATGCAGAACTCTCCAGAAACTCCGGTTCTTTCTGTAATTTTCCTCCCATCTCCACCCCTTTTCCTCTCTCTTCTCTGTACATTCACAAAGCAGATTCATAAAGCTCCGGGATACAAATGTTTCAACTCGAGTTGGAACTTCTTCAACTCGCACAGACACGTCTTCGCATCTTTGTGACTTTGTATGGTATCCCGCCATGTTTAAAAGCTCCGTCTGAACTCACAGTCGCAGCCACACTGGGGCCAAACGTGGCAGTTTCCCATTTTCCCCAGTCGGGAGGAAGCTGAACATCAGCCTGGTGTAAGATGTTTACAGACAGATTTCTGGGAAAGGGAGTCTTCTAAAAAGTTACCTTATGGCTGTCATACGGAGCTGAAGAGATGTGGAAAGCAGAGTTTCTTTTGCAATACTGTAGGGAGACCTACCTGATATGATTTGGATGGTTTTATGTGGTATAGCAGTGTTATTTTTCTCTATAATATATAATCTAGACTGTAACTCCAGTCCAAGCAGGAAGTTCATTGTCGTTTATTGGGTATTGATGAAAATGGAAACCAAGAACTTGAATTACGTCTATAATAATAAAATAATAATAATAATGTTTTACTGTTTTCGGAGAGCATGCAGGTGGAATTACACCCTAAATCTTTAAACCCAGTGCAGTGCAACATGATTTCCATTAAGAAGCACCAGTTAACATGCAGGTTCGCAGCCTGGAGGGAGCGTTAAGTTGTATCTGTGTTTCCATTAAGACTACGCGAGCTGTTGTAGCTCCGGGGAAGATGCTGTTTTCATAATTAGCCGCTCAGCAAGTCAGTGTTCACTCCAGAAAACAAACTCACGTAATTACCTGGCCCACACTCTTCTCAGGGCTGTGTGTGTGTGTGTGTGTGTGGACTTTCTATCTTTGTGAGGACTATAAGTAGTTGTTTGACTGGTGAGGACATTTTTTTTGGAAAGTGAGGATATTTCTTCTCTTTAGAAAGGTTATTTAAAGGTTAAGACATGGTTTAAAATTTATATTTAGGTTAAGGTAAAGGTGCATTGTGTCAGCGAATGTCCTCATAAGAATAGAAGTGTTTATGTTTATGTGTGTATTTAGGTGCACCATCAAGGCCGGCTCTGCAAACTGTTTCATGTTCCATCTCCGTAATGACATCCTCTAGGATAATTGCCTCCTTCCTACTTCCTACACACACACAAACACACACACACACACACACACACACTCTCTCTCTCTGTTGTGTCACTGTTTTCTTGTTGAGCTCTAGAGCCATCTGGTGGCCGTTTACTGTAAGTGCAACCATTTACACAAATATGAAACCATCAGATGAATCCGGCTTTGATCTCTTCTCTGTTAAATCTCTTTCAGTCGTGACGGAGGAATGTGTTTTGAGGTGGCGGACGTGGCGTGCAGACAAATATATCTTCATCAGTGTGAAACATCTTATTTCTCTTTATTTAAACGATTTAATCACAGTTGTGCGATGAGTGTTCCTCAAACAATCTCAGTTGGTTTTCTTTCATTAAAACAAGCTCGCCTGCCACAACATGTGACCTAAAAAATGAGAAGAACTATTATCAGAAGGGGAACCCAGGATGATGTTTTCTTTTTTTTCCAAAACATTCAGTTTTATTTCCTCTTCGACAAAGTGAATTCTTTTACTTTGAACTGCACGCTGTGGCTTTAATGCGAACCACAGAGCGGCCATTTGGCATGAAGATACATTTGCATACATTTACATCATCTTTCTAGCACATCTAAAACTCAAAAAGGATGCAGATCCGTGAAAAAACAGGACTTCCAAGGAAGCTTTTTTGAGCTCTGAGTAACGTGTGTTATCGTTCACCACACTTGTTTGACAGAGTTGTGACGGGATTCGGTGCCTTAAAGGTCTTTTTTTTCCTCATTTAGTTGAAATAAATGATAAAAAAACATCTTCTCACCTGCAGACAAAATAAAAAAACATAACTCAAAACTGAAAGTCACACGTTTCGCACCGTCAGCGATGCTAAATGCGGTCGGAAATTTACCCTCTAGCACCTTTTAACCACGTCTCGCCGTGACGTCACGCGGCGTGCTCACACACCCCGGAGATGCGGCGCGATGTCACTGCTGCAAGGTGACGAGTTCAAACCACTTGAGGGCAGCAGCAAGAAGATTTTCAGCTGCTGTTCTGTTGCTGCTGCTCTCTTTAAAAAAAAGAAAAAGAAAGAAAATGTCCAAACAGCAAGTCGTGTGTGTAAATAAACAAACAGTAGGGACAACTAATAAAATTGTTCTTCACTGCAGAAGCTTCTGATTAAACTTATTTAAAACAGACAACAGTTTTTTTTTATTATTTTCTAGATGGGATTTTGAACACAAAGGATGAGATTAAATGGGAACAAGTATAAGTTGAGCCATCACACTGATGACAGCATTGTGTTTTAATGATTATATATTCATATATAATGCAGATAATGTAATGAAAACATTTAAATCTGTTTATATAAAGATATTAGTAAAGGTCATGAACCGTCAGCACTTTAAATGTGGTTAACATCTGTGTGCATGTTTGTGTGTTTGTGTGTGTGTGTGTGTGTGTGAGCTGGTTTTACAGAGTGATTAGTTTAACAGCCTCATAATAAAATGCCAGAGTTTAATTACATCCCTCCCTCTCTTGCTCTCTCTTTGTCTCACACACACACACAGGGGATAGCTCATCAAGGCCAAACTACCAAGCTCCACTCTTCCTGTTTCTGACAGCGGAGAGCACGCCGTGTTATCTTTGATACACACACACACACACACAAACACACAGAGGTGGCTGCGGCTAGCACAGGAAGAGCTGACAGCGATCTGTAATCAACTCGGGCTGATCGAGACACAGAAAGAAACACACTTGTACTGTTGCTTTTCTAATTAAAGCTTCTTTTCTCCTCAGTTTAAATATTTAGAAATCAAAGATGGAGGGATGATGATGATGACACCAAACAATGAAAAGAATCATGTGGCAGAAGAGATGGAAAGCAAAAAAGGAGAGGAAAAGAGAAGAAGAAGAGAAAAAAAAAAAGTAGAAATAGGAGATTAAATTACACTGGAAGGGCGGGAAATAAAGAGAGGAAGTGGAACCAAACAGAAAAAAGGAGGGACGAGGGACTGAAGTCATGTGGGGAGGGAGGGGAGGGGAGGAGAGGAGGGGGGGAGGAGGAGTAACGTCAAGTGCAGCAAGGAGGAGAGAAGAGCAGCAAACACTAGAAAGAGAAGAAGCAGCAGAAGTAAGAGAAAGAGTCAGTAGAAGAAGAAGAAAACTGCAGATTTCAAAGCTTCTGGTTATTTTTTTGGAGTACTACCTGTAAAGGGGGGAAGAGGAAGGGTCTCTTACACACACACACACTCAAACACACTCAAACACACACACTCCTGACTAATGCTCCTGCTGGATGGACCTATGCCGATCACATCAGGACCTCGAGCTGTGTACATAGGAGAGCGACCTGTGCGAGCAGACATGCATTTCTACTACGTGGTGGGTAAACACATGGGCCTGCATGCATGTGTGTGTGTGTGTGTGTGTGTGTGTGCACTTACCTTTTTGCATGTGCATGTGTGTCTCTCTCTTTTTGTGTGTGTGTTTAGTGTTTCTTGTTGCCATGCAACCCCTTCCAACTTTCAGTCATTTTATCAGGAATTCGCTGACAGGCTGGGAATTCAGTCTGACTGAATAATAGTCGGAAAGCAAACAATTAAAGATAAAAATATGCTGCATCTCCATAAAAAATGTTTTATGGTGAAACCACAGATGCTGATCTTGTGTGTGTGTGTGTGTGTGTGACAGTGTGTTGATTTCACTTTCTGAATCCACTTCAGTCGTGGAAGTGTGTAAGTTTAATGCGGCGTGACACATAAAAGTAAAGATTAAAGAACAGGGTGATCGCAGCAAGTTAAAGGTCCTCTGATTCAGCATGTTTAACAGTCACATGCGCTCTGTTGTTCTTTTATTATCCTTGTTTTTATTGCGCCGTCATTAAACTCAGTTGGACTTTAAAAGCGACGCTCACACCGCACTTATAAACCCTCCTAATCTTAAACGATTGCTCTCTCTGTGTGTAATTGTCCCACTTCGCCGTTTACACCCTGAGACATCATTCCTGTGAAATTAAAAAGTCAACTGACTCGTTGGCCTGCAGAAACGTCTCCCCCGTCCCAACCTCCCCCCCCGAATCAAGACTCCACCTCTGTTAGTTTCATCAGATGGCAGAAATCCCAGAAATCCGAAAATCTAATCAGTTGTTCCTTGGCTCGGCGCCTATCACTCCGCCAAACGCTTTTAGGTCCTGGTATACAAACACACCTCAGGCAGAGGTGGAAAAAGTTGCTCTGTTATCTTTTTTTTTTGTGTGCTTCCTAAAAGAATAAAAAACAATAGATTCTGATTGCAGACGCGAGTAAAAACTGGGGATTAAGTGTGTGTACAAGAAGAAAAAAAGAGAAAAGAGAAGTGTTTTGTTGTTGCATGGAAACCTGGAGTAAATTTCCTGATGCTGTAATTTTTCCCCTTTTCCTGCTTTTCTTTTTTTGTGTGTGTCTGCTGCACTGCTATTCCTCAAGTATAAAAAAAGGTAAACTAAGAAATGCACCTCATGAAGTTAATCTGACGGACGTTTCTTCTGATTTAAAACATCTTTACATTAAACCAGACAGTGCGTCTCTCTCGGCTTTGATCTCCGTGTGTGCAGTCTGCAGAGATGGAAAACAGTTTATATAACGCAGTTTGGACTTTTGATGATCATGATATTCAAAGTAATTATATTCCTCCCTATCATTTATTTCCTTTTTCATCATTTAATCCGCCGTGAAACAATACGACTCATTTTTAATTTGATAAATGCCTCGCTGATGCTCTGCATTGCACTCAGCCTGCAGCCAGTTAAACCTCACTGTAATGTGAGTTGACTTAGTGCAGATTAACATTATTAATAGCACTGCTGCATGCTTTATATATATATATATGTGAAGGAAACTCAAAACCAGCCCACTCAAAATCACTTTATAGCTGCATTAATCATCGTTTTTTTTACATAAACAATTGATTAAATGGTTCATTTTAACATGAGATATGTCAGATTTACTGTCGGTTATCACCCAACTGCATCTCCCTTTATCTTATTGGAGCTTTTTTATGGAGCTTTTCATCTAATTGTTTTTAGTTTTATAGACAAATTTTGCTGTTTTTCCCCTGCAACAAACAACAAGCAGACAAAGTCAGAGTCCAACATATTGAAGCGTTTAGCAACAGAACAGCTGGATATTTTTCTCAGGAGCCGGTGGAGACCAAAAACGGAGAGCGAATATCGGACGTAACCATCAGTTGTCAAGAAATAAGAATGCAAATGTTGCTCCGTGCCTGCTGGATGTGTAAATAAGCAGCTGTTTGCCAAGATTATATAAGTGATAATATGCCAATGTTGTGTTTTACAGTGAAACTTGTTTAAAAGCACGACGACAATAGCCGAGAATAGACAGAATAAAAATAGCCTTTGCACAAACATTTCACCGGGTGACAGTGACTGTTGTGGTGTTTGTTAACTGCATGTGTGAAGCATATGAGTCGATGCGGGAGGGGGAAGTGCTTACATGTATGGAAAAAAAAAAGGGAGACACATTTTACGAGCTGGTGATTGTTTGCGAAGGGACGGTGACTCACTGCGACGCCGCCGCCGCTGTACAGTGTTAAAGTGCATCTGTGAGAGTTCCTTTAGAGGAGCGAGTCCGTCGAGTGGAGGTAAGCTCAACCTGTGATCTGTGTGTTAATGACTGTTCACATGTTTTTGACATATTTAAATCTAGTTGGGGTGTTTTTTTTTGTTTGTTTACTTCTTATAAATATGTCTCCTGCTGCTTGAAAGATATACAGTAGATAAGAAGGGTTCAGTTGTGATGAGCTCAGCAGGCCTCGGAGACCTAATAAGACATCAGACGGGTATTAAACACACCTTGAAGCATCGACAGGACTCGATCACTACTGGCTCGAACTCTTGTGAGGCTTGAATCAGAAGAATCCCCAGACGAGGGCACAGAGACGGACTTTCTCGTCGCCTCCTGCATCGTATATTTAACTTTTAAGGCCTCGTTTGAGATGCAAAAGAAACACGATTACAACACACACACACGTCACTTCAGACATTTTTGATTTGAAGCTGCTGGAACCGACTCAAACATCGAGGTTAGACGTCTCCTGGTTATCCTGATATTACCGGCTGGAAAAGTCTTGACATGAGTCGCTTTGCTTCTGTTTTGTGAGTTATATGCAGAGAAATGCGAAAGTAGCTGAAGCTGCCAGAGGTTTGTTTTATCAGCATCGAAGTGTTTTTGACTGGATTTAAAGAGAGAAAGAAAGAAAGAGAAAGAGAGAGAGTTTTAAAATGCTCTAATTTGGCAACATTCATGAGAGAACTGCCTGCAGATGCGTAAAGTATGTGCTCGTTCATGTGTGTGTGTGTGTGTGTGTGCAAGTGCAACGATCATCTCTTTATGACCGTGGATCGAGAGAGTCTTTGCCATCTGCTTTGGAGTATCACTTGGCCATGACTGACAAAATCAAGTCCAGCTAAATCTTAAAGCTAATAACAAATATTTAACACACTCTGTATCTCTGCCTCTTCCTCCCCCCCTCCTCCTCCCCCCTCCTCTTCCTCTCAGACATCACCAGACAGCTGCATCACTTTTCTCCCCAACTATTATTCCTGCATCTGTCATCCCTCCGTTTCGCTCTCAGCAGAACCTTTTTCTCTCTCTCTCTCTCTTTAGCCGTTACCCCATCTGTCTCTCCCTCGTTCCACCGCTACATACGGCTCGTATAGCTCAATCACATGTTCTTCTTCTTGATTTACGAAGGCGAGTCTGGAACTTCATTCGACTCCCGAGATGCGGCCCAAATCATCCCGTTGCGTCTTTGACCTTCTGCACCTGACGCGGGAGTTTTTTTTGCGAGGTCGCCGGTGTCGGTTTTCACGGCTGTTGCGTCTTTTTTGCGAGCCGATCCGGTGTCGTTCAGGCGCTGTCCGTTCAGATAGTAAAGGGTCGTTCCACCCAAATGTATAAACTGTTTCCATTTCCCTTTAACGGCGTCTAGCCATGCAGATACTTTCAGTTTTGAGATATCTGTTTTCCACCTTTTAATACGATGGCAGAGGAGGAGGACGACAAATAGATTTTAAAAGTGCTGTTGAGTTTTTACTGGAACTAGTTCCTCCTAAAAGAAACGCTGCTTACAGAGAGATCTGCAGACTATCTGTCTGACACTTTTGTGTCTGGAAAGAGAAGTTTTTTTCCTCCCTCGACCCCCAAATTTGATTCATCAACAGCTAATAAAACAACCTGGAGATGAAACTATTGTGTCAAATGTCATTTCCAAAGACAATAAAGAACTTTTATGCGAACATGAACGAGAAGTCCGAAGAATCCTCATTAAAAAAAAAGAGGTTTTAACATTTTTTTTACGACAACTGAGCAAACTAGCTGCTGATGAAAATCATTTAATACGATCAAAAGCTACAAAACATCCTTTAAATCTGTTTCCAAACTTTATAATGAACATTTTTTGTGATGCTTTTTTATTGCTAGAAACATTATTCCCCATTCATCTCCTCCTTCTGCTGCGACATGAAAGAGAAACTAAGCAAGAAAAAGTTGCTTTTATGTGATTCGGGGCGAATCGACCTTTAAGCTTCGTCAGGCCGAGCCAGAGGATCACTTTTTATGGAGAGCTTAAAGTTCAGTTGGCAGTTTGCAAACAATGAGCTGATGAGTTACTGTCACCAACTGGTCCGCTGGTGTCGACTGGGACTGTAAATCTGCACCGCATGTTAAAGGAAATAAAAAAAATAAAAGCTATAAATGCGTTTATTTCTTCTATAAAAGCTTCGCTGTAAAGACGAGCTCACTGGTTTTGATTCATAAGTGAGAGAAATGCTTTTGTAGACTTAATTTTCTTTAAATCTGCTTCATTTATTCTTTTATTTTACTACTTTTTCAGAGTTTTATTGTCTCCTTTGGCGATAGATTTACATGCGTAAGCCGCTCTAGGTGCAGGTTGACCTTTCCTCTCGTTTCCGTGTCGGGTCTTAGTGGGAACGGGGAGTTTGAGTTGGCTGGAAACCGAACGTATCGCATGTCATCTGTTGTATGACTGATGTTTATATCGTAAAAAAAAAAAAAAAAATTATATATATATATAAATTGCAAAGCTGTAATATCCTCTCAATCTGATTTGTTTTCCTACACGGAGGGTAATGAAACGAAAATATTCATAACCTGAACTCTGCGACTTTGCACAAACTTGTAGTCGTGTAAATCAAGGTTTCGTTTAATCTCCCTGAGGTTCTGAGTCAGGTTTCTTCCCCCCCCCCTCCTAGTTTCATATCTCTTCCTGCTCACAAAAGTCACGTCTAATCTATTTTAAATATTGTGCTGTTTAGGCCTGAATACCGAAAAAATCATAACCCGGGTATTATCGTCTCTTCTCTCTGCGTAACATCTGTGAGATTAAAATATCTTTGTGTTCCCAAAACTGGTGAAAAATGAATCTGAACAAACAAAACCGGCTCTCAAAGATCTTTTTCTGTCCACTGCAGCGCTCTAAAAGGCTGCCAGCATCTCTCTCATAACCAATTTAACATAATAAACTCTTCTTTTTTTTTAAATAAATATAAAATCTTTGCTCTACAAAATAAAAGTCAAAGCCTTCCTGGTTCATTTAAGCCAATCACGTGCACCCTCCTCCTCTTTGTTATCCACACAGGAGCCAATCACCATCTTCTTTTACCTCTTTTATCTGCTAAATTAGCTGCACCTGCACACACACACACACACACACACACACACACACACACACACACACACACACACACACACACACACGTGTTCGCTTACAGACAAACGTTGAACCAGCAGCAGCATCATGATGGTGCCAAAGACTTGAATTTGATTAATGTTCGGTCAAATTTTGACAAGATAACAGAGAGGAGGAAGTGAACAGGGTGGCTATCTCCTGCATCGTGTTTCCTGTCCCTCTTTTTTCTTCTTCTTTATATTAAAAAAAAAATGCAAAAGACAAGTTGGCTGAAAGAGTTAACGGTGACGCTGGTGAGTGCTTTTAATCAAACTTTATGTGTTATTTGCCAGTTTCTCTCTCTCTAATGTGAAAGTATTGTTCTCTGGCTCTGCTCGACTCTTCTAAGTGAAGGAAATCAGATTATTTCAGCATCAACAGCAGCTCTGCTTCAGTTTTTAAAAACTTCAGCCCCACGTTTATCTGCAGATTACTTATATCTGTCTGTCGCTTACGTCTCGTTCTGTTTCCACTTTTCCCCACGTGTTTTTATTCTCGTTTCTTTCGCCGCTGATGATTTTTGTTTTGCACCCAGGATTAATCTTGCATCACTAAATCATTTTTTTGTTTTGTTTTAACACACACACACAGCACTTAAAATGCTTTTGGCTAAGTTTCTCCTTCGCTGCATGAAGCGGTTTTTTTTCGGCTAAAATATATGACGTGTCTGATCTTGTGTGGTGGTTTAGCTCATACTACGTCTAATGATCTGCAGTCTGTATGTGGAATTATGTGTTTATGTGTGTGTGTGTGATGCTGGTAGTGCTGGTGAGGACATTGCCTAATGTCTTGGATGCTGCGTGTAATAATGAGCTCCATATGTCATGAGAGGGGAAAAGTAAAGAAGGGAAGATGAAGTTTAAGGATTCGGAGGATGACACAGGTAGGAGAGAGCGTTCATGGACCATCGGTGATGAAAGTTGAGAAGAAACATGAGGGTGTGACTCATATATTTTTTCATTTTCGACCCCCGGTGCTCTGGAGCCGCATGCACCCGTGGTAGTTTAGGATCAGGTCCCTCTACAACCTCTTCTCCGGTATCACCTCTAGTCAGTCTCAGGTTTCCTGCAGTACAAACACACCCAGAGGTGTTTTTAAATTCAACAAGGCAGCTACTAATGTTATTCCTCTGCACCGTGGCGCAAAGAAAGTTGGGTTAGAGTCTAGAAATTTGGGTTTTAAATCGACGAACAACTGCAATTTTAAACTTTAAATGCAACAGTTAATGGTTTAAACCAGCTTAGCTTTTAGTTTGACTTGTTTTTGTGATGATTCACAAAACAGCACAGTTAATTTTAAAGGGTCCCGTTGATTGTTAGGACAGGTGACGACTCCCTGATGTGGTCTAATACCCAACAATAAGCACTCGAAGGAAGGCCTCGACCCCCGTAAACGCCCATGCATTAAACATTAGATGATATTTTTCCACTTGAGTCATGCTGTTGCTGTGTTTTTTTGTGTCTCTTGCGTCTTGAATTTGAACGACGACCACGAGACTCGCACTCTTCTCCGAAGTCATAAATGAATATAGTACTCTGGAGATGACGGAGCATCTCTCCGTTCATGCGTCACCTCGGCTCCGTGGTCGGTGTTCTGGTAAAGACTCGCACCCTCTTTTTTTTTTTTTTTTTTTTTTTGTATCTTGCATCTTTTGTGCAAAACTTATCTTAGCAGTTCATTTTTCACTCATCGTGCAAAAAAGATTAGACGGAGATTAGAGTGAAAGCCGTCATGATTAATGCTCCGGCTTGCTTATAATAGTGTGTAGGAGGAAATCTAATTGAGGTGGTTGATACGTCGGACTGAAAACTTAAAGACTCAAAGCAGGAGTCGCCTCTGCTTTTATCTGTTTTTGGACTTTTTTGTCGTCTATTTCAGTATCGTTGTGTCTGAAACTGCTTACAAATAGTCTCTCTTTTAAATATCAAACACAGTCGGGTGCTGCATTACTCACACAGGAGGAAAATTAGTCGGACTATATCGGAGTTGCGGTTAAATATAATCTGTGTATTTGGGGGGGAAAATAACAAGCTGCATGTGGGATGAAGCAGATTAGTCACTCTGAGAGGTCTCATGTTTGAGGCACCGTCCTTTTTTTTTATTTTTAGTGCGAATTCATGTGATGAGTGGGGTTTTGATTTCCACATTACATCGTTGGAAACCTCCACCCAGTTTTCTTTAATTTCACACTGCTGACACACACAGAAATAGCACCTCGTGTTAAACCATTTATATAAATTCATTTTCTCCACTCTGCTTCTCTCTCTCTCTTTCTGGTGATGCCTTCAGGTATTTTTTCTCTACTGCATCTGGTTGTGTGCAGGCATCTGTGCGTGGCTGCAGCAGTGTGTGTGTGTGTGTGTTATTGCCTTCGGGCTGTCCTCCTAAACAGTCCGTAATCTCCCATCAGCCGTGCTCGCAGTTATATAACCTGTGTTAACATTGGATTCTTTCAGCTGCAGGTTCAGTTTTCATCGCAGCAATGAAGCGGGAGAAAAAAAAAATAGCCATTTGTTCTGAATTACTGACACGATCACGATGACAACATTTGTGATTTTTAAGCTCTGCAACCTCAGTTTGAGTTTTGGAGGGAAAACGGAGTAACACGTTGAAGATTCTGCTGTTTTTGTGGAGTTGTTTTTGTTTTGCAATGATAAAAAAAAACACCAGATTTATCATTTAAGCTTCTAAAATATCACTAATATCATCTAAGTTTATTGTTCTCTCTCCTCATCTTCATTGTTTCTGCTCTTTTCCCTCCAAAAAAAAAGTCTCAACAGCTCACATGAAATTCGTAAAACGTATTCATGTGCACACGTTTCTGTGTTTCGACGTGATGCCAAACTTTAATATTTTGTGAGTGCAGTATTCGGGGTGTGGCAGGGAGGATCTACCCTGGAGAAATCGCGAGAAGGGACACCGAGGCATCTTAAAAATGTTTGTTGTTGTCTTTTCTCCCAGATAGCTTTGAGATTTCCTTTTTTTTTTTTAAACTGGAGCCTTCAGTCAACAAATTAAGCCGAGCGGCCGACAGACAGACAGACAGACAGACAGATGATGGATTCAGTCTGTCTGTCTGTTCCAAGTTAGGTAAGATAGTCTTATCGGCCGTCGTTGGGAAGAGACGTTCAGATTTAATGGTGTGAATTGCTTTGTGACTCTTTTTCCAACCACTAAAGAGTCTTAAAAAAAACACAGGACCACAGGATGAGTTTTGCAAGCCAGGAAACCTCCGATACCGATGACATAACTCTCAAATCATTCATACAGATAACACCCCCGTCCCCTCCGTTATTTATATATATATATATATATATATATATACGTAATACATATATGAGTGTGTTTGTGCTTTGCGTCAGTAAAAATCTTTACTCCGGTTAAGCTAAATGATAAGAGCAGCGCTACAGTAGTGGCATGCGGAGCTGGCGAAACGATTGAGAAACTTGCTAATCAGTCGCCGAAGAGACGCTAATCATGATCTGTCCCGGAAAGGACGGATAACATCTATGTTGTGTTATTTTTATTATTTTTTTTTTTTTAGTTGAGTGTTGGGCAAGTTACTCGGAAAGTGTTAGTGTGAGCTAAGACACCAGTCGCTCTACATTAAATTAAGCTCCACTTTATGGATGCACGACACTCCGTTAACGCCAGGCAATAAAACCATTACGCACATTTGTAGAGGTGTGCGTGATTTTTTTTAATTTTTTTTGCATGCATGCATTCCTCTATGTGTGTGTGTGTGTGAGAACAGCTTACCCCTGTCCTGGTAAGACCTTTATTGAATTATGACAGGAAAACCACAGGATTCCCACTTCTTAACCCTCAGAGTATTTAGTCTCTATGTAAATCTGAGGCGAGGAGCAGAAAAGAAAACAATGGAAACATGGACGGGACTCTTTCCATCTTTTTTTCCCTCCTCCTCTTTAACTCTCACTCTTTTCCTTGCTTGTGCTTTATAATATATGAAGTGAGTCATAAATCCAATGATTATTTTATCTCCACATTAATATGTCTTATTTGGTAGTGCTTCTTGGCGTCTGCTCGCCGTCCTTCAATCATCTTAACTCGCACATGGAAAACACCGCGAGCGAGGAAGAAGAGAGAAGGAGCCGCTGCTGTCGTTTTTTTTCTCCGTCCACATCGATATCCATCATCATTCATACACCTGTGCGCATCTGTGCGTCGGGGCCTCGGCCAGCGGGTTCGCGTACGTGTCACGGGCCTCGGTGATGGATCGGCTGGTGGTCGACCACAAAACGTCAGCAGCCTGGGTTGATTTACTCGACCCACGAGGCTCTGGAGGATCATTCTAGACCTCGGCTCACACGGCCCCGGCTCTGTCTCGGCGACTTCCTGGACTCGCTGATAGTAGTTTTAGCCGTGTCGCCTCAGAGTTCAGAGAGAGAGAGAGAGGAGGGGGAAGCGTCGTCAAGGGAGCGGTTAAGGCTGCGGTGTCCCTCAACAAAGGCCTCTGACCTCCAGGACAAGCTCATGCTCGAGCGCTCATCGCTTGAAAAGGCGGCTCTGAAAAGTTTTGTAGTCCACTTCCTGTCAAAAATTATACCTTTTTTTTTTAAAAAAAACTTCTCAAACCACACTAATGCTTCCAGCTCAGCCACGAAAGCCACGAGGAGCCGGTTGCATGACACAGATGTAGTGTATTTAGCAACGTTGGGCCAAAAATTAGGAGTGTCTGGAACATGTGGATCAGCAGCGGAGAAACCGATGACGTCGCAGGGAAGAGATTTGAGGAGTTTTCTATTCATCATTTGATAGACGTCTTCCAGCCCGCTATCCTTTTTAGAAACGACGTGTACATCAGACAGTTTGTGCCAACATCCAGTGCAATCATGACCTTAATTTGGTGTTTTATTGCTAACCTCCTTACACATTAACCAAAGTTTATTGCCTGTACAAGAACACCCGGAAAATGGGAATTGCAGGAAGACTGAATGCTAAAAAGATTTAAAGATTTAAACAGAATCTTTTGGTTTTCTAAAAACTTTTCTGGCGAATCAGGTTGGATTTCTTTGACACTCAATGGATGCAGCTTTTTCTGCAGAGTGCATTCCTAAAAACCCTGATGGCGCCATTATTTTATCTCGAAGTGACCAAAAATTAACACAGAATTCATCCAAGTATTAGTGGCTTTTTTATTTTTATTGTATTGTCTGTGATAGAGTTTATGCCTCTGTGCCGTGGACTCCCATTATCATCCAAGAACAAATACATAAAACAGTCACACGTTTTTTAAATGTGAAAGTTCGTATTTTTTGATCTTGGAAATCATTTCATTTCCAGACTCAGGTCTTAATTCAAGGTAGCATTTTCCAGAGCTTTCAACCACATCATCATGAACCATCTCCATGATAACTCAATTGGCAGATTACGACTGTACAATGTGATTTAAAGCTCATAAAAAGCTAGTAAGAGGACTTTTAGAGGGATAAAATTGCACTTGGTGATATATTCCGTCATCACTGTATGGAGAACTGTTACTTTTTATTAAATGTTGTATATATTTTAAGACCAGCGTTAATGGAAGTAATGATTTCTATTGAGAGTTTCTATTTTGGAGTGGAGATACCTTTTAAAGACTTCTCTAGAGGCAGCCGCGTGACGCCATCTCTTTAAATCCCTCGTCATGCCGGGCTTACTAAAACTGTGCTGTGAGCAGTTTTCTTGGCTTTAAGAAGATTTGCCCTGATCTCAGTGATTCAGCATTTAATGTCATCTGTCCAAAATTGCACGTCTTAATGTGGCTTAGCGTTGTTGCACAAGCATGTAGGCAACTTGTCAAAGACGACAAGGGGGTGGAAGAAGAAGAGGAGGAAGAAGAGGAAGAGGAGGGGGGAGGAAGTGTTGAACTTTCCAGGAATTGATTCTCAGAGAGAGAGAGAGAAAGAGGATAGAGAGTCGTTGTATTCAGATAGATTAAAAATGTAGAAATGTTGGTTTCTGCATCTAACAGCCGCCTCTAAGATCACAAATAGTCACCAGGAAAGCCGGTCGATTGATTTTTACATGACAGGCGTCCGTTCAGTGGAGACGGCAGGGCTCCATCGTTGGCATTTTCCCTCCAACATTTCCTGAATATTCCCTGTAGAGGAATCCCAGCCCGACCCAAAATGGTGCCCGCATCCCAACACGGCTTTCATCCTAAGATGGATGTTCGTGTGCGGGCTCGGCAGGGGGTCGCAGCCGTCACCCTGACACTTCCTTTTACCCTTCTTGACTGATTATTTGTAATGGCTGATTAGCAGAAAACACTTTTTATTTCCTCTTTATGCTTAATTCAATCATTTGTTTATGTTTTTAATGTGCTATCTCACTTATATCTGTGTTATAGTACATTTCTAAGTGTCACAGATAAAAAAATGTATCTCAAAAGCAGACCAGGAAGTAAACATCCTACCTGTTTGTTCCCCTCCTCGTCCTCCCATTCATCTTGTTCTTCATCCTGACCTGATGATGAAATCTTATCTTTTTAAAACATCTGGCTCGAAGGAATCTCTGAAAATGAAGGGAAATTCAATCAGAATAAGTCACGTACGTTTTAGGGGTAACCGGCACGCTCTGCTGTCGAAGCTTCTTACAGGAGCGGCAGCAACTCAAATGAAGTAAAACGGTTCACCGAAGCGATCGAACGTTAAACCTTGCTTGTTTTTACACTTTAATATGTCCTAATATTAAATTATTGTATTAATATTATTTAATTGTATGAACTCCTGCCAACAAGAGTGCTGTATTTGTGTTTAAAGTGCCTGTCAGATAGAGAAAGCTGTGTTTTTAATTGAATAATGATTTTAATTGGACATCATTTAAGCTAAGAGTTGGTTAGGACTGAGTCAAAACATGCATGTGTGTGTAAACAGGATGGAGTTGTTGTACATGCGTACGGCGCTTTGCATGCATGCAGTATGTCGTGTTATAGGCGCATGTGTCTAACCTCCTTTAGCCTCCTCTAATCTTATCAGCTCTGCATGACTGTGGTATGTCTGGAGTTCAGAGGTCAGTCTGTCTTGCTCTGCTGTAGTTGAAACCTTTTTTAGCGTCTTATCACGAGAAAAAATCACCAAATCCACCTCCTTCAGGGTCGTAATCGTCTCCCTGGACCTTTACTTTTTAGTTTTATAAGTTTGAATTTAGTGCATCATAACTGTAGAAGACTTAAATCACATAAACAAGGACTTTAGAGGCAAAGATATTCAAATCCAGAGTGATGTTAACTGAGTTTTTCCAGAAAGGAGGAAAAAAAAAATGTCTTTCAAGCATCTTGAAATTGATAGTTTCTGTATGGAAGGCAGATGTGTGCGTCGAATCAAATCATACATATGACCCCGGAGCTTGTTGCTATAACAATATAGTAGCTGTTGAAATATTAAAATGCACACTTGAACATGTTTTCACTTCTTGTCTTGCACTTCTTGAGTGAATCTATAAGTTATTACGAAAAATACAAGAACAGGCTGCTTGTTTGTCCTCCTCTCTCTGCTTTTACCTCGTTTTTTTCCTCTGGTTTATATCACTGTCGCAATAAATAAAACAAACCTGGAAAAGCAAACTGGATCAAAAGAGTGAAAATGGAGAGAAACAAAAAAGGCATGCCTTGTGTGAACTTTCAGAGAGTAAATGCTGTGTGACAGACACAGAAAATGTATCGCTGTACGCTGTCATGCTACAGTACATCTCCACAACAACAAACGTATGTTGTTGTACAAGCTACAAAAGCAGATGGTGGTTACATCATGACTCCCCTTTCTCCTTTGTCCTCTGGGGGGGCTTCGCCACTGCAAGTGAAGAAGAAGAAAAAAAGCTGTTTGACACAAAACATTGTCTAACAAGACAAGAACAAATGAACCTACTGCTGATTAATGGCTCTGTTTCATGTCAACAAGCCATAATGATCCTTTTTTTTTTCCAGACATGATGTAAGAAACAGGCTTTCACATTACATAATGCCTGTATGCTCCAAAAATGCACAGCCATGTGTTTATACAATGTTTGTGTTCAGTCTGAAACAGGCCATTTTAGCTCTCCTTCCTCCTCCCCATTAATGACCAGCTCCCAGAATAGCAGTAATAATAGTAGCTGCTCACTCATTTTTCTTCTTCTTTACTCGAAATATAACTTATTTAAATACATCCTTACATGTCTGAGCCTGTGTACGACCTGAAATATGCAAGTGAACAACTTGTGGAGCAACCTTAGCATCAAATACTACGTGACAGACGGCCTTATACAGGCATCTAATGTCATCATGAGGGGGGAAAGTATAGAGGTAACTTTTCAAATGGGGCGTTTAAAGCAGGGAGCATTTTTACCTCAAGTTGACCTCCAGTTTTGCAGCTTTGAAGATGTTTAGAATAGATATCCAATATTATAACAATATATAAATGACATAATATCTCTTAAAGGTCTAGAAAATAACGCCAAATATCCATTCAATCTTAAATCAATACCGTTTGGGAGCCGTTGAGCAGCGCTGTCTGGAAACGTCAGTTAACGTCTGTGTCGTTGCCATGGAAACTGCAGGTAGCGTAACTCCTTAGCCAGTGAGTGGTTAAGAGAGAGAGAGAGCGCGTCTGAAATAACGGCTAATGCTAACGGAGCAGAGGAACCGGCTAGCAGCAGCAGTAAGTTGTCAGTCTGGCAGTAAATGTACAGTACAGACTACAGTGTGTCAGTTAATAAATGCTGCAGCTTGTCAACACTGTGAAAAGTCACGTCTGTTGTTTCCCCAACTGCTGGAAAAGTGAAGGTTAGCTCCAAAGTTAGCAACAATGGGTTAGCCTAGCCTGACGATGCTAAACTGATAAATAGAAAACGGAGAAATGTGTAGCTGAATGCTAATCCCTCCCCACCCCAACACACAGGTCAAACCATTCAACTCTGCACACACATGAGTTAACATTGTAATGGAGTAAGTGCCCTGTTCATAAAAGCATTCAGGTGAAGCTGCTGCAAACTGTTCAGTGTGTTTGATTCCTTGAGTTTCAAGAGACGGACACGCACAACTTCAATTTAAAAAAAACATGACTTCACTTTCCACCATTATTTTTTTTTGTCCAGTGTTGCTGTAAGATTAAGATTAAGACTCTCTTTATTGCCATTTCTCAGCACTCGCTTACACCGAAATGAAATTTATCCCCCGCAATTGACCCATCCAGCACCCGACGAAAACCCACATAAACACGGAGAGAACATGCAAACCACACAGAAAGGAGCTGGCATGGCTGGGGTTCAAACACAGGCCTTCCTTACTGTAAGAGCCCTGTAGTAAATGACATTATTCATTATTATGTCTAATTAGAGTACAAAAAGATAACAGTTAACAGTCTGGTAGAGCTCCTTTTTTCTTTGTGAAGCAGCAGTATGAGGATATAATTACTGGAAAAGTGCTTTGATATATTCTGCCCTGAACTAGATTCCCCCCAAGTGTTATTCAAAAATAAGATCGTCTCTTTGTTCTGACGACTTGCAGAGTTGATTTTTAAGAATAAAGACTTCTTGGAGGCATGACAACAGCCTGTCCTCTAAATTGCAGGAGTCAGAAGAGATGAATCCTCTTGTATCATTTGACGTTTTATTGACATGAGTTTTAATTCATGCTCTCTGTTCTGCTCTCTTTCTACGTGTCTCCGTTACTGCCTCCTTTTTATTCTTTGTTTTAGGGTTATCGTGTAACTTTTAAAGAGTGAATATTTTGGCTGATGAAGGTAGGAGCTGTCAGTGAAGAGGATAAAAGGTCCTTATCCTTTTTAGCTAGAGGAACTCTTTGGGGATGATGTTGTCACCACTTTGGTTCAGACTGAAAGCAGCTATTGGATGGATTGCCATTTAATTTTTTTTTTTTTTTTTTCAAAGGAGGTTGGTTCCCACAAGGCTTTGCTGATGCGTGACGTTTTGTGCAATGCCACCATGAGAATGACATTTTGGGTTTTGACTGAAATATCTCCAACGACTGTTGGAATGACTACCACAAAGGTCTCCGGGGGGATAGATCCTGATTACTGTTGATCCACTGACTTCATATGTTTTCACTTATTCTGTGCAGACGTCTACGGTACAAGATGGATCAGGCCAAAAATTGATGCAGACATTTATGCTTCCCACACGATGATCCCTACTGACTACTAGATCACCTGAAATGTTCTTGTCATCTGCTAGCATCTCCAGCTGGTTGACATTTATGGTCATCACAGGAAGAATTGTAATGACTTTCTTCCATCATCAGAGCAACATTAAATTCAGCCAGTACTCTAGTTTATGACTAAAGACGTGCAAAACTAAGGACTTTCCCATCAACCTGTGCTAATTGGCGAATGTTAGCATGCTAACCAGCTAAACTAAGATGTGGTTAAGTTTACCAGCTAAAGATTAGCATGTTAACATTGTCATTCTGTGCATGTTAGCATGCTAGTGTTAGCATTTAGCTCAAAGCTTTGCTGTACCATAGTACAACCTCACTAGAGCTTCAACAATTGGTCAATTAACTGATTAGCTGATTGACAAAATGAGACATTTGGGGTTGCCCCTTGGGCTTTGGGAAACAATTTTCATTTAAATTTGTCCAATACTCTAGTTTACCAGCTAAACATTAGCGTGTTAACATTGCTGTTCTGTGCATGTTAGCATGCTGGTGTTAGCATTTAGCTCAAAAGACATTTGAGGTTGCCCCTTGGGTTTGGGAGACAGTGATTAATTTTTTTAATTTTTTTTTTTTTACAATTTTCTGACGTTTTATAGACCAAACAACTAATCAAGAAAATAATCAAAACATTAATTCATTATATTTAATTACTTGCAGCCCCTAAATCTCAGAGTAGGACAGCTGTAGACAGTGTTGGCATTGCAGAGCATCGTCTTCCAGTACAACACAGCAGCTGTTCAGTCTTGTTTATTCACATTTCTGACGGAACTGTAAATTGCTTTGCGTGAAATCTTGTCCCGTCTACTGTACTATTATCTAACAAGAGAGGCAGACGTCATAATAGACTGAAACCTTAACACAATTTCCTCTCTCGGCAGGAAGTCACTGAAGCCTCGCTGTGTACTGTGTAGAGAACGAGAGGAGGATGTTTTTCGAGGAGGGTGGAAGTTGTCAGACAGTGATGGTGATGATCATGATGATGGGTGTGGATGTGAACGTCCTGTTTAGAGAAGCGAGAGAGAGAGACAGGGTGAAAGGCTTGTTATCGATATCCTCGCTGGAATCTAGTTTCCTCTGACAGCGTTGGCATTTCCTCCTCTCCTTTTCCCCCAAATCCTCTGAGAAACGGAGAGACAGACACATCAAAGCATAACGAAAAAGGCATTATGTAATACAGCAGATGAGACGAGCTGTAAGACGCTGGTAGGAACGTGGACGTAGCTGTAGCTTATAGATTCACAAGTCCAATGAATCCCAGCGGTAAATCAAAATGACCTAAACATCTACAGAAACTTCTCAAACCACCCCTGCAACATAATCCACTTCTCTGTTCTCCATCCCAATGATTAATGGACCCTAAACACACTTTTTTCTGCCAGAATATGGCTTTTATCTCTCTACAGCGTCAGGACCGAGCGAGTCAAAAACATGTACGAGTAGAAGTTTGACAAGTCTTTGACACGTATTTAGGAAACGTAAACAAGTGAAAACATTTGTATTTATTTAATCCTTTTTATTCAAACTGGTCTTATGGCACTATGAAACCAAATCCTTTCATTGTTTACCTTTTTAAAAGTCCATTTATTTACTCATTGATAACGATGACTGACTGCAAACCGTTCATTATTTACTTCGGTGTAAATAAAAAGATATGAAGGATTGGACGTAGCTGTAAAAAAGGCGTATTTTCATTCATTCGAGGCACAGGAATTCACATTTGTCATTCAAATTAGTTCAATTTGGTGCCAATTGTTGCTTTTTGACCCTTTTTTAAAACATCACCAAGCTACCAACTAAGCTGTCAACACCTGTACACACACACACCTGTTTTTGATTTGAGTAAACACCGTTGGATATCATGTCATCCGTCTCTCAACGTGTGTCCTTCCTTGTTCCAGGTTAAATGCCGTCATAAGACATTCGCTTATCTGACTGTAATTTAGCAGCTAATAACTCTTATCTCCTGATTATCTCCTGATGAAGCAGGACTCTGCAGAACCTGGCCTCTCTGCAGGAACAATAAAAACACAAAGGCGATTGAGCAACGCTGCTGTCAGATGAATAATTGGATATTAATTGTGTGTGCTTTCAATTTGAGACTTTTTTATCAGCCAAATAAATTATCCCTCGGCATTGACAGCTGTCCGATGATTAAAACCAATAAAAAAAAAAAAAGAAGGAGAGTGTTAAACCCTTGATTTATTGCTCTTTGTCAGCAATTCTGTGTTTTTTATGTGCTCGCTCACGCATACAGCACCGAGGTTAACGCTCAGTCACGTAGCAGCAGGGAGGGGAAAGTGATCCACAAACCCTTCAGTGTAGGTAACTTTATATCCTGGACAACAAGAAATACACACTTCCATTTAACTCCAGCCGCTGGCGTCTTTGCTTCTGTGTCACTATTATAGTTTGTTTCACACCTTTTTTTTTTTTTTTTTTTTTTTTTTGCACACGTCAAGTTGAGAAGCTGCTGCTGCAACCTGAAAACAGTGTGCTTCTTATTAGTTTGTGTGCTTTTATTTTGACACTTAAACTTAAAAAGAATCCACTTTTTTAACTCTCAAAAGTCTTCTGAGACTTGTTGCATCACATCTGATAATGTTAAACGTGATACTTTTGGTTTCATTTTCTACTTCTGATCACGTTTTTCTCCAGTTTTTACAGTTTTATAGCAGTAAAGTGACCTGATTTATACTTAAGTGGGGCATATAAAGCCCTTATTTGGAAATAAATGAATACTGTATTGTCAAATTCAAGTTAATGCACTTGTTAAGAACTTTATTTACTGTCATTTGATGCCAAAACATAATTAGAGCTGATCCGACTAGTCGATGAAATCATTTCTGCTGGTTTCAGCTTTTTTAAAAATATGAACTTTGCTGCTTTTTCTTTGTCGTGTTTGATAGAAAACTGAATATTTTTGGGCTTTAAAATGCTTCTCAGTTTGATTTGAAGATGTCATCATGAGCTCTGTGAAAGTGTGACGGACTTTTAGCGCCGTTTTCTGACATTTTAATAGACTCAACAATGAATGCTTTAATCAAAAAGACGATCGGCAGAATAATCGATAATGAAAGTCATCTTTAATCGCAGCTTTCACTATAAACATATAATCCTCTGAAACAGTATTTTACCACCCAGACTCACAGATATCATCTAAATGAAGGCAGAAAAACCTGCTGCACCTACTGAGTGGACAGTTAGAAGGATTATTTAGGAATGCAAGATATGAAATTTGCCTCGCAGGTTTTACCGCTGCAACCGTTCGCCATTGTTCTGCAGTCGGAGATAAAAACCCACACATCACATCAGCAGTGAAAACTGACTCCTACCTTCATGCTTCTTATCTATTAATCAATACGTTCACAACAAGTTTTGGCAGAGCTCAGCATTGTGCTGCATAAAAAAAAAAAAAAAACAGGAAATAAAGTTTTCCATCCAGCTTTATTCTGACTTAATGTAGAGGACAAACAGAAAATATGATGATATGGTCGATTCAGGCTTTAATTTGATGCCCAGGATCATTAAAACATGAAGCAGAAGCCCGTTTAGCCACCTGGCATTGATACAGTATGTCTGCTGTTTGTTTGTATTAGATAAATACCTCACATTTCAGGCCTCAAATTTTGTTTGAAATTGATCGAATTACCTCCAAAAAATGTAACACAAGGCTGCTGTTCTTGGTTCCCGAAAAGGTTGACAGTGATGCAGAGTTTTAATTTATTAGAAAAAATGCTGTTTTTCTTGCGTTCCTGGTCATCTGTTTTCTGTTTTCAGCTCCTGTTTTTAATGAGTGGAGCCTTGTTGTAATTGATTATACGGTTCAGACTGTAGGTGGCGGTGTAGTCAATGAAGTCCAGCATGGATATCACTGTGTGTGTGTGTCAGTCAGTGTGTGTGTGTGTGTGTGTGTGTGTGTGTGTGTGTGTGTGTGTGTGTGTGTTTGCCTGTTCATCATCCATCCTGTTTTTAAGCAGACAGCTTTTAAAGCTTTGAGTCAGCAGACGAGCTTGAGGACATGAGATATGAAACCATACAACCCGCGACCTCTGACCTGGAAATGTATGGCGACATTACAGGAAGTTGGAAGGATCAAAGATAATAGGGAGAAGCAGCTGACACACACACACACACACACACACACACACACACACACACAGAGGCCGGTGTATGATATCCATGAGATCAATGGAAAAAGACAAGTCAAGGGTCAAAGGTCAAGAATATTTCTCCTGTCATAAGCACATTTCTACATTATGCAACAGACAGGCGATTGTTCCAAAAGCTGTTTATTTTTATTTTGAGACTTTTTTTTCCTCTGGATGTGACAGAAAAGACAGGAAATGTTTGTCTGATTATCTAAATATAGAGACTTTTTTTATTGTATTCACACAAATGCACAATGCTTTGTCACTGAATTGAGCGAAGACGGGCGAATTTATATCGAATTTCTGCAGTTGATTGGCAGCAGGAGAGAACAGAGGGTGAAACGAACGAGGTCAGGTTCACACTGGTTGTGTGGATGTGTAGTTCTTTGTTTTCTAAGGATCGGTATGTCCAGGTTGGATTCAGATTACAGTTTTTTTGACAAGTGAGACCTGCAGATAAAAGATCACAAATAATATTTCAGGGGAAACGATGGTGTGTGTGTGTGTGCTCAAAAGTTCAGGAAAAATGCACAATTTAGACTCTAAACTTCATCAAAAAAAGCTTCTTGTTTACACGGCTCGGTCATGAGATCAGCTTTTTCATCATCAAAACAACTTAAACCACGTTCATACAGCCGCTTTTTAAAATCCAAATTGAATTTCTGCAGATCTCTTTAACATGAGACGTCACATCCAGTTAAGAGAAGCATATATCCCCCCCTCCCTCCTCTCCTCTTGTTTGCAGCTGAATTAGACGCCTGACGTTCATCTCTGGATGCATTTTACTTCCAGGCCTGATAATCGCCCTCATCAGGGTATCGCTAACCCGTCTAATCACAATCAAATCTGATCATCTGATCGTATCGACAAGTGCAAACAGGTCGGCCGGCCCTGGAGCTGGAAGTCTAGCAGCGCGTAATCACGGTCATTTCTACCTGGAATCGTTTTCTCTCGAGGAAATCGTGAAGTTATTGTAGTTATGTGGCGTTTCTAACTGCGTCCGACACAAACATGCTTCACATATCAGCTCCAGAAAGACTCAGAGGCTGTTTTTTGAATGTAAATATTACATATTCAGCTACATTAAACTCATCAGACGTTATTTTTATAGCACTTTCTGTACAAATACGCTGTAAATTAAATGATTTTACACAATAAGCGTGTTTTCACAGCAGCTACGAGGGGATGTACGTTCATTTAAGAGACCTTCCTTTTCCTTTACAGTCCGTCTGTTATTGTTTAGTCTTTACTCTCTCTTAATGCTCTGTCGTCAGCCGTGTGTTTGTTTGTTTAATGCTTCCTCTGTGTGGTCTTTAAGCAACTTTGACTCTGTGGTCTTTCCCTCCGCTGACTTCTCTCCCGCTTATTATAGCCGATCGGGGGGGGTCGTGACATCCGACCTCGGAGGTCGTAAGGACGCGGTGTCGTCCATTGTAGCTGCTGTTGTTTTTTAGACCTCACAGCTGGAGTGCTGAGAGAGATTTTCCAGGCTTGTTTCGACACACACACACACACACACACACACACACACACACACACACACACTGGCCTCCGTACAGCTGTGGGAAGGAATCCGAAATGGCAAAGCTGGAATCTTCCTTGCAGGATTTTGTCAACTAATTGATTAACATTGCAACCGAAGCAGTCGAAGCCAAACGCTGATTACTTGATCGCATTCCCCGGCGTGTCCCCAGATGATCATATTATCGCACAAAAATGTCAAATTGCCTCGAGTTAAATTACGTAGCCAGGAGGGTTTTTTTTTTTTTTTATGTGAAATGTCAAAGCTGTCAAAAACAAGATGACTCTGAGGTCAGGACGAGGTTTCAGTATTGTGCAAGAAAAGAAGAAAGATCCTCCTCCTTAGAGCAGCTGTAATCAATATTTTAATGATCATGTATCGAATGACAACGTGTCAAACATCTTGAGTCTCTGCAGCTTTACAGCAACTCATTGTTTAGCCGTCCTGCCGCGATTCGGTTCGCTCTCTCGTTGTTTTCGGGTCGCTCTCCCCGCCGTCCGCCACCTTTCCCCTCAGGCGCAGACCAGAAGCTGAACTCTCACGGACACGAACATGACTCCAATAACAAGATGATAATGTTGCTTGAATGTCTGCTGGATAAATGTTATAAATAGACGACTGTTAGCTAACACATTTGACTTTTATTTTTATTTTTAATAAGTCGAATCGAGCCTCCAGGAACAGCGCCAGCCTTTGAAGCCGATTTGACATAGCAGCCGAACCGCGAAATTACAACTTCCGGGTCGAAACGCATTTTTCCCGCACACAATCATGGGAAAAAAACACCAGCTGTAACAGTTTTTTTTTTTTTTGTTTTTAGCATCATAAAACCTCATAAAATGATTCATTTCACTGTCAGAATTTGATCCATTCAGTCTGATAACATTTGGAAAGTTTAGAGGAGCCTCATGATTTAATTATTTTATCCCCGTTCCAGTTAGCCAGAGGGCTAAAGCAGAGGTTAGCCGTCCCTGCTGGAGCTTTTTTTTTTTTTTTGGCTTCATGCACCACTGAGTGACTTTGATATATATAGGAATGAACACATCCGGATCTCTTCATACATCCATGAGTTGAATATGTCAGTATCCTGTTTATAACTGATGTAATTTAAGGTCTGAAATACTTTATTTTTTTATTGCGTAATTAACATCTTTGATCCGTGTCAGAGAAATGTGTTATCCCTTCTCTCCCGATCTTCTCTGGAAACCTTTTTTTTTTCTTTCTTTTTTTTTAATTTAATCTAATAAAACAGATGTCAGAGATTCTGGGTTGGATTCTCCCTCAGTGCCGCTCTCCTGTCCGTCCTTCTTATAGAGCTTTTATCCTGACGTTTTAATCCTCCTCCCACTCACATTCCCTCCCTCCCTCCCTCCTTCTCTCCCTCCTCTCCTTCTCTCCCTCCTTACCTCTGTTTCCTTCTCTCCTTCACTCTTTCCCTCCCAATCCTCCTCCTCCTTTTTTTTAATCATTCCTTCTTCCCTTCCTTGGTTTCTTATCGCCTATCTCTCCTTTTTGTACTTCCTCCTTACTTCCCTTCTCCCCCTTTCTCTCCTCCTTTATCTTCTTCTCACCCTCTTTATTACCTCCTTTATTACTTTGCTTTCCTGCCTCCTCCTTTCCCACCCTTTTCCTCTCTGCTTTCTTTTCTCACCTCCCATCCTTCTTCCTTCTCTCCTGTATAACATCCTTCCTTCCTTCCTTCCTTCTCTCCTTTCCTCCTTCTCTGCTTCCCAACCTCCTTTGTCACTTCCTACCTTCCTCTCTCCTCTCCTACTTCCCACATCTCTCTCTCTCTCTCTCTGTTGCAACATTTACATTTTTCATTTACTCCCTCTTCCCTCCCTCGTCTTCCCCGCTCTCTTCTCCTCCTCCTCCTTCTTTTTTACTCTTACCTCAATTCCTCCTCTCATCCTCCTCCCTCATTTGTTTCCTCCTCCTATCTCCCCTCCCTCCCCTCCCTCTCTCTCTCTCTCTCTCTCTCTCTCTCTCTCTCTCTCTCTCTCTCTCTCTCTCTCCAGTGTTTATGTTCTCCAGCTCCTGGAAGTCAACTCAGTATACATCGCTCCTCCTCCTCCTCCTCTTCCCTCTCTTAATCTAACTCACTTCTCAGCCCTCCCTCCTCTCACTCACTCCCCCCCCTCCCTCCCTCCCTCCTCCTCACCCCCCTCCTCCGCTCGCTCGCTCGCTCACTTGCTACTTTAACCGCTCGTCCTCTCATTCAGCTCACCGCTGAGATGCGTTTGTGTGTCTGAACGAGGTAACGCAGGGGGCTGAAAGATCTGCAGGCGCTCGTTGCAGGGGGGGATTTTAACTGAGAGAAAGAGGAACCCCAATACAGGTACAGACCGTGTGTGTGTGTGTGTGTGTGTGTGTGTGTGTGTTTTGCACATGCTGTTTGATCTCCATGCTTTACAGCCTTCTGTTATCTGTCAAAAAAGTTGATGGATGAGGAAGTTATGTGTGTGACTGTATGTGACAGAAATGATATATGCTGCAGGATCTCACTGGATTTCCTGCCTTTATTGTGATCATTTGGAGCCGACATGTACAGTAGTTTACATTCGAGTTAAACATTTTTCAACCTCTGTAACTTTTGTTCATCTGAGAATCACTTCAGTGCTTCTCAGGAAGTCTTATTTCATGCAGAAAGTATGATTTTCTTTCATTTTTTTTAACCTCTCCTTGAAATTTTGAAACACAGCTGATGCTTTTTTACAAAAACAAACAAACAAAAACCCCTCAGAGCCTCCGGGGAGCTGTGTTGGCAGGTGCACGACTTCTGTAAACGCTCATTAATTCCGACGTTTTAAGGTCGTGCAAAAGGCTACTTTATTTAATTCCTGCAAATGAGATCAAGCTTTTGAACAGCGGAAGAATCGAGAAAGAATCTTTTTGATCTTTAATCTCCTGAGATATTACATTTTATCCGCCAAAAAATGGAGTGAAACATTATTAAAAAAGAGAGACTTGAACGTCTACAGCAGAGCAGAATGTATCCTGGTCACTTTCCAGATGTTATACATTTGAAACTTAGTGTTTTTATTATGCAGCAAACATTTAAATGCATGCACAAGCAAGCAAACACACTCAATTACACACATATATAAACCAGCATTTGGCAACATCCCACTAATCCACTTCTATTAGTATTCGTCTACTGACCTAACTTTGAAATCCAGACAGCAAAGAGTCTGTGTGATCCTGGAAAAGTCCGTCCGTCCGTCTGTCTGTCTGTCTGCGTGTGTGTGTGTGTGTGTGTGTGACATGCCGGTTTAGTCAGAACTGACACAATAGGGCCGCTGTGTCGACGCAAGACCTGTTTCTGTGGCTGAGTTCATGTCTTCAGCGCTACCAAGGGGCCTATTAGTGCTGCCTGTCTGTTTACTTACAATATGTGTGTGTGTGTGTGTGTGTGTGTTTGTCAGTACCGGAGTGAATGAGTAAGTATCTTTGCATACTAATGCATGCAAGGCTCACTTGTGATGTGTTCCTGAGAGCATCCTAATGAGACCAGCAGCTGTTCTTGATCAAGTGAACGAAAACACAGCGTGGACTCGAATAATGTGAAGATGATGTTCCTTCATTAGAAAGCTATTAGCAGGGACTGAGTGTCCATAATTTGAAAAAAACATGGGTTATTTGTTTTTGAACAACAAAAACTTGACAATTAATACTTTTTTAAAGTGAAAACTAGCTAGAAATTGAGCTCAGATGTACATATGGCACATAATTACTGTAGAAACAAGCCTTAAACATTTGCACTCCATACGTCTGTCTGCACAAAAATTGCCCAAGAGCACTGACAGGAAACATAAAACCATGAAGAAGAAGTTCATGCAACAGTTATTTTTAGTCTTTTTTACACACAGTTGGAAGAAAGAGTCTATACTGTGAACGTATTGTACGTCACCAGCGAAGCAGAAAAGGCTTCGGGACAGCACCAGAAGCTGTCCCGAAGGGAACTAGGGGAGGGGGGGAAACGCAGCGTACTGTATAGTGTAAAAACCACAATCCCTTCGTCTGGCTTCCTCCCGGAAAAAATGCAACAGAGTGCGAATATTTAGATAAGATGCGTTACTATCTGGCTGACAGTGTAAGTTGACTTCAGGACGCTCCCATAAAAGAGATTTTTTTAAGGTCAGTGAGGCTCATTCACTGTTTAAATAAAGCTATATGTAGAATACTCTGAAGCATTTTTGTGCAGAAATAGTTCATTTTAGTGTTAAGAGAGTAACATTTCACTGCTGTAGCTCTTCTAAATGCACAATATATTAACTTGTGTATGTTTTGCATGTAAAACCTTGATGTGAGGAGTAACTGCAGCTCCGAGATGAACTCTTAAACTGAAATTTTTCAATAAAATACACAGCAAACCCTGATCTGTGGGGCCCCTATCAGTCCCCTTCTTCTCACACTCTCTTTGCACGACTACAGCGTTTCTCTGCTGGAATATTTGGCCCCTAGTTTCCTTTTTACGTCAGGCAGGTCGTCGTAATTTGATTAAACACTCATTTATTTAGGATTATGCGCCACATGGGCTTCATATTAAAGATCCAGGAGCCACTTAACACGAAACATATTACCGAATAAATCAGCAGATCAAAGTGAACCTGCGGAGCTTCAGGGACCGTTACCCGCTTTACCACTTTTGGTAATGCAGCCTTTCCCATAACATAATTTAAAGTGTGTTGTTACTTTCCACCTCCACCGCAGTCGATCTGATGTCATGCCTACATGATATAAACACTGTAAAATAGCACATATTCATATTACATAACTATCTGCCATCTCTCTCAGCACCTGATCTGTCTAACTCTGTCAAATATCCCTCATATAACAGCACAAAAACATGCGTGTTCACACCTGCACCTCGTGTCATGAACAAGATATCTAATCCATACAGGCCTCGAGAGGCTAGGAGGGGAGGGAGGGAGGGAGGGAAAGCAAATGTATTTCCCCACAGTGTTGTTATGTTAATGTGTAATATAATTAAAAATGTCCACAAATTGAAGGAAATCCTGTGCAAAAAAAAAAAAACAACATCTCTACGTCTCGTCGTCTCTCCCCCCTCCTCCCCGCTTGATGAATGAGAAGGAGCAGCGCTATTAATCTCCGTCTCATTAGCGCTGTTTTGACGAGAAGTGGGAGCAGGATAAAAGGCGGAGGTTAATGACGAGAAGCGTTACAGACGAGCACCCACGGGAGAGACGGATATACACAATCACATTCACAGCAAGCTTCACACACACACACAGAGAGAGAGAGAGGAAGGGAGGGGAGGGGAGGGGAGAGACTGAAAGGTAAAAAAAGAAAGAGAAGCATCTGTTAACTATCACCACATTTATTCATATCACTCCAAGGCAAAGGGATGCAATAACACACACAAAGCTTATGTAACACACTTCTGTCCGCATACAAACACTGCATACTTTACTCTTTTTTTTTTTTTTTTTTGCCCATTTAGCTTATGTTTATTACAGTGTACAAACATGTTTACAATTTGCTTTAATTCAAGCAGCCCGAAAGAAATTAGGGTAAACAGTCTAATAGTGCAAGAAGAGTCAAATGCACACAGAGAGCTTCGTATGTCCCAGATTGCACGTTACTTCTCCTGCCAACGTCTGCGTCTTGTTTTGATCTCTGAAATTTAACATTGGCACGGCGCCCCCCGTTTTTACTGCAGCTAATGGTAATACACCTTGATCAGTCGTCCGGATCTCAGGCTCTAAACTCCATGCATCTAATTCTTCTGTGAGAGGAAGGGACGCAAGGCACCAGTGGTTTTGGTGAGCATCTGGGCATTGTGGGGGGGGGGTTCATCAACTCACAAGGTCTCACAAGGTCATGCAAGAAACTGACACTGTCAAATTAGACAAATTACCACAAATTAGGGCTCTGAAACATGTGCGGTGTGGTTGCTGTCCTCCAAACTGACCCTTCACCAAGCTCAGTTTTTCTTAGTTACTAATGCTATCAAGCGGCAAACGCTACAGCTTGACGACTAAGCACAATGCTACTGTTAGCCGCTAGGTGCTCCAACTGACTCCCGTTCAACAAGTGTCAACTTCTCTAAGTTGTTGACTCTGTACTTAATCAACACTTTCTTTCAACAAGTCATTATCTCAATCACTTCACTCTAATAATTGCCCGTGGTCATTTTGGAAGTTATTGGTCCGTAAGATTTGATGCTAATACCTGCCCTGTTAGCAAAATTTAGCTAATGTTAGCCCAAAACAGCTCGGTGTATCCAGTAAGCTAGCGTTAGCTTTGGTTTGAGGTAGCGTGACGTGTTTCCAGAGCGTTAAAGGCAACATCCCACACTCTTTATTTGACAAACAGAAGAAATATGTATATATGTTATATACAGTCTGTGGTTTCTACAGATGTCACAGTCTTCGTTCCAGCACGGCACATAAACATGTAGTTTACAGTCATAAACATGTCAGATTGGCAACGCAAAATTTGTAGTAATTTTTGTAAACGATGGTTTCTTGATTCCAGACAGAAAGAGACAAAAGCAGACTTCTCATTTTTATCACAGACCGTCATTCATACGAGGTGAAATGACAACTGTTGCTAGCAGATTTCATCAGCTGTATCTAGCTCGCTAATTCACTTAAACCCTGAGAGTTGGTTGAAAAGTCTTTTGCTGACTTTTTACAGTTTGTAGCTGCCTGAAATGAAAATGAGACCCTTCAAAAGGGTCTTAAATTTGCATCTATTGACTGCTACATACATGATATCATTCTAACTCGATGCTATGTAACGATACAAGGAAGGCTAAAGCTTGTATGTTCCAGCATCCTGATGATTCATGTTGAATGAATATGAAGGAGCTTGGCAGCTAAAAAGTTACTCAGAAAAGCAAAGAAACAGTTAGATTTACACTGAAAACAGTATGTCTCTCTTGAGGCTGGAGGATGACCAATCCAATTAGCTAAAAATATGCTAACGTTTGCTGCTGTAGGTAGTACTGTACTCTCTCTGTGCTTTAAAATGTCAGCTTAGAAAGTAATTGTGTTTCTCAAAGATTTGTATGCAACAAGATATATGTTTATGAATTTTCAAGCTTGTGTTTCAATGCAGAAATGATGTTTTCGGTCTTCTGTCCTCTATCTTCCTGTGCTGTTTCTCCATCATGGTTTGAATTAACTGGCTTCCCGGTTCCTGGTGTTGGCTACAGCCTACAACTGCACAGTTAAAGTAAACAGGGAGAGGGATCTGTAGCTACTCCAGTTGTTGAATCTAGTTGTTTTTAGATCTTTGACCGTAACAGGGAGGTGGTCCTAAACTTCAGAAAATTGGCTCAGTGTGGTCACAAATGTACCGCATCTTCAAAACATCGCTGGTCTGTCCCGTTTCTTCGGATAAAAAGTTTGTTTTCTCTGTGTTAATAAACACCTCATGTTTATGCTGCCGCAAACCACACACCGAGCTCGATGATCTACGGAGCGGTCAGACTTACTGAGTCAGCCAGATTTATTGAGGTTGTAGTTTCAATAATGTTTTATATTAAATGATGATGTTTGCCAGTTTTTTTTAATACTGCTGAAATGTTTTTAACCACAATAACGAACGAAATAAAGCAGCCAAACAACACTGGTTGTAACACATTATCCACACATAAGTAAAACAAATCCAGCGCATCAGCAACGGAGTGACTCATCACTGACTGATCCGCAGCACAATGATTAAACGCATTTAGTGTGATCGCAGCGTATCAATCGGATAGTCTCACTGGTGGGACCCAGGAGAGTTCATGACTGATGGCCTGAAGCCTCCGGGTTCCTCATCGTGATTGGTCCTGGCTGGTCGGGGTTAAGGAAGGTCAGCTCTTGAAGATCAGATGAGAGATGATCTGGCGGACCTCAGGGCGCCTGGCTTCTCTAGCTAGACAGGTTTACCCTCCTCTCCACACGTCGTTATAACGTATGTTTTGCACAACTTAACGCGTCATAGCACAAGTAGAGAAGTCATAATGTCAGTTACACAACAATACTAATCCACCATGACCTGCTGGTCATACCAGACCCAGTCAGGCTGTGAACTCCTGACCTCCCTTTATTGTTAATTCATTCTACTTTAAAAGAGGCATGATGTGTTATTTCCTCTTTTGGACATTACATGGTCTTGTGCAAGTGTTGTTAATATGAAAAATCATGGTGAAAAACATACAATTTAAATGTGTTCGATCATATTAACCTTTTGATAAAATGCTTTTTCAATGGTCTTGGTTCTTTTTTTTTTGGGTGAACATCTTTGTTTGGCATCTTTAGCATAAAGTAGCGTGTTAAGCCCTCTAATATGAACCTGCTGTAGACCAAGTTGTGAGTGTTATTTGCATTGTAATCACACATCTGCCTTCCCTGATGATCGCCCCCCCTTGTTATTTTGTTCTGGAGTCGACCATACTGATGAGCACGTAGGTATTTCTCATTGTCTGTTAGATGTTTTTCACATTGGTGGAATTTCAGTCGCTGTGTTGAAGGAAACGTGCGTGGTGACGAGTTGTTTATTTTATGACACACGTAAATATGCACATCTGCTGAGAGCAAGTCAAAATATACAAGATAACGTATAGGTTTACTCTCTGTAAACAGACCGGCTGTGAGTCACAGCACTTATCCTAAATATCCGTTCTTACGCTCGACGTTTCAGACAACAAACCCAACTTTTGTTTTTCCATTGAACCGTGTCGCTTTGAGACGACGTATGTATGCGAAGCCGTGGACGAGGCCTCGCTGACCTCGACTTTCACCCAGCGTCACCACCACCAAGTCTGTTTGTCTGGTTACGTTTAGCATTAAGGCCGAAGTAATTTTCTCCAATCACACTCATGCCATTTGGACTGAGGCTGAATAAATTATAGACATGTGGAGGTATATGTACACACACACACACACACTCAGAGCAGGCAGCATAAAGAGCATGAACGTCATTGTAAATAACTGAAAGGTCATTTGAGTCAAAATGCTTTCACAGGCAGGCTTGAGGCTGATTGTTTACAAAGGAGTCATTATATAAAGGCATGTACAACACGTATATGGTTTGTCATCTAAAGAGAAATCCTTCGCTTTGATAAGGTTCCTTTAAATCGTTCCTTTTAAAGTTGGATTATGTAACCGAGAGCCTTATTTGGTATGGTATGACCAGTAACCTATGGCGGCTATTGGCTGTTAAATGGATACTGCAGTTTTCTGGCTCGCAGCACAAATTACAAACCAATATATCTAAATATTTCAGTGCTGAGGAACAACATACAGCTGAAATCTGTAACTTCTTAGACACTGAATAGCAAAGAAGATGATGAGAACATCAAGTTTGGCTTTTGTGAATTTGTTCCCCCCTCACCAACAACATTGCGTCATCGACTGACCAGATAACATGACAGGAAATATATTGTTTACTGGGGTAATAAGAGGGTAAAAGGTAATGAGCATGACTAGAAATAAAACCATACTGATTGAAATCATTTCAGTCATTTCATTGCAAAGACTGTTAACCATTTATGTAGTTAGTTCACTTTTTTTTCTCAGCTAAATGATCGTATCACTGTTCAAATACACTTCAGCATCAGTAAATAAGTGAATTTTTACCACCCTGCACCATGCAGCTGGTTCTAATAACGATATAAAAACCACAGATTTCAGATATTACAGAACATGCCAGTGGTTACCAACCTGGGGTTTGAGCCGAAAGAGATTTTTTCTTCTATGAAAAAAGGATGTGGGAGTAAATAATGGTAATTTAGTTACTAAATGAATTTGGCACTACAGGTTTGAATATTAAAGTCAGTTCCTTGACTCAAATATTGACGGCATGCCAAACACTGTAACAAGTATATCCTCCCAAATTGAACGCAGTCTCTTTTTATGAGTCATAAGCTCCGTATGTTGCACAGATTTAGTGGCTGATTGATTTACATACCTTTTGTGCAAAAATTCCCCCAGACTTAATGCTCATGGTTTCTCAATGGGGTTCATGCAAGACTTTCATCACACAAACACGCTATACATGATATTAAGAACACATTTTTTTGTCTGATAGGGGTGAACGGGTTGTGAAATGCAGATCTGGCTTGCGTTTGTCTGGTTCTTGTTAACCTGTGGCCACTGCGTCCCTCCATCAAAGACGCTGCCTTCGACTCCCTCACTCTTCCACCCCCGACTCGTACTCGCCTCTCACTTCACTTTGTTTTTTACCGTTTTTCCTCGTTGCCCCTCGTAAAGCTTCTTATCCCGTCTCTATTATTCCGCTTCGCTCTTGTCTCTCCACGTCCTGCTATCCATTACTCACTTCATCTGTCATCGTCTCTGCCGTCACTGCCGTGTTTACAGTGGTCTCGGTTCATCCTGGAGTTCAGCCAGGAGCTGGTATACACTGCAGGAGTGAATATCATTAGACTGGTGCAAGACATTACGGGTCCATTTGAACTTTCAGACAGACTGTGCTTGAGTTTTGCTGCAGGAAAAGCCTAAAAATATACTACTTTGGTGACTTTAAGGTGAAAATAACTGATGATGAGGAGTTAAATTAGCTACAGCTCAGCCTGTCAAACCTTTTTTTAAGTATACTGTTAATGTAAATTCGTTTATTGAAATGTTTATTGTAGGAAAAAGGTTCTTCTTAAACAGTAGTGACTAAAAAGGTTTCACACTGCAAGGGAAAAAAAAGATTTAGGCTAAAAGAACCTCTAAGAGTCCTCTTGGGAATATTGGAAAACATTTTAATGGACTTACAATAGTTTTCTGTTTATTTGTAAGAGCTTTACGTGGCAGCGTTTTAAGTGATAAATGCTTTTCACAAGACCCAAGAGACTTGGCGTAATCAGTTGGAGCATGGGAGTGTGTGTGTATGTGTACAGTAACTGCCCTTTACAGTTTGCGTTTCTCTTATGACTTTGTGTCTGAAGTTGCACAGTTGGACCCAAACTGCAGGTTTAAAGAGGTACTTCAGCAGTTTATTAATCCACTTCCATTAAATTGGAGGACTTGCTATAGTTCAAACGCTGCATCCTACGTTCACCATAATGAAACTTGATAGCTTGTCAGTGGCGCTCCATGCCAGGTAAATGAGCCGCGTACAAACATAAAGGTCGACAAAAGGTTCAGCAATGCAAGAATCGATAATCACAAGTTCGAAATTATGATAAATGATTTGGTTGAATGGTTGAATATAAATATCTGGAGAAACATACACCAAAATAACCACAAAGCTCAATAATGGCAATAAGATCTGATAAAGCATAGTTCTGTAAAGAAATGAGGAGTGTTTGCTATCCCTGTCAGTACTCGTAACTTCTGCAGAAAGAATTTTAGAACAAAAAAAATAATAATAATTTAACGAAGTGTTTGATGTTGTGTGTCAAAATAACAGAAATTTCTCTGAGGCTAATGGAGAATGTGGAGTTGACTTTGGCAAGTAAAGACTAAAAGCCAGGAGAGCCAAGGCCTCTTCCAGCAAATATTATTGATACATAATCTCTTGAAAAATCAAAGGGACATATTTAGGCTTTCTGAAGTAGCCCAGGAAAAAATAACCCTGAAAATATAATCGGGGTTACTTTCTCAGCTACCTTCAGAGTCACAGATGACATTATACAACATGTTTCACAAGCTGAGTAGGTCTCTATTATTATTATTGTTATCATTATGACGAATAAACTTTTCATGTGTAAAATTGTCGGAGTTCCCCTTTTTTCGAAAAAGGAAATTCGTGACTTGAGGCAGAAACTTAAATTAGCTTTCATTACACAGAAGTTTTAGAGGACAACAGACAAAGAGTGAGCACACCACAAAGGGAAGCTGCAATGAAAGACTCAGCTAAAAATAATCATGTAGTGATAAATGATCATAATATCTGACTATTTCATAAAAGCCAAGAAAAGGAGGAGATGAAGTCACGGTTTTTGTGCTAATTATGCTTCAACCTGCTGGTTTGCGAGGCACATACGTGTACGTCGCGGCTTAGAAACATATCTTGAGAATAAGAGAGTGAGATAAAAGTAGGGACATAGTGATGCTTGTAAGTCACTGCTGGTGATTGAATTTTCAAGAAGTTGATGGTCGGTTGATAATGTCCGCTGATTGCAGCCAGTCAAGATTTCCATTTTGTCTTTTTAGGGTTTCGATTAAACTGTCAGAGGCATGCAGTGCAAATGTGTTTTTTAAAGTGTAGATAAAAGGATAACTGGTGATTGTAATTGATGGTCTGTGCTGTCATTACACACTACGTGATCCTCCATCTGTCTTTTTTTAAAACGTCATTGTTGCTAACCTCTCTTCCTCTTCGGCAGGGGGACCACACGTGGGCGACCATGTTGGGTCAGAGTGTACGTTTGCAGCCGGTGCCCATCCAGAGCTTGTCGGAGCTGGAGCGAGCCAGGTTACAGGAAGTCGCCTTGTACCACCTGGAAGAGAGGGACCTGGACTACAAGATCGGCATCCCCAGAGGTAAATGGCAGTGTTACAAGATCCACAGCCCATAAATGGTTTCAAAAGTGTACCTTTTTTTTAAATTGGCTGCCAAATAGCAAACCATATTGTTGTCATTGAGTCCATGTTTGCTTATGAATGCAGAATAACCTGATGATAGATCAAAAATTCTTGATTTATGGAGTATCCTCGATTGCTAAACTGAGGAGGGTTTTGAAATGATTGACTGAAAAGGATGTTTTGGCTCTGTGAAAGGTGGGAAATCCTCAAAGAAACGGTTGGCCGAGATGCAAGAAAGATGGAAAAACACATGGTCCATTAAAGGGGAACTCCGCTTATATTATAAAGATCAGTTACTAGTCATGAGTGTTACTCAGCATTGGAAAACAGTTGATGTCACGCCAATGTTTTTTTTTTCAGCTTGGGTTTGGAAACCACCAGTTTCTTTAAAACAAAGGTTGGAGATGGGGAATATGATAGTGGTGATTACCTGGAAGGGAGAGTCCAACAATAAAATACTGCTGGTTTCAGTACAGAAAACGTAGGAGTCACCATTTTTGGAGCTTGACCCATTCAAGGGGCTTCAGGTCACAATACCTCAATCTCTGCTGCTTAAATTGTTTACCCCTTTAACCAACCTTATTACTGAGAAAGAACATCCATCCGTCATTCTGGAAAACACCCGATTACGTTCAGTACTAATGTTTTTTTATGCCCCATGCCATTGTTTTTCCACATTTTACTTAAGAAAACATCTGCACATGGCAACAAGGAAAGGATAAAATCAAGGAAAGATTTGTGGTCACGCTAAATACAAAAGGTGAACGTTGATGAAGAACTGTGACGAGGTGTAAACTTTGGTCTCATGCATGAAAGACGGACTCCTTAATAAACACCCACGTTACCACCCCAACACCCTTACAGGCCACCTTCATGTATAAACTGTAAACTACTTCTTGCTTTGGCGCTGAATGTTTGCGCTGGACGTAAATCAAGAGGTGTGGAAGTCCATTATGAACTCAATTCTTCAAGTTTTGGGCCTGAGGTCAATACCCAAACCGCTTTTGTTGGAGTAGCTTCCCAGATTTTAAAGTGATGATAGATGACGACTGTAGCTTTGGAACCACGAAGCCAAATCTCTTGATTGATGTGGTAGACTTATAACACGCTTTCAGTGTGGCCTTTTGTGGTTGTGAGGAAGGTCAACGACTGCCCTAGAGCTCATGATGACACTGTCAACTTGGCGCCAGTTTGGAAGATGTGATAGAAGAGTGAATTGATGGTCAGCCACCGCCCTGGAAAGGTTGTACTGCCCTTGAGCAAGGAATAACCCTCCGACTGTCAAGGGAGCCATAACAGTCTGGCTGAGAATCTGAGGAATGAGTATGCAGCAGGAATACACTTGGGGATAAGCCTGTGTGCTCAGTCTCTCTTTGGTCAAAGAAAACAGCCTCTACATATGTAAGCAATCCATGTTGTCAGTTATGATAAGAAAGGTCAAAGGATGTTACATGATTTGTTTATACATCCACGTGTCTCACTCAATACCTCAAATACCTCCTGATAGGATTTTGGTTCAGTTTAATGTTGAACATTTTTCATCTTAAGAGTGCTCAGGGCAGCTGTCCTCCCTGAAAATTCAAGGGGAAGCTCAGTGGATAAAAAGAAATGTACCTGTATTCAGTGCACAAACATATGAAAGTAGTAGGGGGAAAAAAAGCTGTGTAAGTGAGTAACTTCCTGTTGTGCTGCTAAACGAAATATTGTTCTAAGCCATTTAAACAAAGGTACACAAACTACCTCTAACAGCCAAAAAAGATGATCTTGGCTATCTTTTCCTGTTTTTGGAGAGCCAAAACAATCTCATGGAAAATTCTGTGGTAAAAGCCTAAAAACAGGAGATCAAAGGAAGAGGACAGATTGAGTAACTAATGGAAGATGGAAGCTGAGTACTTTTCTTATGACCCAAAAAAGCCAAAACTGTGGTTAGATAATTGACTTTGGCCTAATTGCTCAGTCTTTCCTGTTCGGGCCTGCTTGTTAGCTAAATTGAGGACCACACAAGACGACCTCTGGATCCTAAAAAAAAAAAAAGGCAGTGAAAGAGTTCTACATGTTTAGTGTTGGTCTTTTGCTATTTGCATTCATACACAATCACAAGATCACATACGGATCCAGGATGTAGGTGGTTGTCGACAAGCTTCCGTTACTGCGATGGCATCTCCGATTGATTTAATCTTTTTTTAAGCATTTTTGCTGAGAATTTTGTTCAGGAGATTTCCGATTTTTAATAGACAGAATCTGCGAAGACGCTCGTCTGTCTTCTCCGGGCTTTGCTCTGATCAGCTGCAACTCCAACTGGGGTTTTCAACTTTGGAAACAATGGAAAGTAAAAGCCACAAGTCCCCGCTCCATGAAATAGATTTCACTTCCACAAATCTCCATTAAATCCTCATGTTTTAAACACTTTTCTGAGCCTGCTGACGAGAGATCTTCCTACTTTGGGGGGGGAGGAAATGGTGAAATGTCACCCGGCTAGCTTGGTACGAGTGTTGTGTTTCAGTCCAACAGTTTGATATAATTGAGCTGGCTCTTGGTTTCATGCTCAAGATGGGAAGAGACTTACTGTAAATCCTAAATTTCTCCACAATAACAAGGGCCAGCTCTCCATGGTGGTCTGCCCTGTTTTGTGCAGAGTCAGTGCTGTAGTTGGCCTAAACATCGTAGACCTCAGAGCTTCTTTGGCTCCGTCCACACAGGTATCTCTGCCTCCAAGGCAAGTGTGGCTTTAAGATCTCTTAAACCCAACTTTCTACATCAAGAATATTATATGTTATATGTATAATTTTTCTTTGTGAATGAATTATCTTCAGTCAAAGCCTTAAAGGAATAGTTCAACATTTGGGGAAATGCACTTTATTGGCTTTTTCCCCTATAAATTGCACCTTTTGGGCAGAATCATGCAACCTATTTGTAGACTTTTAATGTACCTTCTCTCCTTTTAATGCCTTTTAGTGTGACTGAACCACGTCTTTTTTCAATAACCTTAAAACTACCTCTGCTCTTCATTGGTTAAACATTTATGGTAACGAATACAAACTTGTTTTCAGGCTTCCACACAGAAAAATGACCAATGCTTTTTTCCATTCAAATCGAAGTCAAGCTCCTCTATTGGCTGTTCTCCAAGTTTAACAAGTAAAAGGTCAGCCACACCACGCACTGCTTAAATCTTTGATAACACCAGGAAATACCTCAACACTTTCCCTCCGCCGGTGTTTACTTGTTCGACCGTCCCTCTTCGTGTTGCCGGACTACTCCCTGCTTTTTGAAGTATTGTTTATGCGCAGTCAAGTCTTGTCCATTTGAACTTTAAAGTATTAAATCCAACCAATAAAGAGGGATGGTTTCACTGACAAATTATAAAAAAAAAACCACCTCAGAGACTGAAGACTGGGTGGTTTTTTTCTTTTGTGTTTATTGAGGTTGGAGGGATCACCGAGGTCAGGAGGATCACGGAGTAAAGAGGCTGATGCAAAGAAACAAACACAGCTGATTGTAGAACTACTGTGTGTGTGTGCGGGTGTGTGTTTATGTGTGTGTGTAAGATCTGTCAGTGGCATTTATCCTATGAGACCCATTGGTATGTAAGCTGCTTTTCTCAGACTCAACTGCTCTCTCCCATACAGTTCTCCTCTCTCAGGGATCTTAGCTCTTGACCTCTCCGATAAACATCCAAGCTCAGCTACACCTCATGTGCAGTTGGGGTTTGGATTCCCACTAGAAACAGAGATAAAAATTATAAATATGGATGCAACCACTTTTACTTTTGGCATTTTTTCTCAAAGCATGTGCCAAAGATCATCATAATGATACCCTGTAGAGTATTTTGTCAGTAAAATTCAGTGTTTTTCTCCAAGATGCATCAAAAGATACAGTTACAAATCAAATATATACATATAACTTGTTCACAAATGTGCACAGGTCACATTTACTGTACTGTATGTACATACAATGTTGAACTGTTTACTGTAAAGCTACTGTAAGCACATACTGGTACCGTAGCTCTTTCACCCTGTCCCTATAGTCAAATGGGACACGCTGTTTCATGCTCATCTGGCGCCTTTTCAGCACCCTGTCGATAGTTCAGATGCTTTTTTCGAAGGCATTGCTGTCTTCTTTAATGGCACTCCCTTGTATCTCCCTTAATCTAACGGCATTATTTGCTATTTATTTGCTATGACCAGCCCTTGGAGTTGTGAGTTAGTCTTGCAGTCCTATATTGGGAAAGTACAGCAATGCAAAACACAAGATAGGATTTCAAAAAACATGTCACTGTGTGTGTATATATGTATCTATATGAAGCATATTTATTGTATACACTGTAATATGAAGCATTACAGTGCACATTGTTGGATTATATACCTGTTCTCTCTACGAAACGTTTGAACGATTGAGGATGCGGGTTGTTTTTCCCCAACTTGCCACTGCACCCTTCGAACAGCCTTGACCATCGTGAGGTCATGATTTAAGAACGCGGTCCCTTATTTCATCGGGAAAGTGCCGTCGTCCTTGGCAACTTCTACCTCTTCCTCTGTTTTTCACCACACACACACACACACACACACAGCCTTAACACGTCGGCTGCTGACCCTGTTCATTTCCTTGTTGTTCTTCCATTGTCAGAAATTGTAACACTGTTTTGTGCTCCGTCTATATATATATTCATCAATCAAGGACGCATTTACAAAAAAAGTAATGTATAGAAAATATGCTTTGACATATTATGACAACTGGTTCAACCAATATCTAGATGTTTTGTGGGGTAAGATTATACAACAGAGAACCAGTATAACACATTTTGACCAACTTGACATAAGCAGTTGATGATGCACAGCAGGAAACAGCAGACATTTGTACACAATGGTGGCAAAGCATCTGCAATTTGTTTACTTTTATGCTGTGCACGAGTGTGGAGGCTGAACAAGTTTAAGAATTTCAACTCCCATCTAAGAAATGCACCAAAGCGACTGAGGAGAAACTGTAATGTCGAAGTGTTTCTCTCATATCTCTGACCAACACACATCCTGTGAGACTCCACTTGTCCCTGCTCTCCTTACTTTCGGGAAGTCTTCGTACTTCTTTCCCTGTTAGTATTTTTTTTTTTTCTTTTCTTTCTTCCTCTTAATTTAGTATTTTTAGGGATTATATGTATGCTCTTTTCCCATCAGGTCAAGGTTCAATTCTTTGGAAAAATTATGAGAGAGTCACTTCCCGTTTATTGTTTTGCTACTCCACCTGTTGAGAAACTTTCATTAGCCTGACATTTAAAGATCTGCGTGCTCTGGGACTGTCAAGCGGTCAGTTGTGGTGTGTGTCATATAATTCTTGTTTTGAAACATGTGCTAGGGGGGTGAAGAATTCCCACCAGAAGGGAATGCACTCAGAAATCCCAAATATTCCTGATTTGACACAAAACCACATATTCTTTTTTTTTGTTTTTCTTTTAGACCCTGGGTTGCATTAGCAATTTTTAACACCAGATTTTTTTTTTAACCTTCAACCCACGCAAATCCAGTCAGAGAGCGAAGGATGTGAAGCTCGTAAAAAAAAAAATAGCAAGAAATAGTTTCCCTGCTTTCGCTGGAAGTACTGGATGATGAGCAGCAGCTGCAGCAGATGTGAGAAACTTTAATTAATAGCAGACACAATTTTTTTCCAAAATTAACAAATAAATTATATGCTAAAAATAATCTCTCCTCTGCAATCAAAAACCTGTTTTTAATGTATTTTTATTAGGTTTGTATTATTAAAATGAAGAAAATGTGCTGCAGCTGAGCAGCCAATCAGCGATGTATCTTGCTAAATGACATTAGCAACGCACTTATTATCCGCCGAATGTTTGCTTGGTGGCTCTCGAGAGTTAGATAAGAAGGAGACGTTAGCGGGGAAGCTCATGTGGGTCCGTAGATCTTGTGTTGTGTAGCAGGATGCAATCAGGCTCAGTGCGACCGTCTGCTCCGCTGATGGTCGAACGTTGCATCATCGCGTCATGCAAGATTTGATTTGCTGTAGAGCTGCAACGATTAGTCGATTGACTTATGTTGATAATCAATTACCACTTTGATTTTTTGGTTTCTTTAGTCTGAGATGATAATAATTGAATATATTTGAGTTATAAACTGTTGGTCAAGATATTTGAGGACGACATTTTGGACCTTTTATGGACCAAACAACTAATCAATCAATAGAGAAAATAATCAACAGATGATGATAATAATCAATACTGGAAATAATCATTAGTTGCTGCCTAATTTGCTGTATTGAAAAAAGGACTCCAGTTATGTAAGCAGGTGATGAAATGTAACATTTAATTAACTTTAATATAAAACGAGGGGGCGACATCATGAAATCAAACAATTTAAAATATAAATCCAGAGTTTTTCTCAAATGAGAACAAACAACAGTCGAATTACGGAGCAGATATGCAATATATTGTACAATATGGAGGGGAAAAAGGCAATTAAATTTCAGCCTGTGATGCTCCTTATATATAAAGTCGAGCCCTTCCCAACAGAAGATCCACTTGGAGCGATCAGAGCAAAGATGACGGAGCACCCAGAGGTATTTTTATGCCCACAGTTAAATTATGACATTAGACATGAATGCAGGAACAGTCTGGTTTACAGACAAAGCTCTCTGTGAGTAAGTGTGGGAATATTCCACTTTGGTTTCTCCCCTGGGGTGAAATCTCTCCAGTCCGACAGTCCTCAGCATCACCACCCGCTGCGCTCCCCTCCCTCCCTCCTCCCTCCCTCCGCCTGTTTGTCTTGCTGCTGTTCCTCCACTTGTTTTCTTCTTCTCATCTTCTTCTGTCTTGATACCAATCCTCTCTGCTCCTTTTTCTTTCGCTTCTCTCTTTCTCTCCATCACGAAAATATGTTTTCTTTTTATTTTCTTGCTCTTTATCCCCCCCCCCCCCCCCTCGTGTCTCTTGCTCAGTTTCCTCTTTTCCTCTCGCTGCTACTAAAAACCGAAATCCGCGCCGTAAAAACTTCTGTTAAAACGTTACTGCTTTTATACGTCTGTCTTTAAATTTACGTGCATGCACGAGCGCTTTTGTGCGGCTTACTTTCATTGGCAAGATCCAGTGGATTCTTCGTGAAATGTGTCAGCAGTTGTGAGACAGATTTGCTCTTATTTGGAGCGGTCAGGACGGAGTTCATTCTCATGCCCAAATCTCTGAATCTCGCCGCTCTGCAGGGACTCTTGTTTTCAGACTCTCCTGCTCTCTCTGTCCTCTTAGGGCTTCTTATCTTGTTCTCATTTCTCTTCTCTTCAGCCTGTCTCTTCCCCAACTTGTTCCATCTCCCTCCCTTCCTGCTCTAATTTTCGATGTTTATTTCCGTTTTTATCTTTTTTTTTTTTATTTCACCAGTTTTTATCCAGGAAGGCCTCACTTAGAATAAAAAAAAAATGTTCCAGGCCCAAGATATGCAGCATCAACAACGACCTGCAGATTAACTGATATCAAAAAATAACCCACAAGATCAGAATTTAAAAATAAAAAATGCAGTTGGAATAAGTTGGGGAGCCTAAAATAATTTATAATACATTATCTAAAACAATGAACACAATGGATTTAAGAAAAGAAAAGGGTAAGTTCACAGTTTAACACGCTCGTCCTGTTCGTACTGATCGTTAGAGGATTCCCTCCAAATGTGCTTTCAATTTAAGTGATGGAGACGAAATTGACAGTCGTCCTTTTTTTTTTTTTTTTAGAGAAAAATTTATTTAAAAGTTTATCCGAAGATCATATGAGGCTTCAGCTGTCGGAGTTAGTCAAATAAAGTGGACATCTTCCAGAGTTTGTAAAAATGTCAGTCTCGACGGACAGCGTTTTCCTGATTGGATGCGAAGGGTCGTAACAAAAAAGGAGGAATTTGGCATTAAAAAGGCTGTAACTTTGAAAGATATTGAATTTATTTTGACTTATTTTGACAGGTGATGCTTCATATTAGCTTCAAATAAACTTTTAAATACGTTCTTCCTCAAAACGAGGACTGTAGATTTTGTTCTCCATCACTAACATTGAAAGTGCGTTTACGAAGGGATCCTTAATGTTCAATAATGAGCCGGGAGGAACGATGACCGCAAGGAAAACATGTTCATACGGGAACCTGACTGTCGTCTTGTATCTGCAGCTCGAGGACGCAGCAAAGATTTTCTGCAGCAATCTCTGTTTAAAAGTCAAAGTCAAACTTTCTCATGAACTATACAAATAAAAGAGCTGCTGTAATATCTCTTGTTCCAGTGAGTTAGATGATAAACCGCCCTCGTCAGGCGGGACCACTCATCCCCTCCCTCTCCTCAAATTTCTCTGGCCTGGACACTTGGATTAAAAAAAAACTATTGTAACTTCTCACAAAGCCTCCAAAGCATATAAATATTCTTTAATTTTAGTTTTGTTTTTACTGACTATATGTAATGTATCAATTCTTATTTTCAATCTATTAGCAGACGTTTCAAATTTGCTCCAGTAGCTCAGTGGGAACTTTGTGAAATGCTGATAAGATGTCTTTTTTTCCCTTCCTTACTTCCTCTTTCCTTCCTCATGTCCACTTACTCACTTATTTTATCCGTCTCTTAAGTCTACTCAGCTCTCATTTACTGCAACTGTTTGAGGAACTCAATGGTGCAATTTTTATTTTTAATTTTGATGTAGCAAAGCGACGTTGTGAAACATTTTTCTTTTTTTTAAAAAGCCAGCTTGAAAACGTCGGATTCTGATCCTCAGTTTCATAAAAATCGTCATCAGACAGTCGAATCAAAATGATGCATTTTACCAAAAACTTTCTGCTATTAACAAACAACAATGAAAAACTGCAGGAAAATATCTGAGTCTATTATAGTTGGAAGCGCCGGCTGTTTTCCATCTCTGTCTTTCATCTTAGCTTAGTGTGACTGAGCATTATGTAATCACACACATGTGCACGCACAGTCACACAGACATCCGAGGGGCTTCGGTAGGAGATTAGCCTTTGCAGGCGGCATGTGTTCAGCGGGAGGGGCTGTGCGCTTTGGAAATAAACTTTAATTTCCTGCAGTCATGGGAATTTGACCCCTTTATCCCAACACACACACACACACACACACACACTTGCATGGACACAAATACTCACACTCTCATTTTTCTTTCCTCTATTTAAAATTTTGCAGATTTTCCTCCTTCTGTTATTAAGTGGGGCGGAAAAAAACACAAGAATTTCCATCTTTAGCAGCCCAATTTGTGAATCTCTAATCGTGCCTTAATAGGGAAAAGACCCAACCCTTGAATTTTTGATTTTATAAACAGCAGCTTTAAAAACCCAAACGATGGCTTCTTACATGTAAACTCGGTCAGAGCGGGGAGGATGTAGAGCTCGTAAAACGGGGCACCCAACTTGAAATAAAACACAAACACGCTATAAAAACACACACACACACAGAGAGATGACTGCTGCTGCAACAAACGCCTTCTCGTATGCACAGTGTCACAGCTACTAGCATCTTCTGCTACGTCGCTGCACTGAAAACATCTTCTTTCTATATTTGGCTCACTATCAACAGGAATTTAGAAAATTACAAGATAAGTTAAAGCAGCTATAATCAATATTTTTGTGCTATTGTGTGAAATGACAGTGTGCAACTCGCAGTTATGAACCTACACACAATTATCAGCGCCCCCTCGGCTTTATGGAGCTTTTATAGCAAGTTCTAGCTCGTTATTTAGCTGTCCGGCTGCAAATTTACTGTTTTGGTTCACTCTCGGCATCTCTCGCACTGTTGTTTTTGGCCGCAACAGGCAGCTGTTTTCAGAGTTAAGGCTCTAAAAATCAACTGTTCACTACCCTGCTGGACGCAAATCACTTTGACATTAATGTCTTGCATGTCAAAAATTGTGATTGTGAAGTTCGATTTGAAGTGATTTAAGATGGATGTTTACTTTAGTGTTACGCCCTTAAATCCAGTGGTGCAATACTTAAGTAACATTTTGAAGCATTTCAGAGGGAAATATTGTACTTTTTATTCCTCTACATTGATTTCAAATCAATATATTAAATGTAAAAAAAACATAATCAGCTTATAAAATATGAATTATTAAAATATGTTTAGCTTTCATATTAAATTGAACCCTCTATTGAGCACTTTTTACTTTTGATACTTCACATACATTTTGTTAATATTTCTGTACTTTTTCCTCTTCCACCACTGCTTAAATATGACCTATTGTCTTCTAGGTTTTTTTTCATACACAGACACAAACACACACACACACTCTTATGCCATATCCCTTTGTCTTTCATGTCAGAAGAGCGGTGCAGCCATTAAGCAAAGGGCTATTCAAACAAACAACACGGTCTTCTGGTCGTCCATTGAAATGGTTTATTCTTAGAAGCGAGGAAGAGGTACAAGCACTCAGGAAAAAAGATAATAAGTGAATGAGAGAGGAAAGGGAAATAGGTCATGTCGAGGGCGGCTTGAATTGGTCCTGTGTGTCCTTGAAAGAAAGACCTAATGATTGAGCTTATTAAGTTAATTTGAGGTTCATAAAGGGGACGAGCGAGATGTGTGCTTTCGCTTGTTTCATGTAGGTTTGAGTGTTGACCGGGGCATCTTAACAAGTACGGAAATATACATAAACACGCACTTACATAACTGAATAAATGAATAACTGATCCGACTGAACAAATAATACACAGTCGTCATTGTTCAGACTCGAGCACACGCACATACCGTGTAGGATTTTCCTTTTTTAAAAACCAATGTAAAGACTAAGAAAATAATCCTTCTCAATCTTCAGTTATGACCCACTGGAAGCATGTGGCGGAGTATTTATATCTGCAGAGACTGTTTTATTTCGTTGTGTTCGGGAAGTTTCTGTGCGTCAGCTTTTTTGGGCAGTGGGTGTGAAGCCCCCCAGCCAATAACCACACACAGGATGTGAGGTCAGGATGCTATAAAAATGTAGCAACCAGGTCAGTGTTTCCCCTAAATGCTTTCAACAAGGGCGAAAGCATCTCTGTTCGCACCAAATCCTGCAATGCGGCATCCTGCTTTGTTTTCGCCACCGCTGCTCCCTCTCTTCGTTCGCTGCTCTTTCTCTCTCGCTCTGGTGTCATTGAGCGACGGAGGAGGCTCCAACTTTTGAATATTGTAACAGACAAAATCCCTACACAGTACTCCTTTAAGCACCACTAACAATTTTATTCATGGTAACTTTTTCTTTTCTTTTCTTTTCTTTTCCCCCCTGCAGAAATCCGCAAACGGAGAAAATCTCTGCGGAGGAAGTTTGACTCATTTTCAAAGGAGAAGAAAGAACGAGGTGAGTTCAACACACAATATCAATCAATACATGGTCAAGCACAATGCCATCTCTGGCTACTGTTTATCTCCGTTTATCATCTGTCTTCATGAGAACATGTTTTCCTGTGAAACCCTTCCCTGACCCACACACCCACAGCAAATATTATCATCACAACACAATGGCCACTCTGTTCATTGAAGCAGCATCACCACCGCTGACGTCCTGCAGCGGCTTTTACCGGCACTAACCACTAATGTTCTTACACACTTGAGATACTGTGTATATAAAGCACACGTGGCTCGAGGCTGCAGACTGACTCATGGGAGGGTTTTAGTGAGTCAAGCTTGTGTTTCTTTGGTTTCTGCGTCTCTCTCTCTCTGCGTTGTTTCCACACAAACTGTATAATGAATGAGTGCAAACGCCCTCGGGGATGCTCTTCAACTTCTTTAGATAAGTATGTTTATACTCCAACCACCGTCATTACTGGAAGTAAAACGTAAAAATAACATTTCATCGTTTCAAAGCGATGTCACGTGTGGTTGCTCATAGTTTTTTTCTTTTTTTTTTCTTAAATCTGATTATCTCCAGATTTCATTTTACTTGAAATATCAAAGTCATGACTACAGTTTCGCTTATTTCATTAACAAAAGTAGGGCAGTTTCTTGAGACTTTCACTTGAGACACTTACAGTATATCCATATTTGCAGTTGTTTCATGCACCTGCAAGCTTTGAGGCACTCATGTCAGGTGGAACGAAGGCTTCTCATTGATCTATTGTGGCTTATATTGCACCTTTGGGCATAAACCAAATTAATAAATGTAAAGTGATCAGTCGTAATCCTCTCAGACGTTCTCAGCTCTACTTTAGTCGTCCCCAATAAAACAGGCAACTATACTGCCTTCAAGAAACCCGAAAGTCTTCAGGATCACTGTGAATCATTTTGTTTTATCGGTTCAAGAAAGAAAAACAAATAATGCTATCAGCGCAGTAATGGTTGTTTGTTTTTAATTCTGTGCAGCGTAATAGTGGACTCATAGCGGAGTCACAACATCCCGACACAACTATTAGAGAGCTTAAATATTTCTGCCTTTTCTCATCTAGTTTGACAACTTCTACAGCGTCAGCGCAGAACGTTTAACTAAACACAACCATGCAGTCACATTGGAAAAGCAATAGAGACACAATAATCAGGGTGGAACAATAAAGTAGGTCCCTCGTACCTCTTTTATTATCACCTTTGTTCTGAACTAGACACAAGTTGTGAAAGACAGGAAGCTACGATTGGCCAGAGTCCAACTTCTAGTGTCCGATGTCACTTGGCCAAGTCACAGCAAGAGTTTATGATTTCCTAACGTGACACAGTGACCGTCTCCGACGACGGAAATGTTGTGTGGTCTGATCCAGACATGACTTGACTTCTTCACTCATCTTCAGGGCCTTTCTCTGTAGTTCATAGACCTTTTTTTATTTCAAGCTTAAATGGCGCAATTTCCTTTAAATAGATTTGCTTTTAATTGAATTGAATCAGATTTGGTTGTTGTTGTTTGGGGCTGCAAGATCTTATAAAGCCTCCACGTAGTCTTCGGTCTACACAGTACACACTCAATCACACTTTTCACACAAATTTTTTGTCCTCAGATATAAATTTATAGCTGGTCGTTAACTTAACACGGTCTGGCTCCCAACTCGTCACACATCGAAGCTCGGTCAGGACCCCGTGGCGTCACTTTTTAACGCACTGTTAAAAACTAATTATATTTTATGGTGTGACAACGCGGTGGTTAATGTCTGGTTAGGTTGAGGTGCAAAAACCACTTGGTTTAGGGGAAAGATCGTGGTTTGGGTTAAAATAAAAACCTTAAAGTGGTCTCAAACTGTGCTCTGTACCAACATAACAAGCCATCCACTGACTCCTCCACCTCCTAATAAGAAAGAAATCACTTCATAAATGTAAATATGCTCCATATTACATGTGTTGAAATGTACATTTTCAACTTATCTGTGGTTTGCAGCAACGTACAACGCCAAACATTTTATTCAAGCTGACATTTGTCACCTTTCTATAGACGTCATCAGTCTCATGGCGTCTATTTCAGACATTGTGGGAGTTCAACAGAAGTCTATTGGACTACCCTGCACATTGAAAAATGATGCTAAAAGCGCACCCCATGCCTTAAAAAGTGACGCCACGGGATCCTGACCAAGCTTCGATATGCGAGAACAGGCTGTACTCAACTGTCCTCACGTTTAGTTTTTTTAAGACTTTATACCTGCTTCTCTGAGGGAAGTCTTGTGCTTTTTAATCCATGACGGGATTTTTTTTTTTTGATAAATCCGCATAAACTAATCCAGTTGTAAATGTAGCTGAAGTGTAAAAGACCAAAACTACTAACAGTGTGTGCATGAACAAGTTTCAGGAACCTGCTGTAGACATCAAACATTACCAAACATAGAGATGGATTTCTCTATTGCAAATTATACAAACCCACCACCATTGTTTTTGGAGTCTTTTGTCTTATCTTCCTCTAATTTAATTTCGATGTCGTCATCGTCTTTTTTCCTCTTCACAAGGAAGTTCACAATCGGGCACCAAAATGAGACACGATTGTTCAATTCAGTTCTGCAGAAATTGAGTCAGTAGTGTTGGCAGTGATCTTGAACTGATTTTAGTTTGTTTAATTTTCTTTTCTTAGTCTCTGTTTGTCTCTGTTCTCTGTCAACTCTTTGCGTTTCATCTTCTTCTTCTTCTTCTGCTTTCTTTACCTCCCTCTTCTTCTACTCTCTCTCTGTCTCTCTCTTGCTATAAGCCATGTGGCAGATCATCTGCTAATGTGACCCCAACCTCTCACAAAGAGATGTTCTCTATTCTCAGGTGATTATCACAGCAGGGCAACATACGGGCCAAAACACACACACACACACACACATTCCCAGGCTGTCTGTGCTGGTCTTTAAATCCCGCCTCCAGCCTCTTACACACAGGGACTTAGCTGAAGCTAACCCTGCTAATCAAAACACAGAACATTGGGACCTGGCAGCGCTCCTGCTGGCTCTGCTCCCCTACTACTGAAGGCATGACTCTGTGGCTTTCAGGGGTCGGCACATGTAAGGTAACGGATAACAGTGAGTGGGGTTTAACGCAACGCTAACACGATCAGTTTGAAGTTATTGTAGGAAAAAAAATATCTGTCTGTTTTCACTTTAATAGTAATAATAGGTTTAGCCGTGCGATCTGGAGCAGATGATGGAGGAGAAGGCAAATATAAAGCCCGTGATCTGGGATCATTAAGGGTAATAAACGGAGGAGGGTGGAGGTTATTGACATTGTTTATGTGTCCATTGTCTCTGCGAGTCTGTTGGACCCACGTGGATTCCTACAAGCCATGTTAGAAACAGTGCAATTATGAGAAGATCATGTGAATATCCCAGAAAAGTCATGTTCATCAGGCTCTTTTTTGTTTTTGTTTGTTTGCATATTAGCATAATCTAATTCAAATCTTGGACTAGATGTTACCAGAATAAAAGATTTTTATTGTTCTGTTGTTTTGATTTTCATATGTAAGATTTCAGATGCCCAACCCCATTTATCTCTTCTCTTCGGACTGACTCACGTTGAGATTTTAATTATTAACAATAGACGTATAAGTTTGGTGGTGTCCAGTCAGTTTTATCTATACAGCACCCAATCACAACAGTAGTTATCTCAGGGCTTTTTCACATAGAGAAGGTAAAGACTCTTTAAGGCTAAGATGTTCGTTTAACCATCAGCTATAAAATCCGCAAATCCTTTGGCAGAGCCTGAGATACACACTCAATGACCCTGAACACATATTTACTGTAAAATATACAAATAATGTGATACATACATACTAAAAACACAATTTCAAGTTCATTTCTGCTTTTATTATTTATTGATTTTTGTCTCTGATCTAAGTTACTTCAGTTCTTTCTTGATATTATTATCTTTATATAGTGGACTGAGCATCACTGCCATTATTTGAAGAATATATTTGATGCATATGAGACAAATAATTAACCTTAAACCTGAACAACATTCAAAATTTACACATAATTAAGCATTAATGGCGGCCAGGAGGTGGCTTTGGCCCACATGTATCTACAGTAGATGTTTTATGTTGTTTACATCATTTTGTTTCAATAAATAATTAAAAAAAACCTACACCAAGAAGATTTTCTGTAAATAAAGGAGCAACAATGCAAGTTTGTGTGCAACATTCAACTTTGTTTAATTCTGTCCCGAACCAATAAACGGCATAATACGCTTTATTTGCAAAAGATCTTAACTCTAAATTAATAAACTCAAAACATGACTTCAAGGCAGCAGAGTTGGTTTCACAGACCTTCAAACTCCGAGGAATGTTTGTGCATCTGTACCGTCTTTACTCCGCTTTTGGCATCCATCTTGCTTTTTCTTGGGAATCGGCTAATAAGAAGTGACTTAACCTCAATCTTCTATTTGTTTCAAACTTGGGTTCACACAGAGGACGTTCTGTGTCAACTAAACACAGGTTGTTGGTTTTTTTTTTTTGTTTTGTTTTTTTTTTAGATGCATTAAGCCAAATGCCCTGGAGGAGTAGTATTATCCAGCTGCTGATGTGGTGAAAGAGCGTCTAAATATATCTCTCCCAGTGTCCCAGATGATAACTTGAGGATCCAAATTAATAAAGGGAGGAGAGTAGTGAAATTCCTGAATGACAAGACAGCAACCAGTCAGTCAGACACATACAGCTGTCTGAGTTTTTGTGTTAACTCGGGTCTAATCAATCAAAATGTGTCGCACAAGTTGAGGAAAATAAACTAAAGTTGGCTGGTACAACATAAAAAAAAGAGAGAATTGATTAATTTATAGAATTTGGCACCAAAACCAACCAAAAAAATAATCAAAAGAGCTAAAATTAAAACTCGTTACATCAGTAAATGTTACTGTTTGATGCAATGGTGTGTAAAACAAACAAATCAGGCTTACTAAAGTTCTCAGGCCTCCATAAAACCTCAGTCTTTCACATTTTGTTTGTTTATTTAACTGTGTTTTAAAGTGTATTTCCCCTACATGAAGGTCTAAATGAGGGTTTTAAGATTCATACATAATGCCATAAATATCTAAAGACCAAAAAAAAGAAAAAAATACTGATTTTGATCGACCTTAAAACAACTCCCAAGTGACTCCCAAAACATGGCATTCCAGCTAAAGCACAAGTGTAATTTTAATAACGTCATTCGTGGCTGCTTTCTATTTTCGTCGGCAGGTTTCTGGGCCTTCGTGTGCCTGTGCGTGCTGGCACACTGGCTCGGCTTACTGGGACGCCTAAATGGAACGATGCCATTGTTACTGTTATTAGTAACACCTTGTGCTTTTCCTCACTTTGACAAGTCAAAACTGGGCCAAAATTCCCAGAAACAACACTTAAGACATGACTTCTGTTCCCTCGGTGCCATAATGTTCTTGAATGTTCCCACCAGTGCTGTTTGTTTGATTTTTATTTGTCAAACTACTAAACAAAAGGACATTTTATTCACCTTTTTCTAACTCTGTCGTAGTAAAACTGTTAGTGCTGCTCTTCCCGACACTCAGAAGCGTCATCCAACATTTCCGAGCTGCCACAGCCAGCTATTAAATCCCCAACTGTTTACTTTAAACAAGCAAACACCTCAAGTACAAGAGGCTAACGCTGTTGTAGTTGGCAACGGATGCCAGCAAATGTGGCCAAATGTCAGGAGGCGGCAGCAGCACGGAGTGGTCAGCTCGGCTGTTCCTGCCAACAGACGTCAAGACCGAGGAATAAGCACTGATTTACTGATCAAACAAGGCCATTAGAGTCCAGTGTGTAAGACGCATTAATAGATGGCATCTATTCAATGGACAGAGCTTGTTCTTGTTGGCAGAAGGAGTTGTGTTTGTTTGAAATGCACTGAACCAGACGATGTGTTAAAGTGTCTTTGAGTGAGACGCTGAATTCTTCCTCTACAAGTGGCAAGTTAGAGGATTACTGCTGTTATTAAATGTGTGCATTTAAAAATAAGGTTTTAAAAGCTGCTTTGGCGGGGGATAATGGCATATTAGCTGCTGATCATGATAAGAGGTAAATGTAGTTAAGACTGTTGAGTCACTCGTTGGGAAAGTGGAGCAAATTCTTCATGGTGCACCAAATAGAGAAACAACTACGACATGAAACAAATTCTTAATAGTTTAACATAGTCTAGATCGGTATCTATCACATAAATACTGGTGTCCAGATGCTAGAAATGCCAATTAGGTCAATCTGTGTTGTTTTTCATACTAACTAATGGTCCATATCCACTCCACAAGAACTTCTCCATGGCCCTGGGAACCTTTTAGACACTTCAGAAACATAGAAACATGAGTCCAAATTTAGTTCCTCTGTCCTAGTTTCGTGTCCTTGTTTTTTGGAGGGTAGTGTTTTCCAATCAACTGGTAGATCAAGGAACATAAATGTACTGGAGTTCCTATTTTCCACTTCCACTCCTGCAAACCCCTCAAACAAAACCATTGTTTGTTGTTTTTTTTTATTACGATATCTGACTGATTTGCCTGATCTTTACGGCTCAGATATGGTGGAAACACATGCAGGAACTGACTCACTTTAGTCCCTGAGGTTAGCCGCTACCTTAGCTTCTTTGGCCAACAATGAACATTACTACATGGTAAATGACCATAATGGTTGTTGGTTGCTAGCTAACAATAAAGTAAACCCACATTGTGTCTATCAGCTAGCTTGTATCTGCTAGCAATTAAAGGTTGCTTAAAAAAAAGTAGCTGTTTTAACTTCTGCATGTTCAAGTAGTTAAGTCTCATCATGCCGACAAAGATTCTGTAAGCGAATCAGTAGCTGTTGATGTAACTGAGCGTGACAATTTGTTGCAGGCTTTCAGCAAGTCACTGCCTGCTAGCTTGTACCTTTTGGCTACAAGCTAATGCTAGCTGGCCGTTAGCCAAAAGGCACCTGCAAAAGAGCTTAACTGTGAACTTGAGCCTGGCGTCTGATGGAAGCACACGTGGATGACGGCTGCTCAGATCAGCCTCCGAAGAAACCCAATCAGGTGTTGGTCACTCCTAAATCTTACCTTTGGCCTAAAAATAGATCTTGTGCTGAAATCGCAAAGTTCTGCATTATTATTATTATTATTTAAAGGACAAATATGCTATTCCAACAACCTAGGTTTTATTTTCATGGTTTTGGCCAACCTCTCTTTATCCAGGGTATCCAAAAAAGGGCATAGGTTTGTTTTAATGTAGGGACATTTTATTTTGTCAGATGACCAATATGCATAGCTGTGTATGTGCGCACTAGCTCTTTATCTTTTTTTGATCTTTATCTTCTTTTCTTTTTCCTATACACACTTGCCCACAGACTCATTCATACAGAGCATGACTCTGCGAAATGTTTACTTCATTCAGTTTGTACTTGCTTATATGACTAAAGAGGACTTGTATCTTGTAGGTTTGCAGTGATAAAGTTGATTAATGTCGAAAAAACGGTTGAGCAATGTGCATAAATGGCCTAATACCTTACAGCTACAGCTCATTTTTAAAATATTGCCAAATATAATCGATAAAAAGACATTATTTGGAATATTTGTAGGGACAAATCAGTAACACCTTGACAGTCGATACCCAAATCTACACCTTTTTACGGCTCAACACAGCTCGCCGTTACAGGAAGTGAAAGAGTACAAATATTCCTACATTTGTGCTTTGAAAACGTTGTTTCTGGCTCATTATTGATCTTCCGTACAACAGTTTTGAAGAGCAGTAGCTGATTTAAAATAGATGTTTAGGGTATTTTAACCTTCACTTAGAAAATCTGCTTTCTTTTTTAAAGAAAGCGGACTTTGTTTTAAGAGGATTTTGAGTCATTCACATTAAAATGTACAAACAGTTTGGTCAATCTGTTAATCATCCAACAGTATGAATGATGCATCAGCGTCGCTCCAAACACAACCTGGGAGTTATTTCAAGCTGAGTCAATCCTGTATGTTTAAGTCTTTGTGGGGCATCCTGCCAGTCTGCATTGGCTGTCTGACCTGCTTGGGTCTCTTGTCACCAGGTGTGACTGCGCACGTGTGTGTGTGTTGGTCCTCCATGTGTTTTTCATTCAAATGATCATGTGTCCGTTCACGGTTCTGTGAGTATGTAAGTATAGAAGCGAGGCGATTTACTCTCTGCTCAGCGTTTCCTGTTTAATGCATGTGAATGACTCATGTAGAGCGAGCTCTAATGCATCACTTGTCTTTCGTAACCTCGAGTTTATTTCTGTATATTTTAGGCACTGAACAGCTGTGTCGTTTTAGTGGAACAGTTATTTCTTGCTCAGGGTCGGCAGGATGTATAAGTTCTTTCTATAAACCGGGAAATTAGAGTTCAAGAGCATTTCATGATGACTCAGAACCTCCGTACCTTAAAAAACCTTTATCTTACAGTATATTATTTTTGTCATAAAATCCTAAAAGTCTCTAAAAAAAAAAAGTAAAATATAAAAATCTATCAGTGCTGTGAAATAATTGCAGAGAGTTTGAAGAAAAGAACAGTATGAATCTTATGTTTGTGTGTTCGTATGGAGCTGGAGTCAGGATGTGGTTAGCCTAGCTTAGCATAGCTTAGCATAAAGTTTGGAAGCAGGAGGAAACGGTAAACCTGTCTCTCTCCAAAATTTAAGAAATATGTTTATTAACACCTCTAAAACTGTTTAATTAATCAACCTGGTATCACATCAAAGCGTGTGATACACCCACCTAGGCATGAAAAGTACACTCATGTACGTTAGGAGTGTTTTCTAAGATGGCGCCTCTATCGGCAGTAATCGGCAGGACAACATTTGTCTGTGCTTTTCCAAAACAGTTTCAAATTATGTTTGTGGTAACACTTTGGTTAAAGTCTGGTTATGTTTAGGCACAAAAACCGGCTGGTTAGGGAAAGATCATGGGTTAAAATGATCACTTGAAGCTAAAGTTACTACCTCCTTAAAGTTAGGCAACCTTCATCGTCATAGCAACAGTAAACACCATGATAACTGTAGTTATGGTTCACTCATGAGCTAAATTCATTTTTTATCTAACATACTCAACCAAAAACCTTGACTTATTACCCTTATCTTATCTTATCACTTATCATTAGCATTTTTTAAATGTTTATAATTCCTAATTTTTTTTCATGTTGTTTTTCCGGCTTGGACTTCCATAGTTTCTGCTCGTCTCATCGTTGCACAGAAACATCCACATGCGGTGTATATTATGAGTACTTCTTTGCTAACTAATCTAATCTACTCTTTTAGGGTTCTAACTAATGTGCATTTTAAGCTGTCGATTATTTTATTGATTAATTTATCAGCTGTTTGGTCAGAAAACGGTGAAAAATGCCGATCGCTGTAAGTCGAAACAGACTCAAAACGATTAATAGATCATCAAAACACTTGCCAATTAATTAATTTATCCTTCGTCACTCTTTAATCCCGGCCATTGTTGTTGTTTTCTGTTGTCACCGCCCTTAATTCACCTCCCTAACTGGACTAAGCGATCTCAAGTGTTGTGGTCATGTGACGCAGGCCAGCGAGGGGATTTGGCAGGTTTGAGCCGAGCCTGCGACCAGAAACACCTGCGATGACGGTGACTCATGTTGCATTTACCTGCAGCCTGCATCGCTGCATCACTGCTGCTGCAGTTAAAGCCTGTATCAGTCTGAGTGTGATGTCTGGTTTTGTGACTGTGGCGGCTCTAACGGGATTACCTGTTGATCCCTCTCTTACCTGCGCTCTGCATCCATTCTGTCTATTCTTACACTGCTCGTCCACTTGAACCTCTAATCTCTCCTGTGCGAGGGGAGGGGGGGGGGGCTGTGCCTTCTCTGCGTTCACACGTCAGCTTATTATTATTATTATTATTATTATCATGGCGTACAAACGGACATCAATCTCATCTCCTCCTTATCAGCTGTTATCTGTTGGCTACATTAAGATCAGTCGAGCTTCATTCTCTCAGTCTCTCTGTGTGTGTTTACACCCTCTAATCTCTGACACTCCTTTTTATCCTGACGCTGCCTCCTCTATCTTTGATGGCTGAACACTTAATTACATTTTTTCTGGCACACACATTTCTTTATTGTCTCTGTTTGTCTTTGGCCGCCATCTTTTTTTTAAAGTCAGATCTGTTGTTGTTGTTTTCATGTCTTTGCTTTGCTTTGTTCTGCTTTTACTTTGTCAAAGCACTTTTAAAAGGTGCTATATAAATAAAGATGTTTTAAAAAATCACATTTACTGCATATACTACTCGTCTCCAACGGCAACAAAAAGTGTTCTCCTTGAATTATATCTGCAAATTGTGCACCATCATTTCATTTGTTTTACTTACCTGATATTTGCATGATTAAAGGTTTTTATGGTTATTTTTCTGTAACTCAAAGCACTTTGAACAATCAGTGTTGGTTAAATGTTGAAACTTGTGTTTTTAAAGATGCCGTCCAGACATTTTTAGTATATTAATTAAGCTCGGTTGACTGTTTAAAATGTCTTAAAATGACTTCTTCTCCTCCTCCCTCGTTAAAAAAAGAAACAAAATCTATGAACATGTAATTATCTTTCACTGTAAAGTCGATTCTCAGTGTTTCTCAGTTTCTACGTCACACTTGTTGAATGTTGGACCAGGATAGTCACAGATCCTGCTCATAGCTCCACCCCCCTTTTTTTAGGTTTTTCAGTGAGCTCAGAGAAACTTTTCTGAAAATTAATGTGAAAACAGCCGTTTAGCGTCAAACTTTTGCACAGTGAAGCTCAAACATCACAATCAGAAAAACACATTTTTGAGTGGAAAGGAACTAAAACTGAAATCTTTTCTTTAACAAAGTGTTTTAGTCGCCTAAACGTGACGCAGGAATCTGTTTTTCTTGTTCCTTCGGTCAGATGTTTGAGCTTCTCTGTGCAGAGTTTCTTAAAGGGGAGAAATTTGTTTACGGCTTGTTTGTTTGTTTACGAGCTGATTTACACCGGTGTGATGCGTTTGAAGCCTCCGGTGCACACAGACAGCTGCTTCTGTCCCGCAGTTAAACTTTTCAGATGAATCTATAAATATTTGCATTTTATAGATTCTTGATTTTTCAATAAGGGAGAAGAAAGAAGACTTTTTTGTGGGAGAAAATGATGTCTTAAAACATGTGTTGAGATATTTAAGTCACTTTTTACAGCCAGCTTCCACTCTGACCACCTTCCTGCAGCTCCTGTCATATAATAAAACAACATTTTGCAGAGTAAAAATTCATTTTTAGTAGATTTAATCCAGGCAACAATTATATTTTCTCCAAAATGTGCTGCGCAAAAACATTTAGGAGTAAAATAAACGTAATTTATAAGAGTCAGGATTTTGTGTGAAGTGGTTTCCTGAGATGGATTACTTTCCTTTTAAACATTTGGTTTTAATTTAGTTTTTATTTTTAACCACAAGAAACAGAGAATATCAGTCTTGTTGAGTGTTTTAAATTTGCCACAAATGAGCCACAAAAAAAGCTGCTTTGACCTTCATAACGTGGCAACATTTTTAAGTTTGATCATTAAATGTTTTATTTCAAACGCCGTCATGATTGATGTCGAGTCGTTACTGAATTTCTGTTTTTCTAATTCAACATTGTTCTTTTATTTTACTTTTTTTATTTATGTGCATAAAAGGAGTCTCACTCTGGAAGATGGACGTCGAATCGTCTTCCTGTTTGGGGTTCAGATGGTATCAGCGGAGAGGAATGCGTTCTGTATATAAAAACCGAGACTCGCTCAGGACTCCGCTCGGTTCGGGCTCCAACTGGAGGTTTTACAACATCAACGTGTGCAGACGGAAACTGATTCATAGGGCAGAAGTGCTTACTCTAATAAGCGATATTTTTATACTTTCCAGACACTTTAGAGTCAGAAAGATCAGCTCTGTCAACATAAAGATTTAGATCAAGTGAAGGGGGGGAAAAAGGGAGGGAGTAAATTTTAGTAGTGTTCTCCCTGATGGATGTGATCTCACATCAGAGACATTTAAGCAATATTTAACACTTAAAAAACACTTGAAATGAGTAATACTGACACCGTCTCCATCTATTCCTTCATTTTCTTGCCCCTACGACTTGAGCGGACGCCGACTTCTAAAGTGTTTCAAGATGTAACCTCAAATGAGAATTGAAATATTATGATTCTGTCGTCTTGTCTTTCATTTTGCGGTGATAAAAAAAAGGCAGGTCGATGCAGAGATGGATAGCCGGTGGAGCTGAAATAACAGCTGCAGTTGTTGTTGTTTTCTTCTCCAACTAGTTTGAAGGACTTTGAGTCTCTCCACCATATGAGGCGAAAAAAAGTTTGCAATCTTGGCTCCTTCGACTGTCAAATTAAGCCAGATTGATACACTTTTGCCTCTTTCTGTCCTGAAATCCATGCCAGATTTCTGTGGAGTTTACTAACACACAAGAGCCACGTTAACTACTTTGTACTATCATACAATCATGCAGCAACACTTTGTTTCAGCTAAAGCATGTCTATTATTAATACAGTATTCTCGAATATGACTTCATGCTTCACATTTAGCGTCACGAAGAGGTTTTGACACCTCTCATCATCAGGAAATAGGTTCTTTGTAAAGGTTGAAGCTCTTCCTCCCGTGTCTTCATGCTCTTCTGTGAGGTGGAAATTAAATATTATGTTGTATTGATTGATTGAGCTCAAAAAAAGCTGGTTGAAGACGCGTGTTTAGAAATATAAAGGGTTCAAATTCCTTTCTAAATATGTGATGTAGCTATGCAATCATTGACTTTTCTTTAGGCGTGTTTTTCATTTGCTTATTGGAGGACACCTTGGATGATTCATAGATAATTCACAGATAAAACAGCCTTTCTTTAATTTCAAACTAAAAGAGTCTCACCATCGGACCCTGAACTGACCTCTTTGTCTTTCAGTAAGACTTCATCACTGTAACAAAATGGAGATTTCCTGAGAAACCATTTCTGACCAGTAACTTTCGCCTAAATTTCAGGGAACTAAAAGCATAAATCACCTCTGGGGGTCTTTGAACCAGGACAAAAGATCAACAACACGCCCCTCCTTTGGGCCTCTTATCTTACCAGACTGGAGCCATAAACTCTAACTCACATTCCTGAGGACTTTTTTTTTTTTGTGACGTCCTCCCTGAAAATCTGAGCCAAACCTGAATTTCATGTCAATTAAACGTCTAATCATTATGCAAGTTATGAAAAATAGCCCGCTTCTTGCAGAAAACTCAAAGCTAAAACCTCATTACTTAAGATTGTGTGCAGTTCAAAGGCCGATTATTTTTGGGAGTATTAAAAATATTGGAAGGAGTTATTCAGTGTGTCCCTATGATCCATATTTACATCCATGTTGAGCCATGTGACCCCCAAATTTGACCACAAACCATTGATAAACATGTTTTTGTCTCAAAATCCGTCCAGAAAACTTAAAGTGTAGCATCAAGGCTAACAAGAGAAGATTAAATAACTTATTGTTTAATGTCTTTTCTCCCTCAGAGTCGGCCCCCAAGGCGTTCGGCATCCCGCTCTCCCAGGTTATCGCTAACGACCAGGCGTACAAACGGCGGCAGGACGCCCTAAAGGAGAGCAGGCGCGACTGCTTGGACCTGGAGGCTAGCATCCTGCGCTTCAGGGCCGAGAAGCGGCAGTTCTTCAACGGGAACAAGCCGCTGGTCAGCTCCTCGTCGATCACGGGGGGAGTTCCCAGCTCGCCGTCTTCAAACTCCGTGGCACCGGCGCCGATTTTTGAGAACCAGAACAAACCGCTGTCGCCCACGTTTCTGGATAACATCGGACGAGCACAGAGAAGGGTGAGGCGACGGACGAACAGCAAAAAGACGGCTGTGTTTGTAGTTTAATTTATTCAAAAGGCTCCATAAAACAAAGATGTGATTTAATTCTTCAAACATTTAAAAAAAAAAATGTAAATATGGTGAAAATATTTAAATTGAAAACCTTAAAATCAATTAAAACAAATACATAAATATTTTGTGATATTTGTTCATGTATAACTTTATTTCTTGATCATTTCACAATTTATTTTTATAGATATATTTGTACTTTTTTTTTTATACTTATTTTCCTCACAAATTTTGTCCTAATTGTACTTCCGTATCCAGTATAATTCAGCTTCAAATGCAGGTAAAATAGGAAGTTAATTAGTGGTGGGAAAAGGACTAAAATCTATGACTTAAAAATAAAAATCTCCTCAAAATTTAACCTTTTAAAATAAAGTTAAGTTATAGAAGTACTTGTAATACCTACAGTACAGAAATAGAAGAATTTATTCTGAATAATGGTCCGCTATCAGACTGTTGACTTACTGATTAATTAAAGCATTAAAGGAACGTTAAGGTCTACATGTACTTTTGAAGTGTTGAGCCATTTTTCTGACAGTTTTATCTCCTATAAAAACATATCCCAGATAGTTGGCATTAATTACAGTTGTCAGATAAATGAACCTCTGAAATATATAAATTCCAAAACGTCACAACATTGAGTAAATTTCCTTATTTTTTTAATATATATATATATATATTCAGAGAGCTCAGATATACACCGCGTAAGCCAGAAATAACAGGTGAACACACACGATCATGCAGAGGAGTTATTATCATGTCAGCGCTGTCTCAGTGATGGACTGCAGTGAACTTTGACCTCAGTTTTTTTTACTACTTTTCTTGCTCCAAGTGCAACATTAGCTCTTAATTTCACTCCTGCTTTTTGCCAGAACTCCTCATTTAAACCAGCGGCATTTATTCATGTGGTGTGTTTTTTTTTTTTTTTTTAGGGAAAGATTTGGGGGGGGGGGGGACTAAATACTGAAAACGTCATCTCAAGGCTGTGAGCGTGTGCGTGCATATAGCTTGTTAATCTCTGCCTGCATCTCCAGCTGTAAACATTTTCACAACCAACTCTCCCGTTTGTTTGTAAGAAAAAAAAATGCTGTGTTGCTGTTCTCTCTCTCTCTCTCTCTCTCTCTCTGTGTGTGTGTGTGTTTGCTTTTCCGAGCGTAATCTGAAACCTCCTCTCAGCTCCAGGCCCTCACACCCTGTAATCCTCTGCACATTGACCTGGAAACAGTCGTTATATTAAGCCCATAATGAGTGTCATTACAGCCGCGGAGCACAGTAATCGAACCTGAACCCGCCTATCGAGTTACAAGCTCATGAGAATCAGCCGCTGAGGTAAACACGTCTTCTTCACAGGTAGAAGACGGACAGAAATAATCATCATACGGCATCGAAAGGCTCCAAATAAAGAGCATCTTCATCATCCTTTAATTCGCTAATTGTGTAGTGTATGGAGGATCAAACAGGACTATCTATAAGTGGCATAAAACGTCCGATCATGAGCATATAAAACAGAGAAAAGCAACAAGAACAAGCATCATTTTAATCTATAAACTAATGTATTACATGATGCATTGATCGTGCAGGCAGCCACATGCGTGTAGTAACTGATTTCATGCGTTAAGGATGATGTAATCGCATCGTAGGGGGGAAGAGGGGGGAACATATGTGACCGTTAATCAGCTCTGGTTCAGAAACATAAAAAAATGGTCCATTTAACATAATTGCAAAGTGCAGTCGACGTTACTCAACGAGGTTATTAACTTTGTTTGTTTTTGTTTAAAAACTCAGCTGATGTTTTTGAGATTGAAGCTCAAGCGAATCAGATTATTTGCCTCGAATATTGTGCAAAGTTTTGTCATAAATGTGATGCCGATAAGGGGATATAATGGGTCCCTCAATTTATTGTAATTAAATGTATTATGTTATATTAATGTTGTGGACTTTGGTGTCTACGACATGCCTGAAATACTGAAATGTCAAACTAATATTGTGAAGCAGTTAGTGAGACGCTGTGCAGGAGTGTTTTTAATTCAAGTCACAGCTTTTGCATTTTCACTGTTTTTGCTCAAATCAACTTCAACTTCAGAGCGATTTAAGCTTCTGTTTCTTGCTTCGACATGTGAGCAGCAGGAGTGTTAAAAGAAATAAACAACAAAAAGTTATAGATATGTTTTCTTTCCCTCGCCTCCGATCAGTTAAATTAGTCTCTTATTGTTTTTTCTTAATGTGCTCAAGATTAGATCAGATCAGATCAGATTAGAGCTGCGATGTTTAGTCGATCTGCAGAAACTTAATCACCAACTAATTCTGATGATCAATGATTTGTGAATGTTTTTGAAAGGAAAAAATGCCAAATTTCTCCGGTTCCAGCATCTTAACTCTGAATAATTTCCGTTTTCTTTAGTTTTCTTTTAACAGTAACAATAGTTCTTTGTTGTTCGGGACAAAACAAGATATTTTTTGTTGCATCTCAGGCTTCGAGAAACACTGACAGACACTTTATAGACCAAACAACTAACTGATTAATCAAGCAAATTAGTGACAACTCAATTGATAATGAAAGTTTAATGAAATAATAGCATTAATGTACATTTTTTAGCAGAAATCTGAACTTCACACACGTTTGCAATGAGAATTCCCACTTTATGCATCCACATAATCACCAGATTGTATAAAACTAATAAAACTTCTTCACATTAAGTAAAGATTTTTGCTCTAATTGTTTACTGATTGAACATATTTCACAACATTAACGTCTGACTGTGGCTGAAAAAGAGCGGAAGAGCGCAGAATGAAACGGAAAGACAAAGTTTTCCCATCACTCTCGAACTAAATGGGACTCTGACTCATCCTCTTACAGCTGTCTGGACTCTCGCAGCTCACTGTTTACATATCTGACGACACACACACACACTCACACACACACTCATACATACATGCCGTCAGCTGGAGAGCTTCATCTTGACGGATGAGGCAGCGAGCTGGCGTTGTCACCGCGCGGCGTCCCGAGCTTTGACAGATAGCATACACAGTAGGAGTAAAGGTTGAAATTAATGGGCGCTAGAAGATGAATAGTGGAGGAGAAGCTGCTGTGAGGACATTCAAAAGTTATTACAGCTTCTCACTAAACGCAGATTAGGAGCAGAAGAGCAGCAGACCTCAGATGTCTGAGTGTGACAGAGAGATATTGTCCTGAAATCGGAGAGAGAGAGAGAGAGAGAATGGAAAACGCTTCTTACACCTGCAAAGCATTTCAAACGAGTAACAGATGGGTGCCGAAAACAGCTGCAGAGAAATCTCAGCAAACATAAGAATAATTAATGATTAACGTTTGTTAAAACATTCAGTGGCTCTCCAGAGTCGCAGCTTGATTGATGTCCGTGGGAACAAAACACACAAATACGTACATTTTTAGTTTATTTTAGCTTCATAATCGAATGAAAATGTGTTTACTTTTTATTATTAATATGTAGTTTGGATTTGGCGCACAGTCTTTACAGTTTTATGGGTGAAAAATGGGTTTTTATCTTTATTATTTGAGGCATCAAAGAGCAGTTTATATTGAATTATATCATGTTTTCAGTAAAGTTAAATAAAAACTATGTATTATCCCTATTATTTTCATTTTATTGCACTATAAATGAAGTATATTTCTACATTTGATGAGTGTTCTCCACTTGACTTTCAAGAAAAGTTTGAGATTCTCACTTTTAGAGGCTTAAAAAGAGACAAAACTGCTGCTACAAATGTGCAAATACCAAATAAGGCTCCATCCTCTCACACTCTTTAAACCTCGCTGCTAGCTCGTGCGCCTTCTGATTGAATAAATGTCCGCCGATAACTTGAACCGCTCGGGTTGTTGGATCGCTGTGAGCTGCTATAAATTCCTCTGATGCTTGACGTCCGTCCAGAAACTTTGCAGTTCATAAACAAGTGATTTATATTTCTGCGGTTTTCCAGCTCCTGAAATATTTATTCGGATGGCAACGTCAGACGGAGTGACAAAAATTGAACCCTCGCTCTCGTGCTCGGCGTCCTCGCCTGTCGTCCGTCTCTTTTTAACATTCTTTCCGTTTTCTGCTGCCACCGCTCCTCCATCTTTTTCTTTTTTTTCTCTCTCTCTTTCTCTGTCCTCTCTTCTGTTTCGAGAACTGCTTCACGTCTTCTCCGCCTTCACTTCACATCTGTCTTTGAATATTAGTTGCCATAAAAATTACAGCTACAGTTAGCAGGTTTGAGAAGCCGGCATTGCCAAAACCAAACGTTAAAATGTGTTTTTATCACCTTAAAGCTGATATTTTAAGTCTTATAACTGTATTTCCCCTTCGACATAAAATCAGCAGCTCATTATGTTGAAGATTATACAACATTTTGTTCCATCAGCCCTTTAACTCTCCTCTCTTCTACCTGCAGGGCGGCCTGTCAGTCGACTCCATTTCCGACCTGGTGGAGAGTCAGTCTCGCCTGTTGGAGGCTCTGCAGCTCTCCCATCCGGCCGAGCTGGAGCTGAAGAAGTCACCCAGCACCGGCTCGTCGGACGGGAGGACCCAGACCAAGCTCAGCCTCAACCCCATCTTCAGACAGGTGCCCCAGGTGCTGGAAAGATGCTGCACTCACATCGAGAACCACGGTGAGCAACAAGCGGCTTGGAGTCACTTAATGGCGCCATTTTTGAAACCCCAATACTTTGTGTTAAAGTAGTAAAGAGTTTATGTAAACATACATAAAGAGAAATTGAAGCTATCCAATGCTGTTGAGGCTACATGGTGCTCCATTTTTGTGTCCTCAGGTCTTCAGACTGTTGGCATTTTCAGAGTCGGGAGCTCCAAGAAGAGAGTGAGACAGGTGAGGACACTTCCTGTTCACTCACAAGTTTTTTTTTGTCATTTAAATGATAGAAAATACAGCTGACCAGGGTATAAAACTCCAAAACCATGATGCAGAACATAAAAATATCTAAATATATCTACATTGGCGGATAGTATATTAAATAAAATCTATACAGTTTATCTTCCCAAGTTGTATCTTGACCTTGAACATTTGATTTTAAGCTTTTGTTACTCCTAAGAAAGTGTAATTTATTCATAAAAACAACACCAAGGAAAGGGAAGATCACTTTTCTTAAGGCCAGTTCAGGTAAATTATCAATAACAACCAACAACCAGTATACAATAAAAAACTTAACGATGTGTATGCAACGTCAAGAAAACTGAAATGTGATGTATGTTATGAGAAGACCTGAAAGTTTGTGTGTTTCTCTACAACCCCCATGAATGTGTGCACTATTAAAAAATATCTTTAGCTGCACGTAGTTCTTCAGTTGCATCTCATTTGCCAAAATGTCCTCTGAATGGATGTAAACACGACTGTGTGTGTGTGTGTGTGTGTGTGTGTGTGCTCCCTAGCTGCGGGAGGACTTCGACATGGGTGTGGACGTCCAGCTGGATGAGGAGCACAGCGTCCATGACGTGGCGGCGTTGCTCAAAGAGTTTCTCAGAGACATTCCTGATCCTCTGCTGCCCAGAGAGCTCTACCCCGCCTTCCTGCACGCCAACCGTACGCAAACACGAACACACACACACAACTTTTATACATGGACGAAAATACAATACATGGCAACTAGAGGACATAAGAACAGCCTCTAAAGTCATTATAGGTGACATGATAGCAAACATTATTCAATTTGGAGTCGTGTTTCTGTCCAATATTCGCTCTCTTTTAGCTCCATTTTTGGTCTCCACCAGCTCCTGATGGAAATATCTGGCTCCTTAGCTGCTAAATGCTCCACTATCTTCACCAGCTAGTTGCTAACTGTATCTGTCTGCTGTTTGGTGCTGGACAGGTAGTATACAGTGGCTTTTTTTGGCTGAAATCAGCTGTTGGACACAAAGTTCACAAGAGCAGTGAAAGTGAACTAAAACAGTATCTTAAAACATAAAATATGAGCTAAAAGAGGCTGCAGAATTAGGATGTTTTTCTGTTCATCTGCCATTCTGAAATACCCCTTTATTATTACATAGACATTAGACTTAGTGTTAAAATACTGTATGAATTCATGAAGCTTTCAAAAGTAACTGAACACCAGTTGCGAACCTTGCTTTTGTTGATTTTTCAGGCCCCGTTTACACTTGATATTAACATTGTCAAATATGCAATAAACATAACACTTATTCCCATTAAAAACTAAATGATAAAATACACAGGTATTAGAAAACAAGGAAGTGAAAAAACACCACAACAAAACGAGGAAATTCCCGTGTCATGAGTAAACCATTGTACCTGGATGTTAGTATTGGAATATGTTGGAGTCGGTTCAAAGGTTAAGTTGAGTTGACAGAAGAAATGTTTCCATGTATCCATTAAAACACTGCCAGATGATAAAAATAAATCTTTTAAATATACATGACATCTGTTTTTCAGGATATAAACGACTTTCTCCAAGGGCATACAGTTAGTCATTAACGTCTAAGTTAATATAATGCATTCTCTGGAAACGGCAAGAGTTCAAGTTTGTTATGTTGCCAAGGAGACGGATGTCTGGGTCTAATGGGACTGGTGCATCCATAATTTTACTTGGCGTGTCACATGAGTCACACCAAAATGTTGTGACTTTGGCACATCGCCTCGTGTCTTCAGTAACGCCGCATCTGAAAACACATATTTGAGATTGTTGCTTTGTACTGGGGTGAAGACGGGTGAAGTAAAGAAGAGGAATATTCAAGTTGAGTCATATTTATTTATAGAGCACATTTATTTTAAGACAACATAAGTTGACCAAAGAGATGATCCGGACAAAATCAAACAATAAAAACAAAACAATCACGCATAGCTGAGAATCCATTTCAAGTGGATCCAAACACCGAAGGATGAAAGTGCATTTTTGAGGTTGGACTTCGAGGACTTCACGGTGGTCCAAGGTCCTAAAGCCCTCCTGAGCTTAAGATTGTGTTTGATCCCCCAGGTTTCATGACCTGAGAGGTCTAGAGGTTGAATAAAGGGGTTAAAAGGTCAGACATAGACGAGGAAAGTTTATTTGTATAGCGCATTTCAACAACAAAGCGATTCAAAGTGCTTTACATCGAGCATAAAAGGCATGAAAACAGAATATAAAAGCAACACAGCAAGTAAAAAGACATAAAAACAATTAAAAAGTGTTAAATTTGGAGGTAAAAAGAAGCTAAAAGGGAATAAGACATAAAACAAGACAATAAAAGTTACAATATAGATATAAATCTGGTGTTTAGAGCGGCGAACACATTGTTCAGCTCATCCCAAGTCAGATTTCCACCTCTATCTGATCCATTGTTGGTGAATATACCCTTTATATTACTGTGAAGCGCCTCATCCAGCCTCGTCAGGTAGATTCATCTGCTGTGAAGACTCTCAGCTGCAAATAACAGAAGAAGCATTTGGTGGATAAATCATATTTCTCTTCTAGCTGTTCAAAGGACATGCAGATGTCATCGCTATTAAAAAAAATGCTCCAGGTATCTTATCCCTCTGTCATCCCGGAGCTTAACATTTTTTTTGTTAGAGATCATTGGTATGAGTTTGTCTTTCCATAAAGGTGTTTTCAGGTGACAAATCATTCCTCACTCCAAGATTTTTATGGACCTCATGATACTGTGATCTAACCAGCTGGACACTGGGTGGGTTTTTTTGGACTCCATTTATAAATATATTTTTTTTTTTTAAAAAAAAAAGTCACTTTCCAACCTCTTCATCAAGGTCCTGTAGATCAGTTTGTGTCCAGGATGGGGCAGAGTCACATTCAAACAAAGATAACAGAAATGTCATTTGTGTGTCGGACGCCACCCAAATTTTATTCCCATGATAAACTCTCCAAACTCACTCTGGGTAGGTTGACTCTAGATTAATTCATTTCTAAATTTTTGTTGGGAAAGATTTGTGGCTGCTTCTACTGCCTCCAGAAATCAGTGTTTCCCCTATAATTGTAGTTTTTTTTTCTTTTTTTAATGCCAAAAATAACGCCAAATATCCATTCATTCTCAAATCAATGAGCGTTTGGGAGCCGTTGAGCAGCGCTGTCTCGAAACGTTAGTTAACGGCTGTATCGTTGCCATGGAAACTTAAGGCAGCGTCAGTGAGTGGTTAAGCGAGAGAGAGAGAGGGAGAGAGCGAGAGAGAGAGGGAGAGAGCGTCGAAATAACGGCTAATGCTAACGGAGCAGAGGAAACGGTTAGCAGCAGCAGTAAGTTGTCAGTCTGGCAGTAAATGTACAGTACAGACTACAGTGTGTCAGTTAATAAATGTAGCAGTTTGTCAACACCATGAAAAGTCACGTCTGTTGTTTCCCAACTGCTGGAAAAGTGAAGGTTAGCTCCAAAGTTAGCAACCATGGGTTAGCCTAGCCTGACGATGCTAAACCGATAAATAGAAAACGGAGAAATGTGTAGCTGCTAATGGAAGTTGCTGGAAGTTCATATAACGTGTCCAGATACAGATGTGATGTTAACACCAGGTGTGACTTGTTTATCAGTGATCAATAACATCTGTGTACAAATCAAACTGAAGCTCTTCCTCTCTGTGTGTCCCGCAGTGCTGAGAGGAGCAGACCAGCTACAGTACCTGCAGCACCTCCTCTACGTGCTGCCTCCCTGCAACTGCGACACCCTGCTGCGCCTCCTCACCTTGTTACACACCGTGCAGAGCTTCGCCCAGGACAGCATAGGCACCAACAACGAGGAGGTACACCACCGGAGAGACACAGATACACTTTAAAAAACGGCATTTCAAGAGTGTCTAACCTGTTTCATGACGTATTTCTGAGTGAAACCGGATAGACAGACGTTGAAGACGTTGAACTCTGTGCTGCTAAAAGTTTGATTGGTTCGTTCAAGCCTACGTAAGCAGACGTCATATTTCTTTTATAGAAAGAAAACATGATTGTATTTTGATATAAGAATGCAAATAAACTGGGTTTTTTGGGCATATATTGTTAAATAGATGCACAATATGACTGCGGATGTGATCTAAAAGGGTTAAAAAGGTATTTTTCATTTCATCTTGACTTTAAAAAGTTCATTTTGATGGTTTTGTATGTTTTTAAAAAAGTCCTATACACTGTATGATTTTTGGCTATAGCAAATGAAACATGAGGAAATCACTGGTTTGGTTGGAGGTTGATCTAAAATGGTGTTGCTAGATCACACTGTGACACACATCCACCGACAGAAAACCGCTTTGTTGACTGAAGAAAGCTCAGATGTTGCACTGACATGCCGAAAAAATGGATATTTTACACTATTGCACAACTTGTAAACAAGATTTCAAAGGTTCAATCTTTGTCCAACATCTTGATTAACTTGATGCTGATTACTAAAATGCAGTAAATAAATACCCACATGTAAACTATAGAGAAAAACAACATGACATATTTAAAAAATCATAAAAGCAAAACAACAACATGAGAGTAAAATAGAGTAAAAGATCCCAGTTTACTTCCTGTTCACACTGCTGTATCTCGTGTGGTGGGCTGTTATCACGCAGTGTTTCAGGATCTTTATTAAGAAACCACAACCAACATTTGAGAGTCGTGTTGCAGAAAAACCTGCTGCAGTCATGGTTGGAAAATCTAAAACCAGAAACAAACATGAAAAAACACATGCACGTTGTGTTTTTCTTGCATTTTTTGACAACTCTGAAGTGTCAGATGTTAGTTTCTCCATCTGATATGCTTTTAAAAACGAACATTATACTTTAATAAACTCCTTTAAATGCTTTAAAACAACCTAAAAGTCTCTGATTCGATGACTCTCTCCTCTCTCCAACCAGATCCCCGGTAACAAGATGACCGCTGCTAACCTGGCGGTGATCTTCGGGCCCAACCTGCTGCAGAGGGAAAGAGGAGGAGACGTGAGTCTTCAAGCAATGGGGATCGAGGACAGCACGGCGATCATCAGCGTCACTCTGGTGCTCATCCAGAACTACAGGAGGCTCTTCACGGTACGACAGAGAGCAACATGTTCACACTTATCACCTCAAAACAAGAGTCTATAAACAGAAGGAGGAGGTGTTAGTAGGATTAAACAGTTATAGTTCATGCAATTATTATTATTATTATTATTATATCCAAATATTAAGATATAAATAAGGATAATTCACATCTTTTTACATGTTTTGTAGAGGAAAATCTTTCTTTTACAAGCAAAAACAACATAAATAAAAGTGTAAAAAGGTGAAAAGGTGTTTTTTTTTTTTCTTTTAAACTTCAAAATACAGATTTTAAAACTTTTCGGTGCAACACACACACAAAAAGTTTTATAAAGTTTATGTTCTTTAGTCTAAACTGTTAATCTTTAAGTCCACTTCCCCAAATTTGGAGTTGCTTCACTCACTTTTAAGTATCATAATCCAGGACTGTAGTTAGGAGTTCAGAAATCCTGAGATCAGAAAGTACAGATCAGATACCCAAAATTATAATAAAATATAAAATATTTTAATTATTATTACAATTAATCAATTATATTTCTGTAAATTTAAAGTCTAAATGCAGCTTCGAAGCGTCACTGACAGAAGAAAATGTCTTTTGGGTAAATTTCTTGGATTTTAAACAGTTAAATTTAGATTTATTTATTCTAAAAGTCCAGAAATCAGCTTATAAAATATCCACCATTTGTTTATTTTTTTTTAAATCATAAAATTTGTGTCCTCTAACACACCTCTGCATTCCTCCAGGTATCTGCGGAGCTGCAGCAGGAGGTCCTGATGAGTCTGATCCAGACAGACCCGGACATCATCGACTATCTGCTGCGCAGGAAACTCAGGTAACCACGACGACCAGTCCGACAACCACTCAGCCAAATCTCAAGAGAAACCGCATGCACTATCTTTAACTGCGATCGACGTCTCTCTCTGCAGCGGGAGTCATCTGACGGTGGAGAGCAGCGAGACCGGGGGTCGCCGGGATACGGGGGCGTCTCTGGACTCGGTCGGGGCCTCCAGCGGGAGTCTGTCTCCCCTAGAGCCCCCCTCGCCTCTCTTCCCACCCGACGGCAACGGCGGAGAGGGCAGCCTGACTAGCGAGGTCTTCCTCAACGTGCTCAAACTGAACCAGAACAGGAAGCGGCAGGACACGAGATACGGTACGAAACATTTAGTGATATGTTTATATGTCGTACTTTAAATACGCACGATTTTTAAGCCAAAATAAATAAATAAATGCTCAAATAAATGAATAAATACAACAATTAAACTCTAATTTCTCATGAAGGAGGGAAAGCTCTTATACAAGACCATCATGTAAAGAGACTCTGGGACATAAAACAGTTTTTTAAATCAAGATAATAAATAAATTCAAATAAAAAAGTTGAATTAATTGTTAAAATGATATAAAATGAATATAAAAGTTCATGTAGAGGGGGTGGAGATGATCTAAAACCTTGACTAAATGTAACATTTGGACAATAACAGCTGTTTTTTATGACTTATTTTAAGAGACTGCACATCAGATTTGGTGGGAGGACACTTTCAGAGTAAAAGGAGACGCGAGCAGAGAGCAACAGAAATGTCTTAATGTTGGAAAAAGTGATTCCATCCAATCCTGTAGCTACAATTAGAATTAAAAAACATAATAAAATTGTTCCCAGTGTGTTTTTTTTTAATCACCAGGGTTCAGTACAAACTCCAAAATGCTGCAGAACTTTCCAGAAGTGTAAATCTGGGCGGCATAAAGATGGATTTGAAACCATCTAGACTTTAATGTTAGGAAATAAAAGCTGTATTTATGGGTCTGTTCCTAATAATAAGAATAATAATAATAATTTCCAAAAGAAGTTTCATGGAAACAAGTCGTACAATCTGCTATTAATGACAGAGGAAAGTTCCCAGACTGATATTTTTAGGGCTGATCAATTTTTGTTGTTTTTTAAAAAGATCTTCTCAGTTAATCATTCAGTCTATAAAATGTCGACTAATTGTTTAGATTGAGATGTTTTAGTTCATTTAAAGTTTATTTCATTCACATAAAACTTGTAAAAAATTTTATAAAACAGTGAAACTAATAATTAAAGTTTTGGGGACTTTCTATTTTCTTCCATCTCATGACTTTAAATCATCCTTAAAGCAACTTTCATGTGTTAAATGTGTGAAATAAAAAGTGAAGACGCTGCTTCTCTTCACCTCAAACACGTCGGCCGAATGTGTTTTTAAAAGCTTTATAACATGAATCTCAGCTCATGTGGAGTGAAATGATTCGTGAAGCAGCAGCACCACCTAGTGGCGAACAGAGGACGTTGTCGTAATAACAGTAATAATAATATTCAGTACTGTTTTTTTAATGTCTAAACTTTTTTATTGCTTAAAGAAGCTGAACCGAGGCGTAATAGATAGTAAATATCTCTAATTTTTATCAATTTTCTGAGGCTCTACAGATGTTTCACAGTGTTTTTATGCATCTAAAAGCTTAAAAATAATTTGCAGATGTGTAGATTTTCTCCTTTTTTATTAAAATATATATACATAAGGAGGTAAAAACATCCTCTGTTGCTTTCCCGGGGTCTCAGTTTTATATAAATAATTGCTTATTCCTTTTTTTTTCTCTCATTGTTTGATTGTCGAGGCTCCTGCAGTCCTTCAGTTAGACGGCTGTGCAGAAGGCAACAGGAAACACTGTCCTTTATTTTCTATAAACTTTATTAGTAATACAACATTTCAGACAGTCGCACCTCATCATTAATCTATAATCTATAACGGACAGTAACAACATCAACTTATATACACACATTCAATAATACAATTAAATTAATAATACAAAGTTAAAGCAATTCATTCATAATAATAATATATTAGACTTATGGTAAATCTCAGTATCATAATTTCACTGTTTAGGCTCCACATATACTTCTAAACAGGCAGTAAATGTAAAACAATCAATCATATGTTAGTAAAAATACAAGTTGGACAAATTTTAAGAAAGAAATCATTTAAAAAAAAGTTTTTATAAGCATGCTACATTTTTCACTTTGGTCTTATAGCTCATCCATTTAAGTCACAAATACAACAAATTATCACAATATAATGTTAAACTTTGAGTGTTCAATACATGTTATACACAGAATATTAAAAATATCACAACTTCAGCAGCATCAGTGGCTCCATCTGAAGACTACAGACGACTTCTACACCTTTAAAAATGAATAATTTCCTATACAGGTTACTTTGATTTACATTTTATTAACCTGTTTGTAATTTTTCTGCACAGAAATGTAATGTTTTTATCACCAGAAAAGAGGAAAACCTGGTGTTTATATGTCCAACATCAAGTATAAACTGCCCCCAAAATAAAACATGTATTATAAATTTAAGCATTAATAACAACTGATTAAAATTCACCAAGTTTTTTACTTTTATTTCTTAATATTTCCACACATGAACTCAATCATTTCCTCCGTCTGCGTCCCTGGTTTAATGCACGGCGACACCATAAAAATAAACTCTTAAAGTGCAGCTTTCAACTTCCTCCTGATCTTCCTCCTCCAGGTGAATCTCCCGGTAAATCCATCCGCCACATGCGTCAGTTCCACTCCCACCACAACCTGCTCAGCCTGGCCCAGCCCTCCTGCTCCTCCTCCAGGCTCCACGGCCCGGACTCCGACACCCAGGACCGCAGGGGCCCGCTGGGGTCGGCGCTGAGCTTCACGCTGGGCGGCGTCGGCAGCGGCAGCTGCTCCAGTCTGAGCGGCTCCAGCGAGAGCAGCATCTGGGTGAGGCAGACGCCGCAGGAGGAGAGCAAGCCGTCGCCTGCCGCTAACTTCTGGGACTTCTTCACCGGGAAAGGGTCGAGCTCGGAGACGATGGTATGATGAAGGGCGAGGATGACGAGGATGGATGTGACGAAGAGGAGAGAGACGGTGTGTGTGTGTTGCTGTCAGAGGTCAAAGTTGTTGTTTTTTTTAAAGGTTTAAAAATCCAATAATATGAAAAAAAAAATCAAGTAAAATTGTCATTTCTGGGATTTTAAGTGTCGACGTGACCTCAGATTTTTAAGAATCCTGAGTTTCCCCATCTGAACTTTCAACTTTAAGAAACCTACTTTTGCAGGTTTTTCCGGTTGGAATCTGAAATTTCCCACTTTTTTTGGCATCTCTGGAACGCGACATGTGTGTTTGTGAGAAGAAAGACGAAGAAGAAAATGTTTGGAAAGACAGTTTGGACTGATGTTGCTCCGACAGAAACACACGGACGTCAGTTAACGAAAGAAAAAGTGACAAGATGAATCTATGAGATTAGAAGATGCAGTAATATTTGCGATGTACATAATGTGTAAATAATGTATTGAGAATTTTACACACACACACACACACACAACCCTCGTCTACTCTCTAACTGTAGCTGCATGAGCTCTACTAACAATTTATCTATTCATATACAACCCTTATTGTTTCCCGGCAACAAGCTACGTCCGCTGTCAATCTAGCTATTCAACAATTATAACGCTGATGAAAGTGTTCATTATTGACTAAATAAAGACGACAGGATGAAATATTCATGAATGACTACAGACGAAATTCACAACATGGCTGTGAAATTGTGAGAAAATACGGTTTTTAGCTGAATATTTTTGCTTCTTTTCACATTTCAGCTCATTTTTTAAATTTAATTTCTTCAATTATTTCAAAATTTCCCTTTTCCAAAGTTTGTTTTTGTGTCCAACTTATCTTTTCCACGATTGTTTTATGTTTTTTTTATGTATTCAGACAGAAGCAACGGAGATTTTTTGATGAAAAGCTGCTTTATAGATAATTTCACAGTTTCATGGTTGTATGTTTTGTCTGTAATGCGTTCACATGAGAGAGAAAAATCCCATTTTTTAAAAAAGTTAATAAGATAATTATCTTAAAAATAGATGGAATAGATGAAGGCCTACAGAGCTGAGAGTTACCGTAATTACTGTACTGTAGGCGCAACGAAATTCAGACAGTGGCGTTAAGGCAGTCAGGATTTTGAGGTATCTCGTTAATTCAGATTTTTTTTATTCTCAAGTGAATGCATTACGTTTCTGTAGTATTCATTCAATATTACACAAGAAAAAAGCAACAATGAGACAAAAGTCATAAAAGAAATTACCATATTAGTCCTAATAAGGCGACCCTCGCTTTTCAAACATGAATATTTGAGCCAAAATGACACAATAAATAAATAAATGACCAAGATTAATTAAAAATAAATGCAGAAATTGGCACATGTGGAAATAAATTAATAATTTTTTATTCTTTTTTTTGGCTAAAATTAAATTAAATGTATTTATTTCTTATTATTCATTTCCCACTAGAGTTTTGGGCCCCTATATGATGCCATCCAGTATTATACAGTAAAAATTCAGACGAATTTGGTAAAATACTGGTAATTTTCTGCAGCAGAGCTTCTTTTTTTCATTAAAGAAACATAAAAATTTGAGCAAACTACAAACTTTTCATCTCCATCTGTGGATAAAACTCCCCAAAAAACATTGATCATTTTGTCATCTACAGTTTCCAAGGTCAAGAACTTTTCATTCTGTATCTTTTATGTTTATTTTTTTTCTTATCAGACTTCATCATCTCGCTCTTAGGACCCCTCAGAGGATCCGCAGATCTAGCTTACATAGAAAAGAATACTGAAATAATAAAAAATAAACAGCAATGTCATGCAACAATTACGTCCATTTAACCACAAGAGGGCAGCATTCACCACATCAGCGAACCCTCACATTGCTTTCCTACCATCAGCAGACTCATATTATCTCGGTCAAGTGTGTAGATGAATGTATTATTAGGTTTGGGAATAGTGCCAAACAACTAGAAGCACTACTGTACAGATGTTTTTTGTTTGTTTTTTGTTTCTGGCCTCTTTTTTTTGTAGTAGAAATCCATGTTTCTATTGTTGTACAGAGATTTTCCTACTTTCTAACGTTGCATTTTTTCGTCACCGCAAACAAAACACAGAGGTTGTACAGCTTACTTTTAAAGTATCGTCATTTCTTTTTGGATTATTTGTAGAGCAAAACATACAACAACAACAACAAGTCTTTTTTTTTTGTGAGTGATGCTTTTTTTTCTATATTTCTGTAAAACCTGCAGTGGAATCCATCAAGATGTGTTAAATGTACCACCTGTTGTACCTGCAGAAAATTAAATGTCAAACTGCCTCCTGTGTGTCATTGCTTATTGTGTAATCTCTTTTTTTTTAAGGGTTTCAGGGAGGTTTTTTTGTACTTTTGGCAGCGTAGCAAGCATCTGAAAAACAATAATGTGAGTCAGAAGACAAAAACGCCCTCTGGGAAGAAGAAGATGATCTCACAGCAAATACGCAGGCAGGAAAAAAAGGGAAAAAAAAAGTTCCAGTTTCTTCCATTTAGATGTGTTTTCAATACTTTGTTGGACATAAAATACACAATCATACTTACAGTCTACAAAAATGAAATCTGTTTTTAAATATATTTGACAGTACCTACCGTTCAGCAGGAAACTTCTGTTCAGTTTCAGGATCGGATATCGTCCACTGGTAAGTAAATATCTCTGTTAACTTCATCATTCATTCATATTCTGTTAGTTGTGGACCAAAGACTGATTTTTTTTTTTTTAGCTCTCAGATTGTTCTGATTTTTAGAGGCCTTGAAGAGCTACAAGTATCGAGCATTTTTACAAATCCCCCAAAATAACCATAATTTTGTGTAAAAATATATATTTTTCGGTTTTATTCTTTGTCTTGTGAAGCCTCAGATTTATCTTGAGAGCTTGATCTTCAGGTTGGGAACCACTTCAGAGACTTTAAGCTTCCATATTTGTTTAATGTTAAATATTGTTCATTATGACGTGAAATTACATGTAATTTAGGCGAAAAATACCCATAAATTCAACTGAATGAATGTGATAGTCTCAGTTTCATACTAATGCAATAAAGTACTGTATAAACACTGATGTGCAGTATATGTACTGATGTTTTTGCAGGAATGATGGATGGATGCCAGTTAAAGTGTGATTTCTGGTGTGGAAACAAAACAGATAGCAGGTAAAAAACATGTTTTTGTATTCACAGCAACAGGTAGAGCATCTTTTTCTTTATTTTTGTTGCTTTGTGGGACAACTGTGTCCATTAAAACTGCAAAAAAGAGCAACTTTTAAGTATTTTTAGTTGTTGTATTTATAGTTTTAAAACTCAAAACTCTGAAAAGAACGGTCACTAGTCTGATTTAGATTTAATTTACTGAAGGATCTACAGTATACATTCAATAAATAAAGTTATTTTACATCACCTACAGTTTGTTCTTACATTTAGATGTCAAACCACTAAAACCATTGATTGGCTGATAAGTTTGACGGTTCTTTGCTTCAGATGATGGAAACTGCTGATTGTAGCCATTATGAGGGAATTAATCAGCAGGTAATTTGATAATTGACTAATCATTTAAGTCAGTTTTCAGGCAAAAATGGAAAATAATTATAGTTCTAGCTTCTCAAATGTCAAAAAACTTGCAACTTTTCCTTGCCTTATATTATATCAGTACTTTTATTTGTATAAAACATTACATTTGATGACACCACTGGGGGCATTTTCCATCATTTTCCGATGGACCAACTGATTCATCTAGAAAGTAATGTAATATAATACATATACTGGGCAAAAAAAAGATAACATGCTCACCCATATACTAAGAAAAATAAAAAAAAGAGACACAAGACAAAGACCAGATCCAGATCCTTCCATCATTGAAACCAGCTTGTGTTTTATTTCAAATAGTTTGGACACTATCAGAACCAGCCGTCATTCCCAAACTTCACTGCATCTACATGTATTCAAGAATGAACTTCAGACAGCAGGATGAGCGGCAGAAGCCTCACAAATACAAAAAAACCCACAAAAAAACACAAGAGACGGATGAAATTCTTTTAAATTTTGATTAGTTAATCTCTTTTTGGCGGTCAAATTGTGCAATTTATGACCAATTAAGTCTTCAGAAAGCACTTGAGCACCTTGAGTTTTGTATTTTTGTCACCACAGTCTGCAACAAACAAGATTTTTTTCTGTTTTCTATGCAAATCAACACCAAAAACACAACCTTACTTCCTTACAGTTTGAATTCTGCGTCACAAAAAACAAACAAATCAAGGAGCTGAAGTATTTTTCCTGTGTTTTTTTGTTTTTTTTGAGTCTGTGACGCTGCTGCCGCTTTGCACACAAGTACAATATCGGAGTGTTAATGACACATTCAGTCACTCTTCGCCCGTCATACGCCGGGTTCAAAAACATTTACATTCTTGGTGAGTCTGTAAAGGGGGGAGTGATGTGGACGACCGGAGCCCTGAAGGGACATTTTCAGAGAATAGTACTTAAAAAAAAATTGTTAAAGGAAAAATCCACCAACATTTATACTTCCACTGGCTGTCAGTTTGTGTTATTTAAAGAGATATTTAGTCACAGGATGAGGTCCTTCATCTCCTCCTACGTTTCCCATAATGCTTTTCTATAAACACTAGGAGAAAAAGGGCTTGGATTTAATGCTTTTGATCAAATGCTGAACATACGAGGAGCTTGATATTGAACATTTAGTTGTTACCGTCTGTTTTCAGCAACTTTTGATGTAGAAACTGATCCCATGGACACAAAAACACTGAGGCTGAAGAAGGAAGCTCTCAGTATTTGACGATGGCACCAAACATGATGTTTACTGCTGATATTTTATCAAATATCAACAGCAAACACCGTCAAGACTCACAATGTTGACGACAGGATTAATTTGTTTGATTGTGTTTGGAGCCGTGAGTATTACAAGTACCAAGACTTAACAGCCAATGTTAGCTTAGATTAGTCTTTTCCTGTCTCTTTCTTTCAACAGATTTCATAATGATTTCATTACATTTATACTGTATTTTATTTTGATTTTACTTGGGTTCATTTAATTCTTTTAGTTTTTTGGATTTTAAACATTTTTGTAGGAAAAAGGGCAAAGTAAAATAAAGAGTCCAATCAATGTTGGATATTTATGGTTGGTACCAATTAAGAGTTATAGAGAGATCAATACATCAGCTTTCTTTCTACAGAAAAACATGTTTGATAAGGATCTCTTGAAGTATTGACGGGAACATTTTACAGTGGAGAAATAAACTCGTCAATGTTTTCTAGTGGACAAATTATGTCCTAATCATGACAAACACATGTTTTATTATAGAAAAGGGGCTGAAAACTTTAATTATTTCCAAGTTTGAAGCTCTCAGACACCTTTTTATGTTGACTGTCTTGCTGAATTTTCGCTTTCTGTGAAGTCGTCTGTTGGTGCTCGTCAACATTGTGTCTTGAGGTGTGACCGTCTACATTTGATCAGTTATTCAAACTAAAAATCAAACGCTAAACTATAAAAACAGGCTGAAAGACGAAAAGAAAAACACCATATGTTGATTGTTTTTTAATCCTTCATGTGCTTTAAAGTGGATTTTTCCTTTAACACAGTTGATACACAGGACAGTTTTTGGTCAGTTACTTTCTGCACAGCAGTTTCTGGCAAAGGGAACTTCTAGTTTTTCTTCAAAGTATCTTAATGAAATCAGACAAAGTTAATTTACTTTGGGCTGTTTGGTTTAAACTGCCTGTGACAATCGGGCGGTTGGGGCTTGTTACTTTAAGCACCAGGCATAATGATTCACGAGCAGAATTAAAATACTTTTTGAGACATAACGTCCACTAACATTTTTGATCTAGGTCTGCTGATTATTTCAAGCAAGCAATTATTTATATTCCAATAATAATAATATCTGTATTTATGTACACATCAACATCTCTCATCACATACTCCCAAAATTAAACCAAAAATAAATCCTCAAATATCCAGAGCTGCCTACACAACAATGGTAGACTAGTGAAATTAGTAAAATATATCAAAAACAAGTGTAACATCTAAGAAAAATGAGTTAACATAGACATTCATAATAATATTAATAGTATTTAAATTAAAAAAAAGAGCCTTGTTTCAACGAGGGTTTCCAAAGCTTTGTCTAGCCAATAATTTCAACCAACAAGTTCCAGTTTTGGGGAGTGACGTCGTTTCTGTGAAACTGTGTTTCATCAAAAACAACAGAATCGGTAAACCAGCTTAATCTGTGGACTTTTATCCCCCAAATGATGCACTTTTGTCCTTGTTTTTGTTCATTTACATTTGGATTAAATGTAAATTTTTTCTTAGAAAGCTTAAAAAAGGATCAGCGTGTAAGATTTAGGGGGATCAATTGGGAGAAATGGAATATTTGTACGTATGTTTTAATCAGTGTACAATCAGAACGAGCCCTTTGTATCTACATAGGGAGCGGGTCCTCTTCCACGGAGGCCGCCATGTTGCACCGCCATGTTTCTACAGTAGCCCAGAATGGACAAACCAAACACACTGGCTCTAGAGAGGGCCATTTAGCCACCGTAGGTTCCTCTACACGCTTGGAAAGGGAGGGGTATTCAGTTGGTTGCAATATGCCACCTCACCACTAGATGCCACTAAATCCCGCACACTGATCCTTTTAAAATGTAAACCCATCATTTGGTTGAAATGAAAACAAGTCCACAGATACTGTCGGTGAGAAGGTAGAACCTGCGTCTCAAATCATTTCGCAACCATAAACTACTTTTTTTTCTTTTCTTCTGACAATCAAAAAAATTGCAGAACTGAAGGAAACATAGTGGATCGACCCCCCAAAAAACAGATTCAACATCGCGTGGCAACGATGTCTTCCTTTCATGTTGATTTAGGTCAGTTTTAAGAGCAGCACGGACAGGAGAAGGGAATAGTGTTGACTTTGAAGCCTCAACCCAGTGAATGAATTGAAACATTTGGGAAGCGTCGTCCGAAGCCGCCCCCCTCTCTCCTCTGTCATTCAGTTAAACGACATGGTCAAGAACTCGACCACAAACGTCTACGGTTGCAGTAAACATCTAACCCCAACTGCTAAATAACAACTTAGAGGAGATAATGAGTTTGGATATGGTTGGGTTTACTGACGGTGTTTTAGCATGACCTAACCCTGATCCAGGACCATCAACAACCTTCAAACCATGTTAAATCAAACATGGTGTGACCAGGGCTACCACTGGTGGCTGGAGACCTTTTTTGGTCCGAGTGAATCATGTAATTTTCCTCTCACCTTATCAGTCGCCAAAGAGGTCATTCTTTTAACGTCCCGTATCTAATTTTACGAGCTGTTCGTTGGCTGAAATGTCCAACAGTTGTGACGAAACCATGATAACTATTGAAAGCAGTAAACTTCTGTGTCCTAGTACCATAAACCGCTGTATGGCGTCTGATAAGCCTTCAAATTTCAAACTGGACTTCCTGGATCTCATTTAATTGCCTCACTGTTGAAACATCAAGGAGCAGAGCTTGTCTATCGGAGAGAAGACCGAGGGCCGACAATAACAGAGCAAAGCACTCCTGCACACCGTCTTCTGTGCTTACGATTAGAGGAGATTTATTGGGAACAACGTTTCGGTACACAGACCTTCATCGAGTTATTTCCTAATAACCTGACGAAGGTCCGTGTACCGAAACACTGTTCCCAATAAATCTCCTCTAATTGCAAGCACAGACGACAGTAAAGAAACACTGGTTTTGGTTTGAACGTCCACCAACACCCAGCCATATCCAAACTGGATCAGGGCTACACGTTACCCTGACCTCCGTTATTCTAAATAAAAAGACAAAGCATGTCAGGGTTTTGTATTTTTGTGACGAATGATTGGTTATTAAAAGTGCTTTTTTTCTTGTCTTAGCAGGAGAGAGAGAGAGAGAGCTTCTTCGGAGTATCGAGACGCACCCAAATCCAAATGGTGTTTACAGGTCAAGCAGCAGCAGCAGCAGCCCTATTTTTATTTTACTGTACATTTTAACATTCAGATAATACTTGACCCACTGCCAGGGCCACTCATCTACTGTAGGGATATAAACACCTTTAAAGGCCGCAGAGAGCATGTTTCCATTCACTTTCCATCTGCTGCAGCTCTGTTACGAGGCATGACAGGGACTAGAGCTTGTTAATTTGAGACAGGATTTGAGCCCCCACATGTTCCGCAGATTATTCCTCAAACTCCACACAGATTATTTATCTTAACTCCACGTATCCAGGAGTGACGTTACACTGGCAGTGTAGAACATAAAAAAAAAAATAAAGAACTAAATACTAAACCAAGAATCCTATATTTGGTTTCTTTGTGCGTTTTAACAAAAAACAACGGAGGTGAAAGAGAAGGCTGTTGCCGGTCAGCAGGCTTGAGTTACGGAGACTTAAAAGTTAAAGGCTTTTAAAATGGCTCCTGCTTCTCCTCGCCTCAGCACAATTAAAATCTACTTGTGAGCTTTAATCAGTTGCTTTCTGACATTTTATAGACAAAAAGTACCGATGTTGTTGCCACGTTGGAGACATTTAACTCCTCGACTAGTCGACGTCTGCACAACGACTATTTAAATTGGGTCCATGTACTAAAGTTTCAAGTCATCAACTGACTTTCTTGCTTTAGCACAACTTTTTTGATTAATTCAGCATGATGTAACCACATAATGATGTATTACATAATTCAGAAATGAGCAGATTCTTAGAAAAGCAATATTACTGCCAGATGTTTGAGTGACATAATCCTTTAATGTCACCACTAACAGGATCAATAAAGTTCAAATCGTAGCTGCAGCCCAAATTTGAAGGTTGTAACAAACGATCATTATCTCCTAATCGCTCGGTTATTTAAATCAATTCATTTTTTAGTCTATAAAACATCAGAAAACAGTAAATATGTCACATAACAGCATCGTAGAGCACAAGGTGAGATCTTCAAACATCTTGTTTCGTCTGATTAAAAGTCCACAACTCAAAAAATATTCAATTCGCTTCACGTACGGCTAAGAAAAGCAACAAATGCTCACATTTGAGTACCTGGAGCCATCAAATATTTGATGTTTTTGCCTGAAAAAAATGCAGATAAACATTTTCTTTCAATCAGTTAATCAATTAATCGACAGCTCAACTTGAATTCTTGCGAGTTGAATTAAGATTTTAAAAAGACACTGAGGAGAGGAAGCCATTTTAAACTGCTGAGACAAACGTGCATCAGAACAACAGTGGTGACAGTCTTACTGCATTAAATATACCACACAGACTCGTTCCACATCCGTTAGCATCACTCAGCATTACTGAGGGCAGCAATTTAAGAATCTGGAGTGAAAAACATGTTATGTAAAAGGTCTGACTGCCTGCCAGAGCTGCAGCTGCACTAGAAACACTTAAGCCAGAGTCAAAAATTTGTCAGAGTGTGATTGGTGGCTGATATTAAGAGTGTACTGAAATAGCTGCAGCGAGATGTGTGTGTGTATGTATATGTGCGTATGGAGGTGTTTAAGTTTCCTGAAATAATGAGGAACAAAAACAAAAAAAAGGAAAAAAAGACACTAAAGAAACATTCAGATGGGCTGTATGTAGTGTGACAGTTCAGATGTCTGACAAAATGGAAAGAACACATATTTCTGTGTAAAAATTATACAAATGTGCATATTCTGGCATTTCTTTTTCTTTTTTTTAAGAAAAAAAAAAAAAAGTCAAAAATGTTAAAACAACACAAACCTTTGAAAGCAATCTGCAAAGGCAACTGTGCTCGCTGTCCAAACCACGAAAAGCCCGCTTAAAAATAAAAAAAAGTTAGCTTATGCTGTTTAACATTGAAATACCTGACAACTCTACGTTCAATGTCTTCCCTTATTGAGTTTTGTTTTTTTTTTTACCTCCACTGTGGCACCAAACACGACCTGTAATGGCACGACACATCAGTGACTTAAAAACTTTCTCACCAGCCGCTTTCGCTGCGTAACCAGCCACAAGAACGGGTTTGTTGGCGACCAGTAAGGCTGCATTCACACCAAGTCAGGCGGTGTGGCGTTCAGCAGCGGCGTCGAGCCGAAGTGGGCGTGTTTATTTCTGCTCTAGAGCGAAACCGCTGTGAAACAAATCAGAAAATAACGTTTTATTCTGATCTGATTCACCGACTTTCTCACGATCATCGCTCCCTCTCTGCGTTCGCTCGACCACAGCCGCTCTGAGTCGGGAAGCTTAACGGCAAAGTCTGACTTTGCTAACGTAACCAAACGAAGAGAAATTTTCCCGCTTTGTCCTCCCTCATGGCCGAGTTTACAACTCTTGTCCAGCTGTGATTGGCCGCCGCAGCCTTCAGCCGCAGTGACGCCGGGTTGCGTTTCTCCAAAAGTTGACTCTGCCTCAACTTTCTGGCCGCAGCCGAGCCGCGCTATCCCCGCTCAAATGAGTGGGAGGACTGGCGTTTTGGTGTGAACGCAGCATAAGGCTCGTTCTTTTCAGTTTTTACCACTTTTTTGTCTAAAAGAACCTCCAGATATCTGGATTAAACTGATTTTTACCCATATTTTATGTTTCTGATCATCTAAAAGTTGTGTTTTCTGCTTCGGGATGCAGATTACTGCAGTTAAGAGTAAAACACACTCACAGAATGCTCTTTTTAAATAGAGTGAGGAGAAAAAACGCAAATGAGCTGCTGAAATAAACTTTTAAAAATACATAAATACAATATTGGTTAAATTACAGATACTGTAAATTGTACTTGAGGTAAAATTAGACTTTCACCAAGCTTTTTTTCCTCTTTTTTTCTTTAATATTTGAAATTAAAACAATAAATTCCCCAATAGTTTTTGTAAAAACTGAAAATAATTAGCTTTACTCATCTGTCAAAACCAAATTTAACCGGTTCAGCACTTCTCTAAGTGGCTGGTTTTCATTTCCCGCCTTGCCAATAACACTTAATGTTGTTAGCACCACTTCATGGCAACCCCGCCGTATGATACAGCAACTGCGACGCCGCTCTGCGCTCCGAACACGTTCAAACTTTCCATCCGTTAAAAAAAAGGTAGTGTGTCAGTAGTTTTGTTGTGACAGGTGGGACATCTATCAAAGCTGTCAGGTATTAAGTTTCTCGGCTAGAGAATGTTTCGGGGTGGGTTTAAAGTGATCGCATGGTACCTGTGTGTTAGCATGAAGCTAAGGAAACCCTTTACGGTCACTGTGGAAAGCTAATTTAGCACGGTATAATACACACACACACCAAAAAAAAAAAAAAAAAAAAAGGCTAAAGAAGTGTGATGACACCGATGGTTACTCATGACGAGGAACATTACGATCCTCCATCACGGACGTTCATCCGTGAAACAGTTGATTGGTTAAATCTGCATCATCTCCACAGTCTCAAACTGCTTCTTTTTTTTTTTTCTTTCCCTCCAAAATGAACCGCCGTGCACACGATGGCGATGTCAGCCTCTTGGATTTGGCGTTACACGGTCGTCCCAGCTGACGCCACAGTGCAAAGCAGCTCCGAGTATGATGACGGAGAAATCAGCCGTTTTTAAAAAGCTTTTTCTATAAAAAAAAAAAAAAAAAAGGTGCTTTGTTGCAGTGTGGGCTCAGAGGATCGTCAGTTAAACGGTCATAATCCAGGAGGCTGCCACGCGACCTGCGCACACACACACACACACGCACACACACGTCTCTCAAACCGATCCCGCGTGACGCTCCAGTGCAAAGCTCCGCCTACTTGGGGGGAATAAAGCCTGGATACTTATGTTGAGCGTACTGGGCGGAGCCGGTGGCTGCCGGGTAAAAAAAGCCCCTCCCCCTTCTGTTGAGTGACAGTTCGTTGGGGATTTACCGCTGGCCTGGCTCAGTCTCTGGACTGGTAGAACAGGATGTATCCTGACTCAGAGTTCTTGGAAATGTCCGACGTCAGACCGTAGAACTCCTCGATCGCCTGCGCGTCAATTTTCTGCAAGAAAAAAAGGAAAAAGAGACACAAAGTTGGACTGGAGACACTTGCAGGGTTCCCGGTGAAAATGCTTTTCTTGATAATTTGATGGCAGCCGTGCAACTTTTGGGGGAATACGTTTATTTGCCATCTTGGCACACAAAGCGCAGACATTTTAGCGGTGTCGATTTTCAAAGTAAAGTACTTCCCCAAACTATTTCTTGAGAGCTAGAATTTAGTCCAGGAACATGAAATTGTTTCTCTCTTATTCTTCTTCATGCAGATACAAGTCTGAAAAAAAAAAAGTCTCACACACGCACATTCAGCACATCCTGTAGAGCAACAAAAGCCAAGAACATTCTGCCTCAAATATTCTTGTGTCTATTCCCATTAAATCATCTCGAAGTCCTGAATTTATTACAAGAAAAACCTACAAGATGATCTTAAAAAAAAAAAAAAAAAAGTGGCACAAGAGTAGTAGCACAGATTTCACTTTGTTTCATAATATTATAAATTTGCAACCCTCTCCTTCTTTCTTTTCACAGAGCATGAGAACAAACTGACGGACAACAAATGTTTGTCATGCAGTTCAGGGAGGCCAAGAAAGATTTACCACAACTCAACATTGCTTTGGTATTTTTTTTTTTTTTTTTTGTGTGTGTGAAGCGAGAGACGACATTCTTTAGACGAACCGCAGCTGTTATTTCTGTAGTCATATCTGCAAAACATTACATCTCCTGGCCTGAAAACAAGTATATTTATTCCATAATCTTTGTAAAAACCTGTGTATGAGGTTGACCTGAAGTTTAAAAAAAAAAAAAGGAGGTTTAAGGTAGCAACACATAAATAAAATCCTTCCTTTCAACTCACTGGCGCGGCTCGGCTGAACTTTTTTTTTTTTTTAAGTTGTGTAACAGTTTCAGAGGCTTCTCTTCTCTTTGCTACCAAATCAAAAAAAAAAAATCAAGTATGTTGACAAGTAGGTGGTGAATATCTTGAGACTTTGCCCTGACAACTGTTTCTTATTTGGTGTAGGAGTTTTATCCAAAGAGGGAGAGAGAGAGAGAGAGAGAGAGAGATGAGAGGGGCTGAACACACAAAACCACAAAAACAATACTTTTGGAGTGGCGGTGAAAGAGAACTGGCTACAACTTTTAAAAAAAAAAAAAAGGTGGAAAGATCCCGAAAAAGAGAAGAGATATATATTTAAAAAAAAAAAAAAAAGGAGGAGGAAGATATAATTTATAAGAAAGAGAGGAAGAGACAAGAATACAAAGTGAGCCTGTAAATCTTAAAACCATAAAACAAAACAAAACAAAACAAAAAAAAGTGATAAGTTAAGAATTTCTTGTTCTGCAAACTCAGCGGAATCTTTTTCTAAAACTGAGCCAGTTTCTGTCTGCCGGACCAGATGTCAGCGAGGACCTCCTTCCCCATCATAGTGGAAAAAAAAAAAAAAAAAAGAAAAAAGAAACGCACTTGGTGGTGGGATCGGTTTTAAACATCAGTGCTTGATGACTGTGACTGAGCAGTTTCCTCTGTATTCAAAAACAGCAGGGTGACTTCTCTTTTCTTTTTTTTTTCCCTCCGCTGCTGCCGAGAGAGATTTAAAAGTAAAATATTTTCATTTGGGTTTCTGACGATGATGAAGAAGAAGAAGAGGAGGATGGAGGGTAAAGAAATGCCTGTGGTGTATAGATTAGTTTAATTAAGGGGGAAACTAGAATCATCACTGAGCTGGAACCGTGTTTGGATCAGAGAGGAAGACGTACTTTTCCTGTATGAAATAAAAGTGTTATAGAAAGACCACACAAGCGGCTTCGGATGTTTTCAGCTCATGTACTACATCTCAGTTTTATGTAACTAACAGGCCGCCAGGCTGCGACCGTTTCTTTTTCTTTCTTTCTTTCTTTTTTTTTTTTTTTTTATTATTAGCGTGCGAGAGTGAATCTTAACGAGGAAACGGCTGCGGCAGTCCGATAGGAACAAGGAGGGAAGGAGAGAGAGTTGTCAGCAGAAACACATTGGTGAGAACAGAGAAGTTGGACGCAGACTAACAAAAACACCAGCAGCACGAGCGACCAGCATGGCGAGGAGGAGGAAGAGGAGGAGGAGGAAGAGGAGGCACCTGCACCATGACTTGTCCCCCACCTCCCTCCCCGCCTCCTCGCCTCCTCTGTTTAACTCGCACGCTCGGTGGCAGTCTGGAGTTTTGTGTGTACCAAGAAAAACAGTGAAATAGCGACCAGATCATGTGACCAACTTCCTCAGTCGGTCGCACCAGTGCTACCAGTTAGTCTGGAGCTCTGACTAACCGTTTGGTCAAACATACTGGTGAGTTTTAGACGTTTAAATGTAGTTTTTTTTTCCTCCTCCTGCTGTTCCAGACAGTCACTGCATTTCAATAATTACCATTTACAGACTCAGCGATTAACACGCCTACATTTAGTTTCTAATTATCTTTATTACAGGGCAGCTAAATTAAATTATGACTCAACTATAATGTAACGTTTAGAGACTTAAAGTGCACTGTAAAAAGTTACATAATTATGGTCTAGTCATAAAAAATAATAAGCAAATTTAAAATCAGTGCAAATTAACAAATGTCAGCACTCAAGATTTAAAAACAACTTGTGAACGCAGAGTTTTGGTCCTTTAAGAGGCAACAGTGGTAAATCTTTTATATTATGTCAAGAATAAAAGTGGAATTAATGGTTTATAACAGGCCCGAAACTACTGATTATTTTAATTAGCGATTAATCCATCAATTGGTTACTCAATTAATTGTTTAGTTGATGAAATGTTAAAAACATGGCGTCCACAATTTGCTCGTTTTGTCCGACTGATGGTTCGTAATCTTAAAAGATATTTAATTTACTGTCATAGACTAAATTGAGATGTTGCAGCCAATGAATGAAAAATCAATCACCACAATTTTTGTTCCAATCGTCTCATCGTTGCAGCTCCAGTTCAAAATTTAATTGATTACTGTAATCAAGTCATTGATTTCTAATCGGAGCTATTTGTTTCTTTAGACTTTAAAACTGATGTAATTCACTTTATTAGCTGTTAAATTACTCCATGATGTTTGGAGAAAGTTTTATCTTACTGGTTTATAATTTTCTGTAATTTAGTGCAAATTATAAGTAAAACAGAGAAACTTCCAATTAATTAATTCGGAATAATTATTAGTAGACAGACACTATTAGTCAGTGCAAAGCAGACAGTGAAAAACCTGTCTACAAACAAATATATTTCAACATGTATGGAGACTAAAAGTTCAAATAAATTCATAATTTGCTGGTAATTAGCACCAAATTAAATAGTTGTGAAATACTTGAAAATTACAGACCCTAAAATAAAAAAGTATTTCTAACGCTTTATGTGGAGCATTTAACAGCATCAGACTGACAAAAGAAAACTAATTTGTTTGGTTTTGTTGTTTCTTTTAAACCTTTTTTGCGTTCATTAGATTTGAACATAAACAGCCGGACACTTTTGAACGAGGCTTTAAAAAAAAAAAGAAAAAGCGCTGACGTGAAACAAAAAACAAAACATTTACACAGCTATGAAAACCTTGTTAGTCCGATCCGGTGTGTGTGTGTCTTATAATACAGAACTTGAACCCTCAACAAGTCCTGGAAGGTTTAACCATTATGACTGCACAGTCCGTTAACTGCTGATAGCTTGATTGCTGTGGCATGCCGTACTTTTTCTGGCTTCGGAGAAAGAAAAATAACAAACTGAAAGGTTACTTGGCTGCGGCTCAGACACAGCAGCATGCCGAGGCTTTGGACGAGTTTTGCGGGGTAGGTGAACTGCCAACGACTAAAGAGCGACATCATGCTTCTGGCTCACGCTGCATCGCTAGTGATGATATACTTGTTGACTGCAGCGGTGGGGAGACGCTGGTTAATTTCCCCTGTGTGGGTTTTTTTTTTGGTAAATCATCATTACATCGCAAAAACAGTTGCATCTTTGACTGCTGACATGTGGAGGGAATCATGCTGGGAGAAGAGGGGACGGAGGGAGGGTGGGCGGGTGGGGGGGCTGAGTGCTATCACACATGCTAGAAGGATGTCAGACCACCATGTCCCCCCCTACCCCCCCTTGTCGCAACATCAGAGAGGAGAAAGCAGATGGTTTTATAGAGAATTACAGAGGAACAGCAGGTCTGGTAATTTAATAAAAAAACTAAATGTTTTAATTCTATTTGAGCGCCAGTGTTTTGTGAAAAACTTAGTTATTCCACATTCCACGTCAGCATCACCTGCTCGCAGACTATAAATATTTTAAAAAAAAGAAGTAAAGGAGGAATGAGGGCTGGAGCAGACAGAGCAGACATCTGTCATATTTCTTATTTTTGTTACACAACGTGCCGTCTCGGCCTTCCAGGTCTTCCTTATCAAAAAAAAAAACAAAAACCTTCAGATTAAAGGTGCAGCGTGTGGAATTTAGTGACGTCTAGGAAATGGAAAAATAATACGTTTAAGTATGTTTTAATTAGTGTGTAATCACCTGAAAATAGGGCTTGTTGTGTTTTTGTTAGCTTAGAATCAGCTCTTTACATCAGCTCTTCTTCTTTGGTGGTATTCAGTTGGTTGTAGTTCACAACCTCACCACTAGATGCCACTAAATCCTACATGCTGCTCCTTTAAAAAAAAAAAAAATTACATAACTGGGATAAAAAATGCTTCAATTAAAAAAAAAAAAAGTAGTTTCACTCTAATTTAATTCAGATGTCTGCTTTGCCTCTCCTATTATCTCCTTCCTGGTTATTTCCATTCACTCTTCTCTTTCTCTCTAATAGCGAGCTGATCACTAAACCTTATTTTTTTTACTTCCTCATTACTTAGAGGAGGTTGAGGTATGTAGGTCGGCCTGTCATACGAACTCCAGGCACAACATTCGGAGCGCCAGGATCCTTCAACCCGGAGTCTGGAAGGATGGCTACTTGAAATTCCTGTCTGGTTAAGAGGAGAGATGGGGAAACTTCTAAATGAGACGGAGAGGAGAGACTAAGAGGGGGATTTTAATCTGAGTCGTTCGGTTGGACGTTTGCTCAGAGAGTTTTGACTTGAAGATATTTCACAGTACACCTGTTTCAGCCTCATTGCACTGAATTATTTTTAATTTAACACATTATATAACTTACCTTGACTTTAGCTGAAGTGTTTGTTCAATTTGTTTTTGTCAGTTTGAAGCCGATTTTATTCAGTTTCTAACATTATTGCTGCTTCTTACTTTTGTTTTTTCCTCTTGTCAAGCACTTTTTTTTGTTTTTAAGGGCTGAAACTTTTGTTCATAAATCGTTTATTACAGGAATTTCATTTGCAGGTGCAAACGTGTAAAAAAAATAAATAAATAAAGTGAAAGAAATATAACAACGGCTCAAGGTGTCGTTATTTTTTCATTTTCTTTTCAGACTTTACAAGCATTTCAAGACTTGACATCAACAAATCAATAATTTTTTTTTCCTCTCCCTGCTTGTAAATCTTGATTTTTAAAGGCCAGTGGTTGTTTCTTTGCAACAGTTGAGAGTGAGATGCAGCAGAAAACAGTAAAGCTTGAGCGTTGTTAAATGAAAATGTTTTTCTATCTTCTATGTAGTATCTTAACTTAAAAAATTAAAAGCTTTACATACTGATAATGTGACAGAAGTGGATCATTTCACACCATAACGCCTTTAAAATGAGCGGTTTTTAATGATTGTATTCAAAATTTGAGGCATCCAGTTCACCGCCAAATTGAACAAATGACTATTTTTTTTAAAATAAATACTAAAAGAAGACATAAGAAAACCTTCCTCACCTCTACAATGTCGTCATCAAACAGCAGCCAGAAGCCGTGGCTCTTGACAATGGTGATGTAGTGGCCACGGTTTGGACCACTGAAGAGACAAAAGAAAGAAAAAGGAGGAAAATAAAACACCTGAGAAACATTTCATACGAGTCTAATGGTGTTAAAAGGTTTCTCTTTTATTCCCAAGCAAGAATATAATCGGCTGTTATTACCGTGTCAAAGTCAGTGAAGTGAACATTAAATAAACGCTCCGAAATTACAAAATAAAACGGTTCGGCACCACTTTGAATTTCATGTTTGTGATAAACTTAGTGACCCCTTTTCTTTTTCTTTTTTTTTTGGAGCAATGTGGGAATAACATGCTCACATCATCAACAGACCGCAGCATGTTAGCCTTTTGTGTCTAAATATGTTTATCCACCTGAAGGATTACATCAGAACTCATCTGCGAGAGACGAAGACGATCCAGCGGACTAATGACTTGCATATGCTCACTTACACACACACACACACACACACACACACACACACACACACACACACACACACACACACACACACACACACACACCAGCTGACGTCAGGGACTTCAGAGGACTTTCCAGATGCCTGAATCACCTGAATCCAACAGACAGTGACTCAAGCCAACTTTTATTTATATCTGCAACGTTTATAGGAGCCGTTATCTTCACTTGTATCATCTTTAATGTGAATCTCTGTGGAAGTTTGTTTCGATAAATGAGTAAATAAGTGAATTATCGGATAATTTCACCTACTTTCTTTCTCCGTTTTTCCAAAGAGATCTGGTTTAAATGTAGTCCACAGATCATTCTTAATCCAAGTCAAATCATTTAATCATTTTATCAGTGAAAAGTTAAGAAATATAGTGAAAAAAATGCACTTTTTACTACATTGATGCCTTCAATTTGCTTGTTTTGTCCGACCAGCAGTCCAGATTTCTTAAAGATCCCCTCCAGACATGTTTTAAAATGTACATAAATACTTTCTTTGAATAATAATTTGTGTCTGTGTCAGTTTTACCACAAAAAAACAAAGTTAAATTAGCTGAACTACAGATTTTGCTCACCGCTGTCGTCCGCTTAACCTACCTGCCACAGTGTACAACAACAGCCACCAGGTCGTACATGCGGTCCGGGTTGGTGGCGTCCCCGGACGTGTTGAAGAGGCGGAGCTCCAGGGGGAAGACGACGCGATAGGACAGTTTGGTGTAGCGGTGCAGCTGGTCCATGTATTTAAAGCGCTTCAGATGGAGGGCGAGAATCATCGGCAGCTTCTTTACTCTCATCCTGGCAGAGACGGAAAAAGAGAGAGGTTGTTTTAATGGTGTTTCACAAGCTTTGATGTCAGATTGTTTTCTTTTTTTTCTACTTTCACATCATAAAAAGAAACAGTAAGTGATCTGCTGAGTGCCAAAACAAAATTAAAATGAACTGCGTGCTGTGTGTTCAAGCTTTGAGGTAAGAGAAGGGGACCTTCCCTATAGCGCAAGGTTTTTAGGTTTACAAAGAAAATTTAAAAATGAAAGGAAAAATAAAGAGCGAGGGCTCATAGCAAACACTCTGAGGGTAGTAAAGATCCCAAAGCGACAGGCGGAGAGGGCGATTTGTCACTGACAGAAACTCGGGAGGGCTAAAAGCTTTCCATGTTGATGCCGTTCCTGTTCCAGACCCCCTACCAGGAACAAGAACTGTGTTTTTTTAGACGCTTTTTGCTCCTCCTAATTTGGCCGAACCATTGGCTCGTGCTCTCTCACACTCACACACACACACACACACACACACGGCATTCTGCTCAGTGTTAATGTGAGGCGCAGCCGCTGGTGACAGCATGGCCCTTTCAAGCTAATGGATGTTACATGGTGCACTTAGCAGGCGCCCAAACATGGCGGATGGTATGTATAAAAATACATGTAGCACTCATGAGACACACTGGACAGACAGTTGTTGTTTTTGTGTGTGTGTGTGTGTGTGTGTGTGTGTGTGTGTGTGTGACATTCATGTGCGGACTGAAGCGCTGAGAGAGCGACATCCGTTGAGCCGCCACGACTTATTACCCCCTTTGACAAACTCCTTCTCAGACCATCGAGACGCGCTGGCCTCACCTCTGCTCTTCATGAACGCCCCTGATGAACTTCTTCTCAGAAATGTGACAGGAAGGCCTTGACTGGTTGCTACGGTAACATCATTTGGTGTGGTTTTGGTGGTACTTTCTAATGGAACAAGCTGCGACTGCGTTTGTCCGCTTCAGAGAGAGCTTTCGATCATGTCATGTGACGCATACCACTGTAAGAGAGAGAGAGAGGCTACAACCGCTGTTGCACGGTTATATACGACAGCAGGAGAGCAAAGCGTTCCCTGCCGTGGTCGTTGTTTTGAAGCGACGATGTTTGATTATGATGATTATGATGATTATAACCTGCGTGAGTGTCTGAGACTTAAATTTTGCCAAAGAAACTGAAAAATTTGATGCTTTTATTACATTTTTTCCCCAAAAGTGCAGACAAAACTTGATATTTAACCAACTACAACAACTTTCTATCAGTGTTTTATGGTCATTAAGTCATAACCAAATAATACCGAGGCGCTCTGCTTTGCTCGTTTTGTTTACGTGCTTCGAAATGTCCTTGAATCCAAAGCACACCTGTTTTTTAAATACCTGCGTCCGTGAAGCAGCACTCCAGGCTCAAACATGTACAGATGTAACCTGACGTGCCAGATGGTTTGTTAGACAGAGTTTTTTTTTTTTGTTTGTTTGTTACACAGTTTGTTGTTAAAACAGGATTCTGGTGTGATCTCATGAATCCAGCTGCTTCGCAAAAGATTTGAGATGTTTATATTCTGAGTAAAGAACGAGAAGAAGAAGAAGAAGAAGAAGAAGTGAAACCCTGATACCACCGTTTACCACCTGAAATCAGCCGAGGGGCAGCTTCATGAAGCTGACCAATCAGAACAGAGGTTGAACTGAGGAGCTGCATTAAAAGCCAGTTTAAGATAAATAAGGAGGTTTTTTTTTTCACTGTAAATCATGCAAATGTATTCCAGTAGAGCCCCAGAATAAAAATATAGATCTGGAAATGTCCCCAGCTTCAACTCCATGTAGGTGTTTGGGTACAGTTTGTGTCCAGCTGCTGATTTTAAAAAGGTTTTTCTTCCCCCACCACAACATTGCATCATGTTGTTCATCTCATTATCAATGTGGTTGATAGTTTAAACAAATCGCCTCCCTCATTAAATACATAGAGGTCTAATGGAACGTAGTTAATCCGGACAGATCGCCCCCTCCTCCCCAGCCACCCGAAATGGTTCGGCACACGTGTGAACCGCAGATTAATTTGAAAATTTAACGTCTCATTGGAGGAAAAAGTAAACAAACTGCTGTAGCTACAAGTCAGCGAGTCGCTAACGGGGATTTTGAGGAGTCTGAAGTTACGTCTGCGGGTTTACGTGATGTTTAATGTGCCGCCGCGGAGCAGCTAATTAGCTGTGTAGCTGCTAAATGACGTTAGCGTGGATACAGACTAGTGTTTAAAGGAGGAAGGTATCATCAGGCCTCATGTTACACTTTAATTTAACAATTGATTGAATATTTTATACATTTTAAGATTTTTATTTAAACATTGGACATCTTGAATGTTGTTTTCATTTAAGACCATGAGGCAAAAGCTCCTTGCTTTAAGTGTTTTACAGAACAAACAAAGTTATATTTGTCTTTTAGCTGATCTGAAAAATGATCTGATCCGTGACTCGAAGCCTGTGAACCGTGAGTTTTATGATCTACTGCACCTCTGACACATTTGTTGTGTGATGCAGAGCCACTGCTACTTCTTCCCCTGAAGTCTGATCACACATTTCATTAAACTGTAATAATTTTATCTGATGTTAGCGGAAATTCAAGGCGAGGCACCTTCGCTCTGCAGCTGAGGGGTGTGAACCACAATATCGCAATATAACAATTCACTTACAGTGTAGTAACAGTAACAAGATAAAGAGATAATTAAAAAAAAGAAAGAAAGAAGTCAGATACTAACATGATAAAATGACACCCACCTTTTCTGGGCTTCCTGTTTGCTGCGACACTGCTCGCAGTAGTACTTATATTCACTACATAACGTCTCTGTGTTGCTGAAGCCCCTGTTGAACAGACACACACACATTTAGCAACAGAAACTCACACCGTTAAAAACAGGATTTCACAGCTTAAAAGGTGAACTGAGCATCGCCTCGGTTGATTCATCATCACTCTTGCAAACTTTAGCTCTTCAAGGCTTAACAGTACGTATAAATATGGGACGTGTGAGTGTTGTTTTTAAGACGGAGGCCGTGGTGTTTCGTGTTAAACGTACCTGAGACAGTGTGTGATGGAGGTGTTCTGCTCTACGTCCACCGACAGATCCAGGAAGTCCTCGTCTTTACTGCTCACCTGCAAACACAAGCGACAGGGAGACACTCGAGGTCAAAAAAAAAGACTGTTGAGAAGAAGAAGAAGAATTGTTTCATCATAGATATAAGACGGAGAAACGAGGGGCAGAAGAAGTAGATATCATAAGAAGTGTAAGACAAGGATGTGTGTTATCTCTAGTTCTCTGTCTTTTGTACACAGAAGAGGGAGATATTGATAAATGAGGAGAGCTTGATGATTATCAGGTACGCCGACGATAACGGAAGATGAGCAGCAACTCAAAGAAATGTTAGAAGCTGTGAATCAGGCGTACAAGAAATACAGAATGGCATTGAATAGGCGATTATGGGAAAAGGAAAGGTGAAGTTGAGAACGTCAGGAGGATTTAGAATAAGAGGAAACGTGCAAATACAATAGTTGGGAATAGTCTGGAGGGAATTAAATGCGGGATTGGACGAGCAGATATAAAGAAGTTCAGAGAAGCAGCATCACGTTAAAAGGTAAAAGACCGAAACCTCAATCTTCTCTGTTCTTGCATGTGGATCAGAGACAGAGGAAGCAACAAGCAGGAGGATCAATGTATTTTAGATATGCTGCTACAGGAGAAAACTCGGGATCAGCTGGATTTGTGTCAAATGATAAAAGGAGGAGAAGAGCGGTGTTTTATGAAAAAAAGACTGAAGTTTGCAGAGATTAAAAGGGTCCAGCTGGGGAGGCCGACGACGACGACGAGGGTTTAGGAAGACGACACATGATGCTGGAAGATATGAACGAGTCAAGAGAAGAGAAACAGTTGATTGATTGGTACAAATGATTGATTGATTATTTCACTGCATCTTCATAGTTTTTAATGAGAAAGACAGTTTTCAGGACTCTATAAAGTAAATCTTTTGTCTCGGTTATGAGTTATAACGTATCAAATGACGACTACGGTTCTTTTTTTGGTCCAACGCAACAGTTAAAATCAGCCTTTTAGGTTATTTGGTTAATTTAGGTTATGATATGAATAACAAAGGACTAAAATCATTTTTTAATATCTCTGAGCCAGTTCAACTTGCAACAGTTCAACAATTAACTTCTATAAATTAAATTAGACTTTAAGGGATTATATTTTAATGTTCATCATAGAACAAAGAAATTTAATTTGGGCTGCAACTAACGATTGTTTTGGCAATTCATTTTTCAATTAACTGATAAACCGTTTGGAGTACAAATGTCAGAAAATAGCAAAAAACATCCATCACAATGTCCTGAAATCCAAAGTGATGTCTTCAAATTGCTAGTTTTGTCCGACCAACAGTTTAAAACGCAAATTTCTTCAGTTCACCGTCACATAAAACAGATAAAACCAGCAAATCCTCACAAATGAGGAGCTGAAACTTGGAAATATTTTGCATTTTTGCTTGAAAAACGACGTCACGACGGTGTTGCCGGTTCATTTTTTTCAACTGACTAATTGATTAACCATCTAACTGTTGGAAATCTAACAAATCTGGGGCTTAAAATGCATCCAAATTCTGTGTATTTGAGTTTTTTCTATCTTTTCTGGTGACCAGTAACAACTCTGACTTAATAAATGTATATTTTTTGTTGTAGTTCATCTGATCTTGCCTGTCTCTTCCTGAACTCCATGTTTGTTGGTTTATGTTTCAAACGTCACTCAACCAAACCTTTTTCCTACTTATTCCTGCTTTTAACGTCGTCTTCTATGCCTCTTACATATTTTAATGCTTAATGTAATAAATCCCTTTGTATTATTTTTGCTGTTTTAAAAAGAAGTCCAGATTAAATAAATCTCTTCTTACTTCACAGTATTTACTTACAGCTTCACAGTTGAGGCAGCGCGTCTCGTTCGTCAGTGTGCCTTGGAAGATCTCGTGGACCCAAGTCTGTTGCGTCTCTTTTCCGCTTTCCCCTTCTCCTCCCTCTCCACCTCCTCCTCCTCCGCCTCCCCCACCTCCTCCTCCTCCTCCCCCACCTCCACCTCCACCTCCACCTCCTCCTCCTCCATTCTGCACCAGTTTTCCGTTCTGCTGTCGCTCCTGGCTCTTCTCCTCCTGGAGCAGGTCTGCGATGGTGTTGAGGAGGTAGTTGAGGAATTCGTGGGCGTCCTGCTGCATGTAGTTGTCAAACAGCTCTGAGAGAGACAGATGCAGGAAAGATATAAATACAGTTATAGAAACAAAAACACAAAAATACAGAGAGGTATGGAAGATAAAGGGAAGTGGAAAGAGGAAGAACAACACATATATATAAATATATATAAAAAATAGACAATGACAGATGAGGAAGGAAAAGGGTTTAAGAAAGAAGGAACAGAAAATAAACATCAGCATGTATCAGCGAGGAAAAAGTAGAGCCAATTAAGAGCGTCTTCTTCTTCTTCTTCTGCTTTCTGCTCTAGAATTTGGCTGACAAATTTATTTCCTCAGCTGTGAGATTATCTTCTCAGCTGAGATGACACCCTTCCTCTCCTCTCCTCTGCTCCCTCCACCCCTCTTTCTTCTCCTCCTCCTCCTCCTCCTCCTCATCCTTTCCTCCTGCTCCCTCATCAATCGGCTCTCTCGGCTGTGAAAGGAAGTCAGTCTGTGAACGGAGCCGCTGATGATGAAGATCATTTTTCAGATTTTACATTTCTAAACACCCGACGTCTGATGGATGTCTCAACCCTCGTAGTGAACAGGAAGGAACGCATTTTTAAGATTCAAAACAGTAGCTGCAGCTGCAGATTCTGGCAGAGCTGAAAAGTCAAAACTCGTAGCTTTTTCATTCTTTAAAAGGACGCAACAACTCTATTTTTTGTGGGAGGCGAGGGGGGGAGTTGTTACCATTTTCTTTTCTCAGCCGTGAGATGAATTTCTTGGGAGGGATGACTCCGACTTTCTTCTTCTGCGTGGCGATACTGTTGAACAGGTCGGCCAGACAGGTGAGGAGGGACTCCTTACGACGCGGCTGCACCTGAAGAAGAAGGAGAAGAAGGAAAAGAGAAGAAGAAGAGGAAAAAGAAGAAGGAGGAGAAGATGGAGAATAAAGAGAAGAAGAAGAAGGATGAATATTGACCTTTTATGTAATCTATGGGAGGTTATCACATATCACATATGACGCCTATGATATTGATTATATGCAGAAGTTATATTTAACTAATTCAATCAGGTTGAGAAGTGATTGAATTAGAAAATAGAGAGGTTGGACATCTCTGTGAAGATACTTTAACAACAGATTGATGAATTCTGTCTCCTAAACTATTAAACCCTTTTAAAACAGCCCTGATGAGAAGATGACCCTGTCTTTGAAAAAAAAAAATTACTTAAAAAATAAATGAATAAATAAATAAATAAATAAAGCTATTCCAGTTGGAAAAGTTTCCCTCAGATAATATTAGTCCAAGGATGAGATAAGATCCTCTATTCCTGAAAGGTGATGTCTTACTGGTCCAAGTGGATTTTCAAGTGCAGCCAATTAATCATTCTGCATTTCGGTCAAAAACTCTTTTCGGAGTTTCTCATCATTAAATTTTGTGATCAGATTTACATACATGCATACTGTGAGTGGTAATTATTGGCTGCTAGACCAGAAACTCAGTTAAACAGGGCCTTCTTTAAGAAAAACTATAGTTTAACCCAACTTTGGCTGTATTTTAGTTGCTCTGGTCATCAGTTATCATCACATTGAATTCAAATTGTTGAGATCTTGTAACATCCATCTGTGCATCAAATACATCAGACAGGTTTTAAACAAACCTCCAAACTGATTGAAATATTTGGAAGAGAAAAAAAAAGATAAACAGTAAAACTTTGTGTCACAAAACATCCATCAGAGTCATTTAGTGCTGAAGTTTGTTCCCTGGTTGTAGCCGAGGCTTAACGTTAGCTTACAGCGAGGCGTCACGGAGGTGATTGATTAGATTTAGGTTGTGTCAAGGTTAAGAAGTATAGCAACAGGTCGACATAAACTCTCAAGATAAAGATAAGACTTTGACACAGTCCCAGCTTCCTTGTTAAACTTTGACCGAGCATAATAACTGTATGAGTCAATGAGAGATTATTAGCAAGATTGCGAGTGTGCTCGCTTTCAGAAAAGAAAAGAAAAAAGCTTATTTTTTTGTGCTAATTTCACAGATGTCGTCCAGATCCCAGCGATAACACCGTTGTCATAACCAGTAAAAACCAGTGTCCTTCGCTACCAACATAAAACCCAAATTGTAATAAACTTCTAGCAACATGAAAGCAAACAAACCATAACTCAACACAAGTGTATCAGACTCGCTCTATAAACACAAAAAGCAGTATTTCATACATACATATTCCCTCATTTTTCAAAACATCATCTCATCTCATATTTTGGACTAATATGGGGGGGTTTTGGATATTTGAGTGCATTCTTTTAGCGTGAGAACCCAGTCCGCCACGCTAACCTTAAAGACGGGAGCAGAGCCGAGGCGTTTCTCTCGTCGCTTACCTTGTACGCCAACACCTTCTCCCTGAACGGTCGACAGAAATACAGAGCCTGCAGCACTGAGTTACAGTAGCAGGTGTTGCCAAACTAGAAGAAGAAGAAGAGAGAAAAAAAAGACCAAATGAGATAAGAGTAGAGGGGATTTTTTTTTTAGCTTTAAACTTGTTCTTCATTGAGACTTACGTTAACCAATCCGAAGTAGTGTTCATTAACGGGAAACTGTTCCGGTCCAATCTCCTTTTCCAAGGCAGAGGCATTGGCGCCCTGGAGAAAAAAAAAAGCGAAGCGACACATTTAGTCACAGTTTGAAAAAATTTTTAAATGTCGTTTTAAATGTTTTCTGTGCTTTAAAACACTCGTCTTGGCCTGTACACTTTAACACTTAGCAGTTAGAAGCTAAGAAGCACTTTGTTTCTCTGCATTCTATTGTGTGTGTGTGTGTGGTGGTCTCCATGGTGACCGATGATTACCAACTGCCAACTGCCAACTGTCAACTGTCACTGTTAGCTAGCTCTTTATTTGAGCTCTTAACTTTAGTAATACATTTTAAAATACTAGTTTTTGGATATGTATAGAAAGGTAACGTTCTTCTTTACACAGAAAAGGTCTGTTTTTACAAAAAAAAGGCTACCAGTCTGTTGTTTCACAGACTTTATTCAGTTGAGGTCCATTTGTCAGTTGGTCAGCTATCTTTAGCCACTAGTTTTTCCTTCTCCTTTTTCCACTTTCTTTTCACTTTCACTTCAAAATCTTGATATTTAGAGGTGTCCTTCTTCCAGTAATCCTCTATGTACCTTTAGGAACCTATTTATCAAATTATTTCAGTGTTTTGTTTCAGTTTTTTCATCAAAATGTTGAAAGATATTAGGAGCTCCCACTCAACGACTGGCATGTTTTACAGCAAAAATGAATTTTTCTTTCACATATTTGATGTTAATTATCAGAATCCTCCAAACAGTGGGTATATTATCCATCAGAAACCCTCCTTTGTCCTTTGTTTCCTCTTGATTGTTTTCTGTTTTTCCTGCTCTATTTTCTCTCTGCCCTGCTGGACTGCAGCCATCTGTTTGTTGCAGCTGCGTTTCCTGCTTCATATCCTCTCTTTCTCTGCGTTATAGGAGGCAAAGCTCGCCCATATATATATTTAATCATTTAGCATCAATGATTAAGAGTTGTCTTTGTGTTTAGAAATGATGAGAGACCGTTTTCATGACTGAAATCCTCGATGTCGTGGACGTTTTGCAGCTTTGCCACAAAGATGACAAGAATCCTGTTAAAACGTCGACACCTGGATTCATTTTTACACGTTTAACGACACTCGAGCGACGTTTCTGGAAACGGTTTTGTCGATTAAACTTTATATATCACACTGAATACACAGCAAACAACAACCATGAACTGTAGTTTTCACTTCACGGTTTGATGTTTGAAGGTTTATTAAGAGTTGCTGGATGTTTAAATTGAGAAGTGTTTGGAAGCACACGGTTTAAAACAATCATCTTTTATGGTTATAACTGCAAAAAGCTGAATTATATCTAATAAACTGCATCATTTTGACATTTAAATGATTCATTTGTTAAAGCTAAACTATGATTTTGTCAACAATGGCTTCGAATTCTGCAATTTTTCCAAAGCATCCATTCAAATTTCATGATTTAAAAGGACAAATATTTGATCGTTTTTGACATTTTGTCAAAGCTAAACTATGATTTTCTTGTAGCAGCTGACAAAACGCCCTCAACTTCCGCAAAACATCCACAGAAATCTCATGATTTAAGGTCACTAAAAGCAAAACATATGCTTGTTTATTAAGATGAGCCAAGTAACACTTCCACATGTTACAGATCAGACTCAATAAGATTCTGATATCATCTAGCGACTGTATGTATCTGCTTTTTGTAAGAACCTGTGAGAGTTATTGAGAAATTCAAGTGTAGAAGAGATGTACTGTTGAACGTCTGAACAGAAATAGAAATGTGTGTGTGTGTGTGTGTGTGTGTGTAAACGATGGCGGCGGCGGCGGCAGAAAGGTTCTGCGTGATCTCTTGAAGATTTAACAAATCGGTGCAACAAGTTTTCTTTTAACAGGCATCATAAAATGTTTATTTTTGCGGCTGAGATTTTGGGTCTGAGCCTCTAGAAACAGTTACACGGTTACAACCAACAGCAGAGAGAGAAAGAAAGAAAGAGAGACAAAGAGAGAGAGAGAGAGACAGGAGAGGAAAATGATGATGATAACAATGATGCAGCTTTTTCCTTCAGCGGTGAAGCGACTGCACGAGTGGAGCCACACTGTTGTTACTCATCATTCTGCAGCGCATGTAAAGTCAACAAGAGAGAGAGAGAGAACGATAGCGAGCAGATGAAGGCCTCGCTGAGGTTATTTATCTAACAAACACGGGCCTCCGAACACCACGGGGTTGTAAACAAAAACCCCAGCGCCGCGTTATTAAAAAAACAAAAACAAAAAACAGAGAGGAAGACAAATATTCTGTGTGAATATGTGTGATTTGTTCTGTGTGCAGCTTTTTTTTGTTTTAAAACAAAAAAATGATCTCTCAGCTGTTTTGTGATGCAGAACGGAGAACAAAAAAAAAAAAAGTCACGTTTCCTGAACTGATGGAAATGAAAGTGAAGTGAAGTGAGCGGGTCGACAAAACAAGCTTCAGTGGAAAGTAGATTCCAGACAAGAGAGAGACGCACGATGACTAAACGTTTTCACGGTTATTAATCATAACTATCAGTCGAGATGAATCTGCACAACCTTGGTTGTTTTTTTGTTTTTTTTACCTGGCTCGGTGTTAAAGATACGACTGACGATTGTCTTCTCAGTTAAAATCGATAGATGTTTGATGTATAAAGCGACAAAAAATAGTGAAAAATGTTCACTAAACACAAGATGACGCCCTTAAATGTAAAGATTTGTTCACATATTCAGTTTCCTATCATAAAAAAGACTGAAAAAAACAGAAAAACAGTCACATTTAAGCTGGCACCAGTATTTTTGCTTTAATACGTCAATCAATTATCAATATATCTGACTAATTTTTTTGTCAGTTGACTAATCGTTGCAGCTCGACATCAAACGGTTGAATATCTTAAAAAACGGCATGAAATCCGCAAATTTATGATGGTGTGACACCATGAAAAGCTTTAAAACAGCTATTAAACGCAGCATGTGCAGAGTAGAGCTGCAAGAATTAGTCACTTAATTGATTAGTCGCCAACTATTTTGACAATTAATCATTTTGAGTCATTTTTTTCCGAGAAAAAAAGCCCAAATTCTCAGTTTCCAGCTTCTTAAAAGTGAATATTTTCTGTTTTTTTTTTTAGTCCTCTATGACAGTAAAGGGAGGATCTTTGGGTTGTGAACTGTTGGTTTAAACAAAACAAAACATATGAGGGCGTCACGTTGGGCTTTGGGAAAACACCATTTTTAACCATTTTGGGACATACGGACCACTCTGGGACTGGTTGTCACCAACTTGTAAAGCGTGTTATTAAAAAGCACCAACTCAAACAAACAATAAGTTCAATCATCATGTTCATATTACCAGGAACCGCTTCCTACGTGTTTTTCTTCTGAAAAACAATCAACAGTCATCGCCAAATACGCTGACACAGTTTTGGATATGAAGGACGGGGCTCGGGGGGGAGGGAGGGGGACTTTATGAGAACACTTCAATCTAAACGCTGCCCAGATCTGGTTTATGCAACCCCTGCTAGTCACGGTTTCACCAGCCAAATTGATTTTCTGTAAAAACAAATACCTTCCAGGCAGCAACTGGTCGGCTGCCAAAAGTGGCGAACACACTGATCAGACCTGCCAGCCGCAGCTAATATTAACCCTTGTTAGTGTTTGTTCTGCGGTTGCTGGCGATTTGCTCCGACGACGCTGGACCTGACACTTCAAAAAAAAAAAGGTGTTGCACAGCCTGGTCTGGTGTGTGTGTGTGTGTGTGTGTGTGTGTGTGTGTGTGTGTGTGTGTGTGTGTGTGTGTGGTCTTTGCGTGCATCCAGCAGCACTTTAAGCGAGAGAGCTTTTTACAGGCTTTCGGGCACCGGCGGCAAACGACCGGGAGCCAAACGAGAATTACAAAAGACTGCAGCAGACTTCTTCCGTGGCATCTGCTCGTACCGTCTGTCGGCTCGGAAAAGGTGCGGCGGCAGCGGCAGTGACGACGACGACGACGACTACACACACACACACACACAGAAAGAGAGAGAGGATAAGTTACAGTCAGGAGTTAATCTTCTAGCTTTAAGCTCCACTTCCTGCCTGTCACTGCCAAACAGACAAAGACAGAGCCGTCACATTAAGTGTGATGAGAGAGCAATTAAAGCAGAGTAACAGCGTCTGACCTCTTTTTTTTTTTTACCCTTGACCTTTTTGTGTGACAACCTGCCAAACAGGCTCCATCAGCTTAAGCGTCTTTAAGCGAAGCGCCGACTTCTGACTTCCAAGAATTCCCAACAGAATCGATAAAGTATCACGTTATCGGAGCTGCGACTAAGCGTTCAATCGGTTGTTCGGTGTGTAAAAATGTCAGAAAACGGTGAAAAATGTTTCCCAAAAAGCCCAAAGAGACGTCCACAAATGTCACAAACGACTTAAGAAGCCAGAAAATATTCACATTTAAGACATTTTCTTCTTAAAAAACACAAAATCTCGATGATCTAAATAGCTGAAAATTAATTTAACAGCCTCCAACGAATCGATTAATCGTCTGATCGTTTGCGGCTCAGCGTGTTTTTATCAGAAGCGTTAAAAAAAAAAAACAACTGTGTGAAAGAGAGCAGAGAGGAAAGGTTATTAAAATGTATATCCTTAAAAAGCTTTCCATGTGCAAGAGACTCCTGGAGAGCAAAAGAGGCTTTCATGGTTCATTGGGAACCAAAGATGTGTGGAAATAATCGTTTAAACTGGAAAGAGGTAAGAAAAAAAAAAGAAAAAAGCAGCAGCACAAGCACCAGATTTCCTCTTTTCTGAAGTTTCCTTTTGACTGGACTGGAGAAGTAACCGAGTACATTTACTCAAGTACAATTTTAAATTATTTTACTTGAGTATTTCTGTGTTGAGCTACTTTATACGTCCTCTTCACTACATTTCAGAGGCAAATAGCGTACTTTCTACTCCTCTACTGCTATTTAACAGCTGTAGTTAGTGTTCAGATTTAATTTTTTACATGAAATAATATATAATAAGCTTATAAAAGACAAGATTAAATCATTATATCCCAAACTGTTTGGCTTGTAAGCTCTGTGTGTGGCTGTGGCTCCTAATAATAACCCTTAAAGATGTTTGAGTTGCTAGCTGATTGAGACTCAAAGAGATTAAACTTTTAAATATTTCAGAAAAATGCAAAAGTTTATAGAAAAGTCTAGAAATCTAATCAAACTTTGTGAGGCAGAAGTGAGTTTTTCTTGTTTCCTGTAGCCGGCTGGTATCAGTCACAGTCACAGCAGTCGATTTTCTGCAAAACTAGTACTTTTGTTTTCAATATTTTTAAGTCAATTTAGCTAAAAAAAACACTTCTATTAATGCAGGACTTTTATTTTGTAAAGGAATATTATTACACTATATTGATACTTTTACTTCAATAAATGATCTGAATACATCTTCCACCGCTGACAACAGGTGTGTTGCAAATTTTAAGAACCAAAAAAACAAACAAAACACCCTAAAAAAGATTAGTTAAGTTTCCGTCCAGAGGAAGCATCCAGGGTGTGTCCCATGACAGGAAATGCTGAATTTCTCCATCAGTTACAGTGTGAAAGACAACAGAGTGAGTGTGAGTGTGTGTGTGTCAGCTGGCTGGAGGTGTCAACATCTGCTTGACCGTACAGATGTTCATTCAGCTGTTCACTCGGGTTAGATATGATATGTGTGTGAGTGTGTGTGTGACAGCTATAAACAAACAAAAATAACAATAAAGTAGCTGTAATATCAAGAGCTGAGCTTTCCCATCTGGAAGATTATTAAATTAGTGCGGATTATATATCTGTCTGGCTATCAATCTATCCATTTAACTGCCCATATATCCATCTATTTAACTATTTATCCATCTTTATATCTACAACTTTGTCTCAACTGTCCAGCAGGCTATCGTTAGGCTAGCAGACTAAGCTAGCTGCTTTTCGCCCTTCTCGCATAAACAAACAACAAGCCGGCGATTAAACAAGCTAAACAAGCTGCGTTTAAGCTTAATTTCACGCTGTTTTTAAACTGCATTGTAATATCTGTAAAGCCGGGGAGCTATCTAGCGTTAAAAGGCTCAGCTGTACAACTTTCTGGAAGCACTGTATGTGTATGTGTGTGTGTTATTATCATGTTAGCAAAACAGGCTAGCAGCTAGCTTCAGCGTTCTGGCTCTCTCTCTCTCTCTCTCTCTCTCTGCCTCACTCTCTCTCTGCCTCTCTCTCTCCCTCGCGGACACCGGACACACACCACACACGCACACATACCGAGCACAGAGCACAGAGTCTCCGCCGCTTACCATCGTACAAATCGAGGCGATCTTTCGGACTGTCATCAGTATTTCCATCCGTAAGCTGCCATGTTGGACCGAACCCCGATGTTGAAAAATTGTCAGAGCCGATGCGGCTTGCAGAGTTCCGGGAGAGCCGTCTGCCCCCCTTCTTTAATAGCGCCGTCAAGTTACAGCGAGTGGCATGCGTCACTTCCGGTCATGGTTTTGAAAATAACACGCAAACTTAAATGTTTAAAGAGGGGGGATTGTTTCGCGATTATTTTTTAAAAGGTGTCTTTAAGCCACCAAAATCTCCTCCTGTTCACACTGGCTGTTAAAAAAATCCACTTTAAATGTGTTTTATATTTATTTAAAAGTTTATTTGAAGCTTATATATGAGGCTTCAGCAGTCTGAGTTAGTCATATCAAGTGGATATCTGACACATTTACAGTCTTTTTAGCATCTAATTCCCTCTTTTTGTTTCCCTGTTGAGCTGTAGTGGAAGTATAGCGACAAAAAGAGGGACTTTGCCGCTAAAAAAGACTGTAACGTTGAAAGATATCTACTTGACTTGACTCATTTGGATGCTAAACTTTTTTTAAAAATACACAGGAGGAGGTTTGTAGATTTTGGCCCCCATCACTCACATTATAAGTGCATTATGAAGGGATCTTCTAATGGTCAGTATGAACTGGAGGAATGATTACAGCAAGAAAAACCTATTTAAAAGTTCATTTGGGCTCCTGATTGTTGTTGTAAGACACACTTGGAAAGATTGCGAGCCTGTCATTTAAAGGTTATTCCTTTACAGATGTGTTTTACCCCATTTGAACAAGAAACCTTAGTATAAACTCTAACTATAGAGAGGAATTCTTTATCTTACATTAATTAAAAATTATAGATTTAGTGGCATCTAGCAGTGAGGTTGCAGATTTTCACTGCACTTCCAAGTGTGTAGGAGAACCTAAAACAGCCACGAAACTCATGAAAAACGCAAAAGGCCCTCACTAGAGCCAATGTTTGCTTTGTCTGTTCTGGGCTACTGTAGAAAAATGCAACATTGCAGCCTCAGTTGAAAAGGAACTGCTTCCTATGTAAATATAAAGGGCTCATTTTAAGGTAACAAAAGCACAACGATTTTTATTAAAACATACTTGTGAATATTATATTCAATGTCTGCCAAGTCTATTCCACTAAACGCCACTAAATTCTACAAACTGGTCCTTTAAACTAGGTTTTTGTAAGACGTCAAAAGCCAAAAAAAAGGTTGGAAACCACTGGTTTCATCTTTAATAATGTGTTGTATTTTAAAAGCTTGTTTTATTATCCATTGTGTCAAATCTTCATCTGAAAAGTAACAAAAGTTGTCAAATAAATGCAGTGGAGTGGAAGAATAAAGTAAAATAAAATGGAAATATTCAACTAAAGTACAAGTTCTTCAAAATTGTACCTCAGTGCAGTACTTCAGTACGTTACGAAACACTTTTTAATTATTGTACTTTACTTTGAAGGTCAGATCGTGTAGCTTCCGGTATCGCTGCGTGTTTTTTAACGCTGACTTTACGCAGCTTCCTGTCGTCCAGCAGCTTGGGAGGCTGCGAGGAACTGTCGCCGACGTACAACTCGAGTGCACTTGTTTTTATGTAATCCTGGAAACGGGGCTACAATGGGCGGGCGGGGCTTAGTGCGGTATGTGGCCTCATCTGTGTGTAATTTCCAATGTTACACAATAAACTAAAATGAGTCATCCGTGAAAAAGCCAGAGACTCAGTACTGGGGTTTTTTGGCACTAATATTGTTCCTGGAAGCTCAGAGATGACAAACAAACACCTCCCGGCTGAGTTACAAGGAGCCAGAAGAGTACACTGACTATCCTTAAACCAAGGAGTTTCAGGGAGTTTTGACAGTTTTCAGTTAATTGTCCAGTTAGATGTAATTAATGACTATTTTATCCGTTACAGATGTTGGGTAAACAACTATCTTTCATAACAGCAACTAGAAACATCTTGTTCCTTTAGTAAAAACACACTAAAGGGTAACTTTTAATGCAGATATTGTATGATTTTTTTCTATTAATATTGCTGTTGTTATTGTTATTATTGTTGTTGCTGTGCATCTCTGTCTTTCTCTCTCAACTGAACCACTCAAAGCAGATGGCCGCCTACCAAGAACCCGGTTCTGTTTGAGGTGTCTTCCTGTTAAAGGGGAGTTTTTCCTTGCCGCCGTCGCCAAGCGCTGCTGATGGGTTAATGTCTAGACCTGTTCTATGTAAAAATAACCACTTCAGTGATTTGGCGCTGTATGAATAAAATGGACTTGAAATTGAAGCATCATAGGTTAAAGGTCATTTTGCTGTGTGGTCATTATTTGTGTATAATTATAATATTTAACATTATTGCGTTGTGGTTTTTGTTCCTTGCTTCTTCCTCTTTTTTTTACTCTTGTTTCCCCTTTCAGTCCAACCGCACTTCATTTATTATTTTTCCCTTTTTAAACCGCTTATCTCATTCTTTCTTTCTGCTTTTCTTTCTTTAAACCGATCCATGAGTCATGAACGCTGAGGAATATATGCCTTTATATTTTTTATCATCTTCACCCAAGATGATTGTTTCACAGCATGTGCTGAATCTGAATATTATAAAAACCCATTAGCGCCAGGAAAAAATTTTTTATATTTTATGAATTATAAAAATAAAAATGCTTGTAAGGCAAAAATGACATTTTCTAATAGAAAATTATGGAATATGCATTAAATATATTGACTTTTTTTTAGTGAGAACTAACTAATCATAAAATTTGACTTAATTCATTATATTTTTTTTTACATAAAACTTCACAATTATGACAAAAATAGTCTTAATATCTGAATGTGTCTCACTATAAACTAGATTTTTCCACTTAAAAGGTCATTTTAACATTTTATAATTTTAACTTTTCATTCCATTTTTTTGTTTGTGTTTGTTTGTTTGGCATGAATGAGCTTCCATACAACTAATGCCGCATCAAATTTACCTGTAAATTACACCACAATAAAAGCAGAGCAGACTAAGTCAATTAAAAAAAAAGTACAATTTGTGAGCTTTTTTTAGGGGGAGCACACACAGCCTTATATTAGTCTAATACGAACTAATTCGTTTTTGCAGATTTATTATCACCATAAACCTTCATTTGATGATTTCCATGTTTATTAGACGTGGAAAGCTTAATGAGGTGTGTCTGAGCCCAATTTAGCCCGGTCTCATGGGAATACTAGAGGGGATGGTTCAAAGTCTGCCTCTCCCTCCTCCTCCTCCTCTTCCTCTCTCTCCCTCTTTCTCTCTCTCTCTCTCTCTCTCTCTCTCTCTCTCTCTCTGTGTCTTTCTCTTCTCTGTCTGCAGTCAGCAACATCTGGACTCCTTTTGTCATTTTATCTGTCTTACATTTATAACAAAGCAGAGTTGTGATATAATAACTTTGCTGAGGGGTGGTTAAATCTTTTTTTTTTCTGTTGCTGGTGTACAAACTGGAACTGGGATACTTGGAAAAATATTTGGACGCCCTTATCTTAAAGGACAAACAACTTTTTTCTCTCTCTCTCTCTCCCTGCAGTGATATTTGAATCATTTTAAAGGTTTTTGATCCACAGGAACATTAAACCAGTCACCTCCCTGCAGGAATATTATGGTAATATTGCAGTGATTTCTTCCTCGGGGCGGAGGGGAAGCTGGTCAGTGTGTTATTTTTCCCAGACTGAGCAGAGCTGATCTGAGGGCAGAGGAGAGCTAAATGCGGCTGACTGGCGACCCTGCACCGGGAACCATGAACAGCAGCGGGTCTGGTAACTTTCTGCTGGTCCCTATACCGGAGTATCCCCTGCTGGACAAGACGGTGAAGATTGTGGTGCTGGGAGCGAGCAACGTCGGGAAAACCGGTACGGAGAGAGAGATGCACGGGTTTAGATAGAGGGATGGATCAGTCAAGTCTTTTTTTTTTTCATACGAGCTCAAAGTGTATGGAAGGTGAAAGGTGGAAAAATTAGCTTCATTGTGCAGGCGGACGATGTTAGACGTGTTTTTGTGATTTATTTGTGTAATAGAGGTGGAGATATAGTCGTGAATCTGAAGTGTAGTGGCAGGAATTTTGGAAATGAGTCATGGACAGCAGGGGGCGACAGTTTGCGGTTTCTGTATGAAGTGATTTTGGTGGGGTTTTTTTTTTTAAGTATTTATCTCATTTGTAAGCTTTTATTTAGCTAGTAGAGGAAGAAATACTCAAATCTTTAAATGAAATCAGATATAGCAAGTTGATAAAAGTACTCATTTACAAGTGAAAACCCTGCATTCTGCACCCTGCATGTTACTGGAGTAAAAGTAGAAAATCAGCCAAATAAACTCAAAGTATCTATTTTATTTCAGTTTAATTAATTCAATCTGTTGGTTTTATTGGCTTTAAAGTTTTAAGAACGATGTTGCAAAAGCATCAAAATGCAATTTGCCTCAATAGTTGTGCAAAAATAGCAATACTATGAACATTTACACAACATTAAGATTGATATGTATTCATTTTTATATATAAATATGGTATATCTGTGTGTGTGTGTGTGTGTGTGTGTGTGTGTGTGTGTAGCTCATTCATATTGTGTCCCTCGGGTTGTGTCATGCAGATACATATTGGGCAGCAAGATACGCCCTATCTCCTTCTGCTGGGAGTATTTTTTTTTCTTTTTTTTAACTTTAAGAGGTCATTAAACTCTTTGAAATCTAAAAAAATGCATACACTTGAATTTGTTAAAAGTAAATGTTTTGGTTTTTTTTTTAAATTTCATTGAATGTTTTACATCTTAGCAGGAAGTAAATCTCTGTTTCAGCCTCACCTGTTTAAACAATGACCACATATTCATGTTTTCTTTTGGTTGCCATTATTTTTATGTGTTTCAGTTTCCAGTTTGTGGTCACCGAGCCTGTAATGAAATAGAAACAGAAACTATTTTATTTTAGTTTACACATATATTATTTCATAATGACATCTATTTTATATATAATTATGGATGCATTCATGTTTTAGCATAGTTTTAATGTCCAAGTGGAGCTCATTTTAACTAGTTTATATACTTTTGGGTAGTTCAATGCAGCGGTTCTTTAACTTTTTCACATCAAGGACCCCTAAACCTGCACAAATTAGACCCTAGACCCCCATTTGATAAGGTTTTTGCAGAAAGTGGATGAAACCAATGACCAAAATAGTCCTAAATTCTGTCATTGAGTTACTTCTGGATTGAATTACAGTGAAAATAAATTATTCATCTTTTTTTTTTGTTTTGCTGGAAATCCCCCTGGAACCACATCAAGGTCCCCTGGAGGTCCCTGGACCATACTTTGAGAATGACTGGTCTTCACTGTAGTTGGACAGATAACAGTGAAGAGACCCCCAACAGGACAGAGCAGTCATTCTTATACAGCATCCCATTGGTTTAACTTCTAGTCCATGAAATAATAGTGAAATTAAAATATCCCCCGTTTTTTGGGGACTCCCTGGAAGTCCCTCAAGGACCCCTGGGTGGTTTTTTGGGGGGTTTCTTTTGCATGTAAAGTCTTAAAACTAACAAGTTATCAGATAAATGTAGTGGAGCAAGAAGTGCAATCTTCCTCCAACAGACAGTGGAGTATAAAATAGCATAAAATGGAAATAACAGTAAAGATAAATCATATTTCTGCAGAGTAATTCATGCATAAAATGAAACGCAAAGTGGATTTAACAGTAAAACAGTGAAAAGGATACTCAAGTAAACTATATGCAAAATCAAAAGAGTTATCACCACTGAATATAACCAAGAGAAATGTTAAGATCTTGTTTTGAGAAGCAATAAAAACCCAATATTTGCTACCTAGCAACAGCACAAAACTAATGAAAGATGACAGAAAAATATAAAATATTCAGTACGAGCATGAGGAGTTTCAGTACAAACAAAGACGTCATTGGTTTCTTCTGTTTTCAGAATATATTAATCCTCAATCTTCAGTGTCTGTGTGGCTGTTTGGAGAGAAGAAAGCAGGTCTTGGGGGCAGAAAGCATAGTGGCAGTTACTCTTCTGAAAGATAGACTAAACACACGAGCTCGCTACAAGTGGCTAATTTGTCAAGACTGGTGGTAAAGTGAAGGATTTATAATTTGTAATAAACCTCAAAAGGATTATTAATGCGTGTGTGTGTGTGTGTGTGTGTGTGTGTGTGTGTGTGTCGAACAGGCCGAGGACACACATGCATGTTTAAAACATCTGACACAAGCTTTAAAAAAAAAAACAAGTTCCAGCAGAGAAGTACTTAGACAATTATAAACATTTATATCCTCTGAGATAATAATCCTGATAATGTCGTGGTGATGTCATCTGGGTTTTTTTTTTCAAATTCAGCGTTTGGAGACGTTAAATTTATAAATGAATAAGAAAAAAAACAGTGTTTTAAACTGAAAGTGTGGCGTTAGAAAGATGCGGTTGGGGATTTACCAGGCTGGGAGCGTCTAATAAATGACAACAAGTTGCATTGTGGGTAATGTAGGATCCAGGCTTGACCTATACTCGACCACAAATTGCCTCTTGGAGGACGTTAAAGTCTTTGCTGCTTCGATTTGGACCATCCTTTTTAGGGCTGCAAGTAATAAATATTTTAATTATTGATTCATCTGCAGATTTATTTGATTAATCGACTCATTTTTATTCTGTAAGGTGTCAAAAAACGACTTCCCAGAGACCAATGTGTCATGTGTAAATGTCTTGTTTTGTCCGACCAACAGTCCAAAACCCAGATGTTCAGTTTACAGTGAAAATCTTCACATCTGGGAGGGTTGCAACTGGAAAATATTCCTAATTTCCTTCACTATCTTTGCATGAAAAATGATTTAAACGATAACCAAAACAGTTGCCAAAGTGTATAATTGGTGGCGTTCTCCTTAAATACGTGGGTTTGAACCATGCAGGATGTAAAAACCCTCTGGTTTCATGAACCTGTTTGGGATCCTGATACATAAATAAAGAGCACCCAGAACCTGTAAAACAAAACAAAGCATGAATGAAACAATCATTTACCAACTCACGATGAAGCATGACAGATTGCACCATCAGTTTCTGAGTATTAGTGAATCATTGTTTCAGGTCGGACTTCGGGTTTGTTTTGGCTCATCTCTCTCTCTCTCTCGCTCTCGCTCTCTCTCTCTCGCTTTGCTCGGAAAAGTCTTCAAAATCAAAAAAAAAAAAGTTGATTTGTCGAGGAAAACGGAAATTCCAGCGACACTCGCTAATAGCAAAAGTTTGAGTGTTACATAAGTCGGCAGATCAGTGGGATCTTTTCTATTTCAAGTTGAACATGAAGCAGGTTTTTATGTCATTCATGTCCCTTTTTAATTCAGACTCTTTCTTGTTCCTCTCCAGCTCTGATCGTCAGGTTCCTCACTAAAAGGTTCATCGGGGACTATGAAGCCAACACTGGTGAGTTCTTGTCCAGTCCGCGATGAGTTAAGACACATCTACCGACACACAACCGACAAACGTAAACACGCCCTCTTCGTCCTCTTTGCTGTGTGCAGACCTGCACTGTGGTATCGATCCATTCGTTTCGTTCATTCATTCATTCATTCATTCAGCCACCTGTCTCTGTCTCTCTCCAGGAGCACTCTACTCCAGAAAGGTCACACTGGATGGGGAGGAAGTGTCGCTTCAGATCCAGGATACACCCTGCGTCGCTCTGCAGGTAGAGAGAGCGAGTGACAGCAGCCATGTTTCCATCTGAGAGTGTTTTTATGTGCATTATAAATAGAAAAGCAGGATGTAAACAGCAAAATATAGTTAAAAAACACACTTTTTTTTGTACATGTTGACGTGTTTTTGTGCTTCAGTTTATAAAAGAGGGACAAAAACACGTTTGCTGCATAAAACATGACACAGCAAACACTCACTTTACTCCTCAGCTGAGCAGAATATTCTTATAGCACACAGACGGACTTCTTATGATAGTCGGGCCCAGAAAAACTGAGTTTCTGAGTCCACATTGCCGAACTGCACTGCCTAAAGATCGAGAAGGGTCCAACTGCAGTCCTGCAAACCTACACGACACAAATCCCCGAGCCCCCTCTATCCCAAACCATCTCAACCGGCTTAAACACAACCGAGTGGATGCGTCATGCAGCAAAGCGGATGTGTCAAGTCCAGATAGACTTACTTACGGAGATCAGGAGGGGCCATGGTGGGAAAAAAAAGACTAATTAATGCTCTGGATTTAACAGAATTCACCCTCATGATGTTTTTGATCTTGAACATCTGGATATGTTTCAGGTTTTGGCTCGTAAGCACAACACTGCGTTATCTCTGAGATCCTTTATTCTACTTGATAACAGACTTTCATGCGCCTTGTGAAAGATGTTTTTTATCTTGTTCGTCTGAAACTTCAAGAGACTTTTAATCTCAGTGGTGTTTTCCTGGTAAAATATGGACGTATTTCTTTATATAAATTGCTCCTGTGGATGTCGTCCAGGTCGTATAAACTCAGTTTCGGGGTTCAGGGTTGCTCGGAAAGCTGAAGTAAATCAAACAGGCAAGCAGGTCCATCTGCAGACTCGCAGTATCTACACGACTCACCCACTTTACTTCATGACACATCCTCCTGGTTAGGGTTAGCCCTTCTAATGTGTTTAGAAAAGGGTTTTACACCTTTTAGTGTTAGCGGGTCAAATTTGACCCGTGTTTGAATTCATTAACAAGCACTGAAAAAAAACTAATTATCATCCAGAAACATGTTTTATCTGCTCAGTGACTTGTTATTCAACCATAAACATCATATATATATACCTACTTTGATATTTTATGCACCTTAGACCACATTTAACAGTTTATTTATCAATTAAATTCAAGTTAATATTACATAATATTATATTATTTTTATAGGGTTTTATTATATTATTTCTGTTTTGTTGTATTTTTTGCTATTCATGATGGTTTGGCTTTATTTAATATGTATTTCTCTGCATAAACAATTGGGTCAAATTTGACCCGTAGCACAACAGATGTAACTTTATTTAAGCAAAATGTGTTTTATCATATTCTGTAGGCCGTGGTAGAGGATGTAATGAAGCCTTAAAAGTATTTTTCACACATCAAAACTTGAAAACGGGTCAAATTTGACCCTGAAACAATAGAAGAGTAGCAGTGGGATGGTTGGGGTTAGGGATAGTAAAGTGGGTGTGTCGTCAGCAAGACTGCAGATAGACCCTTCTCATTACAGGGTTAATGTCTTCTTTGTTGCTTTCTTCTAAGTTACAGCTGACTCTATCTCTAACTTTAACGCTAAGAGACTAAATAAGTAAACCAAGAGCGTTAATTAAGTTATCCGTGCACACAAATCATTAAATCAAAAGCACAAATCAGTGTTTTTTTCTCTTCTGTGGCCCCTCCCAGGCTCCGCACTCATGCCAAAATATGCATTTCCTTCATAAATATCTGTTTTCCTGTTGCTGCGCACCCACTTTATTCTCCCTGTGTGTTGTTATTTAACCGCAGCGCACGGATATAATGACAGGTGGAGGGGGAGAAAAAAAAGCTTCACAGGTGACATTTGATTATATATCAACGTCACCTTTCTTGTAGAGTCAGCAGACTGTTGGCATTTGACAGACTGCCAGCGGAAAACAGGTGTTATCCTCACGTATCAGATGTTTAATGAAACCTACAATTTGTGGTCGTTTTGTGTGCTATCCCCCCCTCCTCCCCCCGCCCCGACTGCACAAGATGAGTTGTAGACGGTTTGCTAGAAGAAGAGTTTATCCAGCTTTGATTGTAAAGGAGATCAGTAGAGAATGATGTCATCAAGGCGTGGAAATAGTCCAAAAACCACACACTTGGTTTTGTTTATACTACACTGGGAGTCATGGAGAGACGTCCTCGTACGTGTTGGTCGGCGCACGCAGTCCGACGGTCTACGTGACCCTCGCCGACACACGCGGATGACGACATTTACGTCACTTGCAGGTCTCATAGATGCGGAGAGTATGACTTGAACTTTAAAAGGTCAGTTGAGCGTTTTCTGCACAGTCATTGGCTCACAGATTGTCTAGTTGTTTTACTTATATGGTGTTAATGCAACAAACATCTACAACAAGCACCTTTAATATGTTTTTTCTCCCACTTACATACACTATCTTTATATTTTTAGAGCTATTAGTTAACTTTATATGAAATCTAAGTCTTACATTTACTTTGAGGTTTGTGTTTTTGGGCAGGAAGTTGGTGTAAAACGTTCAAATCATCAACTTATCTGTCTTATGTTGCCTCATTTTCTATCATATTCATACAAAGATCCAAAAGAAAAACAACAAAAAAAAAACCCTCTCCACGTCTTTATCTCGAAATAACTTGGAGGAATGTATTTGAAGTAAGAGGAAGTGATCTTCTCCTCGCTCATGATGAGCATAATGAGTGCAACGTGACATACGGCTCACTCCGCTCGACACCGGCAGTCTGTTTACAAAACCAGGACTCAGAGCTGCTCATTTCCTACGCTGGGGGAAGATAACGGGGAGGCTGAAGAGGAGGAGGAGGAGGAGGAGGAGGAGGAAGTCTCTCCTGGCAGGATGGAGGATGATGGTGACCGGCGGCTCCGAGAGATTAGACAGAAATAATTGGAAGATCGTTAAAAAAGCTGCATCTGGAGAGTTTTTTATGCTAAAACTTTAAACAGCGTTAAATTAAAAATGTTTCTAGTTCTAAAAAATGTCTTTTGTTTGGTAACGACGTGGACAAAACGAGAATAAGGCAGCCTGAAATGATCCTGAACTGACAACTGGGTGGTCCGGTGGGTCGAGAGTCAAAAGTTCAAAGTCTGAAACAGTCGAGACGGTGTGTGTGTGTGTGTGTGTGTGTGTGTGTGTGTGTGTGTGTGTGTGTGTCCATAAACAGCCATTTGTCTTGGCAACGTGCCTTCTGGGTAAAATCACCACCTGCTCGCTCCTTTTGTGAGCTGCCCAGGATGATACATTAAACTGAATGTGGATATAAAACACAGTAGAAACACTCGTATCTGTGTTATCAGACTACACAATAAGAGCTCATATTATAACTAGACAACAAAGAGTTATTAAAGCCTTTTAAAAATGACATATACTGAGTGTTTTACTGATTTTTTTGCACTCAAAGACATCCCAGAAGTGCTTTTTTCCCCCCAATTTTACTAAAACTTATGTATTTAAAGGTTTATCTGAAGGTAAAAGGAGGATATCTTTCACATTTACAGTCTTTTAGCATAAAAAACAAAGCGAAAAGGCCAAACATTTGGCAGGTTCTGGCTTCTTAAATGTGAGGATTACCTGCTTTTTCTCTGCTTTATATCACTGTAAATGGAAGATCTTTTTGGTTTCTTGGATTGTTGATTGGACTAAAGAAGTCTTTTCTTTTATTTTCTTTTTTTGTAGGATGATCCTGAGGGTTTGTACTGCCAGGAGCAGATCAACAGGTCAGATTTACAAACTAACTCACATCAACATGAGTTCAGCTTTGAAACACTCGGCTAATATCTCGTATTAACTGAACCTGCAGGTCGATCTACTGGGCGGACGGTTACGTGCTGGTGTTCTCCATCACGGACCACAACAGCTACCGCACCATCCAGCCGCTGTACCAGCACGTCAGACGCATACACCCTTCTGGAAATATACCTGTTATACTGGTCAGTGTGTGATTATTTTGTTATTTTACCTCCTTTTTCATTCATTCTTTCAGTCAAAACTACTTCACAGTTGCTAAAATCTTATCCAGAACAGACAATAAGAGTCACCTACTAGCCCTAATCCCCCCCCCCCCCCCCCCCCCCCATAATCTAATCTGCTGGCTAATCTGTAATCTCCTGCAGGTTGGCAACAAGAGCGACCTGCTCCGAGCCCGACAGGTGCCCGCAGACGAAGGCGAGACGCTAGCAGCTTCGCTAGGTGTGTGTGTGTGTGTGGTCCTCTAGTCTTTATTGTTCTGTGTTTGTTTCTGTCTCATCCGATGCTGTAATCTGTTTTCTTCGAGACCTAATCCTATTTATAACAGATTACCGTACACATAAACATACACAAACACATTAAACAGAGACGAAATTCACCCCCCCCCCCTCCCCCCCCTCCCCAGATAAGCGATAAATGCAAAATTTTAATGAATTTCATAAAAATGTGATGGTAACTGCTAAGATTGTAATATTTAACAGATGATTCATGAGTAGCAACGGACTGTTTTATTCCTGTAAGGACTAATTTGATGCTGGAATAGTGTGAGGTTGATAGAGGGGAAGATCAGCAGGTATATTTTTGGATGTTCAGGCTGAACGTAAAGCCAATTTTAATCAACAGAAACACACTTCCATGTAGTTTACTATGTGCACCACGTACTTACCGACGTAGTGTGCAAATTTTGACAGGGTAGTGTTGTCTCAAATCAAGCACTGCCATTGTGCACTTCCCGGAAATGCAGACAGCAAATTAATATTAGCTAGCATTAGCATTAGCTAGCATTAGCATTAGCTAGCGTTAGCATTCGCTAGCGTTAGCATTCACGTTATAGTTCGTTCCACCAAACCATTACAGACTTCTAAATCTACCCAAAAAACATACTGATGGCTCTAACCGGGTACGTGTAGTTACAATGTACCTGGCTGCCATTTCCAGTTTGAAAAGTAGTCCCTCCCCTTCCGCTACGTAGCCAAGATGGCGGCCATTAAGGCAAGGCAAGTTTATTTGTATAGCACATTTCAACAACAAGGCAATTTCAAAGTGCTTTACATTGATCATTAAAGGCATTTAACAGAATTTAAAAGCAGGACATGTAAAAAGACATATAACAACAATTAAAACTGTTACTTTTAAAAATTAAAAAAAAAAAAAAAAAGCTGATAAGGAAGGGTGAGAAGTGTCCATATAGTTCCACACTCAACTTTTTGACCGTTTTGAGTGCATCATCCGGGTCCTCGCAGTGCATTTTTACATACTTCACCGTGTGAACGCACTTATGTACTCAAAATATTAAGTGTAAGTGCAGAAGTGTGTGATTTGAGACACAGCAACAGATTCGTCCGCAGCAGCGAGACTTGACGCTAAATGTGGCGACCTGAGCTGCGAGGTTTATGAATCTGCTTTATAAATGTACAAAGAAAAGAGAAGGAAAAGAGGAGAGACTGGAGGGAAATAAGAGAAATAAACTGGAGTTCAGTGAGAAGCTGAAGTGAACACAGACTCACTTGTTGCTGCGGCTCACAGCTGAACTAACACACAGCTGCTATTTGGCTCTTTGGGGTCAAACTCAAATGACACAAGGCGAAAATCTGCTTCACTTTCTGTCTGAAAACGCTTTTATTGTCGTTTTAGCATCGAGTTTGACGGGTTTTTTTTTTAATTGTTTCATCTCCCTCCTTTCAGAAATGTGTGTTTTGTTTATTAGTACACCTTCACCTGAATGTTCCCCGCGCTCGCCTTAAGTCTGAGTTTCGGGTCGAGCGTGATTTGTGACATCACGATTAGTTGGAAACTTGAAGCCTCCAGTGAACAAACATCCTGTATCCAGCAGTTTTTGGATGAGGGAGAAGGAGTAGAAGCAATTTTTTAAGAAGTATTTCAACTTTGTTTGTGGAAAAAAAAAAAAAAAAAAACCCACATCAGACACAAACTATTATTCCGAGCAGAGTATTTTTATCTCATAAAAACATCTTCTTCACATTTAAAATCTTGGCGACTTGACAAAACTTCTTAACATTTGCTCAGCATTTCTAACTAAACGACATCTTCCTCATTCCTCTCGTCTCTTTAACTCCCCCCCCTCCCACCCGCTCGCACTACAGTTTCTCCATTTCCTGTGCTTATCCTTAAAATCACTGTATGGATCGTCAGGAAATTTCCGTATAGACATTCATATTCCCCGGAGAATGAATCCTACTGACTTTGCTGCACCACCAGCGCCACCATTTTTCTCTGCAGAGTAGCCTGGCAGATTCAATCTATGAACATACCGACTAATTACGACGGCGGCGGCGGCGGCGGTGGTGGTGGGAAGTGATTTTTCCACCTTACGCATGTTTCTCTGCCTTCTCCTGTGTGTACGAACTGTATGCTGCTCGCTGCCTAACGAACCAGGAATGTTGAGTTATCTGGAAGATAAGAGCAGCGGTCCTGATCTGAACGCTCTGCCTCTGCTCACACAGGAGGGGTTTACTTCGAGGCCTCGGCCCGGGAGAACCACGAGGGAGTCCACGCCGCCTTCCTTCATCTCTGTCAGGAGGTGGGACCTTTATTTCTTTTTAATATTTATTGGATTATTTATTTAGCTCTTGTTTTCTGGGAGCTGCACAGCTCATGCCAACAAAAGATTTTTCCTCGCAAAGTGCAAGTGAGCGCTTAAAGACAAACAAACCGACGCAGTCATGCTTCTGCAAAAACCGCTTATGTAAGAGTTCACGTCAATCAAAAAGTGGCTGCTTTTTCAATGAAAACTGTTTGATTCTCTTTCAAAAAAACCCCATACAAGAACATAAGAAACAAAAAAAGCTTCTCTCAGATGCTTTTCACTGCCTGCATGTGGGAACTCTTGATTGCAGAGTGTTTCCCATCCATGCCCAAAAAACAAAAATACCACATTTGGCTTTTTTAGGCCAAATTTGGGGCCACGTTTTAACTGTTCTGCATTGTCTACTGGGCTATTAAACCCCTTTGCCCAGAGGCTCATTTCATTTGCTTTGACTTGTTTTCTTTTTCTGATGTGAAAGAGAGAAGATTCCCAACCCCGACTTCTATTTAAGGTTTTATTGAAGCTGATGACACGGTATTTCCACTCACAGTGTTTACAGAATAAAGAATTAACTGTAACTTCTATCTATTTGTATTGCAAACATGCAGTGTTGTAGTAATATAATATAGAATAATATATTAGTTAATAGAACAGTAACTTTTATCCTGTTAGATAAGATGTTTGTTTAATTTCGTGCAGGACAGGTTGAATACAGGAAATGAGGTTTCCTGTGAATTCTCGCCAAAATCTGTTCCTGTTCGCTGGCAAAAAAAAACACCCATAGGATCCTGTAATTTTTATCACATGTGTCTCTGTTCACTTATGTACTCAACACTGTCATAATTAGCAAAACAAAGCCGTCAGATAAAGCATTAATGTTGTGTTGTTACAGTAATATATCGGGGTGGGGAGAGGGGGGGGGGGGGGCAACTTTTCAGCTGCAGCCGCCGTTTCTTCCAATTGCTTTTCACGCTAACGTGTCAGTTTACAGTTTGGCTGTGTGGCAAAATATTTGCAAGATTAGGTGAACCAAGTGGAGTGCAAAATATGTAAACATAAACTCTGCAGACAGTTTAGTAAGTGGTTTAGTCAGATATTCAGACTTCCATCACGAATCAGGCTGGCAGCTGCCCAGAAGCCCCAAAAGGCCTCGAGTTTTAATATCAGGTTTAATTTGATTAATCATTAAAAATTTGTCATGGAAAACTGGGAACGTTTGAAGCTCATACAAATGGATCTTTGGCATTCAACAGGTGAAGCACTTGAGTGGAGAAAATCACCCAAACGTTTGTACATTATGTCCAAGAACAATGCTCCACTTCCTCAAACCGCTAACAATTAAGATGAATGAGGTTTTATAAACAATTAAATCAAGTTTTTATTTGAAATTAAACTTAATTTATGGCTTGAAAATCAGTTTTTCCATGTAAAGAGTGACATATTCCCAGGAAGTCACAGGAAAACTGTGGTTTTTCTTAATTTACTTGGTTTAAAATCTTGACTTTGAATTTTAATATTTACATTTTAATTTGAAGCAACCAAATTTAATCCATAGCGCTCATTTGGACATGTAGAAGTCTAACTAACTGGGTACCATTTCAGCCCCAGATTGACCCGACCCCAACAGACGTTTGGTGCAGAAACAAAAAAAATAAGCGTCTACCGTCTCCATCTGTGTCCATTTTGTAGAATATCTGCTCTTTTAGTCACGACTGGCTTGTTTTACCCTCACCATTCGGGGCTGAAGTCGCTGTGCTTTCTATCCTCCAGGTGATCCGGGCGTTGGGAGGAGGGAACGGGGAGAAAAGGAGAGGAGGCCTCCACCTGGCTAGACCCAAATCTCCCAACATGCAAGAGCTGAAGAGGAGGTTCAGGCAGGTCCTGTCCTCCAAAGTCAAATCGGCCACCACTCTCTGATGGGCGGGACGGGACCGAAGACAACATGCAGCCGGACACGTGGCGAAGATAAGAGCTTCCATCTAAAAGGAAAAAAAAAAAAGGTTTTCCTGGATTATCTTTGATGGAACGATGAAGACAAATGACAAGAGGCCTTGGTATCAAAGAGCTGTGACTTTTAAGTTTGGGAACTGAAGCCGTTAATGGCATGAAAACGCTCGACTGCAGTGATCAAAGCTTTTTTTTTTTTTTTTTTTGTTAAAAGAAGGAGCACAAGTGGTCGCCATCAGACGGACGGAGAGATAAAGACAATGACTTGAATGGAGCTTTCTGGAAGCCGAAGCTCTCCTCTGTTCTTTGGACGAAGCTGCCGGTCAACACGACCTCTTTCCCAGGCTCAAGTACGACAAGGATGCTGCTCAAAAAAATGTCAAAGACTGCTAAACAAACAGCTTGTGTTGTGTCAGAAACTTGGCCCGTTTACCGTGAAGGGGCAGCGGATGTGTCGTTAAAACCTGACTGACGGGGTCACTGTAAGCCTTCCAACGACTGAAGTGAATTTAATACGTCAAATCAATAAAGAGTTATTGATTTCACCCAGTTCGTTGGTTTCATGGAAAGCAACAGATGTTGCTAATCTCTTGTTACAGTTTGATTTATGTTGGGTTTTCGTAGAGTTTTTGCCTTCTGGGGAACTAAACTAAACTAATCCTCTGATACCAAATAAATCAAATGTGAGTCTGCATCCACTCTGCTGCAGACTTGGAGTCTTAATAAGAAAATAGTCTGAACCAAAACAGGAAATGACCCCAGAGCGCAAGCGTTCAAGACTATACTGAGACACATGTTGACATTTGACAGACGGAAGAAAAGTCTCGTATAACAGAGAGAAAAGAAGTCCTTGAAATGATTTATTTAACGTGTAATTTTATTTAGAAAGCTTTAGGAGGGCGATGCTTTGCTTCAATATGTCTTTTTGAAAGACTCAGTGTCCTAAAATGTCCAGTATGAAGAATGAATGACCGAACAGGAAGCATGCACACAATCAAGAAGCAACAAGCAGCTATTTCCTTTAATACGTGGCTAGAGTTTGTTCTTCTGACAGTTTGAAAGAGAAAAATAGGCAAAATCTTTGGCCGTCAATCAACATCTTTGGCCTTAGTTGTACTGCGAGTCCACCAACAGTTGATTTAGAGCACTGACAAGCAAAGACGTCAACACGAAAATCATCAAAATCATCGCAATTTCACTGCTGTTACAAGCCAGTTTTAGAAAAAGCAACCAGTCAGAATACGATATTGAATGATGCAGAATTAGCTGGTAAGCTAACGTAAGGCTACCGCTAAAAAATGTACATTTGGCGGTTAATTTGTCCCGCTTTTCCCTTTGTTTTATTGATGCATAGAAGGGCAACGACTATGGCAAAGATTGTGTTTAGATGGTATAGTGCAGATGGATAATGGTAGTTCAGGACACGTCTCTGCAGTTTTAACAAAAATTAGCGCTGATAATTAGCGTTCATCGCACAATCCGACATACCGCAAATTGATATCGTACAATTTGACACAGATCGCGACCACGACTTAATAAGCGCCTTTAAGGAAGCTGTAGAGTCGTGTAAAGTTGTCCTAAATCTGGCAGAACGACAGGTCGCCAACACTGTCCGATAAATGATGCTAGCTATAAATCTATTGCTCGCGAGCCCTAGTTTGCTTGTGACAAAGTAAACTTTTCCGCTATAGCTCAGCGCAAAGAGTCCAAACTCAAGGTGTGATCGCACCTTAAATGGCTCCTTGTCTGGAGAGTATTTCATTTCTATTGTTTTAAGAAGAAGGTTTTAGTGTCCTGTGGTGTAAATGTTGATCTCGAGGCTTCTTTTCTTCCCATTAAGAGGGAATTTCTCAGCTTTTTAGGTACCAATAGACTCCATGTTCAGCTTAAAAACTATAGTTTACTGTTAATGGGTTAAAAATCCAATTAATGAATTGATGTAGCTGGAAAATAGCAGTCTGTGCTATATATGTGAGGAGCAGGGAAGTGGTTCAAAGGAAGAGGGGATGTGTGTTTGTGGTGTGTTTGCTGCTTCTACAGAGCTGCTGTTCTCATGACCTCTCCACTCATTGAGAAACACACACACAAAATTTCCCATTAAACACAAATTCCTCGGTATCTGGACTTTCTTTCTTGGTCACTGAACCGCCGCTTCAACTACTCCACAGTTTGAAAAATTGTGTGCTGACCCCGACTCGTGACATTTTGGCCCTTTGACCTTTAAGAGCAGCAGCAGCAGCGGGGGGCTCCAGCAGAGTCTGAATCCTCAGATGCAACATGAATGAAAAACTGCATGTGTGAGTGTGTAAGAGAGAGAGAGAGATTTTCTCATAATTTTCAGCTACTTTAAGTCCAATTTCCTCTAACGGTTTTTTCTTTTTTAGCTCCTAACTCTGCTTGCTTCCCACACACACACACACACACACACCATGTCACTCTTAAAGACCTCCTTCCTGTGTGCCACTGGAAAACGTATCCCTACATTCCCAAATGAAGACGAGGGATTCCTCCTCCCCCTGCCCCCTTTCTTCTTCTTCTTCTTCTTCTTCTTTGAAGGCAGAAATCTTTTCAAACGCCGACGTTAAGTGAGAGTTTAGTAGATAGTTGTGGAGTTAATGTGATATTTATGAGGCCGGATTTAGAAAAATGAAGCTTCCAACTAAATGTTCCCTTTTTCGGTAAGAAGATGGAGAGGCTGAAGTGAACAACAAACTGTTGTAATAACACAAATGACTAAAAAGTCCAATCCTAACTTGTATGTCATGTGGGTCAATCCATTTGTCTAGATACCTCAGACACAATGCTTGAGGTGCAAGACGGCCAAAAACATCAAATCTCAAAAAAAAAAAAAAAAGGGGGGCTGAGAGTTACATTTTTCCCCGCTGTGTGTTTACTCTCATGACAAAGCACACGTTCGCTCTATTTGATGTCAATATAAGCGCTTAGATTCCTTAGAGAGAGGCTTAAGTGTGTGTTATGATCTGACTCAAGTGGCCGCAACAGCAGAAAAGGGAGACACACACACCATGATACCAAGGTAACAAAAGAAACAAATTAACCCGAATGAAATAAAATTACAGACTAAATATTTACAGCGCAGGGTGTGTGGATGTCAGCGAAAGTAAAACAACAAACCGGAACAGGTGCCTGGAAGGAGAAGCAGCGGCAAGGGGGGAGAGCGAAGGAGCTGCGGCGGCGGTTGAAATAAAGCAGGAGCAGGTGGTTACTCCAATCAATCACCTGCAGGGCGAGAAGAGACGCAGGTTAGTTAACAGACTCTCAGCAGGACGCCACGGCCTTTCTCTATCTCGCCACTGATGGAAAATGTATCTCTGACCTTTTTTTTTGTGGGTTGCCAGCTCTCCAGGTTGAAGATGATCGAGCGGCAGCAGCAGCAGCAGTGATGAATGAGTTTTGTCATATCTCTTGTCCAGACTTGACTGAAGGAACAGCGCGCCTTCATAGCTTTTTTTTTTATAAAAAGATGATCCCAAAATCATACAACAAGGTTAAAGATTAAAAAAAGCCAAAAACCATCTTTAAATTGTAGAAGATACTCATCTACCGGACGTTTGTGATGTTTTGCTTTTTCAAAAACAAAGAAAGTCTGATGAAAGAAACCCACAGTGAGGTGCAGCTACCCTGATAGTGACATCATCACCTGGTCTCTCTCTCTCTCTGTAGTCTGTCAAAGTCTGAAGACAAGAATCAAGGTTTGATTTTCAGGCTTTCAAAACTCATGAATGTGCAGTTTTAGCTAAAATCTGCAGGCTTGTTGTCGTCTGTGGAGATGAGACAGACGACAGTGTTTGTTAATTCGCAGCAGAAGAAGAGAGCTGACCTTTGAACCTTCCTGTCATCACCCTCAAGCCCGCAGCAGGAACAGAGCCGTGAGGCGATCGCAGGTCACGGCTCTGGCCCACACGCAGTCGTTTCCAAAGAGACGTCTGTAATATGATGAACGTTTCTCTCTGAGCTTTACGAAAACAATCTGATCGGACCCTGCGCGTCGTCAAGATTGAAGCCGGTAGGTCCTCTCAGATCATTTTCATGCCATTCGTGTGTGTGTGCAGAATGAACAGGAAGTCCAAACAGCAAAAGCATCTCCATACCTAACCCCTGCCCCCCTTTAGTCCCTAATCTGTGAGTGGCATTGAAATATAAAACTTTTATCATAACACAGTACAGTAAAGTCCAATGATGCACCAAATAAATCATAATAATGATAGAAATAAACAAATAAAGTAAGTAAATATGCATGTTTATGGATACATACACACATATATATGCATGAATGTTTAATTTTAAGCATTTTGGGGCCAAAAACGACCTTGGAGAACCTTTCATTGGAATAAATAAGGCGCCCACTTATAATTAGTCCATGATTATATTCCTTTAGCTTCTCTGTCGAAACAGACCGGCCTGAATGAATCGCTGCAAAACCTGAAACCGTCGAAGGCAGCTCAGGGATTTTATCATGTTTGCATTTAAGGTGGAAAAACTAAATGTTCTTAACAATTTAGTTGTTGGCAGACTGTTCTGCTGAACTGAAATATGATCAGAAAAAAAGAGAGAGAGAAAGAGTTTAGGGCAGAGTTACAAATGTTTCCACATTACTGAAGTGCACACGCAAGTCATTTACTTAAAACCACTGGATGTCATTCATCTTTCCAGGTAAGATGAAGCACATCTGGACCTGCGTCGGAGTCCCCATAGTCTCTGTCGCAAGTGTTTTTTTTTTTTTCCATTCCAGCCTTTACTCCCAGTTTGTTTCTCACATGGCTCGTTAAAATGAGCATTTTATATTTGATTTAAAAGAAAAACAAACTGGTAATGCCAGTTGTTGGCACACATGGACACTTCGCTGTGGATCAAAGAGCAAAATGCTCCAAAATGGAGACAACATGTCACTATCTGTTCTCGTCCGAGCAACGTTCTCATGAGCTCACTTGGCAAAATCTGTCATGACTAAAACTGGATAGCTTTTTTTTTCCCCCCCCCAAAAAAAATTGAAGAACAAAAACAAGCAAGAACTTTTAAAAAATGTCCCGTCGACATCTTTAATTTGTTTAGTCTGTTTTAATCTGTTGACTCTGGACTTAACGGGCTCTGCTTTCTTTGATCCGGTTGGCAATGATAAGGACGCTAGATGGATACTGCAAGCTGCAATCTGTGCCCTTGTTTTGCAATGACATACAACGTTATGTCATCTGCATAGCTGAGAGCTGTTACACTTGTTAGACTGGAACTTGACGCCGTGCCAGATGTGCTGCGGCTCATTGTGAAAACCTCTCTGGGTCGTCGAACCGTAACACAAGAAGCTATTGTGAACTCGCTCTTATAACATAATTGTACATTTAAGGTGTAATTTCATCACTTTCACAAATATCAAAGATGCTACTTGTTCTGTCCAAAGACCTTTTAATTCAGCTGGGCTGCGCTGGCGCCTTTTTGTTGTAACATGATCATGGTTTAATTTCCCTTTTTAGGCCTCCTGGAAAAAAAAAGAATGACTCACCATAAAAAAAGGGCTTTGGACAAACATTTCCAGCACTTTCCTCAAAAAGAGTCAACTTTCTAATATGTGTAAAAATAGACACGGTTCTTACTAGCATGCTAAAGATATAGCTGAGAGAAAACAAAGTGAAAGAAAGCAGTAGAGAGGAAGATAAATGGAGATCACCTTATCAACATCTAAACACCCCCAACGCCCCCCCAAAGCAACCAAACAGAAGTATGTGAGTGTTCTTGTTCTGGTGACCACTATGGGAAAGCACTTCATCAACAACAGCAGTGCAGAAGACATAAACCAGCTGTGTGTGTGCGTGTTTGTGTGTGTGTGTTACTGGTCTGTTCTGTTATCTGTAGGAGGCGGCAGGAAGTTCAGGTCCCGTCTGGGACAAAGTCAAGACACAAGACCCAGAGAAGGAGAGAGATAGAGAGAGAGAGACAGAAAAGGAAGGCGAGAAAGTTTGCAAGAGCTTAGATGTGAGGAATTAACACACACACACACACACACAAATAATATGAAATGTGTGTGCAAGTGTGCAAATGAAAAACCGATTAAACGTTAAAGAGACAGTTGACAGAAGCAGGGAAGGAGAGGAGATAGCGATTGTTTAAGTTAGACAGATAAAGATGAGACACAAAGACGTAGCAACGGGCAGATTATCAGCTCGTTTTTTGTTTTTTTTCCCCTAGACATCAAATAAATGAACATGTCAGCTTTCAGCAAAGCTTTCATCACGAGACAAGATACTAAATGTTCGGCTTCCGAACGCAATAACACCGCCATGAGCGACGGCTAAATGTCGCCACGTAAAGGCCAGCTCTGCTTTCCCTAGATAAAAATCAAATAACGTCAATTCTTGTTGATCTTTATCTGCAAAGCAACCTGTTTTTTTTGTTGTTTCTTTTAAATAAAACCTCAAGACAGTGGAATGAATGAACAATGACGCCAGAAAGACTTGATTTGAGTCTTCATAATGTTGAATCATCGAGCCTATACATTGAAAGGACTTGATGTCCGCTATGTAAAAACCATTTTAAGACAGTTTAAAAGGAAAAATGCCAAGTCAGCCTTCAGACTGAAAACTAAAGAGTCCCAAAAACCCATTTGGGGTCTTCGTAGACCCTTTGTGCCTCGTTGGGGTCGTGTTGTTTGAGGTAAAGCTGCTAAGACGATGACACATGTGCAGTCCGTGAGTCTGAAGGCTTATCAGACACCGAATAACTGACCAGAGGTTAATAATATTATGAAAAATGATTTTTACTGCTCTGGAAAAGTTATTTGGCAAAAAAATGATTTTATCTTTTGTTGTGACGATCACGAGGGGAAACAGTAGGAATTACAAGCTTCGTGTTTCAAAGTAATCTACCAGAAATGTGAGCTTGCACGTATTTAATTGGCAAAACAGTCCCCTTTTCCAGTCGTCGTTCCATTGCGTTGCGGCAAAACTTGAGCCAGGTTCAACTCTTTTGCCGGACGATCCTGCGTTGTTTTGTTTGTTTTTTTTTTGCTGGAGCCTTCTGCGTCGTCCCAATGGCCTCATTCAAATAAATGACAACACTGTTAGTTTCCCGCAGGGCTAAAGTCAGTCTGAACATGGCCTTGTGACATGACTTGGACTTAACTTCAAAAGCTCTGATAGAGACTTGTTCTAAGAGACTGATACATTGATTTAGACTTGCACGTAAAAACCAAGAAGTTCTCCCAAACTAAACAATAAAATATGTAGTTTCCCTTCCAAAACAACCAATTTGAATGTTTTCTATTGCTGAAAACATTCAAATAAAAGAGTCTCAACACAGTTGGTACTGTATGAGACGACTCAATAGTGTACAACTTGTAAGTAGGTTATATACTTCACTCGTGCACTCGTTGTACTGCCTTCAACTCCAACCTCGATTGCTTCCTCTGCCAAAGGCTGAAGGTCTGCAAGTATAGAGTTAATGCACGAACAATATCTGAGGTCTGTTGTCTCTATTTTTGGCTTCGCTTCTCCCAGTGGGCAACCCATTAACCCTCCCATTTCCCCTCTCCCTGCCTACCCTCTTTCTCACTCGCCCCCTCTTCCTACAGCATTTCATGAGAGCGTAGTGAAGACGGTCAAAGCTGATCAGTAGTGCCTTGCCCATGAGTGGCTGTTGAAGATGGTTGGGGGAGGAGGGGGATTATTTAATCGGTTGATCTATACCGATATTGCTACCTTGTTGAAATATTTGATAAGTGGAGTTTCTGGTCAGTCGAGTCCTCCTCTAATCTTGCAGTCTCGTATTCATCTCCTTTATCAGCAGTTTATTTTCCACCATGTTTCTTTCCCCCCGCACTCCTCACTCTCCTCTTCTCCTTCCTCTTGGCTTGCATCGTGTTTTCAAGATAAGCTAATGATTTTTAAAGTGGCCTGATTTATCACCACAAATGTGTTGCTATGCGCTGGAACCCTTTCAAGACAAGCAACCCTGGATTTTTTTTCCTTGAATGGGACTTGGAGGTTGACTCGACGAAGCGCAACAAATAGCTGACGGATAAACGGACTTCTGCTTTAGATGTCAATTTAGATTCGGCCTGTTTAGGTCAGAAAAATCTTTTCAACGAACAACGGATGAAAATTTTTGCTCTCTAGAGAAACTGAAGAAGAGGCTGCAAAGATGGGTTTTCATGGCTTTGAAATGTCTTTATATCTTGCAGAAAATAGTCTTTTATGATAATATTTTACATTTGGGTTCAGCAAAACCCAAAAAAACCAATGCTAATGTTGGTTAATTAAAGATCCAAATAGTCTTCTGAGGTTTTTCACTTTGCTAATCTCTTTATTTTTCTACCTTAAACATTAGAAAATAGAGACTATGACATATTAAATGTGTTTAAATGTGTTGTGGAAGCAAGATCCAGTGTTTATTTGGTTGTTCAGTGTTTTCTTTTCTACAATAAATCACCTGAATTTATGAGTCAGATCAATCTAATCTCCTGGATTATATTACAGTGTTAACATATCTCAGGTTTTAGACCATCTTTTACTTTCAAGTAAACGAAAACATCTATCAGATAACTCCTACGTTTATGATATAGTCGGCTCTTTGCTTTTGTGATTCGCGTGTGATAAAGTTGTGTATGTGTTTCAGCGAAGCTCTAAGCGAGGAGCGAGATTAGAGAGAAGTTTTAAGAGATCCCCTAGTTGCCATAACAAGTAAACAGCAACCACAGTGACTTTGTGTGTTTCTGCTCACCAGCCACCTAAGCTAGCTGCCTCCTGGACACTATCTGATGGAGTGACATAAGCCAAAGAAAGTCAACCATCACAAAATGGAGGCAAAAAAAAAAACAAAACAAAACAAAACCATGTGTGTGTTTTTTAAAAAGAAACATAACGGTTCTGTTTAAACCTTTAGTGTGTTTTTTTTTTTTTTGGTGCTTGTTTAGGAGGATAGATGCAGACACGCCTCTTGTCTTTCTGTCTCTCCCAAAATAAACAGGCCGAGATGGGAGGCAGAAAACAGTCGGAGGATGAGTCACGCTTACTGATTTATCAGCATTATAAACACATCTTTCAGAAGAGAGGAAAGGCTTTGAAACAGGTGTTCGTCAACTGACACCACAACAACAACAAAAGAAAAAGTTTCACTCTCTCTGATTGTGACGCCTGAGATGTCCTTCTCAAAACTCGGATTGTGAAGTTGTAAATGTATGTGTGGGGTTTGTTTCTGGGTGGCGGGTCGGCACTCTTTATCCTATTCATTCTTATTTTTCAGTCATTTCTGACTTTTCATCGTCCCTCCTTTGATGCACGGTCAAATTACATTACCGCATCAGATAAGGAAAAGTTTGTAGACTGACTTGAAGTGGGGGCCTGCGAAAAGAAAAGAAAGGCACTGAATGGATATTTCAACACAAGTCAATGTGGAATCGACTGCAGTTAAATACAGTAGACTATGTGCTGTATAAGAAGTAATGAAACTATGCCTGTTCAGGAGTTCAAAATCAGTCTGGTTTTAACATTATCACTAAATTCCTCACTGTCACACAAAAAAAACAAGTTCACAACTAACTTCCAGGTGTGATTGTTTTATCGACTGAAACTGTCAAAAACCTTGCAAATATATCACAAGATAAGAAGGACGAGTAGAAGAAATAATATGGGCCACATGTCTGAACTGACATTTAATCAAAATGTTGTTTAATAATGATTTTAACTGTTATTTTTTCCCCCCAATAGTCAGGTGAAATGATTACTGGAGTCTTTTACACTGTTGTACGTCAAGAAATAAATCCTCTAAAATCACAAACTATCATTTTTACTTTACTGTTTCCAAATGGATGAAACAAACGAGACATATTGTGTCGATTAATGAGTTTAAGAGGCGCTGGTATTTTTCCATCTTTAGTCCGAGCCAGGCTAGCTGTTTCCCCCTGCTACCGGGCTATATGCTAAGCTAGGCTAATCACCGCTCCTTTTCAAGCTTGTAGGAGAACCTATGATGGCTGCAAAACTTGCGAAAAACGTGAAAGGCCCTCTCTAGAGGCAGTGTTTGGTTTGTCTGTTCTGGGCTACTGTAGAAACATGGCGGCTCTGTGGAGGAGGACCCGCTCCCTACGTAGATATAAACGGATCTTTCTATGCTAATGAAAACACAACAATTCTTGTTTTCAGGTGATTATACACCAATGAGAACAATGCCTTTATATTATTATATTACTTATATTATATATTCTATTATATTCCACTTCTGCCAAGTCTGTTCCACTAGATGCCACTAAATCCTACCTTTAATCATAGCGATAGCAGATAAGGAAACAGATATTTGCCAACCAATCACCTATCAGATAAGAAAACACTAGCATAGGTTGGTTTTAAAGTCAATGAGAAACAACGTGTTTTTTCATCTAGTTTGGAGGACTTGTTGTCTCTTCACAGCCACTGATCCCAACAATCCCCACATTTCCAATATGTCTGCCAGATGGAGCATCATGTCACCTGAGATTTCTATACCTTATGCAGCTGTCACTGCTGGAATGTGAAAACTTGTTGCGTCCCGTTTTGGGGCCTCGTCATCATGTCCCTCACCCCCTTCAGCTCCTCCACCTCCGCGCACTGCGGTGCCGGTCAGTCTTGAGAATGAGGGGCCCTCCCTCAGTGACCGCCAAGTGGCTGTTTCATAAAGATAAGTGCCATTCAGAAAAGAAAGAGCTCATGATTAATTCAAAGAGTGCTTATGGCAGAGACTGTCATCACCTGGATATAAGGAGACTGTATGGATGGTACATAACCTGTGGTTGAACCCTGCTTCAGTGGAGACCAGACGAACTCTGTGGGAGGCAGAAACAAAAAAACCCTCCTCCAATGAAGCACACATCAAACAATTAGATGGAAAATCTCCAAAAAATATAGTTTAAAAGATTGTAACTTTAGTATCTTTGCATATTTTCATGCTAATTTGATTTTGGTGATGTAAAAATGTCAGTTTTGTAGTGTCGATTGGTGGTTCCCAACCTTTTTGTCTTGTGACCCCTTAAAATGAAGCAAAATCTACTTGTCAAAGGGTGAAGATGTCTACAAGTCATGACCAAGTCAACAAACTATTAAAATGAACTGTTTGATGGCTGAAGAGGTGATTGTAAGTAAAGAAAATATATATTTATAGAGTAATTTTCAAAACATTTACAAAGTACTTGGCATTAAAAGCAAACAAACAAGCATGATAGTAACAACACGATTTATATTTATGAAATAGAAAACAGAATAGAGTTTATAAATTATAAATAATATCAGAAAAAACAACAAAATCTGCTGCAAAACAGCAAACATCGGTATCCAAATATTAGAATAACATCTAAGAAAGCTGAATGTATTTTGGTGTGGCATTTTTTTCTTATCAGACTTTCCCTTATATAGATATTTATCTTGTGACCCACTGGGGGGTCCGGACCTACGGTGGCCCCTGAGGACAAAAAGACTACAAGTACAACAAAAAAAAAAGCACAAACATTTACAAAAAAATGTAACAACATCAATAACAATATCAATTGCTCTCAGTAAGCAATTGATTCCATACTTAGGTCACATGAGGACAACGCCATGGCAACCGAGGAAACTAATGGATTGCATTTACTCAAATATCCTTTTACTTTTAATGTGCTATCGATCATTTTGTCATTTTTTTATTTATTTATTGATTTTTTTTTGCCTGTTAAATTATAAATCAGTTAAGAGTAAATTAGTGTTTCAGATAACGCAACGTGTATTTAAATGCGTGCTGCAGAGTCAGAGGGTTCGTCTGGCAGGTCAGGGCTTCACATCTGGACCGATTTGTCTTGTTTTTGACATCATGTTGGTAGAGTCGGTTCAGAGAGACTGACAGAAAGACAGAAAGAGAGAGAGAGAGAGAGAGAGAGAGAGAGAGAGTAGTGGTACTCGACTTCATTATCTAAACAGTCTGGAAAGTTGTCCTTGGCCTCATTTTTGGTAACATAAAACACACAGAAACGATATATTTAACCAAACTACAAACCAGGAACTTTAAAAAAAGGTTTTAAAAAGGAAGGATATAGAGGGGTGGAATAGTTAAAGCAAGCATTTACCTTAATTTTTGACATTTTGGGGGGAAAAGGTTGCACTTGTTTATCAGAGTAAACCTCAGAGGAGAGGGTGAGGTTGACAAAAAATTAAAGAAAAGGGTAATGTGATGAGTCAGATAATTAACTTTAATCCATCGGTCCCCTACAAAGCCCAAAACAATGACGTTCACTTGCACTTTGTTCTGCCACATTGCACAACACCTCATAACTTTTATCACCCATTAATGCTGAAGAAAGGAGGCTGGAGTGACGAGTGGAGGAAGTCCAAAAAATCTGCTTCATGTCGGCCTCAGTTGAGTTCAAGAGGGAACTCTGTTTGGTTTATTTTTTCCAGAAGCCTCCACACACACACACACACACACACACACACACACACACACAAACACTCACACACCCCAAGACAGTTTTCTGCAGAAGACCAACTAGAAAGGCTGGTTGTTGTTTCTGTATCGTGCTGCCATCTAGCTTTCAGAGGAGGAAATAAGCACAGTGTGGAAGCAAAGAGACATTAAAAATGCAAATTGACACATCTGAATATTTTAAAAAAAAGATGTTTCTGTCACCAAAGCTTTGGTTTTTCTTCACAGGAAAATACAGAATATCTTAGGAAAGGGTTTCTCACTATAAAAAGCCAAAATTATGACACTTAAATAAAGATATATACGTAATTGTATGCATAATATAATTGTACTTCGATGATGTTTTAATCCTCTATATGTGCCACATTTATCCAAATAACTGTTTCTCATCCTTTACTTCAAGGAAATATAATTATTTACTAGTAAATAGTGCATAAAAATAAAATTAACCCTTCTAATGTGTTTAGAAGAGAGTTTTACACCTTTTAGTGTCAGCGGGTCAAATTTGACCCGTGTTTGAATTGATTAACAAGCACTGAAAAAAAACTAATTATCATCCAGAAACATGTTTTATCTGCTCAGAGACTTGTTAATCAACCATAAACATCATATATATATACTTTCTTTGATATTTTATGCACCTTAGACCACATTTAACTTACAATGTAAAAATCGTTTTTAGTTTAAAAAAGGCAAAATGTATCAGTTTATTTATCAATCGAATTCAAGTCAATACGCTTTCTTGGCGTGAAACATAATTTTAATATTACATAATATTATTACATTATTTTTTTATAGGGTTTTATTATTATTGTTTTTGGTTTTTTTGTATTTTTTTGATGGTTTGGCATCCTTTTATTTCTCTGCATAAACAATTGGGTCAAATTTGACCCGTAGCACAACAGATGTAACTTTATTTAAGGAAAAAAGATCAAAATGTGTTTTATCATATTCTGTAGGCCGTGGTAGAGGATGTAATGAAGCCTTAAAAGTATTTTTCACACATCAAAACTTGAAAACGGGTCAAATTTGACCCTGACACAATAGAAGGGTTAAAAATTATTTTAATATGAGTATGCAAATAGATTGAATATTTTCCAAACATAAATTGTAACTTTTTATTTTTATGACTTTTTTAAGACTTTTAGATGTTTCATTTAATCTAAAATGTGGAAGATCTATCCTGCAAACATGTTTTCATTTCCTCAATTACAGATGAATTAAAGTATTGTTGTACTAAAATATTTAAATTATGTTTTGCACATAAACCTGCCCTTCCTTAAGAGGTCAAAGGTCAGGATTTCAGCAGATATCATGTCCTGATGAAAGTAAAAAGCTATGAAGCTATAGTCAGATGTTTTTTTTGAGACAAAGAGATACTGAATAACTTTTAACCACAGTAAAAATATATATATATATCAGGTGAAACTGCAGTAAAATACCACATGTGTATGAGCTACAGTCATATATAAAAACAGTGGATTCAGTCCAAGATGTTGGACTTCATGCACGGCTGCTGCTGCATTCCTCACAGTCACCGTCTGGTCTGAAGAAGAAGTTGTAAAAACGTAAAGTAAATCAAACATCTCCATGTCTGACTGAACGGAGCTGGAAGATAAAACCTCCGTTGATGTGTTCATGAAGTTTTATTGCACCACCCTGTCAGTTCTTAAAGGGGAACGCCATCATATGTTAGGATACCTTCGGTTTACTCTCACTCACTGGCTTAGATTTAACTTTCAAGGTCATGTTTTCTGTGTTGTTTCTGGATATTTGTGGGTTTAATAACCAGAGAAAGCATTTATAATAACACACAATTTACACTTCATAGATTCTGATTGTTTTTAGAGTCAATATCTTTAAATCTGACTGTTTTTAGGCATTTAAAATGTCTTTATTTGGATTTTCTCCACCACAATTATATTCCCAGCTGTGTGGAAAAGGCTTTTTAAACAGCATCATGTAGACAGACAGATGTTTTTTATTGGTTTTACAAATATTTCTTATCAAGACATGAAAGAAGCTAATTGAAAGCAAACTGGGAGTTGAGATTGAAGATTCATAACTGACCTTGAAACAGCCGACAACACAATCTCACCACAAGGTCAAGTAGCTGTTCTGTATTAAACCAACACAGAAAAGTAAAAATGGAAACTCAAACATCTACAAATCTATTGAAACCTGGGGAAAACTTTATCTGCTGAAGAAGATTGTTTGAGACGATCAAAAGCTCCAAATCAACTAAATGGACCTTGTGGTGAGATTGTTTTTGTCAGCAGCGGATGTTTCCGAGGTCGAGAACAAACTTTCAATCTCAACCTTTAAGCCAGCGAGGATGTGAAGTGGTGAGCAAAAATGGAAAACTGAACATCTACAAATTCATGACTTATGGGAAAACTTCTATCTGCTGATGAAGATTGTATGATATGGTTGAAAGCTCCAGAGCAGTTACAACTCCCTCCCTTGTATTCTCTCTTGAGGGGTTCCCCATGGCTCCGCATTGGGACCACTGCTCTTCTCTTTATATATGCCGTGAATTACGTGTTAACTTCCATTTATAGGCAGATGATGCTCAGATATATTTTCCTTTACAACCAGAAGATCCTTTAATTTTAATTTATTTAATTGTTCTGTGTTTTCAAGTGTTTCTGTAATGTGTACCTGGGATGTTACACTTTAAATAAACTTCTTACTCTCTTACAAAATGAACCCTGTAGTGAGATTGTCAAAACTGAGAGCTTATTTTAGTGTCCTCCTCCTTCTGTAGTACCTTACTACTGCTGCTGCTGCTGCTGCTACTAAAGGTCTTATACATATAGTACAACTACTAATACTAGTCTAGGATATAAAGCTGCTGCTAATATATAATAAAATATTATGTTATGTGGACAATGATGATAATAATGATCGTCATCACTACCATCGTCATAATTTTCACTACACACCTCAGCTGATGCAGCTTACAGCTACAAGAGTCCTGATTGGATTTGATATAATCTGACAGGACAGGTCCCACACTTGTTCTAGGTCGTCTCTCACACACACTCACACACACACACGCAAGGACATGCACATCACACGCACATACACACAGACTGCAAACCTGCTGCTCCGTCTTCTCCTGCAGACACACCGCCTCAGCTACATGGGTTTTCGGAGAGGTGATCAATGACAGGATTTATTTGAAGACGTTCCTGGATTTAAAGAAAAAGGGGGAAGTGATGAAACTTGCCATCACTGTAGCACTTTGGTGCAGAAGATTTGCCTTGGAGAGAAGTAAGACCTGTCCATCTCATCAATGCATGGTAGGAAACCTTTAAAGATCCTCTCCAGACGTGTTTTAAATACTTCTTGAAAAATATGCTTTGAATAAGGCTAAGCTAGTAGGCTAGTATGTGTCTGATGTGTTTTTCCATTAAAAAAAGGTCAGAGATTCATAATAAGACATCTACCTCATAAATATGCAAATGTTTTTCAATTAACAAGTTTAACTGCTGCACACAAGATGTCTCCTACTTCACTGAAAACTCCACTGTATGTGCACTGGAGGCTTTACGTTTCCACATCACATTTGTCTAAGTTGCCTTCTAGACCACGATTTGCTCAAAACTAGCTATGATGTCATAAAATCTGCCTGAAATACAGATTTCTGGTGAGCACAGAAAAACGTTCAACTTTCAGTAGCTGAAAGTAGTGAGTGAAAGTAGTGTCCGACTCTGCACATACGTTATTCTGCACCGTGAAGCTCAAACATTCAAGTAACAAGACGGCATAAAAAGAATAAAAGATGCAGATGCATTTAGAGAAATTTGCAAGAGAACACAGGACATTTATATCAATATATCCAAACATAAACAGCATGAAGTTGCAGTTTTTATGTATGTGAGGGCAGATCTGCAAACTGTCTGACTGATTTGTTGTCTTCATTCAGTTACTGAAAGCTGAAATGTTTTAACTCTGTTGTACTGACATATAATATCAGGCATTTTATGCCTAGCGTACTTTGATTCATCTTTTCTTGTGCATAGTATTGATTCAGATTCTCAAACGAGGATTATAATACAGTGCGGGCTAATGACAGGGTCACAGCAGATAATCCTGCCGTCGCTGACTGAGCCGGGAACAATCTTTACTCTAAAGTCACTAAAACAGTTTTATGTTTCAAGCTTGTTTGTCAAAAAGAGATCTAGAGAAGTTAGCTACTTGTAAAAGTTTCCTTTAAAGCTCAAATAATGACATTTTGTAATCCGCCACAAGGATTTACGTGGACAGCCACAGATAAACACTGAAAACCGAACCTTTTAAATATCAACAGTGCATTGTGGGAGTTGAGTGTCAAACAAGTCAGACAAATTAAACTTGTAAACATCATCCTAAAGGTTATAATCAAAGTATAAACCTATGCATATGTCTCTAACATGCTCTCCAAGATGAATTATCACGTGGACTGAACATGCAGACCACAATCATCACACATCACACACAAGATTTAATAAAAACACAAATATCCTTGAGTCAATTACTTCTGTGTATTCAGTAAAAACTACCTGCAAAAACGCTGTAAGGTAGTTAAAGTGGCTACAAAACTACTATCACAGTGGGACAAAATAAATTTACACCTAATTTCCTTCAAATCTTTCATTTCAGGAAAGCAGCAACGTCACCATCAGACCGTCTTCCTCCAGGTTTCTGTGAGCGCTGGAGGCGGTGAGACTTGAGATGCGACAACAGCGCCGAGCCTCTCTCTCCGAACCTCAAACATGGAAGCAGACACAAGACAAAACTCCTGACGTCCAACCATCCTCCTTCCCTCCTCCTCATCTTCACTGTCTCCATTATGCTCCTTCCCAACTTCAGTTTCCCTCCTTTCATCTCCCTGTTTTATCTCACCTGCCTCATCCTCCCTCTTCATCTCCTGCATGCCACTCCTCTCCTAATCTTCCTCCCCGTCTTTCATCCCTTCCCTTGTCTCCTCCGCTCAGTCCATCTCTTTATGGTCTCCTGAGGTTCCTCTTGGTTCTCCTGGCTTCCCTGTGCTTACTGCCCTGCCCAGTCCATGGAGCTGTGTTTCGGGTTGCGGTGGTGGGCCCCTGGGTGTGTGACCCCCTTTTTGCCAAGGCTCTTCCCAATGTGGCAGCACAGCTCGCCGTCAACCGCATCAACAAGGACCCCTCGCTTTCCCATGCTGCCACGTTCGATTACACTGTGCTGCAGGTACACAGCACAAATATGTTCACTAAACCACTAAAAGTAGATTAGTCAGCATTAGATGTGCTGATATGCATAAATGATGTCATGGTCACAGTTTAACATCTCTACGCAGAGTTTTTCTGAATTAGCTAGGAAAGTTACGTTTAGCAAGGGGGCTAAGTTAGGCGACTTAGCTAAAGGAGCACCATTAAGCAGAAAAAAAAGCAGAGACACTGGAAGGATAATGTCAGCTAACTAACACCAGTGTGGCTACCACTTTGCTAGGAAAGAGTAATACTATATTTGAATGAAAATAGGTCTACAGCCATGCTAGCAGTTCTATAAGGCTGCACTTTGACATAACCCTAAATGCTAATGCTGCCTGATCTCACAGAAATACTTGAAATGACCACGAACGACCTCTTAGTTTTAACACATTAGTGGTGGCATTTCACGTGTTTCTGTAAGATCAGGTTGTGCTAATGCAGCATGCTAATATGCTCACAATGACAAAGATGTGTTAGCATGCTAATATTTGCTAATGAACACTGAAGACAAAGTACAGCTGAGGCTGGTGGAAATGTAAATAGATTTGCAAGTATTGGGTCATAAAGTAAATTGAAATTTTGACTGGATGATGGCACCAAATGAAAAGTTAATGTACTAACAAAAGTTAATACATTTCATCTTGAACGTCTCAACCAGATGTTATCAAAGTGAGAGGGATTTATAGGAAACATAAATGTCTTTACATAGCTGAGGGTCAGACTGCAGCACAAATACCTGGGAACTAGTGTAGCATTGACCGTTGGTTGACTGATTGATTGGACTCTTCAGGAGCCATGTGAGACATCAAGGGCGCTGGAGAAATTTGTGGGTTTCCATACGAAGGCCTCAGCGTACATTGGACCGGTCAACCCCGGCTACTGTGATGCTGCTTCAATGCTGAGCAAAGGCTGGAACAAAGTAAGTGGTGTACATGTGTACGGCTGCAGGGATGCGTGTATCAGTATCTGAAATGCCATGATTTAATAAACTACTTGGTGATGAGGTTGTTTTGTCTTGTTTCCTCTTCCAGGCAATGTTTGCTTGGGGTTGTGTTGGCTATGAGTTGGACGACGTTCGGAGCCACCCAACCTTCGCCCGCTCCATGCCGAGACCAACCTGGGTGCTGCTCAGCGTCATGAACTACTTCAGGTGGGCCCAGATTGCCATCATCTCTTCCTCAGATGACATCTGGGTGGAGACGGCCAACAAGGTTAGACTTATCTCCGTTTCAGTTAATCATATAAAACGATTGACGGCACAAGAACCCATCTGCCATCACAACACCACGACTCACTTGTTTTAAGTGGGAATAAGTTGCTCGGCTTATTTTCTGGTCTGATTTCGGCGTCTCTGTTCTGTCTACTGTAGGTAGCTGACTCTTTGAGGAGCCATGGTCTGTCAGTCAGACTGGTCAGCTTTATGGAGAACACACCTCACGGCATCAGAAGAACTCTGGCCAGAGTTCGCAAGAGGAAAGAAATACGAGGTGAACACTGACTTTTGTTAATCTGTGTGAACCCTGGACCTCTTTTTGACACTATTTTCTTGTCCAAAACTTAATGTCATCTTATACTTACTGTTACTGATTGACCTTTCAAGTGTAAAATATTTGGCACCATTGCCTTAATGATCAAATCTGCAACCACTTTAGCTACTAAAATGGCTGCAACTACATAATTTAAGAATTAATTTATAAAACATAATGAAAGGATGAGAAGAACTTGTAACCTGAACTTCTGTGTCATGTGTCGTCCTAGTTGTGATCCTCTGCATGCACTCAGCGCTGATTGGCGGTGAAGTCCAGAAGCTCCTCTTGGAGACGGCCTATGACATGGGTATGATTGACGGCTCCCTGATCTTTGTGCCCTACGACACCCTGCTCTACAGCCTGCCCTACCGCAACGTGAGCTACCCGTCTCTGAAGAGCAACAGCAAACTGCTGCGGGCCTACGACGCCGTGCTGACCGTCACCATCAACTCGCCCCAGGTGTCGTTCTTCGAGGCCTACAGAGAAGCCATGGAGAACGGAGAGGTGGCGAGGACGTTGAAGCCACAACAGGTGAACACTCGTTTCTTGCGTGTTTAGAACAAGATTCCCTTAAAGCAAGGAAGTTTAACCTGACATCCGTCTTCTTTGTCCTGCAGGTGTCTCCTCTCTTCGGCACCATCTACAACTCGGTCCACTTCATGGCTCATGCAGTGCAGCGTATTCGGCAGTCGAGGGAATGGATGTCTGGAGGAAACTTGGCACAACACACGCGCAACCTGAACTTTCAGGTATTTGCATTCAAAACAGTAAATGTGCCAATGTATGTATGATCTCAAAACAATAATTTGTGTCTAGTTTGTACATAAAACCTGTTCAATCGACCATTGTGGCCTCCAGATCAGGTTAACAATGGACCACCTTCTTTTTAGTATCAAAACCCCTCAGTTTAAGGTTACTGGTGTGATGAAAAGCACATAATAAAAAGGGCAATTCCAACTAAGCTCTTTATCTTATTTACGTTGCAGGGTTTCAGCCACCAAATCAAAACCAACGGCTCTGGAGCGGCTCTGCTGGACTACCTCATACTGGATACAGACGGGCTTTCCTGGGAGTTGAAGCCAACATACAGGTATCTACAGGCTGAGACTGTTTCTTATTGCAAAACTGGAATAATAAGAGAAATAATGAGTGGTAAAACGTTCAATGGCACATGGATGAGGTAAGGGAAGTCAGACTCCATTTGCAGTTTCAGTGTAAAGCTTGCATGTTGACGAGATGTAGGACCATACCGATATTTTTGAGGTTTGAGTTGTCATAAATTAGCTTGCATTTTATTTTAAGGTGTACCTTTTGTCCCCTCCCCCGTACTCACAGAAACATATGCGATCTCAAGTGTACTAATAACTAAATACTGATCATATTACTGGATGACAGGATCGACATGGAGGCCGGCATGGTGCGCTTTTTGGGTCGAGACATTCACTTTCCTCGCGGCTATGGACCCAGAAAGGACTCCTCCTGCTGGTTTACTCCTGGAGTCCTCTGCTCAAGAGGTGAGGAAGAATATATACTTTATATTTATGTGTTCTGGATGTTTTGGTTTACTATGATCAAGGACATTACGAATAAATATATCTAAAAAAAATCCAATTGTGTCCTGTAGTCTGGTTTCTCTTCTCTTCAAAAAAAAGACCTTTAATGTTTTTAGTTGACTCTCGTTTCTGTTCGTTCCAGGTGTGGATCTGTTCTCGACCATCGGCATTTTCTTTGGGGCGGCTGTTTTTTCTATTTTTGGCGTGGCGATAACATACTGTGTCAGGTAGAGTCTTACATCACTTTGATCCGCCTGTAGCTCATATGGACGTTAGATATTTTATTATTTTTTTATAAGCACATTTCAGGACTATTTATCCCTCGCTCCAACTGTCTCCCTCTTTGTTTCTTGTTGTTTAGGCGACGCGTCCATCATATTCGACTGGTCAGGGGTCGAGACAAGATCTTACTGACTCTGGCTGACGTCACCTTCATAAACCCGTCGCTTAGCAACAAGGTCAGCCTCAATCCGATTGATGCTGACATGGTGTTAGTGGTGTTTCACCTTATTTCTTAAGTTTCTTCCATCCATTATAAATGTAAAATAATGAAAGTGGGTATTGTTTTTAAATGTGTCTTGTATAGTGAGGGATAAGTCTTTTAGTTGAGACACAAAAATAAACGTTTATTTATTCATATATGTTCTTTTATAAGCTTTAAAACACAGCCGGCAAGCTAAAAGCTAGTAGTGGAGTAACTGGAGAGTTACTGAAGGTGGTTTTTGACGTCCACTGATGTGCTGCTCATTTCAAAAACTCACAAAACTGAAAGAAAATGAAATGAAAAGCTGAATACAGTTGTCTCACATTTTGAACTTCCCTCTCTGCAGAAGATGAGTCTGGACGACAGCAGAGCCAGCGGCATGAGGAGCGTGTCCGACCACAGCGTCACGTCACCGGTCTCCTCTCAATCCCCAGCCACCTACGAGAACTCCAACGTCGTCATTTTCGAGGTGAGATAGTGAGTTGAAAATTTACAAAATGAAAGAAAGATGACAGAAAAAAAAGACCCACTAGCCAAAATGAAATGCCTCCTGTCCCATTTGGGTTCAAAAGTAAACATGGCTGATGTGTTTGAGCTTGATTAAGCCTTTGTCCACTTGCCAAAATATCTCATAACTGTCAGTAAATACTTTTTTGTCAATCCTAACATTTAATTATGGTGCTTCTTACTGTAATTTGTGAGGTTTCTTTGGTGTTTTCTGTCCTCCAGGGTGACTGGGCGTGGCTGAAGAGACTTCCTGATGGGTTGTTTAGCCGCATTAACCCCAAAACCAGTGACGTGTTTGAGTTGGTACGTTACATGAGTGGGTTTCATATCACTTTTAGTGAATTAGTTTTTAAAAAAAGTACCTAAGGATCATGACAAAAACCAAACCAAACTGTTTCTGTCTCCAGATGAAGGACATGCGACACGAGAACATCAACCCTTTCCTGGGCTTCTTCCATGACTGCGGCGTGTTCGCCATCGTGACCGAGTTCTGCTCCAGAGGCAGCTTGGAGGACCTGCTGCTGAATGACGACGTCAAACTCGACTGGATGTTCAAGTCTTCTCTCCTTCTGGATCTTATAAAGGTTAATGTGAAGTCGACGGCAGTTTTTGTAAAGCTTTGCAAAGTTATACTTGATTAAAAACAGTGTTTGTTTTCTGTCTCAGGGTATGAAGTACCTCCACCATCGCGGGGTGTCCCACGCTCGTCTCAAGTCCCGTAACTGTGTGGTGGACGGGCGCTTCGTCCTGAAGCTGACAGACTACGGATACAACGAGGTTCTGGAGTCTCAGAGGTTCCCCTACGTCGAACCGCCTGCAGACGGTGAGATGACCTATCAGATTATTAACATCAGAGTTAATGTTCTGCACCGAGTTGCCAGAAGCAAATCAATGCTCTTCTGTGTGTGCCAGAGATGTTGTGGACGGCTCCAGAAATCCTGAGAAGCGGGCATCCGGGGCTCCTCGGGACGCTCCCCGGTGACGTGTACAGCTTCGCCATCATCATGCAGGAGGTGGTGGTCAGAGGACCTCCGTTCTGCATGCTGGACCTGCCCGCTATAGGCAAGACAACAACTCCACAACCACACAAACAAACCTGACAAGGATGACACACCTGCACTGTTATTTTCCTTTGAGAGGGTTTTATATGGTTTGTAGTTAAGATATAAATGTAAAAGTGAAAATCCAGTCTTCTAAACAGCAGTAAGTGAGCTCACTAACCTTTTTATCATAAGAAACTGAGCTATTGGATGTTAAGCTAACAGTAACGTTAGCTTGTATCCTGTCGACCCACTACTCCAGACTATTTTAACAAATACTGGTTGGATTTCTTTTAAATTTTGTACAGACATCCAGAGCAGGAATTCTTTACTGATCTTCTGACTTTCCCTTTTAGTAAAACTAGGAGGATTTTTGGGTTGGATTGAAATGTCTGGACAGCTTTGGATGGATTGAAATTTGGTACAGATATTCATGTCCACTGGCACCTCAGGATGAATTGTAAAACCTTTGTTGATCTCTTAAAGGGGTCATATCATGCTTTCTGTTACTGATATACTGTTATGGTGTCTATGTTAAACATGGTCAAAGTTCCAAAACTTGAGATTAAAGTATGTAGAAATGCTCTCTTCAAGTCAAAGGCCAGGGATTCAACCCGCTTTGAACGATTCATTTGAAACGTTTTTTTTCTACCTTGGCAATGAGCCGACGTCAGCTTGTTGCACATGCCCTTAAATGCTCAGTAGCCTTGTTTGCTCAGGTTCTTGCTAAAGTTTTCCCATGTGTTCGGATTTTTGAGTTCATTGACATAGCCTCCCAAGCGGCTGGATATCGGCCAAGACACAGCTTATGGAAGCTAACCAGTCAGAAATGTCCTTGATGCATCCCCTTCAGCGTTCATCTTTTGCAGTGACCTGCAAAACTAATGATGCCTCCATTAGCTTCAGCTGTACTTTGTGTTTATTGCTATTTGGCAAATGTTAGCATGCTATCACACTAAAGTAAGATGGTGAACATGGTAAACATAAACCTGCAACACATCAGAATATTGTCACTGTGAACATGTTAGCATGTTGACGTTAGCGTGTAGCTACAGCTTCACAGAGATGCTAGCCAGGCTGTAGTCTCGTTGAAGTATTTTCAGGTACTAAGGTGTAAGATATGGACATTTTGGACTAACCGACACTGTTGTCCTACAGCAAAACTGAAACTAGAATGGCTAAAAAAAACCCAATAACCAACAGCTGATGCTTCCTCTGTGTTTTAGATATAATAGAGAAGCTCTGTAAGCCTCCTCCTCTGTGTCGTCCGGTGGTCAGTCCGGACTACGCCCCGTTAGAGTGCATCCAGCTGATGAAACAGTGCTGGAACGAACAGCCAGAAAAGAGACCAAACTTTGACGAGATCTTCGACCAGGTAGGTTGTGTTGAGATAGTAGAAGTGGAATAAATCAGAGACAGATATTTAAAGTTTTTAGGTTACATTTAGAGCTAAATTAAACAAAACATCTACTCTTAAAGGACCAGTCTGTAGGATGTACTGGCATCTAGTGATGAGTTTGCAGATTGCAAGTGTGTAGGAGAACTAAATACTGAATAATTGTTGTTTTGTATTGGCAGAATCAGTTTGGGAGTCAATTTGTAGTTTAATCTGACGATTTTAGGGTGAGGAGATACTTCTTAATAGGCTTTATTGCTTATACTTGATTCATCTGTTAAACCTCGACCTGTTATGTCTCGTCTTCTGCTTGCTCTTTACTCTCCTCTCAGTTCAAGAACATCAACAAGGGGAAGAAGACCAACATCATAGACTCCATGCTGAGGATGTTGGAGCAGTACTCCTCCAACCTGGAAGAGCTGATCAGAGAGAGAACGGAGGAGCTGGAGATCGAAAAACAGAAGACGGAGAAGCTACTGACACAGATGCTGCCTCCGTGAGTTAACAGTCAGCAGTGTCCAGTTATGGTGTTTTTCCCACTGTTTCCACTGCAGATTACTAGTTAAGTTTGTATATACATGAAAAAAAAACCATAAATTATAAATACACTCACATACAGCAAAAAATATGCCTGTTAACGAAGTACAGTAATAATGAGTAAGTTAAATAAGTCACAGTTAATAAGTAAGTAATAATAAGTACAGTGTGTAAGTTTCTTTTCTCCTAAAATGTCCACATTTCTATTGCAAATTAATTTGGTTTCACACAAGAACATGTAATTATTTTAAAGGAGGATTTTAAAATTAACTGTTAATTCCTAACAATGATGAGTTGTGTTGTTTTAGCAGTGCACTGTACATGCGTTTCTGTCTCAAACTCATATAGAAAGGGAAGTTTATTTGTGTTGCGCCTTTAAAAAACATCATTTAAAGTGTTTTATATGAGACATAAACATGAAAAAAGACACAATAGGCAGTTAAAGACACATATGAGTAGGTTTTTAAATGTAAGATATGAACAAAAAGGCCCAAATCTTATTAAATAAATGACATGTGGCAATTTGAGAAGTTTAGGCCTCACTGTTTAAGAACTGAGAGTTGGAGCAGACCTTGTTCCAGATGTTTGTGATGCATAAAAAAACTCAACACCGCCATAAAAACTTAATATCTTTAACTCCAAACATCTGTACATTTCACGCCTATCAGAGTTTTTCTTCCTTCTCTCTTAGATCTGTGGCAGAAGCGTTGAAGGTGGGCGGTACGGTGGAGCCGGAGCATTTCGACAGCGTGTCTCTCTATTTCAGCGACATCGTCGGCTTTACGACCATCTCGGCCAACAGCGAGCCCATCGAGGTGGTCGACCTGCTCAACAGCCTCTACACGCTTTTCGACGCCATCATAGGAAATCACGACGTCTACAAGGTGCTGCTTTTGTTTGGCTTAGCGTGTTTCATTTTATTTGATTTATTATGTGAATTACATCTCATATGATTATTGTTTGATTAGGTGGAGACGATTGGTGACGCTTACATGGTGGCGTCAGGCGTTCCTGTCCCCAACGGCAACCGTCACGCTGCAGAAATAGCCAACATGGCCCTCGACATCCTGAGCGCTGTGGGAACCTTTAAAATGAGACACATGCCTGATGTTCCTGTTAGGATACGCATAGGACTGCACACAGGTGAGAGATGGAGAAAGGTGAACGTTTTACAGCCCTGCAGCGAAGCGAGTATAGTTGAGTATTTTATGACGGTGATTCCCAACAAAGTACTTCAGGGGAATACTTGGAAAGACTGTGGAGCTAATAAATAAACACACATAAATTAGTTTAAGTAAATGTAAACTGTGATCTGTAGTTTATTTATTGTTGAAAAGAGTGTTGAAAAGTCAAAAAGTGATACATAAATGGTTTAAAACATCAAGCTTATGTCTCTAAAATGTTAGTATGAATGCAAACTTGATCAAACTGAACATAGACAATCCCAGGATCTCTGTGGCTTGTATGAAAAAATTACAAAACACAGTTTTATGGTATAAAATGGCAAAGTATAGTTGACTTGACTAGTGTTGTGTGTGAACAATAATACATGATAAGAATAAGAATTAGAGAATAAGACATTACACAGAGGTGAAGAAGGCCTCTACATGCGGTGTTGTGGTATTTCTTCTGTCCAGTCATTACTGTCTATATCACATATATGTATATATTGAACAGTGTTTCCCCTATAATTGTAGAGGCCAAAAATATTTTTTTAAATGTCAAAAATAGCGTCAAATATTCATTCATTCTTAAATCAATAGCGTTTGGGAGCTGTTGAGCAGCGCTGTCTCAGAACATGAGTTAACGTTTGTGTCGTTGCCATGGAAACTGCAGGTAGCGTCACTCCTTAGCCGGTGAGTGGTTAAGCGAGAGAGAGAGAGCGTCTGAAATAACGGTGAATGCTAACGGAGCAGAGGAAACGGTTAGCAGCAGCAGTAAGTTGTCAGTCTGGCAGTAAATGTACAGTACAGACTACAGTGTGTCAGTTAATAAACGCTGCAGCTTGTCAACACCATGAAAAGTCACGTCTGTTGTTTCCCCCAACTGCTGGAAAAGTGAAGGTTAGCTCCAAAGTTAGCAACAGTGGGTTAGCCTAGCCTAGAAATGTGTAGCTGCCTGCTAATCCCCCTCACCCCCAGACCAAACCATTCAACCTAGGGGAAACACTGTATTTATATATATAGTATTATTTTATCTGTAATATGGTATGAAACAGCTAAACTACTACCAGTTTAATGTTGAGTTATATTGTTTTTGTGGATGCCTGCCAACCAGTCAGAAACAAGGCTGTGGTATAAAATAAACTACATTCATTCCTTAAACCCCAAAAGCTAATCCTAACTCAAAAGTGAACCTTAAATCCAAACTAAATCCATAAATTGGCCAACTGAAGAAGTAATAGCTCGTGTATGTGTGTGTGTGTGCTGTAGGTCCATGTGTAGCAGGAGTTGTGGGTCTTACGATGCCCCGCTACTGCTTATTCGGAGACACAGTGACCACCGCCTCTCGTATGGAGTCGACCGGGATGCGTAAGTCACAGATCTACGAAAACACAAAGTAGTATCTGTCGCAGTTATCACGGCATCGATGTATGTTGAGATGAAAGATAAAACAACCAGGCAGGAATGTCTGCTTTTGGCTAATCCAGTGGAAGAAAATCTGACAGATAAACGTGCATATTCACATGGACATTATTGTTATTATTTAAAAATTGAGCTTTGCCATAAAGTTGTTCTACTCATACACTCAAATTATATCATCATATCATGCAAGCTTCTTCTAAAACAATAGAAATAGTCTGTTTTTTCCCACTAACACAGAAATCATAGCATCTTTATTTTGTTTTGTTTGCTGCAGCCTACAGGATCCACGTCCACGAGAGTACAGTGAGGGTCCTGCACCAGCTGAATCTGGGCTACAAGGTCGAGCTGAGAGGCAGGACGGAAGTCAAGGTAGAAACCCTTTCTGCAACTTTTTAACACCTCCTCCATCTCTCTGTCCCCATAACTTCCTCCCTCTCTTCTCTGTTTATCAGGGGAAAGGAATAGAGGAGACCTACTGGCTTGTCGGGAGAGATGGATTTACCAAACCTCTGCCGGTTCCTCCAGAACTCAAGTCTGGGTAGGTCTTCTTTCTCCCAACTTCCTTCTTCTCTGTGGACTCCTACAGTGCCTACGACTGTAAATCCACCTCACTAATCTGTCCTTTTTGGTGAGAAACCCATTGCAGGACTAGTTTATGTGTGTGCTGTGTTCAACGCTGTTCGCTTCATCCCAACAGGCAAATGGCCCACGGGCTGCAGATGGCCGAGATAGCCCAGTACAAGAAACGGAAAGCCGAGCAACAACAACAGGAACAACTTGCAAAGAAGAAAAACTGAGGTAATGTTATGCATTATAAAAAAATGTATAACATTACTGGCTTGGTTGGCAACGTGATAGTTTTGGGGGACTCGTTGGCGTGAACCGTCTCAAGGTGTCACTGCGGTTTGTTCGCATTCGCTTGCATCTTTGAACATGACCTACCCAAAGTTTAGGAGAACATCTCGGCCACAACAGGAAGGAGCTGGTGAAACGTAGGGTTCTGGTTATCCAGTACCAAGTAGTATCAAAACTTCTCCAGTCAAACGATACCTGCATTTGATCCTTTTTGTACCCAGATCTAGAAAAAAATAACCAGTTGTCGCAATCGTTCTTCGATTTAATGCAACGTTTGATTGGCCCTCTACCACAGCAGCTATGGTGATAATGCTTCATTGCACAGATTTGTACAGTTATTTAATAAATATTACAATAATTTGAACACTTTCAAAATGTATTTGTGCAAAAATCATTTGGATGGGGAGGAGTGGAGCCATTTGACGCCACTGGATGCTTCCATTCATATGATGGGTATCAAATCGAAAGTACTCTATTGGTATCAGTATCACTTTAAGGGTACTGGTGCTAGTATCGTAACTTTTTAAATGATACCCAGTCCTAGCTCTGTTGCAAAAGTTTTTCCTTTTAGTATGTAAGTTTTAATTTTGTTTTTATTTGAGAATTATTAAAAAATAGACACACAAAAGTTCGATTTTGGTGTTTTTATCTCCTTCGTAGGTAACAAAGACCTAATTTTAGCCAACTTTAGCATTTTTGTGTCCATTTCTGTAGCTCCGTATCTCATTTTTGACCAGTCATTTTCTTGCTGCAGGTTATCTTCTAAAGATTTCTCATGAGATTTTGAGCGGGTCATGTTTCTGTTCAAGTGAATGCGAATAAAAGACGGCAAGATCTAGAGGCTGTTCAGGCGAGGGATGCTGGGATTTTGTCCATCAGATGAAAAATAAAACAAAAAAACTTTTCATCAGAGGGGGAAATCAACATTTTGAATTGTTGGTCACTGAAAAAACTCAGTTCTTCTACTTTACAAGTTTTTGTCACACGCTTGTGACTGCTCATCAGGTCGCTGCTGTCGCTCAAAAACCTCTAAAAATTTACCAGAATGAGCTTTTCATCCGATAGCAGCGATGTGCTGACACTGACTGACCTTAGCTGAAATGAAGCCTAAAATCTCATGATGCATTTTAAAACCCATAACAGGTCTACAGCTGTCTTTCTGTTCTGAGGTCTCCAATTGCTAGAACCTAGAAGTCAAGATGTTAAATTCCCCTGGTCTTCGTACGAGCCCTGTTTACTCTAGTTGGATAAATAGTTTGATATTTTTGGAAATATGCTTATTAGCTTTCCTGCTGAGAATTAGACTCTAATGCCTTTGCATCATCTCGGTATGGAGCTAGAGCCAATTTGCTTAGCGTAGCATAAAGACGGTGGACATGACCCCCTCCTCCCCTCAACGCACCATTGCGACTCAACTGTTGCCCCATCCAACCTGCACAAACATCATCCACGCTTCATTTGCATACAATAACACATCAACAATCACTCATGATTGCAGTTTATTTTATGACTGTTGCTGCACCAAATACAAATCTTTTCATTGTAAGCAGGTAGTGAAGCTTACATGCACCAAAATGCTAACATATATGTACACACGTACGCGCTAACAGATGAAAGTGAGCGCTTCGCCTAGTAAATTCAAGGGCCATGAAGTCTAAATGGCCACAATAAAAGGGAACACCAATGTCCAAAAACAAAACTCATACAACAGTGAAAAGTGAAGCCTGCATCCTTCTGTCCCTCACAATTGGCGCAAGCAGAATATTATAAGAAGATTGTACGAATCAATCAATAACTGCAGGTATTAAAGTCCGTCCCTACCTTTTAAAACATCTTCCTTCTGGTTATACATGTGTCAAATTCCTTGATTATGGTAAAGTCCAGGGCTCTAACAAAGTCACTTTCCAATGACATGTTAACTCAAGCATAACTCTGTTTTAATTTAACTTGTTTTGATCGTTAGCCCCAGCATGCTAACCTAAACTAGCAGCTTTCAAACTTCCCTCTCTGGTATCATACGCTGATAATACTGTCACAAACTGAGGCTTAGAGTATTAAACAAGCTTTTTAGAAACAGAAAGTGACAACAGAGAGATTTATAAAGAGTGAAACTAAAAGTGTAAAGGCAACAAATTGAAGCACAGCAACAACAACAACAACAACAACAACACTGCCTTTCCGGTTTCTGTGTCGGAGCAGAGATACTAAACACGAGGACAGATGATCATTTTGTTCTAAAATCCACAAACAGACAAAAAAACAAACAACACAGGAGGTTTTTTTCCATGACAAGAAATAATTAGCATTGGTAGGCATGTTTTTTAACGGGCCAGCTGTTTCCCCAGTTTCCAGTCTTTATGCTAGGCTAAGCTAAGCTAAGCTAATCACCTCCCGACTCTAGCTTCATATGTATCGTACAGACATGAGACTGGTATCCATTTTCTCATCTAACTCTCAGCAAGAAAACAAATAAGCATATTTCCTAAAAACTACTCCTGTAATTATTTCCATCTTTTTTATGCTCTGAAGCAGCATTTTTTCCATCTTGTGTTAATTTTCTCTCCCATCTGTCTCTCTCTTTCCCTTCATCCTCCCTTCAAGCTCTCGCATCAGCATCACATCGAGCGAGTCCAGGAACCTGAGGCAGGCGTTTCACAAGGCGGTGAAGAAGATCACTCACATCCGCATCGTGACTCAGCTCTACGCACCGGACGAGGAGGAGGACGACAACGTCATGCTGTCGCACCACTGACGAAAGTGTTTGCATGTATGTGTGTGTGTGTGACGTATATATACGAAGCCAAATGTTAAAAATCTGCCTAGACTGGACCTCAGGTTGGACTTATGAACCCTAACAGGAAGGGGATCAATAAGAGGAGGACTCTGACCTCAAAGCAAAGACAGTGAAGTGTGATTTACAACCAGCGTTTTCACAGAAACCTCTCAAAACTGTCTCGTTCGATCACCTGCAGAGCAAACGGGGAAAAGTTAACCAGGAGGAGGACGAAGGTAGTGAAAGTTGAGATTAACAGCAGCCGCCCGCGCGTATGTGTCGATGTGTATTAAAGGCTTGAGTTGAGGAGATTGAAGTCCTGCGTGGGACTATGTATAGAGGCCGAGATGCGGTGACTCAGCAAAGCGGGGATCTACAGAAACCGTCTGTCAGCAGCAGAGGAACGCAGCTAATCTCCCTCGTTCATTTCCTCCTCCTCCTTCGCTCCTCTCTTCTCCTCACTCGTCTCCTTATTCTGCTCTCTGAAGGAAGGAAGGAAGGGAAGGAGAGGAGGAGGAGGGGAGGAGGAGGGAAAGGCATCTCTTTATTCTCCACCCTGTTTGTGAAGTAATTTGGCATCTGGAATCATAAATAAACAAAAATACTCCCTGAAATAGTTACCAGTTGTCCTTTCTGGCCATTTTTCTTGCCTTTATTTGGACAGAAAGCAGTGACGTTTTCAGATTTTTGTCTTGTTTTTACTGACAACAATCTTAAAACCTAGATATTCAGTTTACTATCACAGAAGAGTAAGAAAACAGGCAAATATCCACATTTTAGAGGCTTTAATCTGTGCATTTTTGGGAAGTTTTGAGCAAAATTGTTGCAGATTAATTCACCTCCAATCGACTAATCGGGTAATCCGCTCTGGATTAAATGGTTCTTGGCCACCGTGATGGTTTTATGGTGAAGTAAACCTTTAATAAACCAAAAGACGGGTTCCAAAAACTTTCCATACCAGCGAGAAAATCTCACTTCACTCGACAGTTTTCAGGGTTTTACAGTTTCTCCTCAGCTGCAGCAGCACGTTAAATCCCACAGTTTGGACTAACAAGCTCCCAGGTGTAGATAAAAAATAACACTTTCCTGGATAATAAGAGGCTCAAAATAGTTCAGATAGTAGGCACATTGCTCTCATGAGAAGGAAGTTTTAGGGTTTTTTTTTATTTTTTTTACACACAACCAAATCACAGCTACATCCAAAGATAGATTTTAGATTTAGGAAGGTGTTGCTCCTTTTTGTAGATTTAGTTTTAGTGTTTTTCAGTTAAATCAGGTCCAAAAAATGTGATTTTAAGACCTTTTTAAGGTTTAAGATTTAAGCATTTCTTTAATAAAACCTTCTCTTTAACCAAAAGTTTAAAAAAATAAAACAGATGCGAGACTTTTCTGTTATTTTTTCTCAGTAAAATCATGTGTAGTGCAGCTGTGCTCTTTAAGTATCGCTCTGTATTTGAGTTCATGCAGGACGGTTGAAAGGTTTTCTCGATGTGCAATGTCGTCTTGTACCCGTATTTTAATGATTTATTTTGTTTACCAGACCGGCGTTGATGTAAATATCACTTTATATCTGTTTATCAAGCAGCAGCAGAGTTATTTTTATGCTCTTAGTTGGAAAAGAAATCATACTGAATGTAGGTAAAAGAGTCATCACATTGTGTTTTAGGTTTTTCTAATTCCACAGTAGTGTTGAGTCCACTTTATTTTTGTAACCAAACCTGCCTGACAAACACTGCAATGAAGTTATTGGTGCTTGTGAACACTTGAGTCCTCGTCATTATTGTCAGTCTGAGAGCACGCAGCAAGAAGAAGCAGATATCTTTTTTTTTTAAACACAAACCCACAGCGCCCCCTGATGGTTGGACTGAGAATAAACTGAGTTTGTTTAAAGTACAGATGGCATCCTGGACGCTCTGCAGGGATTATCTCTGCTGATCCTCACTCACAGTGTGTGTCTGTGTCTGTCATAGGCTACTTTCGGGGACAAATTTCAAGCCAAAGACCAGTTAATTGGGGACGGTTCATCCAAAGTTGGACAAAAGCCGAGTTACCGGTTGGGAATAAATTGATTTTTGGCTCAGCGGTTATGGTTTGGGTTAAGATAAGTCTCCAGGAAATGAATGTAAGTCTATGTGAAGTCCCCAAAAGTGACCTAGGACAACTTGTGTGTTTATGTGTGTGTGTTTAAAATCCATAAACGGAGGCAGCTTAGCACACTCTTACACTCTGACACTTACAGTCAATGAGTCAGACGCACAAACGCAGTACACACAGTCCATTACAGGCTGTAAACTTATAATGACTCACATACAGACACAACGGGGGGAAATAATACAACCCTGCTCACAAACCTAATAAAGAAAAGGTTCATGATTGTTTGATTAAAACTGTGCAGCAGTTGTGAAGTTTTGAGACAATGTCGGCAGGGTTATGAGGGTTATGAGGTTTTGTTCCTGTGGATTTGCTGTTGACGCAGTTTCTGCAGGTGGCGCTCTTCTGTTGATGATGCTCTCACTGCTCAATAGTTCTTCTTCTTCTTCTCTTAATTACCACCAAGGCAGAGAAAATAAATGCAACACTTCCTGTAGGCTCTTTTTTTAAATTTCCAAGAAAGATAGGAAGTGTTTAGCGGAATAAATTGAAAACATTTCTCTTTTTTTTTAACCCCTTGTATGACCCCATCCATTAAAGACATGTTTGACATGCCAAGCAAAAGATAAGATAAAAAATAAATCTTAATTCTTAAAAATAAATCACATTTTATTTAATTATTAACTGTTTGGTTACATTTTCTGTGAGTTTGTCTCCCTAAATTATGAAAAATATTGTTTTAAAGCTTTTTTTAATACACTGCTGCTGATATTAAATTTATTTTTTATTAATTTTCATTCTTGTTTTGTCCAAAAAAAGCATAAAAATGTTGATATTTATTATAAAAAATAATCTTTTCATAATAAAAGCCCAAATTTGTAGCATGTCTAAGACTAAAACAATCCTCTTCATGCTGTTAAACTCCCAGAAACATTCACCACTGAGTGACTGCTGCACTGGTTTTACTGGAAAGCTTCCAGTTCTGAATCAATATAACGACATACATCTGAAAATCATGAAAAGCATGTTTGCTGCTCAGCCGAGATCACAGAGACAGTTTGTTATGAGTCAAAAAAACCACACATTTGTATGATTTCTTTAAAAAAAAAAAGACAGGCATTCAAAAAAAAAATCCAACTTCTTGCAGATGTGTGGTTTACATTTACGCCCTCGAAGAGCCGCCGTGTCAAAGTGCAAAGGTCGAGGATTTACAGAGGATTTACGGCGTTATCCAGGCGTTAATGGTGGTTTGTTTGGGGAGGAGGGGAGGAGGGTTTGTATAGATTATGATATAGTGATACAGAATAAGGAGGAGTGTGGATTGGAAAGATTAGGGGGACACTGAGGAATGAGGAGACGCAGATTAGGATCTGGATTATTCGTGTAAATGTGATCTGCTGCCATGAGACGAGTCCCATCAGACTCACAGCTGAATATTTTTCATCGTAAATACATCACAAGTTCCTTTGAAGCTACAGAGAATCAGGAAAAAAACATGTAGAGAAGCTGTAGAAGACAAGTTTTTATGTGTATGATATCCTTAAAATATCTTTATCATAAGTCATGAAACAGATCAAGTCACAGACGAAGGGAGAAAGTCTGAAGATGTCAAAACTCCAGCGACACTTGTAGCATTAAGAGCAATGTTATATTTAAACCAATCAAAAGGTTGTAAAATATTATACGTGCATGCTTTATGGCACAAGTGTTGCTGTAGTTTTGAGCTGTTGTTTGAGGATCCAGACAGGATTTGAGCCCCCTAAAACCGTCTTAAAGTAAAACCAATCACTTCCTAACGAGCAGAAAACAACACCAGTTGTATCAAACAAAAAAATACGATAATAAACACGACTCTTTATGTGAAGTTATGTTGAACCGAGCGCTATGTTTTCTACGTTCTTTACGTGTTACAGTCTTAAAACATGTCTGGTTCTGGCTGGTCTCATGTCAGACAGCTGGGTCTCCTCCAGAAGACTCGTTACAGTAAAAAAAAAAAAAATTTTTTTTGACTCTTTCTTGTGTTTGTTTGTGCGGATCAGCGCTGAAAGTGGTCCAGAGGGAATCACCTTACAGTAACACTGCAAGAATGTGGAAATGTGGAACAAATTAAAGGGAGTCTAACAGGAAGACACTAAAATAATAAATACAAGGAGACATTTTCCCAAAAAAAAAAGAAAAAAAAAGAGACAGGCAGGCATTTTTCATGCAAACAACAACTGAAAATTGGTTTAGTTGGAATAAACTAACATAAAATCAGTAAAATGAAGAAGAAAAAGACGAATAGAACTGAAAAAAACTACAAAAAAAATGGCAGAAAACTAGAAACAAAAAGGGCGCAGGACGTCCTCGAAGCCAAAATATTAATAATTAAACTTACAACAACAACAAAGGAATAGACACTACAAGTCTGAAATTACAATAAGATTATAATAATAATGTAAAACAACACATTCGATGTACATGTTTAACTTATTTACATTTGAATTGAGTGCATTAAGGAAACACGTGGAGCTAAAACGTCACATTTTAACATATTTACTGTAAGAAAACTGCAAATTTGATTCACTGGCTACAACTTAAGTGGCTTCACGACTACTTTTAGATATATAATCAGCATATTTAGTGTATTTCACGACTAATAGCGTCAGAAAAACATACTTCAGTGTGCATTCAGTGCAGTTACAGAGCTCAAAGTTATATTACCAAGCAAAAAAACAAAACAAAGTAGAATTGGATTTTTTTTTTTTTAACACGTGGAGATTTTAACAATTCGTCCTCAGTTCAGTAAATAAACCGTCTGTCTGCGTCTGTTTAAATTGCAATGTCAACAACAGCAGCAGCAGAAGTGTCGCAACTGTGCTCGCACTGAAATAACAGACTGAGACTGTAACAAAGGGAAGCATGCTCTCCTTTGTGTTTCCTGTGTGTCTGTCTGTTTCAGCTTTGTTGGCTCTGCTCCTTTGTTGCGAGTACAATAGCAGAGGAGGATTTACTTGTAAGGCGCCGTCGTCGCCAGCAGAGGGCGCCGTGCCATGACAACCGTCAATCAGGAGGACAGGAGAGGCCTCTCAGCAGCAGCAGCAGCAGCAGCAGCGGAGGACAAAGACGATTAGAGGAAAGGACAGAAAACGTTCCCAAAATAAAGTCTGCAAACGATACATTTAATTAAATATGCTTTAAAATAGTATTTTTTTTTACTATAAATACATATTGGCTGTAAATGTAAAGCATACAGAGGTGGGATTATGTAATCAGATTACAGGAAAACAGTAATCTGACATGTTTGTAGGAGAAATTAGTGACTTTTATTATAGTTTAACAGTTTGTTTCTTGTTATTCGGAAACATTTTATTGAAGAACAACAAAGAAAAACTGCTAATTTAGTGAAAAATTACTCATATGTGCTCAAAGAAAACTGAAATTATTAGACAGGTAAGTAATCTTAAAGGAAAATTACTTATTTTTTGCTTTATTTTTGATGAAACACCTGTAAATAATTAATACAAATATCTTAATGGAGTCTGTCTTCACTTTCACAGTCGTTTTAAACTATTTTTTCATAACTTCAGAGACGGTTTATCAAACTAATATTAAGCATTAAATCCATATCACAGCATCTAAACTCCCCCTTGTTGCATCCTGCATGTCTACAGACGACAGACAGACAGACGTCAATCATCGTCCAAAGCACCTGGAGGAGGAGGAGGAGGAGGAGGAGGAGGAGGAGGAGGGGAGGCGAAATAAATAAATGACCCGAAGTGAGAACACAAGCATCGCAATTTGCATCATTAAGCCTTCAAACCGGCTGCTAGTTTGACTGACACTGGGAGGGACTGACGGACACACACACTTTTAAAAAAACATGCAAAATGCAAAACACACACACACACACACACACACACACACACCCGAGTAGATGCAGTCGTCTTTGTTTCTAACTTGTCTCACAACAAGAGTTTAACTTTTTAGCTACAGCCTCATGAAGTCATCACAAACCAGCTTGTTTTATTCACTCGAGTGTTGTGTTTGACTTGAACCACACCTATTATCTGGAAGAATGACTCAGCAGTAATACATTTTTAACCTTAAGTTGAAGGGGGAGTGTTATAGATTCCTCCGAGGGTTTGACAAAAACCAACAATGATTTCGAGGCGTTTCGAAAAAAAAAAAGAGAATTCGAGACGTAGGAGTTGTCAGACTTCTCCAGAATCAGAAACGGGGTGAAAGGTTAAAGGTGGTTCAGTGTTTTCTCAGTGCAGCAGACGAAAAGATGGAAAGGTTGAGGAAAAAGAGGGGGTTTCATGGGCTTTTGAATGGTCTCACCAGACGGAGGTTAGCAGAACCGGCCTTCCTTGGAAAAGCAGCTAAAGCAGAGGAAGAGGCAGAGACGGCCGGTGTTCAGTTTATACGTAACCAGAGGTTAAAGAGAAGCGAAAAGTTAACAGACTAATAGACGCAGATTAAAGCTTAAGTATTAAGCTTTAGCTAGATTGTTTTTTTTAAAACCTTTTGTGTCAAAGATCAAGGTGGTTCTTACTTTAGCGGCCAATATTCAAATTAGCTTTAATGGATTAAAGGAGCCCTCTAACATTTTGGGGTTGCTGGGTGACTGGACTTTTTAACCTAGCTTAGCACAAAACCTCGAAGGACCTTGGAGGCAGCTAGCCGTCATCAAAACAAACAAAACAAACAAAACAAAAAAAACGTTCTGGGTTTCGTTAAGTGGCGTTTCAGGTGCTTTTCAGTGGACACAGACGCTGTGGTAGCAGCAGCAGTCGCTAGGGAGCTGTTTTTTTAATATCTTTTACGATGAGTTGTCAGTTTAATACAACAACCTGTGCAGCTGTGTCAATGTCATCCACGCTTGTCACTGTTTTTTATGGATGTAGCGAGGTAGCTAGCTATGTAGGAAGAGGACGATGTTGCTCTAAATCCTGCCTATAATCCTCTGATCGGTCGACCGTTTCTCCGTCCTTCAGCTGGCGCAGCGATCTCTGCCAATAGATGACCAGTTTTGAGATGTGGGAAGTGATTCAGATGGTTGGAAACAGGCTAAAGCTAACTAGCCTGTTAAACCAAAGTGTTGAAAGAGCTGGACTAACTGCTTTAAAGGACGGCTTCACTTAAACATGTAGTCGTTCCTCCTGTTCATACTGACGGAGGCCAAACCCACACTCCTCCTCCTGCGCAGAAATGTATTTAAAAGTTCATCTGAAGCTAATATGAAGCTTCGGCGTCCAAATGAGTCAAATCCAAGTAGATATCTTTCAGCGTTTCAGTCTTTTTAGCGCCAAAGTCCTTCTTTTTGTTGCTATACTTCCACCGCAGTTCATCAGGGAAACATAAAGAGGAGAATTTGATGCTAAAAAGACTGTAAATGTGTCAGAAATCCACTTTAAATGACTAACTCAGACTGCTGAAGCCTTAAATATAAGCTTCTCATGAACTTTTAAATACTTTTTTGCATAAAATCCCTTGATTCATTACATTGAAAAAGCATTTAAAGTGGATCTTTTAACAGCCAGTATGAACAGGAGGAGGAAAACCTCTTCCTGTGTTTTACGAAACATCAGGAAATCTCTGCACTGAATGCGGAGAGGTTGATACTGACACTGAAGGTTTGTTCTTGTCCTACATTAGGAGACAGTGGTAACATCCTCGTGGTAAATAAACCAACAGACCGTCAGAAAAACGGAGATTTAAACATCCGCAGTTCTTCGGCAACGGAGCAACTCCATCAGCTGAGGAAGAGTTCAAGTTCAAGCAGCTACGACAACTACTGTGAAGTCCATATTGACCTTCACCCAACTCAAAATATAGTCTTAATTACATCCAGCATGTTTAAAAGAAATAATGAGAAGGAAAGTGTGGACCTGGACTGATGTAAACTGGCACTATCTCTGTGTGTGTGTGTGTGTGTGTGTGTGTGTGTAACAGATTCGCAGGCAGCAGACACGGAGACAGGTGGCTCCGCATACTTCCACGGGTAAAAAAGGGCTGAAGGGTACGATTCCCACTGGGGCCAGCTGCACACGCACATGATCCTCCCGCTCATACTGATACTGAAAGGTGTTTGGGGATGAAAGGGGTCCGGCGCAAAATTATCGCAAGCAAAGTGTAGTAGAGGCTCGGAAAGCCGAGCGTGGCATTCTCCGCAGTGTGAAAGAACACAGATACCTCCCCTGGGCAGACGAGAGAGAGAGGGGGGGGGGCTCATCCTCGATTACTCTATCTAGGTTCTCATGGAAAACACAGACGGCTGACGGCTTGAATCCCGGCTGCCGCTCATACAAAGCTCTCTTAATAAGAGCTTAGTGCCACATGTAGCTGCCCTGAGGTCAAAGAAAACAACCTAATATCACTTTTATATTAGATTAAGTGGCATAAACAAAGCTAAATGAGCTGAATTCACCACCTAAAGTGCCGAAGCGGGAGGTTAAGTTGTAACTCGCAGGCTGTGTGGGCGGTTGTGGTCGTCATCCCCGGCTAGCTAGACCCCTCGCTGACACACTAGAGGTTGGCCCGCATCCAAAACTCACCAGTGGGATCTCTCACATGATGGGAGCAGCAACATGTTTTTTAGCAAAACCTCAAGGCCCGCAGGCGAGAAAGAGAGAGAGAGAGAGAGAGAGAGAGAGAGGTCCAGGAGGGCTCTTAGCATCACTTTGTGTCCTCAGTATGTGGCTATAAAAGATGTGAGGTGAACTAAACAAGGAGCGCTTTAACCTACAAGTAGGGAAGAAGAAGAGGGGGGGGGCGGATAAAAACTCGTTAAACGGTCGGTTTAAAATAGAGGATAAAGCAGAAAGTACACTGACTCATTAGACTTAAAAGGGAAACACTTTTTTGTGTGTTTCTCTCTTTCCGCTTTTATGTGGCTGGTTGAGGTTAGCGTCGCCTTTGCAGAGAGATGTTTTGTGGTTACTTCGCTGGTCGCCGCTTAAAGTTTTACATGCACGAAACAGATAAGATTAGTCTCTTCGCTATAAATGGAAGGATGTGGCCGACGCGATAGACGGAAAATTACAGTACTTCCTGCATGTTAACACGCATTTATTGACAGTTCATTTACATTTTTTTTTTTTTTTTTAAGCAGTGGCGGAAGAAGTACACAGATTCCTTATTCCAGTAAAAGCAGCAACAGGGAAGCAAAAAGAAGACAGTAAGAAAGTATAAATACAAAGATCTGATAAGGTGCACCTCGCTTGCTTTCAAATTAAAGCTCATCTTGAGACTTTTATTGCATTTTAACTAACTTTATTGTCAATTTTATTTGCTTTTTGTCTCTTCTTCTGTTTAGTATTTAATGTTCCTGTTCCTTTAATTAGTATTTTCACTAAATTTTGGGGAAAACACATTGTATTGCATCTGTTTGTTTCACATAAGCTGTATAAATAAAGTTATATTGATGCATTAATGTTTCAGCTGTGTTTAAATGTTGTATTTGGTTGAAGTGGAGCGACCTTGAACTGTTTTACAAGCTGTAGTTTTAATCAATAAGTTGATTACTGTATGTATAGAGTAGATTGAACCTATAGTTGTAATGTAATGTAATGTAATGTAGTGCAGAGTAGAAGAATAAAGTGACATTTAATGAGAATATTTACTGTATTTAAGTACAGTAGTTGAGTAAATATACTCTTATTTTCCACTACTGATGAAGACATAAATATTTTTGAACTGTGGGTCAGCAACTGAATTGGGTCACATATTTTGGAAAACTTTTTTTTTGTTATTTTGAGAGTAAAAAAGAAAAAAAAATAGACAAGTTTTGATGCCAAAGCAAAGCCTCTAGATAAAAACAGCTTTTTAGGGGTTTGAACAAGGTTTAATAACAAGGTCTAAGATAAATAACCAAAATATAAAAACTTGACCCAAGACTCTTGAGTCTGCTCAGACCCACAAGGGGAAGACTCCAGGTTAGATGTTTGGCTCGTCTGCAGGTCCTGGATCAGCTTTCTACGTCTAAACAGTCGCTAAAAAACCTAGCAACGGACTCCGGATCAGCCCCAGTTAGTCGACGCCTATTTATAACTTAGATAAACCCTGCGCGATTTGATTGGTCGTAGCTATTGACGCAAGGAACTCATTTCGGATTGCGATTGGCTGTTGCGCCTGTCAGCGGATGTCAGTTAGAGCGCTCGTCCAATCGGGGCGCGTGTTTGAGTCTTTGTTCCTCCCGTTTGGCCGGTGACGCAGAGGGTCATGTGTTGTTTGTGCTCTGGCCCGTAGAGATGTGTACAGGAGGAGAAGGGAACGGTTTGCTAACCGAGCTAGCCGGATCCTCCCGATTATAGAAACACGGCTGAACGTGGTCATGTTGCACACGGTGGGCTTCATTTCGTGAAAAAACAACACAAAAAAACAAAGCAAAAAAGCCCGCATTGGAATACCTGCCTCGCTGCTAAAAGGGCAAAGGGACTCGTTTCTTTTTTTTGGCGGAATAACAAAGCCGGTCCGTGAGTATTTGCAAATCTGAGCCGTGCGAGTCAACGTTAGCTGGCCTAGCCGGACTCCGGAGCTCGTCTCCCAAAACAAGAATGGGGTCTAGGTCCACTCGGATTAGCTTGCTAGTAAAGTGACCTTTGATTGTTTTCTCTGATGGCAAATTTCACGAATTACCAGGAAGGCAAGGCAGCGATGTTGATGCTGGAGACGCAGCAGAGGGACGTGGGGACGAAATCTGCGGCCGCCGCCACCGCGAACGGAGACGGCTCGGTCGGGGAACCCCCTTCCCCGTTAATTAATATCGGCGGAGGCGGAGGAGGAGGAGGCGGCTCTCGTTTCCATCAACATTTACCGCCCTCCAACCACCTCCATCATCATCACCACCACCACCACCACCTCCTCAGCCACCATCACCCGCCAAAGGATCAACAACAGCAGCAGCAGCAGCAGCAGCATCACTACCAGCTGGCTCCGCAGCAGCAGCAGCATCTTTCCGGGGAAAACATCGCCGAGTCCCCGGGTAGGAAAGCCTCCTCCTCCTCCTCCTCCTCGTCTCTCAGCCAGGTACACACCGCCGAGGACCCCGCCGCTTCCTCCGCCGCTAGCAGCAGCGGTAGCGGCGGCGGCGGCAGCAGCGGCAGCGGCGGCCATGTATACGCGTCTGTGAGCGTCGCAAATACCTCGGATGTTGTGGATGATATACGCAAATGTGGCTATTTAAGAAAGCAGAAACATGGACATAAAAGGTTTTTCGTGCTTCGGGCTGCCAGCCACCTCGGGCCGAGCCGCTTGGAGTACTACGACAGCGAGAAGAAATTCAGGAACAGCCTGCGCTCTGCTGCCGCGGCCGCCGCCAGCGGTGGAGCGGTCGCCCCTTCTCCCCCTAAAAGGGTTATTTACCTCTACCAGTGCTTTACGGTAAACAAAAGGGCGGATTCCAAAAACAAACACCTCATTGCCCTTTATACTAAGGACGAGTACTTTGCTATTGTGGCTGAAAACGAGCAGGAGCAAGAGGACTGGTACGTAGCTGTCAGTGAGCTGATGAGCGAAGGCAAAAAAGGGCACTTGGATTCAGATGATTTAGATGATGGATACGGTACAGTCACCCCTGGTACTGTGTTTAAGGAGGTGTGGCAGGTGAATGTCAAACCTAAAGGACTGGGTCAAACTAAAAACCTCACAGGTGTGTACCGGCTATGCCTCTCAACTAAAACCATTCACCTCGTTAAGTTGAACTCTGAAACCCCGTGTGTTAACCTACAGCTGATGAACATCAGGCGTTGCGGACACTCTGAAAGCTTCTTTTTCATCGAGGTGGGTCGCTCCTCCTCTATCGGGCCCGGGGAGATATGGATGCAGGTGGATGACTCCGTCGTGGCCCAGAACATGCACGAGACTATCTTGGAGACGATGAAAGCCCTGAAAGCTTTCGCCGAGTTTCGGCCCAGGAGCAAGAGCCAGTCTTCGGGCTCCAACCCGATGCCGTTCATCACGACGCGGCGCCACCTGGGCAACCTGCCGCCGAGCCAGACGGGGCTGCAGCGGCGGTCGAGGACGGAGTCCGTCGTGGGCACGCCGCCGTCGAGTAAGAGCTCGGGGGCTAGTGGCTATCGCTTCCGCACGTCCAGCGAGGGCGAGGGGACGATGAACCGGCCGTTCCGCTCTGCTACAGGAAGTCTGGTTCACCTCAACTCGGCGCGAGCCCATCATGGTCGTCAGGAAGGGGGAGGAGGTAGCGGCGGGAGCGGCGTCGCCACAGGAAACGCTGGAACGAGCACCGGCGGCGGACGCTACGTCAGAGCCATCCCGGGGTCGTCGTCCACCTACCACGCCCGCTCCGCCTCGCTCCCGGTCTCCCACTTCCCCTCCACCACCAGTCCGGTCAGCGTCTCCTCCAGCAGCGGCCACGGCTCCGTCTCGGACACGCTGACCCGCCCGTCGAGCGCCTCGATATGCGGCTCGCCGTCCGACGGCGGTTTCAACTCCTCGGACGAGTACGGCTCCAGCCCCGGCGACTTCAGGTACTTCCGGGTGCGGAGTAACACGCCAGATTCCCTCGGAAACACCCCGCCAATCAGAGAGGAGAATTGCCTAAACGATTACATGGCGATGGGGTGGAACCGGGAGGTCTTCGGCACCAGCGGCGGCTCCGGAAACAACAGCGGAGGCGACACGCCGCGGGACGAGAGCACGTCGACGACGGAGGACGACCGCTTTTCCTCGTCGTCGCTGAGGAGGAGGACGCACTCTTTCTCCAGGCCCGCCGGCGGTGCAACTGGCGGCTCTGGCGTGGCGGTTTACCAGAAAATGACCCAGACCAACTTCTCACTGGAGGAGGGATCTGACGTGGTTTTACCGTTCGGCAGCGGTCTGCTCCGCGGCGGGCCCTCCTCCTCCTCCTCCTCGCTCCGCTCCGACTACAGCTCCTGCTCCGAGCACAGCCAGCAGAGCCGTCCCTCCACGCTGTCCAGGACGGAGGCCGGCGGCGAGCGCCCTCCCCTCTCCTCCTCCTCCTCCTCCGCCAAGGAAGACAGCGGCTACATGCCCATGATGTGTGGCGTGGCTGCGTCGCCGCGGGATACCCCTCCCGACTACATGCCTATGCAACCCAGCTCTTACTCGCATCACATCTCCCACTCCCCTCAGTTCCACAGTCCGGCTTTAGGTCCCCGCTCGGCCCACCACCACCCTCAGCTCCAGTCTCAGTCCTCCACGGACTCCCACGGCTACATGATGATGCTCCCGGGGGGCAGCGGCAGCTCCCCCTCCCCGGTTCAGGCCTCCCCGAGCCCCCACAGTAGCTCCAGCATGGTGGGCGCCAGCGGGAGCGACAGCATAGCGGAGAGGCCGGAGAACGGGGAGTATATGGACATGTCGTACAGCAACAGCGGCGGGCGCAAGCTGTCGAACGAAGGGAGCGGCGGGTATTACACACCTGGCACACCCGAGGGCACCTCCAAGTCTTACAGTCCGTACTTCTCCCTCCCTCGCTCCTACAAAGCGCCCACCAGAGAGCGGGACGAGAAGGAGTACGGGGAGTACGTCCCCATGAGCTCCCCCGCCAAGCCGGTGTATTCATCTGTCGCCACGGCGTCGATGTCAACGCCGGAGAAGAGAGGAGGCGGGGGAGGTAGCAGCACCTCCACTCCCTCTCACCCACCGCCGCCTTACGGAGCCCACCACACGACCGCCGCCATGGCTGACCGGCGTGTTGTGAGGCCCAACCGCCTCCCTTTAGGCAGAAGGAGTTTCCACGGTCCCCTGAGGGTCAGCGAGCCCTCCACGGCGTCCGCGGGCACCTCGACCTCAGTCCCCGCCACTGGTAGCTCATCAGAAGGGCCCTCCAGTCCCGGAGAGTATATAAACATCGAGTTTGGCGATCACTACCCCCATCAACAGCAGCCCCCCGCCTACCCTCTCTCTGCCCAAGACGAAGCACCTTCCCTGGGCTCCGGTGAGAGCCGCCGCTCCCCCCCTCAGCCCCAGACTCACCAGGACTACATGAGCGTGGAGGTCGGCGTAGACCAGCAGGACAGCGCCGGATGTCTGGGTAAAAACCAGTCACCCAGACCCAGCCTCGTCGCCCCCTGGAACCCGCCCAGCTATATCCGACCCCTGGCTAGCAACCCCGGGGCGCTGGCCTCCCCCGGAGTCCCCGCTGGAGGTCACTGGAGGTCGATGGGGGACGACTACACGGACATGACGTTCAACCTCAGCAGAGGTGAGAGGACGCAAACGAGCCCCACGGCCATGCTGCAGCATCTCTGTGTCATAGAGGGACGTTACGGCCACGCTCCCTCCGCCTCTTCCTCGTCCATCTCTCCCACGCTCCCTCCGCTGAGCCCCAGCAGGGCGCCGACGCACCAGCTGGAGCCCAAGGTGGTCCGAGCCGACCCCCAAGGAAGGAGGAGACACAGCTCGGAGACGTTCTCCTCCACGTCCTCCTCTAACTCGACTCCCTCTGGAGGCGGGCTGGGCTCCTCGTCCTCGACCGCCCACCCCGCGCTGGCGAACCCCGCGGCCCCGAACGGATCTTACCTAACGGAGGGTCAGGCTTCCAGATGGGCCAGCTCGGCGTCTTTCGACAGCGTGTGGATGTCCGTGGAGGGTCTGGGGGACTCGCCGGCTCACCAGGCCTCTCAGACGAGAGCCTCGGAAGCGGGCACGACCTCCGGGACCTCATCCTCTTCCTCAGGCGTCGGGGCCGGCCGAATGTGCAGGAACATGTCCGTGGGTTACCAGAACGGCCTGAACTACATCGCCTTGGAGCTGAGGGAGGACGGGAGTAACGCGGGAGGCGTTACGACGTCATCGGGAGGAGGTGGTAGCAGCGGCGGCAGCAGCATCGGGAGCTCTGTGGCGGCGGCGGCGGCGGCAGTTCCTCTGCCGGAGAACGGAGCCTACGCCAGTATAGACTTCACCAAATCTGATGGAGTCACCACGACAACCAAGGGTGAGTAAACACAATCGATGATGCTGATGTTTTTTTTCATATTTGGCGGGAAAATCTGTCGTTTTGTGGCGTTTACGCAGCAAAAAATGGCGTTTGTTGCTCTTTGTGTGCATGATGACGAGTTTAAACGTGTGAATAAGCGTTCGGGATGTTTATTTCTCCCTAAAATATCCCCCAAACTGCTATTATTAGTCACATTACATCAACTCGCAGCTCCTGTAGTGAATCTATTCTGGATCAAAGCGCCGTCTTGTCCGGGGGAGGGGGGGCGAACTGGAAACCAGTCTAGCCCACTACATTAACAGCGCTGCTCTGGTACAGGAAGTGGCACCAATAATGCGGTTCATCTTGAGGTCTGTGTGCGAGCGCCGTGTGCCAGCAGACTGGTAGACGATTAGCTCGCTGAATGAACTGAGGTTTATCTGAGGTCAAGTGTGGATTGAATCATCCCCCGCCCCCCCCCCCCCCCCTTAAAAAAAAAAAAAAGAAGAAGAAGAAGAAGAAGAAGGGAGAAAAATGGCTGTGACTTCCTGTCTTTGTAGCCGGTGTTGTCTCTCCGTGCCTGTCTGTGCACGTGCCGCTGTTTTCTTTGTGTCAGCATGTACTTTTCTTTCTTTTTTTTTTTCTCCTCCTTTTGTCTGCTGCTAAGACCGTCACCCGAGACGCTTTCTCTACATATATTTATTTACACAACAATAATACAGATGAGCGAGAGCGACAGGAAGTTGGTATGATGGCGAAACATGTTAGAGGCGTCTTTTTTTTTTCATTTGTAGTGTTGTTAAGCGAAGAAAATAACCTGTTAACTGTCTTCTAGTCGATGTTTTAAGGCGTCACATGACCTTTTTTTTGCATCTTTTATAAGTTTAAATTAAAAAAAAAAAGCTGAATCATACTGCTTACTCATATTCCAATCAATACATATCAATGACTCCCCCTTCCTTTTATTTATTATATATAGATATATATGACAGTAATAATAACATCCTTTTGTAATTGTAGTTGCAGTCACGACTTGTGATGCAACGATTTGCGAAAACCTTTTTTTTATGTGTGAAACTCACGCACATCATGCAACAGCAAAGAGGAAGAGTGACCACGAGTTTCACCAGCGTTTGTCTTCACACGAACGTTTACACAACGACTAGTTCACCGCTTTTCTGATCAGATCTGATCTATTATGTTTAAGTTATATTAGTAATGTGTTCTTTATTTAATTTGACTCATAATTATGTATTTTTTAAGCTTTTATTTGTGCACAAAAAGCAAATTCTTCGCTCGTCTCGCTTCTTTTTTTTTGTTTTTAAAGCATTAAATCGTCAACTAGACAGACTGAACTTCACTAACCGTTAATTTAATATGTTTTAATATTAAATGTTTAGACTTAAAAGTGACAATAACCGCCTTCACAAGCTGTCAGAGCCTGATGTGTCTTTAAAAGAGCTAAAATATCTTTTCAATAACAGTCAAAAAAACCCAAAAGTATTGATGAGTTTAAAGATAAAATATATTTTTTTAAAGATAAACGACTATTAAAATACTCATCAGATGGTCAGTTTGCTTGTTTTGTTTAACAAATGATCTAAAAACCTAAATATTTTCATTTATTACTGATTAAAGATTTAAATTAATCTAAAAAAAAGCTGCTTTTTAATCTTCATGATATTGATTAGAATATTTTCTGACTTTTTTTTAAAATAAACTGAAGTTGGTGTCGAGCACTAAGAAAAAAAAAGCTTCTTCAGGATCATTAATTTCAACATCTTACTGAACGTTTTCGTATCAAAACATTACGTGTCGATTCCTCGGAAAGTTGAGTAACAATAATATTGACTTTATCTCCCAGCGCTCCTGCCGCTATCTTTCTTTATTCACATTACCCAACCCTGGTTTTTTCCACATTTAACGTACAGTAGATGCTTTTGCTTTTACATATTTTCAACATGTAAAGTCTTGACTTTGATGTGTGTGTGTGTGTGTGTGTGTGTGTGTGTGTGTGTGTGTGTGTGTGTGTGTGTGTGTGTGTGTGTGAGCGATGTTGACACTCGGTGCTGACGTTAGGTCTCCGGTCGGGGCGTCGTAGACGGCGCGTGTGAGGTTTCAAGCAGATGAAAAGAGGATGTTTTGACTCTTTTTCTTAATAAACTTCCCTCTTTTTGATCATCTCCTTCTTTCTTTCACCTTCTCTTCCTCTTTTTTTTTATTATATATATATTTAATTTTATTCTTTCCTCTCTGCTTTCCCTCTCCGACTTCCTCTCTCCTCTCCCCTGAATCTGTCGTGTGTGTGCATGAGTCAGGATTCTCTGCAAGCGCCGACTGACTCATTTGTTTATCGTGGTGCTGAACGGGAGATGAAAGAGCTGGTGTGTGTGTGTGTGTGTGTGTGTGTGTGAGTGTGTGTGTGACTCTCTAGCACAGGAGATCAACTGACACTCAAAGCGCTGCTGAAGCTCATCCTATTGTGTGTGTGTGTGATCATATAGTATGATCAGTGTCGTGTGTGTGTGTGTTTTAGTGCGTTTACAGTCGTTTCTCTGCATCTAGGTGTGTGTGTGTGTGTGTGTGTGTGTTTGTATGCGCTGAGTCATGGCAGGCAGGCAGCCCCCCTTTTTGATGTGGTGCTATAATTGCGGCGGCGGCGTGTCAAGGCACACTCACACTCACACACACACACACACACACACACACACACACACACACACACACACACAGAGCACACAGGGCCTGAGAGGAAACGCATCATCATCACTCAGGAATGCACTTCCTCTCAGCTGCGGTGTTGAACTGATAGAGGCACACCTGGATCCTTGACCCCGGAGGAGACACGCAGGGAGGGAAGGAACCGGCTTTCTGTCCAGCTGTCAAGGACAATTTATTAAATTTATTTATTTATTTATTTTTAACAAACTCTCATCTTTTCTCTAAAATATTGAATAAAATATGAAGCGCGCGTGTGTGTGTGTGTGTGCGTCATGTGGGTTTAAGGAAATAAGATCATCCTCCTAAAACTTAAATTATAGAGGAGAGAAATAATAGTTTAGTAACGATAATGAACTTTGAAGACGTTGAATCATCTTTGCGTCATCTTGTTTACGTTGGAAACAGCTGATTGTTTTGAGTCGAGCCGCAGCGACGACTGACTTTTAAAATTACCTGTAAATGTTCTTTTTGTTCTTTTATAAATGCTTGTTTTTATTCTGCAGTGCACCTCGCCTACACTGTGACATATTTAAACTCCTGTAACTGTTAAAAGCTGCAACGATCAGTCCGTTAATCGATCCGTCAGACCGCAGAAAATTAGTCACCTGCTGTTTTGATTGTCAAATAATTCTTTTGAGGCATTTTTTGAGGCTAAAATGCGGAAATTTTCTCCTAAAATTTAGTTTCTTTGTGATGGTTAACGACATAAATTCGGGGTTTTGGACAAATCAGGACAAACTGATCGACATTTTTCATCTTTTTTTAGAACAAAGCGACTGATCGATTCGTCCAGAAAACTCATTTTTGAACGAGGGAATCAAAGCTTAAAGGTCCACTTACTAGCATCAGAGCTTTCCACTGTGTCTCACCGTCTTCATTCAGTGAAGATGTTTGATCGAGCCGCAGCTACGACTGACTTTTATGTATTTTAATTGATCGTATGCATGTGGTTGCTGTCTTTTATTACCTGTAGATGTTGTTGTAAATACTCAACATTATTACTGATGGTTTGTTTTTTTCAAATAATTGTTTTGAGTCGTTTTTTTTAAGGTGAAAATGCAAAAATTTTCTAGTTGCGGCTTCTTAAATGTGTTTTATTTTGAGGGATTGGACAAAACAAGCTGTTTGAAGACGTCGCCTCGTGTTTGTTAACATTTCTATCAACGATTTCTAACATTTTAAAGACCAAATTTATTATTTATTCTCCTCCAAAATCTGCCAGAAGAATGTTAGTAGTAAAATAATTGTTATTTTCAGCCATTTTTTAAAGAAGAAAATGCTAAAATCTTCTTGTTCCAGCTCCTCAAATGTGAATATTTAGTCTTTTATGACGATAAATGAAATTTCGGGACAAAAAAAAGACATTCGAGGGCGTCGTAAACCACTGACTGACATTTTTCACCATTTTATAAACCAAACAACTAATCAGTTCATTGAGAAAATAATCTTTCGAGGAAGGTAATCTCAGCTCAAAGGTCTACTTACTACCCGTCAGAGCTTTCCAAACATATCTCATGGTCTTTATTCAGTGAATAGAGCCGGTTCAGACATGATGTGATAAGCGGTCGTAAACAGGAAGTAGGTCGTAACCTTCTATCTCTGATTTAGGTTGGGCCACCGGCGTCTTTGATCTTCCATCTGATTAATCGATAATGGAAATAATCGTTCATTGCAGCGCCAGTAAATTCAGTGTTTTGGGGGGTTTTATTGACTTTTGATTGGACAAAATGAGCCGTTTGAAGATCTTGTGTTCGTTAAATCAATATTTTCACTGTTTTCTAACATTTTATAAACCGAACGATTAATTATTCTTCTCTAAAATCTGCAAAATGAATGTAAGTAATGAAAAATAAGAAGATTTTTATGTGACATGACACTGAAATTCATGTCTGATCTTCCATCTGACGTCCACAGTGGACAGATTAATAATCGTTGGTTGCAGTGCTGGTAAATTCAGTGTTTTGGGGGGTTTTGTTGACTTTCGATTGGACAAAATGAGCTTTTTAAAGACGTCGCCTTGTGTTAGTTAAAATTTTTCACTGTTTTCTAACATTTTATGACCCAAACAATGAATTATTCCTCTCTGAAATCTGCAAAATTAATCGAAAATAACTGTCAGCCCTGCTCCTGGTGCTTTTTACGTGACGTTTCTCCTTCCATCTGCACTCAAAACTTTTCAAAAAAAGGTTGTAAAACAATAAGCAATGCCTCAATACTGCGGTCAGTGAACACACCGGTAGAAACGTTTGGGTTTGAAAGGTGAAAGTTGGCTCAGGAGCCGAATGTGTGGCGTTAAACGGTACAGAGAAGATGTTTTAAGATGTAACCGACAGCGGTGGGAACCTGCCCTTTTCCCTCCCTCTCCTCTCCCCCCTCCTCCTCCTCCACCTCCTCCTCCTCCTCGGCGTCCCGGCCAAGTGGCTACGAGGTGGTAAAGGGTTAGGCAGAGTGTGAGGCAGCGTTATCAGGCAGAAAAAGCGGCGGGTGGGTTTGGACGGGTGGGTGGGCGTCGCAAGAGGGAAAGGAAAGGGTGGTAAGGGGGGGGGGAGTAAGATGTGAGAGAAGGTGGTACGAGGCTGCCCTTTCCTCTCTCTCGTTCCCACCTCCACGGCCAGGGTCTTCTATATTTACAGGTCTATTTCCAGACCGACATGAATTTATGGGGCCGGTCCGAGGCATGCGCTGCTTCTACTGCTGCTGCTGCTGCTGCCGCCGCCGCCGCTCGTAACAGGACCCCCCCGTTTTAGCTCAGTGTGTGTGTGTGTGTTGCTCGAAGAGGTAATCCAGCCTCTCCCTTCTCTCTCTCTCTCTCTCTCTGTCCCTCTTAAATAGCCCAGATATGTACGCCCACAGATGTTAGAATTATTAACTATCACACACACACACACACACACAAAAGCCACTCTTGACTTTTTAAGCAGCCATTCGGACTGTCACAGGAAAAGTATTTGTGGTTCTTTCTTTTATTTTTGAGAGAGTTCGATGCCCGTTTTTTTGTTTTTTTTTTAGCAAATAAATATTTTTTCTTTTAAATACCTCGCCGTTTTTTGATGAGCACCTTTTATAATTTAATTTAAACGAGGTATAGCATGGGTGGCCTGCAGTTAAGAAAGCATGGGAATCTATAAACCCCTCCCCACTGCTCGGCAGAGTTGGGAATTGAACCTCTAACCTTGAGTGTTATGGCGCCAGCAGAGCTCCCATTGGTCAATAAATTCCTCAAGTATTACAGAATTTAAGAGAGAGAGGTTTAAAATGTCAGGTTCGCGATCAGATTTCTTGCTTTTTTTGAGGACAATCTAGTAGAAATTTGTCACATAGCGATTGGTTTTCCAGGGATATTATAATTTACTACCTTTTTTTTAGCACATTTCTTTGCGTTCAGATGGTTTTCAGCTGTTCCCGTCCACACACACACAAAAAAAAGCATTAAAAGTCAATGACACACAATGATTTGAGCTCCACAAAGACCAAAGTGGTCCTCGCAGTGCTTACTCAAAGAGAAATGTTGTGTCTCATTGGTAATAAATGGACCAAAACACTGTCAGCTATGTGGTCTTTGACTGTTGCACGAGGTCGCAGTCGCTCTTTTTAAGAGTAGTTTTCATAGGTGGTCCCGGAGTATTACTCAATCAACGAGACTCCCGTCGCACTCAAACATTCAAGAGGGTCTAATTTCTTCGTTATTTCTTCTCACTACATGTTTCTCTTTGCTTTCTCTCCCTCTCCTCTTGTTCTTTTTTTAAGTCTCTCGCTGCCTTAAACTCAGACACACGGTAATGATAAAGCAGGGTTTTTTTTTTTTACTAGACTACCCCTCGACGTACTGGAATGTGCTGTCAGATAACTTTATTAGACAAAAAAAAAAAGACTGAACCTGTGTGCAAACATGTATTTGAAAGCAACTCGGTGTACGTCATTCGTTTTTATAACACGCACACACACACACACATAGGTTTGTTCTTTTTTTGGGTTTTTTTTTATGGCAGCCGTCTTCCAGATTTCGGTGACCTTTCCGACGGGCATAAAATAGAGTTGGAACATTTTAACTAAGTGTTTATTTTGGCAGGAATTTTCATTTTAGCGTCAGTTTTTTGGAGATTTTTAAAGAAAAAAGTCGTATTTTAGTGTTTCTTTATAAAAACAGTTGGATTAAAAGTCTGTTTTTGTTTCTTTTCTGTCAAAACTTTGTCAGCAGTGCTTTTTATTAAATTTAAGTCCAACTTTAAGTTTCATCAAAGTGTTTATTTTGGCAGGAATTTTCATTTCAACTTAAGATTTTTGCAGATTTTAAAGAAAAAAAGTTTATTTACTGTAAGTGTTTATTAACCAAAAACAGTTTTTCACCAACACTTTGGTTAAATTTAAGTAAAATTTAAGTTAACTTAAGTTGTTGTTCCCAAAATATATTTGCCATTTTCTTTTTTTTCTGATGTTTTGTTGACCAGAACATGTAGTAAATAAATACTCGGTAGAGTAATTGATAAGGAAATTCATCCAGTGACATCCAGTGAATTTTCTTTATGTTTTTTAAGTATTTTAATGCAGATTCTCTGTAATTATTCAGCTGGTTTTTGCTTCATGAATCATGAAAGAGATGTTTATTTTAGGTAAACCGCAATTGGTTGCTGTTCTTGTTCATCAGGCTAGTTTTGGAGAACAAAACCCAAACATTGCTCGGCTGTTTGGGTGTTTCTTCTTCAGACATTCAGCATTTTTATTTGATGACTTGAAAGAGTCCAGCTGAAAGTGGAGGAGGTAGCTGACCCGAGATAACGGTGCAGATCTCCACCAATAATCCAGATAAACTCTGCTTTTAGCTTCCAGCAGTCTGACAGGAGCAGATAGCGGCTAGTTAGCTTGGCTAGCATTGTTAGCATAGCGTTGGCGTGTCGTGCCGTGTGCCGCCCCGATGTTTCCGGCTTTAGCACAAGAAGTAAAGTTAAGCTGAACGGTTGTTGTGAGACATGAAGTTATTCCGACTGTGGTGACGCTGCGATCTTATTCACGATCCACTTCGGAGAAACTGAGTCACGTGAGACACCTGGTGGTTAAATTTGGTATTACCAGTCCAGTCTGGTCTCATGTTTGACTTTAACTGGTTTGAAAATGTTTACAACAGTAATTAATGGATAAATCTGGTTGAAAATGTATCATAGACAATTATAATAATCGAGGAATCATTTAAATCTTCTATTTAAGGGTTGAAATCCTGATATTTGCTGAATCAGGCCGCTCAAGGATGAGAACATGCGGCTTTTCTCAGTTTTGTAAATCAAATATCTTTTGTGTTTTTGGACTTTTCATTGGAGAAAACGACGACTTGTTGTAGCTGTGACTCAAACAGCAGCGTCTGCTTTTTGTTTTTTTTTTCGATCGAGCTTTTAACGACGTAAATGTGATCATTCGTCTCAGTAAAGAAGACGGAGTCGTCCCTTCCAGCCCGATCTGCAGTCGTCACAGTCGGAGTTCAGCTTGTGAAGGCAGAAAAAGTCTCTTAAATGTCATTAAAAACCTTTTTAAGACTTTCAGATTTATTTGTTGTTTTATGTTTTATAAAAGATCAAAGTGAGTAGAGCTGCAAAGATCAGTCGATCGACAGGAAAAAATGTTCTTTTCGAGCAAAAATGAACAACAGTTATAGGTGCCATCTTCTCATTTATGAAGATTTGCTGCTTTATATTATAATAAACTGAATATTAACAGGTTTTTGGACTGTTTGTCAACTTAAAATGTCAACTTGGACCCTGAGAAACACTTTGATGGGCAATTTTTTTTACATTTTATAGACTAACACTTCATTAATTCAATCATTTAATTGAGAAAACATTAATCAGTAATGAAAATAATTACGTTTCTACCTGAAAATCTGCTCTAGAAAACCTAAAATATTCAAGTTTTGAAATGACAAAGCTAAAAAAAAAACCCAAACAAAACCCTACAAATACACATCCAGATGTTGCGAGGAGTAAAAACGGGCACTTTTGATCACTTTAAATCCCCTCACGCCCCCCCCCCCCCCCCCCCCCCCTTACTCACCCACACCCCCCCACCCCTCCCGCTCCCCCTCCACCGGTCCGCTTTTCCTTTCTCGATCTGCACTTAAAAGGTCATCGCCTCAGCTGTCGAGCCAGCCCCCGGCGTGTCAGGTCAACACGTTACGCTCACTGTTCACTCCCATGATGCCTTTCATCTGTTGTCCCAGCTGGGTGAATGGAGGGGGGAGGAGGGGAGGAGAGGAGAGAAGTTTAAGGGACAGAAAAAGAGAGAGAGAGAGACGGGCGGGTCGGTGAGGGCAGAGGGAACGACGGCGAGAGAGAGAGAGAGAGAGAGAGAGACGGTCACGGCTACGAACACCTGCCTGTGTTGCAATGACACAACAAGCTGTTAGCTAATGCAGGTGTTTGGAGAACAGCGTTTTTATAACCCGATTTAGTGGTGTGTGTGTGTATGTATTTGTTTGTGAGTGTGTGTGTGTGTGTGTGTGTGTTTTAACTGAGGTCAGCTCAGGTCAGTCAGGCCCGTGTCCTAAGAGCGTTGTTTTGATCGAAGTCCACGCCTGCAGAGAAACTCAGAGACCTCAGACTGCTTTCTCTCTCTCTCTCTCTCTCTCTCTCACACACACACACACACTAACACACACACACATAAAAACACACAAAAATTCACATTTGCTGTATTGACACGCGGCCGTAATTAAGAACAGGATTCGCCAAAAGCTTGTTTGTTGTTGCACAATGTTTGCGATGCTAAGTATCGTCATAGGAAATAAAAAACACTTCAGAGGTCTTCAAACACCGAATTAATAATGATCTCTGCGTGTGTGTGTGTGTGTGTGTGCGTGCGTGTGTGTGTGTGTGTGTGTGTGTGTGTGCAGATTGCAGGAAATGGGTTGTAATGGTCTTTTTTTCTTTAACATGGCGTGCTGGTTCGTACAAACTGCTACTAAGAGTCTGGTTTTTACCGTATTGGCTTGAATATACGATGACGCTGAATTAGAGCTGCGTTCATTATTGATTAGTTAATGTCTTCTTTTGTCCTGATCAACAGTCCACAGCCAAAAGATATTCAGTTTAATGCCATAACAACCTAGAAAATTCACATTTGAGAAGCTGAAATCAGAGAATTTGTCCTTTTTTTTTCTTAAAAAACGACTCTACGATGAATCGATTATCAAAATAATTGCCAATTAATTCAATATTTGTGCTTTAATTGATTAACTGACTGATAGTTGTAGCTCTACTCTGAATGTAAGATGGCTACCGCTCCTTCTTTTCTTTTCTAACACTATTTGAAGAAACAGACTTTCACACTCTGTGATTCCTCTCGGATATTATTAATCCAAACAGGAGCGAACATTCTTCCTTTCAAGACTTTTTCTCTTGTAAAAGTAAAATATTTCCGTTCTGTGGTAGAAAAACACGCCTTCAGAAACTCCGTCTAGTTAAACTGAGCTGACAAAACACTTTTAGACTCTCAACAGGCTCTCTGTAAACGGAGACACTCGCTAGCTTAGCAACATTAAGGCTACAAACTACCCATAATGCATCACTCTCTGAAGGTTTTACACCCGTACTTTCTCCATTCAAGAAAAATATCTGATGTTATCAACACTTATCTAGACGGCTCACATGTTTTAAAATGTAATTTTCTGAATAAAATTCTGAAATTCAGGCTGATGCAGTTTATTTTTTTTTACTTTTTCTCCTTTTATCCTCCCAGTAATATTTAAAACTGATCCCCTGAATTACTGAAAATGTCAAGAAACGTCAGAAAATGGTTTTAAAAAAGCGTTTTATGAATTCTTAAAAGCCAAAGTGATGTTTTCAGATGTCTTATTATGACTAATTAAGAGTCCAAAATCTATAGATAATCAGTTTATTGTCATGTGTGACACAAAAAAAGCTTAAAATCTTCACATTTGAGAAGCCGCAACGAGCAAATTTTTAGCATCTTTTCCCTTTAAAACGCGACTTTTATTCAATTATAAAAATAGTTTATCTTCTGTCATTCAACTAATCAATTAATCAACTAATATTAAGGCGTTTTTCTCTGTTTTGTGATATTTTGATTAATTTAACATCAATTTAATCATAAAAATAACAACTTGCAGCCCTTTATCTTATAAAACTAAATTACTGTGACGTATTATATATTATAAAGAAAGAAAAACAAGTTTGGTGAACAAGTCATCAAAATAATTGATAAAAAAATACATTATAAGACAAATAATTGTAATGATAATGGTGAGAAATATGGAACATATTAAGCAGAAATCAGTTGAATGTTGAAGCCGTTTAGTTCAGTTTTATGTTGTTTTGATGGTTTTTTTTTCTCTCCGGCTGCATATTTTTTCTACTTTCATGGAAAAGTCACCAAGTTTTTCACCAAGTAAATATTGAATTTTGTTTTGGTCCTGTTCTGTCTCAATGGTCAGCCTGTGGTCAGGTACACTGGTCTGTATTTACTTAATGTCTTTTTTTCACTCTTTCAAATCTGTTTTTAAATTTTTTTTCCCCCCAAATTACGTGTTTTCCGTTTTTAATTTTCCCTGAATTCTGTGTTTTTATGACACATTTTGTCACCAAAGTGTCTAATCATGTGGTGGATGGATAAAATTTCAACAATTCAATAAGAAAGTATTAAAAATTGAATCATAAATTGAATAAAATGAATATATATCAATGAATTTGTCTTTTTTTAATCAAATAAAATGCTTCAGTAAACTCAGACATTAGCATGAAGAAGTGAAACAGATACATGAAGCTATGATGTGAAATAATCCTTCACATGTTTGTGAGTGAGAATATAATCATAGAATAACTTTGCTAAAATGAGGCTTATAGTGAAAGGATTTAAACAGCTGTAAGGACGGATATGATAGGATTTTATCTTCTTATCTTATCTACACGTTTATCTGTCCAGTTCGTCCTCACCGACTCTTTTTATTAATAAATATAGAGTTTAGGTTTATTGTAAATTATTATTATTTTTAAAAAAAGAATAAATTCAGGACAGGATTAGAATTGATTTATATTTTAAATAAAATAAATATTGTTTCAAGAGCAGCAACAGTTAAGTTTACTATATAAACTCAATAATATCTCACATAAATAATGTCATCAAATTACTGAGCGAAGTTTATAAAGAAAGAAGAACACAGACATCAGTTAGTATCTTCCTCCTCCTCCTCCGTCTGCTGCTGATATGATTCACAGAATTTGCCAAATTTCAACATTTGTGGCAAAGATAAAAAGTTAAACTACATACAGGCAGCTTTCGTTTTAGCTCGTTCATAACAATTCAATAATAGCTTAACAAGCACGCTGTGGTCGTGTAAAATGTACTGAGAGGTGTAAATATCACTTTTCTACATGTTTATTGTTGAACACAGATGGTTTGATAATTTACTCACAAAGGTTTTATTGCATTATTAAATTATCTTCTCTTCGCCTGGTTCACTGTCTCCGCTGCGGCCTCTCTGCTCGGCTGTGTGTGTTAAACACGGAGAGCAGAGGAGAGGACCGAGAAGCAATGGACCATAAATGACAGCAAAACGCAGTAGAGACTCTCAGGATAGTTTTTTTCTATTCATTTGGCCTATAAATGCTGTGAAGAAACATTTAAATGCTGGGCCTGAGTCTTATAAAACTCTGATTACTTTGACTTTGTGTTTGAAGCCTCAATGCAAAACAGTGACGTACTGCCTTGCGTGACCGATGGCGGCTGTACTGTCGTCGGCCATTATCGTCATATCAGCGCTGACTAATCATTCAACATCTAGTTTTTTTAAGTTTTTATGAGTAAAACTTCCACTTTAACCGTTTCACTGTGTCCACTGTTGCTGCTCTGCTGTCCGCTGTGTGTGTGTGTGTGTGTGTGTGTGTGTGTGTGTGTGTGTGTGTGTGTGTGTGAAACACGGAGAGCAGAGGAGAGGACGGAGAAGCAGCGGACCATAAATGACATCAAAACGCAGTAGAGACTCTCAGGATAGTTTGTATCTGTTCAGCTCGTTCATCTTGTTTGGCTTTTTAAAAAAAAAAAAACACTTCATGTGCTGCCCCCGAGTCTTATAACAGTCGAGAAAACCCTGATTACGTACGTCCCCATGTGACCACTTATCGTCCTATCAGCGCTGATTAAGCGGTCAACCTCTAGTTTTTTGATAAATTACTCTTATTGGCTTTTTACTAGTGAAGCTTTTATTGCGCTTTCAGTAACGAGCGTAGTCGTCGTTGACTTGAGTGAAACTTTTTCTTCCACTTTACCTGGTTCAGTGTCCGCAGCGGCTGCTCTGCTGTGCGCTGTGCTCTCTGAGTGTCTGTCTATGAAACTCCAACACAGGCAGCAAAGGACAGAAGCAGCACACCTAGAAATGAACCAAAAACACAGTAATGACCCTCAGCTTAGTTTTATTCTCTCTAAAATGCTCAAAACTCTGTAAAAAGTCTTGTAGCAGGAGGGAAAACCCTGATTATTAATAAACTGCGTCCACATTTTGGCAAATTCTGCCGTTCTTTTCCGTGTTTTCCGCAACACAGAAGCTCTAAATCTGCCACTGAGTCAGTTTTTGTTGTGGATGTCCGATGGTTCATTACTTTTATTTCACTTTTTTTTTTTGTTAGCTGTAATTTGGTTGGACCAGGTTTGCGTGAGGGCCGAGCCGAGTCCTCTCTTTCTATCAGTCTGTCCGTTCATCCCTCCATCCCTCCATCCCCGTGGCTAACAAACAGCGGAGCAGCATTCCAGCAGTGCCCCCTGTCAAAGCATCTGTATTGTGGCGTGCTGCTCACATTGTTGTGTCAGACAAAGCCTCGCTCTCAGTGGAATAACCCAGCTGGACGCCGGCCATCGCCAGGGTCATTCGGGGCCGCTGGGCCGCACCAAAACAGCCGACCTGACAGCCCGAGTCCGGCCATGATAGCAGGGCAGGAAACAAACATTATATATATATGTGTGTGTGTGTGTGTGTGTGTGTGTGTTGGTCCGCTGGCAGAGAGCAGAATCCAAAGTTCACCGTCCGTGCTCACTTATTTACCAGACAAACAGATTTTTTTCTCTTTTTTTATATATATATATTTAAAAAAAAAGCTTTCAGCAGAAAGTGAACATACCTTGATAATTATTGTACAAAAGCCAAAACACTGTAGACTTTAAGGCTGCAGCTAACGATTACGTTCATTATCGATTAACCTGTCGATTCTTTTCTCCATTAGTTGATTAGTCGTTTAGTCTATTAAACGTCAGAAAATGGAGGAAAAACGTCGAGAACGCTGTTTCCAAAAAGCCCAAGGTGCAACTTACAATGTCTCGTTTTGTCCGCAACCCAGAAGATAATTAGTTTACTATCAAAGAGAACTAAAAAAAAACACAAAAAATGCACCTTTATTAAGCTGAAACCAGAAGATTTAGGTGTTTTTTTTCTTTAAAAACACATCGATTAAATGACTAATCAGCGCTGATCTGCTCTACTTACTATAAGAATTAATTACCGCCCAGTAATCTGTGGCTTCTTTGCATAATTTAAGCCTTTTTTTTTAATATTCCTTTAGTGTTAATTAACTTATATTTATGGTTGCAGGTAATTCCCAACAATGTTGTCAGGTGGGAAAACTTTGCATCTTCAAATATCTTCTAGACTTTTTTTATGATTAAACAGTGTTTTGTTTTGTTTTTTTTTTTTTTTTTTTTATGATTAATAGTCGGGACCCTTCAGAAAATAACCAAAATTGGGAGAAGCGAGGTTTTCGCCTCTCTGCAGCGGTGTTTTGGGAAGGCCGAGCCTGAACCCAGACAGATTCCAGTCAAAATTAGTCAGCTCCACTAGGCTTCAAAATGTCCAAAAACAACTAATAATGTGAGTCCAAAACCACTGTCAGAGCCCGAGCCACATTCCTGATCCTGTGTGTGTGTGTGTGTGTCTCTGGGTGTGTGTGTGTGTGTGTGTTTCAGGCTAATAGAAAAGCTTTGTTTTGGCCACAAGTAGCTTTGCCACCTTTTTGAATTCTTCTTGTTTTTATGAGTTTAGTGTGAAGAAGAAAAAGAGTTTTAGTTCAGAGTACATTCATTTTAAACAAGGAGAGGAGATTCCTAATCTAATCTAATCTAATCTTATAATCAACCTGTGAAAACTTAAAACATTTAGCAGATTAGATTTTGGCTAATATAAATATATCTACTCTTTAAAAGTTTCTAATGCATCCTGTTAATATTTGTGTGTATTTTAGGCCTTTTATATGCAATGACGCTACTAAAAAAGAAGGAATTTTTAATGGAAATGTTTCATTTTTCACATTATTTTTGCATCAATATGATAAAGTATCTTATATTTCTTTATATTTTTTCCTGGATTAACAAAAACCACCAGTCCCATCCGCTTATTTTATCCATTAACTGTATTTTTTTATTGATTTTCATACATTTTACTATATAAATATTGCGATATAAAGTTATATATGCTTCCTTTTATCCATGTGGCTCCTCTCTATAGCAGAGGACACCAATCTAACTGACTGATGATTAACAGGCAGATGTTTTGGGCAATTTTAATGTATTTTAATTAATTTTCAGTAGTTTTTGAGCTTTTTAATAAACAATTAATCAATAAGTCCATTGAGAGAAAGTTTAACTGGCATCATTTTAGTCATTTTTCAAGCAGAAATGATAAAATATTCACTCGCTGAAGGCTCTAAAAAGTGAGAAGTAGTTGGGGTTTTTTTGTTTTTACATGATTGTGAGATTATTTTGGGTGTATTTGGACTGTTTTTTTGGACATTTGATGCACTTTTTTTGTTATTTTTAATGTTAAATATTGATTAATAGAGAATATATCCAGCAGATTCAGTACATTTCCAGGTCACCACACGTTAAATAATCTAATCGGAGGCGCCGTTACCAAAAAGTCTTTATTGTAAGGGTTACGTCTAACCCTCTAACCTCTGTGTGATGAGTCACGGTCAACAAAAATCACCTCCCACACGTTGTTTACACTTCAGTGAAGCGTCCATTGGCTGGAGAATTAAATATTATGTACCGTGTTTGCTTAAGAAAATTAACGTACGTCATCTTTTTTTTTTGCCCTTTTGGTTAAATCAGTATTTGTTAAAACAAAAAAAAAAACATCCTGACATGTTTATTGTGTGAACTCACTCATGATCTCTTCTTCTCTTCTCTTTTTTTTTTCAGACTGAGCGACGGGACGACAGAGGTTTCCCACCTTCCTCTTCTTCTCCTCCTCCTCCTCCTCCTCCTCATCTCTCTGCTCGGGGCACTTGACTCTGCCTGTGACCTTTGGCCTTCCCCCCAACCCTCCACCCCCTCCACCCTTCCCCCCTCCCACCCCTTCCACTGGCGACCTCTGACCTTCACTCAGACTGAGAAACCGCTCCCTTCTGGACGCAGAAAACAACATCATAACAGATGGCAAAAACGCTTGCAGTTTTTTTTTTTTGTTTTTTTTTTTAAGTGTACTACATCTTTTATTTTTCTTGTGTTTTATATGCATATCTTGTCCTGTTTTTTTTTTTTTTTTTTTTATATCACCCCTCTCTCCCTCCCTCCCTCCCTCCCTCACGATCGATGCTGCCAGTGTGTGCTGCCCCCCCCCCCACTCCTCCCCACTCGTCTCCCTCGTGTTCAACAGTCAGCGGTCAATGAACTTTGACTGAGGGGGCGTCAACAGAACCGCGGAAAGTCTTACTATCAGATGGTTCTGCTTCTCCATACGGTATTAAAAAGCATTAAAAAAGGGAGGCTGGAAATACTAAGGCATTATGGTACAGACTTGGAAACTTTTATGTTGCATTGAATTTAAAAAAATATTAATTTTTATCCTTTTTATTATTATTTTTTTTACCCCCCTTCTATGTGTAATCCACCCTCAATATGGTACCATACAGTTATTACGTTGTGGTAGGAAATGTATATTTTTTATGAATGAATTACCCCTTAAAATGGTACGAACTCGTCGCTAGATCTTAGCTTCAGAGTAGACACACGTGGCATTACACAAGTACCCACGCTCGCTCCCCCGTGCTCCTCCTCGCCACGTCAGGTACAGACGCCGTTGGAGTACGTTTTCCAAATACGACTAGGAAAAAAAAGAAGCAAAAGCTACGGTACGGCGCCAGTATGGGTTTGTCACAGCGTACTAATAATGCAATGGGGGGGGGGGACCTTTAAAGCATTACGCTCCTCATATCCTGTAGCACATATTATTATTTATTTGTTGCAATAGGTACAAAATATTCCAGTACATTTCTTCGTTTGCTTTCACAGAGAAGGTACTCGGCAGCGGCGGGAGAATAACGCTGGCCACCAGTCGGATGCTGGAAAAGTTTTGTCTGTCTGAAATTGGCGTGAAGGCGAGACAGAAGACTTTTAAAGGGATAGTTTGACATTTTTTATTTTTTAAAGGGGAATTATGCTTATTTTTTTGCCCAGAGTTACTCTCATGTCTGTTTTAAATATGAAGCTACAACTAGCAGCTGGTTAGCATAACACAGCTAGCCTAGCTGCATTTCAATTTAGCAAAATCCACCTACAAGTCTGAAAGTGTTAAAATGCTTTTTCACTGTTTTACACGAGCTTCCTGTTAGGCGACAAATCCTGCACGTAAATCTCTGTAAAAACAGCAAATTGTCATTTTTACACTTCAGGTGTAGTTTATGTGTTAATAAGTGAGTTTTAAAGGTGCTGGTTGGTGGATTTTGTTACTTTTTACGCCGTTGTTTAAACCACAAACATTTCAAACGTCTCATGCAACTCTCATTTTAATCTATGCAGCTGTCTGCGTCTCACAGGCTTAAACCGCAAACACGTCAGGTCTATTTTCCTCTTTTGTTTTATGTGCATAACTACAGTCACCAGAAAGATATGAGAGTGATATATTATTATTATTATTGATCTCCTCTGACTCTCGGCAGCAAAATAAATGAGCAAATTTCCCAAAAATGTCAAAATATTTCTTCCTAAAGTTTAAAAAAAAATTCACCTTCTGTGGTCAGTAGATGGAAAAAGTTGTTTTCCCACCCTGCTGTTCGCTCGGCAGGCTTTTTTTTTTCTGTGTGAGGAAATGTTTAGTAAACTTTATTTTAATTTTAATGTTATTATAATTATTATAATTATTTTTTTACATTTTCTTTTTCTTTTTTTACCTCATTGGGTCCGTAGCACAGTTCAGATTAGCGAAAGGAGAGAGCGGCGCTGACACACACACACACACACACACACACATATATGCGCTCACACAACACTGTGAAAGGTTAACAAAAAAAAAGAAAGTACAGACGTTGACACCGGGATGCAAACACACACACACACACAGAAAATCTCTGCAAGTATACTGTACTTTGTAGGCAGTGGACCACACACACACACACACACACACACACACACACACACACACACACACATACGTCATAAAGACACATGTCACAGTCATGTGTCTGCTCTCATGACACATATACGCACATACACTGTAGTCATGCAGCCTAATTTAGTCGAGGGTAGCTCCTCCATGCCCCCGTTTCAGCTCTTTGTCAGCGGCTCTTGATGATGTCCGACATTTTTTTTTCCTCTCTCTCTCACACACACACACACACACACACACACACACACACACACACACACACACATATATATATACATGCACAGAGAGACACATATATGTACGCTGGGGGGTGTTCGTCAGCGGCTCTGTGTGTGACGTAAAGAGGTTTCCAGTAACCTGAGCTGCAGCCCCAGGTGCAGCGTACTGGGCATACTTGCCCTGTTACAACCTCACGCACACACACACACACACACACACACATGCATTCGGACAGGCGGCGAACACCCACATCAATCACAGTCTGAGCCGGCGCTCGCTGCCTCCTCTCTCTCTCTCTCTCTCTCTCTCTCTCTCTCACACTTTCACACAGTGATGCGCCCATATTTAGCATTTCTACTGGCGCTTCTACTCTCCCATGACCAACACGACTGATTTCATAGAAGTAAATGTGCTTAAAACACAAAGACTGACAGCTAATCCAGAGCATTTCAATATTTTTTTTTTGTTCAGTATTCACTCATTCACTGATTTTTTTTATATCATCCCACTCTTTATTTTTTGTTTTTAATGTGTTTGGACGGATGAAGGCCTGTCATTCTCACAGAGCTTTTTTTGTGTAGGACGCATCATTGTCATCCTTTTTTTAGAGCTTCACACAGCAACGGGATGCTACGCCAGGGGAGGAGGGGGGGAGGGGGGAGGGGGATGAAGCTGAGCTATCTCCAAAATCATTTAAAAAATGTCTGGTTTTGGAGAGCGAGCGGCGTGGGCGGGTTTTTTTTGGCCACGCTGACCACAAGGGAAAGAGCCCCAAAGTCAAGGTCAGTTTGCTTTGATTGACGGATTTATACGCCGTCGCTGCCCGAAACTGCTCAGATGCAGTGAGCTCTGAACATCTGATTGGTCCGCGTTCATTGTTTTTTTTTTTATTACCAACACTGATCCCGACCGTGCAGACGTTTTGGAAGTTTGGAGTGATTGGGAGTCTTGGCTGGCTGGCGGCGTGCGTGGTGCACATGCTCGGGTGTAACCGTCGACTGTATATAAAGATGGACGACGCGTCTCCTCTTCCTGCCGCTATGCACAAGTGAAGCCAAAATATCTCCTCTTCCGGCAGCTGCCATATTGCGCGCACGACGTCATTCGGAGTCAGGTGATGGGATGGCGGCCTGCGGGAGGTTTTATAGCAGCTGTCAATCATGACGTCACCCCCCCCCTCCTTTTTTTTTTTTAATATTGTCAAATAACTTCTTAAACTTATCCGAAAAATTAACACTTGGACAAACATCAATGTGAAAGGAACGACATCAAATGACAAAAACCGTCTTTGGCGTGTACTTTGTTTTTTTTTAGTTTGAGGGGGCGGGGCTTATGGTCTATACTGTAGCCAGCCACCAGGGGGTGATCCAGATGTTTTGGCTTCATTTTTGGCGTCCATATTTATATACAGTCATTAAATACAGACAATTAGATTCAAAGTCTGAAGATGCAACCTGCAGAAATTCAAGGTTTTTTTATATTGTTATTATTATTATTATTAAATAACCTGAAGATTTATAACTTTTTGCAAAAGCAGACTCAGTTTTAATTGTAACTCAAATCTGTAACAAATCAGCACAACAGAGAAAATTAACGCTAATTTCCAGTAACAGTTAGATTAAGCAGATTTTCTGCTGCTGAAACTTGCTGCTAAACATCAGTCTGTCTTACGTTTGCTAAAAGCTGCAGCGCGTGCACCTCCTCCGTTCACATGTAGGTTACCCGTATGGCTACATCTTTTTGTATTTAAGTTTTACATTTTACCAAACTGTCTAAAGCTGTGTCAGAAAACATTTCAGTTACTCAGTGTGACGTCTTTCAAAATGTTTTATTTGTCCGATAAGTCCAAAGATGTTCAATTTATAGTTATATGAAATATAAAACAGCAAATTCTCACATCAATGAGAAGCTAGAAATAGTGATAGTTTAGCATTTCTGCTTGATAAATTAAATTATTTCTCAATGATCAAAACTCAAAGACAATTAGTTTAAATTAATTGATTAATCGTTACAGTCCTAGTTGAACCAGATGAGTAGAGTTTACTGCGTCAGGGCGTTACAGAGCGTCTCACATACACGAGCGATATCAAAAACTATATAACACTAACTTTCTGGCATATCGAAGTCCAAGACAAAACGCCACCCCTGAACAAATATCCTCCTCGCGCTGTCCCTCCGTCCTCGATTCCTTCTTTTCATCCCCAGTAACGTCAGAGCCAAAAAGGAAAAGGAAGAAAAAAAAGCGTCTTTAAGTAGTGATATCATCACACGACGAATAGAGATAGAGATTATTTTTCAAGTCTGTGTGGTTAAAAACATGCAGGTTGATGCTGACAATGTTGGTACAGAAATAGGAGTTGGAGCCAGGAGGTACATCCCCCCTATTACACCGTGATCCCGCCCATGTGGAGGGTCGGATAATTAAGCTAGCCTTCCTCCTCAGCAGATCCATGTTTTAAATGGTCTGATTTTAAAGTGAGTATCGACAAAATGCTGTTTAAAGTTTTTAAGCCTGTGACGTGTCTTATATGTACATTATGAACAATTTGAAATCATTTCACCCCGCCCCCACACCCCCCGCCCCCCTTTTCCCCTCGAATGAACAAAGAATTGAATATAAGAATATTTAGGCTGTGGCCCCCGTGACGGAGAAAAAAAAGAGAATTTTTTTGTTTTTTATGTTTGGAAAATGTTTTTGTGTACTTAACTATGCTACAGCGACGTGTTGCTTTGGGTTTTTTAACGCTATGGCAAAAAAAAAAAAAAAGGTAGAGCTAGATTTTTGGGGGGGATTTTTTTTTTTTTTTTTTTTTTTTTTTTTTTGGGAAAAGGGTCCCCCTTAAATTATTTGAAGCATTACTCAAAACATTAATATTTGTTGTTCATGTCTGATTACCTTCATGTTGAACTTTAACCCCCCCCTCCTCACCCCCCTCCCCCAGTTTGTCATAACTGAATTAATTTAAACAAGTTTATTTTTTGCAACAATCCAACCTCAAAAAAACTGTCCTCAATGTTACCGATTCTTGATGTTGAAAATCAGCTGTTATGATTTTTTTCTTGTTCGGGGTGGAGAAATGAGAAAGAAATGAGACCTACGTAATATATACATATATATAATCATATATATATGTATATATATATAAATATATATCCTCGCAGAGAAGACTTAGGGTACTGCATCATTATGCAAACTTGTGTTTCCTTTTATTTTCCTCTAATCTTTTGATTTATTTGTATTTTAGTTTACAGAGGGAAAATTATCTTATTTTTGGTTGTTTTGTTGTATCGGGGCAACCTTGTTTCTCTGAATAACAAAGCGATACAAGGGTAGTATTTTTTTTAAGAGTACATAGGCATTTTTGCAGTTATTTGTATAAAGAAATGGGTTACAACCTCTGCCTAATGTTTATTTTTTTGTAACTATATTACAGTTTATTTGCTGCTGTGTAGTACAGTTAACAGTTGGAAATGCTGTTGGTGGCAACCCTAAACGATGAGGATGACAATGAAGATGATATTCATTGCCCTGCTATCAGGCACGGGTCAGTTTTTTTTCTCTCCCTCCCCTTTCCAAATCCTTACAAAATGGAGGATTTTTGGTGGAAAAAAAAAAGGGGGGAGGAAAAAAAAAAGAAAAAGCAAATCCCACTCTACCCTGCTACCTGTGTTCTTATTTTCCGAGTTGAATGCTGTTGTTTATTAGCTTTACAGGAAAGAGAAAGAGTTTAAAAAAAAAAAAATACTGTGGAGGTGTGTATCCTTCGTATGTGCATTATTTTTCAGCGACGTACGTCCTATATACGAAAAAGAAGAAGAAGAAGAAGAAGAAGAAGAAGAGAAAAAAAAAAGAGTTAAAAAAATAAAATAAAACTGTGGTGGAAATGGAATCCTCCTGTAAATAAGGAAAACTCAAGTTGTCGCTTTTTTCATGTTATGATCGGCTCCTCGGCAGGTGCCCCCCCCCTTTTTTTGTTTTATTTCCTTCTCTCTTTCTTTTTTTTTTTTTTTTTTTCCTCGTGGAGGGAAAGGGGGCTAGGAGGGGTACTCAGAGGCAATTTGAGCATCGGCATAGTGTTTATATTTATCAAAACTTTTTTGCTTTCGATAGAGCTATTGCAATAAAAATGTGTTCATGTAACTGCCGTGGTCTCAGCTGTCTTTTTTTTTTTTGTTGTTTTTTGTGTGTGTTATGCATCATCATGAAGTTATCCAGAGTATATACACATCTCTGTTTGTGTCAAACTAATATTACACAACAGTTCAGTTTTTTTCCCCTCAACATGAAGCCTTAAAATCAACTAAGCTGGAGAGTTTTGACGTCATTGAAGACAAACAAATCTGGTGCGAATGTACCAGAAATGTTAATCTTTGTGTGTGTGTGTGTGTGTGTGTTTGCTTAACACACTAACGCTTTGACACACTGACTGTTTGAAATATTTAACAGAGACTCGCTTTGATTGAAGCAAAGACACTTTTTACTTCATTACCTAGAAGACCCACTGAGACAAGAAGTCACAGGTATAAATCTGAAAAACATGCAACTTGTTTTTTGTTTTTTAATGTCTTCACACACTGATGGACTTTTCTACAAGTTGAGAAACGTCTGTGATAACTCTTACCGATAAAAATATTTCAAAACTACACTGATTACGTCTAAAAAGGGCACTCAGGATGGTGGTGTTTCTAAGTAGGTCTATCTAACTCTTGGGTTCATTTTCCTTCCCTCAGAGAGTGGCATCTCTTCTACTACTCATCTACTCCTGTATTGAACATGCTAGTATCCTAACATGTTAATATGCTAACATAATATCATATGTCCCTTTAGATTTAGGAAACAATATGGTGTTGTCTTTGGTGCCACACTTGGCTAAATTTTTCCATTTTTCAGCTTTTAAACAGCCTCACAATCAACACTAATGTGACTGAGCAGTGAGCCAAAAAAGGTTCAAAGTTGGCAGAACAAGAGGAAAGACAATGATAGATAAGAGTAGTTCATTAATCCCAGTGTCTCAAGTTAAGTGCAGAGTTACGTTATTTATTTCCCCACCTGCATTTGGCGAAGACCCGCCCTGTTCAGCCTCTGATTGGCTAGTACTTATCACCTTCATTGGTTGGGTTTGAAAAGGGTCTATCTCCGGTCTTGGACACCTACACAACACACACCTCTGACCCTTAACCCTAACCAAGATGTAGTGAAGTAGGTGTGTTTTGTAGATACTGAGAGTCTGCAGCTAGACCTACTTGTTAGGTGTAGGCATGAGATGGTTGGGTTAGGGTAAGAATATCTGGGTCAGAGCCAATCAGAGGCAGAGTAGCGGCTGAGCTGGAGTCAGTATTGGGTTGTACCAGCTAGTTAGGGTGTAAAGACTAGAGGCTTAGTAACTACTAGTTAGATTGCAACCAAATCAGCTACTAAAATTGGTTGCAACATGATTACTTGGGGCATAACCTAACAAGTTTGGATGTAAAGTCGTAACTAAGACAAGTGGCCAATCAACAAAGATGGTTCAATTGTCATGGTTAACGTTAGCTTTCTGGCTAGCATGAGTTACTTGGCATCATAGTAAGCTAGATTGATATTGAAATATCATATCAATAAATTAGATTTCTGGATTATTGTGTTGCAAAATGACAGCAATTAATGAATTTTTTAACCATTAGTCAGTATAATTCATTGATAAAAGTGTAGTAGGTTGTTTTTGGACCAGTCTTCCAGTCTTTATGCTAAGCTAGTCGACTCTGCAGCTGAATGCAAAGGCACGAGAATAATTTTCTGAAAGTTGTGAATTATTCCTTTAAAAAATTCAAAACAACAAACCCTGTTTACTCTGTCTCACCAAAACCGAAGCACTACATCCTGCAGTTGCTTTACTGTCCTAACAACACATTTTTTAGGTATATTTATTGCAAATATTTGCCAACCAACATTTTATGAAAACGTGGTTGCTTTACCTCCTTTTGTCTCAAAATGCCGACAGTGAGTACTAGCAAATATACCATGTTAGCATTGTGTGACTTCCACCAAATTTAATTACAGGATAGACTTTTTGTGACCGTTGAGAAGACTTCAAAAGTAAATATTCACATTAGGCTGCATTCTTCTGGAGCAAAAAATTAGCAAAAAGCTTCTCAAATAAAACGTATTCACTCACAAAAACTCGCTTTAGTACTGGCCTATTTTAGACATCACATAATTCCTAATTTTGTTCAGCATAGTCTCAGCTTAATCTAATTTCATTAAATGTTCACATGAAGGAACATTCAATTTGTTATATCAAACCAATCTAAGAGGATACTTTGGTAATTTGATCGCATTATTGCTTTGCTGTTTTATTTAGTTTGGGATTCAGACTATATAAAATCCTGATTGCTAAATGAGCAAGTACAAATACACACTTGTGTTGCCATGGAGCCACATGACTCCAGATTTGTTGTTTTCCTCGACTGAACTGATAATCATTCATGTGTTTTATTGGGTTTCGTGACCCTTGGGCCATAGAAACCTGTTAAAGAGATGGGTATTGACAAGAAAACAACCATTTGTTTCCTCATTCCTGAAACTTTTTTTTTTTTTTTTGCAGATGAGTGATTTTCGAACGATGACACACTTGTGTGTTTATCTAGCTCAGTTGACCGGCCTAGCATCCCAAAGTCCAACTGTCAAAACAATCCAAAGTCCACTTTAGTCATGAGGGTTGGTTAGTTGAGAGGAGAACTCTGATTCACCGCATACAGCAGGCCCGTTTTTTTTTCTTATAAATCAATAAGTAAACAGCTTTAGTGTGACTGATACAAGACAGCAGAGGAAATACTACATAGCAAAGACGGAACTGTAAAGCTGTAGGGTAAAGCAACCCTTTTACACACACATATATGTACATATATCAATGAATTGCTATATAAATAATGCAGTAATAGTAAACATTCACAAACACAAGAGGAAGAAATTAACAAAAAGGGGGAAAAATTTAACCCATTCAACGTATTTGATGTCAGAAAGTAACGTTATATAATCTTAAACTTGCCAACTGCCATTAGACATGACCCTTTGTTTCTTAAACATGCACATTCTTCTAAGTTAAGCTGTCCTCCCCAGATTTTTAACAACTTTTTAATTACTAAAGGCAGTACATGAGGGGAGAACAATGACTAATCACTTACAGGAATTTATTTTTTTTCTTTTTTTTGGCAGGGTATTCACACCTAGTTGATCAAAATCACAGTGGAAATTTGAATTATAGAACTTGCTATCAACTACGATATATAAATATGCTACTTGCTGTCCTCACATTTTCTACTTTATTACATTAGAAAAAGTAGATTTTATTTGTCTAGAGCAGAAGAATCTAAGGAGACTGAATCATCCTTGATTCCACCTGACGAGGAGCCAATTTGGGCTTGAAATGCAGGGATTTTCCTTATCTAATAAAGTAGAAATGATAAAAAAAAAAGGTGTGGTTGACAGTTTTGAGTCCTTGTGAAATCACAGTCCACCTAGATTTAAGCACTGTAGTTTCAAGGAAGTCTTATTAACAAACCTTTAGTTACATTTTTACAGAAAAACAAGAAAGCAACCGTCAATCAATCGCCCAAGACCTAAGATGCCCTCAATACTGAGGAATGGAGAAAAAAAAATAACAAGAAAATGTAATTGTTCCATAAGGTTTATAGTGATGATTCACTCCAACACCTCACCATAAAACACTTTCAGATTCAGTATAACTGTTAAAGAACAATAAAACTGTAACGGGTCACCAGGGCACGCCAATCGTAAACTGTCATCAGTTTGATAAGACGAGAGAGGAAGTCAGTAGGTTCAATACTGGTGCAATAAAAAGCCACCCTTGTGTTATTCACGGGCAAATTAGGCAGTCCAGATTCAGAGGATATAAATAAACCCCTGTTTTTGTTGCTCTGCAGTGTATGGACTTTGATGCAATGCCCAAAGCGTCTTGGCCAAAATGAACCCTGAAGTGGAGTCATCTACAAGTCAAGACCTTTACTTACCTCTCACTTATTTCAGCTAGTTTCTGATAGCTCTTTTTTATTATTTAAGCTCACGCTGCCAAACCAGAGTGAATTACACCTTGGCAAAATAACAACTTGAATGTGAAATTGTGCCGGGAAATCCCCCTTTCAAATAGCTCTCTAAGCTAATGAAGGACTGGGTTTCAAGCCTCGAGGCTCATGATGCTGACCACAAAAGTTATCAGCAATCAGATCATCTACTAACATAACTTTGGAGAAACTGTTTTCTGTCTCACTGCTGAGCAGACAAAAGGGTCAAATGTCGTTCAAACTCAAAGGGCTAAATCAAAATTGCTAGTTTTATATACTTTATCTCATCTAAAAAGTACATTTCTTTGTTTTGAAAAACTATTTTGCTCAAGGGAAATACTGTCTTTTTACAACTGCCTCCTGATTACACTAACTTAGACAGTTTGTCAACATCTTGGCTTCTAAATACGTCAGCAGTGAGTGGTTTCAAGTTATCGAGACTTTAGCGTGTATTTACACTTTCATTTCAGGCATTTGTGTGACACACTTTTTCATACAGTAAACTCAACTGCAGAGTAAACTAAAAGCCAAAGCACTGAGATAAAATATACCACAGTGAACCTCAAAAATCACATGTCCTGGAAGCTTTTTGTCATGCGTATGTGATATTAATGTAAGATATAGCTGGTGCTTTTGTGTACCCAACGTACGCTACCTGCCTAGCACCAAACTGCTGACAGACAAAGTTAAATTGACTAGCTGGTGAAGTAGAGCATAGTAGAGCATTTAGTAGCTGACGAAAACAGATTTTCCTCTCAGGAAGTGGTGGAGACAAAAACAGAGCTAAAAGAGAGTGAATATTGGACTGTCATTTGCCAGGTGGCTAGAAACACAGATTAACGCGAATGTTGCTCTGTGACTGTTGGATTTGTAAACAGGCAAACACGTTGCTAACACGTTGACCATGTTGACTTCATAAGATGATTATTACATTAGCATTAGCCTTAAAGCCTCTACTTACCCATCTCCCACAGATGTCTTCACTTACTGCACTTGATTAGATTTGGACTTGACATTGTTTTGACTTCTAGCATCAGCAATTAACACTAACTGACTGACAACAGCTAGATGTCACAACAAAACATGTAAATCTGTGTAAATCTTTGACATGATTTTTGTCAGTTGACAAACATTACAATGCTAATCATTAAGGCGAGCCGAAAAGATCAAAGTGGAAGAAGCTATAGCTTATTAGCTTTGTTGCACCATCCACTTCTATTGAAAGCATTAACTAGTCTACAACAGAGAAGTAGTTTGTGGAGACAGTTATGAGACATCTTTTGAATACACTGTGTTAACTTATTATTAGCAACAGTTAGCAAGCTTGCTATTAAGTAAGTTAATAAGTCTTTATTGAATGAAATGATGTACAGAGAGGAGTTAATTGCTCAGTTTAGGGTAAACACTTGGCCATCGTGTTTCTAATTGGCTAGCATTTTAGCAGTTAGCTCGCTAGCTACAGTAGTTTACAAACTAGCCTTGCAAGTAGTCACTATCACCCTCTATAGTAGCAAGCTTGCTATTAAGTTCGCTAACTGCCTAAATATTGTAGTTGCATTGTGCCTGTCAGGGGAAACACGTACACCTTCATTATTCTTACTAGTGGTGTACTAGCACTTTCTGGTGTGACCCAGCCTAAATATTGTAGTTGCATTGTGCCTGTCTGCTAGTACTCTATTAGGATAAGTTTGGTTCTCCAAACACTGAAAAACTAAAATGATATCTGTATATCTGATTAAGTTCTTTTAGCTTGAGCAATATGGAATAAATATGGAATAAACTAGAAGTAAGTGAGACAGTATGAGGGAGTTTATGACTTTCATATTGAGTTTGACATGTAATTCCCACCAAAACTGCCGTTCTTCAACTTGAGCAGAGGCCTGATAAGCCAAATAACTGAAAACACCTTGAAAATCTATTACTAGAAGGTAACTAGGACTATCTAAAACCCACAAAACAAAATCCTAGAAAACATAATGAGGACATGACCTCAGTGGTAGCTACAGTCCTGCGCACATGCACAGCCAAGATGCCCCAATATGGCCACTAGAGGGTTGGTTACATCATTTAATTATGTGAGGAGGGAGAGTGGTCTTTGCGTCTGAGGTGTTCAGTGTCATTCAGGAAAAGGTTCAGGAGTTGATGGAGCAGGTTTCGCTGTTGAAGGGACTGAAACCGTGACCTTTGGGTAATGGGACGCTTTCTAACACAGCCTCTAATCCTGCAGATGAAGCCCTGGATGTTTTTACCCGGTTAACCCCGCTGCAGCCTCAGGGGAGAGCGGCCACTGACTGACAGACCTCCACGCTGAGGCCTGGAGTTACGGACAGATTTGATGATGTATACAAGTTGTGTATGTGAAGAAGATGAGTGCCGATCCACAGACCAAGCAGAGGGGGGCATTTCAACACCAGCATGTGACCTGATAGAGTTTCATTACTGATGGACGAACCAGTGGGCCTACTGGGGATATAGACTGGTGCTAGAGTTTCAAAACAACTCCTAGTGTGTGTTAGTGTGTGTTTGTCTTTGAGTGTGTCTGTGCACACGATGTGGGCCAAGTCTTGGAGCCCACTTGGCCAGTACGCCGTAGGGATCTGATGTACGCGGCTTTTCAAAAATTAGTGCAGCAATTAGCATCTTCGTCAGTGAGTCTATCCAAAGTCTTTGGAATCCCCCCACCACCCCCCCCAACCCCCAAGGCTCACCCCTCACACATTCAAACACACACAGATGGTTTCCCTAATGAGAGGGGATGCGTCAGAGTTTCACCTGACCGCATCTCGTTTCCAATGTCGCCAAGCGGGAGGCCTGACCTCGTTGACATGAAACAACAGCATCAGTCTTCGAAAGAGAGAGACCCCATCGACAGCAGTGACGCCACTGCTCCTCCTTCGCCTCCTTCTCACATCCTAGAAAGTTTCCTATTTTGGTAGCAGCAAAGGGGTTTTTTCAGGTATCTTCCAGATTAGATTACATGCAATAGACGTCTTATAATCAGATATGTATTGGAAGCCGAAGTGTCTACGCCCTAGAGAATAATGGCTGACATTAAAGTGGCACTTGCCACATAGAGAGCTAAAGTCCTGACCCATTTTTAGTTTGGATTTTGTTCAGTTAACCTTCAATCATGAGGGTTTTCTGTCTATGTTTGTTAAGATAAATGACATCTTATGTACTCGACAGTGTAATATGGACAGTCATTTGTGAGTTTAAACAAAAGAACAGATTAAACTGCTACAGCCTCGCTATCAAAACAGCATCACAGCTACAGTCGTTGAATGCTAATCCTTACCGAATCCCGGTAAGTAATAAGATTTACAAACAATTCAATTAAAAGAACAGAAAATCCACCCATTAAGTTTCAGCTCTTTAGACAGTATGTGTCCCGATCATTTACTAAAACATAGCCCACTGATGTGTTTGCCATTTTGTAGTGTTGTGTGAATGTCAGGTGAGAATTATTATACCCTACAGAGAGCCAAAGTCTTGGATTAACATCCGGGCCAGCTGCTTTTCTACTCGCTTCTATACAGTAATTTATAACAGCTTTCCGTCCTTGGTGTTGGAGAGACGTGTTCTTTTACTCTCCATACTCTCAGATAAATAAGTATCTACTGCGGCACTTACTGTTAAAAATCAAAATGTTCATGATTTTAAGAACGTTTAAGTTTTTCTTATTGTCAACAAAGTTCATGTGCAGAGCCAAACCAACAAGGAATTGATGTACTCACAAGTATAATGTGTGTATCCAGACCCTGATATATCTTATTCCTCTGTGCGAAAGACCTCTGTTGTTGTCCAAAAACAAGTCATTGAGCCAAATGGCTGCACTGGGTGACATGTTCCTTCATCCCGAAGATTACAATGATGGTACTTTGTTTAGAAACAGCTCCGAAGACTCTCCAAAGAGATGTGCCAGGGTTCAATTAACGTTAGCTTGTTATGCTACATATCACAACCTCTTGACTTTGTATTGTATGCTACCTGGCTAGCACTGAACAACGGATAGCCTTCAATACTATTGTGTACTTACCCCTGATAACACTAAGTTAGCCACTTTTTTGATGACTTTCAGTGACATCTGGGCTTCTCAATATGTCAGCATGAATGTTTTTAAAATGTCAAACCTTTCTTATACATGTACATTTTCATTTCAGGCATTTATGTGACATGCTTCTTTAAAGAGTAGCCGTCACAGCACTGAGATAACAAGATACTACAGTGAACCCAAAATATTTATGATACCAAAAAGTACATGTCCTGGAAGCTTTTTATCATGTGCACGCCTGTTGCTTTTGTGTACACACTGTACGCTACCTGCGTAGCACCAAGCTGCTGACAGACAAAGTTAGCAACTAGCTGGTAAACATAGCGGGGTATTTAGCAGGTAAAGAGCCAGATATTTCCCTCAGGAGTTGGTGGAAACCAACCAGAGCTAAATTGAGAATACATATTGGATTTACATTCATTAGGAGGCCAGAAACATGACTCCAAATGAATGCTAATGTTGCTTCATAACTCCAGGATGTGCATATAAGTCACTGCTTGCTAACTTGCTAACTTGACTCAGTAAATAGCCAAAAAAAAGGACCTGATGCAGCTTTTTTCATTGTTCAGACTTATCAGGGAGCATCAGACCTGTTGCGCTTGGTGAGGAAACAAAATAAGAATTAGGACATTTTTATCTGCAGTGTGGATTTACTTCAAATTGTGGGCTATTAAACCAGGAGCAGAAGATAGTTTATTGTCTGAGGTAATGCAGAGAGAACATGGCCATGTGGTGGAGACAATGCTGTCAGGATCCGTAAATATCTCGTGTGTAAATAATGTTCAGTTTTGTGGATTCAGGTAAAATGTAGAAGCATACGTTTGCATCGAAGCTCTCACCCTGTGAGACTGATTGAGCTTGAGATACTGTATCTTACTTAAGAAGTCTTTGGCAGGACACCTCGGACTTTTAGCGTTGGGAACACGTAATCTGTTTTTTGGTAATGGGATGGACTCTCTAAACACTTGGGCAGCCACTCAGATGTGTGAAATAAAGCTTTGTGTTTTAGGGTACGTCCCCAACCTACTTTTGTAAACAAAGCTAAAGCCAGGGAAACACGCTGAGACAAAAGATCAGCACGTCAGTCCAGGAATCAGTAAGCATTAATAGCTTTAACCAGCTTGTCTGGATATACACACACACACACACACACACACACACACACACACACACACACACAGACCACCTCACCTCCGATCCTCTCTGATCTCTGTAGCTCAGCCAATTTGAATCAGGAAATAGATTAGTCAAGAAAGCCGGTAGCCTCAAAGAGCTTAGGAAACCAAGACAATAGCTGCAGCTAGAAAAAGAAAAGAAGAAACACTCGGTCAGATTTTTTATGCAATTCTTTGCTTTTGTTCGTGCTTTATATACTTTATATAAACACTCTAGTATCTGTGAACCTGAAACCAACCTAAATATTATCTAAGGCATATCTGATGGATAGATGTATATATAGGAAAATGCAGTCTTGTTTTTTTTAAAAAAGTGGGGATTGAATTATTACGCAACAGAAGTGAAAAGTAACTAAGTACATTTACTCAAGTACTGCTCTGAATTACAGTTTTGAGGTACTTTTTCTTTGCTTGAACACTTCCATTTCATGCTTGTACTTCCTCTCCACTACATTTCAGAGGGAAATATTATACTTTTTACTCTACTGCATGTATTTCACAGCTAAAGTTACTTTTCAGCTCAATATTTAACATGTAAAACAGAGTACTTTTTAAATATTTGTAATTAATTTAGATCACCCTGATATTTAAAGGTCTTTTTCTGTCGATCGGTGTCATAAATCCTCTTTGATTCAATGTTTTAAGACAAGAAAACATGATAAATTCAAAGTGTGGTGAATACTTTTTACAGACACTGTATAGCTGTACACAGTATAGTAAATATAACACTGAGTGGGGACAATTTGCATGATGAGTACTTTCGCTAAATAATTTGCATTTTGCAAACTAAAACTTTTATATATTTCCTTAAGGGATGTTTTTAATACACTTTTACTTGTAATGGAGTATTTCCATGCTGTGCTGTTGCTACTTTTACTTAAGTAAAAGATCTCAATACTTTTTCCACTAATGAATGTCAATACTGAGTTTATAAGAGAGTAATGTTTTGTGGTTAAGCGTGTGTCCTCTGCCTCTGTGTGACAATGCTACCATCTGCTGGTCATTCCAGAGAGTTAGAAAACCTCTAGAGCTCCTTTCAGACTAATGATTCACACTTCAGACATTTGTTATTTCAATCAGGTCTGATGCCTTTAAGACACAAATATACTCAGCATGTGACCAAGACAGTCCACATATTACACTGTCTCCTCCAAAATCTATTATTCCCTCTGTGTTCCAAACTAAAATTGAATATTGTTCTTGTCAGTTTTAACTGTATATTTGTGTTTTTAAATGTGTTTTAAATATTTAAATATGGATGTGTTACTTTGTGACAGACCATAAGGTTATCTTGTCTTGTCTTTTCTTAATTTAGCAAGTTGAAAAAAGTCCTCTTGTCTCTGGGAATGGTGCATTTTTCACTATTTTGTGACATTTTACAGAGCAAATCAATCACTTGGCAGACATATAAATAACCAAATAACTATTTATTCTATTTGTAACCCTGTTTTTATTTGTTATATGATGTGTATTGTGTTGTTTTTGTAGATTATTAAAGTGTCTTTTTCCCTCCAGAGGAATATACATAAAGATATATAAATATATATATATATGTGTGTGTTTGAGTCAAACAAACATGTTGTGTGACATCACAATGGTTTTGGACTCCAGAACCTTTTATGAGACAACAGAAAGTTTCAGGATCACATCTCAACACCGGTGAAGACTGAACAGTGACGGCATCTGAAAAAAGTCACCAGAGACCGAAAAGAATCGTAAACTATGGACGAACAAACAAGCACAGCATCAGACGCACCAGAGACAACGCTGGAAAAACAGCACAACTCTACGTTGGTTGTGGACCAACCAGAGAACCCTCCTGCCTCTACAACCAAGGCGAGGAGTGAAGACCCGCTCCGGTTGTTGGTGACCATCCTGACGGTCAGAGTGTTGAACAAGTGTCACGCTCTCCACAACCGGAGCCAGGAGGAGTGTGTCGCCCATACAAAACATCTGGTGCGCCAGACAATGGAGGGTCTCACCATCACCAAAGGCTTCTGCCCAGATGTGAAAAACATTAAAAGATTGTGCCAAGCCGTTGTGAAAGACCTGCGGAAGGAGTTCTGCGGTAAACGCCTACTGGAGACTCTGGTCATCTTACAGGATCCAGTTGTGGATAAAGTCATGGTTCAGTCTCTGCAGGCTCACATCAGAGAGTTCTCCGCTCGGCTGGTGAAGAAGGCAGCCTCCTCTGTTACGTGGAAAGACGTGGCGAAACTCTTGGTCATCGCCACAGTTAAGCTCACCATCGTCTTTTCAACGCTGCTGATCCTCTAAAGCTGCTTTAGAGGAGGCTACGACGACGCCCGAGGTCAGGAGTCAATACAAAAGGCCTCATGGTGTCATAGCAATAAGACGCCATCCTGAACAAACACGCTGTCTTCCACTCTTTACAGCTGTGTGGAGTTTCTCCCTGCGTAGATGTGGGTTTACTCTCTGGTTTCATCCCACACTTCCAGTTCAAAACAATTAATAAGCTGGACAACTTTATTTTTTTATTTGTGAAGCATTTCTTCTTCATTTAGAGTGAACTGAATAGATTTTTGGTTCAAACAGGTGAAAAGACGATGATTATTCAATCAAGGTGAAAACAAAAGCATGAGAGATGGTCTCTGTGTCTTTAAAAATGATAATCAATCCTATGTTTGAAATATTTCTAGATGTGACAAACTTAAATTACTACCAAACAACAACAGAGTCCATCTGTTCTGAGAGGAAACAGCAGATGGCAGCATGTGTTCAGTGATGAGGAGACCCAATAATTTGATCTACAATTCTTATGACTAGTATATTTTATAGAAAACAGTATATGAACCCAGAGATTACAATAAATGAAATGGTAATACAAATTAAGCTTAAGCTCTAACAGTTTACTTACCACCATTAGCCCATACAGGAACGCTTATCGTTGCTATGGCAACAAGTGACCGTTGACGTTAGCGTTAGTTAGCCTAGCTCAACCGTTCGACAAACAATAACCCATAAAATTACAATTCAACATATTTAAACAAAATTGACAACAACTACCGACACATATAGTCCCTACAACCTCAGCTAATGTTTTGTCACAGGCTAGACTGTCAAAATTAGAGTAATAACAGCTTTAATACCTGATGAACTGCGCTAGCATCGCATCCACTGGTATGCAGTTACCTTACTGTTCCCTCAAACAATATGACAAAGGACCTACTATGTAACAAATAAACTATTAAGAGTAGACTACTGATAACAAGTGAAGGTGCTTCATTTACATTTACTCACCTGAAATAAATGAAATGGATGCCAAATCAACATCATATGCATAAAATAATGTCACATAGGCGTGGGTTTACTCCTGGGTCTCTTTTACTTTTTGCTTTCTGAAGCATTTCTTCTTCGGTTATTTTCTCCTAATTTATTCGTTTCTGAATCTAAACGTGTTCTTTTTAAGGTCTAGTTTTAAGAAAAGGTGACAAACACCAAAAATCTCATAAAAAGAGATAAGCAATCTCTGCAATCTGCCAAATGTTAATATTGAAAATGCTGAATTGTATATTTTTCTTATATGAAGCTCTTATTAGAAATAAACAAGGTGAAGATTAGATCTTCTCATATGAAAATAAGTCTTCATATCTGATGTTGGATCACTTCTGGAAATGGGACAGAAATAGTGTAAATAGTAAGTGTAGCTTTGTCTCTTGTTTTTATCATCTAGTATATGTACCTAGACTTTGTCTCTGAAATATTAATCCATTAATTAGCCTGATTTCGATTGATTTATTTATGGATTATGATGGTTTAGAGCAACAGAGGATGGACCAACAGATGTTGTGTGTACAAAATAGAAGACAAATTACAGAAATACAGGACGGAGCAGGATAATTATAATGGATTTATGATACGTATAAAGAATGTGGATACTTCTATTATTTTAAAAGTACCAAGTGTTTGTTAGATTTGGAGTGTTTTTTTTCTCTCTCCACAAACTGTAATTTGTTTGGTTTGGTTAGATTAAGATGGTTTTGGGCCCCAAGGTGCCTCTATTGATCCGCCACCCTCTGTGTATTTTATATGTACCCACTAGTTGTGTTTGAGAATCAGAAAACAACCTTACTGCAAGTTTATGTCTATGGTCAACTATTTTAAAATTGTACTAAATACAACTTTATTTAGGAATATAACTCTACAAGACCACCACTTATGACTTGTGGCCCCAAGGCAGGTGGTTTCTTTATAGCTGATAATGATTCACCCTCTTGTTGTTGTGTTTGAGACTCAAAAAACAACCGTACCTGGCCTGATGGTTGAATTTGTACTTAATGCAACTTTATTTAGGAATATGTCTCTGTACAAGACAGGGCTACTTGTGACTTTACAGCGGTAAATACTGACTTTAAAAAAGGTCTTATATATGTGGTGTTGTTTTTTTTTTTTGTCTTTGCATGTAAAAGCCTGTTGACATGCTCAGCCACTGGGTGAACTGCAAACTCTACACAACATCTAACAGCAACAAGTAATCTATTAATCGATTAGTTGAGAGACAGAAAACTAATCTGCAACTATTTTGATAAGCAAAAAAGTTAGTTTCTTTATTTCTTAAGCAAAAATGCATGATAGAGAACACTGAATATCTTTGGGTTTTGGATAGTTGGTCAACAAAACAAGACATTTAAAGACACAACTTTGGGTTTTTGAATTAGCTTTGCTGTAAGGAGCAAGATTTTTGCACTTTTTTCCCCCAAAATTGCTGGAATAATTGGAATAATGTTGGAATAAAGCCAATCAAATGCGTTTGATGCAGCAACTCTGCTTCCTTTCTACCCTTGTAATTATACATTTTCAGAAGACGACACTTTGGACATAGTATTTATTTCAGTCTTAAAAGTTTATAACAACTTCTGGATAACATAACATGAAAACAAAACAAAAGAAAAAAAAAAACAATGAATACACATCTTAATATCGCACCCCAGGTTGACAAAAAAATTAGAATTCATAAAAGCAGTTTTGAAAAAATAAAAATAACAATAAAATCACAGGAAAAAATATTTCTCCCCCCCTCCCTAAAAACAGCTCTTGTAGACTTACAGTACACCAGGAGCGCGTACACCTGATGCGAACAAAGCGTCACATCGAGGACTATCACACCTGATTTAAATGAACACTTTAAAACCTGTTGTTTCAAACAGGTTTGAGTGTGAACACTTGAACCAATTTTGGATACAAATTCAAGCCAGCAAAAGTGGATTTGAAGATTTTGGGTGCAAAACCTCAGGTCCTCTCTTTATAGCAAAAGCCCAGCACCTGGAAATGTAAAAAAAAAAAAAAAAAAAAATAGAGACACACACAAAACAAAGACCATGGTTTTCTCATGAAGGAGCCGAGGTTTAATTCAAATCCATCTCTAACATTCCCCCAATCATTAGACTATCTAGAAGCAAATCCCCTTTAATTCAGTTCGACATTTATTAACTCTACAAATTGAATACAAAAGGTTTAAGTGATTGGCGTTGTTAATATCATACAGGCCTGTTATGTTTTAGGGAAAAAAAAAAAAAACGGCTCTGTCTGTGCTCAGTAGTTAGCTTTATTTCTTGGTGAAATGCATGACCTTAAATTTGTGGTTGCGAACAATCTCCCCTCAGCCGAATAAGTTTATATACCTCATTATCCTCTTTTTTCATATATATATTTATTATATATAAAATACTGTTTCATTCATAAAAGCCTTACTTTGTACAATATCTGAGTCGATGTGTGTCAGTGAGCGATGAAGTGAATGAATGAATGTGTGTTTGTGTTTGTGTTTGTGTGTGCGCGTGTGTGAGTGAGTGAGTGAGTTAAAGCGAGCTAAAAAGAAACCTGGAAAAAAAAATTGTCTTATAACAAAAACAGCTGGTACCGATTCAGGACCTAATACACTAAAAATAAAAGGTGTTTTACACAATATACACATTTTATTACTTACAAAAAAAATAAAATAAAACCAAAAAAAAAAAAAAAAAAAGTAAGCGGAAGAAGGTGTAGGCTGATGGTTAGCAGGCAGGCTGCAGCAGGGTTAGTACCACCAAATGTAAGACGACAGAAAAATGACAGAGAGAGAAGGAGAGAGAGAGGGAAAGAGAGAGTGAGAGAGAGAGGGAGAGAGAGAGAGAGAGAGAGAGGGTGTGAATGAAGAGCTAATAGTAAAAAAAAAAAAAAAAAAAAAAAAAAAGGCAGTCAGTCTCACTAAGGAAAGCTCATCGTCAGTGCATCTCTCATCTAGGATGTTTCCGAAGTCAAAGTGCCGATTTTGGTAACCGTGGAGACCATCCGCTCCTCATCAATAAGGCCGAAAAACAAAACAAAACAAAAAAAAAAAAGAGCACTTATGTCTAGAAAATGGATGTACAGTATCACATTTTTGTTGCACCAACGTCAAAAGTGATTTTTTTCTTTTACAAGAAAAAAAAAAAAAAAAGGAGAGAAAGGAAAACAGTGATCCTTTTTTTGGGAAAGAAGGGAAAAGAATGAAAAATTTTGTTGTCACACATCCATCATGGCACCATTTAGTGGATATTTTTCTGCTTTCACTTTGAGGTACTTCTTAAGAAAACCAAAGACTAAATGTAAGATTTTGATCAGTTTTTTTCTTTTTTTTTAAGCTGTGTTGCACAGTAGCACCATTGTTTTAGATGTAGTTTTTTTTTTTCTTTTCCGGAAGACAATGCACCATTGGAATTCCACCATGTCGCCACGTTAACAGCTTATCCGCCACCGTGACCACCGCCCCCCTACTTGTCCCCCGTCATCAAATCATTCATCTCCTGTCATCGATCAGGCGTCCCCAGCAACAGTTGGTTTGATCGTTGCCGTGTGCCGTTACGTCCTCTTCATGCAGACCACACAACGGCTGACCCGCGTCCGTAGGTTACCCGCCTTCAGAGTCTCCGACTGGGGCTTCCTGTAAGGGGACAAAGGGTCGAGGTCGAAGGTTAAGATAGCGATGATAAAAATTGATCTGAGATGTATCAAATCATGTGACTATGACAATCCTATTTCAAGTTAAAATATTAGTTTTTCTCTTCCAAAATGAGAAATCCAACATTTTATTTTCTGACAAATTTCAGGTACCATTTTTTTTCCTAAATAAATAAATAAATTTTAGAATGAAACTCAGAAAACCTTAAAACATACCTGCATTGCTTGCAACTGTAGAAATATTTATGCGTAGTGAAGCATAACCAAGACATTCAAATTTTACAGTAGCAGCATTACAGGAAGTTGGATTACTTATTAAATCTATTGCAGTACCACCAATGGCCACTAGATGCTGGCTCCAATTTAATCACATTCAAAAAGTGTCAACTTCTCTCTAGAAATACTAAGTTAATTGTTTTTTTCAATGAGTCATTATGGTCTCAATCGCCAAATTTGGCCCCTCTAATGAAGTTTAGTGGTCACTTTGGAAATTATTGCTCCATTAATAAGATTTGAAGACTTTTAGTAGCTTTGATGTCTGCCATGTGGGCGTTGATTGATAACTGTGGCTCATCTTCTGCTAACCCTGGCTCTGGGACTTGCACTGAGTCAGATTATTGTCATAATATTTCAGTAAGTTTAATGTTACTTGATTACGATACCTGCCCTTTTAGCACAATTTAGCTAAAGTAGCTAACGTTAGCTAATGTGATCCTAACAGGTTCCTAGTAAGCTAGCGGTAGCTTCGGTCTGAGGTAGTGAGGCATGTTTCCAGAGCACCCCTTCTATGGTGCCTTTGTGACTCCAAACGGAAAAGATGGAGCTAACCATAAGCAGTAACTCTGGGCTTCAAAATGGCTCCAATAACACCAATTGGTGACGTCACACCTCGCTACGTCCATCTTTGTATACAGTCTATGGCTGACACATTTATCTGTACCTGAACATCTCAGTGGCGTCTACAGTGGCCAGCCAGAAGCTATAGGAGTTGCCGTAGTAGTTGCATGTCCCCCTGCCATGGCACTCTATGAAGGGAGCACTGCGGAACTCCTCCAGGCAGGAGCCGGGGGAGGCCAGGGCCTGGCCGGAGCCCTCTGCACCCGCGCTGGTGTGCTGGGGAGGAAGAGGAAGATGGGTTATAGATAAGTAAATAAATGTGTTTAAATAGAGATCAACAAATGCCTGAAAAGCCAGTTATGGCGTGGTCATAGATCCATTCATTTCAAATTAGATTAGATTCAGGCCAAAGTTATGGTAAAAGTTGAGATTAAGCATGTCTTACCATCATGAAGGAGTATCCTATCCACAGAGCCGACCAGCTTGCAGGGCAACTGGGGATCTGGATGGTTTGACTGTGGACTGCAATCACCATGGCTGGAGCTTCACACACTGCGCACCTAGACACACAAAAAATGTCAAATTAAGCACCACACATCTTCCTTCATTCTATTCCATTACTCCTCTCCTTCACGTCACCTGTCTGCCCATTCCTACCTGCTGATGAAGGGCTTGATGCTCTCTCCAGTGATGGGGGCCATGGACATGGGCATGGGCTGGGGTGTGGACAGCCAGTAAGAGTAGTCGTTGCGGGAGGCGAAGTTGCAGACGTTGTTGATGTTGCAGAACATGAAGGGCATGGTGCTGAACCTGCGCAGACAGCTGCCGGCCGTGCCTGGAAGAAAGGACAGATGAAGCAGAAGGTCAAATATTTAATAAAATAAGGGTGTAAAAGAAGCTTTCAGGTTTAATGAAGAAACAAAAAGCCTTCGTACCAAGGTCCTGTCCGTGCGCCCTCTCGTTACCCTGCACATACAGCAGCGAGTATCCGTCATAGACGAGGCCAGTTCCATCGGGACAGACTGGCACATCCTGACCCTGGCTATGTCGGGTGATGAGGAAGCCATGGGCTGCTGAAACTGATCCTGGAGGACCAGGAGGACCCTGTGGACCGTCTGAACCGGGGGGACCAGGGTAGCCAGGTGAACCTGGGATCAGCAGACAGACATAGTTGGTGTATTAGAAATGGGAAGCCACTGAGATTGTTCAATTTGGGCAAAATACTGTTGAATAATTTGGTTCCTATTATGCTTCTAGTTTTCCTTGAATACTTGCATCTATCAAAATTAATTATTACGCCAAAAAAACAAAACTCTGGCATCTCCAGGTGCAAAACACCCAAGCATGGCAGACTCAGCACTCACCAGGCTGACCGGCGGGTCCATTGTCTCCCTTCCTGCCAGGTGGGCCGCTGAATCCAGGGGGACCCTCTGGACCAGAATCCCCACTTTCACCAGGTCCACCTGAGAGCAGAGACAGAGAAGAGCACTCATCGTTAGATGGGTTAGGGTTAGCAAACAATAACCAGATCAAATCTATATTTCCTTACGAGTTTGATTCACAAAAAAGTAATCTCAAATTCAAATTAAATTTTCTGTCGTATGTCTTGTCCCGAACTGAAACTCATACAATTGGCCCAAATGCACCCACCTGGGAGTCCGTCACGTCCAGGGGAGCCAGGTAATCCTGGACCACCAGGCTGGCCCACAGGACCAGGGGGTCCACGCTCTCCCTTCACTACGATGGGGGCTGGAGATACACCGGGGTCACCAGGAGGTCCTGTGGATCAGAAGTTACAGAGGAAAATAATCATTGGTTTGAAATAACGTCTTTGTAGTTTGAATACCTACAATGAAGCTAACAAGGTAATTGTGTTCACCCACCAGGAGCTCCGATATCTCCAGGATCTCCAGGAAGGCCGCTGGAACCTGGAATTCCTGGGTCTCCCTTTGGTCCTGGCAAAGATACAAACAGGACAAATCTTTAGGCCTTCCCAGGATCATGAATATGTTTTTGAACAAGAAGAAGAATCAGGAAATGCTTTTATTGTGAGCTAACCAGGGAATCCGGGAACGCCAGGAAGACCGATGTCTCCCTTTGTACCAGGTCCACCAGGAATACCAGGGCTACCCTGTTGAGAAAGAGGTCCAGACAGTTACATCTCAGCTGACAAGCACTTAGTTAATACCTCTGACCATCCACAAGACATTTAAAGCTATGATATGTAACCATTCCGAATTAAAATGTCTAAAAACGACTAACCGCCTAATTTGTGTTAGATACCATCAAAATACATCCTGGTTTGCTCTTACCGAGAATCCTGGAGAACCAGGATCTCCCTTCTGTCCAGGGAAGCCAGGCTGCCCAGGTGAGCCAGAAAGACCCTTCTCTCCCTTGATGCCACCTACTCCTTGAGGTCCACGAGGACCCTCTGGGCCGGGTGCACCTTCATAGACAGACATCAGAGGTCAGGTATGGTATGACTATGTTATACATACAAGTTTCTGATTATTATATTCCTCACAGTTCAGAACAGTTTGGTTTCCATTAATCGATTCAAGAAGTGGATTTTATTTAAAAAAAAAAAAGTTCTATAAAAATGTTCAAATGAGAAATGCATTAAATGAACATCTTTTTTATGAACAAGGGTGGAAATCTATGCTATGCACAGTTTTGATCCTCAAAATGGTTAGATAACATCAAACTCTTCACGTAAAGATGATCATGTACGACAGTAAAACAGTTGGGTGTATGTGTGTATATGTTCAGGTTTTCTTTAATAAATGTGATTATGAGCAGTTCTGAGGGAGACGTCCAGCCTGTCCTGTGGGGTAAAGAGTTGGTCAAAGTCAAATGAACTGATTCTTAAAACATCTTCACACATTCTCACACACTCTGTGATATGTTGTTATTGAAAATAGACCAACATACCACAAGACAACACAATGAAGGGTTGGGATAAATTCATCTTCAAAGCATTAAAAAGGTAGCAAAATTGACGTTTCTGAAATTCAGTAACGCAAAGTCTTTATCCATAAACATAATTTCGACCACCTTTCATGTCAGTTTTCAATTTACATTTTAACCTTAGAGCATTTGAAGTGAAGTGAACCCAACCCTACATGAAACACATATAAACTTGCTTTACATATCTTCGCCCTTCATGTTCCACAGCATGTATAAAAACCATCAAACCACTTGAGTCTAACCTGGAGGACCTAGGGTTCCCAGAATTCCCAGGTAAAGCGGAGCCGAGTTGACGGCATAGGGCAAAAAAGAAGAGGAGGTTTAGACAGAAGCAAGCGTCAATACAGATATACAGCTAGACTAAGCAACAACAGAGATATTTTCCTTAAATAACCTGAAGAGTCTGTTGTTTTAGTTTCTAGATGATTTATACTAATCTACCGGTGAGGACCTAGTATGTAGTTATCCTTTAAAGTTAGACCTCTGATTTTAATGTAGGTCCTAGCCCCATGAAGGTCACACGGTAAGAAAACCAGCAACTATTTTGACAATCGAATGAAAGGAAAAACTCTACAACATTTGCTTGTTGCCTCAATTGTGAAAATTTTAAGATTTTATGTATCATATCTGAAAGTAAACTCTTGGTTTTGGACTTTTGATGGGACAAAGAAAGCCATTTGAAGACATCAACTTGGGCTTTCAGAAATTATAACATATATTTTTCACTATTTTTCAACATTTTATATATTTTTTTAACATTTTATTTTCTAATCTTCAGTCAAAAAATGAATTGAATATAAAATAATTGCACACAAAATTTTAGTAATTCAAGAGCACTGCCAGCAAGATGAATTTTAGCCAAGATGTGGTCTTTTGGCAACAACTCTACATATATGGGCGCTACCCAGCAAAAAGTAATGTAATTTGGTATTCAATCAATTGAATGTTTGCCTTTTGAGTTTTAAACAATAGATGTTAAACTGCTTGTTTTTGCAATCCATGTGCATGAATTTCCATAGTAATATATTTTTTTAATGACCATGTGACCTGCAGGGGGCTCAGGAGAGACTTTTAATAGTGAGTTGGGTAGAAATTTGGATATCTAGTAGGTGCTGTTGAAAACTAAACAAAATTACAGAATTAACGTAAAGCTTCAGTATGTTAAAATTATAATATACTCTAAACAAAACTACATCTACATCAGTACATTTGACAAAACTGGAATTACGGGATGTGACACATACTAAAAAACAAGGATTTACTGTTCCAGGTGAGTTAGTATATAGTGTGATTTTGTGCACAGACTGTTGGATGTTATCCGCATAACACATTCTGAATGTTAGATTTGTATTTGAAGGTACTACACGTGACCTAGATAACATGCTAACTGTGCCCGACTACTACTGTAATTTTTAAAATATCAGGTGCGGTATTTTTTCATTTAAAACCAAAAAGATATATTTAAAAGGTGCTTACTTGTTAAAGGTGCATTATACTACCATCAGTGTGCATGAAAAGTGAAAGAAGATAATCGTTAGACAGGAGTGAAAGGGTCAGAAAAGAGAAACAGTTTTCAGGTGAAATTTGTTCCCAGCAGATCAGAGAGTGGGGTTAAAGTCAGTCAGTGTGATACAACAAACTAGCCGTAATGAACGTGCAGTAAAAGTCTGGACGCCGTTCATCTGACCTGCGGGACCTGCGTTGGCCGGAAGCGGGTGACATCATGAGAAGGGGCGTGGCCACACCACAGTGGGTGGGGCCAAGCCACGGGGAAACAGAGGTAAAATATCATAGCAAAAACAAAAAAACACTCAAGGGGAATGTTTTCTAGCCTGGTACAGTGCTGGCGTGTGGTCAACGCTGACAAAAAACACAATAAGGTGATTGCTATGAACAAATAGGACACTAAATCTTATTGTTGAGGCTTATAGTATGTTTAAATTATGTCTGATTTTTCTCTAAATATGAAATTACCCACCAAATTTTCATTTAATATCATATTTATACATTACTACGCATTGCCCCCTATAAAATTAGAAATAGTGCATTGTACAACAGTGTTGTTAATTCTGGGGTTCGTGTCAGAGTTGTCCACTTGTTCCAGCACTGTGTTCTCGAGGTGTATGTTCACGTGTGTGTTTGGACAGACAGTGCCCATGCAGATGACTGATTGGTTGGTGGGACAAAACATACAGGACAGCAAAGCCAGATGCAATCCCCAACACTCAACTTGCCTCTTGGTTTATGGTTTACTGTCGTCTGCAATATATGTTGGTCAAGAAAATGAACATTGCCTTGTTTCTGTTCTTTGTCCATTCTGAGATGGTACTACCATAAATTTACTACCTCAAACAAAGTTGAGAGTTTTTTGGGGGAGGGGGGGGATTGGTGGCTGGCTTTGCTGTTTAACACCAATATTGCCTCAAAATGATCCAACACAACCACAAACACTAGACACACACACACATACAAACACATACAAAGTACTTCAGGGCTGTGGAGAGATGGATAGATTACAGAGTCCTCCCATTTTGGGATCTGGAGAAGAGGGCAAGGGGGGTGAAGAGACATGAGGACCGATGTATTGGTGGGTGAAAGAAAAAATGGATGATGACATGGACAACAAAATAACATTAACCCATGCTTTTTTGGAGTGAGCGGCGTGTGATGAGCAGGTCGGACGTCTCCTGATGAGAAGGGGTTGGGGTGTGGAGGAAAGTGCACTTTAATCATCCGTGTTCTCAGTGTTCTTGACAAATTGACTTGACAAGGTGTGTTGGTGCTCAAACAATGATGTGACTCTTACACCGGTGGTGGTGATTGGTGCAACGACGTGTGTTCCCATGCAAATCAATCACAGAGACGAAAGCATTCACATTTAAAGTGCAGTTGGTTTTCTGCCATTTGCTGCTTGGTTACTGAATAAACTCAATTCATAACATAATTCAACATGCTGGAGGTTCTGTATGTTTTAGATGATTGACTACAAACTGCACTTTCCAAAACATACCATACATCGATTTCATAGGCATCTTCCAGGCAGCCACTAGTTTTGGTTCATCCTCGTTCATAATGAAAATCAATTTTCTAGGGTTGTAACTTGCTTGCAAGTGACTCATCTCAGTGAGCTCACTGTCTTTGTTGGTAGAAACTCCAACATCCAAGATTTAAGAGTCAATCCGTGTACAGCAACCCTTTCAAACAACCAAATTATCCATGTTTGATTATTATTAACCTTCCAGATTTGCAGTGCCGTTTCTTGGCTAGCTTGAAATCAGCACCTTGTTGGTGGATTTAAGCACCAACAAGGAAAAACAAAACATAAGAAAGTAGAGGCATCTAAACGTTCATTGTAATGGATAGTGGCAGGGTGAAAAAGGTTGATGGTAATGTTAAGTTTAGATGATTTGTAGTTAATAATTTAAAACATTAAAGTATCTGTATGGTCTTTTATCCTACTTGTTATACCAGATGAGTGGGATTTATTGCATTAGCCATCTACAATAAACTCCAAATCTCTGTTACTCTCGACCTAGTTCTAATTGAGTCTCAGAAAACCAGGCAGCAACTTCTGGCAGTACATGTGGTGACAATTACTATATCTATTTCCTTACCTGCTCTTCCAGGTGGTCCTGGGGGTCCTTGGATTCCTTTGGGGCCTTGCAGAGCCAGTCCTGGAGGCCCAGGAGGGCCAATGCTGCCTGCACTACCTGGCAGGCCGGGGAAACCAGTGTCTCCTTTAGCACCAGGGAAACCAGGGCTGCCAGATGGGCCAGGAAGACCTGGGTCTCCCTTAGCACCTTAACAGAAAGTGAGAGTAAGTATAGAGACAGTTGCATCACTGTGGAGAAGAAATTAAAATGGTAGTATGTTTGTGTAATGGCTGGCAACTAACCTGGCAATCCTGGAAGCCCAGCAGGACCTGGACCGCCATAACCAGGAAGCCCTGGAATCGAAATGAATAAAATTGTACAAAACTTAATATACTAAAATAATATTCAAGCAGCATTGGCCAAATGGTTTCCAATTTTGAACATTCATTAAAATGAATTCTTCCAAAAAAGATTACCTGGCTCTCCTTTGACTCCAGCTGGTCCTGGGATACCATCACGACCTGCCTGACCTTTCTCTCCTGGGAACCCTGGTCCTCCTGGTCGGCCAGGTTCTCCTGGTCTACCAGGAGCTCCAGTGAGACCTGGGGCACCGGGCCCACCATCAAGACCCTTAGCACCAGGGATACCGGGAGAACCTGATTGGAGGGAAGACAGAGCAGATGTACAAAAAAATCAGTGACTGTGCTGCTGTTTTACTTGGCAGCCCATCACCAAAACTATGAAATGCAGCATGATTTAACTAAAGGAAACATTTTTAGCATCTGATATTTGGTGCTTTGAAGTCATGCTAAACTTTCATTGCTGTCAGAAACATTGCAAACATTTCTTTGAAAACTAGGAGAACAAGAAAGAAAAGCAAAGTAAGGCTACTTCAACAGAAACAAATATATACTACTAAAACCACTGTACCTTGGAATCCTGGGAGGCCGGGGTCGCCTTTGGCACCTGGTCCTCCTGGTAACCCTGGGAGACCGGGTGATCCTGGACCTCCTTTAAGTCCTGGACTTCCTGGGAACCCTGGCTGGCCTGGGTCACCCTGTGTGACACATAGATAAAGTGTGACTTTCAATTTGCACTTTGATTTTTTTTTTAAATTTATGTGGTTGAATCATCTACCTTGATTCCTGGTGGTCCAGGGGGTCCGACTCCAGCAGAACCTGGATCACCTTTGGCGCCAGGGAAACCAGGTGCTCCTGGCAATCCTGGGGATCCTGGACGACCTGGTGAACCTGCCAAACCCTTCTGCCCAGTCGGTCCTGTGAATGAAATTAATTTTAGCACTTAATCCTAGTTTTGGAAGAAATTGGGAACAGTTATCAACAACTGTGTGGTAAATAAAGACTTTTTAGAGAGCTTTGAGATGATCAAACCCACCTGGAAATCCTATTTCTCCCATGCTTCCTTTCTGTCCTGAAGCCCCAGGGCTACCTGGGCCTCCTGGGATGCCAGGATCTCCCTTAGGACCTGCGCACAACGGAAAAAGCTTGTTGGAGATCTGTTTGAATGAATGTGAATACAGTACGTATGCATGTGTATGTATTGTAAACCCATACCTGATGGTCCGGGAAGTCCAGGACGTCCATCTGATCCTGGCAGTCCAGGGTCACCGGGGACACCAGCAATACCTTTCTGACCTGGAAGACCTGGTGCACCTGTAGAACAGACACACAACAAATTGATTTTTAATAATATGGTGAGAGATAATCATTACTCCTTCAGTATTTCTAATATTCTCTGAGAAAAATAAGATATTAAGACTGACGATATCATTGCAATAAATTGGTGAAGGGCAGTGGATGCGTTTTTTAGTTGTACCTGGTAGTCCTGAATCTCCTTTGGCTCCCTTTATGGACACTGGTGCCTGGCTAGGTCCTGGAGGTCCCTGGACACCAGGGTCACCCCTCTCTCCCTTAGCACCGGGACCACCGGGTGAGCCATCTCTACCTGGGAATCCGGGTTCACCTGGGGAGAAGAACGTGAGAATATATATTTACGTTTAGGTGATATCTCTGATGTAAGTGCTTGTTGAGGTGGTCTCTCTACACTGTACCGTACTTCCTGTGAGTAAATTATTAGTGAAAGTTTTCATGAACTGCTCTTGAAAGTCTGTTGTATTATATCAAACAACAGAAGTAACTAAATAGACATTTATTTATATGAAAATATCATGAATTATTCCTTCCTTCCTACTTTTGCATCGTATTTATGCTTTTTTTCCATTTCACAGATGAAAAAATAATTCTCTTTAAGGTTTCTTACGACTTAGAAATGCTAAAGGGGTAGTTTAAACCAGTGTTTACACATGCTAAATATTTTACTTTAACATACAATTTTCTTGTATTAAAAATAACACAAAATGGGAAACATACCTTGGAACCTACTGTGAATGACACATGCCTTTCTAAGGCTGTTTGTAAGAGTTATGAGTGAGTTGGCAAGAGTGTTGAATACCTTTAAATCCTGGTGCACCTGGTCCTCCAGGGTTACCAGGTCCGCCACCAGGTCCTGGGGGTCCCATGGGACCCATGTCTCCTTTGGCACCTGCAGCCAGAAATAACAAAAGTATTCAATTAAATGGGTAATCAATAATCCCTCAATCATTCAGACCCCTATAGTCAGCAGGCTAGCAGCTAATCATTCTGGTTATTGAGACACCAGTTTGGCCAAGGCTATAGAACAGAGGCTAATTTAAAGGGGACAGGACTTCAGCTATCTAACAATTAGATTTAATCAATTAGTCAATCTTTTATTCAGTCATCTACTCACATAAAGTAAAATCTCAGTTGCTACCGTGTGGTTTAATGATGTTGGTTTAATGACTTTACCTGGTAGTCCAGGCAGACCATCCCGTCCAGGTCCTCCAGGAGGTCCTGGGGCACCAGCTGGTCCTGGGGAACCTGGGAAACCGGGGCTTCCTCTGTCTCCTGGTGCTCCTGGGACATCTAGACCTGGAGCGCCGGGGTCTCCTTTCTCTCCATTTCCTCCTGGGAATCCTGTAATGATGTTAAAAACAATGTCAGTCTCTTGATATGGGAATGTCTTCATACTCCAGATTTACAGGATATGAATCGTTCCAAGTTTTTCATTTTTATGCTTTTATGCTTTTATTCCCTGAGTGATGAGAACCACATCAAAATTAGATGTAAAATCTGACTGTTTTCTTCTTTATCTTCAGGCGCATGCCCAACTCAGTCATGATGCGAGTAATTGTGTGTTTGGAAAAGACAAAGCAGCAAATCATCATCATCTCTTAAATAACACTTTTAATGTGTATTTTAAAACATAGTGCGACATGTGTCACCATTAAATGGCCATGAGCCTGCACCAGTATTGAGTTACAATACCTTTCTCGCCTTGGCATCAGGGGGTCACAGGTAAGGGAGGAACGTGTGTCAAAGCGCAGAGGACGGAGCAATGGATTAAGCCGAAGATGAGATGAGGAGAACAAAGTATAATGCATTAAATGCATCAAGACGTCCTATATGAAGTCGGTTATCGAACACTCTAAATATACTTAAGGTTAGAGTGCCATGGTGAGGGAACAGTCTGTGAGGTTAGTTTACGATTGGTGTGCTCGCAAACAAAGAGACTCTTGTGATGTTAAAATGGAAGCCTGAGGTGTGTTGATGTGCGCTACAGAAACTGTGCAAACAGAGAAAAAACGTGTAGAGTGCAGAAGATCGTGATGCAACCAAGACAAGGTGTGAGAGATGCGGCATTTCTGGTGGCGTCTCAAAATCAAAGTAGACACAAGACACATCCGTGAGGAAAAAAAAATGGTAGATCAAGATCCAGTTTCCATCCAGTGGTTTGGTAACCGTGGTGCACCCCACACCCGAAAGGACAAACATATATCAAGAAACAAGATGACGCTTTTCAATCAACCAAACAAAACCCTGAACATTCAGTTACGTGCTTTGAGGTGCTCATGTGGAAAAGTGCTCAGTAGAAGTAGTATAATAATAGTAGTGATAATTTCAACCCCTGTACTGAAATGACATCCAGACGTGTTTACAGGCTCAAAAAGTGGACATGAAGGTGGTCATGCACAATGTCAACAAATTAACAAATATTCTAAAATCATTAACACATGTACAGACAAAATACAAATTGTGTCACAAATAATTATTCCTGTTGTTCTGTTGTAAACAAATGCTACACCTATTTCTCAATATTACACTGATGGGAACTAACAACCACCTACTACAACCAACTGAAAAATGCTAACAATTTTGATTGCAAGTCAATGTTTTTTCTTCTACTAGCAACCTTGAACAGGCCAAGAACTGACATTTATCTCTCGTGTCAAAAATCTGGTAATGATTCGTAAAAATTAAACATTGTTTTCATTCTGCATCGTTAATGTCTCATGCGAAAGTTGAAAGTGTTCCCTACACTGATTCTTAAAGATGTTGTAGATCTGTGCAGGAAAATTGGCCTTGGCCTTGTCTTACCTGGTGGACCCATCAGACCTGGGGGTCCAGGTGGGCCTGGGGGCCCGAGTGAGCCAATAGTGGGGGATCCAGGTGGGCCACGAGCTCCAGGGACACCAGGTATACCAGGGTCACCTGAAGAGAGGAACCATCAGTATGGGTATGGTGTGTTTTGTGTGGACAGCAGATGAAGATGTGATGAATACCAATACACAGTAACTCACAGTAATAGGACAATTAAATACCTTTAGGTCCTGGACCACCATCAAATCCAGATCGTCCTGGGGCTCCGGGGCTGCCAGGAAGACCAGAATCTCCCTTGAGTCCGGGTAATCCTTTACCTCCAGGCACTCCTGGTGAACCTGGAGGACCAGGGAGTCCGAAGCCGGGTTCACCCTGTCACAATAAGACACAGGGCGCCAAACATCAAATTCAAGTCACGCAGGCGGGCAGCCATTCAGTTTTTTTTAATCAATCAATTAGTCGACTTTCTTTTTTTTCCAGTCTGTGCTCATCAAACTGTTGCTGGTCTAAAGGCAACTTGTTTAGTCGATGTATTTATCTGGAAAAACCCAAGGTGATGAGATAGTTTTGGACTAAATAAACTAAGTTTGGTAGGCTCTTCACTTCATTTTAGGAGATATGAGTCTTCTTCAACCAAATTACATGCCTTTCAAGACCAGCAGAACATAATCTAAGGTGTATTTACTTAATCCTCTTTTAGCCAAGACATCTGTAATTGTTGATGTCTTTTAAACAGCTAGTCAGTGTAAAGTAACTCACTGTGATACTGTAAATAACATTTGAGTCAGCTACCGAACATTAACTCAAGTTGGCTATCTTGAGAATTCTCGTTCTTGTACCTTAGCTCCAGGGAATCCAGGCTGGCCGGGGAGGCCGTCTACTCCTGGTCTGCCTGGTCCTCCTGGGCTTCCTGGCTGGCCGGGAATACCTGGGAATCCTGTAGGAGTGAAGGTGAGGAGGCACAAGGAGGAGATGGTAGAAAAAAAGGCACATAAGTTAGGAAAGACAATTAGTGAGGTGGAAAAACCATGAAGGATGTCAACTCTGGGTCTTAACCTTTAGCTCCTGGTGGTCCTGGGAGTCCAATTCCTGGGAGTCCGGGTTCACCCTTTGCTCCTGGTGATCCGGGGAAACCAGGCTGGCCGGGCTGACCTGGGCTACCTGACAACAGAATATTACAAAAAAAAAGATCAGACACCAGATACGTGTGTCACCTGAGTTAAGTGGAGGATGTATATTATTTTTATTAAATACTGTAAAATAATTTTCTATCACTGATTGTCTACCTGGAGAGCCGGGACCTCCTGGCTCGCCATCCTGTCCTCTGGGTCCTGGCAGGCCTTTCTCCGCCACTGTCAGACCTGGCTCACCTTTAGCACCTGCATGGTGAGAGAAAGCCCAGATGAAAGGTCAGAAAATCGGGAAGTTTAAAGCAGTAGACCATGTCTTGAGTAAAAAAAGGGAGCATTACCGGGTGCTCCAGGCCCTCCGGGTCTTCCTGAAACGCCCTGGATACCCTTCTCTCCTGGAGGTCCCTGAGGTCCAAAACCAGGGGAACCTGGAGGTCCCCTGTCTCCTGGAAGCCCTGGTGAACCAGGCACACCGGGGAGTCCTCGCTCTCCTTTCACCAGCAAAGAACCCTGTCACACACAGTCAAAATACAAGTTAGTTATGAAGTGGATCATGGAGGGACGGATCCATCCACATGATGGACAGACTGAGCAAAAGCCACCTACAGGAGCTCCTTTTGGTCCAGGACCTCCAGGCTGTCCATCGCGACCGGGTCGACCATCCAGACCTGGCAGACCAGGTGGTCCAGGGAAGCCGGTGTCACCCTTCTCTCCCCTCAGACCGCTGACAGTGATGGCATCACCTGGGTCTCCCTTCTCTCCGGGGAATCCTGGAGAACCTTGAGGACCAGGAGCACCCTGCACAGGAAAAGAAAAGTTTTGATTTTAGCAAATGCCACTTGCTGTACGCACGCGATCAAAAACTCTGACTTATGACCAGGGATAGAAAAAGTTCTTGATAGCAGCAAGTAATTAAAGAAAATGATGAAGGGATTATGAAGGTATTATTATTTCTGGCTGAGCATGTGAACTTGGTTAATTGTTCAAATTTAATCTTATTTTTTTCCCCACAATCAAACAAATGATATTTACATTTAAGGCATTAAGAGAGCACTAAAATCTCCAAATTACAAGTTTCTATCAGAAACAGCTGTTCAAGGACATTATGTGCTGAAAATGAATTAAAAAATAAAAAGTACTCACAGCAGGACCAGATGAACCAGGTGTTCCTGGGAATCCTCTGTCTCCTTTAGCACCTGGGCCACCAGGAGCGCCTAATGGACGAAACAGGAGAGGATTTACATCGAGAATGATATCAGTAAATAATACATATTGAAGATTTACTATGAGACAAAAAGGAACCTGGGAGAGGCACACTCAAAAGGAATAAATGTTATGATAACATAAAATGCAGTGTCATTACCTGGGAATCCAGGCTTTCCTGCAGGTCCTGGGGGTCCGGGGACGCCACTGGTGCCTCCAAAGCAGTTCACACAGGTGTCACCTTTTTCACCTGAAACAGCAGAAGATTGCTGATGTCAGTGTCACCACCTTAATTATAATCTACTTCTTCATATTTTTTGTTTTAATGACATAAAAGCTAAACTGTTCTACTGTATATTTTTGCCTTTGAGGATTCAGCATTTATTGACACATGCTGAGGAGGAAGTGCAGTGATTCATTATCTATTTTACATTTAACCATCATTTGCACAAACAATACTTCAGAGATTTGTGAATGAACTGCAGCGTCTTTGTATTCTCTCACCTTTCTGGCCTGTTTCTCCTGGGTAACCTCTATCTCCTTGCAAGCCGGGACGTCCAGGCTCTCCATTGATGCAGTTCTGTCCTCCAGAGGAATAGCCTGGAGGTCCGGGGGGTCCAACCTGACCCTGGGGTCCAGGAGTACCTGGACGACCTGGGGGACCTGGCAAGGAGAGACCTGGAGCACCGGGGTCTCCCTTCTGACCTCTCTCTCCTGGGTAGCCTGGAGTTCCAGGCCCACCACCGGAACCAACTGCTGGAAGTCCTGGTGCTCCTGGAGGTCCTGTCAAACCTGAAGAAGACAAGAGGTCAAATTCATCACTGAACTCAATTCAAATTTTACGTTAGCTACAATATTTTGCAAAAGAAAACGTTCTTTGTCTACGCTAAACAAGAGATTAAACTAAAGCCAGTAAGCTAATAAAACAACTTGAATGCATCTGAATGCTTTATGTCTGTGTGAGTATGTTTCTGCACTGACCTTGTGGTCCTCGGTCTCCTTTCAGTCCTGGTGATCCAGGGAACCCGGGTTCACCTTTGGGACCTACCCGAGCTCCTGACTGTCCGCCAATCACCTAGTGGGAGAAACAGAAATAAAATAAATTCAGAAGAAAGTGTCTGCGCTTGCTAAACTGGTCCTTAGGCTCTAAATACTTATTTTTACAAATATAACTAAATAAAGTAAAAAAAATAAAAAAATAAAAAAGCGAGACAGATATGATGCCACCACCTAGTGGTCAGAAGAATGTAATGCACTGAGTCGTCTCGTCATCTCACATAAAGAGCATTTTTCTTTTTCCCTTTTTAAACTTATAATCATCAAGTAGTTTTTGCTTCATGGTTGGACACATTCAGACCAGGGGAGCCTCTTCACACACGAGTTGTCATGGCAAATTATCTCCATGACTACCAAGCAAACTCCTTCTGCTTGTGAAGTTGAACGTGCCAGGAAGCATCTAATAAGTGAGCTTTGGGTTAGATAAGATTATTTTGTTAAAAGAAGAGAAAAAAGTAGAATACACACCAATCCTGGTGGTCCTGGATAACCGCGGTCACCTTTTTGTCCCTTAAAAAGAAAGACACAGGTGGGGTGTTATTAAAACAATCCAAGACATCCCTTATGAATCAATTGATGATTTAAAATGTAAAAAAACCCACTCTATCTCCATCCCTGCCTGGAGGACCTGGTAGGCCTGACTCTCCTTTGTTTCCCTAATAGAGATGAAAGGAAAAGAAATGCAGAGATATCAACAATCAATTGGTAAAATTTTTCTCAGTTTAATATGAAGTGTTTGTTGGCAGGACTTACAGGGAAGCCTGGGGAACCGGGGTCACCGTCTTTGCCTGGTTTGCCCTGTAAAGAGAAGACAATGGTGATCAGGTTTGTGTGAGTTGAAATGACAGAAATAGTATACTAAATCAAATAAAATGTGTGCAAAATGCATGTGTGCTTCTACTATCTTTGTGTGGATCAATCAGAGTTTAGACCTTGACAGTAAGAACTTATTTGGAAAGCCGATCCTCACTTCTTCAAAGGGTTGTGTGAAGGTTTCTTTAAGTTAGAATTAGGTTTAGGTAAGGACCGTGTTTCCTAAACTGGAGGGCAATGGTTAAACAGATGATGATCACACAGGTTGGGTAAAACATTTACAGCTGGTGATTGTCAAACCCTCAGTGTGACATCTGCTTAATGTTTAATCTGAAAAAGGGGTCCAACAGAAAAAGTTTGAGGACCACTGGCTTGGGAATAAGAGTTGCATGTAGATGTGACAGTAAAGATTTACGTTAAGGACTAAGGAATATAAACTTCGCTAAACTCACGCGTTTGCCGGCTTCTCCTGGTTCTCCTTTTTCTCCTTTCTGACCACCAGAGGGACCCTACAACCACAACAAAACACTCGTAAACAACACGGCTATGATGTTACAGTTTTCCTTGTGGTGTGTTTTCAGAACAAAACGTCATATTCTGAAGGTTCAGAGGACTGGCTTGAGGACTTTTGGTATCCTGTTATTAACATTATGATGTTTAGAGATGGTAAAAGATGCTTACGGGAGGTCCTGGATAGCCTGGATCACCTGGGGGGCCGGGAATACCTGGGTCACCCTTTAAGAGAAAACACACAAAACAGAAAATTCAGAATTCAAGACGAACAATATGACTAAGACTAGCAGCTAAGGCATCCCACTGAAGCCACGACAACTGGACTACAAAAATATATATTTCACCAGAGTTGTTGCCTTTTACTTTAAGTCCTCCTATTTAGCATCTATAAGCAGTATACAAAAATGTAATAAATGGTTTATAACAAACTATATTAATGAATAACAAGGTAGTAAAACACAGTTGTAATCAGAGGTTGTAATTCTTGATAAATATTGTGCATTAATAAACACTTAAAATGTCTTAATATCTGCTTAAAAGTACATTATGGTGTGTTATAAACCATCTATTAAATGTCTAAATAAAATGATTATAAATGCTAAAAAGAGGGACCCAAAATTAAGAGTTACCAAGTTGGGTAATGATGCATAAATAGAAACTTCTGAAAAACAAAATGTGCAATCAGTGGTTTAACTCATTTCTATAAACTGTACAGTTTTGAAAGTTATAGCTTTCATGCATCATAATATACTCAGTAAAGTAAAAATGTGGACAAATTAAAGTAAAATATATATATGTAAAAAGACTTGTCTAGTGTCAAACAGTTGTAGATACACTTTTCTGCCATCTAGTGGCCGAAGTGAAAGTTGCAGCCTGAGAAGTTGGAAAAAAGCTCAATGCTTCTCTCTGGTGGTGAGACTCTGAATGGTAGTTTGGAGTTTGGAGAAAGGCATGAAGTAGGGGAGTAAAAACACCATAAATTCAGTTGATCCTTTTTAAATTTGTAGACAAATATCCTGACATAAATATCTACAATATTAAATCATATACACAATAATAAGTACTTCAGTGGCTTGGTTATTGGGTATAGTTTCTATTTTATGTCCATTTCTGTTGCCTTAAAACAATCTAACTTTAATTTTGTTGATGTCTCGTCAGATTAGGTAACGAACTGTACTGGATCTTGGTATAGAAATTGTATATAAAACACTCTTCTGTTCAAGAAAACCCCTCCAAACATGCTTGGCGTGACTGATGTGACATTGGCGACACTGTGAGATCCAGGTTTGTTGTCTTACCTTGTCTCCTCTCTGGATCTCTGTCTCAGGTGGCCTCTTCTGTTCCCCTACCTGCCCTGGAGGGCCGGGAGGTCCTGGCAGACCGGTCTCACCCTGTGGTTCACATACAAAATGAGATTAAAGGTTTCAAACAACGGACAGGAAAGTCTTCTTATGCTTTAAATTGAACCCTCTTCCTCAGTGATTTCTGTTTGCGGACAAGCACCTTCTCTCCTTTGGGTCCTTGGAAGTTCAATCCCATGTTTCCCTGTTGGAGAAAGAAGAGAGACACAACAACAACATCTCAGTTTCAGAGTTCTACATGGCAAACAGGTGAAATCAGTGAAATAATAATAAAAAAAATATGTCAATTGAAAAGTCGTCTGAACTCACTTTAGGTCCTGGAGCACCAGGAGGACCTGGAGGGCCCTGGAACACAACACCAGAAACAAATAATGTTAACTTCATGCTCGTCATTCAACTGGAATTAAAACATATACATGAAATATAAATATAACAACAGTGATGTGATGTTTTGTGGCTGTCGTGCTTTACCTCGTAGCCTCTGGGTCCTGGAGGGCCGCTCGGACCTTGAAATCCGGGGGGTCCTTGAGTGCCCTGTAACATTTTACAAACGGAAAAAATGTTAAACAGTCTTTAAAACATATTTTTTTTAGTTCCCATCCTTTATTAAGACACTTTCCTGTGAAAAATAACACTTGAAATTAAAAAAAAGATACTAATGGATGTTATTTTAAATATCAGATAAAGATAACTCATGATCGTCCACCACCACTACGATGGAGACTCCTCTTAGACGACTTTTTGTTTTGACTTATTGTAAAATGGCTTGAGATATATAGACTTATTTACTATCATTTCAGAGGATAGAATAAAAATCTGTGGGGAAACGGTGTGTATCCATGTCATTTCAGCATGTAAATGATCAAATTTAAAGAGTCTTGTTGGACTCTAAAACCCCATTCTGGTACTTCTTTAATACAGGAAAAGAAAATGAATTTTCATCAATGGTTTCCGTGTCGAGAAGACTTACAGGAACTCCGGGCAATCCGGGCAATCCAACTGCTCCTTTCTCTCCGAAACGGTTGGTGGAGATCACATCACCTGGGTCTCCCTGTAGAGGACGGGAAAACACAAGCAGAGTAGAAGGTTAGATGGAAAACACTCTAATTATTTTAAGATATTTGAGGTTAGGGTTATATCACAATTTCAGACATTGTTTCACATCTAGTTTTATAATCTATCATTTCATTTTGCTGATCGTTAAACAAATGAAACAGCACCACCTTGTGGCAAAAACATAAAACACACCTGCTGGTCACATTAACTTCTAATAAAATGAATTTTGGTTTAAAAAACAAAACAACTCAATAACTAAAGACCAGAATGAAGAAATAAACTTATAAACAGCTTTGTGTCAGTGAGTTTTTTAATCTTATTTTGCATTAATGGCCGCCTCGGCATATATTAACTGAAGAAAATCAGCAAAATTTGACCTCACAAAAAATTTAAGCATGAGATATTTATGATTATATTACAGCACAGTATGATGAGATACAATACTGAGCCTGCAAAGAATAATTTAATTTATTAATTTTATTTTTGCTAATGCTGCTGTTGAGCAGCTAAGAGAATGATTATATTACCTTCAAATGTACATTAATTTAATTACAACACAGAAGAATAGCAAGCAAAAAATGATTTTTTCTAATTTTATTTACTTTCAGTATTCAAAATGTTATTTATATTCACTTTATTCTTAAAAACACAATACATTTTAATATATTTTTTGCCTTTAAACATGTAATGTTGAACCTTTTCCTTTAAAATCTGTGTAAATATGAGCTATATTATATTGTTATACAATTATTCATGTTTAAAACTGTTTAAAAACTATTTGTGCCTGTTATTCTTCAGCACAGCAAATGAAAGAGCTCTAAATGATCTGACAACTATCATGTTTTTTCTTCCATTTGCTGATTTTACTGGTTGAAATACATCAGTTATGGTGTTAATCTTACCTTTGGTCCTGGAAGACCAGGTGGACCCTACAAAAGGAGAAAAAGGACACGTTTGAAGGAACAGATCTAAACCAGAGAGGACATTAATCATTGTGTTTAAAAGTCTGATAATGAGCAGACTTCTTCTTCTTCATGGATGTGGACTCACCGGCCGTCCTTGTTGTCCAGGGATTCCTCCGGATCCTGGGAAACCCCGCTCACCCTGGAGAGAAAGCAGAAGCATGAAACACATTTAACAGACAGTCTGTAGAAGATTCACAAGTCTGACTATTCTTGGATTACATCTTCTATAATATTGTCAGAAAATAATTTAATATTTTCAGTTTAATTTTTAAATTAGAAAAGCTTTTCATCACGTACTTTTGTGCCGTTGCAACCCGGTGTTCCTCTTGGGCCCGGAGGTCCGTCCTGTCCTGGCAGACCCTTAGACACAGGAAGTAAACAGGAGGTTTCATCACTACCTGGTTTAGGATGTGGTCATAGAAAGTGTCTACAGCACAACAGAACATCCATGTAGAGACAGTAGAGTAGGAGGGATTTCAGGAAACTCACTGGAAGTCCTGGTGTTCCTGGAAATCCTGGCAACCCAGAAGGACCCTGTTAGAAGAAACATATTAAACAGTTATTTACAGTATTAAGGCTGCAGAACATGTCAAACAGAAAATCCAGCTCACTATGTCCTGAATGACTTTGTTTGAAACAAGGACATCTGCTGGTCAGAAAGCGGTATTACAACCAAAGACAACCTTTTGATAATTCACTTTCTAATCAACTGGAAAACCAACAAAAACTGACATTAAACTGTTCTGTTTTACTAAACAATTGGAAAAGTCTGAACTGAGGAAAATAACTAAAAAATATAAGGTGAATTTAGTCAGAGAGGGATTTTATTTTTTACTCTTAATGTCTCTAAAGTAAAGTGTAAAGATGAGACACCAAAAACTGAAACGGTTATATACTTACTCTTATTCCTTTTGGGCCAGCAAGTCCTTGAGGTCCATCACTTCCCTGAGAGGGAGAACAACATACAAACACAGAAAACATTAAAACTAGATTGTACTATCAATAATCTAAAACTGTTAAAAAGCTGATACCGAGTTTAGTTTTCTTTATTCTATTATCAGATAACCAGATTTTATTCACACTTTTGTTGATTTTGTAGCACACTACCTTTAGTTTTTACACAATGTTTCTGTAGAGGAGTAAAAGAAGTAAAATAAGGTACCAAAACTTCACTATCACATTGGTACAATGTGAAAAAAGCATCATACGATATATAATAGACCCACAATATCTACCTGAACACCTACAGCACAACAATATCCCCCCAAAAATGATTAATTCTAACTGGAAATGGAGCCAAATGCGTCCTCCTTTCCTCCTCTGACAGCTATATGATCAATTAATCACTGCCGGACTTCAACCTGACCATCAACCCACCTTCTCTCCTCTGGGTCCAATCGGCCCCTCAGGTCCAGGGAACCCTGGGACGCCTGGCTGTCCGGTGAGACCAGGGAAACCCCTCTCACCCTGCACACAATGACACAGATACCAGAACAGTCAGTGCGGCGGCCACGTGGCGCTTTTCTAGACGCATGTACGGTACATAACACACCTTCATGTGTGCGCACAAACATTAACAAATACAGTATCTGGTTTCCTAGTAACATAAAGAAAAAACACATCAAATTATCGGCACTGAATCCAGTTTATAACCTCTGCACCACTGTTAACTGTCACATCTTTCTGTCTGCATGTTGTGTTGTTTAAACTTGCTTTTTATGTCATGTTCGTTGCAGTCAGACTTCACTAATATGTTCATACGTCAGTGCACAATCATCAAGTCTTGTGCAGCTAACTGAATGTCGTACATTATGCACGTGTATGTTGCGCTTTACCTTGGCTCCTTTTACGCCACTGCAGTCACATTTGGGTCCCACGCAACCATGGCAAGCCTGTTGAAACACAAGAGAAAGAGAGAGAGAGGAAGAGAGACATTAGCATTTATTGTAGCAGGAAAAGTCGTGTTGTGAGTTACAGACAAAACCAACAAAGACAGAAAACACATTTAAGGGGACATATCATGCTTTTTTTAATGATTTACTGCTCTTTTTGATGTTGGATGTCTGTGTTAAACATGGTCAAAGTTCCAAAACTTGATGCGAACGTATGTAAATGAGCCCCAGAATATAAATATAGATCTGGAAATGTGCATGATATGTCCCCTTTAATACATGTATCACAAGAAGAGAATTAAACCCTGTAAAAAAACACAATCTACAGGGTCTTAAGCAGACTGCAAGCACACAAGTTTTGCAGATACAGTTTCTACAAAACTGTAACCACCATGTGCACTTTTCCCTGCAAAATGAAAGTGAATAAAATCAAATGTTTGAAATATTTGTGGCACAAAAAAGACTACTGATAATGCTTTCTATCTCTGTTTGCATTTTTTCTGCATGCAGCTGTTGGGTTACTGGGTTACATTCACTTCACGTCCTTCACACCACTAGAGGGCGCTCCTTCATTAAGCTAAAGCATTGCCTCCTTTGCTACAGCAGGCAGCGTTTCTTCCCACAGCAAAGCTCAAGCAGGTTTGTTTGATGATGAGATGACGAGTGCAAGGTCAGTGAGAACCAAACAACACTTTCACCTCAAACAAAAAAACTTTTATCTAATATAAAACAATTTTTTTTTATTCCTCAGGAAGGAGGAGGAGGTAGGGGAAAAGATGTACAATTAATTTGTTGGAAATGCGTTGAGGCGTAAAAGAGTGAGAAAAATACAGATAAGACGGTTAAAGGGGAAGCTGAGAAAGGGAGGGATGGAGCGACGGATGGGGGAGTGCCAAGCCGTTGATTAACTTTTCCCATGCTTGTTGACACAGTGAATGCCAGACGGGCATCGATTGCACGCATGCCAGGCAGTCAGGTTGTGAGAAAGACAGAGAAGCGGAGAGCGCACGAGAGGACAGACCAGTCAGCATTCTTCTGTGTCTGCAAACCTACTGTTTGTCTGATGGTTTTAGTGGTATTCCTGTTTTATCAGTGCTCACACACACACACACACACACACGATCACTAATGCTCAGTTTAATCAATTACTTATTAACTTATTTTTTTCCTTAAAATGACTGATTGGTCATCAAAATCGTTACTGATTAACCTTCTATTGATCAAATCTAGTGTCTAGCGTACAGTAGAGTGATTCCCAGACGTCTCAACCCAGTGACTTTCCAAAGATCGCTGATAGGAGGTTGTTTGGTGACAACATACCCACCTCCCAGACCGACTCCCTCATAGGAACAAAGGTTTAAAAAACAGCTAATGAGCGAAGAAAGAAGCTGCAAATCAATCAGCTGGATTAGTTTTGATCATCCAATCTGACTTTTTTTTATGTCCAATACCTGATATATTGTGATAAATAAAGCTATAAACACTCTGTGGACTGCTGTAGCACTATATTGATATTTAAAACGATACCTGATCCATTTAGATCATTATAATACCAATCTGGTGGATCGGATTGGTGCCTAACTTTTGATCAAAAGCAAACAGATATTTGAAAAACACCTCACTCATTGGAGGAAGCGACAGGTTAGATATATATAATAACGTCACTCAAAGCTGTAGTAAAGTAGAGATTGATTGACAGGAAATGAATCAGCGACATTTCTCTTAATTGTTTACTGTTAAAGTTAATTATTGAGCGAAGATGTCGAACGCTGGTCAGTCAAACTAAACAAACAATATGAAGAAGTTACATTTTCATTATCATTTTAACTCATTTTCTGACATTTTCTAATTAAAAGAAACGGTAACGGTGTGATTCCTTGCATGTCCGTCACAGCGAAATACGAGCCATCGGATCCGCGGAGAGACGGATCAGCGTGCACGAGTTTGTCAGCGCTGGTGTGAGTGTGTATGTTTGTCCGTATTAAGTTACAGCAGACGGCTGTACTGTATGTGTGCAGGTTTCAGCACTATGCGGATTGAATATCAGGTTCCCGGCGGGCCTGTCTGCACTCTCACTGACAACATTATAACACTTCCTGGGGTCAAAGGTCAACATCAAACCATAGTGTAGATACTGCTGAAGTTGATGAACTGCTTCTCTAAGTGGATTTAAAATGTAAAGACATTAAAAAATAATGTCACATGATTACATAACTGAGCATTATTAGCTCCTGTGAGGTGTGACAATTTAACTGGTGATGCAATAATAATGACAAAAATGACTAAAAAAGTAAGAATTAAAAGTATTTAGAGTTGATTATTTTCATTACTGATTCATTATTAAATGTTTAATCAATGTTCACTCACTATTTAGTCTATAAAATGTCAAAAAGTAATGAAAAAGTCCAAAATAACATCTTCAAATATCTTGTTTTGTCTGATCAACAGTCCGAAAAGTGAAGATATTCAGTTTATAATGATATAAAACAGAGAAAAGGACATTTGAAAAGCTGGAACCAGAAGATTTTTGGTCTTGTCAAATCACTGACATGATTAATTGATTAGTAGAATCACTGCAAATTGTTTTGCATTTGACTTTTGGATGCGGAGCTGAATTAATTAACCAATAAATCGATTAGTCGATCAGTCACAAAATAGAGAAAAATGCCAAACACCGGCTTGTTCCAGCCTTTCAAACTAAAGGATTTGCTGCTTTTCTGTGACCTTGCATGGAATAAACAATTAAGTAATTAGATTGAATAATTAAATTAGTCATTTGTTCTATAAAATGTCCAAAAATGGTGATAAATATCAATCACTGTTCCCAAAGCCCAGGGTGATGTCGTCTTTTGTCTGGACCAGCACTCCATGATCAAAGATATTTAGTTATATAGATGATTTTTCAAATTAAAAGTGGCTCAAAATGACTAATTGATTATTAAAATAGTTGTCAATTCATTATCTGTTGATCCATTGATCACTGCAGCACCAATAATAATGATCATCAGCTGCAGCTTTAATCTCTTTATTACGCGTCAGTTTTGCTTTGACATATATATATATAATGAAATATAATGTCTTGTTTAACTATGTTGTGTTTTCATCATCTGCAAAGTAAACTGTTTGGAAACATTTTACAGCCACATGTGGCTCGTGTCTGTTCGCACATACTGTATATACAGAGAGAGAGTGTGTGTGTGTGTGTGTGTGTGTGTGTGTGTGTGTGTTTATACATTACATATGTCACATTCCTGTGTGTGTGTGCATGTGTGTGTGCGTACAGGATGTCTCCACAGTTATAAACCAGGTGTTAACCACAGACTGATCCGCGTTCTGATAGACGAGGACCACCACCAGCCAGCCAGCCAGCCAGCCGCAGCGCAGGCACAGCACAGCACGGAGCAGCTTATCTGCCTTTCCTGTGCGGCTCAGAGAGTCGACGGTTCGATTCCGACGCAAGATCCGCCGAATGTCGCATGTTGGCGGTAAACGCAACGTGTGCTAGCTGCTATCTGGACCAGAGGAGAGGGGGGTAAAGGGGTAGAAGGGGGGGGGAGGGAGGGAGGGGAGTTATCTACAGACACACACACACACACATGCCTGAATACATTTGCACATGGGTAGTCAAGTGTGTGAGTGTATGAAGAGGTGTTTTCACAAGTTGGATCTCCAGATTAATCTGGTCTGCTTCAGTTCAATGCAGTCTGCTCTCCCACGCCCAGGCCTGCAGCTCACACTCTTTTCAACTCCCATCTCTCTCTCTCTCTCTCTCTCTCTCTCTCTCTCTTTCTCTCCGTCCATCTGTTTTCCTGTCGTCTCTTAACTCATCCCTCTTTTTCTTCTTCTTCTTCTTCTCGGCTTGTATTTATGCAGAAAAGCATGAAAGAGAGAGCTCACCTGCTCTTACAATGGATTTAACGCAGTCACAGGCATTCATTAAAACCGACAAACACACCTGTAACGTCGGAGGAATCAGCGCCCACGCGGTGCCAAACCCCCCCCTTTTTTTTTTTTCACGGATTCAAATTCCGACGGCATACTTTTTGCCTCTTCACGGTTCATTCATGTCCTCGCATTTACTATAAACACGCCGTGCAAGACTCGATAACAAGGCGTTCGCTTCACCCTCTCGGTAGCAGTTACAGAACGAATTACTGAAACGTATCAAAGGATCCGTGTTATTTTTTTAAAGACTGATTACTAAGTATGTTGTTTCTGTTGAGTTAAATGCATGAACGCCTTCGAGAAACTGCAGAAACATGACGCTATTTCTCTAAAAAGGTGACCACTCTTGTAGTTTGTCTCCCACAGTAGCAAACGTCCTGTGACCCTGTTATAATCATATGATGTGAAAACACTCCAGACAAAGTGAAACAACTAGTAACGGCGTTAAAAAAAACAAAGCGATATCAACTCGTGACTAAATATAACTCATTTTAGAGGTCAGACAGGAAGTCAGAAACAAAAAAAACATACTTTTTGTTGTAGAAATATGTTATTTCATCCTCTAAATCATCTCATGACCCTTCTGCTGTAACATATATCAATAATATTTACTTAAGTGTCATGAATAGTGAGGCAGCAGTGCTAATTTGTTGCGTGAAATGGTGTAAAAAAACCATTGTGGCTGATGGTTTGACAGATTAAATTATGATATTAAATCGTTATTCTATTATATTAAGAGTGAACATGTTTTATAGCTCTTCTTATTAAAGGTAAAGTATGTGTGTGGTTAATGTTCTGCTGCACGGTCGGTTGTTTACTGCACAATCTGAGTTTTGTTTAGCTGGAGGCTGAGGTGTTGCCTCATGTTCTGTGGTGTTTGATTTACTTCAAATTTGTTGGCCTTCAGGGTACAAATAATAAAAAAAAAAAAAAAAAGAAAAGCGTGGCTAAAAAATCTGCCTAAATACAGCATTAAAAGCATCCCTCTCTCTTTCCCTCTACCCTCTCGTTTACCCCCGCAGCACTGACGGGGCATGTAATCCACTTAGAGAGGTCAGTGAACTCCAGATATTTGCTCCACACCCTCTCCGTCTGTATCGCTCCCTCTCGCTCCCTCTATCATTTCTCTCCTCACCTCCGTCCCACTTTTTTCCATCACGCCAACCCCAGAGCCTGAGGAGAAGTAAAGTCAGGCTGAGCCGACAAGCCCCGGCCGGCCCGGCTCAGCAGCAGCGGCCGCAGCAGCGGCAGCACTGGAGGTCCATACGGAGGACGGGTAATAACAGTGAGAGGTGCAGCTCTGGCATGAGCCGTGAATGTTCAATGTGCACAATTTAAGGCCGAGATGAGCCGTTCAATGACCAGAAAGTGTCATAAATCTATATTTGCATGGGGTTGACTCCATGATCTTAAACCCGCTGCAACTAGAGGACGCTGCGCTTGTCTTTAACCTATATTTAACCTTCACGTCGTCCTTGTAAATCTCACTGAAAAATGTGTAATTACAAGACAGTTTGTTGTTGAATGTGAGAGCTGCAACATTTTTTTATTTTGGGAGGAGACACTACAGCACATCAGCTAGCAGCTTTAGCGAAACTGTTAGCTAGCTAGCTAGCTAGTTAACGTGTCACCTATCATTAACACTTTTTGTTTAAGTGGCTATAAATGATATTTTTTATGATGATGTATGAAATGTGTACCATGAGAGGCCTGACTCAGCAGCTCATCACGGCTTTACAGAGATTTATAGCGAGTTTCAGCTAACCGTTTAGCCGTTTAGCTCCAGCGTTCACTCTTAGCGCTCTGAAGCTAACTCTAAGCTGAGCTAAGCTAACATTCATGTTTCATATTGTGTGTGGTTCGTTACAAGTAAGCTAAATAATAAAACCAATGTAATGTTAAACTGCTGCAAATGATTAGATGATTAATTGATTAGTCGCCAACAATTTTGAGAAACAATTCATCGTTTTGAGTCATTTTTTAAAGACAAAGAAGGCCAAATTCTCTTTTTCCACCTTCTCAAATGTGCTATTTTCTGTTTTTTTTAGTCTTCTATGACAGTAAACTGAATATTTTTGGGTTGTTGACAGTTGGTCGGAACAAAATAGGACAATTTAGGAGCTTTAGGAAACAGTTATTGACATTTTTCACCGTTTGGATCAAACAACTAATCTATTAATGGAGAATATAATATAATTTTTAAAAAAAGGGAAAAGGAGAGAGGTGTGTGATGAGTGATGGAGAGGTGAGTCAGCCAAGGTGAGGACGGGAGAGGGGTGGGGTGGGGTGGGGGGGAGTAGGAAAACGAGGAGGAGGAGGAGGAGGAGGGGGGAGCGAGCGGAAGGCATGCACCCGGGGATTAGACTGGCGAGACTGGAATTCCCCCGCTCATCAAAGACTGATGATTAGACACCTATACACATCGCCCTACCCTGGATAACACACACACACACACACACACACACACACACACAATATGCATTCATGCAGCGTAGACACAAACACAGGCATACTATAACATGCACAAATACTCGAGTACACACAGCTGCGCAGATTACTGAGATTAATAACTAAGACTGTATCATATTTCTCTCTTTAAACATCATTAACACACACACACACACACACACACAGAGCTTGTGAAACCCCCTCGATTTTGACCACAGCACCCACAACTAATAACTTCTGCTTTCCAACACTGATCAGCAGCTCAACAGTCAGAAACCGCACTGAGAAACTAGAGCAAACATGTCCGCACCAGCCGGCTCCGAAGTGACTGGCATGCTACTGACACACACACACACACACACACACACACACACACATACACACACACACAGACAGTACATGTGTGCAGTGTTGGTTGTTCTGCTATTGCATTACCACACACACACACTTATATTTGCATGCATCTACACTAAAGTCCTGTTAGAAGTTGCACATCTTCACCTACATTTTGCCTCATCAGTGTTTAAACACTAAAGCTAAAACAGGAAGTCAACAGTCGTCATGACGCTGACCACCTCTCAACTACTATCCAATGATTTCACTGGGTTCTGCGTGTGGGTTTTATCAATTAACTGCTCTGTCTCTCCCTCTGCTGTCATTTGCAGCTTCACCCCTCCCTCCACCAGAGTCAAGACACCCCTATCGATGGCTCCCTCTCTGATTGGTTCATCCATATAATCAATGCAGTCTATCTAATAAAGCTTTCTGCACTTGTAAATCTGTGCAGGCCACTTTCAACTACCAGGAAATACCAGAAGGAGATGGAGGAGGAAGTGGTTTCTGCACAACATGAGACAAAAAACCTGTTAACAACTTCGCTAAAACCAACTAAAGAACGGATATAGTCGCCGTCATCTGCTATTATAACAAGGTTAAACCCAGAGAAGTGCTGCTAACTGAAGAGATTACATCTGTGGTTTGTGTTTGGAGGGATTTGTTTTCACCTCTGCATCATCTGACTGAGAAAAACAGATACCGATCTCTAAAGCTTCACTGATTTTTAAGTATTGGATAGTTATCTAAACTGATCCGTGAAGTATCTCGGTTTTAATGAGAATTCTGACTCGACGCAATACGTTGTGTGTGTTTCCATTAGATAATACATCGAAATACACGTCTGTTTATCCTTATTTTTTACAAATATTACTCATGCAAACCATCCTGTAACAGCAACTTCACACATTAAATAGAGATTATTACTATAATTATTGGATTTAGCTACTGTTAAATATTGAAATACCTGTCAATTTGTCATTTTAACTCTTATACTCTACTTTTAGGGTGACTTGTGTAACATCGTATCTGTCCAGGAATGACAGATGAACGTAAGACTTGTTGGCTTCCTCTGGTGCATTTACAGAAATATGTATAATATATATGTATTAATGAATAAAGACAATAAAATCAGTTTAAGAGGGGAAGCTGTTTGCTACCAAGCTGTTGATGAAACGGTGAGAAAAACTACACGATTATCGTCGTACAGTCGTATATAATTTCACAACTCGGCGTCCACGTCTCTGTGTGTAAGTCCTGGTCCATGTGTTGAATATCTGTGTGTGTGTGTTTATCCTGTTTTGGAGAGTGGCACTCCAGGCTCCGAGTCGCTGCGTCCAAAGCGTTGATCCCTTTCATCGCGGCTGGACTTTGACTACTTCAAGGTGCTGACGCCCCGAGAGCGACGACCAAACTAAATATTTTCATCTGACCATGTGTGTGTGTGTTTCTTAACTCGCTGGACTCTCTAGAAGAGGAAGACCCCCCCCCACCCCCATGTCACACACACACACACACACACACACACATGCGATCGTGCCACACTGCTTCTCCAGGAATTCCATTGATATTCCCAGGAATTCTCTTTCTTCTCGACGCAATTTTCTTTCCCTCTCTCTTCTCTTTTCATTCGCTCTAATGAATGTTGACCCCTCGTGACCTCCCGCTGAGAGATACCTGCAGGGAGAGAGCTTTAAAAGGTTTTAAGTCACCCCCCCCTCCTCCCAAAAATCATGTGACTGTCCCAATATCATCTAAGTCGACACATATATGTGGCGCTGAAGAGGATCTGGAGGGGTTTTAGCGACATGTGTGACGCACTTTTTAATGCCAGAGGTCAAGGGTCAGCGATGGTATACTGCATCTCACTGCGGACGCATCAGTCAGATTGTCATAACAACACATGTTGAAGCTAAAAACTAGTTTAACAGCAGCCTGCGGAGATCACTTGGCTCCCGATGAAGCACTGGGGATACATAAACACACAAAAACCGTCTCCCTCACCTCGTTCTCTTTCCATACATCTGTAAAAACACACACCTCTCTCTCTCTCTCTCTTTCTCTTTCTCTCTGTTGCATTTTTTTTCCACAACTTGCACTGAACCACAAACAAAACATGGAACTATATGCGTTTGATGTCGTTCTATAATGAGGCGGCGCGAGGTTAAAGGGTCTCAACCGCTGCAGCGAGCGTCCTTTCGGTTACTGGCCGCCCTGCTGGTGGTTTAGGGGTACTGCAGCGAATACGTTCGAACAGGAAGTAACAGTGTCCTTCTCTCTTACAAACACACTTCCTCGGGGGGCCATCTGGGAGTTCCTAAAACTGAACCATCCAGATTTGGTTTTATCTAAACATCGCCCTGAGGTTCGAGAGGTGTTTGCATCGTATGGGAACAAACTGAACTGTCAGATATCATCTATCCACCGCGGTGGTTTTCATTTCACAGGAGTGTGTTTATATATCTGAATTTGACCCGGGGTTACTTTCTCTTCAGTGGATACACACAAACACATCCGAAGAGAGCAGAAAAGTCCAGAAAGAAGGGTCCTAAAAGGTTCTTCTAGTCACGAAAAAAACAGTTTACAGTTTTAATTTGAAGCTCTAAATAAAGCTGCGCAAGAGCAACTCAGAACATGCAAATATTCACTGTAATATCAATCGTTTCTGTCAGAACTTGTTCCAGAAAATGTTCTCACGTGGATCTTGTAGGCAGGAGGAGGGGTTTTAACTCCTTCCTCCGACAACCCAGCCCAGCCCGGGCCAAGCCGAGCCTAGCCATGGCCACACCCGGCCTGGCCCGGCCCTGCCTCGCACAGGTTCAAACATGCCCCTCTCTCCACCTCTCTCTCTCTCTCTCTCTCTCTGAAACGCTCCACATACATCACCACTTGGCACGGTGCGTCGTAGCTACGGGCAACAAGAAATTAGAGAGGGGAGCAGAGGCTTGCCAGGTGAATACCTGGATATGTGTAGCCTGAGGGGGTTAGACTTGAGAGGAGGCGGGTAGGAGGAGAGAGAGAGAGGCAGCCGAGGGAACGGCAAGACGGAAGTACAAAGGTGAAAAAAAAGGGAGAAGGAGGAGACAAAGGAATACAGGTAGGAGAAGAAGAGAGGGAGGCAGGGAGGGAAAAGTGGGGCAAGTTCACCAGCTTCACTTTGTAAATATGCTTTAAAAATCACACAGATAAGATCTGGATTGTGGGATTTGGCGTTCTGGTTCAGAGAACAGATAACAAAACCGTGACTACCAAACATCAGGTCGTTAGGTTCATGAAATCATGGATTTTTTTTTACAGTTTCAGTGCCGCAGTCGCGACGTGAGAGCGCTCTACATCCAGCGTTTATATCTAGAACTTCCTCCAGAGGTTTCATCTCAGTCTGCGTCTGCTCAGGTTATAATAAGGAGACATTTTTCCAGCTGTAAACTCTGAAACTCTCGTCCAGAACCGCTTCCTGTCGCACATGTGTCCGCTATCGAGGGATTTTTCTCCCACCGAAGCCGAACCCCCCCCCGCCCCCCTCCCTCCTCTCGTCCTTCCAAACACACTGCAAGAAAATAAATGACCCTATTTACATTCAAACATATTGGAGGGCGTCATCACATTTACAGTGTTTAGACATCTGTATAAACTTCGAGTAAACAGCGGTACTGCTCTCAACCAGGCATATAAACCTGCGTACCGGAGGTGTATCACTGTTTGGATGAGCCGCGGCCTAACTATTTACCCAGGAGCGCTGGCTGTAGACAAAACAAGATAGCACAGCATGTACTGATACTGTATCTGCGAGATTGCGAGACAGACGGCAGGGAAACACATGACTGCTCCCATCTCGGTGCTGTGAAAGTTATTTCTTATTCTGAGCTGAAGCTGATAAAAAAAAAAAGAAAAAAAAAAAAAAAAAGAGCGCGTTGAGGATGAAAAGTCAGATTAAAACGTATCAAACCACCTGTTTTATGCTTGAAATTCATTGTGAAATCAGTGGAAAGTTAAAGTGAATCATTCTGTGAATGAGACGGTTGCAAGTTACGACTGAAGTGTGCGGCCAAAAGTATGTGGACACCTGATTCTTACACTTTAATGTGCTTGTTGTGCAGCGTTTAACATCTTTTTTTCATGATCAGGACAATAAAGACTACAATATCTATCAAATATATGAATTTATTGACATTTAGGTCACATTTTTGTGTATATTTATTAGCTGTATATAACAATAATTCCTATAAATACATTAAAAGTAATCACATGGTCCCAGAGAAGTGGCCGGATGATCAACCAATCGCAAAATAATGAACCAATTTGACTTCAGTTTTTGCTAAAATGGACATTTGCACATCAGGAGCAGCTTACAGATCTGAAACTCAGCAAAAAAAACAAGCTTCCTGCAGCTCATCAGCTCGTCTCACTTGAAGTTTATAGACGTATAACATCTCCTGACAGCACCTGCATACCAATCAAACACACAAAAAAAAGAGTTATAACTGTCGATGAAAGGCTTTTTAAAACCTTTATTTCACTGCAGACGAGTCAAGTTCTTCCAAACCAAACTGGGGAAACTATTCTGGACCTGGCTTTGTGTGTGTGTGTGTGTATGTGTGTGTGTGTGTGTGTGTGTGTGTATGTAGGGCATGTCGAAACAGGAAAAAGGACCTTCAACAAACTGCTGCCAGAAAGTTTGCAAACACACAATTGTCAGAAACATCATTGTGTGCAGCAACATCAAGATTTCCCTCAGCTAAACAAGCCCAAACCATGGAGAGAAAGAAAAAAATAAAAAAAATTTACCGGATTCAACAGTGTCCACATATTTTTGTCCAACAAATCATGCCTCCACCTGTCCTGTCCCGCGTGTAGTTCCGCATCTTCGCCACATGAGGGCGGTAAGACGGGAGGCGAGCATGCAGGTGGATGATGAAAAGCATCTCAGCTGCTGCTTTTTTTTTGTTTGTTTTTGGACGTTTATGAATCAAAATTAGAGAAAAACAATGAATTTTTAATAGAAACTAAGATATCAGGAGCAACACAGGATGTAAAAGCTGCAAATATAAGCTGATATAATCATGATGATGACTTTAGTTGCTGTCTTATTTAAGTGTGTCATGCATGTATGTAAACGTTAAATGGAAAAACACAGCTGCAGGCAGGAAGATAACCTCTTAAACTGCAAAAAAAACAACAACTTTGCATCCTTTAATCTACAAATAAAAACAAGACTAAAGGCTCCTCGAGTGAGTTCAGACTGATTTTGCGACCCCCCCCCCCCTTTGGAGTCGTCTTGCACACTTCTTCATGAATGAGTTACATTTACATCTGAGCTGCAGGTCGTTTTTTTTAAAATACGGATCCCTCGAGAGGCCGAACAAGCTCTCTCTTGCTTCTTCTCATCCTCGGTGTCTGATCTGATCTGGTGAAGAGGCAGGTCGCAGCAGGTTCCCGCTCCCGCCTGCATTTCTCTCCTAAATATCCTCACTTTAAAACGGCTTCTAATGAGGGCCGACGTTATTAAACTGTTGTGGCTGAAACGTCGGATGTCGGATGAGAGATTCAGGCCTGTTTAGGTCTCTGTTGGTTTTGCAGTAAATGTTTTTTTTGGGGGGAAAAGTCTAACATTTGCAGAGGAAACCCTGATGACTTCAACCTGAGAACAGCAGACTAAACATTTGCTGTTCATGGTAAACAACGTGAGAGCGATTCAGTCTGGTTTTTTATCATTTTATCAAGCTAAATAATAAATAATAAACATTAAATAGAACATATTTACCGCCCAATAAGAAAAAAAAGGTGTATCTCCAAAATGTCTGTTTGACTTTGTAGCGATGCGTTTGCGTTTTTTGGAGGCTAGGAAGTCCTTCTCAACCCATTAAAGAGCATTTAATCTTCCTTTTTTGTATAATAAACAAGAAAAATCTAAAAAAATGAATGAAAATTTGAAAAACTACTCAATAATACTCACTTTACTGTTCTCTAATCTATAAAAAACCTTTAAAAACTGCTCATTTTCTTTGCTTCCTTATTAAAAAACACAAGATTATGTTGTTTCAGGCACTTTTTTTTCCAGTATGTTCCTCCTCCTCTCGCTCCTTTCTCATCATCTCTCTTCCTAATTTCATCTCTAAGTCTCTAATTTCCCTCTTTTTCTTCTCTTCTTCCACCCCCTACCCCTCTCTATCCCTCCACACCCCCTCCTCCCCCTCCCCTCTCTTCTTCTCCTCCTTCTTCTTCTTCTTCTTCTTTGCTCTTTCTATGCTGTGACAGATGTCTGATATTTCCCGTTGTTCTGACCCGGCAGGGATCTGTTTGTCCAGAGGAGGCGAGGAATGCCATGCATTCAGCGTCGACACGCACATCACACACACACACACACACATATATACACACACACACACACATAGACATACCCGCGTATACAAAGAAGCTAAGGTATGTCTTGTCTTCATATTTTAAATTTCATTCTGAATTGAGCCATATTGACAATAAAGATGGAAAAACAAACGTGGACAAGAAAACACGAGTACTCATCGTCATCTTACTCTTGCATGCACACATGAAAGTGCACGTTTGAGGACTTAATCTGAGAAAAAAGCCAATTATTGCCTCCCAAAAAATATGAGAGGGAGAACTTCTGTCATCACTAGATTGTATGGAAATAATCGTAGATTTTATTCCTTTTTCTTTATGTACAAATAAACACAAATAAATCAAATTTGAGCTTAAAAAAAGGAGAAAAAAACAAATATTTTTTAAAATTTCAGGCCATTCCCTTTATCACCACTCAACCACATACAGACAAGTGACAAATTAAAGGAAAAACCTGGATGAATTAGTGGAGAAATATGAATAGCAAGTGTAACAAAGAGGTGCTGAAGCTGCTTTAGAGCAACAACTGATACTTAAAGATGGTTTTCACTTTAATTTGTCACCAATCGGTACATCTAGATGGGAAAAAACAGAAAGTTAACAGGTCACAAAGTTTAAAAAAAAGGGGAAAAGACACTTACAAGTGCTTAAAAAATGAAGTACTGACAAAGTAGTGTCTGTATAAACATCCCTAAATGAGTTCTTGAAAGGAAAAGCATCATTATATAACTTCATAAATGCATAAACAAGACATGAATTGAACGATTGACTCTTCTGCCTCCCTCTGTGTCACTCAGCAATGTTAAAAATGCTCCAACAGAGACTTCAGACACACACACACACACACACACACACACACACACACACACATATGCACCTTGCTCAGTGCTGCTGAACATTATCCCTTGACTGCATGCTAAAGGCTTAGTCGCATACCAGCCGGCACACTGACCTGGGATTAACTAAGAGCAGGCTCCACCTGAGCAACACATATACACACACACACACACACACACACACACACACACACACACACACACACATTGAAACACAGCAGTGTACAGCTCAGTGTAAAGTACAAACAGTGTTTGTTGCCGACTGTATGTACAGCACAAGTTATTAGGATTTAACCCCGACAGGATGGGAAAGGAAGACGGAGAGGAGATGAAGACAAAGGTTTGAAAGAACAAGTCCGCTGCGGTTAAAGGTCGTTTAAAGCTGCGCTAATCAGTTTTTTATATTAAAAATGGATCCAAACACTACGAGTAATGTGAAACTCCCAAAATTTCCTCCCAGTTCTGCTGTTCTCAGCTCTACAAAGTATTTTTTTTAGCATGTTTCAACTAATTGTTTTGGTTTTACTGCTTTAGTTGAGGCTAACCGCTCTCATCTAGCTGTTTTTTTTTAAAGAAAAAGCTCTAAAAAACATCTCTGTACACACCTGCTCAAACAGGCACTATTAGCGACTAGCTAGGTGAACATAGGGGAGCATTTAACAGCTAAAGAGGCAGATATTTCTCTAAGGAGCTGGTGGAGACCAAAAACAGAGCTAAAAGGAGAGTGAATGTCACTCCATGTTTGCTAACACATCAGCTGTGTAAGATAATGTGTCAGTGTTGTGTTTACATCTTCTTCTTCTGCCTAAAAAAGTCACTTTTATGTAGGATTAAGTTTAGTTTCGGTGGGACACGAGCCTCGTCTTTAACAGAAGGTGGTGCTTATAACAACATCTCGCCGCGTCCGCCCTCGCTCCTGAGAGACGAGTCATAACTCGCCGGGCCACAAGAGGTCCTTGTCAGGAAAATGTAAACATCAGTAGATCATTCTGGCAAAGAATGAGGAAAGGGGAAGGAGACGAGGGGATCCGATATTTTCTGTCTGTAGCTTGTTCTTGTGCTTTGAAACGGCTCCACGGCCGAGTATATAAAAAAGTAATGTGGTAACTTTATATCCTGCAATATGTTGAGAAACATTAACCGCACACACACACACACACACACACTCATAATGTTGCCCACTTCTTCTCCCATGTGGTTGTCGGGGAAACCCTACTTCCTCCTCAGCAGTGATGGGAGAAACAGGTGCCCAGATCGGAAAAAAGAGAGACAGAGAGAGAGAGAGAGAACAAGTGGAGAAAAACAGAGAGGAAGAGAGAACCAGATGCTCTCCCACGCTACCTGACGTCGATACAGTGACCGCAAGATTCATGGTGTGTGTGTGTGTGTGTGTGTGTGTGTGTGTGTGTGTGTGTGTGTGTGTGTTGGGTCTACGGAGCGACGGCAGTCAAAACACCTTTCTGCCTCTCTGAAGCAGCTCTGATGACTGCATTCATTCGTCTATAGGCGGCCGGAGAATAAACGTTAAGCAAACTAAGCTGTTTGTGTCTGTTGTAGGTTATCGTTTCTCGCCATCTGTCCCGTCTCTCTCGCTCTCCGGGCAAACGTCGGCTCGCGGCGAGCTCACGTGAGATGGGCAGATAGAGGGAGACGGAGGCCGGAGGAAGAAGAGGGAGGTAGAAGATGAAGAATGGGAGCAATCTTTTAAGGGGATAAAGTGCCGTTTTTAATTTAAAAAAGTGTGTTTTTCTTGCTCAATCTGAGTTTAAGTGTATGATTTTGTGACATCACAACAAGTTTGGAGCCAATCGTGGTCCAGCACGCACCTTTTACACAACTTGAAATGGAAATTTGAAGCTTCCAGCGAACGAAAAACACTGAGAACGGACTTTTAAGAAAAGCAGAAGACAAAATGTGTCCAGTAGTTAAAAGTTTTGAAATAAAGAATCAGAAAAACTTTATTACTAGAAACTATTCTGCAGCCTAAATTGGCTAAAAAACAGTGAAAATGACTCATTTATATGGTTTGATTTAGCTTTATTTCTTGTTATTTGGCAGGATAATTAGGTTAAAGCTCTGAGACACTATGAGAGTTTCTTGTTATAACAACTTATCACTCTATAACGAGAAAGGTTTGTTTAAACGAGACACATTCATTTTGTGAAATAACGAGAACAAATGTGTTACGTTGCCTTGTTTCAGCTCAGAATAAGTTTTCCAAAAGAGTGAAGAGGAAGAGAGAGAGAGATGCAACACGGTTAGAAGAGCAGAGGCACGGCAGACCCTAATAGAAACGGCGTTGGCGTCACGTCAGACGTCACCGGTGAACATTTGTTAACAAGTTCACTTCGCCCCCTCTCGCCGGGGTCGTTTGAAAAAAAAAACAAAAACGCAGAAATGTATACTTTCAGTTTGTTAAAATAGACTCAATACTGGGTGATATGGGGAAGGAGGTGAAGAGGGAGACATCTGTAGATCAAGGTCACCAAGTGATCTCAGACAGATTAAAAACCTCCGTGTCCTCCTCTCGCTTCCCGCTCATCTTTTCTTTAGAAAGAAAGAATGCAAAACAAATGCCCCTGCTGTGTACGACACACACATGTAATGCATTTCGATATTATATTCCTCAATCTTTTTCTTTTTTTATTTGCTCTTTTGATCTGTTGTTTTTCTTAACTCCTCTTCGGTTGAGCCTTTCTCTTCCTTCTATCCATCTCATTTCACTTTGTCCCCAAGCAGTGCGAGTTTCCTTTGGGCTATAAATTCCCAAGAAAAAATGGAAACATAGTGAAGAAGGAGGTGGGGGGGGAGAGAAATGGGATGATGTTCTTTCAAAAAAGGAGGTCAGGAAAACAGAGGAAAGGAAGAAAGAAAGGGAGGGAGGGAGGAAAGGAGGAAGGCAATGTCTTGTGACTGTTCTGTGTAGGTGGATTTGTCAGGTAGCCCGTTGGATCGCTGCCACGCAAACACACCACCAAGTTTAACCCATTTAAAATCTATGAGCAAAAGTGATTCTCCAAAATAAAAGGAAAAAAAAAAAAAACATCCATCAACAATGAGCTGTTTTCTTTAATGGTTCGGGTTTTCTTTCTTAATGACCGCATTAATCAACGGAGTTTGGCGTGCTTAGTGAATTTCCGGATGTCTGATTTTCCCATAAGCGCATAAACACAACATAATAGTTGGCGGAAATACAAAAAAACCCACTAAAACACATGATGAAATGGCCCGAAACATTATCAGGAGCTTAACACAAGGACAACAACTCAACAACTTTCTTTCCACTGGCGCCTGTGTCGACGGAGTTTCATCCGTCCTTGGTGTTTCCACTGGAAACCACCAAGGTAAAGAATAAACTGTAAGCGGGAGAAAGGGTAAAACACGACGTCTTCGAGGGAGTCAGACAAGATGAAACAGATACAGACACCCTTATGGTTGTGGCGGTTGCTTCATCTGAACATGTTTGACAAAGTGTTTCACTGCGTTTCCACTGTGGAGGAAACTGAACGAGCTTCCAGTTGATAAAAAAAGCATTTACTTATTTAATAATGTTGACCTGCTGCGTCTGTCTGACAGCGTGAGGTAGCAGATAAACGGTGGGCTCTATCTGAATGAGAAAGTGCTGCACTCAACAGGAAGACTGCAACAAGCAATTATTGTCATTAACAATCAATCAGCTGACAATTTTCTCCATTATTGTCCATATAATGTCAGAAAATTGTGAAAAATACCCTATATTATCCAAAGAACTTCATCATGTTTGACAAAGAAAGCTTCAAATCTTCATCCTCATATATTTGAGAAGCTTTAAGCAGCAGAAATTTGGTATTTTTGTTATTAAAAAAATGACTAAAACGATTATTCTATTGTTAAAATAGCTGCAGATACATTATCTGTCATTACAGCTCGACTAAAAGGGAATAAGAGACACTCCATATTTGGTGACATCCTTCGTCTATAAAGGAAAATTTTCTCCTTATCATGACTAAAGACTTTTTTTCTATCTACTCACCAAATACAACTAAGTTTCCTTGTGTTTAAACACTAAAATCCCAATTAATTAAAGCCTAACATCTGAAATCTAGATTAGTCAAGACACAAAACTGATGACCTGTCATTTTTTAAGCAGTTTCACCAACTTACATTTGATGCATTTCCCTGATTTATATCTTTGACGGCATCCAATTGGCAAACTGTGATGGACGTGATTCACTATTTATTACCATTTAATCAGAAATATAACCAACAGATTTATAATGAATAAGAGTTGTAGCCCTTCTGACCCAACATACTGCCAAATTAGCTCTGATATTTTGCCTCTTTCCAAGTGTTTGACAACCATAATCCTTCATTTCAAGTGCAGCCTAAGACCACGTTTCCCCATCGCCCCTCCACTATCACTAAATCCATACAAATCCAGCAAAAAAAACCAACTTAAAAACAAAGAAATGATTGACAGTAAAGAAGAAAAATGTGATCTGTGTTACATATCTGACGAAATTCAGAGATTCCAGTCGAGTCTCACTAACCTTAATCTTTAACCTAAATCAGCACAAATCCACGTTTTAATCTGGATAGTCTCATCGCTCTTCAAAGGAAGGTCGGTCAAACCTTAAAGCGACCGCAGTTTAACCCTCCAGATCAGGGATTCCTGACTTTTCTTTAACCCAAAAGAGATTTCAAGAAACTTAAATCTGTCACATGAAGCCCACCGAGTTTAAAGCTCACTTGCGGTTGTCATGTGGGACGGCGACACAAATAACACGACTACGAGCTGTTTTTGAGGGTCGTAACGGAGTAAAAATAGTTGTAGACTGCATGGTGGTCCTGGTTAATGATCAGAGTTAAAATATAATAAGATAGACAAGAGGGGAGCAGACAGATGTAAAAAGAGATTTTTGACCTTTAAAGCCTCAAACCAAACAGCGAGGGATGGAGTAAATAAAGAAGTCTCTAACAAACAGGCTATGTTTACCCGGCTGTTAACACTGAATGGAGGAGGGTGAGGAGGAGGAGGAGGAGGTTTGAGTTTAAGTGACAGAAGAAGATACCCTGTGCAAAGAGAAGAGAAGAAGACAGACATGCAATGAGATGCTAACGCTAACAGGGGGAAGAGGAAGGAGTTACAACTACAACTACCACCACTGTACCCACTACAAATCCTTCCACTACTACAGAAATTACTGCTCTGACAACTCCTCTTCCTCACTGTACCACCACTACAACTTCTACATCTACTACTGTACAGTTACTGTTGCTCCAAGTCAGTCACTTACAATTAAAACTACCATGCTAATGCTAACGCTACTACAGATGGCACTGAAACTGCACTGCTAGCATGACTGTTGCCGCTACAACTACTAATGCTACAACAACTTTTACTGTAACTACACCTACTGCAACTCATGCTGCTGCTATTACGACTCTGACAACTTCTATACTATTGTTATTCCTGCTATCAGGCTATTTCTACTAGCGCTTGCAGCTAAAGCTACTGCTAATGCTACTATACATGGTACTGGAACTATACTGCTACTACCGCACCAATTAATGTGATTGCTACTTGCATTTATACTACTACTAGTGCTATTATTACTACTACTGCAACTACATGGACACCTGTAGCTCACATAGAGGGTCAAAGTGACCTTGAGCAAGATACCGAAACCAAAACTGAGGAGTATTCGTGGAGAAAAATGGACAAAAACATCTAAAAAAAACTGCTACTACTCCTCTTCCTGACACTTCTTCTGCTTCTACTGCAGTACTGCTTCCTTCCAGCTGTTAATAAAGAGAGTGAGTGAGAGAGTAAATGAAGAGAAGTAGGGAGGGGTGTATGTACTGGATTTAAGGGTAATTAGCTGTCTAAACATTTGGCGTTAGCTCTCATTGACTTTTGTCCACCTGTTAATCCTGATGGCATCTCCGGCTCATTGACACCACAGTGCCACTTCTACCAGGAAACACATTAAGAGACACACACACACACATATATATATATATATATATATATATATATATATATGTAGACACCAAGTGTGGAAGGGTAATATAAAAAAAAAAAAAAAGGAGGAGGAATATGACGTACATGCTGGTGTCTCTCCAGAGCACGTTTGAGGAACCCTCCTCATCAAGCAGGTGAGATAAAGAAGGAATTTGCCTCCGAAAACAGACATAAAGGGAAGGCAGGAATGAGAGAAAATAAGAGATAGAGAGGGAGGAGAAAAAAAAAAAGAGAAAGGGGGGAGGGAGGGTGCAGAGGTGTAAGCATCAGAGAGAAAGAGGAGGAAGAAAAATGTCAGTATAAGGGGTTTGAAACAAAGAGAAGGAGAGAAAAAGAGTGTTTTTTTGTGATTGTTGCAGCCAGAAATTAATGAATTTGTTGCAGCTTTTCCAAATAAATTCTGCTAAACTGTGTGTCAAAGTTTATATTCTTTAAATATACATTGCTGTAATAGAAATTGCTGTGAAAATGGTGTTTAAAGGACGCACTGAAAATCATAATATATGCAAATTACTGTATGGAGTTGGTCTTTTTTGCCCTGAATTGTGTCTGTAAGGTAACTGTTATGCTTCCTACCATTCAGTGTAGTGCTGCTAGCAAGCTAACAAAAAAAAAAATGTGTGGTTATAGACTGGTATTCAACTGGTTTGACAGTATTGATACGTAGCATACCTGAGAAGACAAGCTCTGGGGCAGCAAACTTCCTTCCACTCACTTCTTTTTGAGTTTGACTCATTAAATTTGTTATTTTGCAATGACTGTTCAATTTTTCCAGCTTTAACTTTTTTTTTCTTTGCAGCAAACTTAAAGGATTTGGATTTGGATTTTTTTTTAAACGTTCTCATAAATATCGAGAGGATTGGTTGGATTAGCGTCTTGCACACGCAGGATCGGGGTTTCTTGGGACTGACAAGTGTTTCTTTACTCAGGGAGAGAAAGCAGGAAGAGAGGGAGAGAGGGATTAAATAAGGAAAGCAGACGAGGCGAGGAAAAGCTCGAAAACAAACAAGACGAAAGACAAAGAAAAATGGTGAAATATCTAACTGAAACGTGACCTCCTTTCACTCTTTTGCTGGAACAAGCAGCTCTACCGTGTTAACCGACGTCACAGAGGTTTATCTCTACAACCTTAGGATGTTATGGCTACCTGAATCTCTTCATCACACACAGCAGACACTCTGAACTCCACCTGGGATGTGGGTCACGTTAAAGGTTAGGGAACCCATGAGATAGTGTGTGTGTGTGTGTTTGTGTGTGTGTGTTGTGTGTGTGTGTGTGTGTGTGTGTGTGTGTGTGTGCAGGAAACCATGCCTCAAATTAAGTGTGTTTGTGGTTTGAGCCGCATGACGGGTTCAAAGCAAAACCTCCAGGTATACATTACCACTGAACTCCCTCACCTGGCTGAATGGAGATTCATATCTGTGCAACACACACACACACACACACACACACACACACACACACACACACACACAGCCAAATAGCTATGAAACACTGATGTATGAGATGTCCCATTTATAATAAGTTAATGATTAAAAACTGAACAGGAATAAGATGTCCTTTCCTTGAGTGTGTGTGTGTGTGTGTGTGTGTGTGTGTGTGTGTGTGTGTGTGTGTGTGACTCAGAGCTGTTTGCTTTGTCCTATAAAAAACATGTATCTCCCAAAATGTCAACTTTACATGAACTATAATGACGAATTTTGTGAAAATTTGAGGTAATCCTGTGAGACGTAAGAAGGTTTTAGTAGCCAAAGAATGAGGAGAATTTCACTCATTTTTTTAACATATAGTCAATAATCATATATTTTTGTATATTTATAAGATATAAATAGTTTTAATATAAATAAAATGTGTTATATTTAATGTTTGGAGATGCATGTTTTTCAGTGGAAAGCAGCAGCAGGTTGAACAGGTTTGGATTGTGCACACAGTCTCCACTAGGGGGCCTCGGTAAGAGCACTGGGACATAACCGGGAGTACTGGGAATGAGGGAAAGGCTTTATAAGTGTGTGTGTGTGCGTGTGTGTGTGTGTGTGTGTGTGTGAGAGAGAGAGAGAGAGAGAGAGAGAGAGGAATGAGTTCTCCTTTGCAGCAGTTCCCTCCATCAGCGTCATTTCCCTCACTTACATCTCCCTTTTTTTTTTTTTTTGACAAAGTTACCTAAACTCAAGGTCTACTTACTAGCTTTTTTCCATTCACATCCCACATGAAGACTGTAAGATGCGACTGAAAGCTAGTAAGTGGACTTTGAGTCAAACTGCAGTTCCCAAAGTCAAGAATGAACCCTCATGTGTGCTATTTTTCTTCTGTCTTTTATCAACTCAAATTATGTTAATTTTCGCTCTTTCAGTCAATCAATCATTACTCTCTCTCTTTCTCTAACCCCTTTCCCTCTCTCTTCCTCCTCCTCTTCCTCCTCCTCCTCTTCGTCATCTACCCTCTAAGAAAAAGAGGGAGGGGAGGGGCCAGCCACATTCCAGGGGAACCCCTCCACCCTCACCTGTAGCTTTAAATCTCCACGACGACAACAATAACAGTCAGTCTGTCCGCTCAGCGAGTCACACCTGCAACTTTTCCATGAACACGTCGTACCAAACACTTCTATCTTCTACACTTTTTTTTTTACCTTGTTTAGACATTTTTATGGAGGCTTGATGAGGAGAATTTAATCTTATTCCAACATCTACAGACATCAGAGAGTGTTAAGAGGGTTTCACTTCGCTGTCTGTAATCAAAGCATAGATGTTGAAGTAAAGAGAGCATCTACAGTCCTGAAGAATAACTATATTTTAGATGTTGTTTTTTTAGTTTTTTAATGCGTGTGTGCTTTGACATTAATCTCCACAACAAAATCTATCACATCTTTAAAAAAAAAAGCCAAATTATAAATTACCTTAACAAACCTTGAGCAGACATACTTCTCTCTCACCTACTGACATAAACCTCAACCTAAATCTTATTAAAAATGACTCTATAAACATGTTATTAACCTTAGAAAGTGCACTCAGGCTCCTTAAAGTGATGCAGCGTTGCCATGGAAACCATAAATGCATAATGCAAAAATGTTTCCAGCTTGATCTAAAACATAAAAAGTCAGACTCATACCATGCTGTGTTTCTTCTTCTTCTTTTATATATATAAAAACTGATGAACAGCGAGGGTGCAGACCTGATTGGACACGCCTGGCGTGTGGGGGCGGGATCAAGTCTGCCACATCATGAATTATTAATGAGGTCTGAATATTCATCATATAGGACCTATTGGAATATTACATGAGAAGTCAGGCTGAGATGCCTCCACGCATTTTTTTTTTTCCGGGTGACTTTTTGAATGTGCAGTTTGTTGTTACGACGAAGATATCAACAGTTAGTAAAAGTTTGCAGCTGGGCTGAAGAGCTAAACAAATGCATGAAGAAGTGAAGAAGTTTGCGCAAATACAAACACACTCCCCTCCCTTACTCCCAAATATACTTCAAGTGCAGAGCGAGTTTCACTTTCATAGCAAGTGATTTTTAAAAAAAGAGAGACTGGCTGCACAGAAAATGCTGTTAGACACAATATAAGGCAATGAAAACACTGAGCTTCTTAGTTAGAAAATACTTCACTATGAGTCATTAACAAGGTGATGTCAACATGCATCACACCTGCAGAAGACCTGGATAAAAGCTGCAACAACAATAACAAAAAGAAGATCCCCTTTTCATGGATGGAAAAATCATTAATTAGGATGTTCCCCAAACTAAATGAAGCACATGTCTTTGGGTAGCACAGGTGGCAAGCAAGGTTGTGTTAGAGCTGACAGAGCAGTCATGATGCGGTTAACTTTAATATTTTAATTAGAAGAGAGCGGGATTATGACTGGAGAGAGAGGGAGAGAGACGGCGCAACTGTGCACAAGCCGCCGCGCTCCTCCAGACAACACACACAGATTTTTTTTGGTCTGAATCTTTACAAAAAAAAAAGAAAGAAGAAGATAACAACAGAATAAAAATAGATGCAGGCTAGAGGGGGAGAAAAAGAAGATAGAGGCGTGTTGCTACAGGTTGAAATGGGTTACAGGGAATAGGGAAGAAGAAGAAGAAGAAGAAGAAGCGTGATGCGCAAGGAGAGAGAAGAAGAAGAGGAGGAGGAGGGGGGTTGAAAAAGACTCGGTCTCCGGTCTTCCATGAAAACTACTCAGCTTATGAAGGTCGTTCAAAAAAAAAGAAGTGCCATAAAGGTGACTTAATTACATGCAGTAATAGAGGTTATTATTATTTCATTGCAAAACAAACGGTCAACACGAGGATTATTATTAGAGCAGAAGGATAAGCACTTGTTATAAAGCAGCCTCTCTCTCTCTCTCTCTCTAGCTCTCTCTCTATTTATAAACTTTAGTTGAGCTTTGCTGGGAGAGCCGGTGGTGTCCGACGGCGCCGGGTTGGTGGGGGAGAAAGAGGGAGAGAGAGAGAGAGAAAGAGAGAGAGAGAGCGGCAGGTCTCTCTCTCTCTATCCCTCTCTCTATTGCTGGCTCTTTAGTGTAGTGTAGAGGGGGTATCTTGCGGTGGTGGTGGTGGTGGAGGAGTGCAGAAAGCTGTTAGTAAAGTCCCTGCAAAGGAATTAAAAAAAAAAAAAAGCACAAAAAAAAAAAAAAAGAAAAGCAAAAGAAATAGTGGGGGAAACTTACCGCTGAGTCGGATTGCTGCACCGCGACGCACAGGGCGAAGAAGAGCAGCGCCACGGCGAGCTGTCGCAGGCTGTTCAAGTCTTTACTCATCTTGCCGGGGAGAGTAAAACAAGGATCCGCCTGCGTTAACACTCACAAAACTCTACTTCTCTACTACTCGCAAGACATAGCCCTGCTTTCTCTCTGTCTCTCTCTCTCTGTGTGTATGTCTTTCTCTCCCTCTCTCTCTCTCTCCCTCCCCTCCTGCACACCTGCCCTCAGTGAAATAGAATTAATAAGAAAAACACTTCTTCTTCTTCTACTTCTGTTTCCCCTTCACTTCTTCTTCTTCTTCTTGGCGTGTCGGGCTGTTGTTGCGCTTGCAGAGGATCCCAGTGGTCCTGGCTCTGACACCACCGTGCGCCTCTGCAATCCCTCTCTCTCTAACTTTTTCTCTCGCGACTTGCAAACCTGCCCAGACCGGAACTACTTGGCGCATTGATATCAACACGCCTGCACCTACACCAAGAAGGAGAATTCATCTAAAATAAAAAATAAAATAAAAAACTGGCGAGATGACTCGCAGCATAAACTTTTATATGCTTAACGCGTTTTCAATGTGGCATTTTAGTCACGTTGATGAGTATTTTCTGTTGCTTTAGTTTATAAACCAATAGGGAATATCTCAATAATGTCAAGACCTCTCACTGGCGGAGGGATATGCATGCTCTTAACCAATCCTAACCAATGCCTGAGGCATCACAAAATAGGTTTGACATTAAACCTTTATTTGGCAATTTCTATAGCCTGTGCCCGGGCAAGTTACATTCCTGTCAGATTATTAAAGGTCAAATTCTTGCTTTTGACTCTTGACAGAGGGATGCTGCTGGCATAATGGAAAAATGAAGTGACCTTTTTTTTATGTTAAAGCACATCATCCTATGGTTTTGATTTATTGATGCATTCTTATAGAAGCATAAAGGTTATCAAGATGGATTTGAAATGTCATGTTCACAGGTGTTGTTATGAACTAAGAGGAGAATGTCAATGCCTATATGAAGGGTAATTACAGATGATATGTCCTAACACACATGCAAATTAAGCTTTCATAAGCTGTAAATGTTACTGTAAAGAATATTTGATGTCTGTGACAGTAAATCCTTACATGACTGAAACGTTTCAAAATGCAAATGCAGGAGTTCATGATCTGTTTCAAAAAGTTTATATTAGTTTTATTTCTTTTGTTAAGTTTGCTCACTTTCTTTTGTTGCTGTGTTCAGAGTTAGCGGCAAAACAAAAGTCTTATAATCAAGGCGAGAGTGCTGCGTTAAGTAAACCAGCCGTGCAGTTGGAGCTGTAACTAACAATTACATTCATGAAAGATTAATATTATGGTTATTTTTCTCCGTTAATCGATTAGTCGTTTGATCGATTGTCAGGTCGTTTCGTTAAACATGTCAATCAAGCAAAAAACTTGCATAAGTTCAAAAAATCAGCAGGAGAAAGCAAAGTTTTACTCTTAATGTCGACAATTAAAAGGAGAACAGTTACAGTGCCACGATGAAACAACAAACATGTTCTGACTAGTTTTTGGACAGGGCATGGCTTATATACCTTTGGCTAGCTCTGGTCAAGCCTCGTGTGGTCATCCCATATCTTTTTGACCAATTACACTGTTATGAAATTACTCACTCGACTGTTGCTATGCCATGAACCCAAAAATGGGATTCGTCTTATCTGATTCTTCTCAAGTCACTGACTAGGCGCCCAACTTTCCTTTATTTCTCCACTATTGCCCAGTCTGTTGCACCATTTGTCTCACAACACCCGCTTGACCCTTAGTTTTTTAGAGTCAGTTCTTGCTATTTTTCACAAGTGTCTCCAAACCCTTCTCTAGGTATAAGGTTTTAATGTGAGATTACAAAAATAACAAAGTTTTAAAGTGAGGTTACATAAACAAGTTACATAGTAAGTGACTTCCTGCCTCTTACAGCTACTACAGATCAGTGTGAGGTATACATAACAGTATAGTTGATGTAAGGCATCATGGTAAACTACTCGAACCCATCAAAACAGTTTCATCAAGCAAATTACTCTGCAGCAATGTTTTTCACCGTCGTGTATATGGGTTTACACTACACAATAAAGTATCAGAAAATGGTGAAAAATGTCAATCACTATCTCCCAAAAGCACAAGATGCAACTTCAAATGTCTTGTTTTGTCCCGAGCAACAGTCCACAACCCAAAGATATTCAGTTTACTGTCACAGAAGACTAAAGAAATCATAAAATTACACATTTGATAAGTTGAAATCTGAGAATTTGGACTTTTATTTTCTTAAAAAAATGACTCAAATCGATTGGTTATCTGCTGTAGAGGACAAAAGAAACCAGAAAATATTCATATTTAAGAAGATACTTTTTGTCCCTTTTCTTAAAAAACGATTCAAAATGACAAATTGATTGTCAAAATAGTTGGTGATTACTTTTCCGATGATCATCTAATTGATTAATCGACTAATAGTTGCAGCTCTGTTCGCAGGGTTGGGGGAACTGATGCCCACTTGAAGTGGTGGAAGAAGTATTTAGATCCTTTACTTAAGTAAAAATACCCATATAGCGATGAAAAATGCTCTGATACAAGTAAAAGTCCTGCATGAAAAATCCTGTTTAAGTAAAAGTACTTAAGTATTATGAGCTTGAGGCTAAAGTATTGCAGTAAAAGTAGTGGTTTGGTCCCTCTGATTGATAAATCTGAAGTGATTAATGGGAGAGGAAAGAAGAAGAAACAAAGTCCTGATACACAAATCTTTGATTTTTGCTGAAATATTGGATCATTTGAACATTTATTGAAATGAAAGCATGTGAGAAGTTTAGAGGGAAAAATCACTATTTGGTGGAGCTGTTAACAACTCATAGACATGTGAAATGTGACCCCGACTACACACTGCTTTTTAAGTAAGACGTCAAAAGACAAAAAAGGTTGGAAACCACTGGTTTCATCTTTAACAATGTGCTGTATTTTAAAAGCTTGTTATATTATCCATTGTGTCAAATCTTCATCTGAAAAGTAACTAAAGCTGTCAAATAAATGTAGTGGAGTAGAAAGTACAATATTTCCCTCTGAAACGTAGCAGAGTGGAAGTATAAAGTAGCATCAAATAAAAATAACCAAGTGCAATTACCCCAAAATTGTACTTAAGTGTGAAGCTCTGATGAATGTGTAAGCTGAGACGATATATATTGTAGTATGTATGTTTTTATGACATGTCGTATGATGAAAAGAAGGCAAATTTCCATGATGTGGACAATAAAGTTTTCATATTTGTGTTCATGTTCATCTTTATGTTCATGTTCGTATTTAGTTACTTTCCACCGCTGCCCATCTGTTTGCTAACTTGTGCTTCTTGAGGTTCAGTAACAACATCAGTATCAGTTCTTTTATGTTCTGCAATGCTAGCAACTTGGAAGAAGTTACTGTACATGTTGCACTTTAAAACAATAAGCAGTCACAACAACTTTTAAAAGAAGGTCCAATTACAGAGTTTGGAAGTACAAACTCACCATCCTAAGTACTTTCAGTAATTTCATTGGACTCCTGCATCGTTCCTATCTTTGCATCAAGGACCACAGTGGAAGTAAGTCTTTACTGTATCATCTGTGATATTTTTGTATTTTTGATGTCCTCCTTCACAAAACATCAAATAAACTAAACTACAGTAAAAAACTACAGCCAGCAGCCAATCTGATCAAATGCAATGAATCACCATCTCCGTTTGTCTCTCTATAACTGGCAAAGACAAGAGCAGGCAACTCTTTTATGATTTTATGTTTTTACACCATACTGTACGCTACAATCGAAAAATAATGTAACTTTCTGATATTTCCAGTAAGTTTTATGTTGTTTTTAAGTTGCAAGGATCAACCTGAATTCAATATTCGACAAGCTGTTGTTGGTTTACTTGGAAGAAATGTTTCAGACATCTAAGGTTTGAACTCTTTCTACAAGGCTATAAGATTAGGATTAGGGTTGGGATTGGAGGTATAGTTGGGGTAAACAGTATAGGAAGTCATAGAGTAGTGAAAATAGATAATACGTCGACAAATTCCTATCCAATGTGCAAAACTAAAAAGGTCCCTGGAAAGATCCCTGCGTTACTCCGCAGCAAAAAAACAAGCTGCCAAGGGGAGTAAAACTGCTTTTTTATCTGTATCTGATATAATTCAAACATGTCTGTAATACACAACAGAAGATTAATTAAGATGATGTGATGAGCAGCAGTGTTGAAGGATCACTCAGGTCAACTATAATAGAACATTCAAGAGCTAAATGAGGACTGTTTGCAACCCGAGTAACTCGGCATCTGCCCCATTTTTAGACCAGAGATCCAAACAAAGCTGTTCAAATAATCAGCAAAGGCTTTATATTACTTTAGTTAAGTGTATTACTTTAGTTTTTATATCATTTTAAGTTACTTTTTTCTCTCACTTAAACTAGATAACACCCTCTGAACAAGGTTATAGTGATGTGTAGCAGTAGAAATGCATTTGTAGTTGTTTTTTGAAGTTAGGAGTTAGAAGTAAAATTTTTAAAATGTTTATTGCGAATGTGATTCTCTACAAAAATATCATACAACTACTCTTTAGTAGTAGGATGATATGACCATTATATCGATTACATGTGTGATAATGTTGCATAAAGTTTCATAAAGTCACTTTAAACTGCAGTAATTCATGAAAAACTAATATTCTAAGGATATAATGTTGAAATAAGAAGCGATTTATTATAAGAAAAAGATAGAAAAGTGTTAATAAAGGTTACTATAGACGATGCCCATAATGCCCCCCATAATAATGGGGCATCTCAGACATAAAAATATTTATAGTATGTGTGATAATGTTGCACAAAGTATCATAAAGTCACTTTAAACTACAGTAATTCATGAGAAAGCGCCAAAATGTTGAAATAAGAAGATGTATAGTGAAGAAAAAGATACAAAAGTGTTAGTAAAGGTTACTATAAACTTATAATTGGGCATCTTAGACATAAAAGTAATGATTGTGTCTGTGATAATGTTGCATAAAGTCACTTTAAACTACAGTAATTCATGAAAAACTATTATTCTAGGGAAAAAATGTTGAAATAAGAAGATATATAGTGAAGAAAAGGATACAAAAGTGCTCACTATAAACTTATAACTGGGCATTTAAGGCATAAAAGTATTTATAGCATGTGTGATATTGTTGCATAAAGTATCATAAAGTCACTTTAAACTACAGTAACTCATGAAAAACTGATATTCAAAGGATATAATGTTGAAATAAGAAGTGATATAGTGAAGAAAACGATATAAAAGTGTTAATAGAGGTTACTCTAAACTAATAACTAATATTATAAAAGTATTTATAATATGTGTGATAGAGCAATTGTCTCTTTATTGCTGATTTAATCCACGCATTAAAACCAGAGGGGGGAAAAAACTTCTCGAGACAGAAACGTCTTCTTTACACAACCAGACTGTTTTAAAAGGTTATGAGCTCTGCGCGTGGATATAAACTGCTGTTATAGCCAAAGGTATGGAGGCATGAATGACATGTGTTGGCCCCTCCTCTCCATTGCTGCTGTGGTGCGCTGCTGAGTTGAAGCGCAACAGCCTGGAGAGCGCAGCAGCGACTTCACCGCTGCAACTTTGGTGAGTGTGGATATAAGCTCTGGTTTTTTTATGAAAGAAAGAAACTTAATATTTTTTATGCTGGTGTTGTAGCTTTAATACATTGCGCTGTGTATGTGTGTGTGTGTGTGCGTATGTGTGTGTGTGTAAAGAGTTGGTTTTGTGTTTGGTGGTGGGACTACTTTATCTCCCTCTTTCTCTTCTCTGTGTGTGTCTCCGGGTAGATGACAGGGTTTTTTTTTTTTTTTGGAGCCGTCGATGAGCGCGTTTGAAGTGCCTTGCTGGTGAAGACAAGGGAGTCTCGACCTACGGTTCCCCCTCTCTCTGCCAGTCGGATCCAAAATGAAATTCCTGTAAGCATTTATTCAATTTTTTTCCCACTAAAACTTCAACTACCATAGTCAAGATTTCGGCTCTGCAAGCTGGCGCAGCGTTGGGTAGCGCCTGTATTGGGGCAGCTCCGGCGCAGTTTACCTGCCAGATAATCACGGGAGAGGAAGAAAAAAAAAACATACAAACACACACTAACGACAAAATGTTTATTTCTTTGGCAGGATTTGTGTGATAGCAGTCGCCTTGGCGGTGGGATCCACACACGGAGTAAGTCCCATTTGTTTACTACAACCTACTTGAGGTGAAGTGGCTTCCCTGTTCGGGTTTATTTATAGCACTTATAAAAACCTATAAACGACCAAGCTGATTTTTTTTTTTTTGCTTGTGCATCGCGACTGTGTGGTTTGTTTTATTTACCGGAGCAGAAAGTTGCATGTAATTGTTGCTCATTATGGATCAAGCCAGCTGAGCCGGGAGCCCACTCTGCCTTGAAGCCAACAGTTTAAAGCTGTTTGTTGCATTAATTTCATTTTCATTGTGTTTATATGTGAAAGTGATTTTCTATAGTGGAGACCCTGCACAAGTCTCTTTACTCCACGCGTCACGCTGTGGGTGTCTTCATCCAGCCATGCCGTATATTTATGAATATTGTTTTATCTATCCTACAAAAATACTCTAAAGGAATTTATTTATTTATTTTTTAGGAAGGGGAGACTTTTAAATGTAAATTAAGACACCTTTAAGTTAAAGTCACAGGTGCATCATTTGTGCCAAACACTCTCCAAAAACTGTGTGGATGCCCTCCCCCTTTTTCTCTCCCCCAAAGGTTTACGAGACTGAAGTCTGTATTTTTTTTTTTGGGTAGCCTGAAGGACTGGAGAGAAAAAAAAAAGAAAAAAGAAAAAGTAGTTCGTATTTGAGTGGGCCCGCTCTGAGTCATTTGCAATTCAGACTCCGCCCTGCTGATGAATATTTAGGATAAGGAGATTATTGGGTGTCTTCTCTAAGCCACACCTAACTTCCCCCTTGCTGAGGTTCACATCTGCTGCAGCGGGACAATGTCAAGCAAAATAGGGCCTTTTTTTGCTGCTTCTATTATACAACTCATGAGTCACAAATTAGTCTTTAATTTGAAATATCTTATTGTATTAACCATATGATATGACTGTTTTGAGATATATAGCATTTTAAAAGTGATTTAAATCTGTTTTTGTTGTTTTTTTCCATCATAATTCTCCATTTTTTAAAAATTTCTACTGAACTTTTCTACTCCTGACTCGCTGATTGACTGTGAAAATATCCACTTATATCACTTTCTGTCATCTCCTGCAGAGTCTTAAAACTTCCCTTAAAAATAATCTCACATCAGGACCAAACTAGACACACTGTAGAAACAGCTTGTTCAAGTTTATTCAAGGAGATTATGTGTAAAAACACTTCTGTTGTGCATGGAAAAAGTTGAAGTTTATACTCAACAACTGAATCACAGCATCACTGTCTGGTGAAAATCACATTTTACTACAGTGATTGAAAAAAAGAAAGCACGTCATTGGTTGCAGCTCTGGGAGGAAGCGTCAACTACATGCACAACAAAAGAGGAGTGCATGCAAGTTAAAAATAATACAGTATTGTGATACAAAATGTTCTTAACAGAGGTTCAATGCAGCACTACCTTGCAAATTCAAATAGGAAAGAGCAGTAGAGGTGTCTGATGGTGTCATATAGAGTGATAGGGAGGCAACTTGGGTTCTTTATTGTTAATTTGGGAGGATATTTGGTAGGGGAGAAGCAAAAATGGAGGTGATATCTCTTTAGATAGATGTGCAACAGCCATGAAAAGCCTCAAAAAGAAGAAAATATCTTGGTAATTTGAGTTTATCTGGTTAATCTTATGGGGCCAACAAGTTTTCAGGCATATTCGGAAAGCAGAGCAGTGATTCAAAACCTTTTTTCTATGCTGGTTATTGCGTGCAAATTCAAGCACAGTTGGCTCAAAATCAACCTGAATCTCGTAGCGTTAGGTAACCGAGACCGTCAGTGTCTTGCTTCACGGTCGCCAGCTGTGACAGAGACGCCGACGGGGGAACATGAAAGCGTATCGGCGTCTAAAAGCTTCCCGCGTCTCAATAGACCCCCTCAGCTGATCGAGCTGCATTGACTTTGAATCGACTTCTCCTCCCACTTCCCACCTCCCTTGTTTCAAGTGTGTGTGGGTGGCTGAGTGGATGCATGTGTGTGTGTGGGTTGAGTGAGTGACAGATGAGTTCATTTGGGTGGTCTATGCTGTCGTAACCTTGGTAACCATGTCTTTAGTCCGGCCACGAGTTGAACCGAAATGTTGGAAGTCCATCGCTACCTTTCGCTATCGCCTCTCTCTGTGCTACTGTACACTGATAGTAGAGGAAAAGGGCTTTATCAGGCGTTATCAGTGTCGGCAGATAAGACACACACACACACACACACGCTTGTTTATCTGTCAATGGAAATACTGCAGCATGCCAGATGACACAAGGATGGCACTGTAACAGGCATAAGATAAGTTTGTTTAAGGTGCAGAAATCAAAATATTAGTGATTGTGAGTGAGTATAACCAGCTTTTATATTTAAAATTAAACAGACACCACATGTCCTGATATGTGCTGTAAAAAAAAAGTCCTTGTAGTAAATATTTTGAGTGTTACAAGAGCCAGATTGTGTTATAATGAATGGGTTTAAAGTTGGTGAAAATATAAACTATTAAAGTCTGGAAGTTATTTAAGGTATCTGACAGTTCATATTGCTCCAAGTTTTCTCCAAAAGTGTGCACATGTGTGTTTCCATGCAACGCTACAGTTTTAGCATTTAGCAGCAGCTCCCACACAGGTACAATCTAATGCAACCCAATGAAGCTTATACATTTTCATTTTTGTTGACACTGTCATAAAGCTGATCATTGTACTTCATGTTTATTACTTATACTTTTAATATACCTCTCACCTTTCTGACACCGTCGGCAAAAAGTGAAAATGTATCAGCTAAAAGTAGAATAAATGGACGAGGTGCTGTATTGAATTATCTGGCGGCCATATTGTTGTTTGATAACGTAGCTTTTGCAGTGGAAATGGAAAGATGTTGCTGCTTTTGGACAACATTTGTTTTTGCGTGTGTGTGTTTAGCTTGATGGCTAGCTAACCATAGTATTTAGTTAGTTTACAAAAGATTTAGCTTGTCTAGAAGAATTGATATTGGCAAGGAGTCACATATTAGCATCATTTAGCCTTTCTAGTTTGTGAGTTTTTTGGTTAGGTAAGATGCTAAAACCAATTTCAGGCCAACTAGACTGACTTTTCTCAAGCTACAAGCTAGGAGGTAGGAGCTAAAGACATAGCTGAGCCACATTATCATAAATTTGGAACTATGTGCATCTTTTTGGTCGATTTACCCTTACTTACATCATTAGTTAGCAACCCTAAACCCACATGACAGCAAGTGTTTTTAGTAAATCTTTTTTTAGCGTCCCTGATGGCGGCAGTTGTGGCTGATGGGATACTTATAATGTGACTGTAAAACCTTTTTTGAGAACATGCCGGGCGAGAGAGTCTGTAGAAGCTGCTCCAAAGTGTCTGCAATGGCTGACACAGCTGTTGGCACTGAGAAAACATCACACACGGGTGAGGAAGAATGGTGAGGAGGTGTGGGGAGGAGGCATGATGGGAAGCGGAGGAGGGAGTGAGCCTGTGCTACCTGGACAGTTAGGAAATCATCCAGAAATGTACTTTTGACCTAGTTGAAAGGGAGTATGGGAGGGTTGTACACATTTGGTCATACAGTTTAGTCTCTTTACTGTTACACCCACTCATTGGTTTCCATTTAAATTTGTACAATATAATAATCAATTAGCAGATGGCCAATTATAATTTTGTAGAATGTGTTTTATCTGACCAACAAACCAAAACCCAGAAGATATTCAGTTTGAATTTTTCTGTTTCCAGGCTCTTTATATGAATATTTTCTAGTTTCTTTAGTCGTCTTTGACAGTAAACTGAATATCTTTGGGTTGTGAGCCGTCGGTTGGGACAAAACAAGACATTTTTGGTTGCACTTCAGTCTTTGGCCAATAATGATCAACACTTTGCACCATTTTCTTCCATTTTAAAGAGAAAATAATTGTCCGATGAATCAATAATGAATAATCACTAGTTGCAGCCCTCACGTCTGAGGAGCTGGAGCACATGTTTGCAGTACATGAGCCAAAGCTTACAAAACAACTGGTGTGGTCCTTGTAAAACACAAGACCTCTTGTAGTTTTTTAAATATTTAGTTTCCTAAAAAAAAGTCATTTTGTTTCACAGTTTGTAATACTTAGAGAGAAATTGGTGCAATAAAGCTTTTAAGAGGCAAACCAACTGCAGAAAATCTATAGAAATGGTATGAACTAGTAGCACTTTCCTCCTCTCCCTCCCTCCCTCCTCTCCCTCCCTCCCTCTCTCCCTCTGTCGAATTCTTTCAGAGCTTGGCAGGACTTGTCAGGCTGTCTCCCGCTCCCTGCAGGTGCATTCCAGAAACGCTAAGTGAAGCGACTGATCACTGCTTGATTTGTGATTGCAAGACCCTCCCCAACACAACTGAACCCCCCCCCTCCTCCTCCTCCTCCTCCTTTTCCTTTCCCTTCTTCCCTCCTCCCTCCCTCCCTCCCTCCATTGCTTGATCATTACCCGCTGTAACCCCACTCCCTTCCTATCACTGCCCTCACTGCCTCCACAAGTCAGGCAACTCATTACCAGTTGATTTGTGAGCCGTGGTCCCTTCCTCACTACTCATCCTCTCTTTCCTTTCCTTTCTTTCTTAGTCTGCAACTATTTTGATAATTGATTTGTCATTTTGGAGTTTTAGTTTAAACAAAAAAGGGGCAATAAAAGAACTGTCAATAAGCAGAGCCACAGAAATGCACCTAACATGATTGTAAAACCCAGTGAGAAAGGCAAGAAGCAGCATACTAACAGCCCAGTGTTGTCAGACTCTCCAGTCAGTGATATGATTGATTAGCTTTATAAATCAATATGTTTGACAAATCATAAGGAAGCAAAAAAGGATAAAAAAGGAGGTGACACGAACCAAAACCACATAATTGTTGAGTAGAGAACGCTGACAAACCTAATTAAACATGATTTACGACTCAACTCTCAGGTTAAAAGTATTTAAGAGGTTGCATAGATGTGTTTGTTTTATGTATCAGCATGTCCCTGGATGTTTAGAGCATACAATAGGTGAGATTGTGTAGTTTACATCCACCCCCCCCCCCCCCCCCCCCCTCGCCTCCAAGACTTTTTCCTGCGTGAACGCCAACAATGATTTGGGTCAGGATAAGATAAGTTGAGTTTATGAAAAAGTTCCGATGTTGTTTTGAAATACGGTAGATAAAGAGCTGATGGGTAAATCCAGAGAAGGAGAAAGACGTGACTCTGTTTATCTTTATTGGGCTGAAACCAAACACTCTACAACATAAGGTAGATTTTGTGGCTTTTTGTTAAACCTAAATATCTCTATTCGGCTGTTTATTTTCATTATAGATTCATCTCTTGTTTATTTTTTGACCTAAAGCATCTGGATATAGAGAAATAAACCCCCAACTTTACCATTTCCTAAACCAAAGTGAGAGTTTCCAATTGCTTGTTTGGTTCGTCCAACAGTCCAAAACCCAAAGAAATTCAATGTACACTGATAGAAAACGCATAAAAGCTGCATATCGTCACGTTTGAGAAGCTGGGGGTTGAAAAGTTTGGGCTTTTTTTGCAAGATAAATGACTTAAAAGCTTAATCGAACATCATATCAGTTCAACCACCAACGGTTACACCCACTAACTGATCTAGATTATCATTCAGGTACACAGTATAAACTTCTGCGGCTGCAACTTGAAGAGAAAAGGAAAGCTTTGGTGTTTGTAGGTCTTGTTATTTTAAAAGCACTGATGACTTGGTTCAATGGTAGCCTTCATGTTACGGTATTAATAATATATCATTGAAATAAATTGGGAGATTTATCGTTGTGTTCTTTACCTGCCTGTTGGGTGGAAGCCGTTTGATTGGGGCAAACCCCTCGAACCAAAAGAGTCATGTACGAGGCAAAACTGAATGACAGCGACCTTTACGATATTTATTTAGGACCTACAGGAGCCTGCATGGGCCAGTTGTTGATCTCTGAGGAATGTGGAGAAATCTTTGCGATGCTCAAGTACTAACAGAAATTTGTGAAAACATCCTAAAGCAACAGAGCGAGGGGGGGCGTGCGTCGGCGTGACTGCTGACAGACGTTTACCCTCCTTTTCTTTCCTTTTCTTTTTCTTCTATCTGCGTGTTTGTCTTTGACTTTGTAACAGTGTTTGCGCATCCATCTCTCTCTCTCTTCTTCTTTTTTTTTTCCCAAGCCGTCCCTCCAAAACAATTTCTGCATCGCTGTCTTTTCTAGTCATGTTTACAGGTGCGGTTAAAAGTCTGTTATCTTAGGTGTGAATGCGTAGCAGCTTGATAAGGATGACTGAAACTTCAGTCATTAATCTGATAGAGTAACTTGTTGCCGCTATTCGACGCAATGATTGATTTACAATCAGCTTTTTCTTCTCCGTTTGTGTCGCTTTCTGACTTTTATTTGTTTGTTTTAGGAGTTACTATGGCGTGTGATTGGGATTTGTGTGAGTCTTGGCAGTTGTCTCGCTCTCTGCACAGTTCGGAACTTAAATATTTTTGCCAAAGCGTTGAATTTATAGGTTTTTGTCAGCCGGGTTTAAAGGTTGTGGCAACAAATGGCAGGACAGGGCGAGGAAATGAATGCACTCTTACAGTCTGCCGAGCCTTGGCACGGCCACTTTCACATATCAGAACCTCCCGCCACCCCCCCCCCCCCCCAAACCCCTTAACCCTCCCTCTTTTTACGAAGCACACGCTGTCAGTTTGTTCCCCGATTGGTCACGGTGAACTCCAGAGGCCAGAGGTCGTCCGAGCACAAAGGCAGCGGGGGCTCGCGGTCCTGGCGACGGCTTAACATTCCATCGCCCGCTCTCCAGATTTGTTTATCGCACTTTTTTTTTTTTTGCTTTTCGACTTTTTTCATGAAGGGAAGACGAGCAGGGTATAGAGAGAGAGAAAGAAGGAGTAGGGGGAAGTAAAAAAAAAAGATATGAGAGGAGAGGAAAGAGTAGAGAGGAAAAGGCGGGTGAGGAGGGGAGGGAGGGTGATTCTATCTATTTGCAGGCCCCGAGGGTGTGTTTGTGAAGGTCTTTAGGTTTGTCAGAGAGGAGCTGAGGTGGGGCAGTGTTTCGCTGGCTGGATGCTCGGTGGGAGTGCTGTTCTAGCTTGTTCGACGTGCCCGGTCCTTTCTCCTTAATGCCATCGCTTCCCTCGGGGCTGTTTGCACTCAGCACACCTCAAAAAGGATTAGACCTCCAATCTACTTCTCCCCATTTGTTGGGTTTTGTCCTCTGGATGTCTGTCTTGTCTTTCATCCTTCCTTTTTTTTTTTTTTTTCTTGCTCCATTTTGTTTATCTTGCCCCCCCCTCCCTCCTCATCACCTCCCCCACACACCTTTCTTTCGAACTCTTCTTTACATTTCATCCACCTCCCTCTCGTTTTCTTTATAAAGTTTTGAACCTTAAAGATAGATGAAGTCTCTCTGCACACATTCATATGTAACAGGTGCTTCAGAGGAAAGTCCAGGTCGTAAACTGAACTTTATCGACCGAAACGTTTCAAACTTAACAAGGTATGAATGCAAAAGATTGACGTTTAAATAGCTTGGCTGCTAACGTTACAAGCAACTAACAGCAATTAAACAAATCTTTGGACGTCTTCATCTCTCTGCCTCTATTAATCTCATCAAACTGATTTCACAGAGTCGAAACTGCAGCCAAGGTTTCGTTTCTTTGATCCGGATCTTGTCAGAATATTTCAACCAACTTCTACAGAAACCATCTTTTTTTTTGTGTTTTTTTTACTCCTGATGTCGATTTTAAATCAGAAACCAACTCAACCTCCCCCCAAGGACTTTTTGTTTTGAAGTCAGAGAGCCTGACAGGTTCAATTCCAGCTCTGCTTTGATGCTCTACTTTTTTCCACTGCAACATCATTACTTTGGCATTAGACACCCAACATCAGCCCTTTAAGTCAAACATTTTTCTTTTTTTTCCCCTCCTCACTGCAATTATCATATGCATGCCTGTGCAGAGGGAACACATCTTCTTTTGTCTCAGTTTACTGTGGTGGTCTGGAAAAAAAAAAAAAAAAAAACGGCCCCTGCAGGGTGGATGTGAGTGGCTTTTCTAATTACCATTAATGTTCTTCACTGGAGACACCTATTAATTACATATTTGAGATTTGAGGCAGCGTTAATGTCGTTATTGTGGGTAGCGAAGGTGCAGATGCAGATACTTGCCAGCCTGACGCATCTAGCTAGCGGACTAAAGCCAGACAAATGTGTGCACAGCTCTAATATCCTGTTTAACTTTACCTTTAGCGTGGTAGCGTTAGCTTTAACTTGGTTTATTTGAAGAGGAACAGCTCTGCTAGCTCTGTTCCTGCAGACGCAAGCAGCAATTGAAACCGTCCCGTTGGTTAGTCAGGTAGCATTTTGAGTTGGACGATTTTTTTCTTGACAGTGCAGTTGTGACTGAAGCAAACACAAAACACATACTGACAGGAAATAATGTCAGAAAATAGCAAAAAATCTCATTTTTTCCACAAACACAACTTCTTAAAACCTAAAGTTACATCTTCAACCTTCAATTTTCCTTTGTTTTGTCCAAAAAACTCAACAATATTCAATTTACTATCACAAATCCTCACATTTGAAATGCTGGAACCAGGAAATGTTTGGCCTTTTTTGCTGAAATCGATCAGTTTTATCAAAATATATGCAGATAATCTTTATTTTGACTCATCAACTGACTTGTTTCCAGCTCTAAAACTGAGAGAATATTGTCTTATGATGTTTTATCCTTGAAAAAAAACCAAAGTAATTTGGACAAGTAGGTGGAAAAAGTGCAACCTGAGTGAACTACATGTGTTTTTTTCAGGTGTTTAAACTTTTACAAGCCTGATCACTGCCCCCTTGCCCTGGTCACTGTATCCACGGTAACCGTATCTTTGTTGAGGTGAACCCACTAATGCCCCCGCTGTGATAGGAACACTATCATTGGCACATCAGATGTGTCAGTTACTGTGTGCTATTACCGCCTCACTGTGTCTCTGCCTGTCCCTGTAATTAGGGATACCTCCGCTGTTTTTCCACCTCTTTGTCTCACACTCATCCTTCACTCCCTCCTCTGTGCCAGCCAGGTAATCCAGGCAGGCAGGTAACTACCTCATCCCCCCCCCCCCCCCCCCCCCCCCCCTCCTCTCTCCGCTCTTTGAGCTTCTTATGAATGACATAACTTTTGGTACATCGGGTACCTTCTTTATTGGATTCTTTCCCTGTGATGCCAGCTTGTCTGTGTTTGTCTGGCCTCCCTTTTGTCATAACTTCACTGAACCGGCTGCCAAAGTTAATGATGACACTGCTCCGAGGGGAAACACAGCCGCTGGCTATGGAAGTGCCACAGTATATTGCTGTATGCAGCGGCAGACACATCTATGAATGCAATAACTCAGTTTTGACGCCTTAAAAACGTATTTTGTTCAAACACTGTTGTGTAAACACCAGATTTTTAGGATTATTTGACAGTTTAACCTCATTTTTTTTACTACTTTTATATTTGCCTTATAACTACAATATGTCTCATGTCTTACCTTCAACTAAACGGTGTAATATGTAGAATTAGAGCCGCACCGATTAGCTGATCAATCAGTTAGTGTCTCTGAAAATGAATCGGCAGCGAATTCGATAATCAAATAATCATTTTAGTCACTTTTTTAAGCAAAAAAAGCCAAAAAAATCAGCTGCTTTCAGCTTCTCAAATGTTTTCCTTTGTCAAACTGAATATCTTTGGACAAATCAAGACATTTGAAGCTCTAATATATATTATAACAGGCGTTTTTTCACTGTTTTGCAACATTTTCTAGATGAAATTATGAATCGATTATGAGAATAATTGCTAGTTGCAGCTTATAAGTAGAACAGAACGAGGCCTTAACGTCACCTGGAGGCTTCATAACTCTCATTTTCTTTCACGGTGGTCAGCCTGAAGACGAGGCTGTTTCTCTTCGCTCAGCACCCACCGGGTCACCTTTTGTCAATCAGTCCTGTCGTAAATCACAAAGACTCCCCAATTTGTCTCCTGGGCCTATCCAGAGGGGAAGATACCACATCAGTCAGGTGTAATTTACTGTTTCTTTGTAGCCGAGTGTAAAGCTATCACCCACGCCCTGCGGTTGAACCCCCCCCCCACCAGCACCATCCATCATCATCCCTGACCCGCTCTGACGAACGACAGTCAGCCTTTTGTGTTTTAATTAAATCTGTTTTGTATGATTTCACCTGCAGAAGCACCTTTTTATCAGTAAAAGCCTCGACCGGATCTCTGACTCGCGATTGTAAGGCGTGAAAATCTCAAAACCTGATCAGCATCCCTCTGGAGAGACTCGTTCAGGTATTTCATGAGCGGAAATCCCACGGTGATACAGCGAGGCTTGTTTATGAGGGAGTAGTGGCTGCCTTTTAAAAAGCCTTGGAGGGTTAAGGGGGGGCGGTGGGTGGGGGGGGAGGATATTTTCAGGGACTGGGTCACTCCGTCCTCTGGCACGTGCCCATAAAACCGCCTCAGCTCACTGCCTTGACCTGCTGTTGGCGGGACTCCATCCTCACTCGCAAACCCTTGGCCCAGTTTCTCATACGCTATCTGCAGCTCTCATACCTGGCCCGGCTAAGTGTAAGCAAGAGAGTAAGCCAACTTTTCTGGCAGGTGTAAAACGCTGACGTCACACGTAACAAAAGAGCTGTTGTTGTCAGTTTTTACCTCTTCAAAGAGCTTTTGTAAAGAAACTCAACTTATAAAGTGCTGGAATTCAAATGGCAAGAAATGGTTATATATTACACAACAAAGAGGAAATTATTAATAAAAAACATGCAGAAATGACTGAAAACCACATTTTTACCATATTTAAATTCATCACATGAGTCTTTATATGTGAATTTATCATATGTGGATGTGTTTCACTTGCTATATCACGTGTAAAATGATCTTTGTCACGTGATTTCTTACATTTTTACATGAGAAATATTACTTGTGTGAATAAAAAAAGTGAATAAAATACACTTCCTGTGATAAATTCACATGTGCCGGCTGTCAAATCAAAATATAACTGACATAATTTAACAATAAAGACCAAAAAAAAAGCTGACTGAACGTAGATAAACACGTCTATTTAACCGGTTAAACAAAGGTTAGTCAGCATAGCGTTTCACTGGAGCACCCAGTGACTGAAGTGCCTGGCAGCTTAGCGCTACCTGGCACCGTTCCCTTCAACTTCACCCTGAGCCTCGTGCTCTTTTAGCTTTAACTCCATTCATTACGCAGGGCAGGGGAAGGGCCTCAGCTAGTCCTCTGGCTCCGTTCCCTGTTGCCCGCCAAAGGCCCCAAACGGCCACTAATGAGGGGGGACAGATGATCGATTGTGCCAAAAAAACACGACCGCTTCCGGGAGAAGGAGGAGGAGGAGGAGGAAGTTTTTAATCTTGATCTTTATCATCAGTTGCTGAAGATTTATAGATGTCTTGGTGCGATTATGATCAGTTTAATTTCATTTTTCATCCTGTTTTTCTTTCTTTTTTTTGTGGGTATTGTAAGGCGATAGGGGTCAGTGTGTTTGTCAACAGAGTGCAGTTGTCCCACATATTTATTCTTGTTCCTAAAATAGCACACTCGCTCACTCACTAGCTGGCCAGCAAGCAGTTTCTGCTGTGTGTGTGTGTGTGTGTGTGTGTGTGTGTGTGTGGGCCTAGTGGAAGAGGAGGGAGAGGGAGAGAGGAGGAAGGTTTCATTATTTCTGTGAATGGTCAGTGTGCAAGTGAGAGTGTGTGTGAGAGAAAAGAATACAAACACACTACGAACTGATGCGAAGAAGAAGAGTTTCTGTCATGAGGTTAAATATAAAAGGTGGTGGATTAAATAAAGCAACATAGATCTGCTTAAACCTTCAGATCTGTGACTGAAATGTTGCTTTTTTTTAATATATTTTGTGCTTGAGTTCACATGTTTTAAAATTTAATGACTAATAGCTTAAATCTGCTGATGTAAAAGTTTCTTATTCACCAATTTACTGTTTTATTTTCCCAGAAACACAGTAAGGAAAGAACTTGAGCAAGACAACGAGAGGCTAACACGCACCCGTTGAGACTTTTGAGCCGTTAGAGCGGCTCGGATTTAGTCGGCAAAACCCTTTCCTGGAGCTCTCGGTCATGCCGTGTGACCTTCACCTGCGGATGGAGTTGTGATGAAACTTCCTGTTTTATTTCTGAGCATTTTTAGCGACTTTTAAATCACATTTTTGTCACAGCACTTGCAGATGAAGGTGGCGAGATATGATGGAAAGCTCCAAGAACGGCTACTAAATAGACGTAGACTTAAAACCTTTGCTTTCTGGTGTAATTTAATACATAAAAGGTTAAAAAAAAAACGTGCTTAAATGTGCAAAAAGCGGCTAAAAGACTGAATGTGTGTGTGTGTGATAGAGGAGGTGATATTAAGAACAAACCCTCTATAGATAACGAGAGCACAGAGGATCAGTTGGGTAACACAGAAGACATTTATTGCCCTTTAAACAATATATAACTTGTCAGCTATTCGGCGAGTCCTTACAGCGGCCCATAGGTATGTACATTTCATGCAACGGCACGAGCGTATTTACACTTTCGCATGACTCTGAGCTACAGGCGTGATTGACGGCATGCGATCGGTCTGACATTTCGCTTATCTAAATTCCACTTGACGTCCTCGTTGACGTTTACCGCGGCCGGCTTTATGAACCGACAACGTGCAGGACATGTAACGTCGTTTACAGCGCTTCGCATACCGCCGGTGATATATCTCCAATTATCTCGCCGAAAAACAGAGGCAGCCCGTCGCAAATCTTCTTTAACCTTATTAGCTGTTTGACACCGCTCAGAGATTCATAGCTGGAGGGGGGTGAGTTCAACCTATCGTTCGAACATAAAGGTCTTCTCGAACGCTCTTAACACGGGGAGGCACGCACACAAGCACGCACCCACGCACGCACTCGATAACCCCGTCGAGCCCCGTAACCGCGGATCGCAAAAAGCTGCAGGCCCGAACACACTGAGGGAGAGGATGATGTCGTTTTTTTTTTTGTTCTTTCTGCAGGGTTAGTAGATTAGCTGATACACCGCTTGAGTGGCAGAAGTGTTTTAGTAATTGCAGTGGGGGCATGCAAGAGCACGACTCACAAGCACGGAAAAAAAAAAAAAAGCGGTCTATTGATTTTTTGCTCACGTGTGAACTCCGCAAAGGCCAGAGGAGGAAAAAGATGGAAGAAATTTTTTTTTTGTCTCACACAAGCTGTAACTTTTTCTCTACTTTTGTTAAAAGGTGAACTGGAGGTTTGCACATCCCTCCCCCCTTTCTCTCTCTCTCCTGTCCTTTTTTTTTTCCTTTCTTTACCTTCATATTTGTCTTTGGCATGACTGAAACTCTTTAAACAGTGACGTCAATAAGAGGTGATGACCTCCGCATACATTCATCCTTCCAGACCATGCATGAGCAGGTATTTGTGCTGTTTTGTACACAGTCTAAGCTTATTAAGTATATATGTCAAAACAATATTCACTTATCTCCCCTCTCTCTCTCTCTCTCTGTGTGTAAGGGGAACATTTCTTGTGAGGACAAGTTGACCTTCCAAAAACGTTCTTTCGTCAACTTTAGACAACAGGCGAGGTCCGCCGAATCGAGACTTGTTCACTTTTACTCCTTCCAGGGTACGACATATTTCTAAAAAAAATGTAAAAAAATAATATTAGGTCACTCTTCAGGTGCATTTCTCGACTTGTAATGAGATGTCGTGGTTTCATAACACTTTTAACACATTTCAGCACCTCAAGGATCCTTTTTTTTCCTCAAGCGCGATGTTTAACTCCTCCCGATTTGTACGCTGAGAGAGAGACCTGTAGGCCAGCGTTGCACCTTTTCCCTTCAGGAATGTTCAAGGCATTCCCGATCGCCACCGGCATTCCTCATGACATTTAGGATCTCGGAATCCGTGACAGACAGAAGAGGGGGGGGGGACAGGTCTGGGCTTAGGACCCATCAGCTTGTGAGGGCTAATAGCTAATGAACCGTTGCCAGGGGCGACGTGAACATTCCTTGTCATCGCCATAGCTACTACCCCCATTCCTCCCCACAGCTCCCTCCTTCCCTCTCTCTCTCTCTCTCTCTCTCTCCACCTCCTCCCCACTCCTGCTGCCCTTCAGCTCCTTGAAGAGGTCGCACACCTGTCTGCACCTCTTCTTTCCTTTCCTTTCCTCGCCTTCCCTTCTTCCTTTTCACTCTCTTCCTCTTCGATCTCAGCTTCCCTCCTGACTCTCACTCCTCTTGCGTTCTTGCTAATAAAGTATTTTTTTAAGTAAAGATAAAGTTAAATTGACTTATTTCACTTTAACTGACACTAAGAAGATCATGTTTACAACACAGCTAAAGCTTGTAATGTAATGTACATGCATGCTCAAGAATAGCTATTAGCTGCTGTTAGCTTATTGTAGATACGTTGCTATCCGCATATATGTTGGCTTATAAGTAACAGGAAGTTGTAGTACAGAAATATCAAAGCCAACATGCAAAATATCTCAAATATCAATATCAGACACACACAAGGAACAACATGTATAAACTACAGTGCAATCATTTGGTTTTAATGTTTTCACACATGCATATTTCAGCTTATATTCAATCTTTAACACAGTCCCAGCTGACCCGGATAACTGAGACCAGTGTCCGCAATTAACTTTTTGACCCCCCCGCCAAAATAATATTTGTTTCAGCACCTTTCATCCATCGAGATGTTACAATACGATAGTTTAGCTGCGAGCTGCGACGTTCCACGCTGTTCCTTTATCGCTGAACAGATGGTCGCCCGTTTCACAGGTGAATTCTCCCCTCCGGCGTTGTAAGACCATATTTTTTTTAAAAGGTCTACAATACCCATAAATCCTCCTGTGTGGGAACCTGAATCGTGGGTCACTGATAAAAAGCTACGAGGGTCAAAGCGGGAGCCGGGGGTCAGAGGTAGGCAGTGCGGGGTCACTGTTAAATAACTTCACGTTACGTAACGTTACATGTTACCTTCAGGAATTTCTTAGCGAGACAAGAGAGGCAAGAGCATACATGCATTTTTTTTTTTTCCTGCACACTACTAGAAGTATGTCATAAAGGCAAACAGCCTGTTGTGACCCTTTTTGACCTCGTTGCAGAGGTCAGAGTTTTATCTTTTTACTGACTTGGAAGTGTTTTCTTTGAGTTGTAGCTGATAAGAGAGAGAGAGAGATGACAGGTGCTTCAGTCACCTCTTGCTTTTATAGCAGTGCAACAGGAAGTGATCGTGGATTCACCTGTTGACTGGACGGATAAGAAATCTTATAAAAACTCAAAGAAATGTTGATTTTTTTGCCCGGGAGTTGAAAAATGACACATAACCTTTAGACAGTTATTGAAAGTGACAGTTCCTGGCTGTTCGAGAGGCTATTATCTTGTGAACAAAAGGCCCCTAAATTACCCAGCATTCTTTCAAAAGCACCGTCATTTGTTTTAGCGCTGTGATGTTTTAGCTGTCAGGGGCGGTGGGGGTGAATTCCTGCCCAGACTCGATCTCTAGCCGAGGAACTAAGAAACGCCGAAGCGAAAATAGACGCAAAGGTGAAACTAAGACGACGTAATGACCGTCTCAAATGGTTAAAGTGACCGTGTGTGACCTCTGCGCCGAGAGGTAAACGTGAGGCCGAGACATGTTGCTACTTAAGAGACACCTGGAGGACGTCTGACCTGTCTTTTGACCACGGACTGACCTTTAGCTGGGAGGTCTTGGAATCGAGGAGTCAGATGATCTTGCAGGCGGCTTTAATGTTGGACGTGATTGGTCGCTCTCTCATTTATTTTGTCCGTTTGACTCGTCTAGACGTTTATAAAAAAGCGGCTTTAAGGTGAATTCTTTGCGACCTTGATGTTTGCCGGTGGAGGTCGTTCGGTTTCCGTCCATCTCAGGCGGCGTTGGGATAAAACAGACACATAAAAGACGTTTCCTGCTAAAGATGGATCGGACAAAAGCGGCATAGGAAGAGAAAAGTCAGTGACGGAAACAAAATATGACAATATAATAGCACAAACATGCCCCACATGCTGGTTTTTTTCAACCCCCTCATTCTTCCAGCGCCTTTCACCTTTTCTATAGGAGCAACACAAAAAGAGGAGAAGACGAGGAGCGGGCCTCTTCCCCATAACTCAGCCGCCGTTTACGACCAAATTAAACCAATCCTCTGCCTTCTTTCTCCTTAACACACTTTCCCATGACGCTCTTCCACACCATAAGGTCATTGTTTACGCCTCAGCACCCGCTATAACCGTCCAAGATGGCCAACATTCCTGCTTCCTGTTCTCGGTGTAAATCACCGGCCCTCGGTTTTTATCCTTTAAGTTTAGCCTGAAGCTTAAAATATTGTCTCTTGTGTGAGTGAGTTTATGCAGCTTCACATCCGTTATCCTGCTAACGGTCTAGTTTAGAGATTAAAGGACAGCAGGGGGGAGGCAGCGTAGGTGGGAGAGTTAATGTTCACTTTTCTGTGTTTCGTTTTCCAGATTTAACGGAGCAGGTTAATCCGGAGCTGCTGTCATAGTTGTACATTTACTCGGCCGGTCCCCCCCTCCTTGTACTGACCTGGTGTCGGACGGTCACCGAGCATTCCTTCCTCAACCTCTCCGCAGATAAGGTCAAAGGCCAACCAGAAGGAGAGAGGGAGAGGGGAGGGGGGCGGGTTTTTATTTTCTCTGTGTGTTTTATTAGCAGGTTTCTGTTAGTTTAAAAAAAAAAAAAAAAATCATCTTTTTAAGGAGAGCGAAAGGAGGGAAGGATGTTTTCCTTCTTCTGAACTCCTCGGGCATGTGGGAGCACTGACATGCAATGCTTCATGGGTAATTAACCCAAGTAGGTGGATGCATTACTTATTGGCTCGTGGTCAGGATTTACACAGACGTTCGGTGTTGTTGGATCACCGAGTGAAACAAGCTTTTTAACTTTGACTTCAAACTTCTAAACTAAACATAATAAAAGATATTCATGTTTGACAAAATACAAAAACACAGATCCTTTTGTTTAATCTCTGGTTAGGTGATTTGCACTCATGTTTCACAGTATTTAAAACAGAAACACTGATTAGTCAAGTTAGTTGTGTTGGAAACCCAATTTTCACACATAAGACAAACACAGAGACACGTTGCACTGATCAGTGACGTTTTAATGGATGTTGTAAGTGTGTCACTCCAAATTTCTGCCCCTATATTGGTGTAAATGACCGCTAAACACAAGGTGAAGCAGTTTTTAGGCATCAAAGGTAGTTCTCAGGTTATTGGAAAGCACTGTAGAGCTGCACCGATTGGTTTTAATCAATAAGTTGATCACTAGAAAAAGTATTTTGATAACTTATTCATTGTTTTAGTCATTCTTTTAAGCAAAAATAAGCTGCTTTTAATGCTTTTCTTTGTCTTAAATGGTAGTAAACTGAACATTTTGTGGGTTTAAACTGTCTGAAGATGTAATTTTTCACTATTTTCTGATGTTTTATACACAAAATTGGTTAATTGAGAAAGTAATTGGCAGATGAATCCACTTTTTAAGGGCTCATGACTCAACGTAAATGCATCTAACGTTCATTCTCAGCTCCTAGAAAGGCTTCCTAGAGTCTTTTTCAGATGCGTTCCTGTGATTTTATACATTTTGCCGCTCTGGCTGGGAAACCTCCACCCGTCCGTCACCCCATGCAGAATAAAGCAAAGCACTAATGTGTTTGATCCTCACGTTGACTCCCACCGACGGGGATCAAACAGCTCCCCTATACGTCCACCTTGACCTCCGCCTTTCTTGTGTGCGGAGCACTTAACCCTCCGCGCAGCTTCTCAAACAGTCGTCCTATGTTATTTCAATACGACTAAACCCCAGAATGGCTCCCATCTGGGGGACGCCGCACGCCTCTTCTGATTGGTGGATCTACTTTAACGGCCTCTTCACGGGGCTGCACCTTCCTAGCAGGCCTGAAAATATTATCTCAGCAATGCACAATATTTTTTGAACGTCCGTATATCAATCCGTCATCTCTCGGTCCCCCTCTGTGTCTCGCTGCGATGACGGGTGAGTTGTAATGGCTTCCCAGCGGGACGCTTAACCCCCAGTCAGCCTGTGTAATTTCACTGCGGTTTGATCCAAAATGGCTCCCCCTATGGGAGTCTTCACTTCCAAGAGTTCCCCCCCTCCTCCCTCCCTCCTCCCTCCTCTCTCCTTCTTCTTCTTCTTCCACGCTTCACAGCTGAGCGGCGGTTTCCTGTGGTGAAGAGGGAGTCGAGGGGCTGACAGCGGGCGGCTTGTTCAGGCAGAACTCCTGCGGTGTGTGAAACCTGCGACGCCTGCCAGCTGTGTAAAGCTCGGTTAAGTCCCTGCATTTCTTTTTTTTTTTTAAAAAAAGGGGGGAAATCTCATTGCACAATGCGAGAGGCTTCCATCATCCGCACATATCTGTCCGTTTCAGGATCGCTCTTAAAACAAGTGACGACTTCTTGTGTTTTTTTAAAAAGCGGATGTTTTTAACTTTTAAAGTCTCTGAACATTCTTGAAAACAATTAAACTAATATTTAGGAAACAAACCACCCAGGAGATGATTTGTCATGTTTTTGGCTTAACTTCCCCTACAATCATTCATTGTTTCCTACCTCTCTGTTGCCGTGTTGTCACCACATATATATATATAAACCACGGCACGCCAAACCATGCCGATCAGTGTTTTTCCACCGGTCATGCTAAGGTAGTTAGCATCTAGCTAGGAGCGTGTCACCAAGACCACGCCAACGACCACCAACGCCCAGAATCGTGATAAACCGAGACACCCCTCCTCTCCATCTCTGATATTTACAATACGTCCTCCCTTCCCTTTAAACATTCGCTCCACACACAAACCATTAAGCTCAGGCCGTAAGTCTTTTTCAGTATACACGCTCCTGACGTCCTACATCTGTGATTCTCAGAAACTCCTCAGCCGGAGTAAACTCTTCATCCCCCGTGTACACGCACGTGTTTATTAAACACCGCCACCCGTAAACGCAGCAGCACACGCCGGGGCCGGGGTCGAGGTATAAGAGAGTTTGATTCTCTCCTCCGAGCGAAGGAGAGGTTAGTTTTTAGCCTGCAGCGGACGACCTTTACGTTCCTTCGGGACGGGAAGACGGATGAAACTTCCCCCCCCCCCGAGGGGATGAACAGAAAAGCTTTTAGAGACGAGTTTAAATCATCTTCTTATCTGTTTATTTTCAGGATGAAGGGAAGAAGTATCCAAAAATAAAACCTTCCTCCATCTTTTCATTTGTTACTTCTCTGTTTATCAGTCGTCTTATTATTATTATTATTATTATTATTATTTTCATGCTATCTGCTCTATCGGAGATTTTTTATCAAACTGTGTCGGTGTTTACTTTAACTTTTTTTTGGAGAACTTCCATATCAGCACATTTCAAATAATCTATTTTCAACACACCTTGACGTTAAATATGATGGTCTCTTTTCATTTCTCAGCAGACAGCTCTTAAGAACTCCTCTGTGGGCGCATGAATCACTTCTTATCTCCTGTCACATCTCACAACATCTGTCATTACTCTCCTTCGCTCGCAGATATCAAGTCGTTTATCATATCTTACCTATTTACCTCTCTGTGTCTGTCACTCTTTAAAACGACATTAAAGTGCTTTAAATTTCCAACTTCTGTGCGTTGATGTTTAAATAATAATCCACTTAGTCTGGTTAAAATATTACTCGACTCTAACCTGACCTGCAGCAAATAGATTAAATATTAATCTGCTAATGTTCAAACGTTTGAACTAATATTAAGTTGACAGTGTTAGAAAATGTATTATCGACCTCTTAGATCGTTCTCTTATCGCATCAGGTCACTTTAAACATCTGCTGTCATAAATTACACAGCAGTCTACGTCTAAGTCACTGAGACCGATGAGGAATATCTCTTCAGATTAAAGAAATGATAGTGTGATTTATAGGTTGTGTGTGTGTGTGTGTGTGTGTGTGTGTGTGTGTGTGTGTGTGTGTGTGTGTGTGTGTGTGTGTGTGTGAGAGAGAGAGAGAGAGGCAAAATACATCTGCTGCTGTATCATCTGTGTGTCTCTCTACCTCAGTCTGTTTAATACCTGTTGCTCCTTGAACGAGGTCGCTTCCGCATACCTGCCTGATGGCTTCTTGGCACTATGTGTGTGTGTGTGTGTGTTAGTGTGTGTGTGTGTGTGTTAGTGTGTGTGTGAGTGTTTGAACACTGTAGGGACTAAAAATGGACTGTGTGTATCATGTGTTTCGGGGACAGGTCTGAACAAAAAGGGATTTGTTTAGCTGGATAGGTATTATTAGGAAGAAAACTGTTGATATTAGAGTTCCTGATATTTATCCCAACGTCGTCGCCGGGACAACTCGGGGTCCGCGCTTCCTTCCTTCCTTGCTAAATCCCACTTCTCAAACCGAGGTCCCGCTAGCCAAACGTTACCCTCGGCTCTATGTACATGGTCGCCATGCCAACGGCTAGCCATCACAAGGTGAACAAGCAAGAGCTGACGTTTGAGAGATTCCCACCAGCTGTCTGCCGTGCACACACACACACAAGTGAAGCACACCTACGCCCTCTCTCTCTCTCTCTCTCTCTCTCTCTCTCTCTCTCTCTCTCTCTCTCTCCGTTCTCCGCCGGTGTCTCTCTGTCACCCCGCTCGTCCTCTTCCTTGACAAGCTGCTGCGACATTGCTGTGGCTTTTCATGTCCAGCCTTCGCACCGCCCAGCAAACTTCCAACTTTTTCACCTCAACCAAGTGTAAAACTTTTTTTTTTTGGCTTTCCTGACGCACAAAAGCAAACGGATAGAAGACTTAAGCTCTTTAATTATTAAAAAAAAACACAACAGTTTGTTTCTCATACAACTAAACTCATCCATCTCCTTCCTCTCCATAGACTACTTACTCTACGCTTTATCCCATAATAAACTGACTCAGAGTGTCTACATATATGTAATTACAGACATAAACACATGTCGTGTATCGGTCATGTCACCTAATTTGCTGTTAGTGGCTGATGGTTGGTGGTCCGGCCTTCAGTTTAGATGCTTTATGTTGCTGTTAGGGCGGCTTTCCGGGGGATGGGGGAATGATGAGAGGCAGTTAAAGATTACACAAACCAGAGAGAGAGAGAGAGAGAGAGAGCTAGCGGGTGGGTTTTTGTATATACTGTAAGCTTACCTGAGGTTTGCAGTGTTGTGAAGCTTTAGGTCTGTGGAATGCCGTTAAGTATATGGTGACGGATGGCTTCGTAAACAGAGGTATACAAATAAAGTTGTGGGTGAACACAAGTCAGAAAGGCGCAAAGGGGTGAACACAAGTCGGTTTCATTTAAAAAAAAAAAGGAAAAAAAAGGCTTTTAAGGGACATTTTTGCCGTGACAGTTGTTTAATTTTAAATTTTCGTGTTTGTTTTGGCATCTCTGACCTTCCGTACGATGCACGTCAGGCTTTAAATGACAAAGTGGCCCTTTTATTTAGCTATCATGCCATTAATTTAAAGGAGTTTTCTCAGCAGGATTATAAATTAGAAGGATTGCTTTTATGTATATATTATATATCTTGTGTGTCACATTCTGCATTTACAGATATTTAAAGAAAAAAAGGAATAAATACGTTTATTTAAGAATAAAGTTACTCCAGCCTCCTGACGCCATCTACCCGCTCTAAATCATCTTAAATACTGTCTTGCGTTGTTTTTTTTTTTTCCGTGACATAAAGCCAGTAGAAGAAGAAGAGATGTAGGTTATCAAATAGTCAGCGAGCTCCAAATTATCACTGTGGTACCGTGCAGCCTCGGGGGGGAAGAGTTTAATGTTATTTATTGATGCTATAAATATGCCAACTTTTAAATTCAGTTTAGCTGCGTTGGCACTTTGCGTGTTCGGTCACGCCGCGTTCCGTTCTGACGCATCTGAGTATCAACGCGCATATGACGAGGATGAGAAGATAATGCGGAGCGGGGGTTAAAGGGTTTAAGTTCTTCAGCAGTGGATCCAAAACAAAAAAAAACAAAAACAGAGACAAAAAGCCTCAAATTGTGTTTGGTTGCAATTAAAACCTTTGTGCTTGTTTGAGGGCCGTGGCACGCTATGTTGCTCCCCCCCGTCTCCACATAGCGACCTTATATAACACTGATACGCTTGCTAGATCGTACGGTACAGAAGTCAAAGGTCAAGGACGGGAGGAGAAAGCAGGAGACGTTTGTTAAAGTTAAAGGGTTTCGACAGTTGAGAACTGGCTCCAAATCGTCCGATCCATCGGTATCAGTAGGCGCCTCCTAGCTTATCGGTTCCTTTTATCGATGCTCCAACTGTCTACGGTGCACCACATGCTAGCGTTATCTTCGGCTAACTTGTAGTTCATCGACATAAAAAGTTTAATGGTGTGAATAACGAGACCAACACACACTGCAGCATTAAACAACTCTGAAAAAGTAGAAAAAGAATATAAAATAACTCAGCGTTCAGTCTGTTTCACCTCAAAAAAAACCTTTTTATTTCTATTTATCTGTTTTGCTTTTCCCCCTCTTGTAGAGGAAACCAACCTCGTCGCTTAAATGCAACTCAACCGGTGATATTATTGCTTCTTCAAGAGCAGCGATCCCTCAAAGCTGCAGTTTGTATATTTGTGGGTTGGTGGTTTGGCTCCTCCACTCCTCAACCCCGAACCTTTACCTGAGTAGAAACAGACAGAGGTGTAGGGATGTGGGAGGAGGAGGAGGAGGAGGAGGAGGAGGAGGAGGTGAGTTAGAGTTGGTGTTTTCATCCCTGTTCTCGCCCCGGGGCTGCGAACTGACAGCTGTACCCTGCTGGAGATGGGAGGAATGTGAGGAGGACAAAAGAGAAAGAGGGAGAGCCTTAAGGAGGAGAAGGAGGGAGGGAGCGTAGAGGAGGAGGAGGAGGAGGAGGAAGAGAAGGAGGAGGAGGAGGGTGTTCAGGTGTGTTTTCCTCCTTCTTCTTTCTTTTCCCTCCATCTCCTTCTTCCAAATTTTGGTACTCCTCATCTATTTTCTATTTCCTCCTTTTGATTTCTCCCCCCCCCCCCCCCCCTCCTCCTCCCTCACCTCCTCCTCCTCCTCCCCTCTCATCCCTTCCTTTCACTTCCTCCTCCCTGCATCCATCACAGCTTGTCATTTTCTCACCGGAGAACAAGATGTAGATTGACATGCCCTATAGACAACACACTGGCTACATTCCTCGGCTCTGCACACACACACACACACACACACACACACACACACACACACACACACACACGTCCACGCCTCCGCGCCCTAACCTGGCGATGGTGAGTGTACGCTCCCTCGAGCGTAGCCGTGTCTTTTTACTGTCAACAAAAGATGTTTAATGAATTTCAGCCCGTCTTTTCGGGGGGTAAACACGCGGCTTTTACAGTTCCTTGTAACTGCAGTCAAAGGCTGCAAACGACCCGAGACAGGAATGCCTGAAAGAGGAGGAGGAGGAGGAGGAGGAGGAGGAGGAGGAGGAGGAAGGAGGGTAAGAATTCAGGTGGAAGAGTAGATGCAAAGGAGAAAGGATGGAAATGAAAGGGACGGTGATGAAGAGGAAGAGTCGGGGTGGTGGATGAGGAGGAGAAGAAGAGGTGTGGAGGGAAAAAGGAGGAGGAATGATGATGATGATGATGATGATGGAGGGAAAGGAAGAGGAAGAGAGAAGGGAAGTGGAGGTGGAAAGGAGGAAAAGGAGGCAGGAAGTTATTTGGAAGCAAATAATGATGACATGGAGGAAAAGAGAAGAAGAAGAAGAAGAAGAGTTCCTGTTGAGGAAGAGTTTGGTGACTTTGTTCTCAGGCGCTTTATAGACTCAGCGATCTATAATGAACGAATGCCTAAAATAGCACACACACACACACACACACATATACACACACACACACACACACACACACACACACACACTCAGCTGACAGTGAAGAGGAGTCTGTCTGCTACTTTGACCTCTGACCTCCTGATCTGATTTTAGATCTTGGGACACTTTTTTTTTGTGCAGACACTCCCATAAAAATGCCCCACTAACCCTCCTCCTCCTCCTCCTCCTCCTCTTCCTCCTCCTCCTCCTCCTCCTCTACATATCCAGCTACTGTTTCACTCTTTTAAGAACAAAAAACAAGAGAATCGTTCCGTCTTTTCTCTCCTGGCTTCGTCTCCGACTCATTAAAACTCATTTTTGATAATCTTGTCATGCAGCGGAGCCTCATGACTCGAGTTCGGGTGCCAAGTTTTCTTCTCGTCTTATCATTTCGGCGGAAGAAACAAAAATAATACGGACGCGCGGATCAAAATATACGTTACGATTTGTAGAAAAAAATCACCAGATAGACGGTTTCTATCTCTGCAGGGATTTGCTGCACCTTCTAGAAACAGAAACAGAAAGATAAACATGTTCTTTAAATTTATATTTTAGTCCCGACATCCTCCTCCTCCTCCTCCTCCTCCTCCTCCTCCTCCTCTTCCTCCTCCTCCTCCTCTTCCTCCTTCATCTCTGGATGACTCAGACAGAATCCGACACCCCTCTCCCCCTCTCTCTCTCTCTCTCCTCCCTCTCCTCCCCCATCTCGGTTATTTTAAACCGAGAGAAGGAATTACAGCGAGCGGGGTCGTCACCGCCGTTAAAATAGTGCTTCCTCTAATGTGTGTGTGTGTGTGTGTGTGTTTATCGGATTTATGTAATCTGCACCCCTGCTCCTATCAGCGCCTGTCACTTCACGTCCCCTCTTCACCTACTCCACCCTGCGTGTGTTATGATAGCAGGGTGGTGTTCAACCGCATGACGAGGGGGTCCCAGTCTAATCCCAGTTAACATACTGGAGCGCTAACAGGCTAAAATAATCTTATTTTTCTCATATTATCGGTTCATTTTGCTCTCTTAACTGCAGGTTTTTACTGAATCTGCACTTTAAAAGCGACCAAAACCTTTAAGAATCTAGTTTGAATCAGATTTAATCTACATTCTAATCACTACATGCACATTTACAACATTTCTGCCTTTGATTCGAGAACAATCGCTCCTGATAAATTAAACAAGTAGCCTTTTATCTAGATGAGGAATCAGCACCAGCTACAGCAAAGCAACATTTCTTGGTCTATTTTTGTGTCTTATGCATGTAAAAAGTAGACAAATGCACCATATTTAACACATACGCTGCACTCATATGACTTTATATTAAAATTTTCACGTGTTCTTTTAATATAATTATCAGCGACTGTTTATTTGGACTCGGTGAACCGTGTTTGTCTGGTTTTATCAGGCCGGCGGTTCCCGGTATGAAGGGCACAACCCAGCGATCGGTTGGTTGGTCGAGATGAATCTAATGGGTGTAAACAAGATGTCTATCAGAAATTAAAGGTTTAAGAAACAAAAACAAAACAAAACAATGTTTCAGATCTTGTTTATTTCTTAGAAGGGGTTTTTTTTTATTTTTATAATCTTGTGAAATCTTATAAAGTTCAGCATTCAGGTCAAATTAGTGAGCAGCTTTATGGAAATGCTGCATTTAGACATTAATATGATGAAGAAACTTTGGTGTTACAGCCAAAAAAAAACACACAACCCCAAGTTTTTTTCTTCTTCTACTCTCTCAGCTCTGCACCACATAACGCCACGATAGATTTTATTCATCATATCTCACCTTCAGGCGTCTTATTCCAGCAGTAATGAGTGTTTTTTTAAAAAAAGCATTCACAAGTGAACAGAAGCACGGAGATAAAGACGGACAGCTGAATAGCATTCATTACCTGAACTCCTCCTCGAGGGGGGGGATGAGAGGGGGAGGGAGGGGGGATCCATAGAAATATAAAGAATGAGTCGCTAAAGGGCCGGTAATTACTCTGAATTAGACGCACACACGCACTGAGCAGTCGTATACATCGCAGCCATAAGTCAGCGTATAGACCGAGGGGATAATTTGATAAGTGCCTGCGCAGCATGCCTGTGCTGTGTCCAGCATAGCTCACACACACACACACACACACACACACACACACACTCCATTCATTTCATCTCCCTGTTTGGATCGACTCCTGTCTGTTACGCTAATAAAGCTCGTTGGCACGTCTTTGTGAGTTGGAGAGAGATTAAAAGAAACGGAGGGAGAAAAAAAAAAACAACCAAAGTTTTGAAAAGTTTTGTTTTGAAATCTGAAACTGGAAAACAAATAGCGAGATGATTGCTGGATTGGCACCATTTTTTTTTTTTTCCTTTTTTATGGAAACAAAACACTTTTTCATTACAAACAGTTCAATGAAAATGAATAATTTGGACATTTTTCAGCCATAAATCCAAAGTATTTCCAAGGCTTAGTTGGCTGAAAATGCAAAAATTACAAATGCAGCTTACAAATGTGATTAAACCTGCGTGTCTAATTCATTTGGGATCCATCTAATTGCTGCAAACAAAGCCAGTATGATGCTGCCTTTTACTAATTTGGCTGAATAATGGACCACCTGAACATGTCTAGCCAGCGATTTAGCAAAGGAAACGCTTTCATGTCACGTTATAATCAACAGATGTGTGATTTTATTACACAAACCAACCATATTAAATTATTTTACACATCGCTTGGAGTCCCCCGGGGGGAAAAAACCGGCCCTCAACAAACAAGACTTTAGAAAAGCAACGACCAAATAGATGCGATAAGATGGGAGGGGCGGGAGGGGAAAAAAGAGTCCAGCAATCAGGAAAAACCCATAACATGTAATCTCTATCTCCATCTCTATCCATCGATGTGACCTCGGCGGCGTTGACTTGAGACGTACAGGTGGTGACGCATAAAAAAAAAAAGGGAGGGGGGGGGGGCGAGAGCGTGAAGACGAATCCCAGAGATTGATGACACGCTCTATTTGTCTCTCTGTTCACAGGTGGCAAAACAGAACAGACGAGCTTTCAGGAGTTATTTGGGAGTTTTTTTGTTTGTGTTGCAGTTATGCAGAAACGGGGTGGAGTGGTTGTTTATGGATGGATGGAGGTCCGTCTAAACGAGCCCCCGGGACACCCTGCGTTATATCAGCCTGCTAGTTCCTCCAAAACCTCAAAAACACACCTAGGGAATTTTCCCTCTTTGTCCTGGAACGTTAAAAAGATATTTATAGCTCTGGTTTGTAAGACGGCTCTTTACTTTAAGGCCGTACATCATTAAACAGGTGATAGATGCTTCCTAAATTACCTCCAAGACTGAAACTGGAAGGAGTTTCCGAGCTTTTTTTTTAGTCGAAAGCTGCCTGTAAAGTTTAACCGAGCGGACACCCCTTGTGAAATATCCTGTTATATTAGACATTTGTGGTGTTGTGTGTGTTCTTTACCTCCTTCATCTTCTAATAGTTGATTAAAACCAACAAATCACACCTTTAACTAGCAGTTTTTGCAGCTAAACGTGCAAAGAAGCTGCATGTTCAAAGATCTGTTGTCGTCTTCTCTTCAAAGCCGTCGTCACGTCCTGCGTCCTCTTGTTGTCGCCTCACATGCAGTGAAGGAAGTTTGGCATTAAACTAAGTATTCGGTTTCTCCCCCCCCCCCTCCTTGTTACACTTGACATACAACCACAGGAGAGTCGTGCTTGTGTGTGTGTGCACATGCTTGTCATATACATGTGTCGGCGTGCACGTGTGTGTGTGTGTGTGTGTGTGCGCGTGGACAGTGTCGTGTTTGTGTCTCAGCTTGTCTCCCTCGGGTGAAAAAAAAAAAGCTCGGGCCAGCTGTAGAGATTACATTACAGTGTGTTTGGAAAAGCACCAGAGGGTTTCTGCAGTTCACATGCCTGACAGAGAGAAAGAAAGAAGGGAGAAGAATGAAACAGTGTCGCTTACACTCTCGCTGTGTTGTCTTCTTCTCTGTGAGGTAAACTGAAAAGACAGGATGGAGATTTAATGCTAAAGCTCAGAATGTAGTTATAAACAAATACAAATCATTTTATTAGCACAGGTTTGTCATATTCTTTGCATTTTCTGCTTTCTTATAGTGTAAAAAACGCTCATTTCTTAAGCTTCAAACATTTATTTGACGTCATTTTTCCGAGTAATTTAAAGAAAATGCTTGAAAAAGCTTGAATCTTGTGAGAAACAGGTGAACTAAAGCCACCGTTTACATATTCTGTTTCACTTTTTAAGCTCTTGTATGATGACATGTGACAGACGAGCGTCGCCGCTCTCGGATCAGTTATCATGTTCGCTCATCCCACCTGAAAAGAAAAAGCGCCGCTGATCCTTAATCCAGCTCGGAGGAATGCTCCTGTGTCAGATGATCATCTGTACGACGAGCTGATCCCTATTCAGAGCTGCCACTTGTGTCAGTCACACCCACAATCCTCTGCTTTGGGGCGCAATCGACCCCCTCCCCTCCCCTCCCCTCCGCCCCCCCCTCCTCCTCCTCCTCCTCCTCCTCCGAGCAGAGGGTTTGAAAGATGGCGATTGACAGCTTGAACTTATCAACCTGTGTTTGTTTCTGACGCTGCGAGCTGATTCGAGAGGAAGAGAGAGGCGGTGCGAGGGGAGAGCGCTGTACTTTTTAAAAACAACCAAGCAGCTGCCGTGACGATGGAGGCTGGTAAACAAATGTCTCACATCCTTCTGCCCGTTTGCCTCCGTTCCTCTTTTTCTTTCACCTGCTCATCGTGTTCCCAACATCTCCCGTGCTACAAGCTAACATGGATTAGATCTAACACAACTAATAAACCAGTCAATCAGACACAATATACGACAATTTAGATCATAAATTCATCAGTTTTTAAGCAAAAATGATAATAAACTGAATATTTGGGAGTGTCAGTCAGACAACAATCGAAATCTGAAGACATTAACTTTCACTATTTCCTGCTTTTTTATAGATAAATGACAAGTTTTGTTTGAATCTCATGGCTTTGCCTTTTGTTTCTAGTGCTGTTAAACACTGTAGTCTCAGAGTTAATTGATAGATACATGAGGACGTGGTGACATCGCTACGACTGGACGAGAAACACGAGTGGACAGACTCTTAATTTGGAGGGAAAAATCAAAGTCAGAACTAATAAGTGAGAAATCCTTATTGCAGAAGTCTGTAACACTTTTAGTGATAACTAAAACATTCACTTTTGATTTCTCCTCCAAATAAATGTGGCTGACTTGTGAGTTTCTTTAAAAACGTTATTGATTGATTGATTGATTGACAGTTTGTGTTAAACGATGCTGCTGCCTTCTCAGACCTTAATCGCCCAAACTAGAGACCCAAGTTTTAATAACGACGTGAAACAGAAACCATCCTTTTTAGATTTACCACTCTCCATCTCCATCCTCCATTCCTCGTCTCCTCTCGTTAGCCTCCAGATACACAATGAGCGGCCTCGACAGGAATTTCTATACATTCAGTCACTGCTGAAGCTTCACACACACACACACTCACACTCTTTAACTTGTCAATACATCTCAGTCACTAAAGGCCCCCATGTACAGTCACCCGCAGGTTTATACAAGCCCTTACAACACCTTCTCTCTCTCTCCTGGTCTCCCTCACTTATCTCTCTCTCTCTTTACGTTCGTTGCCATTTTGTCGCACATTATCTAGAGTTTTCCAGTCTCCTCTTAATGATTTCTCCCGCCATGTTTTTCCCACTTCTTCGGCGAGGTCTTCATTTAAGGGAGTGAGTCGTGCCGCTGCAGGTTCGTGGTCTGTGTGTGTGGACGTACATCAAAAACACACACACACACACACACACACACACACACACACAGGTGGGATGAGCGTATGAATCCCCAGAGTCTTATGTTCAATCAGCGGGTAAAACCCCGACTTTAAATTCTCTCGGTAAATTCGTGCAGGCGGCATTAGCAACAAAGACCCTGCAGTACATTTGCACAATTTTGCACCAATTTTGAGATTTGATCGCCTCGCATGGCCAAATGGAAGCGGACAGCCCCGGTTTCTTTTCTTGCACTGATGCTTGAAGACATTTTGTATTCTCAGCGTCACCACACGCTCTGTTTGTGAACGTTGCTCTGTGATGGTGTTAGGAATTTGTTTTTTTTTTATATCAGCCTTTGGCAAAAAAAAAAAAAAAAAAAAGGTCTCAGCTCCTGTTGCATCTTGTCATGCAGGACTCTTTTTTTTTTTTTCCTCCTCTGTCTCTTCACATCTCTGCATTCTTGTTTTTTTGCTTTGACACGGCTTCTTACTTTTGTGCAGAATGTAGCGTTTAGTTTTCGACCGTAAAAATGTAATTTAAGATGTTCCACTGAAGTGCTTCTCTTTTGGGCTGTACACACCGACGTTTATACGCCTCTTTTACCTTCTCTACTTGTTGTCTTCTTGCTCTTTGCAGGGCTCCTTACTTCCATCGTTGATGAATCTGTTGATTATTTTTTTCCTCTGATGTCTTAAAATAGCTTGTTTTTGTCCAAACAGCAGCCACAAAACCATAAGATAATCACTTTATGATGATATAAAAGAGAAAAGAAGCTTGATAAATAACCTTAATATGGCTTAAATTACCCAATTTGTTGCTAAAAATGTGTTAATTCCTCACAGAATCCATCAGTAAACCCAGATATTCACTTCTTCTTCACTTCAGTGTGTGTCAGACGTGTGTGTGTCATATGATTGTGAAATACTGAGTGTGTGTTTGTGTCTTTGGGAATGAAAAAAGATGAGAAGACATATTTTTTACCAGCATTTTATATTCTTGCCAGGAGGTGACAAGTTTAATTTAGCCATTAAAGTTCATACCCGTTACATCCCGCTACAGTTTTTCTCGTCGTATTATTTCACAGGGAGATGAATGTTTATTTTATTTTTCCGCTGTAGCGTCAAGGTGATTTATACAAGTAGCCCACAATCTGTTTTGGATGACCCGTCTTGTGTGGGTGTCACTTCTCGCACACTGTTGAGGAAAGCTGTGAGAAAACAGCAGTGTGTGTGTGTGTGTGTGAGAGAGAGAGAGTTTAAATGAGTGCATGTGTGTTTGTCATGAATGTGACAGAAAGAAAAAAAAACAAACAATCATCTAAATAAGTATTAATAACCCTGGCGAGAGAACATCATCCCTCTGCTGAACTCCTGCTTGGAGGTGTTTATCAGGCATTTATAGCCACACACACACATTTAATATGATGTTATGATAAACCTGCTTCTTCTCAGGGATCGAGAGAACAGCCAGTTATAATCAGACAGACGCTTTAACCAGTTCCCAGTTGGGAAAGTGTCAAAATCACTTCACATCTGCATATCTTGGTGCACATTATCATGCGATCAACAACCCATCCGTCCGTCGATTCAGGTTCGATCATGAATTAACCGAACGTCGTGTCTGTGCTTGATGGGAAGCGATGCAGAGTTTGAATGTTTGTTGCGAAAATGCATGTGTGTGAGTGTAAAATCCTGTTTGAGAGTTGCTAGTTGCTAGTTCTCTGCAGACTTCTCTACCATGCTGAATGCAAAAACCTTGACAAGAGGAGGGCCTGCGAGTGAGTATGTGGAGATGGTTTACCGTCAGATACCAGGCATCCAATTCCATGTTGAGCCTGGGATGCTTTTTATAACATGAATGTGTCCTTTGGTAATAGCTATTTTGAGGATTTTGTCAAGTCAGGCCCATCTGTTTTGCTCCTTTACATCAACGTAGGAGAAGTAAAATAGCAACAAGAAAGTTTTCTCATCCTTGAAGAAGAAGAAGTAGATCAGGGTTCGTGCTGCCTATTAATAAAATTGTTGTCAAGCTCCTTGACAGTGCGGCACGTCCTTCATAACCTCCGATAATCACCCTGCAACCCTCCTGTGAATGACCTCCAGAAGAAAAAAAGACACGATCACATGCATGGCTCTTTACAACCGCACGTGATGAATCCATCATACAACCCTGCTCTCTCTCTCTCTCTCTCTCTCTCTCTCTCTCTCTTTTTCTCTCGCTGTGCCCCAGATCTGCGATGTCCGCTAGTGACCCCGTTCCCTCCATTCATTCATGCAGAGAGACAGAGAGGAGACATGTACACACACCGACATGCAAACATGCTTAGATACGCTTCACACCGACAGCTTTCGTTAGACGTCACAACCGATAAATGATTGTTTATGATATGTTCGGTATGTTTTAACCCCAACACACCTGCAAACATTTATTGATCAGTATTACCAACCAGGCTTTATAGGTGCCTCTTAAAGGTTTATAGCTTCTTTGCTAATAACGGCAACTTGGATACTTCTGGTTCCTTCTCTTAAAAACGAACATATCCAGGTTTATATTTATATTCTGGGGCTCTACTCGAACGTCTTTGCATTATTTACAGTTCAAAAACCACCTTATTTATCTTACACTGGGGTCTTTACGCAGCCCTGATGAGCCCAACTCTGTTCTGATTGGTTAGTTGGCGGCTCTGGAGACTTTTTTCTTCTTCTTCGTGTTCTTTACTCGCAATATAAACTTCTCAAATGCATCTATACAATGTTGGAGAATCCAGAATTTGATCCAAAAAACATGAGTCGACGACATAAACAACACGTTCGATGGGGAAGTAGCATCCAAGTGGAAGGCTAAGCCCTGGTTTTTGACTTGAAGGCAACTTTTTTTTACATAAGTTCACCTCAAGTTATGAAACTTTGACCATTTTTAACATTGATATCCAAAAAAAGGTTCCCACTATGGTTTGTTTGACCTGGTTGCTATAGTCCACTTAGCTGCTCCGCTGGACTTAACCTTGAAGGAACCAGCCAAAGGATGGAGGATCAAGCTGACCCTGAACCTGAACTGAAATTCCTCCCGAGGAGCTGACAGAACATGTTTATGGTCCGCGTTGACGTTTAAGTACTGTTTGGCAGACGACGTATATATTCACAGTTTAAGGCGGAAGGATTTGATTCATACAAGGGTTTGCTTGTGTACGTATGTTTGTGTAGACGTCAGGAGGGTCCGCACATGTTTAGGCAAGACAAATGTTCCCGGATTAGGGATGAGATAGCGAGAAACATGCTGTACGATGGCAATGATAGGGTTTCCCCACGGACATGATAAATGAAGTTATAGAACTCATCCTACACACAAACATGTACTCGCGCTATCTGGCAGCCATCTTCTTTCTTCCTGGGTGGCCTCGGTGGATCCAGCTATGGTACAGCAGGGGGGGCTTAGCTGTAAAGGCGCTAAATGTACACACACACACACACACACCTTTACGAGCACACTGCTTGTAAATCAGTCAAAGTACTCCACCCTATATGTGAGGTATATCCCACGGTTTCTCTTCAGAACGAGCAGAACAAGCATTAGCAAATCTCCCCTTATGAAAACATTACATACATTAAAGTCGTTGTAGTCGGTTTACAGCTTTTAAACAGGCAATTTGGGCCTTTAAATCAAAAACGGTTGGCACATATATGTAACCCAGTGACCCATTTCAAGACCTGACCCACCTTTTAAGAGTCGACTGTATGTAAATCTTCTGACTGAAGTTTTTTTTTTTTTTTCTGGCTCACAAAGCTCTTTAAGGGAAATCCAGATTAAAAAAAAAAAAAACCCAAGATTTAAAGCAACCTGACACTTACTAGGTCATAGGTAGCACACTTGCTGGAAAAAGGGGCTAATTAACTCTTTTCTGCCCTCACAATGCCCCAAAACCTCCTTTTACGTCGACAATACCGCCATTCAAGCAGCTTTCCATCAGACGTTAAGCTAACGTATACCTGTAACCCAACCTGTATTGCTAAAGCTAAAGCAGCTAAAGCTACTGATCTGTTAAGCTAACGTTAAAGCCGTCCAGCTAGTTTTCACCTGCAATTTGATCTCGTTCAATTTGCTTAGCTGCTAACGCGGCGCGCTGGGAAGATTTGGGATAGAAAAGAGAAGAAATTTGAGTTGGAGGAGCAGCTGGAGTGTAGTAATCAAATGAGTTAGCTTAGCTTGACCTAAATGTATAGTCTCTCTGCTGCTGCAGCTTGGAAAGAGCTAACTTTCAGGTTGTTTCGGAGGCTTTAGTGTGTGTTTCTGTTGAATTAGAGGTGTTTCTAATATTTTGTCAACCCCATTTTTATCAATGACTGTATACTACTGTAAATTCCTTCATTTTTCAGGTATTTGATTGGCTGAATTAGCCAAAAACCTACATTTCCATAAACAGTTTCACAGTTTATTCTCTATAAAACTTACCATATCAGAGATATACAATTATATATACTATGATAATGGATTTTAGCCGTATCGCCCACTTCTTGAAGGCCAATTCTTCTTCCTCCTCTGGTGCTTTTCCGTCATCGGGCCTAAAAAGAGAGAGAGGCCCGAACAAGGCCTGCATTCATCTCTTTTAAAGATCTGATCTGACTGAACTTGACTAGTCCTGTTAAATTTGAGACCTGAATCCAACTCCAGACCCCCAAAAGATACTTTTTTTTTTTTGTTTTTGCTTTTACTTGCAACATATGACTCGCACGGATGCAGATTATTGACCCAAAAGAGGATTTCGTTAATAAATCACATTTTCAAAAACCTGTAACTTTACACAACAAACAGGCCCGCACAGGTCGGATAGGGGAACATTGCTTTTCCTTTCTTCTTCTTCTTCTTCTTCTTCTAACTTTGTTTGTCTCGGTCTTGCAGTTTGCTCTTTTCCAATCGTCTGTGAAAAGGGGAAGATGCCGTGTTTGTCTTGCCGCAATCATCCCCAGACGATCAAGTTCCATCACTTATCAGATGGACATGCCTGCCCTGCCCTGATCTTACTCACCTTATCTATATTTATGTTTCCCTCGAGATTTGTTGTTTTTTTTTTATTTTAAAAAAAAGCCTTCATTGAAGTGGAGTGGTGTGGCTCACTCTCAAGCCACCAGCAGGTCTTTGACCTACAGAGTCACCAGGTTTTAACTGTTCCCCAGGGGCCCCTTAAGCCCCTCACATGAAGCAAAGTGGTGTCTGGGGACTGTTCTGTTTAAAACCTCAAAGGGTATCACCGTTCACTGTGTGTGTGTGTGTGTGTGTGTGTGTGTGTGTGAGAAAGAGAGACAGAAAGACAATATGTTGGCGTGCGTGTGTGTGGCCTCTGGTCCAGTAAAAAAAAAAAAAAAATCTGCAACAGGTTACAATCCATCTCACTTCGTTTCTGTAGACATCCCGCTGCTCCTTTAGCTGGAAACCCATCCTTTTGTGAGTGTATGCATGCATGTGTGTGTGTGTGTGTGTGTGTGTGTGTGTGACCCCCTGTCGAGCGGACTGTAGTGGAGAAGATGAGCAGTGCATTGTGATGTGCTGTTTTTACCGTAGCCAGGGAGAGAATAGCATTACCATTCAAAAGGCCTGCTGTCGCGGTCGGAGGGGGTTTTCTCCTGGAGCTCCTCTGTTACGAGCTGGTTTTACACACCGTGGTGTGTGTGTGTGTGTGTGTGTGAGAGTGTGTTGCTTAAGATATTTCCCTTTTTTTCCAAACATGTTAACAGTTAATTTATTTGAAAATGCAGTACACTGTACATGGAGTATGAAAAGATCTTAAGATACATTAGATTTTATTGTAAATTTGTTAATATTTAAATCTTTTCTGCAACATATACTAACTGTATGAAGGAACAGCATTCATGCCATAAACTTTTAGGGCTGGGTGTCATTAGAAATGTGTTTGCCTCAATACTGAGATGATGCTTTGTAGTTACATTACCTTGAGGAATGATAAATGATGTCTAAATCCTAAATAAAACAGACTAAAACTGGCTAAATTATGATTTAAATCAGAAGATTTATCAAAAAAATGAGGGAAAAGAAGTGTAAGTATGTGAGCAAACATTCAAAGAAAGCTTTCAGTACTTATAATACAATACATGGTGCTACTGTAAAGGTGCACTGAGCTCCAGGATGTCAGCCATGATGCATTTAAGGTTATCTGAACACATTTGTGAGACCGAAAACACGTCTTTTTTTACTTCTGGATGGAGAAATGTCCGGTGCACAGCTGCCCACTGGGGGGGGGGGGTTAAAGGTCATCCTCAGCTCCCGCAAGGCACTTCATCCTCAGTCCGGCATTGTGTGTGTGTGTGTCTCTCTCTCTCTTTTTCAAACACAGGAACCTTTGTCACTCATATCAAAGGGTCACCACCTTCTTTGCAGTGAGCTCTGTCGGCTTGATTAGAGGAAGAGAAATAGTGAAGAGGAGGGATGGAGAACCGAAACAGGGGAGCAGCACAGAAAGAAAGAAAGAAAGAAGAGGAGAGAGGTATAGAGAGATGAAGAGGCAGAGTAGAGAAACAGGAAGTGGAGACTGAAACGATGGGAGAGCCAGGAATAGACAGAAGGAGAGTCAGAGTTATTGTGGGCGCAGAGGCTAAAACAGACATAAAGAGACGGCTGTATATCTGTCAGTGTTGTGTCAAGGGCTGTTGCTGTGTCTTTATCTGCAAAGGTCATGGACTGATTCACACACACACACACACACACACACACACATGCAGAGCTGACCTCAGTGTGCTGAGTAACTTTTTTAATAGTCTTCAAAAAAAAAAAAAAAGAAGAAGAAGAGGGGGGGGGGGGGGGGGGCTGCTGCAAATCAGCTGTTTTATGAAGCTTTTGTTAGCGAGCGCGTTCGCGGGTGAGCGAGTCAATAGCCTCACATCAACTCAATTTATTGACTTTTTTGCATCACTATGAAAAGCCGTAAATTACCGGGGCGATTCCTGATCTCCTTTTCTTGTCTTTTTTTTTCCTCTCCTCTCCTCTCCTCCCCCTCCCTCCTCCTGCATGCCTGTCTGTCTTTTATTTCTGTCTCTCTCTCTCTCTCTCTCTCTCTCTCTTCATCTGTCTATGAGGAGGCTCATTCAGAGGGCACTGGGGCAGAGGGCTCTGACAGTAGGATGAAAGGGACAAAATTAAAGTTCGGAACAAGCGAGGGGGGAGGGAGGGAGGGAGGGGAGAGAAACACGGCGGTGTGGAAGAACTTTACATCCGATCATCTGCATCTGCGGCTGATAAACAGCAGATTATAGGTCATAAAAAAGTAACATTTGGACGTCCTTTTGCAGCCACCAACAGGTTTATATTTCAGCTAAACTATCGTCAGCTCCTTTTTAATTTTTAAGTCGGACATATGTGGATCCTGAAGGGAAATCAAGCGAACAAGTGTCTGAAACGGGAGAGTGTAATTAAACAGGTATTCAGACAGTGTTTGAGTTTGTGCACCTGCGTGTATATGATTGGTATTTTAACCCGGGGCGTCACAAACGCAACCGTGTCCTGCGATTAATACGAACAGTTCTGAATGTCAACTCCACTGCTGTCAATCAGTCAAGCCTTATGAGTGTGTGTCTCGCTCTTCCTCACTAAATACCTTTATAATTACTCTCAGCCCAGTGGGAGACATCTGTTGGAATGATCCTGATTACCTGGAGCAGGTGAAAGACACATACATGCACACATACTTAGAGCACTGTGACCGGATCAGATCAGTTTAGTCTTTTTTTTTTTTTTTTTTTTTTTGGATGAGAGGTGTTAAACATGTCAGTACATCTACATGGCCTGCAGGCCTGAGATTCAGCAGGCAGATAGTTGAGGAGAGAGAGGAGAGGAGAGAGAAGTAAAGTGAGGTGAGGAGGAAGAAGAAGCAGAAATGAAGATTGTTGGTTCGCCGGGTTAAAACCTGCAGAAAGAAAAGTAAATAATAACAGAAAGTGCGATGATCGCTATATAAAGCTTGTGTCATTTGTCAGATGGTTGATGTCTGTCATGTTGTATCAGCTGGTCTTTGTCTTTGCATACATTGTGCGTGTTCATGCTTGTGTCAGACACCTGTGATTCAAACACATGGATGCAAATACAGTGCCGCGTCAATCACCGCGTCCTAAAGGGCAAAGTGACGTCCTCGCACAACCCAAAGATACACAGGTTACTACCCAAGAAGCTTAAAGAAGCTGGAAACGAGAGAATTTGTGTATTTTTTCTTTAAAAAAATGACTCAAAACGAATAATCAAGTGTTAAAATAGTTGCTGATTATCTTTCTGTCAACTGGCTAATCGATTAATCGACTACTTGTTGAGTTTGTCAAACATTTGCAGGAAGACAAAAGATGTCAAAACACTTCAAAAGTGGGTTTTTTTTGGACATATATTTGGTTAGAGCAGCAATGATTAGTCAATTAATCGATTAGTTGTCAACTATTACATGGATTTTCAACTGTTTTGATGATTGATTAATCATTTTGAGTCTTTTTTTTAAAGAAAAAATAGACATTTAAGGACATCATCTTGGGTTTTGGGAAGCAGTGATCAACTGACATCAGACATTTCATCGACCAAACAGCTAATCGATTAATCAGGAACATAACTGACAGATCTATGATTGTTTGTTGCAGCCATGAATGTGTCACATAACAAAAGACGAGTGGAAAATTAACCCAAAGACACGACATCTGCTCCGTGTGAGAAGCAAATGGAAAAAAGCGGGAGGTTAAAAGTGCACCGAGATAACCGAACATAGACATAAACACACTGTGTTTCAAACCATCGCACTCATGTACACTCGTGCTTGCGTGACATTATTGAATTGCAACGGCGCAGAACTGAAGGGAGATGTGGAGGCGTTAGGGGTACACACAACCAGCAGCGTGGCTAAACGTAGGCATGTCCGTGCAACACTCCTCCTTAAGAGATGCTCAGAGATGAAGCACGGAGCGCGGTGAGATCCTGAGGCCGAGCTGCATTCGCAAACATCAACCTGTGTTTGTTTTAACCTGCCCGGAACTCCAGATGGTCACGGTTTAGTGCATCAGGGCGATTCAGATACTGTCAGTCCAGTTGTCAATCATACAAAAGCGCATGGGAGTGACTCCTCGGTGCATTTTTTCTTGATTGTTCCTGGACTTGTGCTGTCCCCCAAACAGTCCTCGAATGGAAAAACAACAGTATGTGTTGACTGTTCAGCCGACAAACACGAGCTACGTTTGACTGACAGACGCCATCTAGGGGCCGTAGTAATTATGACCTGGAGAGGTGATGAAGTAACGTCAATACAAGGTGGCAAATTTCCATAATTGGAGGTGGTGGGTTGGATGGATGGCCCTAACCCTAACCCTTCTAACCCAACCATGACCCTTCCCTAAACCTAACCAAGTGGTTTTTGTGCCTAAACCTAACCAAACACACCACGTCCGTGAAGATCCAGGTCATTGTTATCCACAGACCTTAACCTCACCCTCTTCCTCACCTAACCCTAACCCCACCAATCCCCTTCCCTAACCCTAACCAACCTCCTCCATACCTAAACCTAACCACCTCACACTACCCCTCCTCCCCTAACCCCTACCTACTTTAACCCTCCTTCTCCTCCTCCTCCTCTAGGATCCTTGGTCCCTTACGGAGGGACTTACAGCAACTGCCCCCCCCCCCTCAGTTTTGATACGTCCTGTCAGTAGGCCTACGCTACCTAATCTACCCCCAACCCCAGCCCTAACCCTAAACCTTCTAACCCAACCATGATCCTTCCCTAAACCTAACCAAGTGGTTTTTGTGCCTAAACCTAACCAGACACACCACGTCCATGAAGATCCAGGTCATTGGTATCCATGGACCTTAACCATACCCCTTTCCTCACCTAAACCTAACCACCTCACACTACCCTACCTGCCTACCCCCCCACTTTAACCCTAACCCTTTTTTTTCCCTTCTCCTCCCCCCTTCTCTCGGATCCTTGGTCCCTTACGGAGGGACTTACAGCAACCGTCCCCCCTCAGTTTTGGTACGTCCTGTTGGTACGGCCTACGCTACCTAATCTACCCCCAACCCCAACCCTAACCCTTCTAACCCAACCATGATCCTTCCCCTAAACCTAACCAGGTGTTTTTTGTGCCTAAACCTAACCAGACACACCACGTCCGTGAAGATCCAGGTCATTGTTGTCCATGGACGGTTGAATTGAAGGCAACTGGACTTGGTTGCAGATACTTGGAGACCTTTCGCCTCCCATCCGAAGGGCTTCTTCAGTGTTTGTAACGGTTTTGGAAAGCACTTATAAAGGTCGAGATGTTAGAAAACGCTCTTATGGATCGTTCTACAGTTGACCCTATATGGTCCTTTAATTTCTAGGGTGTGTTTGCTGTCCCATGTGGCGCCCACGCAGGATATAACAAACCTTATAAGGTATTTCGCAGATGCTGTCTGACCCAGGTCTGGCATGCGTGCACGTAAGCCGTCATGGAAGGATGCTCATGCGCTACAAGCAGACGTACAGAAAAACACACGCACAACAAGTTTGGACAGAGAGGAAATTTTAAAGAAAGTGCATTACATTCCTGCTTTAATACACACAGCATGACAGGATATTTACTGTATGTGTCCCGAGGCTAAAACAAACACGCCGATACACCTGCGTAAAGAAACGCCTAGGTGAACAGGATATGACCCGCCGTCCGCCGTCTCTTTACCCCTCACCTCTGTCTCAGGGTCTGCTTTATGTTGTCGTTGGTTTCATATAAGTATGAAGGCATGCATCAGGAATTTCAGCCCACTAATAGTATCCTGTCATCTTTGTTTTTTATGCGCTGTCTGGCACATGAAACATTCATATCATTCATCAAATAGACATCAACAAGTGTTTTTTATGGAGCAGTAAAGCACTACTTGGTTACAGTTGGTATTTTTACAGTGTATTGACTGAACCGAAATATATTTTATAAGGGATTTTACATTACCTTTGGTATTCTAATGGTCTCTAAGGGTCTTATAACCTGTAGAAAATCTTCAATGACATGTGTTTTACATGTCTGGAAGAAATAACAGCATTTAGTTTGGACTTTAAAGAAGAGTAGAATAAATTTTAGGAGCAGCGAGAGACAAAAACTCAAAGTCAATCAGTAAAAAAACACTTCAGACAAAACAAGAACGTTCGTTAAAGAGATTTCTTTATGTGTAATTGTTCTTTATATTGGCTTTGGCTGCAGTTGACGGACAGATAGACTCCCGAGCCCTGCTCCAGATAAGTAAAATTAGCCGGCCCTCCTTCACTGTCCATTCGAATTCCTCTAATTCCCACATTTGGAAATGCTGAGTTCATACATGAGGTCTCTCCAGACCATTTAGTCGAGCGATACCGACCCCCCCCGCAGCCGAAAAACATGACATTCCTGAACTCTGATATCCACTCTGATCCACTCCGCTGGAAACGCCACTTCTTGTCCTGGTCCTTCCTCTCTTTCCTCTCTTTCAGAGTCAGGGGAGTCGGAGGAAGGGATGAAAGGTGAGGCAGAGGGAGGGAGGAGAAGACAGAGGAGGGTTGTGTTGTGACGATAACAGATTATTGACTTTATTACTGAGAGATCAATGTGTTAACTTGAGTAACTGACAGGTTTTTTATCTTCTTCTGTAGTTTTTGGTCCATATTTTTCACTGATTTTTCATTTTACTTGGATTAATTCAAGATGTGACGGACTGTTTAACAGTTTAGTTTTATTTCTTTACACTGTTCCAGTTGGCATGTATTGTAAACTTTATTCACCAGAAATTTTAATTGGAAATTGGTTAATTATACGAGTCATTTAAGAAGTAAAAACGTCAATGTACAGCTTCTTAAACCTAGATTCGCTTGGTTTTCTTCGAACAAAAAGCAGTTTAAAGACATAATTGTGAACTCCAGGAACTTATGGTGGACATTTGTGATTATGTTTGAGATTCTACATGTTAGATAATCAATCAATTAATAAAAAAAGTCATTGATAGGCTATTCAATAATGAAAATAATCGTTAATTGGAGCTTAAAATTGCCATAAATTTGAAAACATCCATCAGCTATGATCATATAAACTCACCCTTAACTCATTTTCTTATAAGCTTTCACAAACTTTCAAGGGCTTTCAAGGCATCTTGTGAATGATGTTACAAGACAAAAAAACAAGAGAGAGATACATGAAGGGAGGGAGTGAGAGTAAAGAAAGAAAGTAACAATCTCCCCTTTTTTTTTTTTCAAAGAGAAAGTGGGTCAGGAAAAGCAGCTGTGTGTTTTGGTTTAGATGCTCCCCTGCTGACACACACACACACACACACACAGACACACACACACACACAGGCCTACACACACTCCTTACATACACTCACACAGTGGTGAGGGACAGCTATGCCCGCGTCTTGTCCTGTCGTGTAACTCTTGAGGAGATAGAGGAGACATGCGAGATAGAGGAATGTATGGCGCACACACACACACACACACACACACACACACACACACACACACACTTGGCAGCAGGTGAGGTGATGAGTATTATATAGCCTGATGTCTTGAGTCGGGAGTCCATGAATAGCTGCTTCTATATATGACACTGCTCTACATGTGAGATGCCACGCCACGGCCGTTTGACAGGTTATTAATCACGTTCTGAGTTGACAGAACGTGATTTTTTCTTTGTCATATTTTACAGAACATAAACACATCGACACACCCTTTTTTTTTATTTCCTCCTCCAGTTCCCTCCCGCTGCTTTACGAGACTTTTAATCGCCTGTTCTCTTTGTGCCGTGTCTCCCCTCTTCTCTCTCTCCCCCTCTCCTCGATCTCGCTGCGTCGTTTCTTTTGTTCCGTCACAATCCGGACGTGGCGCTAACGTCGCGGCTGAGAGACACAACGGCGTTGCAGAAAGCAGGAAGATAAATGTGTCTGGGCGTTCGCAGTTCAACCGTTTAAATCAGTCATTTTAAACACAGTGTAGGAGAGTACCTGAAGGGAGGGTGGAGGGGGGGGGGGGGAGTGGGGGATGCTAACACCACCTGGTTTGGACTGGCCTTCACTTCCTGCATCCCACTTGCACCTCTCACCTCTGGCGAACATCTGGTGAAGAATCGATCATTTGGTTGATTGATTTTTGTCTCATGTCAGTCACCTAATCATTATAGTACCTTCTCAGTTTATCATTGGCTTGTTTACTGATGTGCACTAAAGGTTAGGTTAGTGGTTAGAGAGCAAACAAGTGCATTTCCTAAAAGATGAACTACAGTTTCAAGTGTTTTCTGTTACAAACTGCAGAGCAAGTTGCCACAGAAACGACTCTCAGGCGTCTCTCTTTCCGTGTGCAGTGATTATCTTCTTTGACAGTAGATGCCTGCTGTGATTTTGCCGCCGAATCTCCGCGTTGTAACAAAAACAGCGACGCCTCTGTTGTGTATAAAGATGAATAGCATGGAGGGATATGCAGGGGGAAAAAAAACCCCACTCACCCAGACTCGACAAATGACAAATATCATCAGTTAACTTGTGCAATAGCTCCGTCATATTTCACACTGCATCTGATTCTCACTCTCCGTTTCGAGGAAACATGTGCTAGCACGGTCTGCACAGAGGCTATGAAATCTGCAGCTTGACGACTCCGCTCCTAATGTAGTGACATATAAATGCTGAACATCTCTCTCTGTGTGGCGGAAGGAGAAGCAGAAGGAATAGGAAATTTACAGAGCTGACATGCGTTTGCTTTTTTTTTTTTTTTGGATGCAGATGATCGCGAGTGAAAGTGAATCAGATATGGCACCTGATAAAGGAGAGAGTCACACATCTCACACGTCAGATGAAGAGATTCGGCGGCGCGGTATCTTGATGTGAGGCGAATAAACAAAAAGACAGAGGCACGTTTTGTAGCCGTTTCTAGGTTTTTACGATTTCGCAGTTAGCGAGACGGTCGGAGCGCCGTGTGTGTGATGATTAGACACTTATTAGACCTAAATGACCTCATTGTCTGACGCCTGACGATGTTCGCTCATCATCATCATCATAAATCAACATGTTTCTTTGCTCTGAGTCCAACATCAAGACACTAATATGTACAAATATGCACTGGCAGGGCGTCAGACGACTTTCTCAGACTTCCTGGGTTTAGATTAAAAGCATGGGGAAGTGGGAAAGTGGGAGTGGCTCGCTAAATTTGAGTGATCCCTAAAGGAAATGTTGCATCAAACAAGTGACAAAACCTCCATCTCCAGGGCAAAATTAGGGGTGAAGTCCTAAAAAAAAAAAACAAACATCTGAGGTGTTATCAGATCTGGCCACGAGCTGCGTCTCCTCAGATCCACAAAAACCTTTCACAAGCAGCTCAGATAAAATACGCGACAGTCAAAAATCAGGTGGGATTGTCCCAGAAGAGCGTGCATCAGCATCTTTAAAAAAAGATCGCCCAGTTAAGCGCGCCTGTTGACATGTCAGAGATGTGTTGCTGGTTTGGTTACCGGGACAACTTGTCTCGTTTCCAGGTCTGTGCGGTAACGTCCTCCCACTCGTCTAGATCTTTCTTAACCAAGTTAATGTAACTGCAGGGTTTATTTGTGGAGCATGATTTCAGGAGAAGTTATGCTAATGACTTATAGCACATGCACACACTCAGTAGCCTATGTGGGTTCATTTGATGAGCAGATTAGGCTCCTTAAAAGCTGTAAAAGTAGCAGTCTGACAGTAAAAATACTCCATTACAGGTATTAAAGATGTAACTTATGTTGTAGTTGGTTAAAGGTGAAGCTAAATTTAACTGCTTTATGCACTTTTGGGTTATTTAATCTATAAAAATGCAACAAATTTCATAAAAAATGAAAAATCTTAACCAATATCTTGACAATATTTCCTTCAGAAATGTGTGAAAAGTTGCAGAAACTCAAGATTGTACTGAAATACAATACTTGTCAATGGAAAAATACAAACTAAAATACAAAGAACTGGACGGGAAAAAAGCTATTAACTTGGCATCCCTATAATAACCCCTAGAAAATGGGGTCAGTTGCTGCTTTTGCTTGATCTTATCTTTCAACACCGAAAGCGCATTTATCCTGAGCAAGAGAGCCCATCTCTGTAATTATAACAGTTACATCCACAAATCAGCTGACAACATCTTATTACATGCAGCTTCTGGAAACATTTAACTTTTGTTACAACACGAGGAGGCTCAACGTTTGGATGTTGAGCTCTCTCGAGGCTACCGGTACATGTTTGTTTGCAGCTTCGCATGTATACGGAGCTCGTTTGGTATCCAAGTGCAATGCAGTGTTTCCCAACTTTTTTGCCAAGTATCCTAAATATCTCTTAGTGCATGCTTGTGCCTTTCACATGGATACAGCAGGCTGAGACGCGGTATGTGGCGGAGCGCGATATATGGCCTCGACTGGCTCCGCGTTCTCAGTATGGAGACTGTTCAATTACACATGGTATATGTGGAGGAGATACTTGGATGCTGTTTGCATTGCAGTGCACCTAGATACCAAAAGGGGAGGATAGTAAATCCCTCTTATATAAAGGAAGAGCTGACAGGATGCAGACAGCAGAAAATCACTGTTGAAACACATTTATTTGTCGGTATAGTGGGAACTAGCATGGAGGTAGCTGTTCTATTACGTATACGTTGACATCGGTGCAGATTTATTTGAGTGTTTTGGTGCAGAGAAACACTGATTTGTGTGTTCTGGCACCCTTTTCTTGGACTTAAAGGTTTAAATACTAGACTCCAATCGCTGCATTGAACCAAAAAATGTCAAGTTCCATAACTTTGATTGAAGAAAATGGATGTGCAGATTCACAAAACTGATCTCTGCGTTCTTATTTGTGTTCACATTGCGTGCAAGCATGCACCATTTCTGTCTGGACGAGTAGATATTGTCAAACACTCATTTTGCTTCAACATGCCAAAGCTCATAACCTTTCCTAGATGAAAAAAAAAAACAAAAAAAAATCAGCCCCCAAGTCTAAACTCTGCTGTGATTTCTATTATAGTGAACGTTACTGCAGGCAAACCTTTGTCTATGGGATTCAGATTGATGTTTTTTTAATAATAAAAGTATGCCAACACAGTCTTGCCTGCAGGTAACAGAGACATTTACCCATCGCCTCTACCTCCTGTCTTTGTCAGAGGCTGCTGGGGTTACTCCAGCTCTGTTGTAGCATGCTAAAATATGCATGTAAACTGCTCAGTGCATGCATTTCTTTCCTTTTTGCATCACCTAGATTAAAGGCTTTTGGTTGGCAAGTCATTTTTTTGACTTTGTTTTAACTAGAATTAGTCTTTTCTGGAACATTACTTCCTGTAAATTAGGCACATTGAGATGAACAGTGCAACCACGGCCATTAACTGCAACATCAAAAGCTGTAGTCATTCAAGCACGGGTACGTCTAATGATATATGTCTGGATTAGTCATGAAATCTAGAAACTCCCGTCTGTAGTTTCTCTGCAGTCTGAAGGCAAAAGTAAGAAAAGTTGAGGCACAAAGAAGGCGAAAAGAGGAGGTGCAAACACAAGTTTTGCACTGAAATAAGACATGAAAAACTGATTCTTTTCAAATTAAGATGCCTGAAGAAGTGTTTATTCCTAAATAAGATAAAAATTTGTGAGTGCAAAAGTGCAAAGAAGAGCGTCCCTCCAAAATAAAGGGTGCAAAGAAGAGTTTCCCTCCAAAATAAAGGGTGCAAAGAAGAGTTTACCTCTTAAATAAAGGGTGCAAAGAAGAGTTTCCCTCCAAAATAAAGGGTGCAAAGAAGAGTTTCCCTCCAAAATAGAGCATAGAAAGAAGAGTTTCCCTCCAAAATAAAGGGTGCAAAGAAGAGTTTACTTCCAAAATTAAGGGTGCAAAGAAGAGTTTCCCTCCAAAATAAAGCATAGAAAGAAGCGTTTCCCTCCAAAATAAAGCATAGAGAGAAGAGTTTCCCTCTTAAATAAAGGGTGCAAAGAAGAGTTTACCTCCAAAATAGAGCATAGAAAGAAATGTTTCCCTCCAAAATAGAGCATAGAAAGAAGTGTTTCCCTCCAAAATAGAGCATAGAAAGAAGTGTTTCCCTCCAAAATAAAGGGTGCAAAGAAGTGTTTCCCTCCAAAATAAAGGGTGCAAAGAAGAGTTTACCTCCAAAATAAAGGGTGCAAAGAAGAGTTTCCCTCCAAAATGTAAAAGCAAAGTGCAAAGAAGAGTTTCTGTCCAAAATAAGATGTGTGAAGAAGTGTTTTCCTCTTTTGGCATCACGTGTGAAATCATATGTTTCACTCATTAAGATGCACAAAAGGTTTTGTTATCACCACAGATATGTAAAAGCACTTTTGTTTTGAAACAACAGTCATGTTCCTAAGTAACATGTGCCACTCCAAAACATGACGCACAAAGAAGAGTTTTGTTCCGAGGCCAAGAAGGTCTTAATATCGTGATTGACTCCGCAGTGTAATCGGTATTTCAATTCATTGAGCTGTAAAACCGAGATGACAGATGTTCAGGCAAACAGCTGCAGTGTTTGTCAAAGGCGTCGCGTTTCTTTGCGTTGTTGCGCTCTTAATCCGAAACTTCCTTTCCCATTATCAGTATCACCACCTTTTCAAAGTGTAAGTCAGCGAGGCCACAGGAAGGAACCGCAGCGACTCCTTAAACCGCCTTAAATGATGTCACCTACAGTGCTTTACTTTCATCATTTGTTAACCACAACCACAGCTTCCGTGTAGTTTTGTCTGCGGAGCTGCTTCTTCACACATGTTGACTCACACACACACACACACACACACACACACAGACACACACAGACAGATCGCCTTAGGACCCCCAAATTGATAGAAAGGCATTTTTGCAACGCCCGTCTCATTATTTTATGTCTGCACGTGTCTGTCTATGTGTCTTAACTCCAGGGAGTGTCTCAGGTGGTGATTTAATAGAAGAAACCCTCAAGCTGGTTGTGTATATATATATATATATATAATTCACCTCCTCTGCTCCTCCTCTGACTGTCCATCATGTAAGAGATCTTCCACCGCTCTCTTTTCTCTTATTGTCTGAAGTCTCCATCTCTCATCCTCCTTTCTTTTCTTCAAAGCTGCAACCTGAAGGCAAACTTTAAAGTGTATCTGCGCAGTTTTTTTTCCAACAGAAATTGTCTCCACGGACACACAATGATCCACCTTTTTTTTTAATCTCTTCTCTCAGGCTGCTTCAGTCACATCGATGCAGTTTTGCCCCCCCCTTTAACTCCCCCCTTGTTTCCATTATTACCCTTACGACTAATGGGAGATGAGTTTTTAGGTGCATCTGCTTCATTAAAACTTCTTTATATTGCAAATGTATGATCTAAAAATTCAACTTGGACCATTTTTTTTGGAAACATTGTGATTTTGTGTTGAATTTAAAAAGATTAAATGAAGAAAAACTGAGTAAAAGTGGAAAGTATGCGCTTTAATAAACCAATAGATTCAATTTTAATCTTTTGTTTCAGCTATTTGGAGGTAAAAGAACAAATATCAGGCTTTTAATTTGTTTACAGTTGATCTAAATCATGTAATTCACCGGATAATCTATGTATTTAATTATAATTTGACTCATTTAAGTTAAAGTGATGGAAGTGGTTAAGGATGTGAATGGTCATGTGTGAGAAAACACTGTTTTTTTTAAGTGTAACTTCATTAAAATCAAAGTCTCAATGTATTATTAGGAATAATTGAACCCCCTCACTTTCTGTCTTACCATACAGAGAGAGGACATTTTAACCCCCTCACACTCCCTTCTGTCTGTTTGTCCCATTCACAGCTTCAGGGTGTATTTTACTGGTGCCCATCAAAGTCCAATACTCTGTAGGTAACTCTGTTGTTCTCCCCTACCGATCCCTGCCTCTCCTCTGTCTCTGCGTCTCTTTGTCACACACTCACAATGTCACACAAATGCATTAGACGCACACACACACACATAGAGGCGTGCACAGTCCTACACTGAAATGCGTGCACGGCTGTGTGTTTAGGAGCAAAAGAAAGACACACAAAAGAGGGAGCGTCAGGGTGATATTTTAACCTCACCGGGCTGCTTTAAGAGCCGATGAAAAGCTGACTGACTACAGAGGCGAGGAGGGAGGAGGAGGGAGGAGGGAGTCTATAGCATAGCTGGGAGTTTTTTTTTTCCTGCCCACAGGCTACTTCCACTATGCACGAAGAAGTGTCCTCACCTTGGTTACGCTGTGTGTTTGTGTTTGTCTAGAGATTCCCACACGTGCCTTGTTACACAGCTCCTGTAGATGAGACATGTTTTCAACTTTAAAGTCACATAAAACCCCTTTTAGAATATATTTTTTTGGTGATGTAACGAGAAAATCCAGGTAGATCTCTTAGATAAAACATGGCGGAGTGTCCCTTTGTGACCGTTATTAGCCATATTTGCCTTCAATTACGCTTCAAAGCAGCACAATTTGTCTTTGCAATTTAATTTTACACTCACACAATACCCACATTCTTCTTAGATACACATTTGTAAAACTATACATGAAGGAACTGGTGAGGAGGAATGATATCAGTCTCGTCGGTGCTAGGTAGCTGCAGAGTTGGGTGGTGGTTAGCCTAGCTTAGCATAAAAACTGTAAACAGCTGGAAACTGTTAGCCTAGCTCTGCTCAAAGCTCTTAAATTAGCTTGAGTATGTGTTAAACTAGCAAGATGCTGCTTTAAATGCTGGAGGTATTTTTTTAACAGACCCAAGCTAGCTGTTTCCCCTGGTTTCCAGTCGTTATGCTAAGCTAGGCTAACAACGCTCTGATGACCTTAAAGGGCAGAGGCCTGTGTCAGATAGTTTAGATATGTATCCTTTTTTTTTGCAATAACATAACAGATTTATCACTAATTACTGAAAATGATCAGTTAGATAATAGATCTTGCCACCACCGAAGAAGAAAAGCTCATGAACAGGGCCGTCCTGCCTGCTGTCTCACGTCTGAAGAATCTCAAGGTCGTTGAGGATGCTGCTCAGTGTTTTACAGTATTGTGTCTAATAGCTTATTTCCTTCGAGTCTTGGCAAGACGCTCCCATTTATGGACATTTTCAGTGCGCTGCAAGACGGCCTTGACACACCAGACTGAGAAGATTCACTTTGCAGACTTTACTGTTTTAACTCTTGTTTGTATCTTAACATTTGGAGGGTTTTTTTTTTTTTTTTTTAGAGTTGCAAGAATCTCTCAAAACTAGTTCACAAAGTTCAGACAGCATGTAGAGTACAGTAGGTGTCACATGTCTTTTCCATATAAGGACATCACGCTGTGTTGCAAGTCTGTTAACATTACAGCTCTCATCATATCAGAGGATTCACTGGACCTTGCGTAGGAGATTTTATGGGAGAGAAGTTACAAGTTGTTGGAAATTAGCAACTGTAAGCTTTTGTTGCAGAAATGTGAACGCATACGTCACACTCAGGCATGTTTCTGTTAGTAGATTTTATCAGATTTAAAGAAGATATGAGCTCTGTAATCATTTTCTCATATTTTATAAGAAGGATGATGAGAAATAATTTAACATTTTATCCACTTTTTTCACTTTCTTGCAGAGAATTAAATGATCTTTCTGAGTGTTAGATGACACCAGTCTCATGTCTGCAGGCTAAACGTGAAGCTGAAGCAGCAGCTGGTTAGCTTAGCTTAGCATAACGAATGGTTTTCTATCTTGTTGTTGTTTTACAGAGGTGTATGTGCCTATACACCTTTTACATTTCAGTTTTTCTGCAGATTAAACAACACAAGATGAGCGTTTGAGGTGTTGTTTGGTGGGTTTTGTTAGTTTTGGACAGGCCAGGCTAGCTGTTTCCCCTTGTTTACAGTGTTTATGCTAAGCTAAGCTAAGCTAATAGGCTTCCCAGCATGAAAACAAGAAATAAGGGTACAAACAAGATGAAATTTTTGTTGAAACCATTAACATTCTTGGTAGTAATATCAGACAAACGCACTCGTAAACAGAACATGATGAAGACGCACAGTTTATGAATTTGAGTGTTTGTACTGTAAATAAACTTTCGGAGGAGGAGGCCAGACTCCAAACTCAGTCTGTGAGTGTGTCTTCGAGCAAGAAACCGAATCTAGATCACCGCCCTGATACTGACCTGACCTCTGACAAAAGAGACCTTTGATCACATCCCCCATCATCAGACGTATTCACTGATGCGATCCAGACTGTCCCCACCCTATCTCGTCGCCACGTGACTTTTCCGCACCGCAGCCAAGTTAGTTAGTCAGCATAATGAAGGAGGGGGAGATTTAACAGGCTGAAAGCTGCTGCTGTTAGTGAGGAGGCTAAAAGTGAAATTTAATGGACTGTGGTCGCCGCAGGCTCTCCCAGGTGTGTGTGTGTGTGTGTGTTTGTGTGTGTGTGTGTGTGTGCGTTCAGGGTCAGTGAGTGGAATTTCCCCTCTGTTTGTGATCAGACGACGACGGGAGCAGAGGGGTTGGAGGGTGGAGGGTGGATGAGGAGGGGTGGGGGGGCGATGCACTTGTCTGCCTGTCTGCCTTCTCTCCGTCGCCCCTTGTGGTCAAAATCTGCACCCACAGGTTTGGGGAGGGTCGGCGTCCAGAACTGGCAGAGATCCCGAAAAGACATGCTCGGATTCTTTTTACCACACTTGTAGCGATGAATCACTGCTCCTTATTTAACCTCTGTGGTGGTTTTTGTGTCTGACCACGGCTGCAGCATCAACAGCGGCCACACCAACAGACTGCGGTGACAGTGAAATGCACGCTCTATTATTGATGTGGGCTGAAGTGTTTGCACAGGCCATTCATAAAGTAGACACAGCTGACGGACCGACGGGTGAATGACTCAGCAGAAGGAAATTTTGTCTGTCTCATAAATCTCTCCCCCCCAAATTTTTTTTTTTTTTTTTTTTTTTTGCTGATTAGATACGTTTGAAAGGCAGAGGAAGAGATTTTAGGTGTCTGGAGAGATAGACGAAATTCAGCCACAACAAAAGGTAAATCAGACTTGCGGTTGCTGCTGTTTTGCCAACGTGACCTGACTCACCGACGAATTAAAGAGGGCGAGGTCGAAAGGAAAGTGAAGCATAACAAGGAGGTCTATCTGAAGTCAAATCAGGCTCCAGTTTGTGTAAATTTTCGTCTTCAAAGTGCATTTTTACTTCAATTTTTTACCAAAATAAGAGTAAAATATAATAATTCTCTTTCTTTTAATTTACTTATTCTCTCTAAATTTGAGTTTTTTTTAAACAGAACTTGTATAAAAATGAGTCTACTTCTATTTATATGCTTGTTTCCTTCACTTTGTCTGCATTTATCTTTAATATAATGGAAATTATTTAATTTTTTTAGATAAAAGTCATGAATAAGCCTCCGTATAACATTATTTTCTTAATAATTTAATGCTTTTTCGTGTCTTTTTTTACGATTTCAACTTGCATCAGTGGACTTTAAACTCTTAAAATAAGTAAAGAAGGTCTGATGGGAGCAAATCATGGGATCAAAGTGTCTTTTCTTGGATTTTAGCGTCTGAATTTGAGCTTTTGACTTCTTCTAAATTGAGGTTATTGCAACAGGGCAACTCGAATATAGCTATTGAATATTATCCCTCAATAATACATCATGTAATAAATATACACTTGTAATAAAGTGACTTTTGAAGTAAATATCAAGAATTTTAGCATCAAAATTTGGTTTTCAGTTGCTGATCTAATGATTTGCTTCCATAGTTAAACCTTAAAGTTTACTTGTTAGCTTTCTCCAGAGCTTTTAAGCACATATTATGGTCTTCATGAGCACAGAAAAAGGTTTGCGCAGTCAAAATGTGGAGTTTAAGCTGTTTTGACATCGATCCAAAGAGCTTCTTTAGTTTTTTTTATGACTGATAAGTGACAACACGTCTTCAGCTCTACGACCAGAGTCCAGGAAACAGTTTTTACTTTGACCTGAAACGTGAGGAATTCCCGTCGTCGGATAGAAAACTGTGCTTTGACTACAGTTGTAGGAGTGAAGCAGAAAGAAAGAGAAAAAGCTGCGAAAAGTGATGGATGACAGAACATGTGTCTGCGGCTCTTAGTGCCAGCGTCGTGTTTACTTTACTCCTGCAGGTGTGGAATTCAACAGTGTGCAAGCATGGGAGGTATCAAACACACAATGACACAAGACGATGGCTTTAAATACACGAATGTACGCCCTGAAATACACCTCACACACACACACACACACACACACACACACACACACACACACTCACAATCAGCTGAAATATGTGTCCAGATTACCACCAACACTCTGTTCACACGACTGTGTCAAGGATCAAAAAAAAAAAAAGAAAGAAAAGCAAAGGAGTGAAGTTGCACCTCTGTTAGGGATACTTCCGTTGCTAAAAATAGGTCCGCTTTGGCAGCAGCGGTTGGCAGTTAGGAGAAGAAGTGCCAGGCGTTGTTTGGCACGGCGGCGGGATACGGTGAGGTAACCTGAGGTGCACTTTGGCTCAGTGGAAGAGGTCTGGTAGCTGAAAACAGTCTGCTATCTCGGCTCAGGTGGACTCAGACGTGGAGTTAGCCTGTCGTAACCATGGTGACGTGGCAATTTAAAGGAAAAGTCAGACGTAAAATCCTTTAGCGTCGTTAAAGTGCCTGTTTTTTTTGCTCGTTCTTGTTGATTGTTGGTGTCAGAAAAGAAGAGAAAGTGATCTGAAACGTTTATTCGGGTGTCGAATTTGGTGTTAGTTTCTCAGAAAATGGTGAAATAGAAAAGATGCACAAAAAGAGAAGAATCTTTCTTTCTTTATTTCTTTCTTTCTTTCTCATACACACATGCATATATACACACTTATACACACGGCAGTATTAGGGAGCACTTATTCTTTCACTTCAACCTATAGGGACCAACTGATCGGTTTACACTTCTTGTTCAGAGGAAACCTTAAACTACACTGGTGAAGCACTTAATGTGTGTGTGTGTGTGTGTGTGTGTGTGTGTGTGTGTGTGTGTGTGTCTGCAGGCCTCTGGGTAAGGGCAGAGCTATGTGATATGTGACAAGTTTCTTTGCTCTTCTGAGCCACATTAGCCGTATCTCAGATTTCTGCCCTCTCAAATATGAGCTGTAATTGCCGCCCTATTGTGGGCTATAAGACAAGCACACACACACACACACACACACACACACACACACATATACTCTCCACATACTGTAAATGTATATGTGTAATGTCTTTATTCTTCCCCTGATCCCTTCACATGCACACACACACACACACACACATCCCTCCAAGGTACAAAACAGAAATCACACCAGGTGAAACCAGATCTGGTTTTGGGGGTGTTTTTCTCTTTCAAGGGCTCCTCCGCTCCTCCTCTTCCATCTTTACCTCCCCCCTCTACCTCCTCCCATGTCCTCCTCCCATCACAAGATTATATTCACACCATCACTCCCACCTGTCCACCCTTACACTCTGCCTCCACTCTGGTATTCCTTCTCTCTTTTTATCCATTATCACATCGTCGATTCACCTCGTCCCCCTCCTGGCGAAGGCTGTTTAATGCACTGCAATCATTTACTATTTCTCACAGCTCACATGTCTAACAATGGCATTTTTGAGGAAGTTATATTAAAAAAAATAGCTTGTTTTCTTCATGATAAACCAAAAAAAAATGGCAAGTTAGCATGAATGTGTGGCATGAAGGGATGCAGTGAGAGGCTTCGGCATGAATTTGTCTCTCTTGAGCTCACTGAAGTGTCGGATAGTGACTGAAAACCAAGATATATTCCTTCCCTCGACATGTTTGATAGTAGAAATCTTGTTTGTTTGGTTTGCTTATAGGAATAAATCCACTCTTTTATTGTTTCCTGTTTGATTTACATTGATTAAAGTGAGTAATAAACCATAATGGGAGAGCAGTTAGTGAAAACGATCCTGCTTTTTGTCTCCTGTTGGCTCTCGTCTTCTTCTTCTGCTCATGCTCCATAAGCTCATGTTAACATTATGCGACACTAATGGATCCTCCAGTATTAGATTAGGCCTTTTATATTGTAAATATTAGCTTTAGCTCCATATGTCTTGCTGGATGTATTGCGCCTACTTTGCTACGCTAATCAAATCATAAATACTCCACTGCGGTTCAGGTATTGTCTCACTGAACCGCCGTAGTTTGTGGCGTAGCGTTATTTCTCTAATTCGTCAAACTCTGTCTAAACATTTCGTGGGTCAGATATAGAGTTCGCTCTATCAACACTCGAAAAAAATGGGGAAGTGATTTATCAGGAAAGATAATCTCGAAACAAGTGAAACAAGCAGATGTTGCACAATGAGATCAGTTGCAGGACGTAACCAGACCCAGATGCTCAAACAGAGATGTTTACTTGTAGAACCACAAATCCACCTGCATACAATAAAACAGACTGTAGCGATATTTCCAGTGTTTGGCCGAAGGGGGTTCAGTTTATAGGTGTATATATCATCGACTGCCAAGACACAAAGGATTAATTAACAATTGCTGCCTTTGTTTTGCTCTGCTGTCACTAAATCTTTTGAATCTTTGGAATTAGAGACAGAAAATATGTGCAGATATTTGCTTCTTTTTAAAAATTTCTGCAACATGCAAATGCATTTCTTCCCTGGTAACACCTAAAAACATATGAATATATCCTGTATATATGCAAAGTCAGTCAAAGTCGTCATTTCAGTCATTTTTCAAGGCAAATTCTCCACATTTTTATTGTTTTTATTCGTCGTATTAGACAGTATAGAGACCCCATCTCAGGTTTTCAAGGGAGCCTCGACCCTCTAACCAAAGTCAACACTGGGAGTTAATATGTGAAGCACTTCCGGTCTGCTATCCCTCTCATACCGTAGCATTAGCATTAGCTGCTGCTAGCTTACTCACAAGCTAGCATGAGTCAAACTCTTGTTACTTCCAGTCCCCAGGCAGAAATCTGGAGCGGTTTCAGTGGGTTTTTTTTGATGCTAGCTGCAACAGATATTCAGACATTGCAAACTTTCACTCATGACTAAGCTAAGTGTCTGTAGTCTTGTTTGTTTTCCACCAGATTTTCAAGAGGCCAGAGCAGTTTTTGTTTGCAGTTTGATCACCATAAATTCTATCCAGGTCAAAACAGGACCACTAGTCACCGAGTTTCCTATCAACAGCTGCTCTTTCCTTCCTTTCTCGGCACTTGTAAGGGTGTAATTTATGACTGATTTACACCTGAACACACACTTCATCTGCTCCGTCGACCACGCCGTGTTCTTCCACCCTCTTTGTCTGCGCTCTTGTCCGGACAGCGGCTCGCAGTTTGTTTTGGCTTCGACCTGAGTCTCTTTCTTTGTCTCTGTCTGTATTGACTGTAGATTTTTTTTGCTGCTGCTGTATACAACATCTCTGAGCCGCCGGATGACATCATAAATCTGGTGTGAAGTGGTAAGGTTTGCGCCAGTTTTGCCAGTGGGCAGCAGGCCGCCTTTCTTGGCACGCTCAGAGTTTAGGTGGTTTGTTCCAAGTGTGTCTGAGTCTTATGTTGATTAAATTTAGACTGCGCCGTCTATATTTCATCTCCGAGGGCTATAAAAGCGGTGATTCATCATTTCCAAGGGGCGATTGTCAAGGTGATGGAAAAACTTTGCAAGCCAGGGGGAATCCCGTTTTTTTTTATGGTTGCACCAATCGCCGAAAGAATTGTGTGATAGTCATAACATGTTCTCGTGTTTCCATGCTGTCATTGCCATTATGGAAGTCTCTGATTTTTTTGTTTATTTCTCTTTGGTGAGGTATTTCATGAGCTCAGTGAGGCTTAGAAATGAAGTATTTTCTCCCGCTTATGAGAAAAAAGGGTGTGTGTTTTTCTGATTCTAGATGAGTCTCTGCGATAACGCTGTTCTATATTTGGTGGTTTGAGTCTATTTTCATGCACGCGGAGTCGATATATAACGAGCAAACAAGAGAGAGAGAGAGAGAGAGAGAGAGAAACCAAACCCAGAACGGAAGCTCATATTCTGACGATGCGGCCGGACAGATAACCGACCTGGCCGGAGGTCTGAGGGTTGAGATGGGGGTCTAAAATTGGAACGGTAATAGACGTAAAGGGGGGGGGGGATCATGTGACCTCGGAGATCCCCCCTTGCGAGGTGACATTGGTGTTAGTTGTCAGGGAAATGATATTTCTGTTATTTGATTGGGTTGGCGCCTTCACATGTTATGACAGGAATCCTCGACCGGGTTTAGATCTAGTCTAGTCTAAATGTTTGTGCATTGATGACTCAGTTATCTTGACAACAAGGAGATAAAAACATACTTTTATGTCTTATGCTGTTGTTTTATAGTCACTGTTTTTCAAATTGGTGTCCAAGGAACTGAAGGTGAATGGTGCCAAGGCTCCAGTGAGGTTAACACTGCTACTGGTAACGACATCCATCCGTCTGTCATCTATCTATCGCTATAAAAAAATCAGTAAAATCACCTAAAATGCAATCCCTCTACTCTACACAACAAAACATTGCTTTAATTTAGCAGCAGGGTACTCCTAGTATTGCACTTAACCAACTAACTTGAAGATTCATCGACATTTGCTTGAGGTTTATGGACATGAAAAGAAGCCATTTGATGCATACATGACCTATAATTTAAAGGTCATTAGAAGAGTCGAGGCGTGTAGCGGTTCAGGATGGGTTATTAGAGAGGTAACAGAACGTTCTGGCATCGCAGATCAATGCTCCTCTTGCTGATAATATCTCCCTTTTAGAGATACACTTAATGACCTGGGCAGGGCTGAAATAACAGGACCTGAGGATATACTACATAAACCTGCACCAGCGCTGCTATTAGCAAAAAAACATGTTGCTTATCTCCCGTTGTGTGTGTGTGTGCATGCCTGTTCTCGCCCCGGTTCATTTTGTTATTAAAAGGCATGATAAAATTGCTAAATTCCCCCCCTTAAGTCTCTAATTATGTTCATGAAGGAATAAAAGAGAGGGGGTAGAAAGGGTGGGGGGGTGTATAGTAAGGGAGAGAGAGCCAACTAGGCTTGGCAGGTTAAGTCTTAATCCTGTCTAATAGCAAAGTTTCTGTTCGATCATGACTGCAGAATCCTTAGCCAGAGGACAGAGAGAGAGAGAGAGGGATCTGTGTGCGTAGGCAGCAACGAACACAGGCTTTTACATGCATGCGAGTACAAATTTCTGTTTGTTGTACATGTGTTTGTGGGTACACTACTGGTGCGGCTGCAACAAACAGTTATTTTCATTGTCGGCTAATCTGTTGTTGTGTGATTAATGGACGAATAATGAAGTCTACACTTAGACTAACAATGCAAAACCCCCGAGTGGCGCTTTTGCTCCAGACTGAAATATCTGCAACATCTAACAAGACGGATTGCCGTGATATTTTTTGCAGACGTTCACGGTTCATCGATGATTCATCCCGACGACCTTCCTTTTTTCCTGTAGCGCCCAACATGAGTGAAACGTCTTAGCAGCTTTTGTACGAAATGCCATGAAATCTGGTTTATGTTTCCCTCCGGATAAGAGTTTCCCTCCAAACTTTCATCATCAGTAATTAGCTTAAAGCCCCGCAGAGCTGTCTGCTGTAGGCTGTAGGCTCTTGTTGCTTGATAGATGACTTAAAGGGGATGTGTCATGCACATTTCCAGGTCTATATTTATATTCCGGGGGCTCTACTGGAGTATCTTTGCGTGATTCGCAGTTTAAAAAAACTCTTTATTTATCTTATTCTGGCTCTTTATGCAGCACCCTCAGTTCAGCCTCTGTCTGAAACAGGCCGTTTTAGTTCCTCCTCCTACGTAAAACAAACTATAGTACTCTGAGTTTGCGTCTTTTTAAGAATCTTTACTCGAAATATAAACTTCACAAACACATACGTACATGTTTGAGGCTGAATCACATCTGAAATATGCAAGTGGACGACACAAACAACACATGGAACAAACTTATCTGACGTCAACCAAACCATTCAGAGCAGGATGAAGCCCTCGCTTTTGACTTGCAGGGAGTATTTTACATACATTTACCTCAAGTTTTGGGACTTCCGCCATGTTTAACATTGACTCCCGACATTATAACAGCATATAAATGAAAGAAAAAGCATTTTATACCACCTATGTCGCAAGTACAAGTATTTTGTGCGTGTTGGTGTCGGAGTTTTCTTGTTAAAAGCTGTTTTGAGTCGTGTGTTGTTGCAGTCAAGGTATCAGGTATCAGGTTTTGTGCAGGACGCACACAGGTGCACTTTCTCTGCATCTTAAATTACCTTTATATTCAGCTGCCAGTTACATTCTTGTGTCACGCTGATGTCAAAGGTAGCTGTGATCTTTGTGATTTTTTTTTTTCTGGCCGATGCAAAGACCTCATTGGTCGGGGAAGAATTTGCATGTTAGAGGTGAGCAAGTTTGAACTCTGACAAAAGATAACTCGATACATAATAAGTTGATAACTGAGAAACATGGAGGGAAAGGTTGTTGTTTTTTTAAATGCACATCTGTGTGTGTTTTATTTCATGTGTCAACAGGTGAGCTCTAAGCGATCCAAAGTGATTCATGACACATTATGAAGTAGAATATGTGTTGATTGGATCAGATTTCGCATACCTTATAATTCATCATCCACTTGGGATTTGATCCAAAAGCAGCTGTAGCTGTGTAGAAACAGGTAACTTTTTTTTTTTTTAACTAATCACAGAGATTGTGAGGTTTTTACCTTCCAGTCATTTGGATAAGTCCAAAAATTACACTCGGTCCAATGTTAGTTCTGAGCTTTGCTTGCAAGTGAAATGCTGTATGGTTTGTAGTTGTCTTCAGTGTCAGGGGGGGGATGCGGCGTTTGGAAGGAGCTTAGCTCTCTAAATCTTAAGTTTATTTTGACTTTGACGAGAAAGCCACATTATACAGAAAGTTTGGATCCAGAGACTGTGATATTAAAGTATTTCACAACGTTAACTCAGTCTCAACATGATTAAAAGATTGGGATTTAGCAGAGAGGAAAGTTTCCATCATGCACTGCCTGTTTACCGTCTGCTTACACGCGGTGCAGAACGCATCTGAGAGGGATTTAAACGCATGACTACAGATGTCATATAAACTGTTAAGTTAAGGGACCATATCAGGGTTTTTCCAAGTTTATGTTTTCAACTGCAAAACATATGTAATTTACCGTCTGATGACCTTTTTCAGAGTTTCTGGAAGCGGTTACTTAACTTCAGGACAGCCATTGGTTTCCATGAATTTTCTGTAAGATATGGAAATTAATTTGCAGACTGTGGAAGCTTTCTAGAACAAATTTGCACAATTGTTTTTTGTTTTTTTTTGCAAATGTCCATACTTTTTACATGGTTTTGCATGATTTATGTGTTTTGCATTGATCGAGAAGTGAATGGAAGCTAATGGCTGCATGGAAGATAAGAAAAATACACTCAAAAAGCTGAAACCATGCAACATGACTGGTAAATTGTTTTAAAAAAGCATGCATGAGTTTAAGAAAAACATTCAAATCTCTGGTATATTGCTTTAAGAATCAACAGAAATCTTGGAAATCAGCTCTTTTTTAAACATTTACACCATAAAAGTCTTTTAAATGTTGCACAGAACGTCTTTGAAGCTGCTTTTTTTAAGTTTAAACAATGCATTGAACATAAAAATGTCTACTGCATCTCTGAAAAGCCCTTCCTCAGAGGTTTATACACTTTATTGGCTACCGACAGTGCTTTACTTTATTTACTCTTGCAGCAACGTCCGACATGTTGGTTATATGCAACGCCCTGTTTGGGAACATTTTAGCGCCACAAATTTCCGCTGTCTGGCCAAGTTATAGAAGACCTGACTCCAGCTGGGTGGCCCAGTCGAGGGAACACACACACACACACACACACACACACACACACAGAAATGTACGTGAGCTTGTTTTTAAAGTACACAAAGCATGCAGATGGGCTGAGACACAAACATGCATTCAAAAAAAATCTGACAGTTTTGCTTGTGCCTCCAAATGTTCACGAGTGTGAACACAAGCGAGGTGTTTCTATACAATCCATACTGTACATCGATATATATATATATATATATATATATATATATGTATACACACACACACACGCACATACGCAGCATGGAATAAACAGAAGTAAACGAGGAACGCTGGAGGCCCAAACACAGCTGGTTAGTCTCCCGCGGTGGATGTCAGGGTCACAGATGGACCAGGAGAGGAAGAGGAAGGATGTGATGAAGGGGAGCGAGAGAGGAGAGGAGAGGAGAAGGGAATGAGGGTCGAGGTACGATAAGAGAGGACTGGATAAGGAGGGGAGAGTTTTAGAGAGAGAGAGAGAAGAAAGAAGTAGGGAGGAAGAACGGAAGACAAAACAGGGAAGAGATGTGATAAAGAAAAAGGGAGGGAAGCCAGATAAGAAGGGAAGGTCATATTTTTTTTTATTTTATCTCCTCTCTACCTTTTCTTACTCTCCTCTTTTTCTCATCCTTTGCCTTTTTTTTTTTTTAACTCCCATTCCTCTTGTTTTTATCCCTTCGTGGTCAAGTTCAGGTAAAGGTGAGATCTTAATCGGCGTGTCCATTGGTTTCGTGTTGTGCGACGACACTCTTGATTGACAGGACGGTCGTTCTGTCGGAGTGAACGCCGCCTCTCCCGTCGGTTTCCCCCGTCCTGGTTTGACAGGGTGTGGATTTAACAGATTCCTCTGCAGTACTTAATGTGGTAAGGGACGCAGGAAGGGTCAGTTTTAGGTTTTAAAGCATGTTCCTCTTGTGCAACATCTAAAATTCAAAGCTGCACTCATCAAAATGTTTGTATGTATTGTGCTCTGTAAAGAATTTTAGGGTCTTTGAACTCATTATTTTTGGTTTCACAGCCCATAAATTTACTGTTTTGGTTCAGAAAACAGACAAAGTTAGCGACTAGCTTGTGAACGCAGCAGCTAAAGAGCCAAATATTTCCTCAAGACTTGTTGGAGAGCTAAAAAGAGAATTAATAGTGGACTTACATGTTGCTAGAAGCTCCAAATGAATGCTAACGTTGCTAACGTTGCTGTGGAAACAGGCAACTAACAAAAAAAAGAGTTTGCTATAACAACTATATAAGACAACAATGTCAGTTTTGTGTTTACATCTTGTTTCTCTGCCCCCCATCTTTTACCTTTGGATTGGTTTTTCTAGTCATTTTTAAGCAAAATAAGTCATAAGTGCATTCCCATGATCATAAATGGAGTATTTGTGGGTTTTGTACTGGATCTCGAGTCTCATGCTGGGCTTTTAGGTGACTGTGACGGGCATTTTTCACCATCGTTTGGTGTTTTATAGATATTTTGGTGCATTCTTGTCCCTTTTTTCCAATCTGAAGATCACACATTCCTTCTATATCACGACCCTCGCCTTTCTAACCTTAAAGCAAACCACCAGCATCACGTTAAAAGTGAGGAATGCTATAACATACAAAGCACAAGAAGCTTTATCTTCACCGTCCTGTCACATCATGCAATGTTGTCTCGGCCATATTGCTAAAGAAAACATTAGTATGTACCCTATACAGGGTAACCCTAGACTCAACCTTCATCCGGATAACATCAGCAGACCCAATAGGAATGAACGGGCAAGTCCAGACGTCAGCCGGTACCCACAAGCTGCCACTCTCACGTGTATGAGCTGCAGGAGGCTTTAAGCACAGACAGGCATTACAGGAGGCTTTTGAAAGTCTAATTTAGGCGTACGTACATGGAAGTGTTTGGACAGTAAAGTATGAGCAAACAGCGGAGATTGATTGGGGAACATTAGCCGAGGCTGAAAGACGCACATCGCCGGTTAATGCCGGGATGACAGAATGAAAGAAAGGATGATGTGTGTGAACACATGAGTTCACGCAAACAGGCGGGAATGTGCCTGTCCCGTCACGTTACTGTATGTCGGTGAATGTATGCAAATTATGAGCATTGTGGCTTTTTGTCTGAAGCGCTTTGTAACCCTGAACAAGATACACGTTCATTTAGCTTCACTTTAACCTCACTTTAAAGGGACAAGTCACCAAAATTTACAAAAAAATTTGCACCAATGTGATGATGAATGTTTTGTTTGTGCTGCTCGAAATGTTGAGAAATTACTTTTGGCTTTTGTTGTTAACAGTTTCCAGACACATCGCTGTTCTGTGGATTATAAAGACGTAGATGTTTTTGTATTTGACTTTATTAAAAGTAGCGTTTTAATGTTTTCAGCAGCACAAACATAATTTTATTCACTTTCCTTGTAAGGTGCAACAGCAGCAGGAATCTCAGAGACGGATTTATAATAAATCTTAGCGGATAAATCTGGAGAAAAATATGTTTTTTGGTTGTTTTTTGGTGAACTGACCCTTTACTTTAAATCCTGTAAGGCAGCCAGTCCTAAAATAGACGTGCAAAATGTCTGACTTTGCATAATTTCTTGACTAACAATCTCACCACAAGGTCTATTTAGCAGGTGTTCTGCAGCTTTCGGTTATGTTTCACTATCTTCTTCAGCACATGGAGATAACTGGCGAACTCCATCTGCTGAGGACGAGAGTGCGATGTGATCGAAAGCTGCAGAACGGCTGCTGAATCGAGCTTTTTTTGTGCTGTTTCGTGATGATACTACAGAGCAAGAACAAGGACGCACACACACACACACACACACACACACACACACACACACACACAGGTTGTGTTTTAGTGGGTGTAAGATAATGAGATGATCAAGTAGCTCTCACACTTTGAGAGCAGGATTTCAGCTCGTTTGTCCTCTTGGTCCTGGTTTTAAGTTTTTTTAGACTAGTCTTTGTTGTCGATGGGAGAGTGTAGTCATGAGTGTGTGTGTGTGTGTCTGTGTGTGTGTGTGTGTGTGTTGTACTTCTATCTTTGTGAGGACCAGTTTCAGACACCATGAGTGAGGACATATTTGGAGAGTGGTTCAGTTTTGTCTGGTCTTTCTTGGCGCATCACGTACTGTAACTCAGAAAAAAACACACACGCAAAAAGAGACAAAATACGAAGCGAACGAAGGAAAAGTCTTCAACTTATTTGACTCCACATGTGTGAAGCATTTAGAAAGAAGTCCTGCAAAGTGAGAAAAGACAACCGAACACAGAAAAACACGACATAGAAATAGAAAAAAAAAGCCCTGCAGGTACAGAAAAGTGCTGCAAATTTTAAAAAAACACAACCAATTACAGAAAAACATTGTTTTTTTTTGTATTTGGTTGTGCTTTCTCACTTTTTTCATGGTCTTCCTCTGCATGCTGCACACAGTTTTAAGGTTTGTTGCCAGTCCCAAAGATAAAAGTGGTGACTCATGCGGTGTTATACACGTGTTTACACATCCACATACACGTGTCCTACTGCATTTACATCTTGTTTACCCCCCCTTTCTAATAATTCTTCATTGTGTTGCTGCGCCCACCTCTCGTCCTCTTCCCTCTGTATCTGTACACCACATCACACAACGCCCCCCCCTTCTCTCTCTCTCTCCCTCGGGGCGCTGGCTTAGCATCTGTTTGCCCGTATCATCCTTCACTTTTTAACGCTGGGTGTGGACAGTGCAAATTGAGCGAGGATCAGCGTCTGAGCACATCTCTTCCTCGCTCAGGTAGGAGGCAGGATTATGTCCCCGGGACAATGGATCTCAGGGGCCAATAACAATCGGGAGGCAGCTCGCTTTAACTAAGCGTAACTTAATATAGAGTGAGAATCGACCTTTTTCTGTTTTTCTTTGTCTTTTTTTTGGAGTTCCTTTAAAGGACCAGTGTGCAAGATTTAGTGACATCTAGTGGTGAGATTGCAGATTGCAACCCTCCCCTTACAGTGGCTGCATAAAAGGAGCCGGTGTTTGGTTTGTCCGTTCTGGGCTACTGTAGAAACATGGCGGCCTCAGTGGATAGGGGGACCAGCTCCCTTTGTAGATATAAAAGGCTCCTTCTAAGCTAACAAAAACACAACAAGTCTTATTCTCAGGTGATTATACACTAATTAAAACATACTTTTGAATATTACGTTCTGTTTCTGCCAGGTTAAATCTCACACACGGCTCCTTTAATGCTTCTATTTTTGGTTTCTTCGTCTCTTTTAGCCTCTTTGCCAAAAAGTTTAATTCGAGCTGCTCCCTCTTTTCTTCCACACTTTTTCTAACACTCTTCATTTCCCTTTCTCGCTGCCTCCATTAACCTGGATTTCTCTCTCTCTCTCTCTCTCTCTCTCTCTCTCTCTCTCTCTCTCTCGCCCTCCTTCTGTCACTGTGATTAGAGGAGTCGAGGAGATCAGAGGGAAGAAAGCAGGACTAGCACCACTGACCTTTCCCCTCCTTCCCTTTCTCTCTCTCTCTTTCTTCCTGCTTTGTGCCAAGCTCTCTTTCTCCTCGTCGTGTACGTTTTCCTCTCTCTTCCTTCTCCATCGTGTTTCTTTTTTTGTTTGTAGCTTTGATGGTTGTAATTAACGCTTGACCTTATTTATTTTTTGTCGTGTTTCATGTTGTAATCTTTGCCCTCTACTTGTCAGCTTCCACTACTACAGTACAGTACGCTCACTGGTTTCTGTCCACTTTACGTCCTTAAATAATAATAATATCATAAATGAATATATATGATGTATATTTTCAAATAAATAGCGTTGCACGATAGAAGAAAGGAAGGCTGTTGGAGCTACTGATGCAAAAAGAGTCATGTTTGTTTGAGCTCCATCATCTCTTGTCTCTTTATCTCTGTAATCTATTTAGATATTATATATTTTTTAACATATGCAAACAATACCATAAATAATGGAGCATTTACTGTTGCATTTTTGTGTAAAAATATGAGCAATATGTGCATGATTTTATTACTTATAGGAGTTATTAGGTTAGATTGCACTGGCTGCATCGAGGCCTCAGATAGTTTATTCCTTATTTCCTATAGAAATAAGGAAAATCAGCAGTCTGGAGCAAAAATTATTGGTTGATCAATCAATTAGTCAATCTATAGAACAGTAATTGGCAACATTTTGATAATTAAATAAACATTAAAGTTATTTTAAAACCAGAAACATGACATTTAAAGACTTTACTTTGTGTTTTAGGGAATTTTTGACTACTGTATTATTCAATAATACATATTCTATATAGACTAAATGAGTCATAGAGGATAAAATACTCAGCAGATGAATCTAATTGTCAATTACACTTAACTAAATAGAACATATCTGGCAAAACATGAGTTTCTGTTGTTAAATATTACATTGTTTGCAACATTTGCTGCTTAAAGTTGTTGAAAGCGAAACATAAACGCACCATATGAGTCAATATATGTATAAATAACCTGATTGGCTGCTAAAATAAACTCTGAACACCTGTTGCAGATCATGTGATGAGTGAACTGAAGGATGTTGAAGCAGAGTAGATTCACTGTGTATGAATATAATAACGATATATCATTAAAGCCGTCTCGTTGACCCTCTTGTGATAAATATTCCTCAGACACACACCCTGCGTTCCCAGGCCCTTTTTATACTGGGGTTAGATCTGGACTAGACCGGCACATGATCCCCTACAGGGGTCCCCGGAGGGTCCTTGACCTTCCTTAATATGAAGACACATTCACACAACCGCACACAGACTAATACGCCCCGCACTCCTCGTCGCATTTAAGCTTTGACCTGCACACTTTCTCCTCATCTACCCTCCTCGTCCCCTTAACCTCCATCAGACCCCAGCGGCCGACACCTCCTCCTCTCCCTCCACGTCTCTCTCCACCCCGCCGGCACCCTTTCAGCCACTAATCACATTGAAATACCAGCCGTGACCTTTGAGTTCGACCCCCGAAAAGACCCCCACCACCCCACACACCCCTACCTCCTCCCTCCTCCCAAAGCGCGGTCCCATATGATACATCTTATACTCACAAGTGCTCGATTCATTATCTGCGAGTCCAAATGTTTCAGAAGACAATTTAAAAACATCTCGCCGCACGACGCGGTCCGCCAGCCTCCCGCCGACGGGTGAGGAGACGTTGTTGTGAAGCTTTTAAGAGCCTCTCGTATTTATGAGCTTCTGCCAATCACACGTCGGCTTATAAAAAAAAGCTCTCTCTGCTGCTGCTGCTGCTTATAAAGTCTAAAAAGCGCTGCGTGATGTTTGGTAGATATGTCAGGAATGCCACCCTGAACACAAGAGGTCAATCCGCAGTTCACTCGGAGTTTATAAGCTACAAACGCCGCGCGGGGCTGAGTTTGTTGACGGTGCGTAAAGATGCGGACACCGGAGTCAAATCTGTACATTTCTGCATGAGCGACCTCTTTGTAAACATCTGTCTTCTCCTCTCTCTCCTCCACCTTTGCGTCGGCGCTTTGGAGCGTTTTCTACACACGCCATAAAGTTGGAAGTCATTCATTCATGAGATTTGTTAAAAAACATCTTGCGGACGTGTCGGCATGAAATCCTCTCAATCCTGTTAGAGAAAACAACAAACATCCCACAGGTCAGAGTCACATTATGAATGGAGTCATGTAGAGCGCAGGGCTTCCCCGGGGCTTCTGTTTGATCACTGGCTCTATTCTTTCAGTGAGAAGAAGTCGGACTCTGGTTGTAGTTAAAGCTGGTTTGAGTGTCTGTTATTAATCAGGAGGCCTGGAGGGAACGCTCACACACACTGAATCATCTGTCCTACCCAAAAAAAAAAAGACATTTTCATCCTTAAACACTCCAAATCAACTAATTCTTCTCTTTCAAGCTGCAGCAAATCTGCCAACTTTTTCACTGAAGCACCTCAACTATCTCCACATGACTCACAGCGTTGTTACCTGAGCCTCTTTGTGCTCATCCGCCTCTGTTTTGTCTCTTTGTTTGATTGTTTATCAAGGAAGCATTTCGCTCTTTTGCAGCGACATGCCTTTCGATTGCATTTCATTTTTTTTCGTTCCAGCTTGGAACGGCGGGATCAGGGATATATTTGCAAAGCATTAACTGTAATCTCTCTCTCTCTCTCTCTCTCCTGTGTGTGTCCGCAGGGTACCAAGTCTGACGAGCCATGTGCAGGCCTGGACTGCAGCGGAGGATGCAAGTGCAACCCGGAGAAAGGCAGCAGGGTGAGTCACGGCTCGCCTCGGATGATGATGATGATGATGATGATGCCATCTTGGCTCTCGTTTAAATCCTTTTCACCTCTCTTGTTCCGTGCTTAAAAAATCACAGCTCATCAGTTTTTCCACAATAGATCATGAAAGGGCAACAAAATGTGAAGGTTTTACACACACTGGCTCAATATTGACCCAATTTAAGTCAATACAGCAACATGATACTGGGTTAATGTTACCCAGAAAGCCACCCAACACTTGTTTTGACCCAGTTTTAGTGTCTGTTGGGTTATTTACCCAAACTAAAGCTTGCTATAATGCACTCCTTTTAAACCTGCTTGTCACAGTTTGCTATTGACACCTGGTTTTGTATAAATACCAATGAATTTGTGACTATTTTAAGCTAAAACTTGAGCTTGGTGTGTCCAACTCTGGACTAAAACAACCATATTTTAGTTTTCGTTTAGTTTAACCCAACAGCACTATAAAAAAAAATAACACTAACACTGGGTTAATGTTATCCAGAAAGCCACCCAACACTTGTTTTGACCCAGTTTTAGTGTTTGTTGGGTTATTTATCCAAACTAAAGCATGTTATAATCTCGTCTTTTTGAGCTTGCATGTCACGGTTTTTGCACAAGAAGCAATACATTTGCAAAAAACTTGAGCTCAGTGTGTCCAACTCTGGAACAAAATAACTTTATTTTAGTTTAGTTAAGTTTAACGGAACAATAATATAAAAAATAACACTAATAATGGGTCAGAACAGCAGGTTGGTGCTGGGTAAAGTTGACCCGGTGTGTATCAAAGGTTCTGTTTACACAGTTTAATGTAAGTTTTGGTTGCTTTCATTTTATAATTAACCACTCAGGTGTTTTGAGTTATTAAACATAATGTTTTCATATCCCAACGACAAGTCAATTACCTCGTCTTTTTTTTTTTTTGAAGAAGAAGAAAAGCGATGACCTCAGCCAGTCTTTCCATCACACGACTACCCGCATTAACACCCGCAGACTAGTCCACATATATCAACTCTGTCAGTCTGATGCATGTTTCAACAGTCCTTATCTATAGTCTGCATTGTGATATTTGATTCCTCCAGGCGAGAAATCAAACACACACACACACACACACACAATAAACAGTGTCTTCAGGCGAGGAACTCATTTTCTTGTCACTGCTGCCGTGAAATTAATGTCAACTGCCGTCTGTTAGGAGATGTTGGCACGGAGTGAGGCAACTCGCTCATCGACGGATGACTCTACAGGCTACGTGCTTATGTCAGTATGCACAGAAACATTTACAAACACAGCTGTTAACACTTCAGTTGTGACAAACAGCTTAAGAGGGAAGTTTCGCAAGGTGTTTTAAGTCGATACAAACCTGCTGGATCGATATAAATTCCTGCACGCTGACTCGTGATGAAGGGACGAAGGCTGCAGACGTATAAGTGGAAGGATTTCTCTTTTTCCTTCATTATTTCAAGAGGCATATGTGAAAGTAGTTTGGCCTCCCTGACTTTTTTGTGAACTCTCATGAGGGTCAGGCTGATGTCTGAGTTTGCTGTTGTTGCTGATATGCGTCTAAAAAACAAATCAAATAAGAGAAACATCATGTAAGTGAGACTATACAGATGCAGCAGTGAGATTTATAGTAGTAGAAGTGAATCCTGCATTAAAATCTGCCTTCAGGAGCAGCTGATCAACACGAAAAGATTCATTTTCATACCTAAGATTTCAGTTTTAGCATCTTTTGCTTCTGAAAACATTGAAATAATGTTGAATTTTTCTCATTCTGGAGACTTTTGCTTATAAAATATGAGCTTAAACCTGCATGAACAGATCATTTGGCCGCTTGGAGGCAGCAGAAACAAGCTGTGAACACGACACTGACACATCATCACCTTTTTAATTCTCAATTTCAGCTCAGTTTATTTACAAAGAGTCAAATCACAATAAAAGTCAGGGGGACAGAGAAGCAGAACGATAACAATAATAGTAGTAGATATCTGACTAGCAATAACAAATCGCAGTAGCAAATAGCTAAAGAAGGACATCCCCGCGGCGAAGGTTCACAGTCCGGATCCTGGGGTTTCCTGCGGATGAGAAAGCGAAAAAAAGCTCCAGGAAAGAAGCCAAGTTAGTAACATGCATTCATGGTACATGAACAGATGCATAGAGATGAGGAGGAGGAGAGAGAGGAGCTCAGTGCATCACAGGAACTCCCCGTTTTAAACTCACACGTTGAGCTTGTTAGCAAACAGTTGCTAATTTCCACATCCAGCAGTTACAGCGGAGCATTATCGTTCATTCAGAGTCGTGTTTCTGTCCACCTGGTGAATTTAAGTCCAATATTCACTCTCCTTTTTTCCTTTTTAGATCTCTAGCAACTACCTGAGGGAAATATCTGGCTCTTCTTTGCTAAATACTCCGCTGTGTTCATCAGCTAATCGCTAACTGGGTCTGTTTGCTGTTTGGTGTCGAGCAGGTGGTGTACGGTGGCTTTTTAAAGCTTTTTCTCTAAAAATAACTGCCTGCTGCGGTTGGAAACAACACCATGAGAGCTCTGAGAGTGAACTTAGACAGTAAATCTGCAGCCGGGCAGCGAAATAATGAGCTGAAACTCAATATAAAGTTGTGCTACTATTGATAAAATGATGAAAAAAACCAGTGTAAAACAAACCTCTGACTAAACCAGACTAACCGTAAGCTGCACACTGTTGCTCGGTCTCTTTCAGCCTCTATCCAAACAACAATTACTGTCTGACACAGAAGCCTACACTTACTGCCTGCCTACTGTACGCCACTTTAGGTAAATAACATAGCGACGACCGCCACATTACACCCAAGTACCTGTAGGTAAATGATATAGCTCAGGTAATACCACCTACCTCTGTACAGGCCTCATACTGGGCCCAAATGACACAGCTGTAGCTATATTACCTTCTTTAACTGTTATTGTTGGGAGCCGTTTAAGTGGTAAGGTGGTTATTTGTCTCTTTTCAGTTTTACTTTTGTACTTACAGGTCGGCTCACTGAGGCGTGTTCTCGATCATGGCTGTTAAGAGCCTCGAGGTTTACGTCGGTGTTTGTGCACAATCAGGGACTCCTGACTGTAAAGTGAGCGAGGAGAAAATTGAGGGGGGAAAAGAGTAGTTAATTCTTGTTTTAAAACACACAAAAAAAGTAATTGTGATGCTTAGTTTTAGAGAAGAGTAAACAGGAATTCAGTTACACCCTGTAGACAGTCTATACTAAAAAAAAACGGCTGGCAAGTTTGGGAAAAAGTGGAAGATTGATGGTCAAGAAGAAGATGCAAAGTGCCCTCTGTGGTTGGTTGTGAGATGATTTTGCTACAGGGGACGATACCAATCAATCAATCAATCAGATTTTATGTATATTGCACCTTTAATACAAGTCAAATGCAAATTAAAGTGCTTTACAGGTGACTGACGAACACACAGAGGACGGTAATATGGATGGAAAGTATACAAGTAAAATAAAATTAAAACAAAGTGACTCGTAAAATGTGAAAAACAATAATATAATAATATCTTTATTTATGCAGCACCTTTTAAAAACAAAGCAAAAACAGAACAATGTAAAGCAAAAGACATGAAACAGGAAACAATAACAGATCTGACATAAAAAAAGATGGAGGTCAGAGACAAAGAGAGACAATGAGGAAATGATAAAAAGTTTAAAAATAAAAGATGATTAAAAAACAACATCACATAAAAGCAAGTCTGTAGAAATGGGTTTTAAGAAGTGATTTAAAAGAAGTTACTGAATCTGCAAGCCTTATATCCTCAGGCATAATAATAATAATAATAATAATAATAATAATAATAATAATAATAATAGATAATAGACAGGAAAATAATCCCTTACTTAAAAGAATTAATTAATAAGACCAATAAATTTAAAGAGAACAGTTAAATAGAATAGATATTTAATGTAAAACAGAATAAATAGATGACAATAAAACGGTAAAATGTCAATAAAAATACAGGTAATATCATAATAAAACCATAAAATTAGAAGGAGCTACATACAAGCCGGGTGGTTACATTTAAAAATATCAACGTCCTCTCATTATTATCATTTAACTCTATTCATTCATCTCCGATCAACAGAAATGTTTTGTCCACCTGTGTTTGCGACAGGTGCAGCAGTGGAGAAAAAAGGAAAAGCCTCCTGTACGCTGTCTCTACTTGCTCGATAAAGGACCGAAACGTTTCGTATTATTAAAACACATTTGTTGAACAAGTGAAGACAGTGTGCGGACGTCTTCTCCTCTTTTTTTTTCAGTGAGTATCTATTAATCTGATCGTTAAGTAGTGATGGACGTCCACATCTTTCTTCCGACATGTTAAGTTGACAACGATATAAAAGAGTGAGAAGCAGCAACAAAAGCCGGAACAAGTGTCGACTTAATTAATTGATCGATTACCAGATTTTTATTTATTTATTTTTTTTGTCAGTTTACTTTCTGTCAATCAAATCGGTGCAGAGGTTCAGCTCTATTTAACCGGTGAGCTAAACGCAAATATGTTGAAACAAGCAGGGATTTCTTAGACACCTGGCACTTTTGCATTGTCTCTTTACTCTGTCAACATACTTTAGATGATTAAAAAAGAAAAAAATCTTCCATTTTGAAGTGAGTAAAAGTTTCCTGGGATCACTGGGACACACTGGATAGAGAGAGAGAGAAAAAAGAAAAAGCCAGACGTGACACGCTCTAAAACATTCTCCTCTAATTATCTCTCTGTACGTCGAGTTTGCTTTGGACCAGAATCAATCGTTGAGTCAGTTTCACCTGCGCGACTCCAGATGATGTTCGCTATTGGAAACGTCTCATGCTAAAAAATAAAAGGACGAATCGCGCAGGAGCCGTGTCTGCACGAAAAAGCCTTTGGCACCTCGAGCAGGAAAAAATAACAAACGTAACGAGATGAATCGAACAGTGCATAAATGCCATCTTGTGTGATTCTGGTGATGCTCTGTTGATCCCCGAGGGCTGAACTTTTGTCATTTTTGCCGTTGCCTGTCAGAGCTCAGGATCATCTGGTTTTAAAGTTCACCTCTTGAAGAGATCAATCATTGGAGGGGATAGACACAGAGAGAGTGTAGATGGTTGCCGTGCAGGTGCAACTGATGTTTCTGTGCAGATATTTTGCTTAAAGAAAAAATAAAATGTTTCTTAGAGTAGATTCATATCTACTGAGTTAGTTTTTAGATGTATGGATAGAATATTTCCTGTGCAGAAAGGGAGTAAATGCACAGTTAAAACACAGTAAAAACACAAAGTTAAAGGCGCAGCCAGTTAGCTTAGCTTAGCTTTCATTCTCTAAATTCTCCTTGATTAAAACAGTCAAGCCTTTTATAAGAATAATTCGACATTTTGGAAAATTCTCACTGAGATTTAGATGATTTCTCTCGTCGATAATAAGCGAATAGGAGTAAATCTGTTAAAGAACCACAAACACAGACTGTTTTAATCAAAGAAAAGTTAGAAAATGAAGCACAATGGAAACTTTTGAGAAAAAAAGATTCAAAATCTGAACTCTGTGGTGGGTATATATAAGTGAAACTAATTAAATTAACACTAAAAAACGACTTAATTGCATCAACAAGATGTTACAAGTAACAAGAATGTTACAATCAATTATGAGCCAATTAACTAACAAACTATGAACTTTCCATTCCTATCACTCATATTTAAGTGTAGTGTAGTTTTATATAGTTATCGCCATATAAAAGAAAACAAGTACACATTTTATTTACCAGCATCTGTGCCAATAACTCTTCGGGGCATCACAGACTGGAACACAGTGTGTTATACATTGAGGTTGAGGGCAGACTTGGCAAGCTAAGACTTTAAAAAAAAAATAGAAGCTGCCAAGCCCAATAAATGTGACGGGAACACAAACCGTGATAGTGGGAGTAACAAACACGCCTCATGTCAATTTTATGTTCTTGAACAGGATAAAGAAGCTTGTAACAACTAGATTGACAAGGCTTCTCTCATCATCTGTAGCTCTAAATCCGTCGCTGATGCCTGAGGAAGACCTCAGACCCCCTCCGCCCCCCCTCCCAACACAAACACACCAGAGACACAATCCAGACGCTGTGTGTTGGCTTTAGTTGGTTTTAAATAGCCAGAGGGCTTCAGTTAAAGTCCTGGGACTCTGTCTTAAGGTCTGTGTTAACATGTGTGTGTGTGTGTGCATGAAGCTTTACTTAAGTCTTTCCTGGCTTTAATAAATGTGTCATATTGAATCCATTAGATCCAATAACATCCGCTCCCACTGGGTGAACCTCAAAGGTCAAAGGGCAGTATTAGGGATGACAGGCAGGATAGTTTGTGTGTGTGACTGTGTATGTGTGTGTGTGTGTGTGTGTCGGGTCAGGAAGTGTGTGCTTCATTTAATTTGGTCGGAGTCCGTCTGTGTCAATCAGAAACAGAGAGAGGACTTCCTAGCTTTGTCAAGATGCCAGCGGGATCAGCTCAACATTTTCTGTCACATGCTGCAGTAATCAAATTGTTTCTGCAGCGATTACATCTTCAATCCGGGATTTAACATCCTAAGTGAGGGTCTTACTAAAGAAAACATCCCCCCCCCCTCCTTATATAAGACAAAATACATTTGACAACAATCAGAGATTCATCATCATAGCTGTCCCTTAAATACCTCTGGTCATCTGGTCATCTTTCTAGACGTAGGTGAGAATTCAAAGAGTTAAATTCATTCAAAATAAACTCAAAATATAAAGATTTTTTTGATGTTTGCTCCGATATTTCAGTGTGTAAAGTAAATTTGAGTCAGTCGTGGAGCAGCTTGTCTTAACAGATTTGAATTCAGGATTAAAGTTTTTTAAAAAAAAAGCTCTATGCTATAAGCTAAGCTAACCAAAATGCTGGATGAATTTAACCAAAAACACAAGCAGAGCTGCATTTCTGATTAATCGTTTTATACCTATAAAATATAAAACAATTATTTTTACCATTTACAATCTTTCCGAGCTCAAGGTGACGTCCTGAAATTGCTCTAAATACTAACTTTTTAATATAAAACGGTGTAAAAAGATGCCAGAATCAGCAAATATCTGGCATTTTTTACTTGATAAAAGCCTTAAACAGTAAAGTAATAATCAACAATTAATCAACTAATCGACCACAACCAAGTGTAATAACTGAAGAAACACAGAAACAGGATGCGTGTGTGTGTGTGTGTGTGTGAGAGAGAGAGAGACAAAGCATTTAAAAAGCAAGAAACACACACCCAGACAACAAAGGGGAAGCAGGAATAAAGGATGAATAGAGAGGAAAAGAGAGAGTGGAGCGACGCCCCCTTTTCAAAATGAGATGAGGGTAAAGTGATAGTGGATGTGTGTCTCGGTGGGATGGGAAGATAAGGAACGAGGGATGAAACCCCTCAACAGGGCCTCTCGATGAAAGACTGCGTCTCTCCATCACTGAATTCCTTTACTTTAATCCTGAAGCAGGTAGAGAAGAAAAAAAAAGAGAAAAAAGAAAGAGGAGAGACAAGGAAGAAACAGTCGCGGAGGAAGAGAAAGAATGTAAAGAAAGGCTCGCAGAATCCCTTTTATGTCAAACCAGATTAAAAAAAAAAGATAAAAACAAATCGAGCACTTTTTTTTTCTTTAAGGTTACGTCCATAAACAATAAAGAAAATGTGAGATGTGAGGAAAACGGAAGAAAAGCTTGACCGCAGCGTGTTATTTTGTTCATGAAGCGGAGGCAAAAAGAGATGAACAATTGAGAGTCGGAGACAAAATAGAGCGATATCACGGCGATCAAAGAAAGACAAAGTCAAGATGAAGCAGGCCGAGTTCGATTTTGGAGTGTTTTTCCTACTTGGTATTAAATTCTCATTAATTTCTGGGAACATTTTAAAGATCCAACATCACTCTTGCTTTAATTTTAGCCAAAGTTATATTAGTGATGACTTATCGACTTCAATGCTAACGTCACTTTGGCCCCTTTTACACCTTGCTTTAAAATGCGTTTTAGATCGAAATCAGATAATGTTTGACCACATGAAAGTACAGATGTAAAGACCCGTTGAGGACTTATTGTTATCCCATCAGCCAAACCACCTCCAGAGGTTATTGAGGACGCATTGTGACCACAGTGAAACACAAGTGTAATCCAAACTAGCGAGGTAGCAGCCATTAGCCAGTTAGCGAGCTAGCAAGAAAGCTATGCATATTCAAGACACTCATGGATTGATTCAAGACAAGACCAATCAAGTCTGATTTTGATTTTATCTGATGAAACTATAAAAGTGAAACTTTGCAATTCATATCACAACTGAGCAATGGTTTAAGCAAATACTGGAGAACGGCTACAACCGGTCCTGACTCTAATGTCAATTTAAAGTTTAACACATGAAACCGGCACACAGAAAAGTCAAGAACAACAACAAGAGAAGTGGCAAGGGCAGAGTAAATTGTCCCTTTTTTAATGAACTAGGTGATTGATGGGTGCAGAGGATGATGAGGACGTGACTGTTCGGTTGTTTGAGCTGGACAGAGAGATCAATCACATCTTATTGTGGACACTGGAGACACATATTAATAACAGGTGTCAATGTAAGCAGGTTAAATGTGTTTTAATGCAAGGTGTAAAGAGTCTTTGACAGCAATCAGAGATGTGATGTTCACAGAAATGCAATCAAAACAGGGAAAATACTTCTAAAATATCGAAGAACTCTAGCAAACAGTTTGTTGATTCGTTTAATTTTAATTCTAAAGAAGAGAGAAAATTGGAAAAAACCTAAAAAGTGTCTTCAAACGTGGCCTCCATGCACGTTTTACCAATCAGTCCTGATTGGTGGGACAAAGATACACCAATAAAAAAAAGAGGTCTGCAACTATGATTATGTTCCTTCAGTTATATATACTAAATCAATCAATCAATCAATCAACCTATAAAATATCAGAGAGTGAAATGAAAAACGTCGCTCATTGTTTCCCGAAGCCAGAGACGACGTCCTCGAATGTCTTCTTCTGTCCACAAAGACACTCAGTTAAGTATCATAGAAGCCTTTGATGCGCTGGAATCAGATACTCTTCATCTGTTGTCTGGAGTCTTGAACGTGCAGCTTTTTAAAAAAATGTTTTTTTTTAGTTTAGACAACTGAGAAGTAAACCGCACAATCTCGCTCTTGTGTCGATAACTCGTATTCACTTCATCCACTAACCGAAGAGCTTGTTTATAAAGTGACCGACAGGCGTGCGAGCTTAGCTGCTGTTGTAACTGTTTCTTTCTTCATACGACTAAAAAAAATTATTCGGTTATGAAGATGTTGTGATGTAAAGAAGCACGGCGGAGCAGAAATGAGATGAAAGACTTTATCTATCTATATATATATATATTTTTTTTTTCAAACACACAATCGCACACAGATAGGCTCGGATTGCACGCAGATAATCTGGCAGTAGCACGACCCTGCGATAAGCATGAATGACGACTTTGATCTTTGTCTCTCTCGTCCTTATCTTTCAATATATCTTTTCAGCCTCTCTCTCTCTCTCTCTCTCTCTCTCTCTCTCTCTCTGCGTGCGTTCTCTAATGTGTTGTGTTTGTGATTATTAAGCTCGTCTGGGTTTCGCTGAGTTAGCGCCTCTACGTATGTGTGTGTGTATTTTAGGGGTATATGCATATGTGTGTGTGTGTGTGACATGTATGACGACGTATCTACAGGCCAGACTAATGTACAGGACTGTCTTATCAGTAGCGTCCTGTCATCCAAACATTTCTTTCCCCCCCCCACACACACACACACACACACACACACACACAGTGCTGGGCCCCTGTATGGCATTTTATCAGGCTCTCTGTCCCTTTGAGGTTGTCTAAAAATGGTGGTGGGCTTTGTTTAGGCTTCGTCTTAACCCACATACACGTTTAAAATGGAGGCAGAGCAGCCATTTTACTCAACTTATCGTCCGAAAAACGTCTCGACAAACGGAAACGCATCTTTCACTTCGAGCTGAAATGACGGACGGTTGCAGTTTTTAGCTTTGAATTTCTCTTTTTTTTAAAAAAGCACACCTGACACTCACTCATTGTCGGCTCGTCCCCCGCACCAGACATAGCGTTTAGTCTAGCAAAGGTCAAAGGTCATAGTCAACACAAAGGCCAGAGTAGACAAGAAGGTCAGGGCCAGCGAGTGTGTGTGTTGTAGTCTTCAAGGTCTTCTATCAGCCTTCCTCCCATCTGTCCTCTCTCATTACACTCAGTGTCTTTCACCAGTTTGGATGCTTGGATCTTATTTTATTGTTGGTGTTTAAGCTATTATCTCATCTAAAGGTAGAATAACAAAGACAGAAAATTGACAGAAGAGGATTTTTTTTTTTAAAAAAGCAAGTAAAACAGTTGAATCTTCAAGTTTAGCAGCTTTAAGTAAAACTGGAGCAAAGCACAAGTTAGGGGAAGACATTCATATTTAAGGTAAACCTTCTGTAGATTCAGTTTCTCATGCACTCTACTGCCCCCTTATGGCTCCTCCGGGAACTCCAGTCAACCTGAGTTGGAGAAACCTTTCTGATTTTACAGGTCATGTGGTGCATTTGCCACTAAATTTAGCCCCAAACAAATAATATTTAATGCTTTTTTATAACGTTAAAAGCAAATATCAGCAGTTAACTGTCATCTAGTCTCAGTTTATTTAACGTTCAGGTGAGTTTAAGTGGTGCATTCGTCCTCAAATCTCTATTTTTAATAGCACAGATGTGAGCAGAGATGCTGCACAGATGGAGAGACGGAGTTAGCGACACTTCACAGTGAACTCGTAATAACCCGCACGCCAGAGGAACACGGCGAGATGTTCTCACACACCTGAGGTTTAATTACAAGGTGCAATAAAAGGGCGAAGTTCTTTCACCCCTTTTAAACACTCGACTATTATTTTATTGCTTGAAAGATGATTCACACGTTAAGATTTGAATGTTAAAGTGTTGCAGAAGCTTAAAGAACCAAGAAGTTACCCTCTTTTTTTTTGTTGTTGTTGTTGTTGTTGCAGGATTTTTGTGACACTCTTTACTCATCTATTCTTAATTACAGCCTTAAAAGAACGAGAGTAAAGGATGAAAGTAAATGAAATGGAAAAGATGCCAGAGGGGGGAAGCTCCTCTGTTGTCGTTTCTGCACAGAGCAGGAATTAGACACCTTCTGGGTGATCTAATGGGCAAACATGTGCAGGAATGCGCAAAAGTGGTTATTACTGATTTTATAGGCTCTTGTGATTTGATGTGATGATGATGGCACAACTGTTTATGACATTTCCACTCACACACACACACACACACACACACACACACACACACACACACACACACACACACACAGCGTTAACACAAATCCAAACTATCATTTATGACATTTTCTTTTCAGCACGGTTGCCCTGCCCTGCTCATTACTGCACTCCACAAAACTCAGTGAAACACTGTTAAACATGTAGAGACGCTCATCACCTCACAAACAGGACAAAAAAATACTTTGGACTCTGCAGTTTTATATATATATATGTGTGTGTGTGTGTGTGTGTGTGTGTGTGTGGTATGTCTACGTGTGTGTGCATTGACAGCTGGTGATATATGATATTAGTTTGGTACAATAAATCATCACTCCTAAATATGACCTGTGCTAACATGCATCAAACAGCATTTCATATGACATTAAATAGACAAAAGAAACAAATAGATAAAACATTTTAAATCCATTTAAACTTCTTCAAGGTTCAGTTAAAGTGAGATTTGAGGGGAAAATTTTAAATAGAGGAAGAAGTTTAGTTTCCGTTCAGTCTGATGCTTAAGTTGTGAGGTCAAAAATAAAATGTGACTCACTCAGTGTGTTTAAATGCGAATACAGACAGTAAATAAACAGTTTACAGTTGACTTTCAGATGCTGATCTCTGAAGCATGTAAATGACAAACCATGTTTCTTTAAACATAGCAGGAAATAACAGAAACCTGGATTTCCCCAGCCTGAAAGACAGTTTTGTGCTGCTTAAGATGATGCTCTTAAGCTCATATTAAAACCAAACCGAAGCATCAGTGGTTCCTATAAACCTACAAGCATGTGACGAACAACATACACATCATAAACAACCAACCTGAACATATCTCATCATAATAGTAGCATTTCAGCAGAAGTGAAGACAACTAATTTAAATTAATTTAAACATTTTCACTCATTTTTACATCAAGCAACTCTTAAAGAACATCATCGTTCATGATAAAAGTAGAGTTAAAAATGAACAAAACAATAAAAAAACATGTTGTTTTTATTTCCTCCTTGTTAAGATGCTCTCAGCCTCCTGCGAGTGTTTAGGAGTCACTGGTTAATCTATGATTATTTCTAAGAGCGTCTTCAGTTACGACGCTTTTGAGAAACACCTCATGAGTTTAAGAGGGTTTGTAAGATTCGACGATTATCTCAGCCTTAAGATTCTTTTGGAAACGAGGCCCTGGTTTGTTAAATGCATACAAATGCACTAATACACTATACAGAACAGTAAAGGGAGACTCTAGATGCGTCTTATTGCTCCAGAAAAATCTGGCAGCCTCCATCGATGAAGACCTGCTCCCTTTACAGATATAAGGTGATGGGATTATACACTAATTAAAACATACTTATTCCATTTCTGCCAATAGATCCACTTAAATCTGGTCACATTATGACACCTGAGCTGAGTTCCCCTCACTGACAAAGGTCATGGGATACGGCTGAAAGCTCTGGGAATAGCTAAGCAAGTGAACTTTGAGTTTAGAATACGTTATCACGTCTAGAATGAACCCCTATGCTCAAAAAAGTTAGACAGGAATTCAGGAGTGTTACTTATTTCGTCTTTTCATCTCAGCCCTCGGCGCATGAATGCAGTCGGCGGCGGGGCGTCACCTGCAGTTTGGGTGGGTGTCAGATTGTATCAGGAGGGCGGAAAATGTTAGGTGGCTCAGCTGTCTGCTGTGTCTCCGAACTGCCGGAGTCTAGTTTTGAAGGAGCAGAAGAAAAGGAGATAAGTAGAGTGGGAGAAGAATCCCACGCTGGCTGCTGATTCACACACACACACACACACACACAGATACAGAAAATATGCACATTAGCAGAGTATTAGCAAACTCTCTGCAGGAATCTCAATCCCGAACCTAACTAAACACAGCTGGATCGAGCTCGTCCGCACACAGATGCACATTTTTAGTTCTTTTGTCATGCAGACAGTGATCACAACTCTTCCCCCGCTGATAAACAAGGAGAGGTGAAGCTGAAGGAAAACCAGGAAGTTCACATTCATAACTTCCTGTCACGAACGCTTCTTCTTCTTTTTTTTTCTTTTCAGCCTGCTGTCGACACACTTCAGCCTCAGGTTGGAGTCATGCAGGTTTCCAACAGTTGATACTGAACTTTTAAGAAGGGTTTTTTTTTATGAGTGCATTCAAACTCTTTCTATGTAAAAAAATGTTGTGTTTTTCACACATTATTCATCTAATCAGGACAGAAAAGCTTCTCAAACATATTTTTGGTGCATCATTGGACGATAAAACCGCCTGAAACCAGACTAAAGCTAATGAGGAAGTTGAAGTCCAGGGCTCAAACTGAGGATTATTTTTATTATCGATTAATCTACCAAACATTTTCCCCAATTAATTGATTAGTTATTTCGTTTATAAAGTGACAGAAAATAGTGAAAAATGCTCATAGTGACGTCTTTGAATCCTGAAGCAGGAGCCAGTGTTGCATCATTGAAGCTCTCGACATTTTTTGATATTGTATCGGCTGATTCCAGATCTGCCTTTCAATTTATTTATATTCTAGCTAATAAACAGAAAAAGTATTTATGTCTCCACCTGATTTTTTTTTACCTCATAAACACCTTCAAAAGACCAAACAGTTCAAAACTTTATTTGTCGTGTGTGGCCAAACGTTTCTGCAGGGTCACAGGGAAGTCATGACCTCAATATCTTAAAACTGTGCAACTAAAAAACACCAACGGATACAAGGATAAAAGTAAAACTCTGCAGGTTTTACCGGGTTTTGTAGATGCAGCAGCAGCTTTTTGTAGAGCAAATGAAGAGAAGCTGACAGCGACACTTGTGAGATTATGTTATCTGAAAATACACAGATGTCTCCGTATCTTTTCACGCTGTCTCCACCACTTCTCTTAGTGAAATAATGTGATCGGTACGTTACTTGCACACCCCTATCCTCTCTTCCCTCCATGTGGGACGCATCTTTCGACACTCTCTACAGTATCTCCTCTGCTGCTCCCCTTCTTCTTCTTCTTCTTCTTCTTCTTCTTTTTTTTTTTTGTTATTCCTATAAGTGATGCAATCGCTCCACCTCCATGGTTCCTCCCCAAAACAATCTGTAGCACGGCAAAGAAAATATTGACTGAATCTCAAAATCAAGATGAAATGTGAAGTTTTTTTTAAAAAATATGTAGATTAAATATTGTCTGGTGTTGTTTTTTTATCACTTTTCATGTCCTCTTTATCTCTTCACGACCCCCTGAGAGCCAAACGACTCCTAATTAAGTGCGGTAATTCATTTTTGAGCTGTTACCAAACGTCTCCTTCGCCTCAGCAGTCACATCTGTATGGTGATTTTAAAGGTCTTCAGCATTTAAACTAGCCATACATGCCAATTACATCTGCACTCTAAGGTTGTTGTCACCTCAGGCTAATTTTTTATAGGAGCGCAACCTTGTTTTAGCCCAATTACACCATTTAAGTAACGTTTCTAGGACCGGGCTCTTCTCATCCTGAGCACCTTCTGCACCTTCGCAGGAGAAAGAAGTCCGTCAAGGCTCGTAATATCCGGCATTCAGATAACAAAAAAAAAGGACAAACGCAAAGACAACAAACCGGAAAGTATTCTATTATTCTAGCTTCTTCCACCTCCTGCCCGGCAGCTGAGAAAACACCACGTCTTTATGACATCATCACCGTGGGACAGCGGGGCACTGGCCGCTAATGGGGTTTTTATTGGAGTGGAAAGCACCTGGATGAAAAGAGAGAGAACAGGTTGTTTGTTTAATGGCGGCCATCACCACAAACAGATGAGTCAGAGGTGGAGAGGAGGGGTGGGAATGAGGCAGGAAAAACACACACACACACAGCCTGTGGAAGAAAGACAAGAGGAGAAAGAGAATGAACTGAGGAGGAGGAGGAGGAAGAGGAGGAGAAAAACAACACAAATTTGGCAGTAAATGGTTTCATCAAAAGGGGAAATCAGGTTTTAGTTATTAGCAGAGATATCAAACATTAGTCTGGGGGTCACAGTGGATATTTAGGGAAACTCCAGTGGTGTATGACACTCGTCAAAACACATTTAAGATGATTTTTTGGGGGGTATTTTTGCTTTATTGGACAGTTAACAGTATAGAAACGGACAGAAGACAGATTTCAGTCACAGTATATGGTTGCCTTATGGATTATAAAGCCTCCTGAGGTATGTAGATTTTAAAAAAAGTGATCCATATAAGTACACAGATCTCAGTAGGTCTGCAACTAAAGATGGTTTCCATTATCTATTAATCTGTACGTCTATAAAATGTTAGAAAATAGATAAAATGCCTGTCTCCTGTTGTTGAATCAACAGTCCAAATCTGAATTCATTCCCTCTTCCCATTGGCTTGGAGTCTGCCGTTGGACCCTTGTTGTTTCTTCATGTGTGCAACTGGTATGAAAACAATACAGCTGAAGGCTTCAGGCGTTCGCATCAGGTTCGCCAGAAAAATCGAAAAAAAAAAAACTCTCACATAATAGCAGGTGACCAATAAACGAGCCAGACAAAATGTAGAAATTCAATTAAGCACAGATGTATCCGAGACATATTCGATCTTAAAAGCCTGTATCATGAGGTAAAGTGGCTGTCTCTCTCTCTCTCTCTCTCTCTCTCTCTCTCTCTCTCTCTCCCCACCGTGTCTGTGGTTGCTTTGTGATCGCTCATCCTGAGCAGGACAAACATGTCTGAGATAAACAAAGGTGTTTGGGTTCGCGGTCTGATCACTAGAGCGGATAGGAGGGAAAAAAGACGACACAACCTAAACATTCCCATCTAGAGAGGATTCCCTTCTTTATCTTCTGTGTGTGTGTGTGTGTGTGTGTGTAGATGGGTGTGTGTGTGTGTGTGTAGATGGGTGTAGATGGGTGTGGGAGCTGCTGACTTATTCTTTAGTGTTTTCAGTTGTGTCATTTTGTGCTCAAGAGCATCAAAAGTCCCGTTCTTTGGGCACATTTTGTAGCCATCGCTCGGCCGTTTGAGGTTCTGCCGATTCATGCCTGTGTGTGCATGTGGCTCGAGCTGTAATTGGTTTATCAGAGTAACCCCGCCGATTAAACTTGCACCCAAAGACCCAACACACCCATTCGCCAACCCTCCCCCCCTTCCCACTCCACACCCCCCCTCTCCCCCCATAAACGTTGTTCCCATCACCGTCCCGCAGTGAGCATGCGGTGTGACAGTTGAAATCTTCTCCCCAGCACACCCGGCCCTCAGAACAATACGTCCCGCTAAACCCTCCGAGGGCCTGAGGGTGTATGCACGTCCGCGTTAGCATGCGCGTGCGTCGGGACGACAACACACACACACACACACACACACACATGCCGGTTTTTCACGCACACATGGCGGCGAGAATCTGTCTGTCCAAGCACTCTCCTCTATCAGGAAGTGAGGTAGGCCTGATGGGAGCAGTAAGTCCAGAGAGCTTAGCGGCCCAGAATAGGCTCCATTGTGCCCTTTGTGGTGGAGGGGATTTGGGCCTACAAACTGACCAGTCTGCTGGAAGGTGATGAGGGTGGAAGGTCTGGAAGAGCCGGGTGGAGATCCGACGCTCTGGCATGAAAACAGACAGAGATGCCAACTGGCGAGGGCATCTGTGGTGAGATGGTGTTGGGACCCGGGGAGACACTGGCAGGAAGAGACTGATCTCTGATAAAAAACTGGTCCTGATGTGTATAAAAAGAAATGCACATTATTTGTATCATGTCTGCAAATTAGATCATAGTAACTCAAGTAGTCTGTATTTTTAAGAAACTGAGTACAACCACACCATAATCTGGCCTTAATAGAAATATTAAACCCCTTCTCCCCCCCTTGAAAAATATAGGAGTGACACTTATATATATATTAAGGGTCTTAAAACCTCCTTTAACTGATGTTCTTGGCCACTTGGGGGCAGCAGAAACAAATTATGAGCACAACACTGACATATCATCACCTTTCAAGTTGATATGTTGAACTTGTTAGCAAACAGTTGGCTTATTTACACCTCCAGCAGCTGCAGAGGAGCATTATTATTCATTTAGAGTCGTGTTTCTGTCCAATATTCACTCTTTTTTTTTTAGCTCTCTACCAACTCCTGAGGGAAATATCTGGCTAAATGCTCCACTGTGTTCACCAGCTAGTCTACAGCTAACTGTGTCTGTTTTCCATTTGGTGCTGAGCAGGTAGTGTGTAGTGAGTTTTTTAGAGCTTTTCTCTGGAAACAGCTGCCTGCTGCGGCCAAAAACAACACCGTGAGAGCACTGAGAATGAACCAAAACAGTGAAGTTGCAGCCAGACAGCTCAACAATGAGTTGAGAACTCAGAGATACATTGACAACCTGAGTGGAAGATTGCCACCTAGTGGTCATTTTCAGAGCAGCCTCATCTCCCAGCCTGAACTTCCTAAGTTTCTAAATTGCCTGATTGTCATTTAACAGATCTCTCATTTGATCTTTATTGGTATTCTGTGTTTTCCCCCTTTTTTTTTTGTTACTCTTTCATCCCTTCCCTTTTATCTCTACTCTCCACTCTTCCCTCCTCGCTCTCTGTGATCTTCTTCTCCACTGCATTTTTTAATTCCATGCCATGTTTGGGAATAAACAGAAACCCCTCGGTAACACACTCACTCTCTTCTTCTTTCAAAAACTCAGAGACACTCAACTTCCAGCTGATCTTCAAAGAGATTTTTCTAAAGATTGGATTTTGGTTAGCCACTTTCTAACATTTATTAGTTTTTCACAAGTTGGGAATAGTCTATTATTTGCACAATCTGTACTCTTGTGGTTATAAATATGAGCATGATTTGCTATAGACGATTAAGGCATAGAGACCATCTTTTCACCTTAACTAACAGCTCTTACCTCTTACATAAAGAAGCAGACAGAATACCCAAAAGTCTCTGAAAGTGACCCATGTGACCTGAAAAATAGATACTAGACAGACGACGCCTTTTGACGAGATGACCCCGAGAGACCTGAGCAGTTTCCAGAAGGATTTTCAGGCATTAATAAACAGTTAATAGGTGGTTTGGCACTTTTATTGTGATTGCAGCCGACAGGTTAGAGGCAGATAGAAAGTACCGGGAGGCAGAGTGGTGAAAAAGAAAGAGGACAGGAACAATACAGGAGACATAAGTCATGGTGACAAAGTTGAAAAAGAAAGAGTGACGGAGAAAATGAGACGGAGGGAAGGTGAGGCGTGAGAGAAAGTGGCTCTCTGCGGGACCTCTGCATATTTTCCCTGGGTGAAACCAGGTGTGAGTACGAGCTGTGAGCCAGACAGCTCCAGCCTTTACCTGGCAAAGCCCTGTCATTACACCGCCTGCCCCGAGGCCGCGGGCTGGAAGCAGAGCCGCAACCCCGACCAGACGCACAGTGTGGTCAAGGCTAATCCAGGATCATTGTCACTTCTAAAAGCCAAGTGCAGTAAACGAAAAGGAATTTAATCTCAATGACATCACTGCAGTCAGAGACGTTATGTCGAAGGTTATGGCCGGTGATTTCACAACAAATCTCAAGTGCAGAGCCAAATCAGTAATATATGTGTATCTAGAGCCTGATATATCTTATTCCTCTGTGCTGGAGACCTCAGTTGTTGCCCAAGAAACGATTAAAAACACGTTGATGAGCCACATTGTTGCACAACATGACATGCTCCTTCATTATGGAGCTAATAAGAGTGATCATAGTTCTGTGTAGGGCAACCTCTAGACTTTGTACTGAAGTTCTTTGAGAAATTAGCAATGTAGTATCTTCTCACATCCCTTTTATGCAAACTGGATGGTTGTGAACTCAACGGAATAGCTCAACATTTTGGGAAAATTTAATAAATCAATACCACTCTCATGTCTGTGCGATAAATATGAAGCAACAGCCAGGAGACGATTAGCTTAGCTTAGCTTGAAGACTGGAAACAGAGGGAAACAGCTAGCCTGGCTCTGTCTGAAGGTGTCAAATCCACCTATACCATCTCCATTTAGTAATTTTATTATGTCTTCGTCTTCTAAGTGTGTTTTGTTCAGGCTACGTTTGAGAGAAGTCATTAGGTACAGATACAGACACAGTAATACCTCATTTGACGATCACCTCAGTGCCAAACAGGCCTGCTGAATCATATGCAAGGATAAAACATAAAGTTTAGACAGAAGAAAGCATTTAAGAGTTAATGTGTACTTTTGTATGGTTGTCAGATTCATCTAAATGGTTCGGATGCTATAAAATCTCCCTGATGTCCCCAGTCGTGAGATTTGATACGTCAGAGATAGCTCGGATCTGGTTTAAATGGTTTTGTGTCTGCAGGCAGAGCAATTACATATGAATAGGACCAGGTGTGGATTGAAAATTACCTTCCTTTTTGTATTATGTACATGTGTGTGCATTGAGCTATTAGAGGGGTGTGTGAACCTTTTCCTTACTGTATGTGTAATAAAAGGTCTACGGTGTGTGAATTTAACGTTACTTTGACGTTTCTCTTTTGGGTTTGGAAACTAAACACTCTCTTAGGGAAACAAGACCTTTTTAATTTGCTTTCTGTTCTGATTTAAGTGTAGATAACTACAGTCGGTGAGGTTAAGTTAAGGACGACGTTAAGTGGTTTAAGACATGAATGTCGTCGTAAAAGTTCAGCGCAGTCAATGAAACATCCTCTCGAGTCTGCAGTCAAACACAATGTACATGAATACAAGCATCCACATGCATCTCACCTGTATAAATAAATCTACAGACGTCTCATAAATGTTAAATGCACATCTGCAGCACTGGTTTACATTCCCAGTTAACTTTATTGTGTGACATTTATGTGAATTAATTTATGAGCACATTTCCTCATGGGTGCAGTAATGAAAGGAATTTGCTTATATTGTAATTTCTGATATGATGCACACGTTGCCAAACATTAAAAAGCAGTTGTATACATGTTCATGTTAGGTAAGCACCTTGTAGTTTTAACTTATATTATATTATATTAACATAGTAATAAACCAGATTTCAGTGTGCAGCTCTGCAGCTCAAAGCCTCTTGACTTTTTGACCCGAACACAAGACATCTGTCGCTCTCTCCGCCCTCTTCTCCCTCCATCCGTCTCCTCTCTCTCCTTTACCCTGTTATACTGCCTAAAATATGAGCTAATGGCAGGTTGTCAGTGGTTGAAGTTGTGAGTGTGTGTTTGTCTTAACGAGCCCAGTCTCATAGGAGAGGGATTTCTCTGGCGTGTGCATTCATCCAGCTCTAAATCAGTGCAAACCCACCTGTTAATATGTTGCTTCTTTGTTTTTTTACTGCCATCATGTGGACGAAAAGAGGTAGTGCATCCTGTCAACTGCAGCACACGCACATTTATGTAAGAATAAAGGCTTTACAATCAATTTTGGGCTATTTAAAACCTCCTTTTTTTCACCCTCAAATCATCAGTCACTTCCCAAAAACTTAATTTTACCTGTGTTGTTCAAACAGTAATCTACAGTAGCAGCCTCTCTTCCAGACCACCATCTGAGACCACATGCCACTACATGCCTAGATAAAGCACTTCACCATCTAAGACATCTGAGATGTGGGATTGGGAGGCACACTCGTGTGAGAAAACCTACAGCTGGGTTTTTCCGCCCCAGCTTGTCCCCGTCTCATGTAAACACACCCGCCAAATCTGTTACACAAGGACAAAATGGCTTCCCTGGCAATTTGTTTGAAAGTGTCGCGCCCCCCCCCCCCCCCCCCCCCCCCCACTTCACGTAAACTCCCGCATCAGGTGGTGATGGTATTTAACTGAAGATGCTGATGAAAGGTGGAGAGAAGTGACAACAGCGGTTGATAACGGGACTTAAAATAAGAGGATTATATGCAGGTCATGTGCTTGTGATGATCACGTCTTCAACAATGACAGACGTAAACAAGCGAGATGTCTGAGACAAACAGTAAAAAATTTGCCGTTCTCAAGCAAGACAGCAAGGTGCAGAAAGGAATCGGCGACTGTTTGATGTAAAACAAATGAAGACAAAGCTCAATTATGTTTGCAGTCATTAGAAAAGGCCAAACTGTAATTTAGGGATGTGAGTTGGATGTTGGAACATGTGGCCTCTCCTATGAATAACTTGAACCTTTGTACGAACCGCAGACTAAACAAATATAGAAATACAAACTTCAAAATCAATAAAACATTTATCAAAGACACAAAATGCTCCAATTTTATATCTTCTAGAGGATCAGACGGTTGAGACATCATGGAGTCAACACATCAGCCAGCATAATGTCTTTACTTGGAATTCATATTAAATTGTTATTAAGGGTATTAAATGTGTTTTATTATATTGTCATTCATTACCTGTTTATATATTAGCATCCAGTTGTGGATGCTTATCAGGAGGTGTCTACGTTTTTGAAAAATACATCAATAAACACTTAAAAGACCTTATATTTGCATAGTGTCATAAACCATTTAGTGAATGTTTACATTATGCTGCATATAAAGGGGGCATTAAAATCAAGTGTTACCCTTTTTTTTGCTGTGTTTGAACCGTTTTAAAGGTTTAAAGGTCAACTTTTCTTTGGTTTCATTGGGTTGATTCTCATAAATGATCACCATAAATGCTGTGTATTCATGCTTCATTTGAAGGACTGACAACACTTTGCTCCATTGTATTCCATTCAGACAACAATAGTACTTAATAAATTGGCTTTAACAGGGACAGCGTACAGTTCGGTGCATCAGGAACCTTGAATGTCTTCTGCTCTCGGCTCTCAGCTTGCAAAGTGACCGTTTCTCTTCTCTTCTCTTCTCTTCTCTTCTCTTCTCTTCTCTTCTCAGGGTCGTCCTGGGCCTCTCGGTGAGGTTGGACCAAGCGGGCCAGAGGGCCCTCGCGGGTCTATGGGGTCTCCAGGGCCCAAAGGAGAGAAGGGTCATCTCGGACTGAGAGGACCATCTGGGCCAAAAGGAGACAAAGTGGGTGCTATAGATCAAAATAAATAACATGGTTGACATTATACACTTATAGTGGAATAAAAGACAGATAACCAGCTGAAATACTGCACAATATCCTTCTTATTATATGAACACTTACCAAAAAACAATAATTATTTAACTAGAAATTTTGATTTTAATGTATTTCATATAGAAAATCGTCCACACAATATCCATCACAACTGACTGCAGTAACATGGTTTCACCACTAGGTGCTGCTGTTTAGTTGGCACTTTGATTTTTTAATAAATTATAAACATAATGGATTATTTATTTCCACAGGGACCAATGGGAGTGCCAGGGTTCCAAGGAGCTGATGGAGTACCTGTAAGTAAACCAGAAACACAAACACATTTATCATATATCAGATATTATTCCTGGAAAGAAGAAATTATGTAATGGAGGCATTTTAAGGGATCTTTTGTGGCCATTTAGTATTTATTTTATTTTATTTTTCTTTGTAAATGTGTGAATTTGTGATCCTGAATCGATTATAATCTGCAGTTATAAAGTTTTTTGAGATGATTCCAGTATTTTTCTTTTATCTTCTTCTCCCTGTAGGGTCACCCTGGTCAGGACGGTAGCAGAGGATTACCAGGACTGGACGGTTGTAATGGGACCAGAGGAGAACCTGGAGATCCCGGATTTGGGATAGGACCACCTGGACCCTCTGGTTTGACTGTGAGGATGAGCTTCAATTCTTCTTCTTTTTTCAGTTTATATATTTTAGGTCTTTGAAATCATGTATCAATCATCCCTGTGTGTAATGATGGCGTTGTTTCCTCCAACAGGGGCCTATTGGACCAAAAGGTCAGAAAGGAGAGCCTCGATACATCACCTCAGATAACGAGATTGTGGTAAGGTCTTCCACATGTTTAAAGTAATACACATACATGTTTTTTTTCTGCTGCTTTGTGAACACTACCAACCTATCAGTGCATAGTCAGATGAGCCTCAAAATATTTGTTTTCCTTAAGATTTGTTACTAATTTCTTGTGGGTGTGACTGAATTTTACAAGAACTAAAATGTCAATACGTAATAGCTCTGTGTCAGTCTGAAAACTATGACAGTGTTTGGCCAGCAGGTGGTGCCACCGTTACATGATAAACTTTAATTCTCATAACACAGTGGTTATGATGTTTGAGTATTTTGGTAAGATATTCCAAAATACAATTTTTCTTTTATTAAAAAAGACATTTATAATAGAGAATTGTGGAACCGCGTTAGAGTTTGAGTCCTTTGTAGCAAATCTTATTTTCAAAATTTTCTCTTTCAGAGTCTACCAGGTCTCCGAGGACTGGACGGACAGCCTGTAAGATTTTTACTTTTTCTACCTACTGATCAACACCATTTTTATCATTCCACTTAACTGTTTGTTATACTTTACATGCAAAATATATTGAATTATATCTATAATATCTAAATTTGTGAAGCTGTTCTGACCTGGTTGTGATGTGTCCCTGCAGGGCATCAGAGGTCCTGATGGTCCAGTTGGTTTGCCTGGTCCAAGAGGCCCTGAAGGTTTTGCTGTATGTAAAAAAAAACACATCTGTTACATCACCAGTTATATTTTTAAGTTTTAATACATTATATTTTCTCAGCTGTAGTTTGCTATAGCTTGTTGCAGCTGATAATATAATAAGATTATGTCTTAAATCTTAAATTTTTACATTAAATTAGTTGAAAATATACCAAAATCTACTAAATATGTACCAAATGATCTATTATTGCATAAACTAGTGTTAATTTACCCTTTAAGTTTTTTAAATGATGGCGTAATAATAGTATTTCAATATAAATTTAGCTTTTATGTCACATTTTGTGTTATACCACATTATTAAAACCTATATAATTCATATACACATAAGGAATATAAGGAATAATGAAATAGTAATAAATCAACTTATTCCATATAAACAATTATTGTTTTTATTGCAAGTTAAAGGGTGCGGATGCAGTTTTGTGTTTCTGAGATGATTAGGAATTATTTTTTTGACATCCACAATAAAATACTAATCTGTATATCCACCTAATTATAATTTATTTATTTCCTTTTAATGTATTTTTCAATATTATATTTGAAACTGAGTCTGGTTCTGTTGTCCGTGTTTAGGGCCCACCTGGTCCTCCCGGTCCCCCAGGGCTGATGGTAAGTCAAATGATGTTATATTAAGACAGTAAATGGAAGTTGTTCAGAAGTGTTGCCTCACTTTTATCATTTAAAGGTTTTTATTCTTGTTCTTCCACGTGTATTTTTTGTTAACCCTTCTTGTTTTTAGGGGAGCCGTAGTGACGGATATCAAGGAGAGAGAGGAGACAAGGTACGCATCGCTAACTGAAGAAGTCATAGAGACTAATTTATGTGTCTGTAGAGATTAATACACGCACATCTCCACACATGTAAGGTCTGTGAATACTAGTAGTGAGTGCAGATTAGTGAAAAATCAATAGAAAGTTGTTCTTTTTTCATTATTTAGTTATACATCATTTACACAATAAACAAGAGAAGAAAGAACAGTTACATAGTTCAGCTTGTCACAGATTATAATAATATAACCAGGGAAGAAAAATAGCTTTGGTGTAAAAATGAGTGTAAAAATGTCTAGACACCACACACATTTAACCCTTACTTACTGTTCATTTTGACATTTGAAAGCAATAAAAACACCCTAAATTACATTCTTAAAGTCTGAAATTTCTTACTTTTCCTAAAGAAGTCCCAGAATATACCATGAAACCTACCATTCAAATGTTGCTGCAGTCTTCATTTTCAATAAATGAATAGAAATAATTATGTTCTCTTGTTTTAGATAACATGAGATCATAATATAGTGTCAAACGTAAATACCCATTATTAATGACTGATAAGACATCTTATATACGGACTAATTATAAAGGAATACTTAAGCCGGGTCATAAATGACCATCCATACTGTGAAAGGTCAGAAAATGAACAGTATGTAAGGGTTAAGCAAAGTTATTGAAAATGACAGATGAAAAGAAACATTTAAAAATCCACAGTGAGTGAGACTCAGGATACTTTATCTCCGTAACATCATCTCAGGTGCTAGTTTGAGAGTGATAAAAACACCAGAGCGAGTGTAAAATCCACAATACTGTTCAGACATTTAGGGGGAAGTAAACTTGTTTATCATCTTGGCCAAAGTCCAATAATCAATATCAGTTTTATATTGGTCCGTCTGGGTGTGCATTCAGGATGTGTTAGTTTAGTTTAGCACAAAAACAGGAAGCAAGAATGAGAAAAGCACATACACAAGGCCTTATTTTTTTAGATAGTTTTGGGCTTGTTTGAAGATTTTTAGCTTGCTATTAAGCTAATTAGCTAGCTAGAAACGTTTGTATTCTCACAGTGCTAATCTGTAGCACACTAAGCTAACAAGTTCCAGACAATGTAAACACAGGAAGGAGGGAGTCTAGCTCCTTTTTAATGAAAAAATGAACAAGAATGCCTTATTTTTTCCTTTGAAATCTAGCTTTTTAGACAGTTTTAGGCTTGTTGGAATATATTTTCAACTTGCTATTTAGCTAGCTACTTTTCTCTTCTTGCAGTCTTTGTGCTAAGCTACACTTGGCTAACAAGTTCCAGACATATTTCTGTATTGAATGCTCAAAACAAAGAGTGTCTGCCCCTGTGACCTTATGTAGAGACCAAATGCTCAATCAAATAATCAATTATGGTTCCCTTGAAGATGAAAAAAAAACTGATCACAGAAAATAAAACTTCTCAGGCACTCGAATAGACAGAGCAAAGAGAAAAAGCCTTTATTTAATTGGGTTTGAAATGCTGACCTTTTGTTTTGACCTCACATGTTGTTCATCAGAGCAAAAGTCATACAATCAGAGTTCCTCCTACTCTGTAGACATTAAACTGTAAATGTAGTGTGAGGTCATCAAACCATTACATTTTAATATACTGGACATTTTCTCCTTGCTCTCTAAAAGTGTCCGAACTTTTTATTTTTCTGTGACTCTTTGGATCAAATTTGCACTTTTTGAGTTAAACATTGTGGATTTTACGCTCTCGCTCACACCAACTACAGACTAGCTCATGAAAAAAAGCAGGCTTAGAGTGCTCTAGCTGGCTCCAAAGTGTGTGTGTGTGTGTGTGTGTGTGTGTTTGCATGTGTGTGGATGTGTATGCATTAATGTGTGTGTTTGCATGCCTGCTCGAATGTGTTTGTTTGTAATAAATGGATTGGTTGGACATAATGCTGTGCATGTTAAATTCTCGGTGGTGGTTTGACAACCCGCACTTCTTCCGTCCAACACATTAATTTACCCTTCCTCCCCCTCCCTCCTTATAACCTCACCCATCCCTCCATCCTCCACCTCCTCCTCCTCCTCCTCCTCCTCTCTCCATCCCCAGATTGACACTGAACTGTGTGTTGCATCCATTTCCTGTATGATAAAAAGATCACATGAACCTCTACTTGATTCAGTCTGGTTTGTTCTTTTCAAATGATCTGTGCTGCCACTGAGACAAGTCTCAAACTCGCTGAAATGTGCAGACATTTCCCATCAAATTCTGATCATATTCAAATCCCCAAACCAAATTCTTACCATTTCTACTATTTCCCACTCAGATTCTAAATTTCTTAACATGCTTAAAATATGGTTTGTGAGTTGATCAGTGGCATTACATGCTTGTTTCCCTTACTGTTGAATGACAGTTCAGAGATTTTACACGGTGAAGTTCCTTTTTTTTCCCCTCAAAATTGTCCTAAAAGTAACAATTTCCAAGCAAAACTCATCCGATCTTGGTTAGGCCATGTAAGATTTTGGCTTGACTGTGCAGTATTTGATGTTATTAAATATGAAAACTCCAAAATTAGACCCAAAAATTTGAACAATAAGTAAAAAATAATCATTAAAACTTCCACCGTGTTCAAATTTCTGAGCTGTTTTTTTTTTTTGAAGGACAATCTGTGGACTGTGACTGGGTGCTGGAATCACTTGCTCCTACTTCCTGTGTTGCTCTAATTCCTCCCCCTCTCCTTGAAAACATTTGGGCATCTGGTGGTGAACTCTGGGATTTGTAGTTCATTAGCCTGCTCTTCAAACTCCTCACCCCTCCATCCATCCACCCATTTTAATTGAACGATCACACACGTGTACTAACAGTCATCTTCCTCACACACACTGCATGCATGTTATGCTCAACCAAACCCTCAAACACTGAACGTTTAGACAGATCCAGGGTTGCGCTGAATGTGGGAACAGCTGGATTTACTTTTTAGCCTGTTGAAATACATTTTTGTAGGATGAAATAAGTAAAAAATGTCTTCCTGTTTTAGCCTCGTGAAAAGAGAGGCTCTAATTTTTTTTAAAAATTGATAAGGAACTCAAGATAAAGTATCCCTGCGCTCTCTCTCTTCTCTTTTTCTCTCCTTCTCTCTCTCCCTCTCCTCCTTGAGTCTCCTCATCTTTCCTCAGTTTGTTCCTCCACACATGCATTTACTGCTCTTCCCTCCATTTTTTATTCTCCTTTTTTGAATTTTATTTTCTGTATCGCTTCTCCTTTTAAAGCGTGAACGTTCATTCTTCACCTTGAAAACTGTTCTTTTAAGGTCTACTAATAAGGCTTTTTTTCCCCCCTTGAAGCTTTGAACAGCATCTCACATCTATCAATCTATCTGTTTACACTATTTGGCCAAAAGTATGGGGACACCCCTCTTGGTCTGGAGCTGTTGTACCGTGCAAACCAACACTGTGTGTATGATTTATCACAACTTTTGTCGCTGTTGTATTTACTTTTGATTGTTTTTTCCAGTAATTGTGCTCATATCTTGATAATTATTATAATTCTTTGACTGTATTTCTTGATAATGTCTTCACTATATTGCTTTTGCGATAGATTATTTACCCAGTGTTGGTTTCCATGGCACTATGCATATTTTATTGAGTCTGGATTGGAGATGTGCACTATTTCTGTGCTTGTAGCCAGACCCATTGGAGGGACTACTTACCCAACGACCCAAACACGGTAAAGAGGCCATTAGGGCTGGAAAGTTGTACTTATTCTAGAAGCAATACAGAAAAACGAAGCATTTTACAGCATTGCAGGTATTTATTCAAACATTTTTGTCAGGCAAACATGACTTGTTGCTAACCTTTTAAAGCAGAAATGATCTACAATTCTTCTGGACTCAGATGATGTGTGCGTTCTGTACACTGATTGAGACTGTAGGCTTATTGGGAAGGAAGGGATATCTCATATGTTGGTATGTTATGAGTCATGTCATGAGCTGCCTGCAGAACTATAAAAGTGATCACAAAAATATTGATTTTGAGTCTGAAACCAGTGCAGAAGACTTGGTCAAAGGTTTTGTTGCAGCATTTCTGGACCACTTGTAGGCAATCCAAGGATTTTTGAAGAGGGAGTCCCAGTAGTTCAGACAGGACCTGCAGCCAGATTACCAAAACCTTGTGGAAAGCCTTTGGAGGCTGTCCTAGTGGCAGATTAATACCCATGATTTTGGAATGAGATGTTTAAAAATCACAAATGGCTGTAATGTGCAAGTGTCCACATACTTTTGGCTATCTATCTATCTATCTATCTATCTATCTATCTATCTATCTATCTATCTATCTATCTGCTTCACATTTCTTTATTTCTTCATCTCTAATCTTTTGCTTCTCCGTTGTCATTTCTGCCTGTTCAACCTCTTCTTTTCATCACTCTCATCTTTTCCTCCTCCATCACAACCTCATTCCTCTCCCCCGCCTCTCCTGATTGGCTAACGGTGTGTTGTGTGTATTTCGGACTCCAGGGCGACGTGGGTCTTCCCGGACCCAGTGGTACTCCCGGCGACGGGTCGCTAAGAAGCGAACAAACTCTCACTATCTACAAAGGAGATAAGGTAACACAGCAAGAGAAGGGAAGGAGCTGAGGTTGTAGCGCTTCCACGACACACACACACTCACAAACATTACCACATGTGGATGTGGTGGGGTTTGATTCACAAAAATGACATCCCTAAATCCACACAGCAGGCGGTAGAAAACTGTTAGAAAACTAAAGGTTAAAAGAGGAAGAGGAGCAGTGATTGCAGCAAACTTTACGGCCATGGAGGGGAGGACGTGCTGGTGTAAGAAAGGGAGGAGTCGAAGGAGGAGAGGTTGGTCTGGACTTAAAAATCTTTGTTATACAACAACAATCGCTAAAGACAAGAGTTGTTCTGGAGGCAGAAATAATCTAAACTGTTGTTTTCTGCTCCACTAAACTGCCCACAGAACTTTCTTATTGATGTAATGATGCAGTCATAATGTAGGAAATTGGATGTTACATTCAAGTATGATACATCTTAGCTTTAAAGGACAGGTTCACAATTTTTTCAAATCTGCCTTAAAACAACAGTCAGGTGCCCAAATGAACATTGGCACATGTTTTGCTTGCCATAAACAAACACAAAGAGGGAATTTGATGCTAAAAAAGACCATAATTGTGGAAGATATCCACTTTATTTCACTAACTCAGATAGCTGAAGCCTCATATTCCTCTTTCATTGTTCGTATGGGCACCTTACTGTTGTTTTAAGACAGACTTGAAAAGTCAAGCAAAGGCAAATTTTTGAAAAGTTTATATAACTTTTAAGCTACAACTATGTTTTAAAGAGAAATATTGGGAACATGAGGACTAAAAGTGGCTCAACCTTCCATTATGTGATATTATACTGAAGCTTACTCTCACTCTGCTAAAACTATAGACCTTTGGCTCAACCAATGAGGTAATTTCTGTCTCCAGAGACCATCAGTCTATGAGAAATTTGTGGTAACTAAAATTCCAATCTGCTGCCTTTCACATCTAGTATTATACTTTATATAGATTTCAAAGACCAGCCTCTCAATGTCATCCCAAAAAACTCCTCACTCCTCCCCTCACTCTGTGCACAAACAACCCCTCCAGAGGCCTCATCCAGAGCCTGTCCTTCAGTCAACAGTCCCCCCAAACGCCCCCAAAACTCTGCCGTACTTTCCACCGCCTTTCCCCTTTCTCCTCGAAAACCCCTCGTCCTCCCTCCTCGCTCCGCCTCCGCCCCGGCGCCTCGTAGTAAACTCTCTCTTCCTTGGTTACGGCATCCAGGGCGACGTGGGCTTGCCCGGTGACCCCGGCCAGCCAATGATCAATGGCGTTGTGGAGTTTGTGGGTTTTCCCAAAGGAGACAAAGGATTCCAGGTTTGTTGGAAAATGAAACTTCTCTTGTAGTTTCTAATGGCAGGCAGGATAATGTATGCTGTCAGAGAGCATCATGTGTCCTTGAACCCCCTACCTGTCCTTTATAAATGAAAAAGTTAGGAACATGTTATATAGGCATATATTTGTGTCTGCTAGGGTCAATTTTTAGATATCATACAACAATATGTTACACAATATGGCAAATTAAGTGTCCACTATGCAAATGTGGTCATGCACTGACTGACTTCTTTGCATCCTTGGTGAATTATTCTTATGAATGCCAGTGATTCTCTACCATCCAGACAGAGACAGAGATTTGGTTTGATTTATTTCAGAACAATATGAAAATCAACCAGCAGGGACTCACAAATTTACTCTACTGGCAACAGATAATCCATCACAGTGAGCATTTTACCTCTTTGTACCTCCATGTTTTTGTAAAAACTTGGTGTTTAACAGAAAACTCTTGTGGTGTATTCATGGGCACTTTAATGTCCAACTTTTGCAGGAAACTTGTGTTTCCTGCAAAAAGAGCTTGGATTTCATGAAACACATCATTCAAATCTGCAACTATTTAACTGTAACTTTGACAAAAATCAAAAACATAAAGGTGGTGACATGTTCACTGTGGTTACTTATCTCAAGGTAAAGTTTTCAGGTCTCAGCAAGGAGCCTTTCTGTACACATTACAGAGGTATAAATTAAAATCCAGTGGCTGTCTGGAAGGTAGGGATTCAATCTTCGAAACATGATGAGCAGTAAGTTTAAAAAACATAAAGATCAGGTTCCCTTTAAAAAGAAGTGGATACAGTTGAATTTAGTACTGTATGATTTGGCAGAGTGAACATTAGACGTAGCACTTGATCCTCTTGTTGCTAACCATCAAGACGAGAATAATCTGGATCGTCCAACCTGGATTCCTCAGCGTTCGAGCCCACCACAGGGGCTGGAACCGCGCTGTGGCTGGGCAGGGACACAGCCTGTCCACTTATCCCAGAATCCATTTCATCGTCACCATGAGCCACATTTTATTCCCCTCATCCTCTAGGCCAGTTTAAAAGATTTAAGTCCTATGTCACCTGGGCAGTTTTTGTTGTTTTCCTCTTTCTTTTATATTTGCATGGATTTATAAAGGTAAGTTCACATTTAAAGAACATGTGAGATAATGTAAGAACATCAATTTAGGCCTTCGCAAGTTTACCTCTCTGTCTCTCTTTAAAAGGGCGAACCTGGACGAAAGGGAATCCCTGGGTACCCCGGCAATCCTGGCCCACCTGTAAGTGTTTGTTTTTTTCCCAGAACCATCAGTTTTCATGGCATTTGTACAAGCAGCTAGAAAAACTGGTGTTTTTTCAAGTGAAAGTTCCATATCAAACAGAAACTTTGTTGAAACATCAATGGTTTAAGATGTTTTTCTTTATTTCAGGGACCTTTCGGCTATCGTGGTGAATATGGAGAGAAAGGCATTCCTGGATACCCAGGAGCAAGAGTAAGAGCCTCTAGTAGAGTCTTTAGCAGCTTCATGAATATCAATTTTTATTGTCTTGTATTCAGTAGTTACCTTGCGAGGCAGCTGGATTCGCAAGCTCATGACATCACAAGATCATGCAAGTTTTGCACTTTTGTCTGAACCACCGGTGGTTTGAACCAATCAGCGTCCTATGAGGACTCTTGTGTGATCTTGTGATCCCTGCCTCGCAAAATAAGTGATAGATGGCTGGTTCATCCAATCACCTGCCAAGTATTTTTTGGAAAGTGCTCTCCCTTTTCCAATCAGTTGCCAAGGACGAACACTCAGATGGTTCTGTGTAACAAACCATCTGATGTCTCAGGTTAATTCAGGAGCATTGCATTTGCTCTTCTTCTGTGGTGTACACTGATAGGTATTGTTTCTTGCCTTCCTTTATGGTCATCTCTGATCTTTCCTTTTTCTCTTCCTCTGTGTGTTCTGTAATGTCAACAAACAGGGTGCTCCAGGTTTTAACGGACCTCCTGGTGCACCAGGACAACAGGTAAGCTTTGCAATATCTTCTCTAACCTTGAGATTATTTTCCTATATTGGTACACTTAGTGGTGTGTCATCACTAGCTTCATCATTTGTACAGTAAATGCAGATTAATTCAAACATTTATTCTGACACAGGGATACAGAGGTGATTCAGGTTACCCCGGCCAACAAGGATACCCAGGAGCCAAGGTAAAAGGACAGAGTTTGTATGTGTTTGCATAGGCGGCCTGTCATTGTAGACGTTGCTGTATTGTAGTATGCACTGTATAGTACTAGTCTTAACAGAATATAGTTTTTGCAATTATTATACAAGTAATCAACATACCTAACAGTTTTATGCTGACACTTTTATACTGATACAATACTTTCAGACGTCAGTCAAACTTGACTTGACTGACTTGGGATTAAGCTAAATCTAAATAGTTTTGCATGTCTTTGCTGTGATATTTTGTCCTGAACTGTGCTTGTCTATTAGGGAGAGCAGGGAGACCAAGGACCTCCAGGACCTCCTGCTTACGTTACTGGTGCGATCTCCTCTGTTCAAGGTAAGACACAAACTCACACAATCCAAACTATTAATTTCATGACTCAGTCACGAGTCCACTGTGAATCATTGTTCAGTATGTTCATGTGTTGACCACCTTTACTCTGATTGACTGTAGGATCACCAGGTGACCCAGGTCTGAATGGCCTTCCCGGTGCTCCCGGTGACCAAGGAGCTCCAGGATTCCCAGGGCCACCAGGCCGACCAGGAATTGGTGGTTATGGTTCAGGTAATGCAACGTCACAAAGTTGTTGCAACTGTTTGAAATGTATTTTTTTCATGAGGGATCCACAAATCATCTTTAAACTGTACCAATCAAACTCCAAAGCAATGAATACAGGTTATTTTGATATTAATATATCAATTTAATCAACTTCTCAACTGACCAATCTTCTCTCTCCTAATGCCACATGTGCAGGTGGCAGCTCTTATGGTTTTCCAGGGACCCCAGGCCCAAAGGGAGAGAAAGGTAACCCTGGCATACCTGGCTATGGCGGCGAAGGAATCCCAGGCTCCCCCGGACTCCCTGGACCTCAGGGCCCTCGTGGACCTCCTGGCCCTTCTGGTATGTTGATGCAGAATCTGACTATGATGGTCCTTCCATCATAGGGGGGTGGGAGAGGTGGGTTTGTGGGAGATGTTTGTGTAATGAATGACGTGGCTTATTTGGGAGATGAGATGAGATGTTAAAAATCCATAAAGGGCAACTGCATTATAACTGTGTATTTTAAAAAAAGAACGTTATAATTACTATTTTAAACTTCTGTTCTTGTCTTTTTTTAAACATGCTTTTAATTTTAACTGTGGTTTATGTTTTCAGGACATTGAGATGGATTCACTGTATGAAACATGCTAAAACTGACAGTTTGTTCTTATTTTTATGAATAAAATTATGCAAAAATTAGAAACTTCTAGATAAGGATACAGTATCTTAATCAGTTTGGCACAGAGCTGCAGTTGGCTTAAAAGATTTGTCAATATAAAAATGGATTTTTACTGTCCTCCAAGGATTGTCCAATGAACCCTGCGTCATCTATCCTGATGGGTCCATCGGGCCTAAAGGCCAGTAAAATGCAGGTATCCTAAAGCAGTGGTTCCCAACCTGGGGGTAGGGACCCCCACAAGGGGTCGCTGGATTTCTGTATTATAACTCCTCACACCTCTAAAAGTTATTCAAATAAAACAAAATAAGTCCTCTTCTAGAGCTGAATATTTTCTTGTTTTAGTCATTTTTCAGCAAAAAATAAAAAAAATAGGCTTCTCAAATGTGATGACTTATAGCTTTTACTTATCAAACATGATGATAAACTGAAAATCTTTGAGTTTTGGGCTGTTAGTCAGACAAAACTATACATTTGAAGATGTAACCTTGGCCTTTGGGAAATTTTAATGGATGTTATTTAATTATTTTCTGACATCTTATGGACAAAATGATTAACTTAACTGGTAGACAATGCAACATGTGACAGGGGGACCCAGGTAGACGTTGCTTTATTTTAAGGAGTTCACAGGGCAAAAAAGGTTGGGAACCACTGTCCTCAAGGCAGCCATATTGCTATGGTTGCCATGGCAATATTCAGCCTGCCAAATCAAAAATCAAAACACAAAACTCAACTTTCAGCAAGCAGTATCTTAACTGCCAAAACGCTCTTCTTTACGCTGTACTCTGTGCAGGGTGCGGTGGTAAGTATAGCTGAGAAGAACGCAGCTCAAGCTTCCTCTCTGCTCCAAGCTGCTTTTCTCATCTTTGGCCACAAGGTGTCGCCTGTGAGCGTAATTCACTGATTTTACATGGACATTAATGCATGGCAGCAGCATTTACAACCGGGATTTTTTTTTTTTTTTTTTGACACCAACACATCAAGCAAAGGAAGACAAAAAATAGAGACACAACCTGAAAAGAAGTCTAATATAGTCCCACAAAATCTTTTTCTTTCACTTGCATCGTATGCAGGAAATATCTGATTTTCCCTATATTATATAATTACGTATAAGAAACCAAATAAATGTTTACATATGACACATTAGATGAATGTCTGTCCTTGTATTTCTATGTTGTGTTGGTGCCAAACTGCAACACACTATACACGCTGCTTATGTGGCAAGTATCTCTTAGCCACTAGAGTCAATGTAAAATCACCGAATTGGTTCGTGCTAACTAGTACAATGCTGTTTTATATTTCAATAAAATATAACCAATTTAATGCTTTTTTTTTTAAAAAAATGATAAGCATCTGTCATCTTGCAGCAGCAGCAGCTCAAATCTTCTATCAAATCTGATGAACCAAACAGAGCAAACTAACCCCGATTTCACACTGTGACACCAAGCTGTAGTTGCACTGTGCTGGTTAAATATTTGGTTTACTGAAAAAGGCGCATTATAAGAAAACGAATTCCTCTAAGAGAGGGGCATTACAGAAATCAAAATTTTTATTTTGTTTGTATTCTATTGATTTTATGTCCACAATCAGTCTGTGCAATTCAGCTCAAGTTCAGTGTGAAATCTAAAAAAAAAAACACAGAATTTGTGCATCACTTTGCTGCTAATGACTACTTACTCTAATTTGTCAAATTAAATTTTTTGAACTCTAACTGATTCCATGTGTGTCTTTACAGGTGGTCCATCGGTAGGAGGCACTAATTACCCTGGACAGCCTGGAGTGCCTGGTTCCAGAGGACCACCGGGTAACAGAGGATACCAAGGCTCCAGAGGTACATATAAATGCTCATACATGCAGTCTGAGTTATGATTGAATGAAAATGAAATTATCTTTCTTCACAGTCCAAAATACACTTCCAGGTGTTTCATTTATGTTTTTTTCCCAGGACAATAACTGCTGCTTGAGTGTATTACCATACTGTTAGCTGTTCTTTTGTCCCAGAAAATTACAATTTTTGTCAAATAACTGCAAAAATAGTCTTGGTTATATCGGTGGTTTGGTCCTAGTTGAGTCCACACAGTCTGTATTTTGTAACAAATTGTATGAATAATAGAAACATTTTATGTATAATCACAAATTTGTCTTAAGAACAAGCTCCATGATTCTTTCTACTAGTATTCTCCCTCTACGATTACACATTTTCTCTCCTTTAATCTCCTTCATCCCTCCATCCCTCTCTTCTCTAGGCGATCCCGGTGACTGTGCCTGTCGTGGAGGAGCCACCTCAGGGTTCCAAGGGTCACCTGGTGCTCCAGGAGCAGATGGCAGCCCCGGTTTCCCTGGACGCAAAGGTGAACAGGGTGACACCGGTTCCCCCGGCTTTGGCGGTGTTCAGGGACCTCCTGTAAGTAAAATCTTCACTCATGCACAACTTTCATAGCTGAATCCAGTGAATCTTTGACAATGAAACATTTCATTAATACCACCTGTTGTTCTCCTGCAGGGTCGTCCTGGTCCTAGTGGCACCTACGGCCGTAAAGGAGAGAAGGGGACGTCTTACTACCCCAACTTGGGTTTGGGAGTGAAGGGAGAGCTTGGATCTACTGGACCCAGAGGACCTACAGGTGAAACTGGAAAACCTGGCAGAGATGGACTACCTGGCTTCCCTGGAACCGCTGGACCCCCAGTGAGTGCTTCAATAATAAGAATCACAAGAAGTTTTGGCGAGGAATAAAGACAAGGATCATTCATACATCTCCTCTCCTCTCCTCTCCTCTCCAGGGTGACGCTGGCTACGGCACAGTTGGGGAGAAAGGTTTCCCAGGGTTCCCAGGGTCAAAGGGTCGTCCCGGCGGCGCTGGCGAGGCCGGTGCAGGCTACGTCGGTACACCCGGCTTTCGTGGAGAGCCTGGAGAGCCCGGTATATCAGGGTTGCCAGGGCCACCAGGTTTGCCCGGACCAAGAGGTAAGTGAAGACGAGTAAAGGGGCGACAGAATTAAAGGAATGGAGGTGTATGTGTGTGTGTGTGTTTGAGTGTGTGTGTGTGTCTATGAATAAGAGAGAGAGAAGTGAAAGCGAGAAAGAAAGTGTGTGTGTATGTTATACCATATTCTCCCCACAGAGTGACCCCACAACCATACATCCATCTCATCCCATCACTGTCCATCCTCCATGTACTGTAGTTGCCATAGCAACCTCATCCTAACACCCTAAACCATTAGAAGCCATCTCTGGGGACAAACAGCTCCTGGTTCCCCAGCTCCCCAGGACCTGAAGGGACAACATGGCTCTCGTTAGATTTTCTCTACCAATGCAGCTTCCTGCCCTTCATGCCTCGGCTGCAGCAGCATACTGTTAACTACATGATTAATGGTCTCCATTAATGTGCTTATACACTTCTTCTATAATCTATAATCCATAAACTGCTTCATTAGTTGACTGATTGACGCACAATGATGAGATTTTATTTGCTGATTGCGCAACAGCTACTGTGCTTCTTTAGTCTCAGAGGAGGTTTTATTTGGCAACGTCAGTCACAAAAATAGATTCACAAAGCAGTGAATAACTCCTGAGTTTGGTTCGGCCTTTTAAAGGAAGACGCTGGTGTTGTTTTAGAGTTTAAGATGTCAGAAATCTTTTTTTTCACAAAAAGTAGAGCTGCAACAATGAACAGTTAATTGAATATCCTAACATTATGGACTGTTAATCAGATAAAACAAGCCCTTTTAATTATGAATGCCATTTTTTGCTACATTTCATGTCATATTTTTAAACAATTAATGGAGAAAATAATCTGCAAATGAATTGATCATGAAAGTAATTGTTAGCTGCACCCCTAGTAAAAAAGATGTCACTATTCATATCTTATAATACCATGTTTTTTGCATCTTTATTAGCTGGAACAAAAGTCAATATAAAGTTTGTACAAAAGCAAAACAAAACAAAAAATTAACAAAATGTAAACTCTGGGCTCTGACTCTAAATGACACCAGCAGTCTCCTGCAAACATGATTCTCTTCTTCCTCTCTGAGACTAAATGACACAAAGTCCTCAGCAGCAGCTGGCCAAGTATGAATGTGTGCTCTCATACCGTGATGCTAATGCTAAACAACTGATTCATTTTGCTCTTAATATGAAGGTTATTGTCACTCACAGGAGCTGAGAGAGAATGAGGAGAGATTTTTTAAAAATTTTTTTGTATTTATTTGTCACTTTTGATAAGTGTTTATCAATCTCTCTCTCTCCTCTTGCTGAGTGGAATAACCTGTTTTTAAGCACTTTTACATTGAAGCAAGTATTTTAATATGCTTTTTGCCTTAACTGAATGAGCCTTGAAGTAATTGAATGGAACTGATTGCTGATATTTGTTTGATGATAAAAAACAAAAAAAGATTTAATTGCTTGATTGGCGCATGCAAATGACCCTGACTGGCTTTGTATGCTGCCATCTTCTACCTCTCTCTCTCTCTCTCTCTCTATGTCTCTCTCTCTCTCTCTCTCTCTCTCTCTCTCTCTCTCTCTCTCTCTCTCTCTCTCTCTCCATCCATTCATCCCCTCCATCTCTCTGACCTTCCTTGTGCATGTGTATCTGTCCAGGTGAAAACAGCTGTGGAGGGGTTAATGGCACCGGAGAGGGAACGGGTGGGTAACTAACTTTTTCATCCACCAGCCAGAGTAACGTGCCTGGGACCGAATTTTGTAGCTTTGAGTTTCAAGCAGCCCAGCGACTGGTGGATTAAAAAAAACATCCCTCGATTAAAGCTTATCGCTTGCAGGAGTGGTAGAGCAGAAAACTGAAGGCAAGATTTACTTGTGTAACTCACTAATCTGCCCAACAGGAAGTGACCTCAGAGACATCATTAGATTAGAAATAAACAGTGCAACAAAAGCGGTTTGGCCAACTTTATTTAGTTAGTCAGATATTAATCTTTACTGTCCTTACATGTGTTCATGATGCAAGCAACTTGGTTAACAGGTCACAGATTTCTATATGAAGATGCTGTGCTTAGAGGTGACAAACTTTCTTTGCACTACCTTTCTTTTGATAAAATTACTAATTGAAGAACAAAACACCTAAAAGTTTGGTTTCAAATGCCAAATGCCAGCAAATATCTAACTAAATAAGCAAGATAAAGTTACAAATATAAAGAGTTTAACAGTCAAGAACCACTAAAGTGTAGTGAAATCTTTGCCTGGGTAGGCAGTGACCTATTAATGTGACATTCAATTAACACAGCAGCCCAAGTTCATATTACTCATGGACTGATAAAATATAGTCTATAGATTTAAAAAATAAGTCTTTGAAAGTCTAGAAGGTAGATAATTGATGTTCATTATACTAGGAAGCTGATTAAGAAAACTGCTTTGAAGGGCCTTTAATCTAAAATACGGTTTATGATGGAAAACTATCACCATTGACCCAAATGGTGGATGCAAACATTCTCAGAGCTTCTATTTCCTGTAAACCTTCAAATACAAGCTGTAAAATGAATGAATGAATTTAGTTATTCATTAATGAATTTATGCCTGGAATCAACCTTTCATTCATATGGAATTTGCATGGCAACACCATCATACATAGAGAGAGAAAACCTAATGATGGATGATAATGGAAAAATTAAGCTCTGGGCATGTTTTTACACTTATAAGAAGTAGCTGCAAATGGAAATAAAGTTAAGTGACTGATTGATCTATTGTTTGCAGTCTGTACACGTGGTTAGCGTTATTCAGAGGAACGTCTCTGAGGATCAAGACAGATGGATGTTCTGCTGTTGTAGCCAAATATTTTAAGTGAAGTCCATAATGGCTCAGCTAACCAACAGCCCACAGTGTTAGATAGACTCCAGGAAAGCAGGTAACTCTGGGAAATGAAGTATTTTGCATTCTGAAAACAACTGGCTCGCTATCAATCATTTGTTCATGACGGAGTCGATGGAAGCTTCTCGCTCCCTGTGTCTAAGGGATTCCATTCTGGCCGAGTCAGTTGATGATTGACAGTCGAGTTTGAGGTTTTATCAGAATTCAAGGTACTTCAGAGCGACGCTACCTTCTTGAAAAACATGACAGGTGTTCCGTCCGATAATCATTGGACAGCCGCAGTTGTTTGTACTCTCCTCTTCCTCCAATCAAAGCTGCTGAAACCTGGCGCATGTTTTCAAGCCCTGCCTCTGCTAAGTGCTTTTAACCAGTGAAGGTTTTTTTTTTTTGAGAGGGGGGAGGGGGGTGAGGGGCAGCAGAAATGGTAGAATTGATCCCCAGACACAATCTCAACAAAACGTTGAATTTTTCTCATTTTCTTCATTGTGATGAATTTGCTACTAACGACATTCGACCTACAGTACAACACAAAATAATTCTCATGATCAGATTAACCTAAATGAAAGCCTGTTATTGGCATGAATGGAGGCGACAGACAATCAACATTGCGAGACATTCACAAAATGGATTCAACCAAGAAATTAATGGTGTTCGTTACAGAATATTGTGTATTTTATTCTCATTACTGGTAAATTGTTCAAGGCATTTAGTGCTATTTTGCTAGCTTATCTAAAAACCTTTGGTTTAGATACAACATCACAGATACAACATTGTATTTACTATGTGTGTGATTCAGACCTGGGCCAAATACTACAGTAGCATTTAACATGTTCAAAACATCATACAAAAATTGGGTTTTTAGTTTTTGTTCCATCTCACGTGAGTAAATTTTATTTGGGCCAGGCCTGATGGCACTCAGTAAGAGCAGTGTGTAGTTATGTCTTGTATATAATGTAGAAAAAGTTAATGTTACAATTGTGTGTCCATGTCATCACTGTACATGTCTATTAAAGTGTATGTGCTAACCTGTATATGACTGCTACCAGGCCAAGTGTTACCTTGCACCATACCTGGTGAGGATGGAGCACCCGGTTACCCCGGTTTACCTGGACGACCAGGTAAAAGTCAACGGATGTTTTATCGTTTTATGGTTTATTTTTGACACTCTGCACATATTATATGTGATTCTCTGATTAAGTCTGTCTGGTTCAAATGTTTTTGTTTTTCCTGGCACTGGAGTACATTGTGTAATTTCTAAAGACAGAGTTGTATTATCTGTCGGTGTGGATTCACTATTTCCTTTGTCTATTCAGGGTATCACTGTTTATCCTAACTACACAGTTCTTCATCTGTTTGTAATAAATGAAGACATTAATCTGACTATTTATGAAACTTTTTCACTGGTAACTAATTCAAAGTGTTTTTCAAAAAACGCCATCATTGCAAACCATCAAACTGAAAAATTGTCATAATTGGAGCTGTATCTGTCTGCATCTCTCAGGTCCTAAAGGTCAGTCAGGTTTCGCAGGAGGCTCTGGACGTCCAGGATTTGATGGTCCTAAAGGAGAAAGAGGAGACCCCGGCTTTGGAGGCCAACCCGGGCCACAAGGTAAACCTGCAGACTGGCTGTTTTGGCACCGGTATCTAGAGTAGATTCAGGGCCAATATTTACTGTGATGGACTGTAAATGGCTTCAGGTTGAAGCTGTTTGAAAGGTATGTTTACATTTTGTTTCTGCAAAAGTCTAAAAAGAAATATTGGAAAGTGAAAGGAAATTCTTGTATTTCTCATGGTCAAGTTTTTGTTTTCGCCGAAATCTCTCCAACTTGGAAATGTTAATTTATGAAGTTAATCATCAGGTTGTTTCAATTATCTGAACTGTCGCTTTATTTGCTGAAGATGATCTTTATCTTGCAGAAGTGATCAAGTTACAATTTTATGACCCCTTGTTATAGAACAGCAGATGTTAATCCAGCTGAGATTAAAATTCCTTCAGAATCAAAGTTAGATTAAAGCAAAACTGCTACCTCTAGATGACGTTTGCAGATGAAACACTGTTAGAGTGTAAAGATAATGTTAATAAAACAAAGTCAGCCATCTGCCAGAGATAATCATTGACATATTTGCTCTATATGAAATTAAATTTCTAGATTTCTGAATAGAATTTGAGGCAAGACGTGGAAAAATGCACATTGTTCTTCCCAAATAGTGGTGGAGTAGCTTACGGAGTAAAAAAGTGGCATGTATTTTTGTTCATTTTTATTGAGGCTTTATTGCTGATCCAATCATACAATTAAGTGATCCAGACTTTAATCAATCCCAGACCTCTTCAATCAACTCCACTATTTCCTCCACCCCTTCCTCCCTGCAGGTTTCCCTGGACCAAGAGGAGATGCTGGAGGTCCAGGTGCTCCAGGATCCTCTTACGATGGAGGACGAGGAAAGGACGGTGCTCCAGGGCGTCCTGGAGCCAAAGGTCAGCCTGGTGATGTAATAGGAGCCACACCTGGAGCACCAGGACGAGACGGTTTTCCGGGAATCCCTGGAGACAAGGGTCTGCCAGGATCACCAGGAGGGCCTGGATCACCTGGTGGGTCTGAAAGACTGTCATTGTAAAACTGAAAACTGTAGCAGTATTGTCGTTGAAGTAATTGTAGTTGTTAGTTGAAATAGTAGTAGTTGCACCAGTTGGAGACATACCTACTGTAGTACCAGTTGGAGTAGCAGTTGAAGCATTCATCATACCAACAGTAGTGGAAATAGTAGCAATAGTAGTATCAGCAGTTGTAGCAACAGTAGTATTTGTAAGTCGTAGTAGGGGTCGTAGAAGCAGCAATAATATCTAACAGCAGTCCTGCTACTAGATCACCTACTACTAGTAGTTCTAGCAAGTAGCAATTGTATCTTCTAGTGTTAGCAGCAGTAGTAGCAACAATAGTAGTAGTAGTTGTAACAGCAGTAGTATCTAGTAGCAGTAGCTAGTACGGTACTAGCAACAGTAGTATCCTGTGGTAGAAGTGTTAGCAGCAGTAGTAGTATCTTATACTAATGTGTCTTATACAGCAGCAGTAGTAGTATTTAGTAGTAGAGGTAAACCAGTTGTAGTAATATCCGTGAAAACGTTTCTTTCTTCCTCCATCAGGTTTTGACGGGCGTTCCGGTGTTCCTGGACTGAAAGGAGAGCGTGGATTGGATGGTTATCCCGGTAGTCCCGGCCTTCCTGGACCTCCAGGTGAGCCGTCTATCGGCATTCAAGGTCGACCTGGAGCTCCTGGCAGCAAGGGACTGAGCGGATCACCAGGTGAGGGAAAAGATTCAGCAACCGTTTCCAATATTTCACCACGTGGCTAACCAGATTTCTTTTTAATTTTATAGAACTTTAGACATTTTAGACTCCATGTTCTGTATTTGAGAAATCTTAAATAGAGAGATTTGTAGCCTGATTTACAGTAAAAGAAGAAGAAATATGATTAATTTGGCTGTTGCCTTACATCACTCATCCATCCATGTTTACCAGTGTCGGTTCATTCCTCCCTTTTTTTCTGTATTTCTTCCACAATTCTTCATTTACGAATCAGACGCCACAGTTGCCTGTTTTGTTCTTGTTGTTTATTTAAACGTCACCCAAAAGAATCTCTTCTTCTCCTGTTTTGTATTTCTCCTTGTCCTGTGTTTCCTCCTCCTTTTCTTTCCCTCTTTTCTACACACCATCACCATCATCTCCATCCATCCTCTTATCCCTCCATCTTTTTCCTCTTGGTGTCGGGTCATTCGCTATAGGCTGCCAAGGTGAGACACTCTCTCCATCCATCCATCCATCCATCCATCCATCCATCCATCCATCCATCCATCCATCCATCCATCTATCCAATGCTTCTATCCCTCCATCCTCCTGCTTTACACACATTAAACCAAACACTTTAACTGCCATCTCCTTTAAAGTGTTTGCCTACTTTCTATCTCTCATCTGCTGCAAAAAATGTCCATGTCCATAATTAGATTAATATTGGAGTCAGTCTTGGGGTGTGACAGTATTAATTTTCAAAAAAAGGTGCAGAAGAAGTCAATGTGGTCAGTTAAAATAGTTCAAAATAGATATTTAAATGCAGTTAAAATGTTTCAGATTTTTTTCTGGAGTCAGTTATCCTGAAGGAAGTGCTTCTATGTTCCTTAATGGACATATTTGAGTCTTTTTACTACAAGTCATATATACTTAATTAAATTATTATTAATTTCCCTAATACCAGCCCGTCAGTCAGTTCATTTCAGTATCCTTAAACTTGAATGAGAAAATTAGTCCATCACAGTGAACTGTTTAGTCATCAAAGTTATTTGTCTAATTGACATTATCATGCACTTAACAGCCAAAATTACTAAGTTTTTTGATGGTGCGTTAATCCACTTGTGGAAAACTCCACTATCAGAGACTTACAGTAAGAGTACAGTACAACAGTACAACAGTAACAATATTAAGGCTACAAACTACTTAAGTCACATCTACCATTTCCTGGTGTCCTTTATTGGTTATTCCTCATTTGACTGAATCCATCAGCATGGCCTCTAAATGCAAAGCCTTTTGAAGCTGACTCTTAAATTTGGAAAGAATTAAAAGAAAATTGTCCCTGTTTGCCCCCAAAAATGTAAATAAGAAACAATTCCTCATTCTTAGGAAAAAGATGTTGCTTATTCCAACTTCCAATGGATATACTGAATGTAAACAAGGTAGAGAGAACATTATACTACAACTTATGTGGTAGTTATAAGTACTCATGAATCTTGCAATCATAATGTTTACTCAAAAACTGTAATTGACTGTACAGTTGTATGGAACATTTAAGGCACCCCTTGACAAATAACATATTTAGGTAATTTTTTAAATTGAAAAGATGTAAACATAGTCTCTCTAGGATATGGAACATATAACACAATAGTTTCAGCATCACAGCTTGCAAAGGCTTTTTGTAACCAGCTGAAAGTCTTTCAAGTCTTGTTGTATTTGGGATTTTCTCCCATTCTTCCTTGCAAAAGGCTTCTAGTTCTGCAGTATTCTTGGGCTGTCTTGCATGCACAGCTCTTTTAAGATCTACCCACAGATTTTCAATTATGTGATCGCGATTCCAAAACCTTCAGCTTACGTCTCTTGAGGTAGTCCATGGTGGACTTCAAGGTATGTTTAGGATCGTTATCCTGTTATAGAAGCCATCCTCTTTTCAGCTTCAGCTTTTTTTTACAGACGGTGGGATGTTTGCTTCCAGTATTTGCTGATATTTACTGGAATCCATTCTTCCCTCCACTGGTGCAATGTTTTCTGCAACACAACCCCAAAGCATGATAGATCCACTTCTACGCTTAACAGTGGTGTTCTTAATAAATGCTGCTCCTTTTTTCGTCCAAACATACCTTTGCTGAGTTGTATTTTAACTTCATCAGTCCACAGCACTTTTTTGAGGCTTCTGTAGATGTTCCGTTGTATACTTCTGACATTGGATTTTATAATGAGGACCCAAGTAAGGTTTTCTTCTACTGACTCTTCCATGAAGGTCTTGTTTGTGCGAGCATTGCTGCACAGTGGAACGGTGCACCACCACAGAGTCTGTTAAATCTTTCTGCAGGTTTTTTTGCAGTCAAATGGGGGTTTTGATTTGCCTTTCTGACCAGCATACGAGCAGTTCTCTCTGACAGTTTTCTTGAGATCTTCCAGATCTCATCTTGACCTCCATAGTTCCCCTAAAACTGTCATCTGTCATTACATTTTGCACTGTGGAAACTGGTTGCTGAGTGTTCGCACAAGGTTTGAAGAGTCAAGAGTATGTGTAAAGCTTTGAAACCGGCACCAGCTGACATATCCTAATGACAGTTGTTGACGTACCTCAGGCCTAATGGGCAGATTAAGGTTGGAGACCTTGTAAAAAGAATCTGAGAACTCTTAGGGTGGTCAGACATTTGCACTGGCCACAATGGTGTTTTATTTTTTTTTAATTTTTGTTCATTTTATGACTTAAGAAGTAAATATGAATTGATGTTTACAGGAAATATAGATTTTTTTCCATATCTTAGAGAGTTTACATCTTTCCAATTAAAAAAATATGTTATTATGTTATACAACTGTAATTCAAGATATACAGTAGTCTCCTGCTTCATAAAAAGTTTTTAAAACACATAAAAGTAAAGAAATGGATTCATCACACCCTGCTGGAAGACAAACACAGTTGTATTGATAAAAAGTGACTTTTTAAAAGTCAGTTAATGGCTTGAGATGGACATTTTAGTTGTGAGACATTCAGAAACAGAGAGTTCTCTCAAGAAATGTGTCTGCTGATGTTTGGTTTTGTTTTTGCAGCCAGCACTAACCCCCGTAGTTCATTTACATGTTCAAGTCAAATCTGTGCTACACGATTTGATCATTGCATTAATTGCAGTAGGCTTTTTTGACAAAAAGGCTCCTTGGCGCAAACGCAATTTAACAATCTTGCCTCTGCTTTTATTGATTTAGAGGCTTTTTCTACATTCTTAAAAAGGACTTGTCATTTTCAACATAGCCCTCTGGTGTGCAGATTAGCAACAATTTGAACAAATATGTTAGGTTTCTAACAAAGATGTTGAAAGAAGGTCATCTTTTTAAGAATGTAGTAGTAGACTTTAGTGTGCTACAAATAAACCTTAGGCGGTTTAACCATGTTAATTCAGTCTGGAATTGCACTTGAATTTTCAGTTTATTTTGCAATTAAATAAAAGCCTGAGAGCGAGAAAATTGGATTTCTATTTGGGAGTTGCTGATTTGATCTAGCAAATATTTGAACATTTAAATTCTCTGCATCACGCTTGTATTCATTCAATGATTTTCCCAATCAAAGTGCAATTGCAGTCTAACCAAGGCAATGAAACAATGTGTGTTTACATTGTTGTCTGCTTTTCGCCAAATTGTGCGCATTGTTGTGTGTATTCAGAATAGAAATAATCGATCAATTGTTTGTCTTTAATATTTATCTAAAACTATTGTGTTGGAGGTAAGTTGAAATATTATTAAAAGAAAGGTAAGATTATATGTTTGTTACTCATTATTTGTTGTTTTTTATTATGCTCTTAAGTGAAATTCATGTACATATTATTATTTTCTGTGAATACATTTTTTTCTGTAGTTTTCACCATTTCAACATAACATTTCCATTAAAAATGTAGATTACGATTGATCTCTGACTGAATTTCTCTCCTTTTTTGTCTTTCCCATCATCCATCATCTGTCCCATCATCCATCTGTTCACCACCAGGTTTCCCTGGTAGGAAGGGAGAAAGAGGAAACCCAGGTTACTCAGGGACTTCTGGTAGGAAGGGAGCCCCAGGACTGCCCGGCACCCCTGGGTCATCAGGGCCAGTTGGACCACCTGGACCTCCAGGACCAGGAACCAGGGAGGGAATCCCAGGAATCCCAGGAAGGAAGGGTAGGCTACAGCTATGGCTCTGTTACTCATCAGTGTCTCACTTGTGTAGATAACATCTCCTTACAGTGACTAACACCATTTATATTCTCTGTTTATTTACGCAGGCGAGAGAGGTTTCGCTGGACTGATGGGTTTCCCTGGACTACCAGGTCGTCCTGGTAGCCCAGGATTTACTGGAGGGAAAGGACTTGCTGGAGGGTCTGGAAGAGATGGAGTTTCTGGTGGTCCTGGATACCCCGGACAGAAAGGTAGAGTGTCTTGAGCCATGCTTTTGGATGACACAAGGATACACACAAGATAACACAAAAAAGTGTCAGCCTTTTTTCCACTATGGTCCAACATACCAGTACCAGTAGAGTATGATGATGAAGCCCGTGAGTCACTCTAACATCCATGTGTTTTCTCCTCTGTAGGTGAGAGAGGATACCCCGGCCTCCCCGGTGCCCCTGGTGCTATGTTTCCTGCAAGCTATGTGGAGAAAGGAGACCCCGGTTTCTCTGGAGGCAGTGGCCTTCCTGGCTTCCCTGGACCCAGAGGTAACACTTTCTTCTATTTATTTTTTTTAATACATTTTAGCATCATTTCACAGCAGAGACTGAGACTGTACATGTTAAACATGATGTTGCGTTCAAAGCATCTCAAAAATTTAAAATATCTTATATGTCTTTTTTTTTATCTTGCTAGATTTTACATATTTATAAGACTAGTAAAAAAAGAAGAGTTTCAACCGTAGTTTCACTGTGAATAAGGTTGAAGAAGTACTGTAAAGTAAGAGTAGCAGTATCACAGTATAAAAATACTAAATTTTAAGTAAAAGTCTTACTTAAAGTAAAACTGCATGAGTATTAGTAGTGAGTACTCGATATGCAAAATCACACTATTTAGAGTGTTATATTTATCATAACAATGCATTATATTGTATAAACTGATCATATGTTTCACATGTAAAATCTCTTTGGGAAAAGTAGCTAGTAATTATAGCTGTCAAATAATATATTGTTAGAAAGTTAGCATCAAAATGGAAGTAGTAAAAGTAAAAGTACCTCAAAATTCTGCTGAAGTATAGTACTTAACATTTGCACTTCCCAGCACTGCTATAAACTGTCATTTCCCAAAGATTTCCCCTGCATGTTTCACTTCTAACCACCATTCTGTGTCCGTTTTCACAGGTGACAAAGGTTTTCCAGGTCTGCCTGGTCGTCAGGGTCTGCCTGGACTTCCTGGTTTCACTGATCAGAATAAAGGACAGCCAGGACAGCCTGGATACCCCGGACAGCCAGGAGGTACAGGCTACCCCGGACCGAAGGGAGAACCTGGAATCATGGGATTCCCTGGCACAACTGGAGCAAGGGTAAGGAAACATACAAACACGCATTTGCAAACAGACTCAAGCAGCAAGTTCAGACAGTGAGTTTTAAGTTCTGATGGTTTCTTTAAGGGTGATGATGGCCCACCTGGTTTCCCTGGCGGCCCTGGAGAATCTGGTATTCCTGGTGGCAAAGGTGAGTATAAATAACAGACCATACACACTAAAAAAATCTATCTTTGCATTCATATATAAATCCATCCATTGACTCATTTTTGTTTCTCAGGTATACCTGGAGACAGTTATGTGTATCCTGGAGGTCCAGGAGCTAAAGGCCTGCAGGGAGACTCAGGCTACTCAGGTAAGACATAATGACCTAATGTGTTTGGTCATGATAAAAACCACATACCTTACCCAAATATAGTTCTATTTCCTGTAGACTGACCAAGAATCGTACGCTTTCATTGTTTTTTGTAAGGTGGAGTTGACATACAAAACCAACTTTCTGTTTCTTCTGAACCACCTCAATCACTAATTTGCCATGTTTTGCAAACATTTTGGCAAAGTGGTGATCTCCACTGATTTATCTTTTAGTTTTAAAACATCTGATACATCCTAAAAAGATGTCTTACCTAACAGTTTGATTGTTTCTCTCCAGGTGGCCCTGGCAGGGACGGCGCCCCTGGTGACAACGGCTTTCCAGGAGGTCCAGGTTTCCCTGGAGCGAAGGGAGCTCCTGGTGAACCAGGACGGCCTGGACTAATGGGTGAGACAGGAGAAGCTCCAACGACAAACATCTTAATTTGAAGAAAAAACATCACATTTCCGTCAAGTCAGCAGAAGGAGTCACATTCTGAGGAAGCCACAGTCAAGCAATTAACATCTTTACCTCATCCTCTCTACAGGCTCCCCTGGTTTCCCCGGTGCAAAAGGTCTGCCTGGCTACCCAGGAGGAAAAGGACTAGATGGGGCTCCTGGCCTGCCTGGAAGTTCTGGAGGACCTGGAACCAAAGGTTAGGAAAAAAACAATAATGCACAACCGCTTTCTGTTTACAAATGACAGCAAAGGCTAAATACAAACACACTCATTTTGTTGTTGCTTTTTGCAGGTTTGCCTGGACCCCCTGGTTTGGATGGACTTAACGGCCTTGGTGGACCTAAAGGACTTGCTGGAACCCCAGGTAATGACTTCATACACCAGGTTCTAGTGCATTTTCCAAAGCTGTTTTTCTCCTTTTGAGGAGTCAAGAGGGTCACTGTGCTTCAATCAAGAACCAATTATTCAAGAACTTTGTTTTAAAGTTGTGTAAGAAAAGGATCAGTCGGAAGTTAACGATGAACTCTTGGCCTGTTAGTTTTGTCCTCTATAAATAATTTCTAGAAATGATGTAAGGTTTTGGTGTCTTTGGTTCCAGGTGGTAGTGGAGGAGGTCCCCCAGGTTCCCCTGGTTTCCCCGGAGCAAAGGGAGAGAGAGGTGTTTCCTATGGTGGAGGTCCTGGCTTCCCCGGAGCAAAGGGAGAGAGAGGAAACCAAGGTGAGACATACTTCAAAGACAGGAAAGCACTAGTGGAATAAACATGAAATAAAATCAAACTAATCACTGCTTGTGTTTGTATTTGTCAGGTGCTCCTGGATCCCCAGGATTCCCTGGTCGGCAAGGATCTCCTGGTGAGACTGTGGGCTCAGACATTCCTGGACCTATGGGAGACCCAGGCCTTCCCGGTTTGGATGGAGAGTATGGTAAATACATTTCCTCTAACCCACTTCCCTTTACTTTCCTCTCTTCAACTTCTTTCTTCCTCTAAAACGTGTCTTCTCTGTTCTCCAGGTGCCCGTGGTCTTCCAGGTGCTCAAGGGCCACCTGGTCCAGGCACAGCCCAGGGAGACAGAGGTGACAATGGGCTCCCAGGCTTCCCTGGATCCCCCGGCAGGAAAGGAGACTCAGGATTCCCCGGAGGCTCCGGACTCCCCGGCAGCCCTGGTTTCAAAGGTGAAGTACATCAGGCTTTATACAAAGACACGACATGAACCCAAATGTTTTCTCTTTCGCCTGTAGACACTACCAATTATTTATTTTTCAGAAAAAAGAGAGACACATTCTATAAAAACTAAGATTAAATATAATATTGTATTTTTGCATTTCAGGAGAACGAGGTGAGAGTGGCTACAGCGGAGGCTCTGGTCTCAAAGGTTTGCCCGGTGACCCTGGCTACTATGGACTTAAAGGACCCAAGGGAATCAGAGGTAAGAGGACTTAAGTCTTTCCGCAGGTGGATCATGACAGTCCAGGATATTATTGCAGTTTACTGCTACCTTATTTGATCCATTATGATAAAACATTTTTTATCTATTTCTCTAATACCTACCCCCCTTTCTTCCATCCTTCTCTTTCCCTGTGCCTTCCTCTCCAGGCCGTACTGGTGGTAGGGGTCCCCCCGGCATCACAATCTCCATGCCACCTCCTCGCTATGAGACAAAATTCGGCGACATGGGAATTCCTGGTGAAAGCGGACTCCCTGGTACCCCTGGAGGGCCCGGCCTGCCTGGAGTGCCCGGACGTCCAGGTGAGTATTTTGAGTAATCTTTGCCATGTGGAGGACACTTTTGCGTACAGATATTTCACCTCTTTTATGCACCCATTAAAGAATAATGCCAAAAATGTTAATTTCTCATAATTGTGTACAAAAATCCAATCACGTTTGCCTCTAAGAATCAGACACTACAAGTCTTCAAATCATTGTAATGGAGCAATGATTTCCCAAAATGACTACCTGCACACTTATTAGAGTGTCCAAATTCACACTTGAGACCATAATGACTCCTTGAAAAAATATATTGACACAGTATTTCTAGAGAGAAGTTGACGCTTTTTGAATGGATGTCAATTGGAGCCAGCATCTAGTGGCCATCAGTGGTATTACACTTTAAGATACTTCCACATCTATTCAGCCTTCAGCTGTGGTAGTTACTGCTTGTTACAGACATACACAGTTTTTTTTTTTATTCAATATGTGCAGTAGATGAACCCTTCCACGCTCATTAATAAAACCCAGAAGTGTCCAAAATTAGCCTCTGTTAAATTTGTGTAAAATACTCTCCTGCTTCAGGTCCTAAGGGTCGTCCTGGTGCTGTGGGTAAGCTTGGCAGGACTGGCTCTGTTGGTCTACCCGGACCAGTCGGTGATCCCGGACCCCCCGGATTCCCCGGACCCAGTGGAGAACAAGGTCAGTGGTCTTTTGTCTCAGATCCTAATTTTGTTCAAAAGTTGGTAGAAAGCATAAATAAAACCTGTTTAAGTTTAATTATAGACTCACATTGTTTCATATACACCTGTCATCACTTTTTTAAGGTTAATGTTTCTATTTTATAATATGATACTGAGAGTGACCAATAGAGGTCATTGTTCTTATATAAAAATACGTCTGACCCCATATGAATGTACTGTTAATGTCTTGATGTTTTATTACAAGTTTTACAAAACTCTCAACACATTTTGTTTACTGTTTGTAATGTAACATTTACTGTCCAGTGTTTCACCATTAAAAACAACAATAGAGCTGCTGAAAATACTTAAAAACCATCTTTTAACCCATTTATCTCTCCGCACCATTACCCAGACAATTATTACTTGAAAAAGAAAAAAACACTACTGGCACCGCTAACAGCTGTTACACAACTCGTCTCCTCTTCCTCAGGTCGCCCCGGTACAGTCGGTCGCCCCGGTCCCGCTGGAGGTGTCGGCCGCAGCTACGGTATCGGCTACACTCTGGTGAAGCATAGCCAGAACTCGCAGGTTCCCATGTGTCCTCAGGGCATGGCCCAGCTGTGGGAGGGATACAGTCTGCTGTACGTGGAGGGACAGGAGAAGGCACACAACCAGGACCTCGGTACAGAAGAACTTTTAATGTCCAATCGCTAGTGTTTCGTTAAGGAAGTGTGAATATGTCGTATTCCTTTATCAACCTTGATCAGTGACCAGTAGCAGCTGCTAAAACTTTGATACAAACTGAACTTTTAAAGTGAGATCTGATCAAAATCTGGTCTTTTAAAGTGTTTAACTTCTCTCTCTCTCTCTCTCTCTCTGTCTCTGTCTGTCTCTCCAGGTCAGCCAGGGTCCTGCCTCCCCAGATTCAGCACAATCCCCTTCCTCTACTGCTCCCCCAACGAGGTCTGCTACTACGCCAGCCGCAACGACAAATCCTACTGGCTCTCCACAACTGCACCCATTCCCATGATGCCCGTGTCCGAGGAGCAGATACAACCTTACATCAGCAGGTACTGTTTTGGCTTGATGAACTCCCATCTGGGACTTTAAACACTAGATATTAAAAGAATAATGTCTGTTTTTTCCTTGTTTGTTGTAAAAAGTTGCTAAAAATAAATGTATGCTTCCTGTCCTATCCAGGTGTTCAGTGTGTGAGGCTCCATCTCAGGCTGTTGCGGTCCACAGTCAGGACATGAACATCCCCACCTGCCCCGCCGGCTGGAGGAGTCTCTGGATAGGATACTCCTTCCTCATGGTAATTGATAAACTAAAGACTCTCTAGAAATAAAATGCCAATCAAATACCAGCATACAACGACAAAGTGTAACTGTGAGGTGCAAGTTTAGTTTAATTAAATAGGAAAGTGTTTTTAGGCAGCTAGACAGGTCAAACGAGGATTAAAAAGTCACGTTTGAAGTTTTCTTTTGTTCTAATAAGAAAGCAACAGGAAAGGCATTTTGGAATAAAATAAGTCATTAACTCTATTGAATCGTTTCCCTCTTCTCTCCAATTCAGCACACAGCAGCTGGCGCTGAGGGCGGCGGTCAGTCCCTGGTGTCTCCCGGCTCCTGCCTGGAAGATTTCCGCGCTACACCGTTCATCGAGTGCAACGGCGCCAAGGGCACCTGCCACTACTTCGCCAATAAGTACAGCTTCTGGCTAACCACCGTGGAACCCAGCCAGGAGTTCATCTATTCACCGGGGCAGGAGACCCTAAAGGAAGGCCAGGAGCGCTTCAAAGTCAGCCGCTGCCAAGTCTGCAGCAAGTTCTTGTAGTAGGAGGAGGTGAAGGATTGAGGGAGGGAAACATCGGGAGGTGATATAGTAACACCTCAAAGGAAAGAAAGAGAAGTGTTGGAAAGAAATCTATTAAAACAAGAACATGTGACTGAAAAAGAGCCCCTCTCCTGCTTCACTGGTGGTTTCAGTATTGAGTCGAGCAACGTCAGATCCCCCACCCCCTTTTTTTTTTTTTTTAATCCCCTTTAGGAACGAATGGCTTATTAAAAAAAAAAAAAAGATGCAAAAAGAGTAGGAGGGAGGAAATGGAAAGAGAAGGGCCTCGGTGTGATTGCTCTTCTCTAGATTATCACTGACAATGGTGCTATTGTTTATGTTCTTTGTGTTTTTATTTTATGTCTCTTCTCATTACGGTTTTGGCGAGAGTCATTCTCGGCTACCTCGGAGAGTGCCACCCCACCCGCCCCCTTCGGATAGCACTACACCGCTTACACATCATCAGGTTCTGGACGTCCTCATCAGCTGAGTCAGTTCAGAGCAAAATCAAATAGCAGCAACACTGAAAAGCTTGTTTTTTTTAAAAAAAATCTGCAGTTAGATACAATCTTTTTCTGAACTGATTTAACTGAAGTGTGATGTTAACCTCGCCTGATTCAGATATATTTAGTGAAATGGCCACCGTAAAACGTTGCTTCTGTTGCATTTACGTTACAGTTTCATGTTTTCTCCAAAGCTTAGCAGTTACTGCGCTGGTGAATTTGCATGTTTTGTATGATTTGATTTGTCATTTATGAGGTTAAATTAACTCATAAATACCTTTTACTGTTTTACATTGTAACAGCAATTTAACCTCATTCATGTATACTTCAGTTCACTTTGCAAAATTCCCCTCAATAATATAATAAATGCATTTCATTTATTATATTTCATTATTGTGCCAAAACATGCAAAACTTACCAGTGCAGTCCTTTAACTTTACTTTACTATACATTTTACATGTTTTACAAGCCTGTGACATTTCACGATGTGATTCTTTGGTGCTACAAAAAACCCTGACAGTCGACTTGAAAGGCAACATGTAACATTAAGCGCTTGTTAAACAGCTTGCAATGAATGAAAAAGGCGAACCAGCACTTTTCCTCAATATTGCTCAAACAAAATCTCAAAAAAGAGAGAAAAAGCTAACTCCAGGGATGAATAACTTGAATGAGACCACCCATTCATACATATACATATACATATATATTGCACTGATGAGAACTCCTACAATGGGTTAAAACAATAAACAAGTCAACTCAAGGGGGCACATTTCTCCATTTTCACTTTCACAGGCTTTCATTTTTATATTGTGACCAAACTACTTTCTTTTTTTTTTTTTTTTTTAATCCCATTTAAATGCTTCATTTTCACTAGATTTTCAACAGGAAGTAACCAAACACAACACAAGCTGCCTGATAGATTGTTAATTGTTGCTGTACATAGTGCTTACTGTATTTCCCAACAAGTATGTTAGAGCAAAAGTCTAAAAATGCTGTTAGCTCCTTGTTTTATTTAGATTTTTTTTCCAGTCTCTGTGTCATTTCACTGTCCTCGGATGAAACATAGGAAGAAGTCTTATTATTTTTTCTGCCTTTTAAATGGAAATTTGATTTTTTTTTTTGCAGCCTTAAGTGTGACTGCTGAATACTCAGCTGCAGAAATAGGAAAATACATGGTATGATTTATCAGGATTTATCTTCTTTTATACATTCAAACATATAAAAACGAGAGAAACTGGTTAATATCAGTCTTAATCTCATTATCCCTGGACAGTGAAAGCTACTGGGTGACCATTATGTAACCACTATGACCACTGTGTCTAGCACATAGCTCTGTCTCTCTGGTGGTAGCCCTGATTTTATTACTATGTCACATTTTACTTTTCTATTTTCTTTTTTTTTTTGTCTGCATATGTTGTTTTGTGATCTAGATTGTAATTATTTGACCTAAGTCACGATACTATCCCCTGGTTTTATTTACTGAGATGGGAGGGAATGGGAAGATAATGATGTGTACATTAAATATTATGACAAAAAACAAAAAGGCCTTTTTAGGATTATGTTTTATATGGAAAATATATTCATTCTGATTTAGCAGACATAACAACTGTTTTTATCGTCTGTTTGGTCTTTACCCCATGTTTCTAAAACCAAAAACTCTTTTACGCAGCAACATACTGTAAGTGCCTGGAGTGACAGAAAAGAAATGCAGTTTTTCCTCAAAGAGGACCGATAACAAAAATGGTAATTACATGTCTGTTAATGTAATGTGTATTTCTGTGCTCACACACTTTGAAATAAAGTTTCAAAAATAACCAAAAGCAGAGTTATTGTTATCATTATTATTATTTTACACAACACAGTGAGAAACATTTGAAGTGGATTCAGAGATAAAATCAGTATTTTCATGGTGTCAGCAGGTGTTTCTGTTGTGTTACATGTGGTTTCATGTGTTTTATTGTGCTCAAGTTAGTGTAAAGATAACGCTTAAGATATGTTTACTAGGCTTAACCAAATTATAAACATTAACACCTTGTAGCTTTATACTTATTTTATTTAACTATCTGTCAAATATCAGATGTTTAAGTAACTTGTGACGTTATTTTTTAAATTTTCATACTGTAGAAGACAATGAATGGATGACATTTATAAATGTTTAATGTCACTAATCTTGCAAGCCTGCAAAACTTCAAAACCCCAGAGAGAATAATACATTAGTCAAGTCTCGTCATGTGATTCATTCATTCATTCAAACCTTTATTTATACTGGGTTGGCCACTGAGAGCAAATAAGCACTGATAAGAAACAATAATCATAATCAGCAGATATAAAAAGCAAATATTAACAGATAAGCCATATAAAATATGAGACACAATGAAATCAAGTCATAAAATCAATAAAACACATAATACAAAACACATTAAGGCAATAAAATATATGCACATAAAAGTTCATTAAAACACACATTCACACTGCCTGTGTCAGTTAAGAGATTTAAAATGATTACAAAGGGATTAGCGAGTCTAATTTTACTATCTTCTGCTGTAGCTAATAAGACATGTCAGATACTCAGGAAGTCTGCCAAAGAGAGCTTTGTATATAAAGAGGATGCAGAGCTGTTTTCTTCTCACTGCCAACGACTGCCACCCAACTTTCTCATAAAAAATACATCTTAACGCCATCCCTAGATATAAACCTCAGGGTAGAATGCTGATATTCAAGCATATAAATAACATGTTTTGTTGTTATTTGTACATTTGATTTGGTGGCCTTTTTTTGTGTCCTGACACCTTCAACTATCAACACGCCTGAGTCAGGCTGCTTGTTCTAAGCACATGTTGGAATAAGAGGCAGGGAAACTGATGCTAAGCAAATTAAAGTAATGAACTCAGTGCAGTGTATGAGTAGATAGACCACCAGAAATGAAAATCAAATGAAAAGAAGTGAGTTTTGTAAAGAGTGTGTCATGAATGGTTAAGAAAATGCCCAGCAAAGTGAGAAACACCTAATGTGGAGGTGTTATCCTGATAGAAGTTTACTTTATTATCACAGGAAACCTATTTAATATGAGCCCACATCTACCAGGAAAAGAAGGAAAACCAAGAATGAATAATTGAGAATGATAAAAAAAAATAAAAGTATAGTATAAAAGTAAAATATTTCCCTCTGAAATTTAGTGAAGTGGAAGTACAAAGACCAGTTGATATCCAATAGATGGCGACAAACACCCGTAAGAATAAAGCAGCCATACTACCGTCACAACAACAACAACATTAGCTCGAGGGGAGCGAATAATATATTTTTTCGGCTGAATTGGACCATATTAACAGGTGAGTAATACAACTAGCAGCAAACATATTGCGTAAAGCACAAACTAGTTGTACGTGTGTGTTTCTACAGTCGTTAAATCACATATAAATGTGTGCCAGCTGGGCTACGATAGCTTTGAAGCTAACGTTAGCTCTCCTAGCTCCTCAGCTATCACCGTTATAAACGTTAGCAGCTATTTAATGCGTCATTCTGGAGAAATATGTGAAGTTGCTCGTGAATATATGATGTGTAAGGAGTCAGTGTATGTTTTCCTCGCAATTATTGTGTGCTAAAGTGTGTCGTTGCAGCTACAGCTAGCTAACTAACGTTTTAATGCTACTTGTCAACATAAATCTACAGCTAAACGTTCACTAAAACGACATTATTATGTTATTTCGTCTTAAAAGTAAGTGTTGCTTGCAGGATTCACGCTGTCATAGCTCATGTTTGCTGTTGATTTAATGTGATACGCGTCCAAGTGAAAGGAAATACTGGTAACATATAATAATAGTTGATGTAATAGCTAATAAAAAATGCTACACAACGCTAACTTATGCAGTTTTTCAGGGTCATTTACACTGAACGCAAAACAATAGATTGTACAATAGTTTATACCGCTATATAGTTTATAGCCTATAGTTTATAAGCGAAATGAAGACTAAAGAAACCAGAAATATGCACAGTTGAGAAACTGGAATTAGAAAATTTGGACAATTTTTCATAGAAAATGACTCAAAACAAACAAATCAATTAATCAACTACTAATAATCACATTTGATAAGCTGGAAAACAGGAATATTTTCAGTTCTTGCTTGAAAAATGAGGGAAATGATTAACCAATTGTCAGAAAGCTTAGTTAATGAGTAATAGTTTATAGTTTATATCTGTTGATAGTTTAATTCATTAAGCAACTAATTGTTTCAACTGTATCATGATAAACTATTATGATAAAATATTCAGATATTCTTGATTGCATGCATCAACACTCACCTATAATAACATGACTTGAGGCACTTTGTTTATTTATCATGCGCTTAACAGACAATTTAAAGCCTAATTTTGCTTTGACATTATTAAATGGTGTTTGAAACCTGTTGATATTATCTTTCCATTACCTTCGCGACCTCAGCCGTCTCTGGGGAAATTGATCTTGTTCATTCTGAATGCTTGAAAGCAAATGAAAGCAGATGCTTGTCTATGGAAACTACTTTGTTGCCTACCCTTAAGTGCCAATATCATCATTTCATGGTTACTCATACTCTTTCAATCTGACCAAACACACACATTTCTTGTCTTGTTTTGACTAAACCTGGTCTTGGGCTGCTATGCCACACATGTATATCACATTTTACTGATAATGGAGAACATTAAAATAATAAATTAAGCTTATATTTCCTTATATTTGTTTCCCTGATCCATCCGCAATGCAGGTACGCTGGAATTTTCTGATACCCACTCGGACATGTCCTATGTCTTCATCAACGACTCGTCGCAGACCAACGTGCCTCTGCTGCAGGCCTGCATTGATGGAGACCTGCCGTTCGCCAAGAGGCTCCTCGAGACCGGATGCGACCCCAACATCCGAGACAACCGGGGCCGCACCGGCCTCCACCTAGCCGCCGCCCGGGGGAACGTGGACATATGTCGCCTCCTGCACAAATTCGGGGCCGACCTGTTGGCGACGGATTATCAAGGGAATACGGCGCTGCATCTGTGCGGGCATGTAGATACTATACAGTTCCTGGTGTCCAACGGGCTGAAGATTGACATCTGGTGAGAGATGTGTTGCGTCTTTCTAGAGATGTTTGTTTGTGATTCATCTGCAGAATATACAGTGAAATTATTGGTCACAGTTTCCTAAAGTGTGAGTTGACATCTTCACAGTACCCACTGCTTTTTCAGATTAGTAGTAATTTCAGTAGTAGACTACTGACACCGATACTACTGACACTGATCAGAGATGTAAACTCTGCCATGAGAGAAGAAAAAGACTTTACTAGGACGAGGAGAGGACATTTCTCTTCCGAAAAAAAAGACAAAGTGGAAAAGATGAGTCAAGAGAGGAGGTGCTGGTAGCGAGAAAGTTATTTTCTGATTGGGTCACAGCGGTTACGTTCTTCCCACACACCCCTCCCCCGCCCCCCTGCACACCTCCGCTTGAGAGCAGAGACTCTCAAACACTGAGCTAGAATTACTAGTTCACATAAATTTGGTAAATAACACAAATAAAGTCTCCATTCCCTTTTTGCATCCATTTGTGGTTGACATCTCACAGCTGGAACTGCAAATGAAATAAAAGCTTTGCGAAAGGTCAAGAAGAAGAATTTATCATTGTGTTGTAAAAGCGTCACAATGATATAAACGAATACTTAATAATAAAAAGTAGTGTAATGCAACATTTTTCTATCGTCATAGTGCTCAGCCCTAGTATGATAGTTACTTAATCACTTCTGTCTAATTATTTAGCTTTTGGGAAATGACTACATAAACACTACACATGTACTGCTGAATGCCTTCACAGGACCTATTGAATTACTGAGGCTAAGTAGTGTATGTGTAATGTTGCATTTCTTTTCATTTCTAAACAAACTCTTTTGAATTACTATTTAAAACAGACACTTCTACTACTATTTGCCCGTTCAGTATCATATCATGCCATGTTAATTTGCATATAATTTATTCTTATCAAGCAAGAATGAGCTCATACACACGCTTTATTTCAACAAATTATATTAAATGGACTGAATATTGTCCTGTAATTTACACTTTAAATATCACATATAGAGTTCATTAGCACATTTTATTGCATTTCTACACATTAACATTACTTTTTTTTGTCCTATGAATGACCTTTGATCTGTTTTATGAATGTTGCACATCTGTCCGCTCAAACTACTCTGTACAAGCACTTCCTTTGTGGTAAACATTTCACTGCAGCACAGTTTTGTGCACAGTCACAGAGAGTTATTCTGAGTCAAGGAGGGTATTCACTCAAGAAAGGAGGGGGCGGAAGACAGGTGACTGTAACGGATTCATAACAATCGTTTCTGCAGCAAAACCCCATCGGGGACCTGCCGACACGGGCAGTAGTCCTGTAGATCACAGGTGAAACCACAGGAACTATAGGGTTTCAGTCTGACTTCCATATCCTAGCGTGACAGAGAGACTAAACTCATTTCCAAGTGCAATTAAAGCTTTGCGATTGAAAAGCCAAGAAGAAGAATTTATCAGTTTACGAGTGATTGCTTTTTTTTTGCAGCTGTGATTACAATCCTCAGAAGTTATTTATCACTTCCTGTCGTTTATAGCTTTTATCTTCTTTATTTAACTTCTAGAAATGAAACTTATCAGAGTTTATGAGTAATAACTTAACTACATAAATAACCCAGTTGTAAAGAACTCCATTGATTACTATTTAAAACATAATGAAGTCTGGCTGTAGTATATGAATAACTGCATAATCACTCTGAGTCGTGTGTGTGTGTGTGTTCAGCTTTAATCTGACGGAGGCAGCGACTGAACATGAAAAATACAGTTGCAGATTAAAGACTGTAAGCTCTCAGTCTGATCCATTTAACATTTCTCAGCTCAACAGCTTTCAGTGATGCTGCTCACTCAGAAATATGAACATGTAAACTCATCTGCAGAATAGTAAACTCCATATTATAGGAATAATGTTCAGTCAGGGTGATCAAATCACATCACGAGTAATAAAGATAATTCATCCTACGTGTCCAAAGCTTCGTACCGATTCAACGCCACGTACAGTTATGTGCAGTAAACCAGTTTTGTGTGCACACAGTCAAAGAGTTGATCAGAAGGACGTGCAGTTATTCTGAGTCAAGGGGGAATTCAGTCAAAGGAGGAGGAGGAGGGGGGAAGACTGGTAACTGTAACTGATTCATAACAACATGTTTTCCCCACCAAAACCCCATCAAAGACCTTTCTACACAGGAATTAGTCCTGTAGATTAAAGGTTAAACCACAGAAATGATAGAGTGTCAGTCTGACTTCCATATCCTAGCCTGGCCGAGCCCTCTGTGTGTGTAGCGCAGCGCAGCAGAGGAGAGGCAGACAGCAGTGTAGCGTTGACAACAACTAAACTCATTATGTTAACCCCAAAGTGAAATAAAAGCTTTGCGAGTAAAAAGCCAAGAAGAAGAATTTATCAGTGTGATCAGCACAAAAGATGGATAGACTGCAAATGATGAAAAGTGTTGTTGTGAAAAGTGTCATTTGCATCACAACGATATAAACAATACAGCATAATATGAAACAAAAGACATTTTTCTATCGTCATAGTGCTCAGCCCTAGTATGATTACTTAATTACATCTGTCTCATTATTTAGCTTTTGGGAAATGACTACATAAACACTGCACATGTACTGCTGAATGCCTTCACAGTACTTATGAATTACTGAGGTTATGTAGTGTATGTGTAATGTTGCATTTCTTTTCATTTCTACACAAACTCTTTTGAATTACTATTGAAAACTTGCATATAATTTATTCTTCTCAAGCAAGAATGAGCTCATACACACGCTTTATTTCAACAAAGTATATTAAATGGACTGAATATTGTTCTATAATTTACACTTTAAATATCACATATAGAGTTCATTAGCACATTTTATTGCATTTCTACACATTAACATTACTTTTTTTTTTTTTTTTTTTTTGGACCTTTTTTTCTGTCCTCATAATTTACTTAATTATGAATGACCTTTGATCTGTTTTATGAATGTTGCACATCTGTCCGCTCAAACTACTCTGTACAGGCATGCATTTGTGTGTGTGTGTGTGAGATAAATGGGGAAATTCTCTGATATGACCATTCACCATGGCAACAGGTAAATAAAAGGCACTCTGTTTTAATCCAGTGGACGGACAGAGAAGAACGCATGAGAGATAATTATTCATTCGTCCTACGTGTCCAAAGCTTTTAACTGAGATTTAAAGATTATGTGCAGTGAACATTTCAGTGCAGGAGCTGCTGTAACAAACTGGCTGCTGTTTTGTGTGCACAGAGTTGCAACAGAAGGACATGCAGATGTATGAGGGGGGTTTTAGGCTGGCTGTGTAATGAAGAAGTCGAGGGAGAAAGACTAGTGATGTCCTAGTGAGATCATATCCCAGCCTGGCATTTTTTTATTTTTTCACAATCAATTTATAAACACTTGGCAGTTCACAAAGTTAAGATTATTATCTTAACTCTTTACTGTATACAGTCAGCAACCACATCACTTACTGGAAATGTCACAACTCAGAGGAAACCACAAATCAATGAGCTCATACACACACTTTATTTCAACAAATTGTTGAGTTTTTTTAAGATATGATCAGTTCCTTTGTCTCTAACTTTGCCGTGTCTGTCGTCTGTCCTCTGTAACAGTAACCACAATGGGTCGACACCTCTGGTGCTGGCGAAGAGACGCGGAGTCAACAAGGACGCCATTCGTCTTCTGGAGGGATTGGAGGAGCAGGAGGTGAAAGGCTTCAACAGAGGGCCACACTCCAAACTGGAAACTATGCAGATGGCCGACAGTGAGAGGTAAGCAGTGAGAGAGAAGGACAGGCAGGGTTGGGTGGAGTAATCTGTGAGAACAAAAAAAAGAAAGAGTGTTAGATAGAGAAGGAAAACTGTAGGTATGTAAACTACTTAAAACTGACTCTTAATCCAAAAGCGTGATTCAGTGGCTTTATGAGGGCAGCGATAAAGACAGGAAACATGGCTCACTGACAGAGTTTATAGATAAGGAGTTCATTCAGGAACCAAAAAAAAAACCACAACAAAGACTTCATGAGACTTCATTGATCCTCTTGACTTTTCACTGGGTGCCTTTGTAGCACTTTGTATTAAGTGCTATTTACATTAGCATCCTGACACACTGAACTGAGGTAATTACATGTTAAACATGAACGTGTTAACATTGTCTAACTGTTAAACCCTGCTAGATCAGCATCGCAATAGAAAGTTGAAAATGCAATATAGTAAGTCATGGAATCAAAATGATAAAAAGCAGGTTTTGCCCTATAATAGTACAGACCTGGCAGTTAAAAAACAAACTTTTCCTTGCCACTAATGACACCAGAAATACATTCATCTGGAAATCATTTGCATTTAGCAGCCTCTGCACGATTCACAAAGTCAATCCTTCTGATCATAAATCTTACACTGTGGGAACGTGGGAAATAGAACAATACGTAACCAAAGCAGATGGCATAGAGTAAACTGTGAAAAAATGAATGTCAAATTAAACACAACAATGTCCTATCCTTCTGTAAACAAAGGATAGGCAAAAAAAAAAGGCAATTGGTGGGAAAAGCAGATGAGGGACTGGAAATCAGAGGCTGAATAAATGCAAATTGTTGCATTTAAGTGGGAACTCTTGACATTGTTGTCAGTCTGTTCTGGGAACACGCACTGGATCAAGAGGATCGATTAGAGGACAAAAGCTGATGCAGAAAAAGCCCAGTCAAGGCCTGAACTCTAAATACAACAGCACATGTTCAGTGTGAGCTACAGTTTGCCAAAAAAGTAAATGCTACAGCTCTTCAACAACCAAACAAAGTGTGCTAAGTTTTGTTAACCAGCAGCTGAATATGTTGATGGGGGTTCCTATCTATCCATCTATCCATGCATCCATGCATCCATGCATGGTTAATTAGCATCAGACTGTCTGGAATTGTAAACTCTTGCACCTTTATGAGGCAGATGGAGGAGATTTTATGTGTTGAACCCTTTTAACAGTTGTTTCTCTGTCTGTCAGTGCGATGGAGAGCCACTCTTTACTCAACCCCAACCTGCAGAGCAGCGAGGGCGTCCTGTCCAGCTTCAGGACCACCTGGCAGGAGTTTGTGGAGGACCTGGGCTTCTGGAGGGTCCTGCTGCTGCTGGTGGTCATCGCCCTCCTCTCCCTGGGCATCGCCTACTACGTCAGCGGGGTCCTGCCTTTCTCCACCAGCCAGCTGGAGCTGGTACACTGAGAGAGAGAGAGAGAGAGAGAGAGAGAGGGGGAGAGTGATGAAAGAGGAGCTTTCGGCTTCAGATTTTTGTTTATTTGCAGCCGAGAGTTTGTCTTTTTCTTGGTTGCCTAAACAGGGAAACATCAGATTGTATTGTTAGTAAAAATGTATTTCTAATAAGCAGCGATCCAAAAGAACAAAACACACTAAGTTACATTTAAAAACAAACAAACTTGCGAGTGCGGTGGGTTGTGAGGTGAGTAACAGGACGACCCCGGCAGTCTCTTCTTCTGCTTCATTTACTCATAACAGGAAATGATGTTGGTCTTGTTTCCATATTGTGTAACATATCCCCTTTAAACGAGATCACAGTCCAAGTTTTGAAAATGATGAATGATGCACTTGTTTAGTTTATAAGGACATTTCATTGTATCTTTTTTTTTTCCTCCCCATTTCATTCATACTGTATGATCTGTTACAAGCTGTACATTGCCAACGTTTTGTATCTTATTTTTCTCGTTTTGTCTGATCTCTCGACTGTGTTATTTATCAAACATATTCTGTATTAATTTCCCTGCATACTGTATGTTGTTATTCAAATCCTGCACCCTTGCTGTCTAACCCTGCGTCTTCTCTTATTCTGACTGGAAACTGCTTTTGTTTTGAAAGTTGATGGATGCAGGGACGTCGTATCTTCTGCGTACGTAGAGACTGGAGAAGCACCTTGACTGTGTGCCTTTTTTTTTTGTTTTGTTTGTTTGGTTTTTTTGAGCAAGAGAGAGAGAAAGCTTCATGTTTCACACAAGTTCATTAAAACATTCCCGCCAGAATCATGCAGCTTTGTTGCATTAAAAATCTACCGTGTCATTGTAAACTTCATATTTAGGCTCAATGCTTTATAAAAACTGTAGGATTATGGCAGCAGATTCATGATTATTACTTTTTGTTTTGTTGTATTTTCATTTTTATCTCAATTGTCCTTGTAAACCATGTATATTTTATTAGTTGTAGGTTTTCCACTGTTGATTTTTCTGTGTACAATAACAAGTAAATTCTAATTTAATGTGGAAAATGAATAAAAACGTGTGCGTGTGTATGTTTCTAATCAACAAGAGGACAACTTATAGTGTTAAAACTGACTGCTTCACTTCTTCTTCCTCATCCAACTTTTAATTCTCCCTGCTGATCAGAGTATTCAAACACCACCATGAACCCGAGTTTCTCCCACAATCCACCAGGATCTCTCATGAAACATCAGTCCAGCTGTTGGCTGTGAGATATTAGAGCTCAGTACTTCTTGATGAGTTTGACTCCGTCTTAAGAGACATTTGGAGTATTTAGCAGAAACTAAATATATGAAACCAACACAATCCTACTCACAAATTTCAAAGTCTCTTGATTAATTGTACAAAAAGTAAGGTACCGTGTTCTGCAAAGCATCGTTTACAGTACATAAGCATAATTTTTTGAGTTGCCAGCTTGTAAAAAAATCCCTCTTTTCTATACAACCATAATTTTTATTTTATGTAGTACTCTAAGCAGACGCCTCAGATGTAAAGTTCAACCCCCCAAAAAGTAATTACTTCAACATGACATCTCCTCCGTATCATTCACTGAAAAATCCAGAATGGATTATGGAGAATATACAAATTTATTTAATATTGTAAGTTTAACAGCTGGATACAAAATGTCTCCCATTTCACTATGAACAGCCACAATTCAATAATTTGAGTTGCGGAGATATGTGAACTTGTAACGTTTGAGGGTATTTAGTTAAACACAGTGGTCCGATCTATCCGTTTCTGCTGGCTTTGTTTCATGTCGCCTACTGTGTTGCTTTGCTAGTGTGTTTGTTTTGTTTTGTTTAGGTCGTTACTAAAGGTAACTAAAGGATTTTTTTTAACAATCAGATATGGGCCTTGAGCTACAAAAGGTTGTGAACCCCTGCCCTTAAACCGCTTAAATACACTAAATACACTCAACAGACCACATCAGTTTATGGGTTTTGTTTTTGTTGCAGTTGATGATGATTTAATGATGGTCTACTTGATATAAAATCCGTCCACTGTGAATCAGTCTCAACAAGACAAACATAACGCCCTACAGATACAAACCAGGGGCCTGTTTCAGAAAGCAGGTTCAGCAAACTCTGAGTCTAAATGTGAACTCTGAGTTGATCAACCTCAAGATGGGAAACTCTGAGTTTTCGGTTTCAGAACAGCTGATCAGAGTCAGTTCAATCAACTCTGAGTATATTCACTTTGAGTTAAGCTCGTGCGTGATGAATAAAACAAGCCAATGGAGCTCCGATACAACGAGTCGCCATGGCAACAGGTAAACAAAGGGCAGCGCCTCCATTTTAATTAGGTGGACGTAGAGATACGAATGCATGTTGCACAAAATTTTATCTTGAAAAAAAGATAAAAGATGTGAAAAAAGAGTCAAAGCAGGAAAAGTGTCGTTAAGTTAACACAATAATGTTTTATTGAGTGTTGTCCATTCATCAATCATTTAGCATGTTCAACATTTCCTTAATGATGATAAAGCAGCTACATTACATTTTAAATATATTTGTTCCGCTTTAATCTGATGGACAAAACACAGGAAGCAACTGTAGATGAAAAACATAGATATAAAAACGTATAGATCAAAAACACAGAGACGTGCCTGTAGCTCTCAGTCTGATCCAGTAATAATGTGTTCGGCGATTTGTAGCTACTTGAAAAGCCGTCAAGGTGAAAATACAGAATATTTTAAATGTTTAGACATTTATTTGTATTTCAGTTTTAGAGCATTCAATGACTTTATCTCTCTCTCAACAAATGTAGTAAATGTAAACATTGTCACTGAAATGCTGTTAAAACACATTAAGATTATAATCTTAACGTGTTTTTAAATAGGGAGCATATAGCTTTTTATTTAAATATCTCACTTTCAAACTACATTCTTCAGCTGGACCACAATCCTGCTCACTCAGAAATATTAACATATAATCTATAATATTATAGGAATGATGTTCCATCAGTGGACCAATCACATTATGAGTGATAGAGATAATTATTCATTGATCCAATGTGTCTAAAGCTTCTTCCCGATATTTCACATTTAAATTGAGATTAAATATTGTGTTCTAATAAAGATTAGCAAAATGTGATAAAGATTTCAGGTCAGGAGCTGCTCTTACAAACTAACAGCTGTCAGTTTTATTCTGAGCTGACGCTGAACTCACGCTGTTTAATAGGCTCTGAAGGCTAGAGAAAAAAAATGCTGTTCAGAGAAATGACTGATGTGCATAAAAGTGGTAACGTTAGAAAGTTCTGAGTAACTAAATTAATATCCAACCAGGATTTAGATAGTAAAACTCTGCTAATGAATGCTCTGATATGGACTGAATGAATGAGGAAATGAAACAGTGTGTGTTAAGAGGGAAGAGACGGAGAGAAACTCAGGGTTTGATTAAGCTAACCTGCCAGCGAGCAGGTTAGCTTAACTGACCCCAAGTTGAAGTTAACTCTCTTTCTGAAACTGAAAACCCAGAGTTTCCCTCATCTCAGGGTGAACAAACTCAGAGTTTTCACTAAACCTGCTTTCTGAAACAGGCCCCAGAAACCTTGTTATCATTGTTTATCTAATATCTAATTGTTTATCTATTGCAACATGGCTGGCCATCACAACAGAAAGTCCTCTGCATTGTGAAGGATTCATCACAAACCTTCTCATGGAATATTTGATCACCTGCCAGATACACTCAAAAATCAACCATTACCATTCTGCAAGAGCTAGTTAATTTGCAGAGAGATGTCAGCTCTTTCAGCAACAAGGAAAGAGACCCAAGGGAAAACAGTGGAAATAGAGTTATTTCAGAGATTAATGACGCATCCAAATGATAAAAAAAATTATCAAGCAGAGAAGTGGAAAGTGGTTCGTGTAAACATTGCTGTTGCTGGTATGTGGCGCAGCTGGCTGAAGTTCACAGAGGAGCAGCCACCACTTTCATTTTTGACAGAGCCTTTTGTGATGTGGCAACTTTGGAACATGTGAGTATACGTGCAGAAAAGCTTGTCCTCATATATGTCCTTTCAGCTCAGAATGACTTGTTAAAAAAACTCACCCACACACGCAAAACCACAATATCACACTTTTTAGAGATTAGCAAGGTTAAGGCACATTTTAGTTAGCTTATATGAGGTAACATTTGAGTATTTGATTCTCAGAATGCTGGAAGAAAAAAACCCTACCACACTGAGAAACATGAAAGTAGTTGGTGGTTACGAAAGGTGGATCCAACTCAGTCTAACAACAACAGACGTGAATTTAGACTTTTAACTGAGGTGTCGATAAACCCCCTTCTCATTCTATTCTTCCTCCCTCCTTCTCCACTCATATAACGGAACATGTGATGTACTGGTGTGAGGTATAATCCCATCAAACAATAATATTTTTCTTTAATCGAACGTCAGATTTTTGTCTGCATTGCTATTTTTACTGTAAGCTTTCTGGTATGATGTGTAAAGACACTACAGTGCAGTAAACACACTGATGTTTTATATTTTCACTTGTGTTTGTCTCCGTTAAATGAGCGTGATCTTGGTTTCCTGCACTCTGTTTAAATGATTTATTTGACGTTAAAACGTCACTGCATGACACGTCCTCGGCCCTTATCTAATGTGGTTTGAGGTTGGCAGCCAGTCATGCATTGTTAACGATTCCGCCCATCCCTCTCATTAGGTATCCCTCTCACTATTTAAATATCTGCCATATATGGCCACACACACGCGCACAGGGTGATTTTCACTGACCAATAGATTCATTGGGGGCGGAGAAGCTGTGCAGCATCGCTTTAACGGCTCACTCACTGCTGAGAGCTGTTGCGCACTGGAAGCATGGCACCACTGAAACCTCTTTTTGCACTCGTCCTTTATTCTGTCAGCTCTGTTTTGGGAGAATATCTGCAGTTGATTTTAGGAGACGCGGTAACATTTTCTGCGACTGGAAAATGTGCGAAAGGAGAAGCAGCCAAACTGGATCATCGGGTGGACCACAAGACCCGGCAGGTGGCTGATCTTCAGCAAGGTGTTTGGATCCCATCCCACTATTATAAAGACAGAGTTAGTAGTGTGAACTCCTGCGTTGTCTTTGACCGCACAGTTTACTCTGACACAGGATCGTATGAGTTAACCTGCGACGGCAGCGAAGATACACATCTGGATGTTGTTTTCGCCTTTAAAACATCTGTGACTGAGGGGGGGGGAGTCAAACTTCCGTGCTACTACAAGGGTGAATATATGAAGTGGAAAAGAAACGAGACACTTGTGTTGGAGCTGAATTGCTCCTCCGGGAAGATCGAATATGGGACTGGCTTTGAAGGAAAAGTGTCTGTGTCACCTGATGGCTGCAAACAAGGAGATTTCTCTCTTACCTTGAAGGAGGCACAGCTGGAAGATGAAGGTGACTACTTCTGCAAGGACGCTCAGAAAAACCGAGGAACCCCTGCTGCTGTGAGGCTGACCATCAACCCTAAAGAGACGAGCCCCACCCGCCCAACGCTGAACGTAAGTAGTCTATGTCACTCTTTGTTTATTAAAGTGTTTTTAAGGGGATAATCAAAGGTAACGGTATCTTTTATGCATTTTTCGCACAGTTTAGGGGTTTTAAAGGGTAAAAACAACTTAAAATGGCACAAACCATGAAAACCTTATTTTTTCTAATCAAGGAGGAAATTCAGGACCACTTTGGGTTATGGTCCATAATCCGTTATGGTCCATTTTAAGAGGATAGAAACCTTAGAAACCATATTTCACGGTGCAACCATTAATTATCACCATATTATCACTAAATCTGAGGCATAAACACCTGAATTATGTTTGGAATACAAATCCTTAATTTTCACTCGAAAACAATATTCTTTCCTAAAATAAAACATGAAATAAACCCAAATACTGCTTGAAAGTAAAACTAGAGTCCTTTAAAATCTCATTTGCACCCATAAATATTCCATCCAATAATCACATATTCCTAAAATCAGGCAGATATTTTATTCAAATGATGCTGTTGTAAGTTTGACTGATATCGCTTTTGTTTTCTCCTCCATCCTCTCCTCACACTTGTAGGTGACTCAGAGCTTGACTGAAGACAAACAACTGGAAACTGGGACCAATACGTCTGTGACCTCTGGGCTTGCAGTTGCTATTGTGGTCGCTTTAGTGCTTGGTATTGGTCTTGGTATTGGTCTTGGCTGGCTCCTGAAATCCCGCTGCTCCAGTGCTTCACCTGAGCCTCGTGGTGAAAATGATCCAGATGTAGAGACACCTCTGAACAGTCAGTCTACTAGTCCTGCTCAACCCAATGGGTACCCAGGAGACATACAAATGTAAGTTTGAATTAAGTGCTGGTGTTTAGCTGCACTATTACCTATTTTTTAAAGCATCACTGCTTAAAATTCAAATAAAAAAAAAAATATAACCTGTTTTTTTCTGCACTGCTAACTAAAGAGTCTGTCTGGATATATATGTGTGTACTGGGACAACCATATTGTATGAGCATGACAATAGTTCTGTCCAGTTCATGGAAGAGTTTAGACTATTAGTAGTGTTTTATTGACTGTCTATTATTGCTTCTACCATTTTATCAAAATTAATATTGTGGTTATAAAAATGTAACCTTACATACAGTATGTCATACTATGCTGCTCTGCATGGCTTTTGTTTGATAATGTGGTAAAAGAGCTTTTTAACAACAGGTCAAAGGTGTAAGTGCAGTGGTGAATCGTCATGCAGTATAATGCTACTATTTCTCCAGCATACAGATTAGATTTGTTTTTATGACTGTACTGCACTTTTTGCTAAACGTCCCATATAAGTGATTCATAATAGCTTTATAAATGATTTATGAATAATTTGCTGATACAAACCTTTTTTTTTTTTTTTTTTTTAAATCTTTTCAGGTCTTCAGCATTGGGATCCATATAAACAAGATGACTTTTACTTTTTTTAAATTATTTTTTTATTTTTAAGTTTAAATAAACATACACACAACTAACATTTTGTCTTTGTGTTCATTTTATGAAAATATTTTAGATATGAAATAATTACAGTACTGATCAAAAGTTTTGACACACCTCCCTATTCCCTTGAATGACAAAGTGTTTCCAAACTTACATGTTTATGTAACTTTTTTTTTTTCATAGTCCATAGTCTTGCCTTGCCTTGCCCGTTTGTGATCGTAAAATAAAGGCTTTTTTTTGTCACAACGCCTCTGCGCCTGGGTCCTGCTTCTGCCAGTCGCGACAGAATGTAAAAGTACAATACATAAGTATTATGAGCGTGATGTAGTTAAAGTATTGCAGTAAAAGTAGTGGTTTGGTCCCTGTGACTGATATATTATTATATACGACATCATTAGATTATTAATACTGAAACATCAGTGTTAGAGCAGCATGTTACTGTTGTAGCATGCTGTGCCCCCCCCCCCCCCCCCCCCCCCCCCGCGAAGAAGAAACAGGGTGTGGTGGCCTAGCCATTTCCTTTTCTTGGCACCGATTGCATGAGTACTTATCTCAAACTGTGAATAATATGCCCAAAGTGTTAATGTTGCACATTCTCACTGTGTTGTACATTCCAACTTTGTTGCTGCATAACTTGTTGAAGTAGATTCATCTGCGTTTTGCTTTGATCACATAACAGAGTTACCACAGTGTTGATGTGTTTATTAATGCAGAAGATGCGAGCACGGGTCTGAATGGATTATAAAAGTCAGACTAGTTTCTATGGTGTATCTTTTCTTTTAGCAATAATTTAATCACTATAAAACTATTGTGCTAATTGTTTCTCTTGTGAACATTTGGTTTTTTTCAACTTGTTTTCATGTGTTTTTTTAATCACATTTTCAAGTAAGTTTCTTTTATTTGATAGCCTATTATTGGCTATTGTGTTGGATGTTTTTAGTTCCAGTTTAATCTAACGATTGTTTCCACGAGAATTGAGACACAAAAAGATCGGAGCCGATTAACCTGGTTCAAGGCCATGATTTTATTTCTCATATATTTTGGTAAATGTACATTTTAAAATACACTTTAAACGTTAACATTTTTTACATGAATGAGTTGCTGCAGATGCATCCAGATGTTTTGCGGGGTTTTTCAGCCACCAAACATTATAACCATAACAACCGTAATGAAGACAATGGTCCACGTCCCCGTTGTTTTCTCTCCCTTGGATCTCTGTGGCGGCTGTAGAGGACGACAAGACAAAAACGAAATGCAAGAATTTAGTTAAATTCAGACACAATTGCACTAGAAGTTTACATGAAGCTACCCGTACGGTAGTGTAATTTATGATATGTATACCTCTATATCAAGAGGGATGCATGTTACATAAAAGGCGAAGTATTATTATCCAGTACATACAACCTCTGTATATATGGAGATGTAAGTTTATAACATATACACATAGTAAAATATGTGTATGTACATACATAACACATATTTATGATTTTTATATGGTATTATATGTTGCGAATATGTAACGATATATATAGTTATATATGCAAATGTCTTAAAACAACATATAAACACAAATGCTGTATGCTTGTATATGTTTTTCTTATTCATTTTAAAAGGTACACGTCTGTCTTTTATATTTAAATATATAATATAAAAATATACGGGCTTTGGAATAGGCCTACATAACACGTGTCTACAGTATAAGCATATAAAACATATGTACATATGCATGAACAACTAATACGGGAGATTTTTGTAGGTTTGATAAATTAATACATAAAAATAGTACATATTGTGGATTTCATATATGGATCCATAGATATGTTAAACGTATCTTTCTTTCATATGCACGTCAAGGAAAACTTAAATTGAGTGAGTCTGCGAAATATATATATGTTTAATATATTTTATACACATTTCTCTGGAATTAGGCAGGGAGTTCAGAGAACATGTACAGTTCTGTCATTTCTGAATCTGCATAATAATGTTTTAAGTGTGGAGCCGCAACAGCCAATGTGCTCTTATAAGGTGACTGTTTAGCTGGTGTTTACAAATTTAATGCACTATTAAAGTGGATGAAGGGTAGATATGCTCTATATACTATATATACTATAATAAAAATATGCTATACCATACTAGATATGCTACGTGTGTGTCTTCTTTCTTAAAAATGTTGAACACATTCTAAAATAAAGTGCAACCACTGGGAGTTTCCATTTATATGTTTTATAGTATATAGGGAGAGATAAAGGCTCAGTGACTACCAACTGGCAGTTGAAACAGGAAGTTGGCTGCCACAGAGGAGCGTGTACGTGCTCACTACTCGACACAAGAGACACAGATGTGTAAATGTGTATCTGCCTGCCACAGCAGGAGGGATTCATAATCACTTAAAAAAATATTTCTGTAGAAGAGTAGAAGAGAGGCAGTTACATGTTTTGTTTGGCAGTAAGCAGTGTGTGCAGCTGCATGGCTCATGAAAAAAGGAAGGGTAGAGCACAGAAGGAGAGAGTTTAAAAAAAAAAAAAGGCCTACTATACTGACTCTCGACAATGATTGGTCAGAAATCTAAAGACAGACAGAGTGATTGGTGCGACAAAAGAAACACATTTACATCAATATTCATGAATGCTTTCACATCGACCATTCATAGATGAATGTGGACTTGTAGAGGGCGGGATATCTGGTACATGCGCACATTTCCAAGTGGACTGTGATTTATAAAGGCCAATATACGTACGCATGAGCTGATTTTTTTCGGCTTTTGTGCACACGAACACTTTTAGTATGGATCCTGTTTTATAAATGAGACGGAAATGAGTTGGGAAACAGGAGTGGACCGCCCAAGTGCTATCATACTCATGAGATACAACATTACAGCGTCATAGATTATCTAAATCTCCAACAAGTCGATATGATCGTTCAGGATATAATCTTAACTGATGTTCACAGTCCGGGTTCATACAGTGAAAGTGTTCGCAGGAAAGCAGCCGTCCTCCTAATAAATCATGGGCTAGAACACATATGAAACATGCTGAGTCATTTAAATGATCCCATCCCCCTCGCCTGTGCTTCCTCACCATTGACTTCTACAGGCACTATTCCTCTGGCTGTGGGGAGTTTCCATAGCTGCCACAGAAGGACCCAGCATTCACACACACACCAAATGGTTTTCTGTTAAACTCTCTCAGTCATACTCCAGATATCACTATCTAAGATTGAACTGAAACCCAGTATTTTCCCACATGTGTCCAAGGTATTAATGTTGCACATGAACTCTGTATTGTACAGTTTATCACACATTACAAAGTTAATACAGCTTCGATGTGTTTAACAAATACTAAAGAACATCACCCCTCACTGACTAATCCTCTATGAGACCTTATGACAAAATATTTCCTTCTGCTTTTTTTTCCTGTCACAAAACTACTCACTACTCATGTTTTGTCTGGCAGTAAGCAGTGTGTGCAGATACATGGCTCATGAAAAAAAAGAGGAAGGGTGGAGCAGAGAAGGAGAGAGTTTAAAAAAAGAAAGGCCTTGCAGGAGATGCTGCAAAATGCCGCCATTGTTAGTCAGTAGCCCAAATAAACGTGTTAACCAGCTAATGTTACCGATGTATCATCATCGTCCCTTGACTATGTTAAAGCAGCCAAAAAGTGGTAATTCCCTTTCTAATGTCCTCAAAAACATTAGAATATCTAGCCTAGTTAATGTGCACAATACTTGTACCGTGTTGAAACTTAATTATCTACGTTATTTAATGTTTGTGTTGGTTAAAGGGCTTTTTAACCTTTGATAACTGTTAGTGTATATGAGTAAAGTGAGTAGAGTATTGTGCTCATGCTATGTTCTTTGAATAGGTGGAGAGAGTTGTTAACTGTATTATAATGGTACATTTAAAGATATGACGTGCTGTGCGATTGCTTTTTTTCTTTTTGAATCTGGTGCCAGAGTAAAACAGGAGTCCACTACTTCAGAGCAACCTGCAGGTACAAGACATTTTCTATTTTGTTAGTAAGTTAGTTGTTTATTTAGTCATTTATTATTTAATAAACATTAGTTAAACGTTAGTCCTTGTGTCGTCTCCCTCCTTAATGATATATAGGCTACCTTTGGTTTTATTTGAGGTTCAGAACTACATTGTACTAAGCAGTTATTGGCTAATTATTATTGGTTTGTTATTCACATACACTTAAATTCACCAGAATGCATGCAGGAAATCAAGTCTTTGCAACTAAAACTTGTATGATTACAGCATAAACAAAATGCATTGTGTGCCCCCTTATGAAAATCAAACACTTGTCCTATTGATTTTCTGGGGGCCCAAGTCTGATCATATCCCATATAGCATACCAAAGTGGCCTTTTTCTGGCCCGGGCGAAAGCCTGAAATGGCCCACGTGTAAATTAACAAATATGGCGGAAATGAAATGTGGGTCTTTTTTTTTTTTTTTTGGTAAAGTTGCATTTCTCTCAGGTATGTGTATTTTGGACGTAGAACAGTTCTGGTTTATTTTGGGTCTCTTATAGCCTTTGCGTATGCACAAAACGGGGCCTGAAAGAGGCCACTTCCCACGCAAAAGTTGTGATCTATAAAAACAAATTTGACGGGAGAATGTAAGCACCTGTAGTGAACTCGGACCCACGCGTAGCTACGAATATTTTGGAGACGGGAGAGATTGACTACGTAGATGGTGAGGCGGTGTCCTTTTTAATATCAAATATTAATTATAAATCCAGGTTATCATAAACATCCAAACCAGCCGTGTTATTTGTACTTAAGCTTGTAGTGAGGCAGCATGACTATAACAAACATCTTTCAATTTGAAAAAATAAAAGCCAACTCAGATCTTAAATTGACTTGCCTTTATTCTATATTAGCTAAGCGCAAATATACCGACTCATTTTCACCTCCGCCATGATAAAATGTTCATAATTTATTGTAGAAATCCAAGATGACATCCAATAACTTACACAAACGTAACGTAAAAAAACATTTGCAGGACAGAGCGTTAATAGATTTTTTAATATTTCGTTATCTTGTGCATATTATCGCCAAGTGTGAGTTTAGTTTCCGTGTAGTTTCCGCACTCACTGTGTAAGAAACTGGATTTTGGAGTAAATATAAACGAATATTGTTTTTGTATTGCAGATATTGAGTGTGCCACCACTGCCTCCAAATAAAATGTATTATTATTATTATTATTATTATTATTATTATTATTATTATTATTATTATTATTATTAATAATAATAAATAAAAATTATTAATAATAATAATAAAAACTACTTATACTGGTTAACTGGTAGCTGGGTCGTTACAGCGTGTGGTAAACATTTGAACAAAAATGTCTGACTTAACAATCCAAAGAAATGTTTACTGAAGTTGTATATGGTCGTTTTGGGTTACACGCATAATTTCAAGACGTCCGAAAACGGTGAAATAAAACGGCTAAAGTCCGTTTGTGCCTGTGGCCGTTCCTTTCTCCGTTGCTGAGCTCAAGTGACGAAGGCGGGGCCGATACGCTGACTCTCTACAATGATTGGTCAGAACTCTAAAGACAGAGAGAGTGATTGGTGTGACAAAAGAAACACATTTACATCAATATTCATGAATGCTTTCACATCGACCATTCATAGATGAATGTGGACTTGTAGAGGGCGGGATATGGGGCTAGTACATGCGCACATTTCCAAGTGGACTGTGATTTATAAAGGCCAATATACGTACGCATGATCTGATTTTTTTCGGCTTTTGTGCACACGAACACTTTTAGTATGGATCCTGTTTTTTAAAGAGACGGAAATGAATTGGGAAACGGGAGTGGACCGCCCAAGTGCCATCATTCCACGTGGTATGTGGGCCTGATGAAGGTACCAAAAGTGTCAAGTGTGGTCTGGATCTGGGCCACAGCAATTTCGCTATCTGGAATACATATAACAAATATAGAGATACATGCAACTACGTCTCCCACTGAGAGACGCTGTATGCATTTACCCATGAGATACAACATTACAACGTCATAGATTATCTAAATCTCCAACAAGTCGATAGGATCGTTCAGGATATAATCTTAATTGATGTTCACAGTCCGGGTTCATACAGTGAAAGTGTTTGCAGTAAAGCAGCCGTCCTCCTAATAAATCATGAGCTCGTTTTGTCGAGCAAGACAGACAGACAAGACAGAAGAAACTATCAAGGGGAAACATGTTTAGCTTCGATAGACAAGCGAAAACAAGTTCTAGAGTTGGTTTAATTTCGATTCGCGGTGCTCGTGTCCCTAGCCTAGAACACCCACACTTTTAATATCGCTGCTCCACCCCTGCCTGGAACCACCAGAGGCCAGTTGGGGGTGGTTTAAACCAAAAGCTAACTGAACTGTATCACAAAAGACTTCAGAGTAGTGGAGCCCCACCTCTACCAATCTCTGATATTGAGGTTCAGTTATATCATTTTTTTTTAAAGTAGATATAGATATATGTTTTAGTAGCTAATTGTAGCTAATTGCAACATTTAACATTTAAGGCTTAAGGCGTGACATCTGCATTTGCAAGATATATTGCACTGCAACACTTTAGGTACCTTTATATAATCTATAGGCTATCAAAAGATCATATAGACATTTAGAACACGTATTTTACATACATGTACATTCATACAGGACATGTTTAAATTATATGTGCACGCCATGCTTTTCATGAACGAAATTATTATATCCTGCTATCTATATATCTCTCATATATATACTATGCATGTATTCGTATATATTGAACACGTATATTTTATATGTATAAATAATTATATATGTGCCATACATGTAAAATTATGTATTATACATATTTATATGACATATATATATGCAAATATATGAAATTGTCCCAATTCCTAATACGTTTTTTTTTATATACATTATGAACATGTTTGTATGTTTTTACTTTATATGTACATATATGGTCATTCAATATGAACTCCGTATGGATATTATTTTGAGATTATGTGTTTGTACTCACAGATGCAGTCATCGGTGTGCAGGCGATCTTATCTTTGAACTTCAGCCTCACAGCAGCAGGGTGTCCCGTCTTTTTTCTGGTTTTATCTTTCTTGTAGATTAAGAAATCACCTTCATCCTCCGGCTGGGCTCGCTCCAGTTTCAGCGACAAGTCTCCTCGTGAAAACCAGTCAGGTGACACAGACACTTTTCCCTCAAATTCAGTCCCATATTTGACCCTCTTGGATGAGAGACTCAGCTCACAGACAAGCTCTCCGTTTTTTTCCCCACCGTATGAACTCTACATTATGTTCACCCCCTGTAACGAAGTAGTATGGGAGTTTAACTGTTTCTCCCTCAGTCACCATAACTTTACTGGGTACAACGACATCCAATTGGATGACAGTAAGGCGGCCATCACAGGTGAACTCATACACTCAGTTATCGTTGTACGTAGCGTTGATTAAGAAGACAGAAGTGTTCGGAATGTATTTCACCCGGTCTTTGTAATCTTCTTCTGGTACCCAAACACCCTTTGTAACAACCCCTATGGCCTTAGGGCTGCCATCTTTTAGCCGATGAATAAGTGTGAAATCCTCGCGATCCCTGCAGTTCTGTCTCGCTGACAAAATGACAGAGTCTCCCAAAGTTGTAGAGACGCGATGTCCTAAAGCTTCTCCCAGAGAGCACACGGCATTAACAAGGAGAATGGGAGAAAAGAGTTGTGCCATTGCCATTGCTGAGCGGTTGCAACAACGCGAACACGTTACAGGATCGCTTGCCAGTCATAAACGCGTAGCGCTGTAATTCTCCGCCCACCACTGGCAACCCAGCCAAAAAGTGCGTCTGTGTTTTTTAAGCTTTAGCAGTTCTTGCGAAATGAAATGAATGGTGACGGGAAATCACAACCATGTTAAGTGTAGCCTGTTTTCGCCTGGTAAAGGGGGTAGGATACATTTTCTGGGTGGAAATATGGCATGTTATGGTATTGATAGCCTTTATTTTAAGAAGATTTGTTTCTGAAATATTTTAGGTTTTACAGTTTAAAATATATTTCATATTTAGGTTTTCTATACGCTTATTTATGGCTGTTTGTAGTTTTTGTTTTATTTAGTGTTTCTATGGTTACTTTTTTTATTGCTTGTACGTTTTATGGTCTTATTTTAGCTTTTATTATTGTGAAGCACTTTGTGAATTTTATTTCTGTGAAAGGTGCTAAACTACATAAACGTAGCCTATTCTTCTTCTCATATATATATATATATATATATATATATATATATATATAGATATAGATATATATATATATATATATATATATATATATATATATAGATATAGATATATAGAGAGAGAGAGAGAGAGAGAGAGAGAGAGTTGAAGTTGAAGTTTCAACTGAAATGATGGGACAAAGATATATAAGCCTAATACGTAGTTGTCATTGATTGGGTCACATCTCTTATGAAATTCTGCCATCTGCTGTTTCTCTCGTAGAAGTTTCAGGAGAAGTTGCTCTTAAGTTAAGGTTATATTTCATTTTCATGAATGATTCTCATACATTGATTATGCTATGTCTTTTACTTACTAAATTGTGTTTTATTCTTTTATTTTTTTTAGGACACATAGGTCCTTACCCCCATAGGACAAAATAGTGAAACGTAATTATCAAGCATGAGCAATCTTTTCAGTTTTGCCAGATGTATGACAGTGATCGTATTTGAACGATAGTATTTCCCTCTGTATGATGTACGATCAGTAATGCCTAAAGTGCCATAGTGTACGATAATTTAAACATTAACACCAAGTATTAGTAGAGGGCAGCAATTACGTGCTGCTGTCAGACATGCCAATCGTGCCTTCTTGTACTGTGGGAAATTAAAAATTCATCTACAGCACAGAAGAAAGACGCAACAAACAGGACAGTAGCCTAGATGGCTAGAGCAACATCTAAATGTCACACTGACTAACATACATATTTTTTCCGTCTGATATGCATCCTATGATAATATATATTTCACTTTAAAAATTTAGAAATGTTTTTTGAGTCGTACTTGTCAGCGTGCGTCTTCAAAGTGGGACTTTCTGGCGTTTCCATGAATGTAGCATGTGTCAGCACGAGCAGCGGAGCAGATTGTTTTTCCTGAAATTACCATGAAATATTTAATTTACGCCTATTTGATCTCTTGGTTATGACTCGCGCACGATAATATTTTTCAAAATACGATAATTTTAAGCATGTAGTTTGACACTTAAACATTTTCCATTAAAAATGTCTCTTGTTCTAACTTCCCTTGTGATTTAAATCAAAATTTTCAGATTAATTCACCATGAAGTATGAAAAAAAACTGTAGCTCAGACAAGCAGGGAAACACCAAATATGATTGACCACGACCCCCAAGTAGTAGCAATTCATGAAAATAATTTATTTTGTCGATTACATTGATTGAGGAACCAAAAAAGGCTATATCTGTCAAATATCTCTCTAAGATTACATTCAGTCTAGTGTTCCTGTATTACCAACAAGCCGTGTCTGTTGTTTGAAAAATAACATGAATATATTTTTCTTTCATGATTGTTGTTCGCCTCCTATCTTTTCAAAACTTAAAAACGCCTCTAAATCACGAAGTTCACATGAAGCTCTTACAAATTATACGTTGAGATTATGTATTTGTACTTACAGATCCAGAGTCCATGTTTTTGAACGTCAGTCTCACAGCAGCAGGGCTCCCCTCTTTATTATTCCATCTTTATCTCGCTGGTAGATGAATAAATCCCCTTCATGCTGAACTCGCGCGAGTGTCAGTGACACATCTCATCATGTGAAGCACTCAACTGGGAGGGAGCTTAGACAAGGGGTTGGGAGACTGACTGTCAGGCAGGTATGACGCATTGTTTTGGGGCTGTTTAGTATATAGAGGAAAAGCGGTTGTATATTTGTCATCCAGTATTTAGACGATTTAGTGGGTGCATTAATAATGTACACAGTAACAAATTTCTCTGTAAAATTACAGTAATCTACTGCCAGCATTTTACATTTTTATAGTGTCACTTCCGTGATTTCAACCTGGTCACCCGAATAAAATGTTGGGATTTTACGTTTCTACAAACCACAGAAACATTGAACATGTACGTTTAAACACGTGAAATAGGTAGCATATTAACATTCGACAAAACGTATCATATCAGCATTTCTACAAAACGTAGCATATTAACATTTCATCAATAAGCATAATATCAAAATGTTAACAAAACGTATCATGTCAACATTTCTAAAGTGACATAGTTCACATGCTATCTAGAGTGGGTACGGAAAGTATTCAGACCCCTTTAAATTTTTCACTGTTTCATTGCAGCTATTTGGTAAAATCAAAAAAGTTACATTTTTTTCTCAATAATGTACACACACCGCCCCATCTTGACAAAAAACAAAACAAAACAAAAAACAGAAATGTAGAAATTTTTGCAAATCTATTAAAAAAAGAAAAACTAAAACATTTCATGGTCATAAGTATTCAGACCCTTCGCTCAGTATTCAACAGAAGCACCCTTTTGAGCTTTAACAGCCATGAGTCTTCTTGGGAATGACAACACATTTTTCACACCTGGATTTAAGGATCCTCTGCCATTCTTCCTTGTAGATCCTCTCCAGTTCTGTCAGGTTGGCTGGTGAACGTTTGTAGACAGCCATTTTGAGGTCTCTCCAGAGATGTTCATTTGGGTAGAGGTCAGGGCTCTGGCTGGGCCATCAAGAATGTCCACAGAGTTGTTCTGAAGCCACTCCTTTGTTGTTTTTGCTGTGTGCTTAGGGTCATTGTCTTGTTGGAAGGTCAATCATCAGCAAAGTCTGAGGTCCTGAACACTCTGGAAAAGCTTTTCTTCCAGGATTTCTCTGTACTTGGCTGCATTCATCCTTCCTTCAATTGCAACCGGTCATCCTGTCCCTGCAGCTGAAAAACACCCCCACAGCATGATGCTGCCACCACCATGCTTCACTGTAGGGATGGTATTGGGCAGGTGATGAGCAGTGCCTGGTTTCCTCCACACATACCGCCTAGAATTGAGGCCAAAAAGTTTAATCTTGGTCTCATCAGAACAGAAAATCTTATTCATCATAGTCTGGGAGTCCTTCATGTGGGATTTCATATGTCTTGCACTGAGGAGAGGCTTCCGTCGGGCCATTCTGCCATAAAGCCCTGATTGGTGGAGGGCTGCAGTGATTGTTGACTTTCTGGAACTTACTCCCACCTCCCCACTGCATCTCTGGAGATCAGCCAGTGATCTTTGGGTTTTTCTTTACCTCTCTCACCAAGGCTCTTCTCCAACGATTGCTCAGTTTGGTTGGACGGCCAGGTCTAGGAAGAGTTCTGGTGGTCCCAAACTTCTCCCATTTAAGGATTATGGATTCCACTGTGCTCTTAGGAACCTTGAGTGCAGCAGAATTTTTTTGTAACCTTGGCCAGATCTGTGCCTTGCCACAATTCTGTCTCTGAGCTCTTCAGGCAGTTCCTTTGACCTAATGGTTCTCATTTGCTCTGAAATGCACTGAGAGCTGTAAGGTGTTATATAGACAAGTGTGTGCCTTTCCTAATCACGTCCAATCAGTTTAATTAAACATAGCTGGACTCCAATGAAGGAGTAGAACCATATCAAGGAGTATCAGAAGAAATGGACAGCATATGAGTTAAATATGAGTATCACAGCAAAGGGTCTGAATACTTATGACCATGAAATATTTTAGTTTTCTTTAATAGATTTGCAAAAATTTCTACATTTTTTTGTCAAGATGGGGCGGTGTGTGTACATTGAGAAAATTTTTTTAACTTTTTTGATTTTACCAAATAGCTGCAATGAAACAAAGAGTGAAAAATTTAAAGGGGTCTGAATACTTTCCGTACCCACTGTATATGAGCTGATCTTTCCTATTAGGGAGGAGGGGTGGATGGTTAGGAAGTTTCTTGGCAGCAGAGAGCAAAGTTCAAGACATCGGCCGTTTTTATTGTATTTTTTATTTTACTTTAACACTAACCAAGTGGTCTTTGTGTCTAAACCTGACCAGACCTTACTCACAGTGTTGTCACACCATGAAACATCATATTTCAACAGGTATAAATGTTGATACGATACCTATGTGTTGAAACGTACACATTTAACGTTTATGTGGTTTGCAGAAACGTTCAATGCCAACATTTTGTTCTGGCGACTGGGTCGGTAATCTACATTAACAAGTAGTCCAATTGTTGTAAAAAAAAAAAAAAAATTGATAACAGTATTCTGCTGTAGGACGTGATGAACAGTTTCTTACTGTAAATGTTACAGTAAACAACTGAGAAGTTTTCATGTTATTAATATTTATAAAAAACGACTATGAAAACTATAAATTGTAAATGACGACATGTATTCAATCTTAATCAATCAGTTGTTTAATGACCACACTACTGAGGTGGGTGGAATTGGTTTTAGGGTTATGGCCTGAAGTCAGATTGTTGTTGATGCACCAAGTGACTGTTTAGACTGCCTGCTGGTGGTAATTGTCCATGTTGTTGTTGGTTATCAGATTCTGGTTGTGACGTCTGTATATTCGAGGAACGGTGACTGTGCTGTGTTGGATGTGAGGTGGTTTGTGTATAAGGAGAAGAGCCAGGGTGAGCGGACACAACCCTGGGGGGTGTCTGTGTACAGGGTCACGGGTCGAGATGAAAGGGTGTCCATCTTAACCCTCTCTTTCCTTCTCCACAGAGAGCTCCTAACCAGTGGCATATGCAGGGGTCATTGTTCATGTCAACCTTGTCAATCAGTTTGTTGAAAAGATTGACAAGGTTTATTGTATGTCTATTGAAGGCGTAGGTGTTGAGTGTCTCTAGGTGATGTAGTGTGTGACGGTCACTTAAAAACACATAACCCTTAACATCTGGCACAAAAGAGGATGACACTAGTGACAACTTTATGGAACTTTCAAATATGTCGATATTCAAGTATGTTTGAAAAAATAACACTCAAGGTTCATGCCCTTTCAAAGGGGGCCAATATAAATCTGTAAATTGAAATATCATGAGCTGTCATGAGTTTAAACAGCAACTGCTTTTCAAACTACACAAATACTCAGATGTTATAATTGCCAGAAGGCTGACATCCAGATGGCCTGTCTCACAGCTCACTGAATGAGAACGGGCCAAGAATGAAAGAGAGAGAAAAAGAGAAATTAAACAATAAAATGGCAGACAGAGAAACACTTTTTCCATGAGAATGAAACCTTACTTCCCAGTGGCCTGTTTCAGAAAGTGAATACTTTGAGTTTGTTCACCCTGAGATGAGGGAAACTCTGGGTTTTCAGATCAGAAAGAGAGTTAATTTAAACTTGGGGTCAGTTACCACAGTAACTGACTCTGTATCTAGCCTGTTTACTGGCAGGCTTTCTTAAACAAACCCTGACTTCCTCTCTTTGTCCTCCTTCTTAACAGAGTCAGACAGTTTCATTTCCCTATTTATTCAGTCCATATCAAAGCATTCATTAGTGGATGTTTACCATCTGTCAAAATCTAAATTCTGGTTGGATATTATTGTGGTTACTCAGGACTCTCTAAAGTTACTGCTTTTATGTGCACTGCACTCACACACTCTCTCACACACACACACACACTCTCACACACACACACACACACACACACACACACACACACTACAGCAACACCAAGTGTGTGTTTGTTTATAGGTGAAAATGAAAGAAATGGTTCAATAGTGATCCAATCGGTTCATTATTGACGTAGGTGTCATCAAGGGCTTAGGTTTGAATTGCCTGAAACCAGCCTTGTATCATGTACATTGTAAACTCTACTGCAGGAGTGGACTACATAGGGGAATGGCCCAACAGAGGCTCTAATACTTATTTGATGAACATAATTCAAAACAAACCCAAACAAAAAACCCAACAGCCCCCTCTAATTCTAGTTGAAGAAGAGGTGGTTAAGAAAAAAAGAAGTAAAACTACTGTGTTGATCTTTAGACAGTTTTACTTCTTGGTGTAAACCCAAGCTTAGGTTCTCATCAAGCTTCTCTGGTTGGCTAATAGAATTGTTCTCTTTTTCGAGCATTGATGCATCTGATAGTGCACTGATTTGTTTGCCCATTGTCTCATATAGGATTTCTAGCCAAGGCTAATTTTTAACCCCTGTCCCTGGTTAGGCTTTTCTACCCAAAAAATGGTCATAACATATCATTACCAAAAGTACATTAGTTAAATTGAGCTGATTGTTTGTTATGAACTACTTTTCAAAAGGGCTTGTTCAGTACTTATATTTTTACAACTTTAAAACAGCTACACAGTTTACAAAGCTGCCCACAGAAACCTCTTTCAACTACAGTATGTGGACACAGCACTTTCAGCCACTGGATGCTGGAGCATTATACAGTAGAATCAGCAACAACCTGGATAATTATTAAAAGGCAGAAAGTCACAAGTTTTTCTCCTCCAACTGGCCTGAAATCATGTATGAAAAAAAGAAGTAAATACACTGAAGACAGCAGCTGACAAGGAGGAAGTGATGTTATGCAGAGAACTGTGGAAAATACTTGGGTAAAAAAGGGAAGTTAAAAGGCATGATGAATTCCAAGCAATATACATATTAGCAATTTGAAGTAAACTTCCTCTCTCTCCTCATTCCTTATTGTCTAATCTCTTTCAGTATCACTTATTACTTGTTATGACCTTTGTTGACAGCAAATGATGATCTCCTCAACATATGTTTACATTAAACATTCACATGCAGAGTAACCCACACTGGAGTATTTATCCTGGCTGTGCTGAATCTTTTTACAAAATCAAGTTGTGGTGACAAGTTGTGGTAAACTTTGACACATGATCCACCATTAGTCACCAAACTGTTGCAACTTGGGAGTAGCCCAGGAGAAGAGGAGAACCAGTGATCGGTATGACACACAAAGAAGTGCATTGCCTTTTGATTGAGCTTGCTCCCCATCCACTTACAGCAAACTGGAGGGTTCCTGGAAGCTGTGAGGGAGCAGTGGCAACAACTCTGTCGGTGTTCCTCTCATTGACAAAGAGAGGATGCAGTCTGTTTTACCTGTCCAGAGGAAGCACGTTAACTGCATCCAAGACCCCCTTTGATATAATGCTCTATACATAGGTGGGGAGTATGACCAAGGGGGATGTGCTCCTCAAGGTGTACAGATGCTCAGAGGCGCCCAGAGGCTCAGGAATCTTTCCATTTACACTTGAACAGGTTCACACCAGGTTTGTCTCAGTTATATAAATTACAAACTATCACAAATTTGCAACCCCTATATTTGGTTAGAACTTTAAAAAGTCTATACTGTACATAGTATATTACAAAAGATAAGCCTATATTTGTTTTTTAGTTTAAAAAAGAGCACACTTTAGAAAGAGATGGGTGCTATTTTAGTGAAAAGATACATAAATTAATCTATCAAAACAAACAAATAGGAAGTTGTGAAAATAATTGACAGTATTGTACAATAATTACATCAAATTAGAGTGAGTTACATAGTCACATTTTTCTGTCTTTGCTTTTTTATTTCATATTGTGTTTTAGCACTAATGAGATTATAGCAGCATAATAGATTAATATATTCCATGATAATATGTTTTTGTGTTATTTGTGATGTTAACAGAGCTGCAGATTAGCGGCTCCCTCTGCTGTTAATTTCAGGCCATGGTACAATTTACTCGCACTATCGAAATTGGTTGTTGAATTTTGAAAACACACACGAGCATGATCTTGGTTTCCTGCACTCTGTTTAAATGATTTATTTGACGTTAAAACGTGACTGCATGACACGTCCTCGGTCCTTATCTAATATGGTTTGGGGTTGGCAGCCAGCCATGCATTGTTAACGATTCCGCCCATCCCTCTCATTAGGTATCCCTCTCACTATTTAAATATCTGCCATCTCATAACTCTCGGCTATCACTCACTCACACACACTCACACTCACACTCACCTTTTTATAGTGCAAGAGGCGTGTCTCAACTACAAGACGACCATTTTGGATTGAGAGGTTATAGAGAGTTCATGCATTATGACTGAATACCAGAGTTTTTTTCCATGAACCCTGAATGAACCCTGAACTCCTCCAACAGCTTGATCTGTTTCTTTGACTCCATCATTTATTGATAAACGACATTAGACGTGAACCCGCTATAGAGTAATCAGCAAAGTCAGTCAGACCAAATCACTCTGTTACTGATCAAGATTAAGAATAGCCTTCATTTTGTTCAGTTTACACGGACGGATAGTTCCGTTTCTTCCTACTACTTTCTAATAATTCCTGTCTTTTCCCTTTTCCAGTCTGTATGCATCCCAAGTCTCTTAAATTGCATCTACGTTTCCATGACTTCATTTACACGTAGGGACAGGGCCGGCCGTCACCTAGGGCAGCAAATGGGGGAGAGGGCATCAAATAAGTGGGTAGTGTGTTTTTTGGAAAAACATACAGTCTACAAGTTCTCCCTTGTAAATGTTTTTTCTGCGATTTGCCCCACTGACTTGCATGGATTTTCATCTGATTTGATTTTCCAAAGCCTTAATGTTCAGTCAGTTTTTGCACAACAGCCACCAAACTGCATCAGCGACCTCAGGCAATGCCATCATGACTCGCACAACTTTGTCTGGGTTGTAGGTACCGTTGTGGCGTTTGCTTTTAGTGCAAAGTCATATCTTAACTTCTTGGACTGGAGTTTGCACTTTTTGGGGGGCTCCGATCTAAGTCTTTTTGGGGTTTCAATTTAAAACCTCGCCTAGGGCACCAACATAGTCAGAGCTGGCCCTACGGAGGGACGCATGAAACCAAAGTCAGGAAAGGAGAATGTTAGACTATCAGACAGGCAAGATTATCACATCATAAGAAATGGAGGCAGCCACACTGCTCAGAAGATCACTGTTTAGATGTCGTCTTTGCGTAAAAGCTAGTGTGATTTTACAAGTTGTTTTCTTGAAACTGATTATTTATGCTAGTTTGACATTAAACGTGGTACATCTGAGCATAGCATTACAGTGACAGTTATACATCACATGAACAAGTACAACGCATTTAATCACATAAAACATGCAGTTGAGAATAACAAACAGGATTCCGAGATTTGTTTTAACTCAGTGTTGGTTTTATGACTCATCTTCTCAGATTTTATAAATAGCTGCCACCATCGACAATCAAACTTTACCTTTGGCCGCTGAGAGAGTAATGTAGGGAGATCTGTCCAAACAACATAACCCAGCAATAGAGGAATTCACCAATAAATCTATAAACACACCAAAAGAGGAGACAAGCTGAATATTCCCTACACCCTGCCTAACATTCGTACCCAAGGCATATAAAGTGCAATAGTGCTTCAGGGTTAACAGGACCACACAGTTTAATAAATCAATCACTGTTCCCAAACGACTATTCTAGTTGTCCTGACTATAGTGGACTGAAGCAGACTTGCTGCATAATCATTCTGTAAACAAAACACAAATGCATCTTTAGAAAGGAGTATTCAGACATTGCATCCTGATTAAATATTAAAAAGAAAAATGAAATACATAGATACATTACATTGGTGAACGCTCACCTCTTCATGGTGTACTAACTAACATTTGACAGAAGGACCCAGACACCCCGCTTAGTAACCGGCCTCACACTGTCCAATAAAAATTAAACACAACATTAAACTCAACAAAAATGCTACACAAAAGAAAATCAGCACAATATCAATGACAGGAAAATACCTGCTCCCCTCATATACCGCACGCCACATATACATTGTGAGCCTGCTCGGCCGATAGCAGCACTCCTGGGAGAACGTACAGTATTGAACCTTATTACATAACCGGACCTGATACACCGAACAAGTTAACTCATCACTTAAACACATTACTTTACAAGTGAGTTACTCACACCGCCGACTTGACACCTGGCGTCCTGGCAGACCACATGGAGGAAATACCTGGCGCTTCCGCCCAGAGTTGCAGGTAAATATATCCCACCTGCAACAACGGGCCCGAGAATAATATTCCAGTCACATCTGTGACTGAGTTTTAAGAGTGTTTATTTTACGGAGCCCCGAAAGTCCCCAGAAGTGGTATTTTTTATCTTGTGTGAACTATGAACTATATGAACTCATATGCGTTTGTGACGACTTTCGATGCAAACATCAACTATATAATGGAGAGAACTGAGCAAATCAAAGTTTATTTTCATCTTGGAATATCATACAGTGAAATTCTTGCTGTTCTTGCATGAAGACATGGGATTATTGTCAACCGATATCAATAACTTGTGCGCACAAGATTAAAAAACAAACAAACAAACAAAAAAAACTTTTGGGACGTTAGGGGCTCCGTATTATTTGACCCGATGATTAAAAAAACACACTTTAACGACCTAGAACAAAAGTAACAAAAGGACAACTATATACTCACTATATAACTATATACTCGCACACTATGTTTAAAACAAAAGTGAGTGACAAACAGGTGCAGAAGATGACCTCGATTACTATCGCACCACCCTGGTGACTCACACACACACACACACACACACACACACACACACACACACACACACACGCTCGCTACTACCGGTGACAGACAGGTGTGCTGACCATCCATTGTTCTTCTACATATTTCCTCTCCTGCTGGACCAACTTTTTTGATTTTTTTTAATCAACAGCAGGAGAGAGAACTAATATATATATATCAACTAGTGCCGGCAATTGTCTGAACATGAACATGATGGAAAAATGTCATTGCCACTGTTAGCAGGGTTTTGTGACGTAGTCAAAGGTGTTTGCGCCTGACATTTGCGCCTTTTCTTAATGAATACATTCTTTATACACGAAAGACAAGACGCATGCTTACTTTCAAGAAGACGTCTGCTTTTTTTTTTTTTTTTTTTTTTTTTAAGCGGTGCTGCTATTAATGCCAAGGATATGATGTATTCTCGTCACTGAAGCACAGGCCGGATCTGAATGTAGTCATTAGTGAATAGTAGACTGTCTGTGGAGAATGAGTCACAAACTCTCTCTCTCTCTCTCTCTCACACACACACACACACAAACAACAAGCAAGACTGGCAGATAAATCACTGGGGCTGTGTGGGTGTGCAGTGTGATTGTATTAACACATTTATGCCTACAGGATGAGGACCACACGCATGGGAGCCCAAACACACGTATAGTAAAAAGCTTGAGTTGATACTTAAACTTCTACAGAAGAATTTTAAAACCCTAGTATCTATACTTCTATCTATACTTCTACTTAAGTAATGGATGTGAATACTTGACATCTCTGGTCTGAGACAGGGGGGGCACCTGAAGCTGAAGAAGGGCCAGACGTCTTGGTTGAGATATGTTCCCATTGTGCGGTGAGTTGGGAAATGCTGGCTGTTCAAGTTCACAGATTTCCCATTTCTCCTTGAACCCTCCACCCCCACCCACACACAAACAGATTATGTCCCAGGAGACACAGGGGAGATCCGAGGAGATATGAAACATTTAGTGGATTCAGAAGAATCAAGAGAGCAGAGGAATGAAAAGTGGTTGATATGAATAATGCCGTTGCAGTTTGGATTTTCCCTAAAGAGCAGCCACCGCTGATTGGGTTTCTCATGGGACATGAATTTAGAGGTCGATAACCCCCCTTCTCCGTTCATAGAACAGTACATGTGATGTACTGATGTGTGCATGTGAGGCGGGAAACGGACGAAATATTTGGTCCAACTTTGTCAAGAGTTCAGGAGAGTTATAATTCCATCATCATCCAATGATGAAGGTCAGGATCTAGATTCTCCCTGTGGATGGGAGATGGCGAGCCCCCAGTGAGATCTCTTCTTAACTTAGAAAGACTGTGAAATCTTGAGATATAGAGGATAATTGCACTATATTTTATATTCATGTTTTATATTTTGGTACAATAAACTTACCTCAAACGTTCCTCGTGGCTCCATTTATCTGTTTTGTCTGTCATTCCCTATTTAACACTGCCATTACGAACCTAGCCTCTGGTCCATGTATTCTTGTATTCTTTATTCTTTACCTTGTAGCACCTAGCGGGTTACATATACATTTAACTTTTACAATGAACTGGACCATAGTCCCAAAGACTTTTTAACATATTTTTATGCCATTTTTAATATCTGTATATCAACTTTTTTTTTTTTAACTCTTTACATTTGACATATTTATGTCTGATATACACAACATTTTTAACCCTTTAGATTTGACATTAAGCGTGGTATATCTGAGAATAGCATTATTTACAGTGGCATTAGTTATATAGCATATGAACAAGTACAACATATTTAATCACATAAAACATGCAGTTAAGAATAATAAACAGGTTTCCGAGACTTGTTTTAACTGAGTGTCGGTTTTATGACTCATCTTCTCAGATTTTATAAATAGCTGCGACCATCGAAAATCAAACTTCACCTTTGGCCGCTGAGAGTAATGTGGGTAGATCTGTCCAAACAAAAGTATGAAGTCTGTAACTGCATTTAAAAGTGTTTATTTGACCCGATGATGAAAAATACAAAACAAACAAACAAAAAAAACACACACTTTAACGACCCAGTACTTCTGCCAAGATGTAACAAAAGGACAACTATATATCACCCACTCTGTAAAAAGCAAAAATGAATGACAAGCTGTTGTAGACCCACACACCCACACACACTCACTACTACCGGTGACTAAGTGACAAGCATGCTGACCATGAATGAAGACTTTGTTTATACATGAAAGACAAAACGGATTTAGACATGCTTATTTTTCAATTTACATCCTGCTATTAATACCAAGGATATGTCTTCACTTTGCATGACTGAAGCAGGATCTGAATGTAGTCATCAGTCAATAGTTGACAATCTCTAGAGGACACAAACTCTCTCTCCCACACACACACACACACACACACACACACACATACACATACACACAAACAGCAAGCAAGACAGGCAGCTAAATCCCTGAGGCTGTGTGGGTGTGCAGTGTGATTGTCTTAACTTCACAGATTTATGCCTACAGGATGAGGAACACATGCACACGTGGAAATGAATAAATGAGAAAGTGAAAGTACATAAATAATACACAAAGGATTGAATACAAAATGAAATACTCATCTCAGGCATATTGCTCGTACATCTGCAACACGTTTAATGATCTCCGTCAAGCCCACACACAACTCAACTCAACATCTTAGAGTATTAAGTGCCCTCTAAACTACCAAGAGTAAATCCTTTTTAACCCAGAGGTGTTGTTTTCCTTAGATTCTGAATCACAATATAAAATGTTCATCTTAATTGGGGATGTGGCCTTTTTTTTTTTAACCAAACATGCATCCTTGTTCTCTGCTGATGGGGCCCATTAAATTTATCAGGTACTTTTTTATATTTTTTCACCCCTCAGCTTGGGTCCACCACTGCCCCTTTACATCCATCCATCTGTCCTCATCATCCAATACCTCCTGAATTTCCATTAAACCTTTAAATCACATTGTTGCAGTGTGGTTCTTGATAGCGAATTTTCCATGTAAGAGTTACTACAGTGTTGTAATGTTTAAGAAATGCTGAAAATGATGTGAAAACAGATTTCCAGGAAATTGTTAACATATGTATTGAACATGTATTGAAGTTCCTTATTTCAGAGTATGTTTGTAGAACTTGGCTAGCAGTCAACATCCCCTGAGGTCTCTGTATCTTAACTTGTATACTATGTATATATTAGTTTGGAAGTTAAAGGCCAAATTGTTTACATTCCTAACAGGCAGTTTTATGTGTATGGCTCCTGTTTGTCATATACATTTTTAGATCCTGCTTGCCTTGAAGTCAGAACAACTCAGTAACTAGAAGTGAGTCACTGTGGGAAAGGAACGGTCCAGATTTGTTTATGAAACAGCCTAAAAGACAACTAGATACACAAACTGTCAGCACTGTTTAGGATGATTTGATTATCATATAGCATTGACAAAGAGGGAAAGGATGTCAGTAAATTACTGGCAGCTGTAGTTGCCAGAATTTCAACATAAAAAATACAGCTCAACATATGAGAAATTACAGTCGGCTGGTGTAGATTTTACAGTCAACAACTGCATATGGTAAATTGTAAAGGAAATAACGAAGCCAAATGTAAACCAAGTTACAAACTAGAAACAGAAACAAAGTAAAAGTTAGATAGAAAGTTAGAGCTGAGCTCCAGTGAGCTATGCAGAAGAACCCAGTTCTTAAATAATTCAGTCTATTTACTACAGTGATAAACTATTAGGATTTTATGGTATTTTACTGTTGCGGAATCTGCTGCTTCCCCAAATCCTTAGAGTGGTGTTATCAGCATTAACAATCTCCAGCAATTTCCTTGATACCCTGGTCGGGATGTGAGGCTTCAATGAGAGTGACTGGAATAGTCTGAGGCGTACAGCCACCTGAAGCTGAAGGGCCAGAGGTCTGGGTTGAGATATGCTCCCATTGAGCGGTGAGAAATGCTGGAGAAATAATTCTCATTACACCTCAAACCCTCCACAATCAGCGGTAAAAAAAAAAAAAAAAGTTTGAATCACAAATGGGAGACTTTCTAGCTATCCCAAAGTGCTGTAGCCTGCTGAGCAGCTCTCTATACATGCCATCTGAATCATGTCAACTGAAACATGAGAGAACAATGCAAAAGTTAGCAGGGTTAACAAGGTTAGCCATGGGCGTTGCAACCGTGGGTGTTGTGAGTGTTATGACACCCGGACTTTAACAATAACATGATTCTATCCCCCTCACTTTTTCCTGATGAAGTCATACAGTTAATTTAAAACTACTTCCTCAGCTGATGTATTGTGCTTGGGGGCCTCTGCGTTCTGTGTCGTTTCCAAGGAAACCAACTTGAACTATGTTCTATATGTTGATGAGTTGTGTACTTATGTAACCCACCTAAAATAAGTGGTGATGTTATGTATACCTATTCAACAGAGGTGATGTGATAAATTATTATTTTTTATTTTATTTTCATATTATTTTAACCTGACATTTAATATAAGTATCCTGATTAATTTAATTGTTGAATAAGCTTTTATGTTAGTGAGTTAGAATGATGTAAAGTCAGTTTTAAGTTTAATTATCAGACACAAGTAGTCCAGGGTTATTCAAGTTGTTTTATTTATATTTTCCACATTTTTCAGCAGTTAGCAAACGCTTTACGGCACTGGCCACTAGGTGGCAATTGCGCCAAGCAACGACCATTTTCTTTCTGAACCTGCTGCAGAGAGAGAAAACAACGTCTTTAACTGTCTGAAAGAAAAGATGAATACCCTGGGAAAAGTGTTTAAAGACTGTCTGAATACGTTTATCTGTTGGAATAGGTAAGTCCTTATGCCGTATAAACTTTGTGACTGTCATTTAAAGAGATGTATATTTTGAAAAAAAAAAAAAAAAAAGAGCGTCAGTGCTGGTGCTATCTTATGTTAGTCGGTTCAATTTTGGTATTGAAGCATTTTCTTAAGATTTCAAAGACATATTCATATGGTTAATGTTGAATAATTTCACTGTGATAAGTCTTGGCTTTCATTTAACTCAAGTTATTTTATTTTTTGTATATTAGAAGCTGTTAGCTATTAGCAACTACACTTTCCTTTCTGTACCTGCTGCAGAGAGAGAAAACAACGTCCTTAACTGTCTGAAAGAAGAGATGAAAAAAATAACATTATACCCTGGGAAAAGTGTTTAAAGACTGTCTGAATACGTTTATCTGTTGGAATAGCCTGGACTGTGTGAGCTAGTGGTGGGCGGATCGATCTAAAATATCATAGTATCGATACTAACGTTGGTATTGGTATTGATCAATACTTGCATTTGAAGATCGATTCTTAAGTTTCAGTTTCTTCTCTCTCTATTCACTCAGTAAAACTCCCATTACAGAGTGACCGACTGGCTGTGCAAATACTGCCCATTCCCTCCCCTCTCCATTGCTACACTGTGGGCACAGCTGTAAACTACTGAGCTGCACAATGATAAAGAGGCAGTGGGGTAAAACCACAGCAAGATATGATGTTTGCAGTGAAGAAATAAGATATTGTTGCACTGTTACATCACTATAATGTAGTGTTTATTCACAAAAACTGAAAAAGTATATCTTAAATTGAAAAAAAAAAAACTTTTAAATGCAGATTGCCATTTAAGTTTAATCTAAGTTACTCAATAAATTTTTATTTACATAAAAACTTAATCCTGTGTTTTATTATCATCATTAGCAATTAATTAATTAAATGAAAAATGACAAAATAATTCAATTATCATGAAAATTCAAATTTGCATATTGATGATGCATTCACTTCATTATGAATATTGCTCTCACGTACACAAAAGTAGATGGTAGTGGTAAAAACGAAACAAAACGAAGAAGTATCGGTACTGGTATCGGTATCAGCAATACTGGCCCTGTATTTACTTGGTATTGGATCGATACCAAATTTTGCAGTATTGCACAGCGCTAGTGTGAGCAGTGCGCAAGTGACAAGAGGGAGGAGCTATTCACTACATCTCAGCTTCAGCCAGTAAGATCTGACCTGCAAGTGGAATCTAAAGGAGTGAAAGAAACTGCCTTAAACTATATTGAGCTCAAAAGGTACAGGGTTGTGCACAACTATAAAGACTTAAAGCTGCAGCTATTTTTTTATTTCTATTATTTTTTAATTTTTTTTTACTCTGGCCAGACTTTAAATTTAGGTTGTTTGGGGTTTATAAAAGAAATTGTGAAGTTTGTAAACTTAAAATATTGTTGAATAATAATTTAACAATAGCAAAAGAGTTGCAGTGTGTACGTGTAATTTTTTGTGTGTGAAGTCAATGATATTTAGAGTCAAAAGATTTATGAGTTATTCAGTGTAAATTATTATATTTTGATAACATTATCTTTACCTCTCAAACCAGAGCATCCTTAGCAGAAGTGGTGACTCTAGACCTTGAGATTTTACAGGTAAAACTGTCACAGGCTGATTAAGACATGGCTATATTAGCAGCTCAGCTAACAGCTATCCGGTGGTCACTAAACATCGCCAGACACGACACTGATTTTAAGGTAAAACAGCTTTAATTCATATTTTAACGATTTTAATCTGCATGTACATTTCTTTTTGGAGAAGAGGAGACCTCTGCGGATAATTTGGATCCACCTGTTTTCCAAAATCCCTGATCGTTTCATAAAATCTACATTTCAGCCACAATCTGGACCTGATGTTACCTTTCCTCTGCACCAAAACTGAAACTGGTCACAGTGGACTTTTCACCAAACAGACTAAAAACATGAGTTAAAAGAGACTCTGTGAGTCTCTTGCACTCAGTAAAAACATGGAAATGGAATATATAAATCCCAGACAGGACTCTTGTTAACTACAGAAGGATTGGTAACAGAGACAAAGGCATTTTAGGCAACAGTCCCAGATATTTGTATAAAATCTTGTCCTGTGGCTTCCTCTACTCAGTCTGCTTATCCACATAGTGAGCACTCTATGGTTCCCTGGCTGTACTCTTTTCCTTCTCAGAGTCTCTGCCTCCAGAGCGCCAGGACCCTTTGAAGTCCTAGACAAACTGGACACCTGGCAGAGAGCCCACATTCCTGGCATCAGCCAGCAGCAACCTTACATTATCCACCATCTGCTTCAGGCACAGCTTGGAGAACACAGTCTATTTTCTGCACAGTGTCAACATCAGTCCAGGCGTGACCCTGTCATAGATAACCAGTCTCTCCCCGTGGATCAGCAACTCCTTTAAAAACCAGTGCAGAGAGTTAAAAAGTGCCCAAGATTTATCACCCTGATAAAAATGGAGGAAACCCACTTAAATTTGATGGAGCTGTCAGGAACCTCTGGACAAACTGTAACCTAAAGGTATGTGTTCTGGTGGCCCTATCCCCCTGCCTCTCTCTCGATAAGTACAACACACCCGATGTAAACTATATTAGAAGTTGTTAACCATGTTTGCTTGAATCAGGGCTAATAGACCGGGGATGGGGGGTCCACACATGCTAGACGATGCCAGAGTAAAAAGGCTACAAGGTTGTAAAGCGCAAGTACTCTAACTTTGTAAAACATCTGCTATTTTACTTTCTTTTTTTCTGTGAATTTCTCACAGTTATTCTGGACCATTGTCTCATTTCCCAATTGGAGCTACCAGTGAAGTTTCAGGAACAGGGCAACACCTCATTTACACCACGTCCGGCATTCCTGTGAATACCACCATATCAATTGTTTTCTCAAGAAATCATTTGAAAGCGTTTTGTTGATGGTGTGGTCCTTGCTTGTGAAAAAGACACTGAGATACTTTAGGCCATCTCTTTTCCAAGCCATGTTCTGGGGAAGAAGTGGGAGACTGTCACACCATTCGCCGACAGCAAAAAGGCTTCACTTTTTTCCCACTTCACATTGCACAGCCCTGTCAGACACCTCTATACACTCTAAAAGGAGCACTCAGACTACCATTATATTTCAGCATACTCTCAGTGTCAGTGATCTTGGCCATGAACCAAAACTTCTCCAAAGGAAGCGGTGCTCAGTGTGGTCAAAAACCTTTTCCTGGTCTAGAGAAATCAGATCGGTATTTATACCCAGTGAGCTGGAGACCTCCAAAACATCTCCAATTAGGTAAATATTGTCTACCATAGACCTGCTGACGGTGCACAGGGCATCCGGTCCAAATGGATAACCTGTTCAGACCATGCTTTACTTGTTTCACCTATCCTGCCTGTATATTACAAAACTCATTTTTCTTACCTAGGTCTTACTTGCATCTCACACAAACCACTTCTAGATGTTCTTTCCTCTTTTTCACCCCTCACTGTACTTTCAGTTACCTCATCCTCAACCCCATGCTTCCTCAATCAGTCATGACATATACAGAGAGTAAATAATTGTTAATCAATGCATAGATTACCAAAGGTCTGTTAGTAACATTTACAGGATGAGAACATATTCTTACCATCAGGTCCGAGCAGAGAAGCAAATGTAATAAGTCTTACTTAACTCTTACTCAAATGTGAATGCACCTCCTTTTCTATAACCTAACTGTTACCATTACATGCATAAACAGTAAGTACTTAAATGTTGAAATACTGCTTGGTTTTGGATGGTTATGGATGAAGGCCCCCTGCACCCAGACACCGCTCTGAGTCATTTCCACTCGCTGGAATTAGAACTGTGGTTTGAGAAATTCATTTCCAATTGAGACTAGGGCCGCACTGTGTCCCACATTGCCTGACCATTGTTGTGTAAGAAAGGTGTGGGTGTGTGTTTGTATGTGTGTGTGTATGTGAGTGTGGGTTAGTACTAAGAAAGGTGTCAGGCAAAGGGACTCAATTCACACAAACAATAACAGCACTTAACACTTTCATAAGCTGTCACTGTCCAAATTCAAGCCTCTTACTTGGTCACTTGGAGTCTCTCAACATGATGGAAGACTTCTATTGGTCAGTTGTATGAGCCACAGCATATGTATAATATTCATGGACTAGCACTTCTTTGTGAGGGTGTAAGATTACATGGAAACCTGGATGTAATATCTGGATTTCCATTTGAGAACCACTTGAATAAAGAAAATGACCTCTTGACCACAGGCTCCTTAGGTTGGAAACATTTGTAACATATATATAAAAGATTTATACAATCCCTCCCTCCTCTACCTAGTGACATGCAGAGAACTATAAGAACAGCTGGCAGACTTCACATCATGACCAGTGGCATCGCCACTATGAATGTACGTGTTTATACAAGCTATGGCTGCCCTACAGTTTCAAGTGACAAAAGGATAATTATTCGTAAATTTCTTAATGGCATTATTTGACATATAACACCATCATATTACACATGGGCACTGAGGCTGTTCAGATAACTCAAAACCACGAAAATCTATGAATCCTGAAAAGGCCTCAGATCAGTAGCTGTGAGTCATGAGGACACACCTGCGCATGTCAAATTATGCCTGAAATGTTACAAATACGTGCAAGAAAAATGTAGGATTTATTGTTGATGACAATTGAGGGAACTCTCCATTATGTTAAAACATGATCTGCATATATATTTTTGTCTTGCCATTACAAAAGCACAGTTTTGTCTCATGACAAAAATGTTTCAACTAAACATTTCTCTTGTTTTAAAGTTCGTTCAAGTAACTTCTATACAACTGTTTGTCTAAGAGATCAACTTTTTAAAATATATATATATATATCCAACTCACACAATGATTCATTGTATTTTTGACATATCATTTATCATGTAACAATTAAGCAGGAAGTTCATATTTATGATAGTGAACCTTACACAGAGAGCACAAAGATGACCCGCAAATGAATCCTGCAAAGGTCCCAAGACAGTTCAGTAACTGTGAGTCATGAGGACACTCCCGCACCTGGTGCCTGAACAGTGACTAATGTATTAACAAATTGTCCCTGAATCATTACAAACAAGTGCAAGAAAAATGTATTATTGATGACAACTGAGGGAAATCTCCACTATGTTGAAATATGGTGAAAAGAAATGAACAGTGCCCTTAGGTATGCAGGGAAAGGAAACCTTAAGATGACCCCAGGTAGCTGACATCCTGACACTTATACAGTGACAATGAATCACCACAACAGCAACACAACAATGCTTCCTCCAATTCTCACCAAATAAACATGGGCAGCTCTCCACTGTGAGACCCTTCATGGAAACTATGCTGGCCCAAATCAAAATGAACTGGAAGTTGAGATCATTTGCACAGCGTCGTGGGATTTTTTCACTTGATTTTACTTGTCCAAACTCTTGCAGTGGGAATTCTAGCAGGCTCTTTCCCTAGAATCAGTCTTACTTAATTTGTGTGAAAAAGACATATTCTGGGCCCTTTGGCTTTGGCTTAATGCTTTCAGTTACAGAGAACTCATATCACACTGACTTCTAATCTTCTCCAGTCCTCTTCATCAAACATTTTTATTACTTTTTATACATCACTTATCCCCATAAAATCATAGGCTAAGATGTATTCCCTCCCTTGTTTCCATCCATCTTTCTTTCTCTTCCTTTGTTTCTTTTTAAGATCTTTTTCTTGTTTTTTCCCCTTATTTTTCTTTCCTTTCTTGACTTGACCTGACATCTTGACATCCTCTCATTAACTTTTTGTTGACACCTCCCTGCACAGCAAAATGCAACCCAGGAAAATAAAAGAAAAACTGTGTGCACTTTACAGCTCTTCCACAAGTTACACAGGCTCACATATTGCCCCATATTTTAGGCCCCAGGGACTCTAACCCCTTTATTCTTATGGCCTTTACTTATGCAGGCTCACATATTGCTGTATTTCTGATCTCGCCTTGTAGTTTAGCCCAGAGGACTAACCTGTACAGCTTTTATCTAGGACTAAGTGACTAATGTATTTACAAATTATCAAGTCCTTATCAAACTCATCAAGAAGAACCCAGCTCTAATATTAAAGTACATGTCACGATCTGTCAGGGGACAAATGAAGAATAAAACAACTTGTAAAGGCCTGTTCATTCTGGCCTTAATAAGATCCCAGCCATAATGCATTTCTAGTAAATGATGTGGGACAAAGTTCACAACCCTCCATCTGTGAAAAAGTAAAAATAAACAGTAACACAGACATGGTTCCGAGAAATCTATTTTGTTATTGTTATTCGTTATAAACATTTAGAACAACAGTGGCTATCATAACAATTTCTGAGAAGTCAAACATTTCGCAACATTTTCCACATTATTTGCAGCATGTGTTAAACAAATCTTCACTGCAGTTGACCGCAGACGAATCCAAGATAATAACCAGCTCTCAAATAATGTGACTAATACCAAAAATAGAAATAAGAAGTCTCCTGTAACGAGACACTTAAATGCTGCAGGCCGTGAAGTTCACCAGGCCTCTTATCTGGCTGTTGCAATCATAATATGTGATATTTGCCCTTCTATCGTTCAGAAATATATTTTTCTTGTTAATATATTTTTTTCTTGTTACTTCTTGTGGCATTTTATGGAGGTTTTGCACACGATTGTTCGTCACATTTGTATGACAAACAACCATTTAAAACATCCTGAACAACCATTTTAGTCAAAGTATCGCAATAACATGAGAACCAGCAAGTCCCCTCTCCACGTCTGTCGCAGGACTTTCGTCACTTTGTCTAGATGTTTTGCGAGATAAAATAAACAATCCGACTGAAGCTGCAAAAACCACAATCATCACAGCGGCTGTTATGAGGACAGTGGCCCAAGTCTCCATCGCTCTCTTTCCAGGGCAGCTCTGTGGCGGCTGTCAAAAAAGACAAAAAGGAAACAGAAGAATTTAGTTAAATTCAGACACTATTACACCACAAGTTTATTGAAGCTATACTTATTTTGACATTATATGTTTGTACTCACAGGTGCAGTCAGCGGTGTTGGTGCAGTCAGCAATCTTATTTGAGCTCTTCTCTTTGATCTTCAGCCTCACAGCAGCAGAGTGTCCCGTCTTTTTTCCATTTTTATCTTTCTTGTAGATGAAGAAATCACCTTCATCCTCCGGCTGGGCTCGCTCCAGTTTCAGGGACAGGTCTCCTCGTGAAAACCAGTCACACAGTGACACAGACACTTTTTCGTCAAATTCAGTCCCATATGTGACCTTCTTGGATGAGAGACTCAGCTCACAGACAAGCTTTCCGTTTTTTTCCCCCACCGGATAAACTCTACCTCACGTTCACCCGCAGTAACGAAGTAGTAAAAGGTGAGGGCCACACTCCAAACTGGAAACTATGCAGATGGCCGACAGTGAGAGGTAAGCAGTGAGAGAGAAGGACAGGCAGGGTTGGCGGGAGCAATCTGTGAGAGCAGAAAAAGAAAAAGAAAAAAGAGCGACAAACAGGTTTAGATAGAGTAAGACTACAGGTGTGTAAACTACTTGAAACTGACATCATAATCCAAAAACGTTATTCAGTGGCTTTATGATCATTTGTTTTGTGATGAGGGCAGCGATAAAGACGAGCAAACACGGCTCACTGAGAGTTTATAGAGAAGGAGTTCATTCAGGAACCAAAAAAAGAAAAAGAAAAGAAAAGAAAAAAGAAGGGAAACGTTTGCAGACACCCACTGAGACTTAATTCAACCTCCGACTTCTCACCGGGTGCCACCGTGACATTCACATTGCGCTTTGTGCTGAGTGCTATTTAGCAAATATTAGCATCGTGACACACTAAACTGAGTTAGACAATGTTAATATGTTCATGTTGAGCAGGTAATTACCTGAGGAAAACGCCTGCTATTTTATACAGACTATAATAGTACAGACCCGGCAGACCTCCAGGCCAAAAAACAAACAAACAAACAAACGTGCCAATAATAACACCAAGTGTCCATTCATTTAGAAAATCCTTCGTTTGGGAGCCTCTGTGACGTGAGTAGTGGTCTTTCCTTTTCCCAGTCCCTTATCTGCTACCCCCGATCGATTCTGCTCCCTATTCTTATTCGATTTGGCAGAGGAAACCCCCTCTAGGTCTCGCCCTTAAAAGAACAGGTCTTTTTAAGGAAGAAGCGTTGACCTAGAGTAAAGTCTGAAAAGGAAATGAAAGTGTGTTACACAAACCTCTTGTAAACAAAAACAAATCAAATCGGGGGAGCACATAAGGGACTGGAAATCAGAGGCTGAATAAATGCAAATCTTGATATTATTATCCGTCTGTTCTGGTAATATTTGCCGGATCAAGAAGATGGATTTGAGGACAAAAGCTGATGCAGAAGAAGTCCAGTCGAGGCCGAAACTGTAAATACAACAGCACATGTTCAGTGTGAGCTACAGTTTGCCAAAAAAAAAAGAGAGCAGAGAAGAGATGTAGAACAACAACAACAACAACAAAAAACTTTATTTTTGTTGTAGGCAAGGCAAAACTCGATCCAACATGAACATAGGCGATGACGAAAAACAACAACATCAATGAACCGACGAAGACAGAACAGAAAACCAGGACTTAAATGCATACAAAACTGACGAGGGAATGGAGAACAGATGAGGGAAAAGGTGGACACACTCAGGGTAATCAAGCACACACATGTATACTGTTTTATAGATATCAATAAATACCTGATTATGCTACAGTGCTTCCTCCCTCAGTAGTTCAGAAACAGCCTGGCATTGCAATGGCAGTCTCAAGCTTTTGTTGCATACCAATATGACTGCAGATGAATGTGTAAACACTTTCCATTCAGTAACAGCCACTTTCAACACTCAATAGCAGGCCGAATTTATCAGCTGTGGTGGAAAGTAATTAAGTACAGTATTAATGAAATATCTGTCGTCTTCTTCTAGGAATGTGTGTGTGTGTGTGTGTGTGTGTGTGTGTGTGTGTGTGTGTGTGTGTGTGTCTGGCTGGCTCCGCCCTCCCTAACCCGTCTCACACACACATACATAAGAAGCCCGAACATCACGCTGACTGCTTAGTCCTGGACACGCTTGAACTAGGCTGACCATGGCCCCGCTGCCGTATCTGTTTTGTCTTCTTTATGTCAGTGCTGTTTTTGGAGAATATTTGCAGGTGATTTTAGGAGACCCGGCGACATTTTTGGAGACTGGAAAATGTGCGAAAGGAGAAGCAGCCAAACTGGATCGTCGGGTGGACCATCTCAAGACCCGGCAGGTGGCTGCTCTTCAGCACGGTGTTTGGATCCCATCCCACTATTATAAAGACAGAGTTAGTAGTGTGAACTCCTGCGTTGTCTTTGACCGCACAGTTTACTCTGACACAGGATCGTATGAGTTAACCTGCCACGGCAGCGAATATACACATCTGGATGTTGTTTTCGCCTTTGAAACATCTGTGACTGAGGGGGAAGAAGTCAAACTGCCGTGCTACTACAAGGGTGAATATATGAAGTGGAAAAGAAACAGTACACTTGTGTTGGGGCTGAATTGCTCCTCCGGGAAGATCGAATATGGGACTGGCTTTGAAGGAAAAGTGTCAATGTCACTTGATGACTGCAAACAAGGAGATTTCTCGCTGACCTTGAAGGAGGCACAGCTGGAAGATGAAGGTGACTACTTCTGCAAGGACGCTCAGAAAAACCGAGGAACCCCTGCTGCTGTGAGGCTGACCATCAACCCTAAAGAGACGAGCCCCATCTGCCCAACGGTGAACGTAAGTAGTCTATCTCACTCTTTGTTTATTAAAGTGTTTTTAAGGGGATAATCAAAGGTAACGGTATCTTTTATGCATTTTTCGCACAGTTTAGGGGTTTTAAAGGGTAAAAACAACTTAAAATGGCACAAACCATGAAAACCTTATTTTTTCTAATCAAGGAGGAAATTCAGGACCACTTTGGGTTATGGTCCATAATCCGTTATGGTCCATTTTAAGACGTTTCCACCTCTTAAAGAGGTTTCCACCTCTTAAAATCTATTACACCGTGCATTCATTATCACCATAATATCACTAAATCTGAGGCATCAACATCGGAATACTATTCAGAATACAAATCCTTAAATTTTTTTTATTAATTTTTACTTGAAAACAAAATTCTTATAATTTTCTATAAAACATGAAATAAACCCAAATACTGCTCGAAGGTAAAACTAGAGTCCTTTAAAATATCATTTTCACTCATAAATACTTCATTCAACTAATGTAGTAATCTGATTCCTAATAGAAGACAGATATTTTATATATATGATGCCATTATAAGTTTGACTGATATCGCTTTTGTTTTCTCTTCCATCATCTTCTCACGCTTGTAGGCGACTCAGAGCTTGACTGAAGAGACCACTTGGCTTGCAGTTGCTATTGTGGTCGCTTTAGTGCTTGGTACTGGTCTCGGTATTGGGCTTGGCTGGACCTAGACCTCGTGGTGAAAATGATCCAGAAGTAGAGATACCTCTGAACAGTCTGTCTTCTGCTCCTGCTCAAGTCATTGGGGACCCACGAGACATCTAAATATAAGTGCCGCTCTTTTCCTGCATTATTACCTGCTATTTATATAAAGTACCACTTCTTAAAATTTAAATAACAATGACTCATAACCTGTTGTTTGTTTGTTTGTTTTTCTGCACTGCTAACAAAAGAGTCTGTTTGGATATATGTGCGTAACTACTGGGACAAACATATATTGTATGAGCATGACAATAGTTCTGTTCAGTTCATGGCAGAGTTTGAACTATTAGAAGTATTTTACTAACTGTCTAATTTATTATTACCACTAAATGAATGTTATGATTATAAAAATGTAACCTTGCACACAGTATGTCATACTATACTACTATACTACTATACATACTATACTCCTCTAAGATTGAGAGGGCATCTGGACCAAAATCTATTCATAAACAACTGTAGAGTTGATGGATATATGAAGTAGGCCTATACTGTAAAAAAAACAAAAAAACACTAATTTTACAGAAAATATTTTTACAGAAGTTTTGTTTTTCTTTCAATTGTATACAAAACTCTAAAATTAAAGACATTATCTGTAAATTAACGTATTATGCCAATAATGACAAATTACGTATGTATTTCTCATTTTGTACAGCAAAAATACTATATTATTTGTAGTGTTTTTTCTGCTTTCTCAAATTACATAAAAATGTATGTACAATTATAATTATTATCAGTAATTAAATATGTAGCTCTTTATATAAAGGTTTATGTCCATACTAACAACTTAATGTTTTTCTCTTTAATTTTAAAAGTAAATATATATTTACTTGATGCGCTGCTCTCAAGATTGAAACTTACAGGCATGTTGCATCTCTGGCCACACCCAATAAATGATGTCACAGTGAGTAAAAGCATATACAATCCAATAAATCTGACAAAAGTAAAAGGTACAAAAGTACAAAAATAAAGGCAAAGTCAGGAAAACACTGCGTTGCAGTAGTCCATGAACGAAGAAGCAAAAATGATAGGCTTTAAGTCCTTTAGAACAGAAACATGCTTCAGCGTGCAGCCTCAAGAGAAATCTGTAAAATAACAGTTTTTAACTGCAAAACCTGTACTGAAAATTTCTGTAAACTAAACTTATGTTTTTTGTGCTTTATTTGAATTAGGATGTTTTACATTATTTTTACAGTGTAATCCATGTTTAAAAAAGTAAAAGTTAAAAAGGTTTCTTACATTAAAATGTCTGGTGTCTTTTTAGAAATTCAGAAACTCAAGATCCAATATTAATGACTTAGTAACATTTATAACTGCAAACATGATGACTTTTTAGGGCTGTAATCCTTGTTGACCAGGAACAGTTGTAACCCTTTTTACGATTTTCCCTATAAATCAAAAAACATTTTCACTTACTTGTAACAAGGTGTTACAACCGTCCCAGTATCACCATGTTTTCACCTCGTGTGAACTAGCGTCACTGCAACACTCATATTAGCCTTTTCTATTTTTATCTTTATTTTAATCTTTCTCTGTGAGTTTCAAATTACAATCAAAAGATAACCTAAGCTGAGCATGTGCAGAGTGAGTGTGTAGCTGTTTCTGAGGAGGTATAATAACTGTCCCTGGTCTCCCTGTCAGTGCAGGTTACATAAGGCTAATACATAAGGATACATGTAACCTGACTCATACTGTTGCATTGTGCTGACGCTGTGACTTAATGTGGCAGTACTGGTTTTGTTGCAGGAGACTACTACCAGATAAGTGTTTTTGACCCTCCCATTGTTTGACGTGTTTGGGGTTAATCAGACAAGGAATTGAAGGGGCTGTGATGCTTTTCTGGGTGGAGACGTGGCACAATGCTGGGAAACTAACATTGTTTTCTTAGCAAGCCGTTTTCCACCAAAAATACCAAGGATTCAAGGATGCAAGAAGTGTATTGCCGTGCCAGAAAATGCACATGAAAGTAAGAAAATTACTCAACCTGACAATCCTGCAGGAAGCAGACATAACGTAAGTGAAATCTGGACAGAGATGCGGAGTTTCTTCAGGAAATAAAATGGGGACGGGCGGGACATGCAACACTTTTTTTTCCATTATTTTCACAGCTCACAGCTAGTCTAACTTGAAGAGTTCAGGAGATGCCATCAAACAATATAAGCAGTCTCTCTTCCTCAAATGGAAGTCATATTTCTGTCTGCATCGCTATTTTTTGTTCTCTCACCGGTAGCTACACAACAGGAAGCAAGCAGAGGAGTGGAGAGTGGTTGATGTAAAATATGCGGTTGCGGTTTGAGGCCTCCCTCAGCCTTCAGTTGATGTCACTTTCTGGATGAATTAGCAAGAATCTCTGCTATGAGGGGATTTGCATGGATCGCTCAGTTGCAAGTGTGCACATGTTAATCTAATGTGATAAACAAAGTGTTCCTTTGTTTGACAGCCATTTGCAAATAAAGCAACCAGCGCGGAGACACACCCAGTATAATATTCCCACAATTATATCTGTCCAAGTGTGTCTGCGCCCCCCCACCCCCCTGCCTCAGTCCGCATTTCAGACATATCTTCAGAACACTATTTGAGACATTCCTTCCATAATGATGCAGCGTTTTTAAACTCCACAATAAATTAGTAGTAAAGTAATTAACATTTCCGCTAAATAGCTGTGTATTTTGTTTTAATTTTTTAGTTTTTCTATCACTTTATTAATGTTGTATTGATGGCTGTTTGTTTGATTTAGTGTCTCCATATTTACTTTAAAGCTACAATCCAGCGTCAAACAAAATGATCCGAACAGGTTAAATGTTAATAATTATTTTACATTAATGAGTTGCGGCAGAAATCACAGTAGCCGTGTTTTTAAATGTGTTTATTAATAAGAAATTGTGACTTCAAAATGGTAACAACCATTGTTTCATGAGTCATAATAATTTAAAATACATTAAATAACAATTTAAGTTAAAGGACCCCATTATTTTGAGAACCAGCAAGTCCCATCTCCACATCTGTTGGTGGTCCTTCATCACTGTGTCCAGATGTTCTGCGGGATTTCAGCCACCAACCAAACAAACCGGCTGAAGGTGCAAAAACCACAAACGCCACAGCGACTGTTATGAGAACAACTCCCAAAGTCGTTATCCCTTTCTCTTCAGGGCAGCTCTGTGGCGGCTGTAGAGGACGAAAAGACAAACAGGAAATAGAAGAATGTAGTTAAATTCAGACACTATCACACCACAAGTTTACATGAAGCACGTGTTATTTTGACATTATATGTTTGTACTCACAGGTGCATTCAGCGGTGTGCAGGCGGTCCGATTGGAGCTCTTCTTTTTGAACTTCAGCCTCACAGAGGCAGGGTCTCCCGTCTTGTTTCCTTTTGTATCTTTCTTGAAGATGAAGAAATCACCTTCATCTTCTGACTGGGCTCGCTCCACTTTCACGGACAGGTCTCCTCGTGAGAACCAGTCATGTGACAGAGACACTCTGCCCCCAAATCTAGTCCCATATGTGACGTTCCTGGAGGAGAGACTCAGCTCACAGACAAGCTCACCATTTTTTCCCCACCGGATAAACTCTACCTCACGTTGACCCGCAGTAACGAAGTAGTATGGGAGTTTGACTGTTTCTCCCTCAGTCACCATAACTTCATTCGGTACAACGACATCCAGCGTGGTGATAGTAACAAGGCGGTTATCACAGGTGAACTCATACCTTGCATTATCGTTGTAGGTCGCGTTGGTTAAGACGACAGAAGTGATTGAGTTGTGTGTCACTCGGTCTTCTTGTGGCACCCAAACACCTTTCACAACATCTCCCACTGTTCTTTCGCTGGCATCTTTGAGCCGACGAGTGAGTTTGGGTGTCTCGTTACCTCTGCAGGGCTCACTCGCTGCCAAAGTCACGGAGTCTCCTAAACATAAGACGCGATATCGAAAATCTACTCCTAAAACGCACTCGGCACCATAAAGGAAGAAAACAGTCCAAAAAACCTGTGCCATCCTCATTGCTGCTCGTGCGAAGTATCGCAGTAACACTGGCACGTAAACGCAACTGCGTTGCTGCGTTGCGTTTACGTGCCAACGGATTTCCTGAAACTGTTACGAGTTTCCGATTTGTAGCGTTGACGTTAGCATCCAAGTCGCAATTAAAGCTGGAAAACTTGTTTTTTTTTCTGGAAGCTCTGATATACCTGATTCAATACGATATAGATACGAGTGTCATATCGTCAATGAGCAGCACTGCAAAGATCACAGTGCCAACGCTGTACAACCGAAGAATTTTTATTTACCCATTCACTTGAACGCAGCATGGATCGTGTATCTCTGCTCCTATTGGCTGTAGGGCCAACAGGGCCCTCAGTGGAATGTAAACGGTCAAATGAGTTTTTAGGAATACGGAATGAATGAATGAACAAATGATGGCGACTCAGTTTCCTCAATTTATGTTACTTTAAGAATGCAAAAATAAATCTGATACATTTTTTGGTTTCACTAAATTCTGAGGTTTTTAAATTGGTTGACATAAAATGTCTCTCTCTCTCTTCCTCACACACACACACACACACACACACACACACACACACACACACACACACACACACACACACACACACACTACGAAATACTACAAATTATTACACACAGTAGTATCTCCAACCATTTGCTCATAAACAACAACAATCGAGCAGATAAAAACCGTGCGTTGCTATTTTAAGGCCGTCTACTGTCTCCCTCTTAGGACTTGCATCAAGTTGCTCATGTGAAATTAAAATTTATCATCATGCACATCATCTTTTTTTCAGCACAGAAACGTGAATATCCCTTAAACACAACATGGACAATCTCGTCAGTGTTTTAAAACCGGCTCTTGTATTAACTTCTCTTGTGATTTAACGCAAATTTTCCAGATTTATTCATAATTAAGAATAACTGAAATACTGTAGATCATAAAAACAGGGAAACACCAGACATGAGTATAGTCACGAAATGGACTTAAAAGGCCCCAAGCATCACTTCATGAAACCTCACTTGTCTCACTTATTGAAAAGTGTAAAACGTTTACAAATTAAACGTCTGACTGTATGGACCTTTAATTCAAATGTATGTAAAAAACGTTTTCATTACTAATCTAATAACTAATAACTAATCTAACTTGTGTATTTAATTTAACTATTCAGACACCTACAGGACGTTGTTTATATTTTACTGTTCAATAAAACGAAGGAGAGAAATGTAGCAGCATTTATGCGCCAGAAAAGTGAGAACATGAATCTAAAATAATCTTGAAATATGAGCATTACTTTTTTTTTGTTTATTGTTCTGCAAGGCACGTGTCTTTTGTTTAACAGTCTGCAGTCTAGTCAGTCAATTCTAGTGGCATTACGACTAATTCGTGTGATATAATTTTCAATATTGATTTAAGACCAATTCATTTATATTTGTCGATTCTAAATTATACGAGTTTTGTAGCTTCCTCTTTTCTTTTAATCTCTGCAGCTGTAATCACTAATGTCAGCTAAATATGCCTTGAGGGCTTTTTTTTTTTTTAATAGTGTTGACATTATTCGGCCAGCAGATGGCACCATTCTCCAGACATACTTTGTATTTCCAAGTTTGCATTTAAGTTACTACACATTAAAAGGTTGGTATGTTGCATTTTCTCTCTTTTGAAGAACTACACACGGATAGAGCGAGCAGAGGAATGAAAATATTAAAGTCTTGGCACGAAAATGTCTTAAATCTAATTCCCATTGGGAATATTTTCTTTAGGTTTTTTTTTAAATGCCTACAATAGAATTGGCCGTTTGATATATTTATTTATTTATAGTTAGATTTAATCCAGTAATTTTAATGATGATAATTATCATTTTATAATGTTTCCTATGTTGTTGGTGGTTTTCAAGTGCTTAAATATTTCTTTGTGTGGGTTGACTGGTTTTTCACATTTTAATATTGCTGATAATAAACCATAAAGAATTCAAATCCTCTGATTTATTATAAGCAGTGGTGCTTCAGCGCCCCCTACTGGTGACACATGTATTATATAGCACACCTGTTAAACGTCTTTTTACAATTACATTCAGTCATGTGTTCCTGCATTACTTACTCGTTTTTTATTACTAACAAGACTTGTTTGTTGATAAGATATATTTGTTTTTCATCGTCGTTGTTCGCCTCAGGTCTTTCCAAAACCTAAAAACGCCACCACAAGTTCACATGAAGCTCTTACAAATGATATGTTGAGATTATGTATTTTTACTCACAGATCCAGAGTCCTTCTTTTTGAACTTCAGGCTCACAGCAGCAGGTTATTGTTCCGTCTTTACATCGACTGAGCTTCCGTTTCGTCTTTGGAACAAGTCAGATGATTTTTTTTAAGTCATTTTTTCATTAAATCCTGTCCTATATTTGACCTTCAAGACGGAAAGATTCAGATGGCACATCAAGGTCATCGGAAGTACTGGTTTCCCCATCAGAAACCAGAGGTTACAACTGCACTGGCACCGACTGGTATCTGAACATGAATAGCCTGACAGAACGAAAGCGAAAGAAATTTTTGAATGACAATGATCCGGTCTCTTATCACGGTTGGCGTGGGTTACATTTCCTGGGAAAATTTCACGCCACATGTTCTCCTAAGTGCACATTTACTTTCACAATAAAAGGTTACAAAAATCCATTATAAGGGCATTTAAGTGATGTGTCACTCTGCACTATCTGCTGTGAGGTTCACCTGAGAGATATTGGTCAGGACAATTCAGCAACACTTTGACCTTGGACATGACCATACCCTCTATACATCTTATCACCATCATTCAGCAGCATTATATAATTGCCAATCACTGTCGACTGCTGCTTTTGAAGCATTTGGAGAATAAACCCTATTTGCATGATCGCACTAAAGAGGGGAAGGGCTTTAATATTGCTTGAATGTGTGTTTGTATCAGTGTGCATGCACGGGGACAGCCGTGACATAGGCCACATAAGCAGTCACCTATAGGGCACCAAATGAGGGAGGAGGCACCAAATGAGTGGGTTGAGTGATTTTTGAAAATATGTAGTGTCCCAGTTCTCCCTTGTTAATGTTTTTCTCTGCGTTTTGCCCCATTAACATTAACTTAAATCATCTGCTGCCTCAGGCAACGCCATCATGACTTATACGACTTTGTCTGGGTTGTTGGTACCATTGTGGCGTTTGCTTTTAGTGCAAATTTATATATTAAGTTCTTGGACTGGGGCTTGCACTTTTGACATCCGATTTGACTTCTCCCACCACAGTATGTGTGTTCATGTGCACATGCTGTTTTTATTTGAAGTATTCTTTTTAATTGTTATTTGTTTGTTAATTGTTAACTTCACATGAAATGCATTTGGGCTGCCTTATGGGCGTCGTTTTCCTGTCTGGGGTATGTGGCAACCCCCACCCTACACCCTCTCTCTATAAATGCTGGGCTGCAGATTGACGCTGCGGACAGTCGTGGAAATGATTTATTCTTTTCATTTCCTTTTTTTTTTTAATGAAAAGGGAATAGCTCGCATTTTTCCGGGTGTTTTGCGATGTCTACTCGCGTTTTCCTGGTTGTTTTATTGTGTTTTACAGGTACGTATGTGACAGTTTTAAGCCTTTTGAGGGAGTCACTTCGCGTCAGCTTCGGACTAGACATGAATGTAGCCTGTTCGTTAGAAAGGGATGAAGTAACAAAGATACGTATGGTCTGGTTATTATAGTTTAATAGCCTCGTCGTCGTCGGTGAGATTAAGCACCGACATTTTAAGAGTGATTTCACACCGGTGTTGTGTTTTGTCGTCAAACGCGGTTCTGTTGGGCTGACCCGGACCAAGACCATTTGAAAAGCAGACCTATAGGGTCTTTCGCTTTATGTTTTATATGTTTATGTGTACAATATTTAAAGAATTCACAGATTATCAGGAAATAGCTCATTTTAGCTAATGCAGAAAAAGCAGGAAGTTCAAGTTCAAATTCACTAACCATTGCTAACAATAGCCCACCACTACTACCATTACAAGTACTGCCTGCTACTACTGTTTCTACCACAAGTAACAGGCTGTGAAAAAATCTTTCAGCCGCTGTTTTTTTTTGGTGTGTGTTTCAGTCTCTAAATAATCTCATCTGCAGTTATAAATGTTTTTAATCCCAGCAAAAACGTTGTCGAAAACGTTGTATGGCTTACAACTGATAATTAAAGCATAATTAAAAGGTTTGTTAAGTGCTCACTTCCCTCATTTTATCTGACAGCGAGCAAAACAAAGCGAAAAAGGGCTACCTTGATCATATGGTCTGTAATGAGAACTCTGATCTGTAATGAACGCGTTCATGATATGATCTGTAATGAGTATTTTGCTAAAATGGTCTGTAATGAGTACCTTGATAATGGACCGGGATGGTGCAGATGACCATATAGGATCATGATGTAATAGGAAATCAAAGATGGAGGTTTTATTTTGTTTCCGTTGTTTGTGTTGTGCCAAAAAATCTAAATTAAAAATGAGTAGTTAAAACCTGTTAATTAAAACCTAGGGCTGCAACTATTGCAAACCCAATTTCATCATCGGTTAATCTCTTTTCTCAATTAATTGATTAGGCATTTGGTCGAAAAAATGTCATAAAATGGTGAAATGTCGATCAATGTGTCCTAAATGCTGTGACGACGTCCTCAAATGTCTTGTTTTGCAGTTCGCAACCGAATATATATTCGTTTTACTGTCACAAAGGACTAAAGAAACCAGTAAATACTCATATTTGAGAGGATTCGGACATTTCGATGGATGGATCGATTATCAAAATAGTTCGAGATAGATTTAATAGCTCACAACTAATCGTTGCAGCTTTATCAAAACCACAATTTATACACTATTTATAAAGCCTGACTTATTACAAAGTGGTGTCACAACTACTGAAAGTATTGTACCACTACTAGTCATAGTTCAAATAAGATTATTGAGTTGAGTAAAAGTAGTAGTACTACAATGGAAAAATACTCCTTTACAAAAAACGATTCATGCCCTGCATTCAGCAAAGATTTGGACATGCTACAACTAGCTTATTATTACTGACACAGTCATCTGCCAGCAGCTTTTTTAGTGCTGTAAGGAAATGGAGTTAATTTTAACAACTTTATATGCTCTTGGGTTGTTTCATTTATGAAAATTCAATACATATTTTAGGTGTAAAACCCTCCTATGTAACTAGCTGTCAGATACTGTGAAAATGAATTGCCTGTTTAAGAGTATTGCATTATATTAGAATATTATTACTGATACATGCAGTACACAAACACCCCTGATGTGCTGACGCACATTCAGCACTGGAATTTTTTGTGTGTGGCGTGTTCTCCAGTTCGTTGAGACTCCACATGTGTTTCCTACAAATTGTCCTCTGTTCTCTTGGAAAAGTGTGGATGTCAGCATTTTAAGAAGAATTTCCGGTTATGATGGTCCCTGCTACATTTTTCTCAAATGAGTCAGGGTTTGCTGTTTGATGCATACGTATGTTGGGCAAGCATGTAGTAACTTGGTTGGAGGGTAATAGTGCAACTTTATTTGTCCCCAGGGGGGATTTGGTGAAGCATTAAGCATCTGTTGTAGATTGTATCTTAAATGGTGACTCATATCATGCAAAAGATTCAATCGAGGAGTGTTTTGATTGTAGTACCAAGTTGTGTGTGTGTGTGTCTGTGCACATGCTTCTGAGTGAATTTGTTCCTTTGTGGTTCATTATTTGAATGAATTATTTGAATTGCTTCATACCTTGCAAGTCTTTGGTCACCTGCTGTTACATTTACTGACAAGGAACAGTCTATTGTTTTGGGGCTGGGCATGTAGCATATGACAAGTTTTTAGAGCTTTTTTTTTTTTTTTTTTTTTTTACTGAAAACAGCTGCTGACTGCACCTTGAAATGAAGCTGTTGAGAGAAAGTAAACTTAACCAGGAAAGTTGCCATAAAAACAAAAGATACTGAAATCATCATGACTCATGACTAATTACACACATAAATGTACACAGAGACACACAGAGGGAGCTCTTAAAGGATAAATCTGTCATTATTCTATACTGTTGTTATTATCATATTATTGCTATAATCATCAAATCCCATGAAAACATCAAAACCATCAATGTGTTAGTTAATCTCTCAAAATCTCAACCCTGTCTGTGGCTCTCAGGCCAAAGCCCATTTGTCCCTACTGAAGATATCAAACATTACTTTAACAGGACCTAATATCTAATAATCTGTTGGGGAATATTTTCAGTCAGATTAATACATATTTGGTGCTCTAGTGAATATTTACCGTAGTAGGAAGGTGTATGTTGGGTTTTCATAAAATATACTACAGTGTGTGTTCATGCTAATGAAGGAACATGCCATCGAGTGTAATGGTGTGATTCATTGATGTGTTTTTAAAAGGTTTTGGACAACAAAAGAGCTCTATGGCACAGAGGAGTAAGATATATCAGGCTTTGGATACAGAGACTTACTATGTACTTTGGATCGATTCACCATGCTTTGTGTTTTTTTTCTTTAACTGTTATGTCTAGGGGAAACTCTGGCAACTAGGGTATCAGAGAAGATCCTGGCCTTTGCTGGCCAAACAGTCATTCTACCCTGCCAAATCACTGTTGACGATGACTTTCCAACAGTGGAGTGGTCCAAGGAAGGTCTGACTCAGCCAAATATTGCCTTCCTGTACCGTGATGGCTGTGAAACCCACGAGATGAAGAATCCGGTCTTTCTGTACAGGACACACCTCATCATGAGTGAATTGAAAAACGGAAACATCTCACTGAGGATTTCCAACGTGCAGCTGTCTGATGCCGGAAAATACAGATGCATGACACTCTGGAGGAGTGAGACCAAACCAGTCATCACAACTCTGGAGCTCCACGTGGGTACGTCTGGTCAAATGTATTTACAGAGCTCACGTCATAAGCTTTTGTCATCATAGTCTCATAAAAACTGCCTGTTTCAGTTATGGAAAAGGGTTCATCACTTTAGTGGATAGGTTTATTTGAGTGGTTTATAATTAAAGAAAAGGTTTAGATTAAGGGATATTATTATTTCCCAAATTGTCAATGTACGAGCAAATCTGTTAAGTTCTTTTGACCAAATATTGAATAAAAATGTTGGTTGGAAAGTTCAAAGGTCATATCATAATTGTATAATTCTTGTGTTTGTAGTTGCAGTTTCTGAGCCAAAACTCTCTATTGTTTCGGCTGATTGTGGTGAAGTGACTCTGCAGTGTGAAGTGGGCCGCTGGCAGCCGAAGCCCGAGATAACATTTTTTGATGATCAGGGTAACAACATCAGTGCTGAAAACCCAAAGAGACATCCAGATTCCAAGGGATTTTTCACCTTCACAAGGAGAGCGACTGTACAGACCACTACCAACAGGTTTTATTTCAGTTTTATGTTCTACAAGAGATGTATATTTGTTTCTGTTGTTCATTCTTAGTGATCATTTACTTTATTTACCTGAGCCCAGTTAAGATATCAAGCTATTAATAAAAAATGCAATCAGTCTCTTGGTTGTTCCAGCTGTAAAGGTTTATTTTACAGCATGAGCTTTACTGGAAGTGAACAAATCATCCCATATTTCCTCCTCCTAATAAGCCAAATATCTCCTTAAAAAATAAAAGAAAGTCACATATATTGATGTCACTTGCCTGGGAAGGACTGGTGCATCATCTGCACATGAAATTGGACTTTGGCTAAGCACTGCATGCAATTTGAAAGTTTAAAGTTGTGTTATTTAGCAGATAGAGACCAGGCTTCTCAAGGAATAGTGGAATCCCACAATACCTTGCAAAGCATTTCGCTTGTGTCCCAATGAAAATGAATGAGGCTGAACTATACTGGGTCTTAGCCTTAAGAGTCTATAGCCATGTTTCAGCTTCAACTTTTGTGACGGCCCCTGCCCAACCCATCTATAGAGTTCTGTTGCTGGTGTGATAATGTGTTTATATTTTTCTCTATAAAGTTACCTGGGAGAGGGTGGGTGTGGCAGCCGGCTGAGTCTGGAGCACCTGTGCCTAATGATGCCATAGGGAATAAAAGGCCAACTCCCAGTGTTGTTCGCTCTCTGACTTCCCTCACACCAGCCAGCAGTCACATGCCTTTTGTTTTGTTTCATTCTGGTTTTGTTTTTACTTCACAACACCTTACACTTCATAATCCACACACCCACACTTACATGACTGATGTTACTGACTGACACACTCCATATTTGCAAATTATTGTTTCTGTAGCTTACTTTAGTATAATAAATATCTTTACTTTATTTCCATCCGTTGTGTCCTTTTCCATATGTGTCTTGGCATAGGAGCCGGGTTATGACACTTTCAATTTTAACTTTATTGTCCCCAAAGAGAAATTTGTCTTACAGCCCAGTAAAACACATTAAGAGACTTTGGCACACAGACCATAGTCTGATGAAATAAATAAAACTTGTAATTAAAAAAAAAAAAAAAAAGCTAAAACCTATCCCACAAGGCTATCAAAATACATGTGGACTAACTGGTGGTGGACCAACTGGCAGACTGACCAATATCGCCTTCCCTTGAGCCATGCTGCTAGCGTGGATAAAAACAGATGTTTTGTCAGTATGACGTCTGCACTGATAATGCAGCTCCTCTTGTGCTTATTGCAACTAAGCTAGGGACATACTTAATGTGGGCTAGATTGAAGGTCTACACTACCATGAATGTTTGTTTAATTGTGTGTCATATTGGTTAGGTTTCAAAAAAGAAGCTTTTCATAATGTTAAAATGTTACTAAATATTATTTCACTGGACACAGATTGATTCACCAACAGTGAGGCCATTGGAAAACTCAACACCAATAAACTAAAACTTTATCTAATGTTCTTTCATCACAGGGTCACCTGCAGAGTTCATCAGCCGGAGATAAACCAAATCAGAGACACGGAGATCTACATACCAGGTATGCTGGTTTAACAACCCACCTGTATCAACTAGATTAACTAAAACCTTAATTCACATTTTTGCTTAAACCCTTCCTGTCGTTCTTCTACCTACATACAGGTTAGTTATAAGAAGAGGTCAAAACTCCACCAAAACTTATAGTATATGGAGCAACTTTATTGTTAGACCAATGTGTTAAGGCTTGTGGCCTTCATTGGAGTAACTTTATAATTAATAAATTTAGGGAGGAAAGTCCACTGACTTTTAAATGTGACATTTGCAGATGTTAGTTGTAAATTCTTAGTTTGGTAAAACTGCAGGAACTGAAAAAACATGCAGTTCATGACAGAAAGCAGCTCAAAATAATCTGACCACAAATGATCAAGGTGATGATATTCATGACATCCTATAATGTACTTCTGTATGTAATACAGGTTATGTATGTATGCCAGCATGATCTCACCTCATCGTCATATTATCATTTCAGCTGACTGCACGAGGTCCTGCACTCTAACCACCAGCATCGCTGTTCTAGTGACGGCATTTCTTTGTGGCTTAAGTGCACTAATTGCTGTTTTATGCAAGAAATATCACGACTCTGGTAAGTCAGTTCACATTTTTCTTCTTAAGATTAGATGGAAACTTGTTTAATATCTGCTGCTGCTAATTCTCAAAATTCAGCTTCTATAGTCAAATACCTTTAAGACAGAGATACGTGTAAAAAATGTGTGATTCATGTTTTTAGAAAAATTAGACCATTTTAGTGAAAATTTGTACGGTCTGTGTTCCTTGATCTCAGTGTATTCAGGTTTGGTGGGTGGGTAGGTATATAGGGGATGTTTTGTTTCTTGTCTGCCATAGTGTCTTTTTAGATGCTTACACTGTGGGGCACCAAAGTTGGAAACTCAGATCTGGTCACAATTCAATTAGAAGAAGTACAAAATTGTTGCCTTTCTTGTTATACACCAACATTTTGTAGTAACGTTCATGGCAGAAAAGTTCAGACAAATCTGTTGGAACAACCTTGTTGTTAGTGAGCAATCCTTGGAAGGATTTGTTTGCAGGTAGTTTTTATATTAATATACAATTTAAAGAAGTTAAAGAAAAGGATCAAATCGTCCCCTTGAAAGAATAAACCAATATCAAAATAGTGCAACTTATTTTTAGCTCTATTTTGTTGGTCAAATATGATGTCATGGTATTTTTTCAATGTGGTGGTTTTCTGGTGGTTGTCATGACTCAGGAATGCTCCCTAGGGATTCATACAGAATATCAGCTGCAGATGTTTCATATAAGCATTTCCAGCAAAAGAAAAATGAGGTTCTCTAAACCTCTGTAAAGCTTTTAATGTTAATAAGATGCAGGGAATATTAAGTGGAAACAGCAGCAACAGTAGAATAACACTTTTGTCTTTTAATAAATGTCAGAAATGACACAAGTGCTAACAGAACATCCTTTTTTGTATTCACACAGCGGGGAACCAAAAATCGCCATTGTCCACACAGAGTCATTTTGCAGGCAGTGACCTCCAGTTGGACGAGGCCGATGACATCAGAGATGCCAACACTGAACAGCTGAGAAAAATAGATGAACTGAAGTCATACCTTCTTGAAAAAGATGAGACCATCTGCCAACTAACTGAAGAACTGAATGACCTCAGATCTAGGCAGGGTGCTGTTATTGGCCAACAGAACCAGCCCATGATTGACAATGGTCTTTCCAAATCTGCACAAGATGCCCCAAAACCTAATAACCTTCCACCTGACCACAGCCCTAAGGCCAATAAGCTTTCCCATGACGAAAATCCAAAACCAGTGGCGTCCATCAACAGCAGCCGTCCAAAATCTTACAACTTACCCCAGAACAATGATCAAAAACCTGGTGCATCAAGACAAAGTGGTAATCCAGCACCTCGCCCACTGAATCAAAGAAGCAGTCATAACCACAGCAGTCCAGCTCTTTTGACAAGTAATGCTGCTGGGTCATCCAATTCTTCTTCAGCCAGCAGTTCAGAGAAAAGTAGTTTGGTTCGTTCGATGAGCATGTCTGAGTCTCGTTCAAACAATGTCAGGCCCAAACGTAGATATACAACTTCAGGTGCGTTTTTTAACCGCTACACTATCCTGGAAAATTTAACTGAAGAGTTGGAGTCACACTAATGCGAACGGAGATAATGGAAATATGATTGGACATTTTTTATTTGGAAAAGGATTATCACCAGGTGCAAAGGAGTCATGCAGTCAGTTTTTTTGAAGGGCCACCGTTTCACAATGCTGTTAATATTCACAGCAAACCAAGTTGCTATCAGTAATTATCTGATTTGGCTTCTTTGTTTATTATTTTGTTATTATTTGCGTTTTTCACAAGGGGAAGGGCATTGGTTTATAGTCTGCAACCTCACCACTAGATGCTGCTAAGTTTATGTCCAGTTGGGACAGAGTTTGGGTCGTTATCCTACAAAAATAGTTTGCATTACAGATGTTTATGAACTGCTTGGTACCCATGAAGCCACTGAAACCTGTTGAACAGTCAAGGGTTTGCAGCAATGGTTATAGTAGCAGATATCTAAAAACCTCTATCGAAGAGACACTTGGGAACTATTGTATGATTTTTTTAATTCATAATTTGGAGGACCTGATGCTTTCAAACTGTGTTTTAATTGCAGTTAATCAAGGTTGTCTATATGAAAATTAGTCTTTTTCTCTTTGTAGCTTTTAAAATAAGCAAGTGAGACAAACATAAGACTTATTTAACATATCAGAATTAACATGTTTTCAATGTCAAAATGTTTAACCTGTCAGAGTAAGCTCAACAAGTAACTCATTGTCATAGTATCGCCCAGATGTGGCCTGTAAGTGAAACTGTTTGGGCGGACTATGATGCTTATGCTATTTAGTTCTTCTGCAAATGTGACACCTACTTGAGAGTATAGAAATGTGTAGAGATTCAAAATAGTCTCTAAACACTTCAGTGAATTCAGGTTTGGTATCTAAGCCTGAAACATTCCTTTTATGTAGATTAATATACATGAAGGAGACAAAGCACCTTATTATTGTAATATATATTCTTGTTATTGTGCGTTTCTACATATCTATTCTGTATTTTCTAATAATCTTTATTTTAAAAATGTATGCATATTTTATACATTACAGTACTTCAATGAAATGTTTGTATGTTTTTAAAGCTGTCCTTTTGTATATCCTCTACACTCTAAGAAAGTAAAAAACTTGTATTTTAAAATTGATCAGCATTAAGCTTTTTAACACTTCACTGGTTTATCAAAACCTTCAAGGTTTGAAATAAATTGTAAATTAAAACCACAAAAGCATTTGATTGCCATTTCTTGATGAAGATATATTTTAATTCTCTCCTTCTGTTTCACCATATTATATCAACTTTCCCTTTCATTTTGTAATTTGTTCTAGGAATCAGCATCTTTTGTAAAATACCCACTTTTAATGACCTTTTTTATGAAATATGCTATACCAATAAATAGTCTTTACAATTTTTTTAATAAAAAAAACAACTTTATTTTCAAGCAGATACTCAAACATTCACATGCCAATCATGCAATCAATATAAACGCACTGTAGTGTCTGTACAATACTGATGTGGTAAAAGTAACTTCTTAACCTTTCTAGAGTGAGGTAGTTCATTAAATGTCCAATCAATACATTCATCTGGTTGATGCTTTTGTCCAAAAATATTCAACCCTGTGGAAGTTGGACCAGTGTGTGAGAATTAGATGACCTGGCTGAGTGCCATGTCATCAGGTGTGGTGGGCATGGTTGGAGTGGGAACAAGGTTCGTGGAGATATGAGGTGCAGAAATGCGTCATATTACCAAAATAACAGGAACTGTGTGTGTGTGCCACACAACAATTTGGAATGGTGCAGAAGTGCCTATTACAAGAATACAAAAATGAAACTTTAGGCTTTTCCTTAGAATTGGGGTGTGCCCAGAATTTGGAAACAGGAAACTTAGCTGGCCCGAGATATCAATGCAACACACACATATAGCTTGGTTTTGATATAAAAAGGCATGTTACCCTCTCTCCCCATCTGACACCTGTGTGTGCATTTTTCCTGGTTCCCTCCTCTTTCCTCCACAACAACCCTTAGAAGAAAAAGAGATGGATTTGATCAAAACTCAACAGTTTCTTATGCGTCCTTCTGGTTGAATATTTTAGGTGAAACTGCATATGATTGACCTAAATGCATATAATGTCATGAAGCCCTTGACAAAAAATTAAATTTAATTAGACTTGGGAAGGTACGAGTGAGGAATGAAACATTATCCCACTTTTTATATATAAATAAATATAAAAAGGTGTTGAAAGTTGTGATTAGTCCATGAGGGAGGAAATGTTTGGCTCTTTGATCACAAGGGGAAAGTCGGGTACAAATATGAATATAAATAATTTCAATATAATGTCCAATTCATGTAAAAAAAAACCACAACATATCATCTTATAAAAGAGACACACAGTAACAGCTTTCAGTCATATAAGTACACTCCAGTAAAAAAAAAATAAAACAAAAAAGAACATTAAATATGAAATATTAAAACGAGAACTGTTCAATTCTGATAAAGCATAGAAACCCTTTTTTTCCCCTCGCTCTCTCTTCAGTGAAAAAACAGAGGCTGAAATCAAGTAATGTCAGTGTTTTTCAAGTTGTCCCTTCGCTTTGTTCCCCTGATTAACAACAAAATAGATAATTTGTTAGTATCTGCCACAACAATTCATTAAACCTAGTTGGTTAAGAGCACTTTTAACGAGGAAGGATGGTGCGATCAATGGAAGTTTTGAATAAATTGATTTGACACAACCCTCCTCACAAATATCCAAAAGAAGTTAGAAAACATGCTGAGTAAATGTGAATATTGGTTCAGAGGTTTTTCACAGAACATAAATGGATTCAAAGATGATGTAGCTTATTTTGTTCAGGTGATGTTCTATCTAATACTAAATACATTCTTCCCTGTAATAGCACAAAGCTAGCTGTTCAGATTAATTGTCCATATCTTGTAATGAAGTCAGAAGCTATCGTATGTGTATGTTTAAATAGTACTTGGATAAAGCACACAAGAAATACATCATTAAGCAGATTTAGCACTCCTTGTGGTCTGCATACACATTAATTCAGCTAATATTTTTAAAATATTTTTGTGTATAAAAGTGAAGTAAGTTGCACTATACATGAGCAACCAAATGGGTCATTTTGACCATGTGACTCCAAAACGGCCCATAGCAGCGTTTTCTAATGTGACGCCCCTATTGGAAGTAATCAGCAGGACAATATAATTTCTCTGCACTCTCAAAACAAATTAAAAAAAAATAATGATGTTTCATGATGTGACAAAGCTGTGGTTAAGCTCTGGTTAGGTTTAGGTACAAAAACCACCTGGCTGGTGTTAGGAAAAGATCATGGTTTAGGTTAAAATGATCACTTTGTTAAGGTTAGAGAAACGTGGTGTGGGTTAATGTTACTACTTCCTCAAAGTTGAGTGACCTGTGTTGTCATGGCGACAATAATAACAACAGGGTTAAGGTCAGGGAATTATTGTGGTTAAGTTTCTTTTTTAGAAACAACAGTAGTAGCAAAACTATTGGAACGTGTGACTGACAGGTGTTTCTTGTTAACCAGGTGTTGCCTTTAAGGTTCATTGCTCCAACATTTAATAGCTCTGCATCATTAGTCACTTTTTGGCCTGGGTTTAAACCTATAAAGACTGCATTGCTTGTTAAAGACCAGAAAGCTGTCTATGGGAGAAAATCAAGCCATTTTGAAGCTGAGAAAAGAAGGAAAATCAATGGGAGCCATTGGACAAACATTGGGCATAGCAAGCAACAACAATTTACAATGTCCTAAAAAAGAAAGACACTACTGGTGTACTGAACAACAGACTTCGAACAGGTTAGCCAAGGAAAACAAGAGTAGTTGATGACAGAAATATTGTGAGATCTGCGAAAAAAACCCAAAACATCAGTAAGTCAAATCACCAATGACCTCCACAGTGCAGGGGTGAAGGTATCACAATCCATTGTTCGAAGAAGCAGAAATATAGAGGCCATACCACAAGACGCAAACCACCCACCAGCAGTAAGATTCGGAAGGCCAGATTGAAATTTACAAAGAAGTACAGAGCTGAGCCGCAAAAGTATGGGAACACAATCCTATGGACTGATGAGGCTAAGATTAATCTCTACCAAAGCAATGGAAAGGTCAAAGTGTGGAGAAAGAAAGGAACTGCTTATGATCCGAAGCATACAAGCTCATCTGTGAAGCATGGTGGAGGTAATGTCATGGCTTGGGCGTGCATGGCTGCTTCTGGAACAGGTTCATTAATATTTACTGATGATGTAACTGATGATGGTAGCAGCAGAATGAATCCTGAAGTGTACGAAAACAATTTACGGAGAAAGACATCCAAACTAATTGGGAGGAATTTTGTCAAGCAGCAGGACAATGACCCAAAGCACAGTGCCAACAAAACAAAGGACTTCATCAGGGGGAAAAAGTGAAAGGTTTTAGACTGGCCAAGTCAATCACCTGACCTTAACCCAATAGAGCAATAATCCATCATGAGGGTAAAAGGATGAGACTCATTTTCTTTCATACCACCATGACTAATGGAATACTGAGTATTGCAAGTCCGACGCCAAGATCGACACCAACGTTGTGAACTGAAAGAAAGTAAAAAGAAGTCAAGATTTGTGGTTTACTGCAGGCCTACAAGAAAACACCCAACATATATTAGTAATATTTATAATATTAGGCCCAGTTAATTTTCCCAGAGAAGAAGTCAACATATTTACTTACTGGAAATATACTGGTTTAAACTGATTTTTAATGCAATAATCTCTCAAGAAAAGATCTCAAGGTATTTACTCACTGGAGTCGACGATTGCCTCTGGTTTGTCATTGTCCTCTGTTGAAAAGTGAAAAAGAATTGTTAAAATACTCCACTTTTCGCATATAAGCATGTATGTTGGACAGACATTTGGTGTTAAGATATCCGTAAATGTGACACAACCTATATATATCTGATCAAGTTTTATATCAACTGACTCACCGACAATGAGGGAAATGTATCCTCTTCTCATGCCACTCTTCAGCTTGGGGATGAAACAGGTATAATCTCCTGCATCCTCCATATTTAGTCCAGAGATGAGAAGGGAAATGTTTCCTTTTCCCATCTCATCATGGAAAAGAGACGTCCTCCCTTTGAAGTTCTTGTGCTGAAGCGTGAGATCGTCTTTCCTGTTGCGATAAACGTGCACCAAGGTTGCACCGAGTTTCCACTCCACGGTCAGACTTGTCACATCAATTGGGGGCTCCACATAGCACGGCAGGATGACGTCCTGCCCACTTGATGCTCTCATTACTTCATGGGAGCCAATCACCCTGTAACCTCCTGAGAAAACATTAAAAACAGCTGCACAGAACACTTTAAATAGGACATATCATGCACATTTCTTATATTAATACTCTGGGGCTCTATTGGAGGATATTTGCATGGCTTACAGTTAAAAAAATGTATTACTTATGGTCTCATGTAGCATTTTTTTATTTGTTAGTACCATCTGAACATGGTACAGTGACTTGAAATGGAGTTTTGATGCTATTTCTGCTCAGTTATAATGTTGGATATCTCTTTTAAACGTGGTCAAAGTTGTAAAACCTGACCTTGACATGTGTAGAAATGCTCTGGGGCTTCATATACCTCACCAATGAGCTGATGTCAACTAATCAAGTATTTCACTCTATTGTAAAACCTCAAAGTTGTTAATTTTATTTGCTTATTGCTTACATGTTTCAATTCATGCCTCAGTTTGAAATTGACCGAACAACACCCTCTGTTGTGGATTTTCTGAGCTGGTGTTGGCAGTTTTGGTTGAAGGAGAGGAACACACAGATGAGAAGTTGTTTGAAAAGGCTGGGAATATTTTAATTAGTATTACTTGATCAAGGAGAACTGTAAACAGAGAGCATCTTGATTCAGATATTAGTCTAAGTTTATTAGTTTCAAAATATAAATCTGTGACCTCTAGCCACGTTACGTTGTGTGTCTTGTTTTGTCTGGCAGGGCCTGATCCTGGCATTGGTTAGACAGTCAGGCCCACAACAAGGCATGCAGCTGTGTTCAGTCTGAGAAAACAGAGGCACAGCTTGACCTATTTAAAATGTGTCATCCTTTACTTATGGTTTTATGCCACGTTTAATGTGGACCGGAAAGTCCCTAAAAAAATCCCAGTTCAGAAAATTGCTGAATAAGCCAGAGAGGAGTTTCTAATGTCTTGGAGAGATGACTCCTGAGCGATCGGTCAGAGCTGTAAATTAGACTACATTAGATTAGATTAGATTAAATCAGGATATGACTCAGGCAGCATGGTTTCACTTAAACAGTCGTTTCCAGGAATCAGTAGGAGATCCCACTGATGTAAGAAAAACAAACAAACAAAACAACAACAACAAAAAAGTGCACAAAACGCTTTGTTCTATGGATAATCAATAACTTCCAGATCCCCAGTTGCTGCATGCTATGCAAAATGAGGTGACTGTTGAATGGTTGTTTTTGTTAAAAACCAGTTTACGCCACCAGAGGTCAGCAAAGCACATCTCCAGAAACTATTCAGTTTCCCGGAATTGCCATAATATGATGAGATGGTACAGCTGTTCATATTCACATTTTCACAACTGAAAATTTACAGTGGATTTCTAACACTTTCCACTCATTAATGTTGATGGCGCTGACAGCTGAGCAACACAGCAAAGTAACGAGTCATTAATTTTTGCAGCTGAGTAAAGTAATATATATTCATACAATGAGTAATGTATGCAATCATTAATTAAGACATTTTTAAGTAACTTCCCGATCTATTCCAACCAGTGCTGTTAAGTAGTAGCCGATATGATCATCTTGAAATAAAGTACTGCAGACTTAGAGCCCATCTGCCACCATACTTTCAGCTTTGTTGATCAGCAGTGTACCATTAAAAAATGGGGGGGGGGGGGGAGAGTAATATCTCTGTAAGAACCTTAGTGACACATTTCAATGGTAAATGGACTGTTTTAGTTCTAGTCCTCCGACGACTCAAAGCGCTTTTACACTACGACCTCGTGAGCCACAGCCGCCCAGCACGTTAAAGCAAGAAATACCAATATTTCTTGTTAAAATAAAATAATAACTAATACCAACGAGTCATGACAAATCTCTACCTTCACAATCCACTGTCGCGACGAAGAGGAACAACACTGCTGTTTCTGACAGCCTGATAATGTCGCCCATCGTCGAAGGTGTAGATGTAGTAGATGTAGTAGATGAGAGCTCCACACAGACACTGATGTCGCTCTGTGTGAGTCGCTGGAAGGATGGGATGGGTGGTTATAAGGAGTTGGCTGAGGGGAGGGTGCAGATTACGTGTTGTACATCCAATGAATTTCCTCCTCTGCAGTGCAATTAGTTTTTATGTAATCTGATCAGCGGTGAAAGTAGTATTCCGATCCTTTACTTGAGTAAAAGTAGAATATTTATATGCATGTATGTATGTGTATGTGTATGTATGTATAGGGGAGACTAGGGATGGTCGTAACATGGGTTAATTGTAACACTTTCACTTTCTCCAATCAGGAACGATCAGGAACTAGAATATCTCTGGACATGCTCATTTCCAGCCCATTTTTAGAAAGAATTCATTTTTAGTTAAGATGTTTTTTTTTTGTTTGTTTGTTTTTTAACTTAATTTATTTTTGTGATAGCATTGCCTGCTTTGAAGATGAACTCATCAAACTTAAATCATTTTTGACATTCTTTAATGCAAGTTGTTAGCTATCAGGTAAGATAGTTCATGGCTACAAGAGTCTGGGTTAGTTGCAACAACATGTGAAAAAGTGTTAAAACCTACCCCAAGCAAAACATTTCATTATATTTATATGTTTGCCTTGAACTGCCTCGGTCCTGGGAAAGAAAGACTGACTGAAATTATGTAAAAGATACATTTGTCACCACTGTGACACTGACAGTGACTAACATACTTGACACACACAGAAACACACTAATGTTCAATTGATGAAGCTGGTGCACATTTGCATATTTGTTTTTAGTTTTATTATTTTGTTCAAATGTTAGTGTGGTACACAAACACATCCCAATTATGTTAAAATCATTTAAGTGTTAAGTAAGTTTTCAATGTCTTAAAATTTTGTCATAATCCTTATTTCATAATGTTACATTTCACCCTATATGTTACAACTAACCCAGACTATGGGGTTAGTTGTAACATTTCACTCCTTGTGTTTGAGACTAAAGCATGCATTTTCTGTTTGTGTTGCTAGTTTGCATCACATTTTGAATGCACTGGGTTTAAATGAGCTCCAAGCTACACATACACACACACACACACACACACACACACACACACACACACACACACACACACACACACACATAGTCTACAAATAAGGAGACAATACAGTCAGTCAACACATTATGCAGACTAGCTTATTGTAGAATTTTATCTTATTATAGTATATTGTTGGTTTTTTATCACTTTTAATGCTTTAGTTTATCTGTCATTTAGCTCATAATGTCATCTCATCTTGTTACAGACCTAAAAGGTTCTTTATATTGAAACTGAAAATTAACATTACAACAACAGTACATCTTTCACTTTCGACTCACTTTGGAAACTAGTTATCATCACAGATAACACATCAAGTAGCTCTCACTTTTAATGTAATAGAGTTCCTCTGCGATTAATATGTTCTCCTCTGTATATGGATAAGATGTTACAGTTTCTGTACAAAAGCCAAGTATTGCACATCCTGATTTGTGCCTAGTTCTTATTTCACTTTCATATTCTCTGTTGTCTCTGAATAAGAATAATGTTCTGCAGAAGCATTCACTAATAAATGTAATTTAAAATATATAGTTTAAATATAGGTTAAATATATAGTTGAGGCCCTTCTGTTCAAATTCTGCAAACCCTTTGGGGCTGATTTCAGTAACAGTGAGGAGGCTCTGATGTGTTTAACTGAGAAATTGTGAGCAATTAAACTGAGTTATATACAGCCATGTATGCTTCTCAGAAAAAGAGCATAAACACAAACATACGATGCAATATTGGATACTTTTATAACCTGCTGTACTTATTTTGATCAGCTGAGAGCAGCAGCAATTGTCATGATGACGGCAGACAGACAAGATCAGATGCAGAAATATTTACTGAAATTCTCAAAAGACACTGAGAATGGGAACCAGGAACACTGACTAGATACTCAGGAGACACCGAGACACAGGAACAAGGAACACTGACAAGAAATGCAGACGACTCGACCAAAACTGAACTGAGAACAGGATTAAATACACAGAGTCTGATTACAAACTGAACATGGCTGAGTGAAATACATGAGTCGGCAAAAAACGGAAAACGAAAAACGTAATCAGACAAGGAACAGGTGACACAACACAAGGGCAGACTGGGAGCTGATAGACTGGGGAAGACACTAGGAGCAGGGAAGGGCTAACAAGGAATAGAACTCTAGTGGAAAATGCAAGAAAGTCCCCCAAAGTCAAATATTGTAAACAAGCTCAACCAAATGATCAGGTGACCCAACACCACAGAAAGTCCAGACAGATGTGACAGCAAGAGACGGAAAGCAGCTCAACCCAAGAAAAATAATCACAATGTTTAAATTTATATTTAAAATTTGACTTGCAGGGAACATTTTTACATATGTTACTCAAGTTTTGGGACTTTAACCATGTTTAGCATAGATATCTCAGCTCATAATAGTATATAAAGAACAGAAAAGCATAATATGTCCCCTTTAGGAGTTTTAAAAATCCCCTCCAGACATATTAGAAGTCATCTGCTTTGACTAATATTTTAAGTGATGTGGTTTAACAAAACACAACAAAACAAAACTTGAATGACTTCAATAGAAATTCTTAAAAAATCCCCTCTGTCTCCCTCATTTAAATATCCTGAATGGACGAATATGCAAATATTCTTTTTAACTTTATAAGTTTAACTGTTGGATACAAGATGTCTCCCATTTCACTGCAAATCATGGACCTTTCTTTTGATAACATTTAAAGCACAGCTACGCTCATGTCAAGGCAACAGCTCACATCACTTTTGCTGGGTTTTGTTTTGTATCAGTTGTTTCCTGTGAAATAGGCAGGAAGTGGGCTAACTGAACTGTACCTTAGAAGAAGTCGACAAACGGACAGCATCAAGACAAGATGGAGATCCCTTCACTCTGCCTAATGCTCTGTGAGAACTTTTACTTTACTCAAAAATATCTCCTTTTGCTCTAGTTTTTCCTGTCTGAAGCCTTTAAGAAAACTTATTTGAATTATAGTTTTAATGTAATTGGAATTTAAAGAATAGACAGAAATCAGATCCATCCACTTGTCGGATGATTGCAGTGTTGACTGTTTAAATGTGAAGCAGATAATAAATAATTCATTGTCTGATTTTTATTGATCAAACAGACAAAGAATTAATTATGATGTGCACATAAATTTACTGTATATTTCTGTTCATATTGCTTCAGCCTCTGTACAAAAGACAAGTAGCCGAGTGCACATCCTGATTTGACAGTTATCTCACCTCAATTTTTCACTCTCTGTTGATTTAGAGCAAGAATGATAATGTTGTACAGAAGGATTAAAAAATACAAAGAAATTTTTTAAAAATTATTTTAGTTCAGTATGTTGTTGTTGGCATCTACGTCCTAGTGGACTCAAACTTAAGCTTTATGGCACTTACTCGTGTTGTTGTCTCCTGACTAGATCCTTGCTTGTGTTGCATCAGGTCTCAGATGTACATTGCTTTGGAAGAAATTGTAAGATTGTAAGGATTCGCTAATAAATGTAGTTCAAAATGGTTAAATTAAAGCATAATCTGGGCCGACTGAACAATATGTAGTAGAGGCCCTTCAGTTCAAATTCTGTGAACTGTACTTATACTTTCAGTAACAGTGAGGGAGCTGTGTTACTTTGATCAGGTCACATCCTGTCTGGCCTTTTAGTGTTTTTGGACTCTTTGTGTTTGTGTGTTTTTTGTTCTTTGGGGTTTCCTGTATTGCACTTCTGTTGAGTCCTTCTGGTCATATGTTTTGCTTGTTGTGTTGTGTACTTGGGTTTGTGTTCGTGGGTATTCTTGAATGGATTAGTGGAGGTTATGTTGAGAGTTTGTATTTTCTGGGTTTTGTTTTTTTGTTGCTTTGTTTCCTCTACACCTGCCTTGTGTTAGTCTCATCAACCCTGCCCTGCTCCCCATGTTTCTTCAGTCAATTGGCTCCATCTTTTCACTCCCCTCTTATGAGTTCTCCACCCATCTCCCCACCTGCACCTCATCCCCTCGTCAGTAAATTTTCTTTTTAAGTCCTGGTTTTCTGTTCACTCGTTGATGGATCATTTGTTGTACTTGTTCTGTTTGTCTAGTTCTTATCAGATCTGTTTGTCCTCTTCAGTCTTGTCAAGTCTGTTCTATTTGGGGGTATGCCTGTCCCGTCAGCTTTTGTTTGGGTGCTGACGTCGAGATAAAGCAGTTTTCTTCAGTCTTGCTTTCTGGTCTCTGCATTTGGGTCCACTCATCCCTGCTACACTATGAAAGATCAGTGGATTTTTAAATATTGGGAACAGTTTGTATGACAAAATCCTCAATGATGAACTGTACATGTCTGAAAGTTGAAAGTCTTTGAACAGAGATATGAAGTAAGGTCATCAGCTGAACTAACGCCAACAACGATGACAGAAAGTTTTGAAGAGAAAACTTATATACAGAAAGTGGTGTCACTACTGCTTGTGTGTGTTTGCTGGGGAAATGTAAGGTTAGGTGGATAAAAGCTTCAGCCAAATAAAGTAATCTTCCATATACAGTACACACAAAGCTTGTGGGCAAGTACAGTATGAACAACGCTCACATGGCCATTGCTTATCTATTTTTTCATGTTGATAAAAAAGCGTTTATCAAAAAGTATATGCTGATAATGCTGATAAAACATGCAACTCACCAACAGTCCAACAGCAGTGGTTTTGCTTGTGGCTAAAAGGAGAAAAGGCATATTTTTAGGCCACAATGTAAAGTTAATCACATATTTGACTCAGAGGGCTGTAGTCTGTACAACATGCAACACCCTTTACCCTAAGACCACATCTCAAACTGATGGTTTTACATTCCTTCTGTTATTCTTTATTTTCCTGTTTGAACCCACAGCAGCAACATTGAACGTCATTCCCAACAGATCTCAGTTCTTTTGGTACGAATCCATCTTTCTGAACTGTACACTTCCGACAAACTCTAACAACTGGACACTGAAGAGAAACACCTCTGAGATTGATTCATGCAACTCTGGCTGGGGAGTGTCACGGGATTCATACTGCGTCATTGAAGATGCCTACCCATCGGACACGGGAGTTTACTGGTGTGAGTCTGAGGCTGGGATTTGCAGCACCACTGTCAACATCACTGTGACAGGTAATACCAAACGTGCATGGAGTTTTTTTTAATGTATTTATTATTTTTATACTGACTTTATGTTCTGCTGGTTTGGCAGAGACCAGAATGGTTTAGTTAGTCTTTTATTCAAAGTCAAATCACATGTATTTATAGAGCACATTTAAACACAACAGGTATTTACCAAAGTGCTTTACAGAGAAATGTAAGATACAGTTAAATAATTAAAAACGAAAAAAAAATGTAATTGACAAAATTAAAACAATTTTATCATGATATTTAAAATTAAGGGGACTCTGAGGCAATTGTATAAAGGAATTTATGGGAAGTCTTAGAGCAGCAATAGAAAAGGATTTTGACTTTTGGATTTGCTATCAACCTTATGTGGAAAAAGCTATTGTTAATGACAGAATTCATTTGGTCGTCAAATTTTAAGGCAGAATCAAAGATGGTGCCTAAATTTCTTTCATGTGAACTGAGATATGACAAAAGAGACCCCAGGGACTTTGCTGTACCAGTGGGGAAATTTTCAGAACCGATAATAAGAACTTCAGTCTTGTTTTCATTTAGCTGAAGTAAAATTTTGGCCATTCAGCAATTAATATATTCAAAACAACTTAAAAGAGACTGAAGATTGTGTGTGTTGCTTTGTTTCAATGGGATGTATGTCATCAACATAGTAGTGGTGAAGGATGTTATATCTACTAAAGACAAGTGCCATTGGAAGCATTTAAAATGAATATAAAATAGGGCCTAGAACGGAGCCTTGGGGTACGCCTCAGGAGACAGTAGCAGATGAGGATGACAAATGATCAATCATAACAGATACAGATCTTTGTTGTATGATTTAAACCACTTTAATGCCTTACTCTGAATGCCTCCCAAATGCTTGAGATGGTCCAGGAGTATACAGTGGTCGACCATAGACCAAAGTAATCACCTGAACAATCCAAAAGTCAGGATTGAAATACATCAAGTCTGAAGAATGACAGCATGGCTTGTTTTTTTCAGACAGCATGGTGATCTTGGAAAGTCCTGCACTTCCTGTAACAGAAGGAGATGAAGTGGCTCTTCTCTGTTCCTACAGAGAAGAAGACAACAAAAAACCTGTGTCCAATATTTCTGCAAAGTTCTACAAAGATGGCAAATTCATCGGGACTCAGCAAGCAGGAATGATGTTTTTTCCAGCAGTATCCATGTCTGACAGAGGCTTCTATAAGTGTGAAATCCCTGTAAAAGGAGTGTCACCGCAGAGCTGGATGGATGTTAAAGGTAACACTGATGTTCTGCTCATTCTGCATACAATATGCAAGTATAGTGTATATATGTAATGTGCATATGTGTGTTTAATACAAGAAAGACTTAGTTGAAGCCTGGAAATGTATAATCTGTGTGCACAATTTTGAAGTAAGTAAGTAAATAAGCAAGTAAGTGCAAAGACAACAAACAGCACAGGGCTGTTAAGAACACAGCAACAACAAACAAATGAGAACAGAGGCACATAAACAAGTACAAAAATTCCAAAACACAGACGAGGAAATAAGCCAAAAAAATAAACAAGAAAGAAAGGGGAAATGCTATTCAGACAGGTCACCCAAAAGCCTGTCTGAATAAAATACTTTCAGTTGTGTCATAAAGATGTCACAAATGTCTAGAGATTGCAGTGATAAGGGGAGAGCAGTTACATTTAACTGAAGGCAGTTGTCAGCCATCCAAATGATGATGGAAACCTAATTGAATTATGGGGATGCATTTGCTGCACTTGCTTTATTGCTCAGGCGCCTATGCATGGAGTCTGCATCTGTTTGTGTACATATTTGCTTGGGAGTATATTCAGGCCTTTACTTTGCTTGGAGCCATGAATTATAACATGAACTATAAATTAAACATTAATTCACATCATGGCTGGTTTCACAAACCTAATCACACATTAAAACAATTTATTTAGTTTACATTACATTTTAATCATATAATCTCATATAATAGTCTCATATAATCTCAAGGCAAGAAGATAGCAAGCTAAATTCCATTAGCTTGCTAAGTAGCATTAATCAAGTTCTTGCAAACTCATAAAACATTAGCAAGGCTTCATGACATCACCATTTAATATCATCACCCATCATTTATCATCAGTCATTAACTGCTCCACTAACCTCTGCTCCTCCTCCTTTTTTATTTCTTTTTTTACTCCTGGACAGATAATTCCTCTCTATTTTGAGTAACATTAGTCAGTGCAAACCAACTCTTTGACTCACAGACATGCCAATGAGATGGGGCCACTTTATGGGGGCTCATGCTAGGGGCCCTAAACAGGCACTTAGTCATGGATTTATTATAAGAGCTGGATATAACTCATGGTGCCCATTCAGTCCAATAAGAAATACTTGGCTGGCACATATGCCAAAAAGGTTTCTAGCTTCCAGGTTTGCTTCATTGTGTGCCCACTGAATATGCGCAGTAGTGTTTCCCCAGCTGGCCCTGCCCACAAGTTAACATTTTGATGATATCACTGATTTTTCGATAGCTTTTCTCGGTCCAGGAATGTTTTACAAATATAAAACCTCCATGGATCAAAAGTGTATAATAGAAAGTCATAACTGACATTGTTTTCCAGTTCGAGGTGTCCTGTCAACAGTTTTACAGACATCTGTGTTACAATGGTGGTCTGCGGGGAAAAAGCTCTTTGGGCCGCAGGGGGATTTTTCACTGCAATACCACCAGCGACCACTGGGAAAAATTGGCTGCAATGCTTAGCAGTGGTGCCCTGTCCAGCTCTTATAATACGTCCATGCTCTTAGTACACTTACGCATCGGGCCGGCTCTGAGAGTTGGAAAAGACTAAAGAGTAACATTTGTATATTTCTGATTATGTCCCATTGATTCATGCTGTTGAGAATATTTATATACAGTAGCACTAAATTTAGCGTAATGTCTGTTTAAGAAGTATTTATTTTTTTGCAGTTTTGTAAAAATCAACTTAAAGCTTCATTCATTTTTCTGGTGTCAGTGCTGAGCAGGTAGGCAGCTGTGTGCTGCATCTGGAAACAAGGTTGTGGGTCACAAAAAAAAAAAAAAAATTAAGACACTAATATGAAGACGGGAACTGCAGAGTTGGTATGATAATTCTCTGTGGTTTCATCACTACAAGTAACTCTTTCTAGATAACACAAAATTATTATAGTGCAGTTTTAAATTTTGTGTAATATTCAGATGAAAACATAACTGAGTTGATGAGTTCAAAACTCTGGTGCTGTTTCTTCCTCACAGCCCGACCTCCATCTTCTCCGCTCATGTTGCTGCCCAAGGTGTTGTGTGTCACCCTGCTGATTATCGTCTACTTTGTGTTGCTCGTAGTGTGCGTGAAGGTACACCTCCACTGGATTCAAGGTAGGAACATCTGTGGAAATGACTTGAAGTAAACCGTATGCTCCAAAAATGTCTTACTGGCAGGGATTCAGTGTTTTGCTCAAGGAGCTTGAACCTCAGTCCTGCAGCATTTTTTTGTTTCTATACAAAGAAATTGTAGTTTTTTAGGAGTCAAAGAGGAAAAAGTCCTTTTTAAGTCTTTGACAAAACAAGTTAATCTATTTAGAAAATGTGAGAAAACTTTTAAAGATGCTGCTTGATGCATAAAAGAAATCAGTGTTTAATTAAAAACAACACACCAAATGTTTTATATACTGCATATTTTATAGGGCAGCTGCTTGTGTCTACTTATATGCTCAAAACATTGTTTGATATTGCTTTTTCAGCACGTTGTGAAGAGTGTCTTGGGGACAAAGTATCACAGCAAGAATGACAGAAAAGGCTAAACATCCAGCGACAGTGACTGCTGTCATTTACTCTGAGGCCCCTACCTGATCCTTAGACTAGATGACAGCATGTCACTATGCCCGACAGGTGTGGTAAAGCCAGTCATGAGTCTTAATTCACCCAGAAGAATTCCCCTCGCCCAAATGTTTGACTTGCCACCAACCAAACTCCATTAAACTTTTGGTGTACTTCTTAAAAAATCACAATTTCCCATTTTATTCAAATTCCTACCTGTCACCAAATTCCCCAAAATATTACAGAGGACATGACCTTGATGTCCTCAATGGAAGCTATAAGGTCCTACAAGCTTATCTGGATTTAAATTCTTGGGGAAATGATGATTATTAGACTCTCTGCTCTTCTTTTTCTACAGCTCGAGCTCAAGCAAAGTGCTTCAGATGATCCTCCGGCGAAGTGACGAGTCCTGTTTCCTGTTGAGACGAAGAAGGAGAAGAGCAACCACTATATATGTTGTGACTTATATTTATATGCTAAACCAATATTCTATTTCTATAAATCATCAACCCAATAATTCACTAAAGACTATATTGTAAATGTATTTATCTAATCTAAATTATCTAACTTTGTATAATCTTTTCTTTTGTAATTTCTTACCTGGTGCTGTTCATTAACAAGACTGAGCAAAAATCAAACTTTCTGCATTTGTTTTTTGTTTTTTTTTAAAGAGAAGCTGAACATTTTGGAGCTAACACATACTGTAGATCAAATGTCAATGACCGTACATTAGTGTCTCAAGTCACCATTAGATATTTTCATATCATATGAAGACAACAAGACAAGATGTCCAATAATCTAAAACCTATATTTAACATGTAGAATTACAAAAAAAGGTTGAACAAACAAACAAGAACTGCTGCATCCACAAAATAAGACATTTTAAACTGAAACTCTTACTTTCATGAGTTTCATACTTTCCAGCAGTACCTACACACCGAATCAGACCATCCATTACTTTATTTATTAGGCAAACGTCCACAAGAAGGAAATGAGGCATGTGTATATAGTCAAACGACCCATGACATAACAATCATGTTCACAATTGTCAAGACACATGACAATTATCATCATCAGGAATAAATAAATAAAAGCATGAATATGAAAGGTCATTCAAATATGACAGAAGGTTTTTAAGTCACAAAAAATACAATAAACATAGAAATATCAAACACCACAATTTAATAGTAATAGGGTGGGTGTCATATTTTAACAAGACACTAGGGGGCAGCAAGGGTCATTAAAAAACAATCTGTTGTATGCCCAATGTAGAATTAATATAAATAGATTAAGAGGAAACAAGATGAAAAAAATATATTATAAAATATATAAAATATATCTATGTACTTGGACTAGGACTTTAATATTATTATTGGAGGTTATCCAATCATTATGGCCCATACTGTACATTTGTTTTTTATTGTATTTCTAACACATGTAGTCCTAGTCCAAGTGTGTATGTATTCTTTTTCTTCTATTCTTTTTTTCTTGAAGGATCTACATGCATACATGGCATGTGATATTCCTCTTCGTCTACTTATATTTATATTAATAATAATAATAATAATGTTTAATATTTCCATTTTCATTGTATTTTTTGTGACTTGTTGATTGAAAACATGCGCAAGACCTATCATATTTGTAAGACCTTTTTATACTAAAGGAAAAGTTCACACTTCTTCGAGTGTGTCTTTAAACGACAGTCAGGTGTCCATATGATAATTGAAAGAGGTTTTCCTCACTGTAATCATTCCTCCTGTTCATACTGGTCATTAATAGATCCCCTTCAAATCCGCTTTCAGGGCAAATGACGTCATTTCCTGATGTGCAGCACTAGGTGACAGCAGCAAGGAAAAACTCCCCTTTAACTAGAAGAAACCTCAAGCAGAAACAAGCTCTATGGTGGGAGGACATCTATCTTGACTGGTTGAGTTGAGAGAGAAAGAAAGGGAGAAACAGCAGCAACAACAATAACAACACTTATAATAATATTAATGATAATAATAGAAATATGACAAGCAGGTGTGATCAAAAGGTTTAGATCTGCGCTCCCCAAAAAGTGCAAACTTGAGTCCAAGAACTTCAGATATGAATTTGAACTAAACGCAACTGCCACAATGGTACCTATAACCCAGACAAAGTTGTGTGAGTCCTCCAGAGAAAAAGGCAAGCAGGGTAAAGGTGCCATTCAGTGGGTGTTTGGTAGTGTTGCATTAGGTAACAGATGAATTTTGGTGGCTGTTGTGTGAAAACTGACTGAACGTTAAGAATGGTGCCCTAGGCGACTGCCTATGTGACCTATGCTAGGGGCCGGCCCTGTGAATGTGTACAGATGGAGAGGAGGATAGAGGAGTTTAGTGCATCATGGGAAGTCCCCCAGCAGTTTAGACCTACAGCAGCTTATAAGCTTTTCAAAGAGGAAAGCTTTAAAGCCTACTCTTAAACAGAGGGCGTCTGCCCCCGGACCGAAACTGGAAGATGGTTCCACAGGAGAGGAGCCCGATAGATGAAGGCTCCGCCTCTCATTCTACTTTTTGAGACTGTAGGAACCACCAGTGAGCCTGCACACTGGGAGTACAGTGTCCTAGTTGTGTAATAGTGTATTATGAGCTCTTTAAGATATGATGGTGACTGATCATTAAGGCTTTTGTAGGTGAGAGAAGGATTTTAAATCCTATTCTGGATTTTACAGGAAGCTAAAATGCTAACAACCCTTCCCTATCAGCCATTCGTCTCCTGAGATTTACCAGGAAAATTTGTGTGAATTTTGTCTCTAAACATTTGAACTGTCAGTGCCTCAATCAATAAGAATATCCCACTAAACTTTTCCCAGAAAAGTGCTCAAGAAACTTTTTTAAATCTTGTGTCTTCTCTGATTTTAAATTCTGTTCTTGTGTTTTTAATACTTTTTATTGTCTTGTTCATGTACAAGACTGTATTAAACCTTCATCCATAACAAGTAAGTGAAAGAACTCACAGTGTCTTGCTTACTTGCTTGTACAAGTCTTAGCCCGCCTACAAGTTTTTGCAGCAGACGTTCAAAGAGATTATTTTTATTTTGCAAATATCTAGTGCATTGAACATGCTAAGTAAATTTGTTACTTCCAAAACAACAACTGAAAATGATCTAAGAGGGGGATTTCCAGAGATGTATACTCGTTCAATGGTATGGTAACAAATGGAAACGATGCAATGGAAAGACCTGGGCTTTCAATTCCTGGTTGTGGTGCCAGGATAGTTACAAGATATATGAGCACACAGCTTGTGTATCTATAGTTATTCGCCCATTAGGTCCATGTGAGGCAGCAGGATGCACAGATGGATAAAGTTATTTGGTGATTAGTAAGTCAAAACTGGTTAAAACAGGCAACATTTGGTTGTTATTCAGACATTCAGGTTATATACAGTATAATTGTTTGTGAAGGAATTTTAATATATGTGTCATACATGAAAATGCTCCGTAGACAAGCAGACAGTGATGGATAAACACGTCTTCTTCCTGTTCGAGCAGACCTCACTTAATGATTGTTGCCATAGAGACAGCGTTAAAGTCATAATGTTGTTGTGACTCGGGACAAGGTTGCCTTGGCACTGCCTGACAACCTAGATTTCTATAACACTGTTGTTTCACAACCATTTTAACACCTACATGTTAACGTGAAGCAGATCCTAAATATCTGTTTTAACACAATGATTATTTGATGAATATGAAAGCCAAGTACGCTGTGTTGATCAGTTCAGGTGTGCATGAATACAAGAGCAAGTGTGAGATCACTGCGGAAAAAAGGGTTGACATGAAACAGGAAGTAGACTAAATCATTAGCAAAGTTATGAAGAATTATCTGTTCACGGCCTATAAATAGTCAACATCATTCAAATAGATACTAAAAGATAAAAAACTTGTGCAGGTGAGACACAAAGTGGACAACAAGTCACTGTGTTTTCCATGAAAAGACATGGAACATTTATTTAATATAAATATACATATATAAATACATATACAATACACACACACACACATATATATATACACATATATAATTAATATATGTCAACACTGGTTCTGCTGTTTCTGTCAGGTGACTCTTGGTATGATCGTTGAGTAGTCAGTTGATGTATCATCCATTACTGGGGAGGAAACACACAAGAAAACTATTAGAAAATATATTTAACACTATGAGAGTGTCAGGAAGGACAAAATAAAAGCTACAGTATGTCTAACCATGTCTTATTTTTATCTTTTATTCTTATTTTATTATCTCCTTTTTAGCTTCTTTTTTTAATTGTTTTTATGTCTTTTTACATGTCTTACTTTTAAATTCTGTTTAATGCCTTTTATGATCAATGTAAAGCACTTTGAATTGCCTTGTTGTTGAAATGTGCTATACAAATAAACTTGCCCTGCCTAACTTTACATCCAACTTGACATTTAACGGGGATATATGCACATATGTGTGTTGGTGCATTTTTTTTTTTTTACCTCTGTTCTTCTTTGGTCGCACCTCCAGTGTGATGGTGACGTCAGTGTACGACACATCAGAGTCAATTTCACCTGTAGCACAACACTTCTTACTGTTACACCCCAGGTTTACTTAAACATTTAAATCTGCACATTTCTAGGTGAATTATGATGAATAGGGAAAGCTGAATGGAAAATAGAAACATAACATGATAAACCTTTTTTTTTTTAGCATTGCTTGAGGTTTAGAGGCTTTTTGGACAAAAAAAAGCAATTACACTAATTTCAAATATTGGTTTAAGTTCGGTCTAACTTCTCAACAGTACAGTGCAGCAGCACAATAGTAGTGTCCATGTTGACATTCTTATTTATATAAAGCATAAAAAGCTTATTATTAAACTTATGATTATAGTCGTTTCATTAGAAAATTGTATTCCAAGTGTTGTGTTGTGTGCTAGCATTTAAAAATAACTTATAGTGGGCTTGAATTAGCTATAAATATTCAGTTTAATTCCTTGACCAAAGTAAACAATGAATCAATGCCATATAAAGTTATTCATTTGAAATCTCTCTGACCTTTGTGGCTCGTCCGTAGGCAGAACAGCAACACGGATGTTAGCAATAAGCAGATCCCCAACACAGGAAGCAGAATGTGTGAGAGGTGGGGACGTAAAGATTCAGGACGCCCAGCTTCTTGAGAAAAACCACAGTATTAACCTCATGGCAGACACAACAGCCTTGTGCTAAGCTAGAGTAAACAAATAATATAAAAACATGTCTGAGGCTCATCTCACCTCTGACAGCCAGCCAGTGGTCTGGTGATTGTCCAGCTTCAGAGATGTTACACTTGTAGAGACCTTCATCAGATTTGGAAACACTGTGAATGGCCATGCTTCCTGTAGAACTTCTCCCAATGAGGAGACCATCTCTATAAAATTCAGCTGTGTGACTGGATGAGGATATATTCTTATTTATGCAGAGCAGAGTCACAGCTTCTCCCTCTGACACAGGAAGTACTGGACTCGCCAGGATCACAGAGCCACCTGAATGACAGACAGGCAGTACGAGGAGAAAACAGTTTTGTGAACTCAAGTAACCTCTCTGTTTCGTTCTCTTTGGTGGCAACATATGGCGATAAGTGGTAATTGCAGGTGTGTTGTTCTTTTGCGTGGATTACATAAATGAATTACTCTTATTGGCTTTTTACTCACATAGCTTTTATTGCACTTGCAGTAATATACGGGTGTAGTTGTCATCAACTGGAGTACTTCACCCAGTTTACTCTGCTCTGCTCCTTCCGTGTGTGTGCTACACACACAGCGCAGCAGAGGAGAGATAGTATATGTGCAATGAAACTTCACAAGTAAAAAGCCAAGATGGGGTGTCACTGACACCTGGTTTGTAACAAACATAATACTGCAAATGCGAGGACTTTCATCAGCAGGCTATAGGCTCAATAACTATTGTGTTACCTCATTCAGCAATAGATAATGACATAACAGACATATATTTAGATGAAAATCTTCAAGATTATAACTTTAACAAAGTACAGCCAGTACCTGAAAATAACTATATATTTTTGGGAGGAACAGCATTTTATTTTTTTGTGTAACAAAGGAAGATGTACAGGGAATAAGGCGGTTACAAATTAGCATTTAGGAAGGCCCTTTAAGTGAATATACTTATAGGTACCTTTAAATAAATAACTAGGTGAAGCCAGATAGGTCATTTCAAATGTTTTTGTTTGTGTAGCCCCTAAAAGACGGACGATTCAAGATAAATATTTCACTGAGGAGCCTTTGAGAATCTACTGGTCCCAGCTGGTACTTAATTTAAACCCACCAGTCACAGTGATGTTGACAGCATCGTGGCACTCTCCTGCATCAGACTCACACCAGTACACTCCAGTGTCTAACGGGTAAACGCTGTCAATGAAGCAGTGGGATTGATTTGTTTTTGCCGGGCACTCTGCGTTTAAGTGTTGGGATGTGTTCCTCTTAACTGTCCAGTTGGATGAGTCTCCGTGCTCCCCACAGCTCAGAGAGACAGACTCATATTGAAAGAACTGAGTTCTGTTGGAGATGACTCTCAGATTAGCTGCAAAGAAACAGAGAAAGGGGGAAAAAGTGGGTGAGAGAAAGTCTCGTTACGGTCGATGTGAGTGAGTGTTTTTCCATCGATAATACTGAGTGCCCATGATGTACGGTAAAAACAAACCAATAGACCCAAAGCTGACACCTGCCTTTTCACAACTTTGCAGTAGCAATATGTGATATAATGAAACCATCATGTTTCAACCACAATCGGTGAGAAATGTATCTCTCTGCAGAGACAAACAAGGTCAATTTGAAGATCGAGCTATTGAATCCTTTTGAGCAATCTTGCTTGAAAAGTGATCAGAAATGATTGGTTGTGAAACAAAGTCGATGGTTTCGTCTAAGATCTTCTCTTCCTGACTCTTAAGTAGCAATTACATTGTAGTCATAAATTAGTAATAGTACTAATTATTAGGTTTTCATAAGATTAATCGGATTAGTGGCTGTTATGTAATTGAATAAGCACTAAGAAATACGTAAAATAAGAAAAAGTTGAAAATAAAGACATAATTTAGTAGAACACTTTTGAAATAATTATCAATAACTTATTTAGTTATGTTGTTGTTAATTACTGTAACATGTGTCCTCTTTAATTTTCTTGAATTAAGTTAAAAAAAACCCTAACATTACAGGCCAAGCTCGAGTTTTTTTAATCTATAACGCAAACTGCTCAAGATTCAACAGAGTAAAATCAAATCATAAAGAGATACAAACATTAAACATGGAAATAATCGAGGATGCCCATCTGAACACACACACACACACACACACACACACACATACATACATTACTCACCAACAATAGTGCACAGTGTTGTTATCTCCATGCTGCTTGGCTGTTGACAGACTGTCTGAAGAGGACTGAACAGGCTGAGGGGCTGCATCACACATCCTTGCTGCCTGCTGCGTGTCATAGAGACCTCCACTTCCTGCATGTGTGATGAAGTCCAAATGTGTGAAAAGCTGTTGTACAGGATGTGGGTCAGTTTTTTTTAAAACCTCAACAGTGACATTTTCTTGACTTTCTTTAACCTGATGATCTGTTTTAATGACAGGAAGTGATGAACATGTGAGGCTATTCTTAGTGTACAGGGGACTGAATTCAATATTGATCTTTATCAGGATTGCTACAGGTGTTGCTATGGTGTTTATTTTGGCTCTAACACATACAGATGTACGTGAGAAGTTGACGTTTCGAGTGAAGAACAAGTAAGAGAAGTGACATCTTTCCTCTATACTTTGTTTATACAGAGTGACATAAGTACAGAGTGGGCTCATTGGGAGGGGGGCCTTAAAGAGACAGGAGTTAAAATGACCTGTTTCAGACAAAGGCTGAATTGATAGGCTGCATAAAGAGCCAGTGTAAGAAAAATAGGGAGTTTTTTAAACTGTAAATCATGCAAAGATATTCCAGAGGAGCAGCAAACAGCACACAGCAGAGCAGAGGAGAAGAGGGAGATGGAAAAGCAGGGGAAACCCTGAAGCACATAAAAACAACAACAGGGCCTACACACAGATAAATACACTACCACAAGCTTCTAGTGAGCCATTGGTTATGATTGAGAGGGATTCATTTTACATGCTTTTTTTTTTTTAAAAAAAGGAAAATCTTTGAAAGTATGCCTTTAAGTTCATGGGAAAATATCAGTTCAATCCACTAAATCACTGTATGATGTTTCACACTGTGGAGTTGATGTGGGTGGAAAGTTTTCAGCGGTCGAAGTGCGCCGGATTCATTACAGAAGTGCGGGGTTTCTGCCGACATAGACGCACCCACATGTGCGCACTAATAAACGTGGTTGTAGTGTGATAACTCTCCCGGATTCACATTGATAACTGTATTTTGACATTTCAGTGGATGATGTTACAGATGCGAAATACTAGAGAAGTAAAAGAAGCTAAGTTTGTTTGTGATTGCATCTCTGCAAATCATTTCATTTCATTTCATTATGGACAAATCTGTGTGCTGAAATGTGGAGAAAAGCCTGAAACACTATAAACAGCAGTTTCACCGCCTATAATACATCCATGGCCTGTATGCGTCTTTTGTCCAGCAACATATTTCTCCTCCTGTCGCTCCACATTAAGTTCCACTCTGTTACATTAAAATGCCCGTTTTGAGGAGCAGAAATATGCGACACAGAGATTTGGCGACGCGCTCAAAGCGGTTGTGTTCACAAACGAAACGCGCACTCTTTTTTTTTTTTTTTTTTTTTTTTTTTTTTACCGTAAGTGTTACAATATTGGGGCATTTGAGGGGACAGTGACTTGAGACTTAAAAAGAATATGGGAAGAGACATTGGTTTAATGTCACTTACAGCCCCAAGAGGGCAATGCAAGCACATAGTTTTTTGAGAGTAAGGGTGACTCAAATGTGGAAATGTGTTTGTTTTCTTGGTTTGGATTTATTACACAATCAGTGCATTGATTCTACTATATTTGATGTTTAAAATGGAGAAAGGAATTAATGTCCTGACATGAATAAATATTACAACATGAACACTAAACAGTTGCACTTATTTCAACATTAAGGATGGATAACACTTTGGGCAAAGAAGGCAACTTCCCCGTGGCCTAAAAGACCCCAGACTGACATTTTTCAAATTTGCAACATAGATGTAAAGTTTACCAGCAGACTTCCCAGAATGTCTGGCTATGATGGTTCTTTTGTGTAGAATTTACTCTTTTGTCTTAAACAGATTTAAGATTAGGAAGATATTCTGTGTTATCTTTTGCGATATGAACTTGCTGAGTCACAACACACAATCAAAATAACCTCTGGGAAAAACCCTAGGAAAGTTGGAACTTGTTAGATTCGTTTGTCTACAGTTTCTGATGGGACATGACTGTGACAAATAGAGAGGAAAAGTTTCATTCATTCATTTGCAAATTTGCAGGCTTGACTCTATGGTAGGTCTGGTTTACATAGGCTAGTGACACCACTGACTCTTCTCACTAAATGAAATCATTCTCCTCTGTGACTCGTTGCTGTGAGTTTCATGTCTATCATATAAGCTTTAACATGTTTAAATGGGTGAGTTCCTTTACGGTTCTCCTCTCTCGCCGTACGCTTGACCGTCCGTCTTTTTTCTGCTGTTACCCTACACGCCTGTTAAGGGTAAGCCTCTTGCAACCCTGTCTCCTCAAAATTACGTTCCCACACAACTAAAGTACATTCTCAATTACGTTTCTACGAAAACATATTTTGCCCGCGATTACGTTTGTTTGTAACGTATCACAAATATGTTTCTAATCAACGTATATTTGCTTTCCTACAACACTATTAGCTATTTTAATTCGAACAACATTTCTCTAATTTAACATACATATATTGGTGACAGGCTTACGCGTTTTTCTTAACAAACCTGGATTTGTCCTTTTTCAACGTGACGGTACTCATTTTAATTAATGGATTGATTTGTAATTGCTGTGTATCTTGTATCTCCACTGACATCTGATGATTTGCGCCTTATGGTCGCTTTTTAAGTAACCGCCTGCCATTGCTGTGAAGAATAAAAGGAGAGAAAGAAATGACGAACTCAAATTTTCTGGACATTGTTGTCTAACCTCATAAGAAGGGACTGAAAAAAAGAGAGAAATCCTAATTGTGTCGAAGGGAATTCCCAGTGACGTCATGCGTGGTAAGGTCCCACAAAATGGACCCCACTCCCCGCCCCTTTTTCCGCTTTACAGTGGATGGCTCATCGAACCAGACAGAGTAGCGACCCCACGTGTGTCTACATTGAAATGACATCTGCATTCTTGAAAACCCGAGGTTGCAAGCCAGACAAATTGGCGGGTTTTCAGTCCGCCAAAAGAGTAACCAACTCGTAAATTGTTGGCACGCGCGCAAACACCCATCCCTCCCCCCACCGCACACACAAATACATATGTCTAAAATAAAGCAACATCTTTACGTTTTCTGAACATATATTCGGCAATTGTTGTTGACGGTGAAGGGAGATGAAAAAGTCTGACTTTATTGTTGCTGTGGTTGAAGGGACGCTGATGTTGGGCTCCGTTTGTGGATGTAAAGACGTATTGAGAGGAGGGAGTGCTGTGGGTTCGCCCATGGTGTGTTGGGACCCGGACTGTAGGCAGCTGGTGAGAAGTTGAAGCCGCCTGCTCCCGTGACGATGACTGTCGTGTCCATGGTTTTTTGTCCCTTGCTGACGGAGAAGAGGAGGCCTGAGATCAGCTGGATCGTGAGTGGAAGTGCCGCGATGCCGGTTATTTGTACCGCTGAGCACAGCGGCTGCGCTTGGACACTCGGCTTTGGTTCGACTGCCATGGCTTGGCGGATGGACAGCCGGTTTCGAACGAGTTTTCATCCAAATCAGAGGTGTTGATCTTCAGTTCATGATCCATGGTGAGTTGACTCTATGAATTGAAATTCCGATGTTTTGTGAGTTTTATGATGCAATCGCACGATAAGTCGAAGGGTAACGTACGGTTCTGTCTGTCAAGAATTCTGAGACGCAACGGCTAGCATCTGTTAGTAACTTGAGCTTGCTCCTGAGAATTGTAGAGACTGCAAATACAGGAAGCGCAGAATACGAGGGCGGAAGTAGCTTAGAGGGTGAGGTGGTATTTATAGGAGTGCCGGACGTGGCGTAATTGAGGTGTGGTCCTGCTCCTGAAACTTCGCTGGTAGCTCCAATAAATTTCCCAGCAGATGGTTGGTCCAATCGAAGACGATTGACCCTGGTTGGTTTTGTGTGCATCTTGCTGATCCTGATTGTTGGAGTCGGAGGATACAGACATATACAGAAGTATCAGAAATAAAAAAAAGTATGTCAGACTCTTCAAGTTTCTTTTTATTTATTTATTTATTTATTTATTTTTTATCAATCTACAGTATTAAGATTAAGTGTCCTTTTATATAAATAATATCAGGCTCTTTTGGGACACAGTCTATTAGTATTTTTTTCTATTTTCTATTGTGTGTTCTTCCAGCTGAAAAAGTGTAACAAGGCCTTACGTTGACCAAGGCCAGAGACAAGAACATCACACTCTGACTGCACCTGACCTGGATCTTTTCAGTCTGTCCGGAGACCTCAAACCTGCTGCTGATACAACATAAATCTCTGATTGTGAGACAAAGTGCATATGATACTTAACTACATGCATGCAGTGACATTTTTATTTTTATTTTTTTTTAGAAATGCTCTAGACTGAAGTTATAGCCAAATAATTCCTGTATAACACCCTCTGGTGGTGAAAAGTAACTATTTACTCAAGTACAGCACTTGCGTACAGTTTTGAGGTACTTTACTTGATTATTTCCATTTGATGCTACTTTATACTTCCACTCCACTACATACAATGGATAATATAACAAGCTTTTAAAATACAACACATTGTTAAAGATGAAACCAGTGGTTTCCAACCTTTTTGTCTTTTGACGTCTTACAAAAAGCAGTGTGTAGTCGGGGTCACATTTCAGATGTCTATGAGTTGTTAACAGCTCCACCAAATAGTGATTTTTCCCTCTAAACTTCTCACATGCTTTCATTTCAATAAATGTTCAAATGATCCAATATTTCAGCTAAAAATCAAAGATTAGAGAAAAAGTCCAAAAACTGAAAACAGATTTGTGTATCAGAACTTTGTTTTTTCTTCTTTCCTCTCCCATTAATCATCTCACGGCCCCTCAGATTTATCTGCTGACCCTTTGGAGGGGCCCCGAGCATTAGGTTGGGAACCAGTGGACTAAACTAGCTAACTGTATATAAAGTAGTGTAAACTAGCTCCACCTCCAGCAGCTACAACAATAACATGCTGCTTTAACACTGATGCTTCAGTATTAATAACCTAATGATGTCATATATAATATAATTTGAACTCTTTAGTTTTCCAGCCTCAGTTCTCAGTTTGTCTGGTCCTCACTTTCCCTCTTTGAGCGAGGACCTCTCAAATGAATCAACACTGTTCCAATTTAATTATATAATACAGAACAGTAGTTGGTTCTTAATAAAGACTTCTAATAAATATTTATATATAGTCAATGATTGGGAGCAGCAGCGTTTTCCATCATCCACCAGATGTTGCAAGATGAGAGGAGGAGATTTTCCAGAAGGTGTAGATGTTTTTTGTGTGTTATCTTTTTATAATCAAAAGTACATTTCTTGGGTATAGACCACATCACTACACTACTTGCACAGTGATCATTTTGCACAAGTGGCAACGAGTCATGCTATTGGAAAATATGAATGTTTAAAGACCACACTATGATGCAATTCAAAAAAGTTTTCCTTTGAGCTTTATTATTCAGATCAGATATCCTGGGTTTTATTGTTATTTACTAAAATTCGCATGTAAATAGCAATACACTGGTACAGTTACATTGCAAGTATTACTGAAAGCCTGTTGTGCATTAATAGAATTAATCCATAGTAATTACATTTGTGCACAAACATTAATTAGTTTTCCCTCTGAAACAATAGGTGGGTGAGACACAAAGTAGACAGTATCAATGAACTACTAATTCACTGTGTTCTCTATAAAAACACATGGAACATTTCTGCTTTGTCCAGGCTCTTGGTTTGGCTACTGAGTAGATGATCGATGTAGTATACATGTCTGTGGAGGAAACACACAAGAAAACTATTAGCACACTAACATTTGTGTGTGTGTGTGTGTGTGTGTGTGTGTGTGTGTGTGTGTTTGTTTGCTTTTGACCCTCTTTGGTTGCACAAAACACTTCTTACTGTTACAACCCAGGTGGATTTAAACATTTAAATTTTTCTAAGTGAATTATAATGAATCAGAAAAGATGAACATTGCTTGAGGTTTAGAGGCTTTTCAGCAAAAAAGCAACTACAAATTTCAAATATTGGTTTAAGGCTCAATCTAACTTTTTAAAAGTACAATGCAGCAGCACAATAGTGCTGTCCATGTTGACATTCTTATTTATATACAGCATAAAAATATTTCTTACTTTACTTTCTTTCTAACTTTGACACCTCTCAGCTTTAAGGGAGTTCTAAAGTTCTGTAGTTTGCAAAAGATAAAATTATTGGAATGACCTATTTTTCATCTTCCATTCTCTGATCTGTTTTTACTGTAGTACATTTGTAGGTGCCAGCTAATGTCAGGGCTTATGGTGTTTATTTAGGATGTATGTTTTTTATTAATCATTTGTCACATACGGGGATTATACGCGGTGTAGGTGTTACGTCAGCGATAGTATAATCAGCTGGTCTTCTCCTAGCGGGTTTTTTGAAATGAGAGGGTGAAGGGGGAAGTCTTACTTTTGCTGACCGCTTTCATTACGCTGCCACGTCACTTTCATATCGCTTTTCATACGCTTTGATACTTGTATGCTCAGACAAGATGCTTTGGAAGTGATCAACCCATTGTTTGTGCTCGACTTGCAATATATGTTTCGGAGACGTGATTCCTCACCATCAGCGCGTCTGGCAGGTAAACGTCTTCTGCGGCTATTTTTGACCCTTCGGTTAGTCGCTTAATAACATTTTTGATGGAATTAAAGGCTGTAGTACTCATGACTTTTCCTCAACACATGAACTTTTTAATCCATTTTTTCAACATGAAATAGTTTATCCACAGCAACATTAATGTTGACAACCAAACCCCTGATCAAATCAATATCTCTGAACCACAAAGAAGCTTTGCGTGAGATAAAAAACCCAGAAGAACATGATTAAAAATGAAAAGAAATATTTAATGGACCTTAAAGTATGCTTGCTTTACCTCTAACATCTCAGTAGGTGCCATTTTGTAAGTGGCGACAGTCCTTCTTTTCATTTGTTTTGTTTGGACTGTGATTAATGGAGATACTTATGCATTACTTTTAGAACAACTCATTTACTGTGGAGGTCAGGAATTTTAAAAGGTGTCACAAAATTCTAATAAAGGACATGAAAGATGCCAGTAGTCAGCCACTGTCAGTGTTGCTGTGTCATAATAGATATTAGATATTTATCACTTGATGCTGATTTATCATCTTCACTGATGTCGGATTTGGTTTTTAAAAAGTTATCAACAAAAAAGCTAATAAGCAGATTTGAGGTTAAAAAAAATTGTGTTTAAAAGCGACTTTTTCCAAGGTCAAAAATGGACTTTCGCACTACATAGTAAAGGATAAGGCTTGTCTTAGAATATATATTTTTTATTGTCAACAAATCACAGAAATCACCAATGTGCTTGTCCCTCTCTCAATACTTTCTGATTTCCCCGCCTTTCTGCCATTCATTCTTACTGAAGACATAATATCTAAAACAAGTCACAAATATCTAGTTCCATCTTTAAAAAAGGCTCAGTAATTTCCTAAAACAATTGAGTACTACTTGTCCAACAAATATTACTAAAACAGGAGTAAATAGTACATTTGTTGGGGACTACTTTCAGTGGTGGATTAATACACACTACTGCTATAGTGAGTCAATCCAGCAGCAGGACGGTGTATTTTTAGGATTGACTCAAAATAACCTATAGTGCTCAAGGCTTAAGGACAACAGTGGAGCTCTATGGCACATAGGAATAAGATATGTCAGGGTTCAGATTCATACACAATATGTGTTAAAAGGTTCAAGGGATTTGTTGACAATAAGAAAGAATAAGCAAGCATTTAAAAGGAACTGTAATCAGCTTGAATTAGCTAGAAATATTCAGTTTACTACCTTGACCAGAGTAACAATGAATCAATGTTATATATAGTGTTTATTCATGTGAAATCTCTCTGACCTTCGTGGCTCCTCCGTAGGCAGAACAGCAACACAGATGTTAGCAATAAGCAGATCCCCAACACAGGAAGCAGAATGTGTGAAAGGGGGGGATGTAAAGATTCAGGACGCCCAGCTTCTTGAGAAAAACCACAGTATTAACCTTAGTTCAGACACAACAACAGCCTTGTGCTAAGCTAGAGTAAACAAATAATATAAAAACATGTCTGAGGCTCATCTCACCTCTGACAGCCAACCAGTGGTCTAGTGATTCTCCAGCTTCAGAGATGTTACACTTGTAGAGACCTTCATCAGATTTGGAAACACTGTGAATGGCCATGCTTCCTGTAGAACTTCTCCCAATGAGGAGACCATCTCTATAAAATTCAGCTGTGTGACTGGATGAGGATATATTCTTATTTATGCAGAGCAGAGTCACAGCTTCTCCCTCTGACACAGGAAGTACTGGACTCGCCAGGATCACAGAGCCACCTGAATGACAGACAGGCAGTACGAGGAGAAAACAGTTTTGTGAACTCAAGTAACCTCTCTGTTTCGTTCTCTTTGGTGGCAACATATGGCGATAAGTGGTAATTGCAGGTGTGTTGTTCTTTTGCGTGGATTACATAAATGAATTACTCTTATTGGCTTTTTACTCAGATAGCCTTTATTGCACTTGCAGTAATATACGGGTGTAGTTGTCATCAACTGGAGTACTTCACCCAGTTTACTCTCCTCTGCTCCTTCCGTGTGTGTGCTACACACACAGCGCAGCAGAGGAGAGATAGTATATGTGCAATAAAACTTCACAAGTAAAAAGCCAAGATGGGGTGTCACTGACACCTGGTTTGTAACAAACATAATACTGCAAATGCGAGGACTTTCATCAGCAGGCTATAGGCTCAATAACTATTGTGTTACCTCATTCAGCAATAGATAATGACATAACAGACATATATTTAGATGAAAATCTTCAAGATTATAACTTTAACAAAGTACAGCCAGTACCTGAAAATAACTATAAAATTTTTAATATTGCTGTATTTACAACTAGCAGGTATTGAACTGCAAGATTGGATATTTTTGGGAGGAACAGCATTTTATTTTTTTGTGTAACAAAGGAAGATGTACAGGGAATAAGGCGGTTACAAATTAGCATTTAGGAAGGCCCTTTAAGTGAATATACTTATAGGTACCTTTTAAATAAATAACTAGGTGAAGCCAGATAGGTCATTTCAAATGTTTTTGTTTGTGTAGCCCCTCAAAGACGGACGATTCAAGATAAATATTTCACTGAGGAGCCTTTGAGAATCTACTGGTCCCAGCTGGTACTTAATTTAAACCCACCAGTCACAGTGATGTTGACAGCATCGTAGCACTCTCCTGCATCAGACTCACACCAGTACACTCCAGTGTCTAACGGGTAAACGCTGTCAATGAAGCAGTGGGATTGATTTGTTTTTGCCGGGCACTCTGCGTTTAAGTGTTGGGATGTGTTCCTCTTAACTGTCCAGTTGGATGAGTCTCCGTGCTCCCCACAGCTCAGAGAGACAGACTCATATTGAAAGAACTGAGTTCTGTTGGAGATGACTCTCAGATTAGCTGCAAAGAAACAGAGAAAGGGGGAAAAAGTGGGTGAGAGAAAGTCTCGTTACGGTCGATGTGAGTGAGTGTTTTTCCATCGATAATACTGAGTGCTCATGATGTACGGTAAAAACAAACCAATAGACCCAAAGCTGACACCTGCCTTTTCACAACTTTGCAGTAGCAATATGTGATATAATGAAACCATCATGTTTCAACCACAATCGGTGAGAAATGTATCTCTCTGCAGAGACAAACAAGGTCAATTTGAAGATCGAGCTATTGAATCCTTTTGAGCAATCTTGCTTGAAAAGTGATCAGAAATGATTGGTTGTGAAACAAAGTCGATGGTTTCGTCTAAGATCTTCTCTTCCTGACTCTTAAGTAGCAATTACATTGTAGTCATAAATTAGTAACAGTACTAATTATTAGGTTTTCATAAGATTAATCGGATTAGTGGCTGTTATGTAATTGAATAAGCACTAAGAAATACTAAAGTTGAAAATAAAGACAAAATTTAGTAGAACACTTTTGAAATAATTATCAATAACTTATTTAGTTATGTTGTTGTTAATTACTGTAACATGTGTCCTCTTTAATTTTCTTGAATTAAGTTAAAAAAGCCATCCTAACATTACAGGCCAAGCTCGAGTTTTTTTAATGACGCTAATTGCTCAAAATTCAACAGAGAGTAAAATCAAATCATAAAGAGATACAAACATTAAACATGGAAACAATCAAGGATGCCCATCTGAACACACACACACACACACACACATACATACATTACTCACCAACAATAGTGCACAGTGTTGTTATCTCCATGCTGCTTGGCTGTTGACAGACTGTCTGAAGAGGACTGAACAGGCTGAGGGGCTGCATCACACATCCTTGCTGCCTGCTGCGTGTCATAGAGACCTCCACTTCCTGCATGTGTGATGAAGTCCAAATGTGTGAAAAGCTGTTGTACAGGATGTGGGTCAGTTTTTTTTAAAACCTCAACAGTGACATTTTCTTGACTTTCTTTAACCTGATGATCTGTTTTAATGACGGGAAGTGATGAACATGTGAGGCTATTCTTAGTGTACAGGGGACTGAATTCAATATTGATCTTTATCAGGATTGCTACAGGTGTTGCTATGGTGTTTATTTTGGCTCTAACACATACAGATGTACGTGAGAAGTTGACGTTTCGAGTGAAGAACAAGTAAGAGAAGTGACATCTTTCCTCTATACTTTGTTTATACAGAGTGACATAAGTACAGAGTGGGCTCATTGGGAGGGGGGCCTTAAAGAGACAGGAGTTAAAATGACCTGTTTCAGACAAAGGCTGAACTGATAGGCTGCATAAAGAGCCAGTGTAAGATGAATAAGGAGTTTTTAAAACTGTAAATCATGCAAAGATATTCCAGTAGAGCCCCAGATTAAGAGAGAGAGATAGAGATGCTGATGAGAACAAAGCCAGAGTAATAAAACATTATTTACTGATTGTGTCACAGTGGTTATGCTTTAAAGCACAAATAAACACAAACTCTCTGCTCCTCTGCTGTCCGTGTGTCAGTCAAACAGACACACGGACAGCAGAGGAGCAGCAAACAGCACACAGCAGAGGAGAGGAGATGGAAGGATGGAAAAGCAGGGGAAACCCTGAAGCACATAAAAAACAACAGGGCATACACACCCAAAGGTCAAACCCCAGAAATGCAGCAAAATAATAAGAAAATAATTACAGGCAGAGTCTCTGCAGATAAATACACCGCCACAAGTTTCTAGTGAGTCACTGGTTATGATTGAGAGGGATTCATTTTATGATTTTTTTTAAAGGAAAATCCTTGATAGTATGCCTTTAAGTTCATGACATAATATCAATTTAATCTACTAAATCCCTGTATGATGTTTTACAATGTGGAGTTGATGTGTTCAAAGTTTTCAGGAGTTAGTGTGTAATTCAGGGGCAGAAGTACGGAGGCCAAAAAAGTTTCGGTGTGCGTGTGCATGTGCGCGTGGACCAGCAGACTTCCCAGAATGCCTGGCTATGATGGTTCTTATGAATATATAATGAGGAGGCAGAGTCAACAGTATGGAGAAGACGTGCTAATAAATATGAGAGAGAAAACACGAACCAAAGAAACTGTGATTGTAGAGCTGCTAATCTGCAACTTCTCCGCTAGATGCCACTAAAATGCACACACTGGTCAATGCTGCAATAATGACATATAAATTGAGTTGAGACAGAGCAAACGTTTCAAAAGTTTTTGGGTTCATTATAGACTACGCAAGACATAGATCTATATATTGTAGTAAAACTTTGGGTGGGGGGCTGCATGGCGGAGAGCGCAATCATGGACTGATTAATTGCAGCCGTGCAGGTCGACTGGGTTAAGGGGGAATTAAAAGAGGGAGCTGGGCAGTCACTCGTTGTTGCGGACGTACTCATGGGGGGGGGGGGGGGGGGGGGTGGCGCTCGCAGCTGAGTGTTGCCGGCGCTGAAGATAGAGAGACGGGGGCAGTTACAGGTTATTGCAGGAGGGGACGCTAGTCTATGTTTAGACAGATAGGGCACATTACACCTTCATCAAGGTGTAATGTGCCGAGAGGAAACAGACTCTTACCGTTGCCATTTAGGTGCTGTCCTCGTCACAACACACAACTAAAATAAACTCTGGAAAACCCCTGGTGAAGTTTCAATAGAAATTTTAGAAACTTACCGACACCAGATTCTACAGAAGGGCCTCAAAGTAAACAGTATAGATATACAAATGAATGGGTTCGGTAGAGAGGAAAATAAACCAAACATAGAAACTGTGGTTATAATTACAGGCAATATAGAGGTCCAATCTGCGAACTCACAACCAGATGTCACTAAATTGTACACACTGCTCCTTTAATTTGGCTGTATATCTTTTTGGCTATGACACTTTCCAAAATCAAAAAGACTGACAAAACGTAAGATAGAAGTCTTTGAAAAACAACACATTCATATTTTCTTTGAAGATAAATTATAAGCAAATAAATCTAAAATCTTTTACTAAGTCACAAAACGGAGAGCTCGAGTTACAGAATATTAGCCAATAATGTTTCCACTTTATAGGCTAATTAAACAAAAACATTTTCACTGCAGTAATAGCTTATATTTGCATTATCTCAAAACTTCAGACTGCATTTCCCTGAGTATAACCTATTAAATATGGTTACAATCAATCTACAACATAGAGTCCGCATTAATGAAATAGAAGTTGATGATTTTAGGAAGAGTCAATAGCTTCCATTGTCCAGATATGAGGCGAATTTGCTGTACTTCCAGAGGTCATCTGCTGCAAAAAGTTTTCAGGGTTCATCATAGGCTTACTTTTAGGGAGGTGTGGTTTACAGTAACACTAGTGACTCTGTCACTGAAAGGAATCATTCTACTCTGTCACTCGTTGCTGTGAGTTTCATATTTATCATATAAGCTTTAACATGTTTAAATGGGTGAGTTCCTTTACGGTTCTCCTCTCGCGCCTCTCACTGCGCGCTTGACCGTCGTCGTCCTTTTTCTGCTGTTACCCTACACGCCTGTTAAGGGTAAGCCTCTTATTATGCATTTGTTAATTTCAGCGACAAAATACAAATTAATGCCCGAGATATCCAACATGGTTCACATAGTTCATTTGTGTCGGTGCTACCACCAGTTAATAAATTGCTGATTGTTGTTGATATGAGACGTGTTTTAAGGTGAGAGTGAGAGTTTTTGGCAATTAGTGCTTTAGACTATATAAGTAGTCTAAGTCAAGTCCGACTGAAGTCATTTTTTGTTTTGTTCATATAGGTCTTTGACTACATGCCTGCAGTAGAATACAATTTTAGAAATCCTCTAAACTTAAGTTACATAGAAATAATTCATATCTGACACCCACTTGAGAACAAAGGAAAGCGGTATTGGTGGAAATGGTAAAAGAGGGTGGGCAAAACCTTTCACTAGGTGTTGCGGAATCATGTGGCTATGGTGTGTGTATATATAAAATTAAATAATGTAGGCGAATAAAATACTCTTACTTTTTTGTAGGTTTATATGTGGTGTGAATGTCCAGGTTTATACAGTGAAACACTTTGTAATAAAGCAGCCCTTATTACAAAGAAACCACAGCTGTTGGGGCATTTTTATTTTAAATAGTCAAAACTCTTTCTCATTTCTCAGTTTTCAGTTTTGCTGTTTAACTTTAAGCAATGTTCTTAGCGACATTACTGCACGCACGGATGCTTTTCTGCATATTGAACTCACCCTCTGTAATCGTCCAAGTAATTCATTAAAAGGAATAAAAATTCGTTTACAGATAAGGCGGTGATTATGCACACAAATGAGTTCCTCATACAACTGGCAAATGCTCTCATACCTGTTCATTTAAAGGGCCAGGTCACCCTCTTTTTTTCTTCTTTCTTTCTTTTTTTTTTTTTTAAACCTACGTTTTATTTGTCCAGGTTTGGAAATTTCTGTTTCTGGGATTTTTGCCTCAGTGCCAGTACTATGTCTTAAGGTCATGTCTTCCCTGTCATTTTTATTATGGACAAATCTCTACGTTGAAATGAAAAGAAAAGCCTGAAACAGTTTTTTTGTTGTTGTTTTTTTGGCACTCGTTGTTGTTTTCGTTGCCAAACTTCCCTTTTTGCGCTATTGTTGTGAAGTTATATCTGGAAATTGGGTATGAATTTATTGAAAGTTTTTGGAGGGGAAAAACAACTGAGGAGATGAAACCGATAAAAAAAATATTTTCATCATCAATATCAATCAGTCAATCCCTCCATTTCTCAGGTGAGCTTCAGGTGATTGGTTCACTCCAGCCAATCATTGCCGCCCCAGGTGACGACGTTATCCTGCCATGCCATGTGAAGCCTCCGATCAATGTGGAGGGACTCACGGTGGAGTGGGCGAGGCCCGACCGTAAGCCTGACCCCAAAGATCGGTTGAGCAGGGTTGAGTACGTCCATCTTCACAGAGACCAACGTGAAGTCCCGGACATGAAGATCCCATCGTACGTCAGCAGGACGGAGCTGTTCACAGACGAACTGAGACAAGGCAACATATCGCTCAAGATCGTTAACGTTACGCTTGCAGACGTAGGAAGGTACAGGTGTTTCATCCCAAAGTTAAAGGGCACAGGACGATCTTCGATTGTTCATCTTGTCATTGGTGAGTTCATCTCCGATCGACAACTTGCTAGTGTTTCCTTTAAATGTTGTTCAGTACATCATTACAAGTCTTGTTTTCATCCAGAGCCAAAATACAATAAAAACTGTACAACAGAGACACCTCTGCCTCCCAGAAATCCCCAAACTCCTGATCTGAAGGAAGAGACTGACATTGGAGGTGAGAACATGTCACATACTTTCAGGGGAAAATGTATATAAGCAGTGATGTTGCATGTTGTTGATGTCATACAGTCTTGTTTGGTGTTATCCAGTTAATGTTTTCTCTGTTTGAATTTCTTTTAAATTTTATTTCCCAGCAGATGGTTGGTCCAATCGGAGCAGATTGACCCTGTTTGGGGTCGTGTGCATCTTGCTGATCCTGATTGTTGGAGTCGGAGGATACAGACATATACAGAAGCATCCGAAATAAAAAGTATGTCAGACTCTTCAAGTTTCTTTTTATCTATCTACAGTATTAAGATTAAATGTTAGAAAATCCTTCTCATATAAATGATATCAGGCTCTTTTGGGACACAGACAGTCTATTAGTGTTTTTTTTTTCTATTTTCTATTGTGTGTTTCTCCAGCTGAAGAAGTGTAACAAGGCCTTACGTTGACCAAGGGCAGAGACAAGAACATCACACTCTGACTGCACCTGACCTGGATCTTTTCAGTCTGTCCAGAGACCCCAAACCTGCTGCTGATACAACACAAATCTCTGATCGTGAGACAAAGTGCATATGGGTTTAGTTTTTAATCCACATTTGGATTTTGTAGAAGTTTCTTTCCTCTATGAGAAAGACATTGTTCCTCAGATAAAGTTTCGGCCTTTACAGTGTTCCTTTTCATAGTGCTTTTGAGCCGGACACCTATTGCTAATGAAAAGAACAACAAAGTAATTGATCTAATATTGTATTTGCTCATTTGCTGTTTTTAATGTTCAAATAAAAGCGGGTCTTTTTATTGTCTTTAGCATAAGAACGCTGCTGCCTGAGTCCTCACCAAGACCAAGAAAGTGGATCACATCACTCCTGTTCTCAGATCTTGTGAAGTCAAGAATTGACTTTAAGGTACTGCTGTTTATAAAGCACTAAATGGCTTAAGGCCAAAATACATATCTGATCTGCTGCTACATTACGAACCATCTAGATCTCTCGGGTGGTCTGGGATCAGGTCTGCTTTCTGTCCCCAAAGTCAGAACTAAGCATGGAAAAGCAGCTTTTAGTTTTTATGCACCACATATCTGAACAAACTCCCAGAAACTGAACAGAAACTGCGGGTCTGCTGCGACTCTCAGTTCTTTTAAATCACAGCTCAAGACTTTTCTGTTTGCCTTTGATTAAACCACGTTAATAGTTTACACTGCACTCTGGCTTTTATTCTCTTATCTGTCGTATTTCCTTTATAGCTTTTTGTTTATTTTATTTCCAAATGTAACTTTAATTGTTTTTTTTTATGTATTTTTGCTTGTCTTGCTTTTATATTCTGTTTTAATGCCTTTTATGAACTATGTAAAGCACTTTGAATTGCCAAATAAACTTGCCTTACCTTACATTTCTTGTCCATTACTCATCTTGTATCTCAGTCAGCCATGTGAACTGATAACCTGAACTCAACTTGTTGGCTCTTTTTAACATGAACTATGTTCAAGCTACCCGCTACTATCTTAGCAATGTTTAGCCAAGATTCCCTGTTTAATATCTTCCCACTAAAGCATCATAAATCTGTTTAAATGCTTCCTCATATTGTCAGTTCATATGATTCAATATAAAACCTTGATAATTCTAGTTTTTGGTCAGTGAAACCTGTCTTTTTGAGGTGTTGGCAGCCGGTCCATACATAAACACCAGTTGTGTGGTTGGACTCTGATGCACAAAATTACATTTTCATGTGACAAATTATGAACTTGAGGATGCAGTTAAGATTTGAACCCACAGCCTCTGTTACAGTTGAGCGATCAAAACTTCCTCAAAGAGAGAATAATTTAGATATGGAGTCTAAGATCTTTTTCACCAAAGTCTATAAATATAAGTATGGGAAGTCCAGAGTTGGTAAACTTGGTAAACCACATATTGCAGCTGTGGAGAATATAGTTAGGGGGCTAGATTTCTTAATAAAATGATATGTGGCAATTTAGAGGTGAGAGGGAGGGATGGGGTTTGGGGGGGTTGAGTCACCTTTGATCTAAATATCCCATTTACTTCTAGGCAAACAATTGATTCAAAGACAGCTGGACCCAGTTGCCTTTGAATCAGTTGTTTACCTAGAAATAACTATGACCTGGATGAATAAGAATGTTCACGGACTTATCCCATTTACTGTACAAGTGTTGAAGAGGATGTGGAATATTTTTCTTTATGTTGATAACCATGTGATTTCAATGAAACATTGAAAGGTCTGACTCATCACAGTTAATCACAATCAAAATAGAAAGCTTTTGTTTCATGGGAATTTATTTTCAATAAATCTCTTCAAGTTGAGGCAGGAGATATACCACTGTGACTCTGCAGAAAGCAGATAATGGCTGACTTCTTTAAAAATCATCCAACTATATAAATGAACCATAAATAGAGTTTCAGAGGTTTGCTGGGTGAGAGGAAAAGAGGTTGCAAAACAAATGAAAGTCCATGAACTGTGACCAGCAAGACCAAGCTGGGTGTTGCAAAATGCTTGTCTAGACATGGAATTGTTGAACATCAGCAGATAATGATCCATCTTCAGAAGCATCAGGGGCAGCTGTGGTGATTCAGTTGCCATATTATGATGAGTAAGAGAGCATCAGATTGTTTGAGCATTAATGTACCACAAAGGAAGCAGTCAAGAGACTTCGACTTTCAAAATCACACCTCACTGACACACAGCTGAAGCTCTGTACTGCATCATTACTTATAAGAGGACCAGCATATTCAATTTTCCAGTCGATTCTTAGTTGAACATTTTGTGAGAGACCATGAATGTCAGAGAGACAGAGGCCCTGTAGATGAAATCATTATGAAAAGGCTTAACTTACAACATATATCCATATATTGAACATTGTACATCTTCCTTCACAAATAAGCATTTTCTCTCACAGATACATATACAGAGACCCTCCTCACCTACAATACAAACAGCCCTGTCTATACACCAGACTTTCCTTCAGCTCAAACAAAAAGCTCAACAAAAGACTTTTGGTTTTGTTTTCACACTGTTAATACACAGGATTAACAGTCAGACAATACATCCGAAATATCCAGTGTTTCCACAGAACGCATTCCACAGAGCAAGAACAGATGACACATTCAGTAAAAAAATGTTCATTGGTCTCAAGTGAATGCAAAGTAACCACTGCCGTTTCTTCCGTCATGATGCATTCCCTTAAGTTCTCTGACTGGACAGCTTCAACTGGAATCAGCTGGTTGTGCTAGTCAAGAGAGAACTAGTAGATATTTGAAATCAGAGGGGAAAAGCACTTTGTGGAGGGAAATAATTAGGTAGTGGCAACAGTATTCGGATAGCACAGCTAAAACAAAGACACTTATATGAATAAAGTATGAGTAGAAAGAAGTAGTGAAAGTAAAAGAAAATAAAAGAAAGGAATTTTAAACATTTGAAGAACTGGTCATAGCAATCTGAACAGCACCCTATTCATCACTGGAAAACACCTAACCTCCTAATCTAATCAGTCTAAACTTTAGACTGATTGGATTAGGAGGTTAAGTGGGCCATTTGACTCCACTATCTCCCTTCCTTTAGACTCTAAAGGAAGGGAGATAGTGGAGTGTGAGTCATGAATTCATGTGAGAAATATGAGGAGGGCAGAGGCAGAATGACAACAGATGTACAAAGGCTGGGGAGAGTGGAAGTGAAGACAAAGGATTGAATTGAATGTGTGGACACGGTGAAGAGTAGGAGGTCGGGGTGTGCCCGAATACAAATGTTATTCGGCAAAGCACAAATAGTGGGGTTTTTGTTTCATACAAATATTTTTTAAATGATTTGTTTTCGGGAAGAAGAAACACCTTTTGAATCCTTCTCCTTTTCCAAAGGATCCTACCACTCCCACCGCCAATCCTACCACTAGTCCCATTCTCTGAATTCTAAATAAACATTGCAAAAACTATAGATCTTCTCTGATTGATTTCAAGCTTTGTAAACTCAGAAGAACTGCAGGAGAGTGTTACAGATATTCTGTTTGGAAAAGAAAGTAAAGCACTAACTAAAAATAAGTTATTGGAACTTTGGCAGAAAAAATGACTGCAGGTGAAGAAGAGAGGAGGTAGCACTATCTATTCAATTCAATTTTATTTATATAGCGCCGAATCACAACACAAAGTCATCTCAGGGCACTTTTACATGGAGCAGGTCTAGACCATGCTCTTTAATTTACAGAAAGAGAAACCCAACAGTTCCCCCCATGAGCAAGCACTTGGTGACAGCGGTAAGGAAAAACTCCCCTTTAACGGGAAGAAACCCAAGGCAAACCCAGGTTCTGCGTGGGTGGCCATTTGTCTTGACCGGTTGGGTTGAGAGAGAGAGAGAGAGAGAGAAGAGGGTGGGGGTGGGGGGGTTGTACACACACACTTGCTGTGGATTAGAAAGCACAAAGAACTCCGGGGAAGAAGTAAAGTTAGTAACATGCATTAATAGTAATAAAATACATAGAGATGCAGGAGAGAGGAGCTCAGTGCATCATGGGAAGTCCCCCGGCAGTCTAGGCCTATAGCAGCATTACTAAGGGCTGACGCAAGGCGAGCCTGGTCAGACCTAACTATAAGCTTTATTGAAAAGGAAAGTTTTAAACCTACTCTTAAACATAGAGAGGGTGTCTGCCTCTCGAACTGAATCTGGGAGATGGTTCCACAAGAGAGGAGCCTGATAGCTGAAGGCTCGGCCTCCCATTCTCCTTTTAAATACTGTAGGAACCACCAGTAAACCCGCATACTGTGAGCGCAGTGCTCTAGTGGGATAATATGGTACTATGAGTTCTTTAAGATATGATGGTGCCTGACCATTAAGAGCTTTGTAAGTGTGGAGAAGGATTTTAAATTCTATTCTTGATTTTACTGGAAGCCAATGCAGTGAAGCTAAGATGGGGGAAATATGATCTCTTTTTCTAGTTTTAGTCAGAACACGAGCAGCTGTTTCTGGACCAGCTGCAGAGTCTTTATAGACTTGTTAGGTCAGCCTAATAATAATGAGTTGCAGTAGTCTAGCCAAGAAGTAACAAATGTGTGGACTATTTTTTCTGCATCTTGTTGAGAAAGGATGGGTCTGATTTTAGCGATATTGCGTAAGTGAAAAAAGGCTGTCCTTGAAATTTGTTTTATATGGGCATTATAGGACATATCCTGATCAAAGATAACTCCCAGATTCCTTATGGTGGTGCTGGAGGCCAGGGTAATACCATCTAGGTTAGCTAAATCATTAGATAATGTGTTTCTAAGGTGTTTAGAATCCAACACAATAGCTTCAGTTTTATCTGAGTTTAGCAGCAGAAAATTGCAGGTAATCCAGGTCTTTATTTCCTTAAGGCATGCTTGGAGTCTAGTTAACTGATTGGAAAATATATATCTGGTAAATATATTTGGGTATCATCTGCAGATAAATATTGCTCATTTCTGTGACCAATGAATCTAAATTTCATCTCATGGTCTTCTCATGAACACAAATAATCTTGCTTTTAATTTGACATGCCTACATTATTAATTTCTAGTTGACATTGTGGGTGTGGTTTTTTGCTCTGTGTTGTTATATGTTTTGATTTTAAGGCTCTGCAGATGAAAATCAAATGGTAACATTTATGTTTAACACTGTACAAGGTCCCAAGAAATACAACAGAAAATGCAAAGATGTGATCACACTGGTTTAAACAAGCACTATTTCTATCAGGGAAAGTACATTGTAATATTACTGTAGAAGGGAAATTCAGAGAGGGGTAGCAGAATTCTTATCAAACCCTGCATTATTTAACAAAATATAATCAAGGGTTTATTGGGTTCTTTTTTTGTTTGTTTGTTTTGTTTTTGGTTTTGTTTTTTGAATAGGCTATTGTAACCATCCCTTTTCACATACGGTAGGTGGCGCTATGCACCTATAAGTTGGTATTGAAATCCGCCAATAAATGCGAAGAAGAAGAAGAAGACATGATCACGTGATTTCTGAAGCAACGTTCCGTCAAGGAAAAAAAAAAAAAACAAAACACACGGGCTAGCATGAAACCGAAAGGCTCGTCCACCACCGAAATTATTATGTATAGCATACAAATTAGTCGATGAATTAGCGGGACACTAATGTTAGCTATCTGACAAGCTTTTTAGCACCATGAATTTAAGAGGACTCTTTCAGGACTTCAATCCAAGGTAACATTAACAACGATTTACTACTTTAGCTAACTATGTAGCATTAGCTGGTTAGCATAGTTAAGACTGGGTAGTTTGTTACGCTGCCGTACGAAAAACACACAGAAATGTTGTGTGTTAAGTGTGAATGGATATGCGTTTTTTTCTTGGTCGCTTAGCAGACAGCGTCAACTTGTAAATAAATCTTAAATGAGTGGCTAATGTGAAGAGAAGGTAACTTATGGCTAAACAAGGCCTGGCTAACATGCCAGCTAACATAACGTTAATAGATATCCCTTCGGCATTTCTGCGTTAACTGTAAGATAACGGCTTTATTTGTCTAATTTATCACGCATGTTTTCTCTCACTATACTTCACCTGAGAAGATGAGTCAATGTCTTTTTTTTTTTTTTTTATTGGCACATAAAAGTGTAGTGTTTAGCTGTACTTAACAGCAACGTCAGATAGAGTAAAGCTATCAATTAAACACCTCCCAAATATTCATAACACATAAAGGACTAGTTCACAGTTTTTCAGGTCTGTCATAAAACAACAATCAGGTGTCCAAATGAGCACTGAAACAGGTTTTTCCAAAACAATTCCTCCTGTTCTTGATGACCATTAGAAGATCCTTTCATAATGCATTTACAGAATGTGCTAAAAGTTTATCTGAAGCTTCCTCAAATGAGTCAAATCAAGTAGATATCTCTCAACATTTCTATTGCCAGAGTTCCTCTTTTTGTTACCATACTTCCACCTGCAGCTCAACAGGGAAACACAAAGAGGAGATTTGATTCTCTAAAGACAATAAAAGTGGCAGATATCTACTTGACATGATTAACTCAGACCGCTGAAGCCTCATAGAAGCTAAAGAGGAGCGATTACAGCGAGGAAAAGCTCTTTTACTGTTCATAAGGACACCTACATGTTGTTTTAAGACACACTCGGGACAATTGTGAACTTGTCCTTTAAACATGGCAGTAAAATAGAGATAGAAAGCACAAAATACAACATTTATGGATCATAACAATGGCGGGTTAAGCCGCAGTGACTAGTCGATGGGCAGAAAACTATTTTTTATAATCGTTGACATAATCTATAAGCAAGAAAGTCACATAATTGATGCTTCCAGGTTCTCAAATATCAGGATTAGCTGCATCTCTGGGTTTTATGTTTTAATAGACTGAATATTTTGGGGGTTTTTGACTGTTGGTCAGATGAAACAAGACATTTCAAGACATCATGAGGGACATTTTTTTCCCCAATTTTCAGGTGCTTTATGGATTAATTAGTAATCGATTTAATCATGATAATTGGCAGATTAATCAACAACTGGAGTAATTGTTAGTTGCAGCGCTAGTTCAGGTGAATTATAATCTAACAATGTAGTAATGTTTTAGCTCCAGTACATGAAGTCCAGTAAAAGAAGTTCAACTAGTCAAGTGAAATAAGCGTCGGTTGTAATCACAGCTGTGTGTTGCTAAGTTAGCAGGATGTGCGTCACTAGTTGACCGTCACATTATCGCTATGTTACAAATGTTAAGATTAAGTTTCCAGCCTTTTGTATCGTCCATATATATACAGTTCATTCAAACTCATAATAAACATCAGCACAGCTTTCCGTCTCCATCATCCCGACCTTTTAACGGAGTCCATTTATCATCAGTTGTTCCTGTTTGATCTTTCTGCTCCTTAAGTTGCGTGCCGTTTCACTGATGCACGTTAGAGCCGCAGCTGTTTTGATAAACCCGTTTTTAGTCATTTTTGAATAAAAAAGATACTAAAATTCTCTCGTTCCAGCTTCTTATATGTGACTTATTTCTGTTTTCTTCGGTCTTCTATGATAATAAACTGTAATATCTTTGATTTGTGGATGAAACTAAGCATTTGAAGTTGCATTATTGGCTTTGGGAAACATTTTTCACCATTTTCTGACATTTTTTAGACCAAACAGCTGAAAATCTTTATCAAAATAATCCTTATTAACAGCCCTCGTGCACACTCTCCACACATCCCAGCGTCTACTAAAGAAATCTCTATTGATTTGATAAGTTTCCATTGATTAGGATTAGATTAGATGGACTTTGTTTCCGTTGGTTTGAACCTTGTTTCTCTCTCTGGTCTGGTGTTGCAGTAAGTTCCTGATCTACTCGTGCCTGCTGCTGTTCTCTGTGTTGTTGTCCTTGAGGCTGGATGGAGTCATCCAGTGGAGCTACTGGGCCGTGTTCACCCCGATATGGCTCTGGAAACTGTTGGTCATCATCGGGGCCTCCGTGGGAACCGGAGTCTGGGCTCACAACCCCCAGTACAGGTAGAGACTCGCTCCTACACACAATAATACAATACAGCAGCACATGAAACTGTCGACTTACTCATAAATGGACTGAACACCCACTCGCTATGTTCGTTATTACAACACCAGAACAAACCCACATGCTAACAGATCTACACTACAAGTTTCTCCTGCTGTGATTGATCTCATTTAAAGCTGCAAATTCTCACAAATTGTAGATTAATTTGATGATTTATTTCAGATTTTCAGTGACGATGAGGAGATCAGATATCACAATAACTCTGACAAAAGCCTTAATATCGATATCAGAGCTGCAACAATTATTCAATTTGAAATAGTGACGATTTTCATAATAGTTTAATAGTTTTGCCCTTTTTTTTAAGCAGGAACACCAAATATGTGCCGTTTCCAGCTTTTTAAATAGCTTTTTTATAACTACACACTGAATATCTTTTAGTTTTTGACTGTTAATCAGACGACTTAAGACTTTTGAAGACGTCAGCTTGGACTGTGAATAATTATAACAAACATTTCTCACTATTATCTGACGTTTAATAGATTAAACGACTGATCGTGCAGCCCTCTCATCAGTTTAAGTAGCTCTACATTAACTAGATGATTCTATCAAATATCAGCATGCAAGTCCTTTTATCATCAACACATATGTGACTTTCTGTTGTCTTTTTGAACTTTTTATCATCTTTTATCAGCTCTGTTTTTAACGTTACTATATAAATAAAGATGTTATTACTATTAAAAACAATGTACATAAATAACTCCCGTGTTAAAAGACTTGATTTGACAGGAAAGATGAAGACGGTGGAAACATGGATGATGTGATAATTAAGCTTTGATTGATGCTTTCAGATGATATCTAATATATAATAGAATGTTTTAATTAAAAGGAAAATCTGCAGTAATGTGGATTTAACTAAAAAAAAATAAGTTTCTTGTCTCCTTAAACTATAACAAACACTCAGTTAAGCTTTATTATAATAACCAAACACCCACATGTGAGACTCATAAATGATATTTATTAAATGTCTCGGATCTCCTCGCGTCAGCATGGAGGAACTTTTCTGATGTTTTTGATCTTCGTGTCTCCTCCGTCAGGGCTGAAGGGGAGACGTGCGTGGAGTTCAAGGCCATGCTGATCGCGGTGGGGCTCCACGTCCTGCTGCTGATGTTCGAGGTGTTGGTGTGCGACCGCGTGGCGAGAGGAAACTACTTCTGGCTCCTGGTCTTCATGCCTCTCTTCTTCGTGTCGCCCGTCTCCGTAGCGGCCTGCGTCTGGGGGTTCAGACACGACCGCTCCCTCGAGGTAAGAGACGTGAGGCGGAGACACGTCGGAAATAAACGACAGACGGACGCTTGTAACGGCGGTTAAATGGATCAGGATTGTAGTTAATCGTTTGTATGAGCAGGTTCTGTAGAGAAAGATAGGACAGGGTTAAAATATTTGACTCTTTTTTACAGTATGTATGTTTTTATATCTCTAAAGTGGTTCTCTGAGCTGGCAGAGATATTAATTTGCAATAAAAAGCCACAGATTTGACAAAGGAAGCAGCAGAACGTCTGTATACAGAACAAAAATACAAAAATATCAAAGAAATGTTGCAAATGTTTGGCTTGAAATAGAATTTTCAAGCATCTTTTCTAGAGAAAAGATCATTTTTATGTTTGTTTTGTATCCTTCATCCCTTCTCCTTCTTCTCTCTCTTCTTCTTCTCCTCAGCTGGAGGTGTTGTGTTCAGTTAACATCCTCCAGTTCATCTTCATCGCTCTGAGACTGGACAGGATCATCAACTGGCCGTGGCTGGTGAGATATACAGACACAGTGGATTCAAAATTTAATTAATTGAAGCCACTATATAATAATATTGTCCTTCATCTCCTGTAATAATGTGTGTGTGTGTGTGTGTGTGTGTGTGTGTGTGTGTGTGTGTGTGTGTAGGTGGTGTGTGTCCCGCTGTGGATCCTGATGTCCTTCTTGTGCCTTGTTGTCCTTTATTACATCATCTGGTCAGTCCTCTTCCTCCGCTCCATCGATATCATCGCCGAGCAACGGCGGACTCACATCACCATGGCAATCAGCTGGATGACCATTGTGGTACCTCTCCTCACCTTCGAGGTAAGTTGTCGTTATTAACACTTCATTATTGCTCTTTTTTTTATTATTTTAAGTAGTTTAATAGTTCAATCATTGACATATTTGGACACAAACATATCATCAATCTCATCAAATTGACTTGTTTGTCAACAGTTTACAGCAGGAAATAAAGTTAATTACATGATGTATTTTAAGTTATAATTGTGTTTATCTCTCAGCAAATTAAAAAGGAAAAGTTGGACGTTAAATGTTTTGTATGTTGTATGTTTATGATGATAAAGTGTGTTACTGTTCTGCCCTCTACTGTCTGAAAACATGTACAATCCTTTCAAACATCAGAAAAAAATCTCAGCTGTTCAGTTTGTTTCTGATTCAGACTGCAAGAATATAAACTTGTAAATGTGTCACTTTTTATTGGTATCAGAAAAGATTTTTATCCTCATTTTTGCAGCTGAAATTCTCTCTGAACATTTTTGTGATTATTAAAATTAGAGCCGAACGATAAATCGGTCAGCCGATATTATTGGTCAGATATATTTCGTCAGATATGTGCCGATATTTGTTTTTATTTTTTAAAGTTATAATAGCAGCATTTTATGTTTGATCCTTTTTCTTAATTCAAGTTTAATGTGTGTACATTTTGTTTTTTAATTAATAGTTATTTATAATTATTAATTGAAGTTTACTGTTTCACTGCTCTGATGTCGTTTTATAAAGTTTATTCCATCACATCTTTGTCACAAGTGTTTGATAATCACATTTGAGGGATTGTTGCAAAAAATGTGCTTTTATTTACTTACTTATATATATTAATATAACTAATATATCTAATGTTTTTACTCCTTAATATCGGCATTGGCCCCAGAACTCTAGTATCGGTCGGGCTGTAATTAATATCTGTCATCTTAAATCAATGAACACCATCAATCACACTCACACACTTCTCACAAAAAAAAATAACGCAGCTTGCACATTTGTCCGCTGATTAAAGTCTTTTTTTTTTTTTGTCTCTTCAGATCCTTCTGGTGCACAAGCTGGACGGCCACAACAGTCTGAGCTACGTGTGCGTGTTCGTGCCTCTCTGGCTGTCGCTGCTCACACTCATGGCCACCACCTTCGGCCAGAAGGGAGGAAACCACTGTGAGTATTTAAAGCCAGTAATGTGCTGGATATCTCCACCGGGGCTTTACGGCTGTGATTCTTCTTAATATAGCTTCTGTTAAACCTGATAATTTACAATATTTATCAACACATTTGTATCTTTTGCATTAATTCTTTGACTCTGAATATATGTGTTTGTCTTTTATACTCATTCTTCTGTCATGTAGAAAGCTTGTTTCTGCTTTGTCAGTTTTAGAGCAGCAACTAACCTTTATTTGTTTACTGCAGATTAATCAGCTGATTATCTTCTTCATTAATAAACAGTTTGGTCCATAAAATTGGAAAAAAAAAAAGTGGGAAATGCCCTTTATGATCTTCCTCAGGGCAAGATGACATCTTCTAATTGCTTGTTGTGGCTAACCACTCGTCCAGAACTCATATTTAGTATCAGTTTACTGTCATAGAAGAAGAAACAATCAGTCATTTTTGCTACTAAAGCGACATAAATTTAATTGGATTTAATTTCATAGCTTTTTTTGATTGATTCGTTATTTTGAATCATTATTTAAAGCTTCTTAATGTGAATATTTTCTTTTTTTTTTTTTGTCTTCTATGACAGTAAACTCTCTATTCTAAAGCAGCAACTAACCTTTATATGTTCACTGTTGATTAAATCAGCTCATTATCTTCTTAATTAACAAAGTTTGGTTGATTAAAATAAAAAAAGTAGGGAGAAATTCCCTTTATGATCTTCTGATTGCTTGCATATATATCCATTTTACTCTCATAGAAAAGGAGAAATAATTTGTCATTTTTGCTACGAAAATGAGAAATTTAATCGGATTTAAAAGGAATTTAATTTCCCAACTATTTTGATGTATTAAATGATTTTGAGTCATTTTTTTTAAAGCTTTTTAAATGTGAATATTTTCTGGTTTTAGTCTTTTATGACAGTAAACTGAAATATTTTTGGGTTGTGGACAAAACGAGATATTTGAAGATGTCAGCTTTGGCTTTGAGAAACATTTTTGTTCAATATTTTTCACCATTTTCTGACATTTTACAAACCAAACAACTAATCTATGAATCTAGAAATCAATCAATAATGAAAATAATCGTCTGCAAGCTCGGTTTTTGTCCACATGTGAAAAGGTTATCGTTGCTGCACTGTTTAAGCCCCGCCCTCTCCTGATCTTCCCTCAGGGTGGTTCGGCATCCGTAAGGACTTCTGCCACTTCCTGCTGGAGCTCCTCCCCTTCCTGCGAGAGTACGGCAACGTGTCCTACGACCTCCAACGCAGCGACGACCCCGAAGCGGCCGAGGACCTCCCCGTCCCCGAACCTCCTCCCAAGATCGCCCCCACCATGTTCCATAAGAAGACCGGCGTGGTGATCACACAGAGCCCCGGGAAATACTTCGTCCCGCCGCCTAAACTCTGCATCGACATGCCCGACTAACGGCACGTCACGGCGCCGGAGAGGGAAGGGGCTGCTGTGTTGATGCGTTGGAAGTCGTGAAGCCAAAACAGCAGAGGACCTGCTGTCCTGAAGCATCTGGTCCCCATCACCTTAACTCTGCATCAGCATGTCTGTCCAGGGTGACTAATTAGAGCCAATACGGACGGATGACGGATAAATCCTGGATCCAGAATCCTCACATTGGTTTTTGCAGTAAAAACAAAAAAAAAAAAAACAAAAAAAAGAGAGACTCCCCCCTGCCTGACTGCTTTGTTTTTCACCTGCAGGTGAAGTGTCACTGTGTTGCTTTACTCCCAAAAGTTTCATCCATTCTGAAGATGGACATTTTTTTGGGGTGGAGGGAGGGGAAGGGGTTGGTGGTTGGGGGAAAAAACAAAACAAACTGACCACGTCTCATAAACATTTGGGTCAAATATAACTGACGAGACACACACACACACTCATAAAGAAGAGCTGGATCTGCGTGGACTTGCTGACTCTGTAAAAAAGAAAAGAAAAAACAGCAGTGGATCTTCTCTGCTTTAGGTTCAAAGAGGCGTTCCTCAAAAAAAAAAGACGACGCTTGCCTTGCTCTGTGACGGGGACCATTGGAGAGATTTCTCTAAGCCTGAGTTTGGGGATCAGCGTGTACTTCCTGTTGAACGTGCAGGTGGAGGAAACGAGAGCGTGAGGGGGGGATTAAAAGGAAAAGAATTTTTTCCTAGTCTTTGTACAACACTCAGAAGCCCAAATGTACTTTTCACTGAGCGTAACTGGTCTCTGTAATCCTTCCTCCTCCATGTTGGATCTCTTATACTGAAGGAGGAATCTCTTCAAAAAAGGCCCGGAGGAACGATTACAGCGACCGATAACTGCTGTCATGTACATTTGGCATAGGAGTATTGTTTTTAAAAAAAAAAAAAACACTTGAAAAAATCTTCACCTGTCCTTTAAAGAGAGAAAAAAAACAGAATAATGGAAATGGCACTTTGTTAATCTGTTCCAAGAGAAGTCCTGTCTGGGTTTTTTTGTATATTTTTTTTATTATTATTATTGTAAATAACAGAAGTTTGCAAATTAGGGACCAGAGCGGAGATGGCAGGGTTTTGAACGTAAGAGGCAAACCTGGAATTTCAAAACAAAACAAAAGAAAGAAAGAAAAGAAAGTATTTGCAATCATCCTCTCCTGTTTTAAAGGTTACGGTTTGTGCAAAAGTTTGATTGAACAAGTTGGTAAAAACAGAAAATTCTTAATTGGCTTTTTTTCTTTTTTTAATTTTATTTCTTAGATTATCTAAAACTTTCTTCCAGACATAATCTCACAGTATGCAGCAAATACTGTACCTCACTGTAGCTCCCATGTGGGACTCAAAGCTCATACGTGTAGAATTTTTAATGTGATTTAGCAGCTTTCACTTTATTCTGATGGGTTTTTTTTTTTTGTTTTGGTCGTAGAAAAAAAATTTGAAAAAAGACAATTTCTGTGAAAATTGATGTCTCTTATTTTAAAGGGAGGAGCGTTGTTTGGCCATCGGTTTTGCTGTGTCTTATTTTCATACTCCAACTGTAGTCGTCAAAGCCAGACATTTTTAAAAAAAACAAAATAAACAAACAAAAAAAAACTCCGACACATATCGGCTTTGACTAGTTGAGAAGATGAAAAGTTGCAAATACATTTTTTTTTTTTTTTTTTTAAATTTAGATCTGGTGAGTAGAGAGTGTAACTCCTGATATTCCCCCGTGTATGTGTGCACATCGCCAGATTTCCTTAATGTATCAAGTTTAAAATCAGAAAAGCAAAAACATTCATACTCCCCACTAGTCTCTTATTTTACTTTGAAAAACTGATCGCTGGGTCGTCCAGCATCCTGTGTGTAACTTTATTTTCTACATATTGTCTTTTTTTTTTTTTTTTCCTTTCATTAAATTGGTTTGATTTACTAATTTTTCTCCCTTAATGCTGCAACTTGGGTTTCTTCTGGTGACATCGCTTTTTAAAAATATATTTATTTTAGAATTATATTATAAAAAAGAAAGAAAGAAAAAATCCACTCTCAAATTGTTCTGCTTGATTTCATTATATCTCATAATTTCTTCTTGTACGACCATGAACATTGTTATTTGAAATGTGGCTAAATTACATGGATTGTATGGAAACTGACACTTAAAAAAATCTGACGAGCATTTGTTGGATTAAACTCAAGAAATAACTGACGTGATGTCACGTAACATCTGTGTTTGACCAGTTGATCCGCTGTTATAAGAAAAAATACTCACGAATTTCCCCCCAACGCAGGGTTACACGTCTCATTTCGGTTTCTGCAAAGTGAGCACAGGTGAAGAAATGCGTCATACGAGGTTTGTTCAACACTGAAAATACTCTTAAAACATGAAAACAGCTGAAGAAGCTAAATGTTTTAGTTAAAAATCACTGCATAAACACATGTTTAGCTCATTAACTCTACACTTAACATGTATTTGAAAATAGTCAACACGATATTAAGTTTTATACTTTTAGATGCATTTTTTTTACTGTTCCAGGCAGCCATTTGTTTCTATTCATCGCTAATATGATATGAAAATAATTAGTCTTGAAACTGGCTTGAGTTGATCACAATAAACTAAGAATAAAAATAAATTAATTAATTAAGTCTGTGATAATAATGTCATTCTGTCAGTGTTAATATGGTGTTGATGTAGTTTAAAGTAGTAAAGATTGTCACGTGAAATAATGCAGACATGATGCTCAACCATAGACTGTATAAAGATAGTGCTCAACGTGATCGATCAAACAACTTAAAGAGTTTCAAGAGTTTATTTATGGATAATCATAAACAAAGGGATGCCTGGAACGACAGAAAGTCTTCACATTTCTTAAAAAAAATAGCTTTGATGCTAAATATTCATGATTAGTAGATTATCAACACAGGCGTCACATGGATAAGTGTTGTAAAGTTACTCGGTTCTATTTATAGATTTATTTAGTGTCAGCCTGGACATAAACTTCAGCTGTGTGTATAAAATATGAGGCGGTTCACTAAAGCAGTCCAGATCCTGAGGGGTTTGATGATGATGATATTCCGAGAGAAAGCCTGCACATTTACTTGGTCGGCAGAAAGGAGCTTCATTATAAGATTAGTTGAAATGAGTCTGTAGTACCATCTAGTGGCAGCTGAAGGGAACTGCAACATCTGGAAATTCCCATAATTGTAGCAAAGTCTATTTTGGGATTTTTAAGGAACTATAAGGGTATCCCATAGGACAACAGACAAAAGACTCGAGGTTGCATGTCATAAAAGGGTTTAGTTTATCTACTAGTGATGAACAGTTGAAGCCTTATGAAGCTTTTATCTCCTTATATTTAATTGCTGTATAAACTGAAAAACAGCTGGTAAGATTTGGCCCTGACAATCAGGGAAGACACAAGTTGACATGAATTCAAAGGTTTGCTTTGATAGTCTTTGGCGTTGATTCAGTCGATTAAATGGATATAAAAGTAATGGAGTCCTATAAATAGCATCCAGTTGTAGATTCCCCCTCTGGGGAGCCATAGATGGGGCCTTGACACTGGTGGTGGTGGGGGTTGTGGAGGGGTGAAGCAGAGAGAGAGACACGCACAAGGTGGTTTAAATATTCTTCGGCTAAGATGATCATTGCAGGATTTAAAATATGCAGAGCCAAGTGAAATAATTGGATAACAGTTCAGAGTTCAGTATGATGACAGAATAGGCTGACAGTTTTTTTCCTGCTTGAACTTCTGCCAAAATCTTCATTAGGCTTCACTAGATGTTTATAATGTTTATAAATGCGATGCTGTGGCTGACATTTGCCATTTCATTTTTTTAAAAAGGTCAAACAAATAAACTGTGGAGTCTGAAGCTCCTTCAAACTTAGAGAATGCTAAACCGAGTGCAGAGTGGGTGGTGGACTATGTGGTCCTGGTGGTCTGGGTGAATGATGGAGGTAATATTGATCACATAATATTTGAACCCCTATTGAAAAACTCTTGTCCTTTCATGGAAAGAGTCAGTAAAAGTAAAATGTTGCACCTTTAAAGACCAGTAGCTTGTGTGGTTGTTATGCAGTGGTTAAAAACATGCTAACTGCTTACCTCAGCTTCCTGTTTGATGTACACCACAGATTGATGCTTCTCATAGATTGCACTTCACAGGCTCTATTCCTTTTGTTGAATGATCTTGCAAAAAAGTGGATTCAGCTCCAAATTGTCTTAAACAACCACATTAACCAAAGTTTTTTTGGCCTGCATAGAAAGTGCAGCACCTTGATCCCAGCTGCAGCAACCGAGGCTAATTAAATCAAGTCTTCCACCAACACCTGTGTGCCTCAGTTAGACCCAACCTTCATCAGACAGCGTGATTTCCCATAAATCCATACACAAAAGGTTTCATAACCTTTTTACACAATAGTGCTGGAGGTCTATTACACATTGAGAAAGAAAGAGTTTGAATGTGGATGGTTTAAAATACATATTTGTTGAATAATCTATCACTCCAACTTACACCTTTTTCAATGATGGTGGAGGTGTGTCTCTGGAAAGAGGTTCCCTTTAGGAAAGACCTTTTGATCTGGTCCCAGAAGGCAACATTAAAGTGTTTTGAGAGGCCGTCTAAGCCTGGAAGTTTATTATTTTGGAACTTTTCTATTAAATATATATTAGGAACCTTACACATTCTTGCCCTTTGGTTTTTGTCCTTGCACATTTACTTGGTCGGCAGAAAGGAGCTTCATTATAAGATTAGTTGAAATGAGTCTGTAGTACCATCTAGTGGCAGCTGAAGGGAACTGCAACATCTGGAAATTCCCATAATTGTAGCAAAGTCTATTTTGGGATTTTTAAGGAACTATAAGGGTATCCCATAGGACAACAGACAAAAGACTCGAGGTTGCATGTCATAAAAGGGTTTAGTTTATCTACTAGTGATGAACAGTTGAAGCCTTATGAAGCTTTTATCTCCTTATATTTAATTGCTGTATAAACTGAAAAACAGCTGGTAAGATTTGGCCCTGACAATCGGGGAAGACACAAGTTGACATGAATTCAAAGGCTTGCTTTGATAGTCTTTGGCGTTGACTCAGTCGATTAAATGGATATAAAAGTAATGGAGTCCTATAAATAGCATCCAGTTGTAGATTCCCTCTCAGGGGAGCCATAGATGGGGCCTTGACACTGGGGGGGGGGTTTGTGGAGGGGTGAAGCAGAGAGAGAGACACACACAAGGTGGTTTAAATATTCTTCAGCTGAGATGATCATTGCAGGATTTAAAATATGCAGAGCCAAGTGAAATAATTGGATAACAGTTCAGAGTTCAGTATGATGACAGAATAGGCTGACAGTTTTTTTCCTGCTTGAACTTCTGCCAAAATCTTCATTAGGCTTCACTAGTTGTTTATAATATTTATAAATGCGATGCTGTGGCTGACATTTGCCATTTCAATTTTTTTTTAAAATAGGTCAAACTAATAAACTGTGGAGTCTGAAGCTCGTTCAAACTTAGAGAATGCTAAACCAAGTGCAGAGTGGGTGGTGGACTATGTGGTCCTGGTGGTCTGGGTGAATGATGGAGGTAATATTGATCACATAATATTTGAACCCCTATTGAAAAACTTTCATGGTAAGAGTCAGTAAAAATAAAATGTTACTGATTGCACCTTTAAAGACCTGTGGTTGTTATGCAGTGGTTAAAAACATGCTAACTGCTTACCTCAGCTTCCTGTTTGATGTACACCACAGTCACAGGTTTCAGTCTTGGGGGCGAAACTGTTTGAGTCTGCAAAAGTTCAGCACTTTAGTCCAGTTACTCTCCATTTGAAGATTCAAATTTACTACAAATTTAGTCACCTTACAGGGGTTTCCTTTAGTTAAAGGAACGTCTTTCTTTGTGCCTTCAGGAGTGACTGAACCTGAACCTGAACCTCTAAAGGAGTAGGTAGATGCTTCTCATAGACTGCACTTCACAGGCTGTCTACTCCTTTTGTTGAATGATCTTGCAAAAAAGTGGATTGCTCCAAATTGTCTTAAACAACCACATTAACCAAAGTTTTTTTGGCCTGCATAGAAAGTGTAGCACCTTGATCCCAGCTGCAGCAACCGAGGCTAATTTAATCAAGTCTTCCACCAACACCTGTGCGTCTCAGTTAGACCCAACCTTCATCAGACAGCGTGATTTCCCATAAATCCATACACAAAAGGTTTCATAACCTTTTTACACAATAGTGCTGGAGGTCTATTACACATTGAGAAAGAAAGAGTTTGAATGTGGATGGTTTAAAATACATATTTGTTAAATAATCTATCACTCCATCTTACACCTTTTTCAATGATTGTGGAGGTGTGTCTCTGGAAAGAGGTTCCCTTTAGGAAAGACCTTTTGATCTGGTCCCAGAAGGCAACATTAAAGTGTTTTGAGAGGCCGTCTAAGCCTGGAGGTTTATTATTTTGCAACTTTTCTATTAAATATATATTAGGAACCTTACACATTCTTGCCCTTTGGTTTTTGTCCTTGCACAACCTTGTGTTTCTTAAACCTTTCCATACCTCCCCATCTTTCCATTTCCTGTTCATAACGACCCACTATCGACTAATACTTTCAATCTACTGTCACTGTTGGGCCACTAACATTTGCATTAAAACAACCAAATATAATTCAAAATAATAAACTTTATTAATGCGTTCGTGACTTGATACACGTTTTCTTCCTTCTTAACACATCCATGGTTTTCAGTAGACATATTTTACGGTATTAAAAATATAACAGCATCTTTATATTTACATAAACATGTAAAGAAACATACTCAAAGTAATGTTATTCAAGTAACGGAGGAACTGAAATGAATGACTAGAGGAGGTTGCATCCATCTGAGACTGAGAGGTATAAATAGTGTGCATGGTGACTGTATCCATCTATGACAAAGCTCCCTGAGTGCAGTAAAGCTGATAAACTGTTCTGCTCAGAGCGGGACCCAGATTCCTGAAAAACAAAAGACAGAAAAATAAAGTATAACTAACTGCAGTTATTCCTGGTCCTGTTATTGAGTAGCTAATACTATACCAGTGTTTCCCCTACTATTGTACAGGCTTGGTGGGCCGAGGACCCCCGCCAGGCCAAAAATATTTTTTTAAATGTCAAAAATAACGCCAAATATCTATTAATTCTTAAACCAATAGCGTTTGGGAGCCGTTGAGCAGCGCTGTCTCGAAACGAGTTAACGTGTCGTTGCCATGGAAACTGCAGGTAGCGTAACTCCTTAGCCAGTGAGTGGTTAAGCGAGAGAGAGAGAGCGTCTGAAATAACGGTTAATGCTAACGGAGCAGAGGAAACGGTTAGCAGCAGCAGTAAGTTGTCAGTCTGGCAGTAAATGTTCAGTACAGACTACAGTGCGTCAGTTAATAAACGCTGCAGCTTGTCAACACCATGAAAAGTCACGTCTGTTGTTTCCCCAACTGCTGGAAAAGTGAAGGTTAGCTCCAAAGTTAGCAACAATGGGTTAGCCGAGCCTGACGATGCTAAACTGATAAATAGAAAACGTAGAGATGTGTTGCTGCCTGCTAATCCCCCCGCCCCTCCCCCGCCAGGCCAAACCATTCAAACTAGGGGAAACACTGTATACTATCACTGGGGGAAAAAACCCCACACAAATCAAACTACACTCCACAAACCTCTTGAGCTTCCCGTATCGGATGGAGGAGAGAAGTTTCTCTTTCTCGGCTTCACTTGAACACTTTTCATAAGCTGTCAGAAGGCTGAGAGACAGAAGCAGAAAGATATAAACACATTTATATTCTGTCTCTTACAGAAGCTTGGGGCTGTGTTTTTATTGGTATTATTTGTTATTTTATTGGTGTTATCTCATGAGATTTTGTGAAATAAGTGCAGTGTCTTAAAGACCTAATTTGACATTTATACTATAGTCACATAGTCTTCGTAAACAAGGAATGTCTCAGTTCAGTAACACTTTACTTTAAATCCCCTTATTTAGCATTTATTAACACTATATAAATTTTAACAAATACTTATGACTCTATAATGTAGTTATAAGCAGATGTAAGGACATTTTAAGGGTTTATTAATGTACAGTATTTGTCTAATTATCACTTCTCCTATGAAGACATATTTTATATCAACAAATCTGTGTTTAATTGTGTTACCTTTCATTAAATGTTTACTCACCAGCCTGCATATATCGGTGCCCACAGGAGTTATAGTTGTTGACAAATTCATTAATAAACACATATTACAGGCTGTAATTACAGGTAATTTATTAATTGTTTACATACTACCTATAAATGCTAAATAGGGAGACTTAAAGTAAAGTGTTACTCTTTTTTCTTTACATATCATGATACAGCACATTTTCAGTAAATTCAATGAATAAATTTTTTATATGAAATGACCACAAGGATTATTTCTTAATACATTTTGAATTATAATAATATAATACTAATATTTGATTATTTTCTCCTTTTATTTTACAAAGTGTCTTCAAATGACGTCAGATATTGCTGTAAAGAGTATGATTTGCAACATGATTTAAACGATATAACATGAAATGCAACGATATACGTTTTTATATAGTCAAACGCTATATACTGTCATATCGCACAGCTCTAATGCCCACATAAACCTTTGCTGCTACAGCACGAGACCACTTCCTGTTGCACCAGAGCAAAGACCCGCAAGACCCACAAGTAAAAGATAAACAGGAAATTATAATAAGAGGGGAGGTGATAGGTAAGAATACGTGCTATAATGTGTGTGTGTGTGTTACCTGTGTGGGGTGCTGTATTGCTCCAGTATAGCAGCTGCTTTGTCTCCAGACAAACCGCTAATCTGCATCAACTGTCTGGCAAACACTTCTCTGACTGTCTGACACTGAAACACAGGAAACAGAGGTTCACACCTTCACAGACACACTAAATACATAGATTAAAAGGTACCACAATGTTTGCTTTTCCCATTTTCACTTTCTATTTTAAATATTGGATGTTTTCATTTGAATTCAAAATGATGATTTTAAAAAAAAAAAAAAAAGAAGAGAAAAATGGAAATACACACACCTTGTTTTTGATCGCACCGTGGTTGAACTCAGCAAAAGAGATGAGAGAGCAGGAAGGCATCCCTTTCTCCTCCTCGTCACTCCCTCCATCACCCTCCAGCTCTCTGGAGCGACAGATCAGCGTGCGGTTCTGAAATAACAGGATAGTTTCATATCTTCGAACTGTTTGGCTTTTTTTTTTTTTTTTAATATAAACACAAAGCTTTGACATCTCATTAAAGATTAAACATAAATTATATGTTTTCATCATCAGTGTTTGTCCAAATGGGGGCAAAAGCTGTGTTGGGTAAGTCTATATAATGTCCCCAAAAGTGACCTGAGACAACATGTGTGTGTGTGTGTGTGTGTGTGTGGTTCAGGTTTTCCTATGTTGTGGGGACTCGCTTCCTTTATGGGGACAAAACGCAAGTCCCCTTTACATAAATCATTAACTTTACAGTGAAGACTTGGTTTAACGTTAAGGTTAGTTAAGGGTTATATTAAGGTTAGAGTAAAGGTTTGGTTTAGGCAAGTAGTGGTTATCATTTGGGTAAGTCTACAGGAAATGAATGTAAGTCTATGTAATGTCCTCTGAAGTGATGTAAACATGACTGTGTGTGTGTGTGTGTGTGTGTGTGTGTGTGTGTGTGTGTGTGTGTGTGTTTCACCTGGTATAGTTTAGTGAGGTATCGCGTCATGATGGTGAGGTAAGCCGCAGACTCCCTCACATCCTGGACTCTCTTCACAAAGAAGCCATCAACCACCTACCACACAAACAGACATAAATGATGTGCACACACACACACAAAACACACACTTTCTACATTAGTACACACACAAAAGCCACATCTGTACTCATCACCAGTCGCTCGTGACAGTCGTGGTTTGTAATGCCAACACAAATAGCTGTGTTGAGTCAGTGCCCTCTAATAATATTGACCGATATATCATTCAGGCTCCTGTGTGGTCTAAAGTAAACTAATATTTCAGTGTGTGTGTGTGTGTGCTTGCACCTGTGTGTTGACTATGGCCTGCTGTAGCGTAGTTTCAGGTAAACTCAGGTGGGATGCAGCCGTCCCACACTCCTCCACCAGATAGACGGGCCGACGGAGACCGCACCTCTTCAGCCGAAACTGACGGAGAGAAAAAAAAAGAACATTTAACAATTTTGATTAGTTATTAATTCAACTTATTCAAGAACAAACACTCACTCTAGTCTCGTTCTTGCATTTTTCAATTTCATATCATTATAAACTAAATACATTTTGTAATTGGCTGTTTAAAAAAAAAAACAAATCAAGCAATTTAAAGACTTTATGTCAGACATGTTTTATGATTTATAGAGAAAAGTTAAAAAATATTCACATCACACCGACCTTCTGTTCCCTGAAGCGTCCGTCAATGATGCTACCACACAGGTCGTCCATCCTCTTCCTCTCGATGATGTAATCGAGGACGAGCTCCCGGCCTTCGGGTGCTCTCAGCTGACCTGGAGAGAGAGAGAGAGAGAGAGAGAGAGAGAGAGAGAGAGAGAGAGAGAGAGAGATTATAATTCATACTCACTTTCTGTGGATATTTGGGTGACATGCAGAGATGAGATCAGGTGAGTCTTGATGCTAAACACATGCTGAGTCAGTCCGAGGATGATTTTTTTTTTTAATTATAATAATAATAATCTAACGAAAGATAAAATTCAAGCTGGAATTAAAAGGTGAGAGTTGGACATATGACTTAAATAAGTGAGGAAAACAGGCAAATAGACGTCATATAAAACATGTTTGTTGACACCGTTCTTGACAGAAAGCAACAGTAGTTATAGTTTCTTCTTCTAGACGCTAAAAAAATGTCACATTTGAAATCAAATGTGTGCAGTCCTGCTTTAAAGTGTCAGTTTTATTGTAAATGTCAGTTAATAGCTAAACCTCATCCTCTCTCTCTGTGTTTAGTCGTCTTGAGTGAATATTTTGCGTTACCTGGAACAGGTGCGACTTTTTCCCGAGCCACCCACAGGAAGTCTCCCACGTTTAACTTCCTGACGTCAAAGTTCACTCCGTTTCTCTGAAGCTCTTTAACCAGCTCCTGCTTACGATGGTGGCTGCCGCTGCACAGAGTTACACATAAACAAGAACAAATAAAGACAAATAATACGACAACATCTGGATGAAGAGGCATAAATACGTCTACAAATCACAGATTAATACGTGATGACTTCAACAGTTATTGAAGTCTTCTCACCCCGTTGTCTCAATGAAGTCAACACAGAGTATAATTTCATAGGTTCCAGGTAGTAGACACGCTCCGCTCGGCTTCCTGCTCATTGCCAGTGAATTCTGGGATTTTCCTGTAAAACCCATCTGATCCACCTCAGTCCTGACGACACAGGCCGGCGTCTCTGCAGGACTGTGACGAGAAGATGAAGATATGTTTCGGTCCAGGAGGAAGAAGAGCAGGAAATACATCACTCATTTATGTTACACTCACTCTGTTCTGTCCTCTTCATCGTCGTTATCGCTACCAGTGAGGTCCACGACTCCCGGACCGCCGTCCTCTCCCTCCTCCTCCTCCTCCTCCTTGTCGTCTTCACTCCTACCTTCCTCTCGGTCGCCCTCTGGACCGTCTTTAGCCCCTTTTTCTACAGACTCCAGTCGTTCAGCCAAAGCCAGACCCTCGTCCGTCAGAGAATACCTGAGAGTTAAAGAAAACAGAAGAAGAGAGAAGACGACCTTTAATATCAAACTGTGACTCCAGGTTAGGTTTGAAGTTCTTTGGCTTGTCATATTTAACCATAACAGTCACCAAAAGTAGATTATTATGATAAGAGGAGTGCTGAGTTGGACGTAGAGGTTAAAGGTGAATGTTTCTAACGTGTAGCAGCAACAGTAGGGTGTTGTGTTTGCATTAGCGGTAACTTTATACAGCTCTGATGCAACATTAGGAAAGTAAACAATAAGGCCGATATCACCTCGCCTCAAACAGTAACTGTACAGAGAAGTCAGTTATTAACAGCATAAAAACTGGGTTTGATTTAATGAAAATCTTCATCTTTAATTATATAACTGTGCTAAATGTGTCTTGTTTTCAGTTTTTATCTACTTCAAAAAGCAGCTCAGTTAACTTGAATATAAATATCAGGTAGTTTAAAGTGTGCCTTCTTTTCCAGGTCAATCATCATCCAGCTTAATTTATTGTTATATTGATTATCATGACGCATCAGTGGGTGACACACCTGTAACCGTATCATTTATACATGTCATAAAATAAAAAGGATCATGTTGGGTCACTGACCAGCTCACGAACAAGCAGGTTGTCTGGTAATAAATCAAAAACTTAGATAAACAATTAATAATAATAATTTTAAAAAAGCGCTTCCTGTGTACCTCGCAGGATTGTGGGTCTTTATCAGCAGGTTCTTCTGGATCAGAGTGCTGACTGACGACCAGGCGGTGTACTTACTGCCGAGATCCGGCTACGAGCAGAGAAGATACGATTAACAAGACTCCATAAAGCAGTAAACGTTCAATTACCCGCTGCACGATGAGACACAGAGCAGGGGTCAGACTGATGACGGGCGATATATATATTCCACTCACTACACTGAAAGACTTATCGCAGAGACACTGCGCTTCGGTTTGCAGCTCCATCTTAAACATGTAACCTTTACTTCCTGGAATCTGGAGAGAGAGAGAGAGAGAGAGAGATGGATATAATGCAGTTGCACAATATTATTTAAATGATTTACTCAAGCCTTAAAAAACACACCCATTGGATTATTTGAAAACTAATCTGTAACTGTTGACGGTAATGACGGCATGTGATGGAGAAAGACGTTACCTGTGATTGTCTGTAAAGGGTCAGCAGGACCGCGTAACCCCCAGACCTCTTCTGGGGTACGTACTCCCTCTTCTTCTTCCTCCCTCCTCCCTTTCCTCCTCCTTCTTTGTCCTTCCCTTGATCCCCTGCAGCATTTTTCTACAAGGAAAGATGGATTACGAAAACAAATTAAATGAATGAAATAACATATCTTGTTCTTAAAAGCGTTAATATTTACTATATTTACTGTTTGATTAGTTGCCTAGAAAAGGCATTGACTGAAATAACTCAGTACCAGCTGATATCAAAACTTCTCCAGTCAAATGATAAATGCTTTTGATCATTTTTGTATCCTGATCTAGAAAAAAAAAAAAGATTATTTGTATGTTTTTCTTCTTTGAGTTCTTTGATTTAATGCAACATGTGATTGGCCGACCACTGCAGCAGCTACAGTCTGTGGTGATAATGCTTCAATGTACAGTTATTGCACAATTATTTAATAAATATTTCAATAATTTGAACGTCTTCAAAGTGTATTTGTGTGTAAAAATCATTTGGATGGGGAGGAGTGACGGTGTTTTATGCAACTGAAGACATCATGCTTCTCTACTCTGTTGATATCAGTATTGTTATGGATGTTTCCATAAAGTTAGAGGTCAAACAGAACAACGTTGTTTTGATAAACAGGAGCCTAACAGGTGAACCAAGGCCAGAATGCAAAAGAGGTCACAGAGCTATGATTTAAAACTGATGAACCAATCAGATTAATATCTCTGCTGGGGTTGAGGGCTAGTCTCGGACTTTCAGGGCTCAGCACCGGAGCAGAACACTCTGGTGTTTGCTGGTTTGGTTCTCCACATGTGCTGAGTGCTTTCAATAAACACATCAGAGTCTCGCTTTCTCCACTGAAGATGCCGACCGTCACTCAAAATATCCTCGACAAGTTATCACTTTCATTTGAACACTTTTGCATCAGGTATAAATCCAGCTTTAATCTCCTAGTTTACCTTCCTGGAGGGAGCCAGGCTGTTGTTGTCTGGTCTGCCAGGAGGAGGCGCTCCTTCAGGGAGAGCGTGAATAGAAGCGTTTGGACCTGGAGGAGACGAAATGAGAGAGAGAGAAAAAAAATGTGATTAATTTAACAGACTTTAAGACTATTTTGCAAACAAACTCATAGATTTTGCAGTTTAGTGTCCATATGTCTATTTTCTCCTTCTACATTTCTTCCAGTCTGATATCATTGCTTTCCTGTTTTGTATTTTACATAATCAATCTTTTCTATCCATATATAATCCATAATTCATCTGTATGTTATCTTGTATTGTGCAGAATCGTTTCACCTCTTAATCCATTTACTCGTTTCACTTCAGGCTCATAAAGTCGAGTGTTTTGCATAATAATTATGGGAACTATGATAAGCTATAATCCTGCAAAGTTCATCTCTATGAGACAACAAAATCCATCGTCTCTTTCTCACCTTTCTCTCTGTAGTACCGTTGCAGTTTTTCATCCAGTATTTTACAGATCCCGTCTCCAAAGTTCTGGAGGATCTTTGCCTCTTTGGCGTTTTGAAGCGGTAGTGGATATTTGTTCAAAGAGCTGATCGCCTGAGAAAAGATAAAAATGTATTTAAAACTTTATCCAGAGCTTTCCTTTTTGCACAAAATGACTGTGTGGACACATTGTGGATTTTAGCCTCCATCACTTACATTGAAAGCACATTTGACGTGGATCTTTATAAAACAGTAGGACTGATTACAGCCAGGAAAAACTGTTTCAACTACATGTGCATTTTTCTTCTTGTTCCATCCCAATTATTTGTTTGATCTTTACTCTATAAATCATAAAACATGTCCGACATGAAGTCTTAAAATTGCCAATTACCCCCAAAACCTGTTCCTGTTATCTCCTATGCCTTGTAAAGCACTTTATAATTGCTTGTTTTTATAAGTTCTATATAATTAAACCGTATTGTTATTATTGATTAAGAAGTTAGTTATATATCCACACACACGGAAGCTATAAAGTCTGATCGATAGATGATCCTCTTCACCTTCTGGTAGGTGTACTGGATCTTCAGTCCTCTCTCTTTCGCCTCGTCCCGGAGCTCAGTGAGCCACTGGAGGAACAGCGGGTTCGGACAGGAGGGCAGGGCGCGTTTCCGACCCAGCCGGACCGGCTCCGAGGCGGGCATCCCTTTGTGTCTGACGGGAGAGAAACGACACAACAACAGCAGCAGCAGCAGACCGACAGCTGCTTTTAGCAACAAGGTGTCCTGTAACTTTAAGCAGCTAATGCTAGCAGAGCAGTTAGCTTGTATGTGATTTCACTAATAAGTCAGAAGTTTTATATAAAATAACAAGCGATATTTTTGTAAAGTCTTGTGAGGTGTTTATAGGTCTGTGTGTGGACATGCGGCTCACCTTTCACTGGTGGATGTGAAGCTGCAGCTACTGGCGCCTTGTTTTTAAAGACTTCCGTGTTGACGCGTCTTCTTCTTCTTCTGTGGTTTTATCGGCGGATCGCAAACCAACTTTAAAGGTGCTTACCGCCACCGGATGTATCGGAGTATTTAGATTCAAGGCATTAGATACTAAAACAAACAAACAAACAAAAAAAGCAAAACAATTAAATAAAAAATACACCTTATTTGCTAATCCTGCCTGTATCATACAACCTAGGACTACCAACCCCCTTCTGGTTTCCCTGAAGTCCTGTCCAGAGCTCAGTAGTGATTTTAAAGGACCAGTGTGTAGGAGGCTGTAGATTGCAACCAACTCCATACTCCTCTTCCTCCTCCCCCTAACTCGTGAAAAATGTGAAACGCCCTCTCTAGTAGGGATGTGCAGAGAGTCTAGTGTTTGTATTTGTTAAGGCAGCAAAAATATTTGAATAAAGGTGGAAGCAATCATTAAAAAAGTTTTTGTTTTTATTATAATTCAAATTTTAGGATGTTAAAGTATTAAAATAAGTGTTCATCAATAAACAACAAACGCTAACTACTCAGCTAAAGCTTCCTTAACACACAGACGGCACAGCGGAGCAGAGGAGAGACACAGAGACAGCAATACAAACAACCTGCACGCTGTTATTTGACTTGTTTTTTTTTCTTCCTGAAAACAAATAAGTTCTAAAATATATCTACCAAATAATTATTCATAAAAAACACTATTTGTGCATTTGTGAATTGTCCTTTAATAAAAGCAGAAGCATTTACAACAACAACAACAACACACATACAGCTCCTTTCTATTGGACAAAACCTAAAAAAAAAAAAAAGACAAACATCCAACCTCACAGACACCCAGCCAGTGTTTGGTTTGTCCATTCTGGGTTGCTGTGGCGGTGCAACATGGTGGAAGAGGATCAACTTAAATATAAAGGGCTCATTTTAATCTAACAAAACCACAATGATTCTTATTTTCAGGTGATTATACACTCATGAAAACATACTTATAAATATTATATTCACTTTCTGCCAAGTCATTTCCACTAGATGCCACTGTATTCTAGACGTTAGACCTTTAAACTGCATTCCTGCATGGTCTCATGTATTGTTGACTGCAGTCACATGATCGCAGAAGAAGGCGGGGTAAAGAGAAAAATGAATGAATGGTCTCATGAACAGTGATACCTTGCTTGCAGTGAAATTATTCACAAAAAGATAAATACTCTCAAGTGCAGTCAGATTTATTTATAGAGCACATTTAAAAACAACAGCCAAAATTGTAAGTTACTGTTAAAATAATAGACACAGTTAACAATTTTATCATGCTTTTAATTAAAAAAAATTTTTTTTAAAGTGATTAAAAAGTGATTCTACAAAGGTGGGTCATTAGCTGAGATTTAAAAGTGGTGATAGATGGAAAGATCTGACGCTGAGGAACAAACCACAGTCTGCGAGCAGCGATGGAAAAAGCTTGGTCACCTTTTGATCTTGACAGGGAACGTGGACCAGAGAGAAGTAACTGATCAGAGGATGTGAGGGCCCAGATAGCGTACCACTTCAGGCAATGATGCGGCACTGCTGGCCTTCTTCCGGCCCAGACAAAACACAGCAAATACAGCCCAAATATCCCAAATCAAATGTGGCCCTTTTTTTTTTGGTAAAGATGTGGTGCTCTCAGATATGTGTATTCTGGATGTGGGCCAGTTCTGGTTTATCTGCTTTGCTCTTTGGTTGACATACGGTTTGCTTGTGGCACAGATCTGAGAAACAGAAGCGGACCGCCCAAGTGGCATCATTCCACGCGGTATGTGGGCCGGATGAAAGTGCTGAAAGTATCAGGTGTGGGCCGGATCTGGGCCACAACAATTCTGCTATCTTGTGGGGGGGGGGGTTTGGATGTAGAATATAGATGGAGGAGATCAGAGACTCAGAGATGTACCAGATGTGCCAAACCAGTCAGAGCTTTAAAAACAAATAGAAGAATCTTAAAATCAAATCTATATTTCACTGGTAACCAGTGGAGGGAGACCAGTACCAGTGCCAGTGAGGAGTCTCGATGCTTGCAGACTAGAAAGGGAGGACTGACTGACTCCCACATAAAGGGAGTTGCAGCAGTCAAGATGTAGAGGCGATAAAAGCGTGTAAATCAGATGTCCAGATTGCCAAAAGAAAGAAAGAAAAGGTTTTTTTTTATCTTCGCCATCGAGGTGAAGAAAAGCTGATGACTGAATTTATTTGCCTCTTAAATTTGAATGCAGGGTCAAAGATGACACCCAGATTTCTCACATGTGTGCTGAGATTTGAGGACTTTGAGAATGTAAATGAATAAATATATCAGAGAACAGACAATAATGATTAATAATGATAAATGAGATTTATATAGTGCCTTTAAAAACATCCAAGGACGCTTTACAGAAAGAGAAATTTAAATAAAAACAACTGAGGATTAACAAGATGACTGTGGCCCGAAAGCCCGGGTAAACAGGTTTTGAGGGCAGATTTAAAGTCCAGGGTGGGAGCAAACACGAGGATAAATTCTATTAATAAGCAAAATAACGTCAAAGGAATGAATTAATACTGAATTGCATTACTTACTATGTCCAGAATAACTAATAAACATATTATATATAGGCTGATTTTTAAGTGTATAGCAGGCATATATACTGTCCCTAAAATTATATCAGTAAGTCTTATTTTTATCAATAATTACACATACATTTAGTTTCCAACATGCTAACCAGTTTGGTGATTAATTCTTCAAATTAAACCCAAAGCAATCAAATATCCTGGATTCTTGCAGGTCTCAGTTCTCGGGACCATAAAGCCAAGAAAAAATGTGTTTTGATTTTATTTATATTCCACGATAGTAGCTTGATTAAGTTAGGGTCATCTGTCATAATGTTGCTATTAGCCCCTTATGGACCCACCTTTAAATACAGTAAGTCAAAAATCCATAATGCCATGCAAGTATATGAGTCAGAGGGGGGAAAAAATGGTGGGACGGGACATAAAAATGCATTTAAAGACACAACTACACAAAAACAAACTTGGAAAATAAAGTTTGTGCTAGTGAGATTTAAAAAAAAACAAAAAAAAACAATTGCCTTATGAATGCATCTCACCAATAAATGAATAAATGACAATTAAAAATCAATCAACAAACAAGCAGAAAACAATAAAAAGACTTTTCATGGAGACAAAATGAATAATAGGAAAACTTCAGCGACATTCCTTTGCGATGCGTAAGTGTTGAAATATAGTTTCAAAACTATTCTGGCAGATTAAATGTGATTTTAATGTGTGAAGGATGATGAAATGGTTTTCAGGCCTATGTGTCAGTTAAGTTGCGAGACCGTTATCTGGTTGTCACCTGAATCCGCCTCCTCGTATCCTCGGGCTGAAGGGAGTTTGCTGGAATCCTCCAACAAGACCCGACAGAGACCAGGAATCCAACCTCACCCTCCCAACCACAACCTCTCTCGTCTCTTAAACACACACACACACACACACACACACAGTCGAAGCATGGAAGAAGAAGAAGAAAAAGAAAAAAACAGCAGCATAATTAGTGCATCATAGCCATCGTTCACACAAAGTTCGGGAGGCACGTCGTTGTGGAATGAAGCTGGTTTTGAAAGGCGAAGAGAGGCGAGAGACTGTCCTTTATTGACAAGAAAACTGGAGATATGAGGTTCTCCAGGATTAATTAACAGCTAAATGCAGTAAAAAAGTCTCATATTATTGACTCCCATACTTTTCAGGGTGTCAGCAGCCTGTTATTAGTTGCACAAACTGCTGTATATACAAAGCCACATATATACAATTCAAGAATGCCGGGCGTGGGATCAATTATCCTCTGAATCACCAAAGAGAAAGTGTCAACTGAGTTAGCAAATTATCTACAGCGACAAAGTCTTCATTCTCACATAGTAGTTCTTTAAAAAATGAGTTTTAATGGCAAATTTGTCTGAAAATGTCACCATTAAAGAACTAAACTATACTTTATTAATGCAGTATAACTATTATAATAAGTCTGTTCTTGGCAATCTGTGCACATGCAGGCATGAAACTGGATTTACTGCTGCGTGCACTGACACAATGACACTGACTATACTTGTAAGTCATGTATAGGTCTGTACATAAGTATTTATTTGGGTTGTTATGGTCAGATGGTATATATATATATTTTGTGGTCTAGCGGTGCCCAATGAGGCTTGGATAATTTTAGCTTTTGGATACGTGTTGGTCCTGGACGGATTCAAGGACAGACATTGTTTGGGAGTTGAGAAAAGGAAAAGGAACAGCTGACTGATGGACTGATGGAAGTTTTAATAAAGTTTAAATGAGTTTTGAATATATTTTCACTGAGTAAGGGTAGCTTTTTTTTTGTTTATTTTCAAATTAGCATGTCAAAGGTTTATGAGTTCGCTTCACTGGTCTGAAACCACCAGCAGCACCACCATCAACCAGCTTCAAGCTCCTTAATAATGCAGGTTACATAATAATCACAATTTATACTTAAAAAAAACAACAAAGGAAATTCATTCTGATGTAATATATTACTCCCTTTAATGTTATTTTTTCATAGAAAACTCATCTTTTTGCTGTACAGAAAATCCCACACATAATATTCACATGCAATACAAAAAAGAAGGAAAATAGGTTGGTTACTATCACACGTTAATAATCTCATCCACATCGCAATCACATGTAAAAATATATATGTATATATATATATATTAGTCAAAGTCAGACGTGTCATTTAACCGTGTTATAAGCCTAAATCCATAAACACACACACATATACTTTCACCACTGTTATGTAATCAGTCTGTAAATCTATCACTTCACCTATTCATATGAGTTAATGCCTACATCCATCCTTCATCCATCCACCCTGAGTTTTGATGATCTTTCAGGCTTCGCTCCTCCTCTACTGCCCTGCCGATCCGGTGGTATCGTCGCTATCAGCTCCTTGAGGGGAACCTGGGGTCGATCCTCCGACTGACCCTCCCTCTCTTCCTCCTCCTCCTGCTCCTCCTCCTCCTCCTCCTGCTCTCCTCGCGGCCTTCCCCTTCAACAGGGCGCTGTCGGGGTGGAGCGACTGGAGGTGGAGCAGCAGCTCGTCCTGAGTCCCCACCGTGTGGCCGCACTCCTCGCAGACGTACAGCTTGTTGCGTCGCTCTTTGTAGGCGTACTTCAGGGTGACGCTGTGGATCTTCTTCATGTGGGACTCAAGGGAGCAGCGCTGGGTGAACGCCTTGTCGCACAGGCTGCACTTGTAGGGACGGACGCCTGCGTGAAAATTAAAAAAAAAAAAAAAAAAGGTCATAAACTCACTTTCACGTGTTACCTCTATGTTTGTATATGTGTGTGAATATGAGTGTGTATCTACCTGTATGTGTGCGTACGTGTCTCTTGAGGTCAAAGGTGTCGTTGAAGCCTTTGCCGCAGAAGCTGCAGAGGTGTCTCTTGGTCTCGTTGTGACACTTGATGTGTCTGTTTAACATCCGCTGGTACTGGAACGTCTTCTGACAAACCTGAACGCAACAACAATACAGTCAGTCACTTGAAAAAAAACACATCTTAGGGTTTTTTTTCGCACAGTTAAAACATTAAAAGGTGCTCTGCGGAGTTTTCTTGTAAACAAACATTAATTGTTTCTCATCAAAAAAAGCATTGTGTGAATCCTCAGAAGCCTGACAGAAACAATGAACACATTTTCTTCCTTGTAAAACTTGTTAAATCCTGTTTTGTTTACAGTCATGTGTGCTAGCTTGCGGTCTTCTTCTTCACTGCCTTCGCGGGCGCATTGCTACACTTCTTCGCCCGTTACTGCCAACAACTGTCAATCAGTGGAATAATGTGAAACCAGCAGCAGGAATGCTAATCGTGTTGCCTATGTGTTCATTGGTCCACAGCGCTGCTATTGGTCAAAAACTCCACATGGTACCTTTAAATGTACTGTGATGAAATGATTAGTTGATCAACAGGAAATTAATTGATAATCGAGTAATCGTTTTAATTGTTTTTAAGCTAAAATGCGAAACATTAGCTTGTTTCAGCTTCTCAAATGTGATGATTTAATTATTTTCTTTGTCATACAAATGATTATCTTTGCGTTTCGGACTGTTGGTCACAAAAACTCTTCACTATTTCTGATATTTTATAGACAAAATGATTAACTGATTAATCAAATTATTGTCAGATTAATTGATAATGAAATAACTACATCCCTACATATTAGAATAAAATATCATTTTCTGGATTTCAGTCTTATAGATTCAGTAAAAACTCATCTCGTCGGCATACCTGACATACGAACGCCCCCGTCGACCCCGTCGAAGAGCTCTGACTTTGAACCGCTGATCTGGTCACTGTGGAGACCGTGTCCAAGGGGGTAGGGGTTGTCGTCAAGGCGACTGGCATCGCAGTGGCTTGTGGGGTTAAGGAAGGCGGGGTAGGAATAGTAAGGAGAGGCAGAGGAAGAGGAAGAGGAGAAGGATCGGGGGGTAATTCGCCTGTAGTCACCTATTATAAAAAGACAGACATATAACTTTAATTTATCTGCAATTATAAAGCCAATATTTTTTTATGTTTTCATCAGGGGTTTTATTCCTAAATTGAATAATGAAAAAACACACATTTAGAAGATGATGCATACATTTTAAAACATAAAATCGCTTGTTTCCTCACCTTAATTTTGGATCGGATGTACGTGGAGCCGCCCTGCGACCTCCTCTTGATCGCTAACCTCTCCTCCGGCGGAGCCGCGGGGCTCTGGGGTCGGCCAAGCACGGTGCTGGATGGCAGCTCGGCGTGTGTTCGCATGTCGGAGAGAGAGTGCTTGGTGAGGCAGAGCGGCGGCGTATCAGCGGGGCTGGCTTCAGAATCCATCACCAAGACGGACGGAGGGAAGATGGAGACTGGAGGGAGAGAGAGGAAGAGTCAGAGTCATCTTTTGAGTCTTGTTTTTAAACTGGAGCTGAAACGATTGCTAAACTAATTGATTACTCAAATCGGTAGAAAAATAATTGACAACAATTTTAATAATACATTAATCAAGTTATTGATTTTTCAAGCAAAAAACACCAAACATTTAATCATTTTAAACCATTTACATCATTATAACTTTGGCTCTGGGAAATTAATTGACAGTTTTTCATTACTTTTTCACATTTTATACACTTAATTAATCTATTAATCAAAGAAATAATTGTTTGGTGCACTCCTAAATACACTTTATTGTAGAAAAGCACGTCCAGATTTCACCTGATTTATGTTTATGTTGCTGAATTTTGTTGTACTATTATTATGATTACGTCCATGTTTTTACATACTTTTACACACTGTGTTTTACCATTTTCTTTATATTAAAGTAGAAATAATGATTACTAAAATTAGAAGAAAGATTAAAAGAGGATATTTTGATTGCTTGATTGTTCTAATCACTAAATGAGCCTCTATGATTTCTAACTTTATCGCACTTTCATTTACTTTACTCCCATGTTGCCGTTCCACAACACTTGATTTATAAATGTAACAACAGGTTTAAAAAGACAAGAAATCTCTTTAAAGATCAACAGAAAGGGGAAACAAAGCATGAGAGACATATAAGAGAACAAGGACAGGGAGGAGAGACACGGACACCGAGGTAAAGCTTTCTTGTACTATAGAATTTCACAATAGTCAGACGGCCTGCACCGCTTCATATTTGCGCAATCTCATAATTAGCAAACATGCAGAGCTAAATATGTGTACAGCATGTATTCATGTGTGGGAGTGGGTGTGCACACATTCGGCCTATTGTTTTGTGCAACTTATTTTTGCACGCACACACATGCCCGCACACATACGCACACACAGTCACCCTCTTAACCACTACAGTTAGACTTGTCTGACCAGACTGTCTTGCAGCACCAGCTCTGTGTACCTTCCTCAAACAATCCACCTCCGCAGGGGTGAATGCCTGATTCTCTGTGTATGTGTGTGTGTGTGTGTGTGTGTACGTGGAGGGAAGTGTGTGTGTGTGTGTGTTGTGTGTGTATAAGCACACGATAACAAAACACCACTGAAAGAGGGAGACAGAGAGAGATATAGGCTCTATAGAAACCATTGAACGTACAACATAAAAGTGTGCGTGCATCTCTTTGTGTGCGTGTTCAGGCGGCCCAAAGGCAGGTGTGGTTCAGCTCAGTGAAGACAACGAATCAGTTGACTCTGCAGGGCCTCCATCAGATAAAACTCAAATGTAAATGCAAATGAAGCTCTACTGTGAGCTGCATACTAACTCACTGGTTAGAAAGGCGAGGCAGAGACTGTTCCACCTCAGACGCTTGAGGAAATACCAGGTATCCCCTAAAAGACTGAGGAATTTCTACTCCTGCACCAACGAGAGCGTCCTGAGGGGGAACATCACTGCCCAATATGGAAGCAGGACCACAAGGCCCTGCAAGGAGTGGTGCGTTCGGCTGAACATCTACCTAAAGGACATTTACACCAGGCACTGCAAGAATAAGGCTAGGGGAATCATTAAGGACTCCAACCACACAGTTAACGGTCTTTTCTCCCTGCTGCGGTCGGGAAGAAGGTACCGGATACACCAGGCTGGCACTGAGAGGCTCAGGAAGAGCTTCTACCCTCAGGCCTCTAGGATCCTAAATGAGGTCACTGCCTAAGACTGCAGCCTCCTGTTAATTGCCTGGGTATTGTTTAAAATGTTTTGATGCCCATACATTGCCTGAATTAAATACAGTTCGAAATTATACTTCACATTAGAAACTAGCTGAATAAAGAATATGTAAACAACACCATAAACCAGCCCAGGCATTCAATGCTAAGCTTCTGTACTTGACAGTGTTCGATACTGGGAGTAGTGGACACATTTTGGTCAGTGCCAAAAAAGTTTTGAGGCCCTAATTGTGACCTATTTATCCTGTTAATAATATTAATCTTTAACAGCAATCATTAGCATGTCCGGCTACCTATTGGTAGAAACCAATCTTACTTCACAGGCCAAAGAGCACATCATTAGTTTCTGAGATTAAAGTTTTAAAACCCACTGTGTGGAGGCCGGTCCTGGATGCTATCAGAAAAAGGCTAACATTAGCGGCTTTGTCCTGCTCCTTATTGGATTTGAGGAAGTTTGCACTCCAGCAGCCTCAGCCTCCTTAACCAAGATAGCGTTATGTTTGCCAAACACATTGGCCTTTTCTCTTGTAACATTCAAAGTGAAAACATACTGCTAGCGTAACCCTTACTTCTGACATGCTAGTCCAAGTGTGTCAAGCTAAGCAGCATAACAGGATTATATTAGAACAAAATAAAAGCCTGGTCTCACATTTTTCTTATCATAGACTAAACTAGCTTTCCCTAAAAATACAAGAACAACACTGCTTCTCCTTTGTTTTCACCATGGAGAGATGGGAACCGGCAAGGATTCTGACTTTTTGTGTGAAACATGGAGCTTTAGCTTTAGCCTCAGTCTTTCAGCAAGATATCATTCATGAATCCATGAAGGGCATGTTTAAGACCCCTTAACAGGATTTGTGTTTTGAAATGAGTCAGCAGGAAACATTAAAAAAATCTCCTGGAGACTGTGATTTCACAGTTACTTTATGAAGCTAACATTAGCTTACTTAGCTAGCTAGCTACAGCTGATATTCACAATGCTAGCTAGAAACGAGAAACTGCTTTTGTCACTTTTGTTTGAAATAAAAATGAGCGGTAAATCTGCCAACGTTACTATTTATTTATAACGTTGGCAGATATACCGCCATAAATGCTATGTTTATTCATTAATCAGTACTCAGATACCAGACTTCCAATGTTTACATTTACATTTAAGTATTTTGCCTACACATACAGGAGGATTGTAGCATCGTACTGTACATCTGGAGCGAATCAGGTTCAGTCAGTATCTGGTTTAAAGACAAAGACACTTCTAAATATGGACTACCAAATGGTCAAGCAGCTCTGACTTGAGCTACGGGAGGAATTTGCAAAGCCTTAAAGACTCAGCAGCCTGTTTTAAAAGTGGTATGATGGTCTATTCTTGAATAAAAGTACTCGGCACTGAGTTTGAGATAACAGCTCACAGGTACGCCTCTCGTGCCCTTTCATTATAATTCCTAAAATATTTACCTGTACAGACTCACATTTGGGCTAAAAAAAGGTTGTAGCCTTGTTTCCTACAAACATATACGGTATATTACATAAAGGAAAAGACAAGATGGGAAATCTGATCTTTTTTGTTTGTTTATTTTTCAATATAAATCGTTAAAGTGAACAGATTGTTTCAGCTCGCTGAACGGTGGACTTTGTTTCAAATATGTTTTTAAATCTTATTTAATTTAATTATCTGTGTGTGGTGATAGTTTCTGTGGTGACTGCTGCTGGCTGGACATTTAATCTCATCTTGTATTGTTTGTTCACCCCTCCTTTCCCCCTCACGAATGAATGAGGTGTGTGTGTGTGTGTGTGTTCTTGGGGGTGTGTGTGTGTGTGATAGGGGGTTCAAAATACTCCAGTTTCCACGACATGAGAGAAAGCAACGGAGTAAGACTGAGTTCTATTTTCCTGAACGCTCTTTAATATTTTCTTTCTATCAATTCAACATCGCTTAGCTATGAGAAAGAGTCAACAACTGGTAGATAACTTTATCAAACGCAGGGTGTGTGTGTGTGTGTGTGTGTGTGTGTGTGTGTGTGTGTGTGTGTGTGTGTGAATGCATGTGCGTGCATGTGTGTGTTTGTCAAAGGCGTATTGCCTGCAGCAGTTGGCTGTCTAAAGGGTCCGTTACATTTCCTCCCATCCAATAAACATTAACCTTGCAGCAGCCTTAAGACAAACAGTGTAAAACCTTGTTGTAAAAAAACATATAGAGCTCCACCATAAATATTATCTGCTTTCGCATACGCTACATGCTGCATGCGTCTCACATTCGAGCTCACTTCTTGGTGAGAGTTGGATGAAAAGATGTTACCAGTCTCATGTCTGGACAATAAATATGAGAAAACAGCCAGGAGTCAAAACAGCATGCTGTGACGACAAGTCCATGACTGTTTTTGTTTTTAACTTTGTTTTTTTAACACACACACACACACACACACACACACACACACACACACACACACACACACACACCATAAAAACAACTTGCCGGTTTTTGTATGGATTGAACAAATGAGATATAACACGTTAGTTGTTGACTTTCGGAGGTGCTGGATTTTTTAAAAACAGAGCCTTGCTAGCTGTTTCTCCCTGTTTCCAGTCTTTGTGCTAAGCTACGCTAACCAACAGGTAGCTTTAGCTTCACAGACACGAGACTTCTCATCTAATTGTCTCTAAACAAATATCTTTAGTGTATTTACCATAATGTCAAAATATTCCTTAATAACAAGAGTTCATGAATGTTAAAATGAAAATTGGCCGAAATACATTTGTCATATTTTTAAAACTCTCAAATATCAACGCCTGAAAAATCTTGTATCAGTCAGACTATCAATGTAATTTTGATAGATTAATATGGTCTATTATTAAAAAACTACCCCCTCGTCTCATCCACGCATTGCAGAGTTGTAAGGTAGAAAACAACCATTTAGTTTACATTAAGATTTTAATACGGAACTATGTTTTATCCTGTGTGTTTCACTGTTTGTTATGTTTTAAAATGCCATTTGTATTAGGATATTATTATTATTATCATAACCATAATAATCATAATGATTAATATTAATAATATGAACTGGAACTTGTTGTTCTATTTCTTTTTGACTGCATACAGTTAAAAATTATAAAAGCACAATTCCATTTTTATAAATGTGTTTTATTCATATTCTGTTTTGTTCAATCTTTTGTGGTTTTATTAATTATTTTATGTTAAAATTTCCTTCTTTCTTTTATTTTTTCCCTCACTTTAACACCCTGATTGTGCCATACATTTCGATAAGTTTTTAATATTATCTTAAAAACCTGTAATAAAAGTTAAAATGTTATTCAATTTCAGCAAAGCTCAAAATGAGGGCATTGAATACAACTGATACACGTTAATTATCAATATGCATCAATAATGAGAGGAGACCTTATCAACTTTAAAACTTTCCTATTTTTCCTTTGTCATACTTTATATTTTTATCAGGTTCTTCTTTTCGTACACTGACTGTTAAAACCTGTTTTATTTATCTTTTTTTATTCCATAATAAACCAAATCTATTGTATTTATAAGCAATGTTATGCCTTGATTTTCAGTTAACTCTCCGATGGGGATGCTGTTAATAGACCGTAAGCTAACAAGAGGCTGATTTGGAACTGATGATCCATCAGAAACAGGCCCTGGCACATGTTTCTGGATTAAGAGATAAAAATAAACACATTCATACACACACACACACACACACACACACACACACACACACACACACACACAAAACTGTCCAAACTGATGGCATCTGGCGCCCCATAAAGTATTCAACACGCCTGTTTCTGCAGGCAATTATCATACCTCTCTGTGTGTCACTCACACACACACACACACACACACACACACACACACACACACACACACACACACACGTCAGGCAGGTACATCAAGTAACGGCATATACCAGAAACTTAGAGCTAAGACCGTTGCTGGGTTTGGTGCGTAATTACGCACTGACGCTCTGTTGTTCATTATAGACAAATGTTGTTATAGCAAACTGGATCTTTTGATGAAAAGGTGCGACTTTTCTATAACTGGTTCTTGTTAATCTGGGGGATTTTTTTTCTCGGTTTCTTAAGGTTGAAAGGTAGATTAAAAGCCAGAGTTAACTGGAGTTTACAGAAACTCGTTGTAAGATAAAGTAAATTTCGCTGTTTTTGTGCGCAAAAGCCTGAAATGCATGAATGTTTAAATCAAGTCAGTTAAACTTTATTTGGTGATCTATTAGTTCTTTTTTTATATATGTGTTTAAAACCACCAGGAAATTAGCGGCGGTTCCGGTTTCAAACAACCAAAAGGATGTAAAAGTCAATGATTAAAAAAAAAAAGTTAACGGTGACGGGATGAGAAAAGAGGCAGAGAGAGAGAGAGAGAGAGGAGGGGGAAGGGTGAGAGCGAAAGAGAGAGAGAGAGAGAGCTTTTGGGTGTAGTCCGTTATTTGTTATCTGATACCGACGTGGTCTTACAATAAAAACTCCGCCGATGGCGACAATGGGGATTGTTCTCGAGAAGAGAGAGATAGAAAGAAGTTATTGGGAAAAAGGTGGACTCCCTTAATTTAGTCATTTAGATGCAAAGTCGATGACAAACACAACGCAACTGAAGCCAAACACGTCAAGCTCAAATTTGACAGTTACATGTCAGCTCTTGCTCTTTTTTTTTGCCCTCACTTGGGGCTCCTGAATGAGAAAAACGTTATTTTCCGGTAGCAACGACAACAAATTTGTCATCACACGAGAGGCCCGTTAAACCATTTAATGTCTTGCCTCATAGCTCAAGAGGGCAGGTGTGTGTTTGTGATTATTTTACGGACAAGTTTGGACACAAAAAACAAACAAACAAACAAAAAACAGCAGAAATATCAACGTAGTTTCAACCAATCATTCAAAGAAAAAAAAATCACAACCTTGTAGTGAGATTTAAATTATAAGACTTTACCAACAACCCAGAGCTGAGTGAGTCGGTTATATTATGGGCCTGTATTTAGACCACATAAGTCTATGCTGTACAAGGAAGAACACTGCAATCAGGGGTTGAAGGTCGACATGGGAAAAGCAACGGGCCCTTGTGATAGCTTGTCAGGCCACGACGCGCAGAGCTGGTATATGACACACCGAGAAAATATAAAAGTACAAGTATACCGGCTTCTGCTGTGACATAATAAGTTTGAAAGGGATGTTTGAATTGTATCCACCCTGTATATTAACTATTAAATACTACAAAATGGATCCAATTATGTTTAAAATAAGATTATGGCGAACTAAATATTTAAAAATGAGGTGAAAAGAAATATAATATGCAGCCTCGAAGGCAGAAACTACGGTGTCTCTTCACGGCCCGCTGTGTTTCCCGTTATTCGGTGGCCCCGTACTGCAGCGGCCCCGTTACAATCACCACCAGACCTCCTCCCCACCCGGCACACTGACATTCCTGTTGGCCCCCCCTCTTAACAACAAAAAAAACCCCACTTGAAATCCATGAATCTGTGCGTAAAAGCAGCCAAAGACGCGGCACCGGCTCTACGTATTTGGTTGCTTATTTTAAAACAACAAATATGGCTCATTACAGCAGCGTGGACTCACCTGGGATGTAGACGTCCCCTCGTTCATGATCAGGGAGTTCACTCCAGTTCCGCTTTCCCGGCGAAACATTCGCCTTTTTCACCAGGAAAGCCCTCGGCATGCTCAATTAGGCGAATACCCTGATCCTTTTAAGGGTTCGTTTGGTTTTGGAGAAGCAGCTTTACGCGACGTAAAGTCAACCAAAAAGTTACAAAAGCAGGAAACTCTTAAGTTGCGAGGAGGGGGGAAAAAATGGAAGGTGTCGGTCCCCTTTTTCTCCTTCCTCCTTGCTCCTTTTCTTCTCGTTTCGCAAGCTTTAATCTCTTTCTTTTCCTTCACACACACACCTTGCTCTCAGTTTGAGTTTCTATCCAGCCTCTGGAAGCAAAAAGGAAACAAAAAGTCTTATGGCGTCGGGACAGGTGAGTCCGCTCAGGTGAGCAACCCGGACAGGTAAAGAGTGGATATCTGCCACAGCGCCCTGAAATAACGGGAGTGTGTGTGTGAGTAGGTGAGAGAGCGGGCTTTAAAGGGGAAAAAAAACTGCAGATACGATATCCTGATCACACACACACACACACACACACACACACACGATAGAGGTGGGTCAAAAAGCAGCACAGGTACTCATTTAAAAGCAGGAAACAGACGCCAGCGCGCATGCGCCTCAGAAATAACGGTGACAAGCTGAAGAGAGCCTGGGTTAGGCCTCAGTATACCTGCTGAACCGGTTTCCCCCTCCTTTCTCTCGCTCTCTCTCTGTTTCAGTCTTTCCTCTCTCTATCTCCACCTCTTCTCCATTCCGCTTTAAGGCGTGGGGGAACGGTGGAAAGGGCAAAGAAGAAAATGTGGGGAACAGAGAGTGTGTGAGGCTGGGGGGGTGAAAGGCAGTTATACAATATAGACACACAGGAACACACACACACACACACACACACACGGCCTGCACACACACTTCTCCCCCTGTAGCTGCATGAAAAGGAGTGTAAAGGCGATTATTTTAACCCCATCCAGCAAATAAACACCTCCAGGAGAGAATATGATGAGGCTAACTCAGGTAGCAGGTGGCCGAAGTGGATCAAAATTGATATTTAATCCTTTTTGTTTGACCATTTTTATGCGAAAGAGGTTGAAAACGCAGTGTTTTTTAACAGAAATATGTCATTGTCAAGGTTTAGAAGTTTAATTTCAGGGTGAATAACTGAAACGAAGATGAAATGAAGTGAATATCTTTAACTCAGGGTGACATATCTAACATCCTGAACGTTATAAGCCTCTCTCTGGTTTACTACAAATGAAACTTTCAGTGATTAATAATGCGCCTGAAATCAAGTTCACTGCAGGTTTATGCAGACTGTTCAAGGAGGAAGTTTCATCATATCAGTTTATCTGATATATTGTATCATTAAAGGGTAATTTTGGCACTGATGTGGTTTTCTTCCCTTTTCTGCTGTAAATGTTCATTCACTGGAATCGATTTCCACTTGACCTTCTGTATATTTTTAGGGAAGTCTCTTTTTTTTTTTTTGTTCATTTTAGATTGTTTTAGCTTTGCACCGAAGCTCTTCTGCACCCCGTGGATACTCAGGAGTGCTACAGTACATGTTAAATATGTAAATATATTATCATAAAAGGGTCTCTGTGCAGGCCTGCGCAGGTGATACACATAATGCTGTATTTGAATAATATTGCAGGCTGGTAGCTTCTGTAATTATGATGACATACACATACACATCTAGGAAGAAATTCACTGGTGAAGACAGTGAATTAAAGCCATACAGCGAATGTAAACAATTACTTAACTTCCCAGTTATGGAGTAAAAATAAAGCACTTTTGAAGGGGTGGGGTACCTTCTTTATCTTTTGGATTGGAAAGACTGCTCTCGTCTCGGTGCAGCATTTTAATAATGCAAGAAATGTCAGAATGATGAGTGAAGCATGTGCGAATTCTGCCTCACCTCAAAGTGCACCTTGTAAGCTCTTTACTTTTAAGATAAAAGAAGTCTCAGTGAACTTTAACGTCACATTTATTGTAGGGTGAAACACAGAAGCGGCGTGTTTACATAGTGGAATTATTACTCTTAACTCTACTTTTTTCATGAGTAATAATGTAAAACGTTCAGTTGTTTTAAGACAAGCAATGAGTTCCTTTTTTCTGACTGATTAACTTTACTGGGGACACACTGGAACCCACCAATCAGGCTTAAATACTGTACTCTACTGCTTATATCAGCTATAGATTATCTGCTGATTACCATGAGACATCAAAGTGCCGCCGCCGTTAGACAGCAGCATCACGGTGGTTCATTTATCACAGCTAAAAAGACAAATATTAGCCAACAGGTATGTAAATGGCTCATTGAGAGATCATTGTTTGCCCCACCTTATCCTCCCTGCTGTGTGTTTACAACCCCCTCCCTCCCTCCCTCCCTCCCTCCCCCCCCCAGCTGCCTCTCCACTGTTCTCCTGCCTTTGTTATTACCCCGACACACACTCACACATGCACAGCATCCGCTGAACGGGCTCTTGAAAGACCCGAAACCTGAATATGATATCACACACACACATGCAAAGGAACAGAAGTAAGAGATAGAAGCAAATGCAACCAATGAATCCAAGTTCCTTAAGTCATTGAACGTCTCTCTTACACATCACTAACGGACGCCGATGTGCATTTTGATGCGTTCACCTCCTTCTTCAGTGAGAGCAGCGAGGCTTTTTACTCTTTTCTGTTCTTTATTGCTCGTGACCTTGCATCCATTTTACATTTAACCACAAAATAAACATAATGAAACACTGTATCACCCCCTGCTTTCAGTTTTACGACACCTCAGTCTCACTCTGGCTTTATGTAAATGCATTATCAGACATCTTCAATCATATGTTTGGGGCACAGGGTCATAGAAAGTACAAAACGCAGCATTTTTTTTTGGACTTTCAGCATCTCTTAAGGCGCTTTTAGACTGTTTACTGCGTGGCACATTGTGCAAAACACCTTTATTAGACTGTATGATGTCAGATTGTGTGCTGAATGAGTGTGATGAATCGTAGCACTACAATGTAAATAGAAAAAACCTGCACAAAAAGTCAGTCAAGGATCAAGGAGAACAAATGTGTTTCCTCCATAAATTTTACTCAACAAAAACCGCACCAACGTATTTGGTGTCATTCCATCTTGCGTTCTGATTGGTTTGTTTGTAGTTGCGGGTCGTGGAAACATGGTGAGATTTTGGCCTTAAATCACACAGTGTAAAGAGGCCTTTATTGGATGGAGCAGCCGTTGTGAATTTGTTAGACTGTTTAAACTATCCACTGAGTTTTATATGGTCAGATATGGTGGAGTTGACATAAGCAGGCTGTGGCTGCTTAGTTTCCTTATCATTTAGAGGCAAAGCCAAGACCACAGCCATACTAGCAGCTCTGTGAGGCTGTACTTTGGCACAATGGTGGTTTGAGATAAATGCTAACATCAGCAGGCTAACGTGCACACAGTGACAATGCTAACATGCTGATGTTTAGCAGGTGTAATGTTTACCTCATTCGCCGTCCTAGTTGAGCTCTTGGGAAGTTCATAATCCAACTTTTTGACCTGATGACCTAATGCTAGATGAAAAGGAACAGGATCACCAAAGTTCAACTATTCATCTTGAGGTGCACATGAATGTCTGAATGAAATTTCACAACAATCTGTTCAATATTTGTTGAGATATTCCACTCAAAACCATAAATGTTCCTCCAGGAAAAGAAGGTCAGGGTCAATCTATACTTGATAAGAACCAGTTTGTGTAACATGTTGTCTTGTTTGTAGTTGTTCTGAATGAAGGTGGAGTGAAAATAGAGAGGATTGGGTTGGACCTGATATCATTTAAATATGGGGATAACAGTATATATTTTCTCAGCCAGTCTCTCCTGGAAGGCAGTCACAGTTTTGCACTCAGTTGTTCGCATAAAAAGTGACAGAAGTAGTTGTGTCAAGAATAGAAAAAGAGACCTTAAGAGTAAGAGTTAGAGACCTTTCACAACTCCACACAGTTGGCCAATCAGTGGGTGTGAATATTGGATTGTTTTGGAAAGTTATCAAAAATGGCCGTACAAAGCACCTCTCTAATCCAAAGGTGTGGGGGAGAGAGGGGGTGGGGAGGTTTCCAAAGTTGTCTGACAACCAGTTTTGATGAAGAATACTGGCTACATTAGGGTCCATCCTCAGGGGATCATGAATGTCTGTACTGAATTTCATGGTAATCCATCCAATAGTTGTTGAGATATGTTATTCTGGACCATTTCCACTGGTGTGGCAAACTTTCCAGCTGGGGAACGGTTTCATACAGAGCAGTAGAGTGTATCATAGAAATAGTGAAGTCATGAGTCCCGACCCCAGGGCAAGTTTGGAATTCGTAACATTCACATTCGTCATTTGTCTTTTTTAACATGTCAGTCAGTTGTAGAAACATTACTTATACAAAAATCTCTGCTGTCGGACTTTCAACATGTTCTAAGAGAAGCGATCACGTCGCTCCGATCCTTGCTGCCCTGCCAGTCAGCTTTAGAATTGATCTTAAGGTTTCACTTGGCCTTACATGGTATATATGACTCAATATCTTCTTTTAAATCTCATCTCATTGTTTATGTGAAGTTAAATTATCCTCCTCATTTAGATTTTTTTGTCCCTCCCTGCTCCTCCATGACGAGGTTTCTCTCAGCCTCCTGCAGGGTTTTCCATTTGCATGTGCAGATAAACAAAATCTAGAGTCTAAAATAGACCACACTTAAAATACAAAACTTACGCAGCATTTGTCAGCTGTTAATTCCTCTGACTAGAGACAACGAGAGAACCAGTTAGAGCCAGTTGTGAAGGAGAGTTGTCTGATCAGAGGAGTGGTGCTGAATGAATGAATGAATGGTATGCAGTCTGGGCTGTCGGAGTAGTCGGGGCAGATCATCTACCCTCATCTCTCCTTTAAAACCCTTTCCTAACTGTCACTTACTTTTTTTCTGACATCACCTTTAACCCTTGTTTGTGTTTAGACTGTCTGCGGATGTGTGTTAAGCTTCAAAAAAAGATCTTTAAGCGAGAGGAAAGCCTCAAATGTTAATGTGCTGCGTGGTCAAATCTACCCTGCAGTTTGTCTAGATATCATATTTCTCAATGACTTTTCAATTCACAGTAAAACATGTCAGTCAAGAGGCCATTTGAAGGGTGAAAATCTTTTGTTGCAACATACGTTACTCATGTTCCTCTATGTCATTCTCATCTACATGATTCACAGTAGTGGGAAGTAACTAAGTACATTTACTTAACTACAATTTTACTTGAGTATTTCCATTTGATGCTACTTTGTACTTCCACTTCTCTACATTTCAGAGGGAAATATTGTACTTTCTACTTCACTACATTTATTTGACAGCTTTAGTTACTTTCCAGATGAAAATTTGACACAATGGATAATATAACAAGCTTTTAAAATACAACACATTGTTAAAGATGAAACCAGTGGTTTCCAACCTTTTTGTCTTTTGACGTCTTACAAAAAGCAGTGTGTAGTCAGCGTCACATTTCACATGTCTATGAGTTGTTAACAGCTCCACCAAATAGTGATTTTTCCCTCTAAACTTCTCACATGCTTTCATTTCAATAAATGTTCAAATGATACAATATTTCAACAAAAATCAAAGATATCAGAACTTTGTTTCTTCTTCCTTCCTCTTGTAAACAGTAACAGTGAGTAGAAGGTAGATCTCAGCAGCTGAATAACAACAACCCGCAGGATTCAGAGGAGCAGCTGCTGCAGACTGATAAGACCTTCAGAAACGTCACATTTCAGCAAAAATCAAAGATTAGAAGAAAAAGTCCAAAAACTGAAAACAGATTTGTGTATCAGAACTTTGTTTTTTCTTATTTCTTCTCCCTTTAATCATCTCACGACCCCTCAGATTTATCTGCTGACCCTTTGGAGGGGCCCCGACCCCTAGGTTGGGAACCAGTGGACTAAACTAGCTAACTGTATATAAAGTAGTGTAAACTAGCTCCACCTCCAGCAGCTACAACAGTAACATGCTGCTCTAACACTGATGCTTCACTATTAATAATCTAATGATGTCATATATAATAATATATCAGTCAGAGGGACCAAACCACTACTTTTACTGCAGTACTTTAACTACATCAAGCTCATAATACTTAGGTATGATTTTTCATGCAGGACTTTTACTTGTAATGGATCGGGGTACTTTTTCCATCACTGATGATTAATCTTTCCAAAATATTAAGACATAAGATCAAATTTCAGTGTCACTTCAGCTGCTTTCCTGAATCTTTTCTGAGCTCAGAGACAGATTTAAAATGGCAGAAGAGAGACAAAGATGCAGTGAGAGAGGCGAGAGCAGGATCGGGGGGGGGGGGGGGAGCAGAGTGTATTTTACACCAGTTCAACCTGATCGACAAGCTTTCTTCTCTTCACCAGTCTCTTCCACACACTACTGTTATTTCTTTCTCTTTCCTCTTCTCTGTCCATGTGTTTCAAATAAATGTACCACAACTATGTTTTTTGGGGGGGGAGATCATCCTGTTGGTCATTTATTTTCTTGTTACGTATAAGCGATAACGCACAGCGAGGTGTCCTGATACCTGATACAGCTGTAGGAGGAGGCGGAGGCAGAGAATAGCACAGTGTGAATCAGAGTGGTGTTATTTTCTACATCAGGACATCTCGGAGTGGGTTATCGTGTTTAAATCACGGCCACTCAGAGGGTAAAAAAAACTTGTCTGTTGTTGTGAGTATAACCCACGATAAAGTCAGTTTCACCAGTGATAGGTAACTGGTATGGTAGCCCAAAGCAAAAGCACTGTTGCCATGGTTACCTGCAGTTTATTAGACCTGCAGTGATTTAGAACAGTGGTTAAACTCTCTGTAATAATGATAGTATGACATGAAGAAAAATAATGAAAGTTATGTAAATCTCTGTATTAAAATCAGTTTCAGACTCAATATTTGATAAATATTGTTGTATCTTTGTCTTATCATTGGTTGATGCTCACTTCCTGAATCTTTTTTAGGAGAATATTAACTGTAAGTAAACAGAGATTTGTTTCTTTTAACATGGAAAACATGCAAAGGATGTGAAATGACTTCTTCTACTGTCCTCTCAGACTATGTTCACCCCTGACAGACCTTCATAAATAAAACAGGGCACCTTGTATGTGAAGCCCAGGACAGTAAAGGTCAGCAGATCACTCATTGCTGCTCCCGAGCTTGTTGCTGTGAGCGTTGCTGAAGGCGACTCAGATGAGTGATGGACACTTTTCCACATTTCCTCTCTTCTCTCATCTGGATTTTGTTGGCAGAAGAGATTTTAGTGAGAAAAAAATGACAATTTATAACATTAGAATCATTTGCAGATGCTATTATTACATTAAAATGATATTGTATTTACTTATCGGGAACAGATGCACAGACAATGCACCAGAGTTAGCACAAAGCTCATTTACATCTGCAGTCCCCCGCAATCAAAACATACAACAGCACAACAACAAACAGTACAAAGGAAAAATACATGCAAAATACAAAGCTACACACAACAGCACATCACATACACCCACAGTGTCAACCAGCAAGACTACCTGCGCTAATGAGAAGACCATAGATATTAGTAATTAAATAAACACTCTCTGAAATGGCAACTGCACTTTCAACTGTTTCATTTTTTAATATTTAAGACAATAAAAGGTGTGTTTCCTGTTTATTATAAACAATAAATGCATCTCTTCCTTTGTGGCACCATTTAATTAAACACCATAGAAAGAATAAGTCATGTATAAGCAACTTAAGTTAATCTTTATAAGTAAACTAAGACACAGGCAAAAATAAGATGTAGATAATCAGATAGATATGATATTTTACGACAAAAAGTCATCACTTAGAGCTTTAAAACATTAGAGACAATAATATATTGGTCTGTGGAGATATGAGCTACTGCCTTTAGCTTTTCAAACCTCTTTTGGTTAGAAAAGAAAATGCTGCTGATGTGTTTTTTTTACTACTTGTTTGACTTTTGCATTCTCTACAATTTCTCTACAACTGTCTCTCTCTCTCTCTCTCTGTCCCTCCCTCTGTCAGTCAACGTCATGTTATTAGGTCAGCCTGCATACTTGATTTGATAGGTTTTGTTTTCTCAGAAACAAGTAGGAGCACTGGTCAGGTAGCATACCTGCGTGTATGTGTGTCTGTGTGGTTGTTTACAACGAGAAATGTATGTAACAGGTGGTAATGTGCGTCTATATTTAGATGCTGTCTGGTGTTGTTGTTATACTCTCAGGTGAAGCTTATGATTCACAAACAAAGGCTGAATTTCCTCAATAAGGAAATGAAGACAAGAAAATGTAAATGGAACAGAAAAAAGGGGGAAAGACTTGCCGGATAAGAGAAGAATCATGAAAACTGAGGGAAATAAATGGGAAGAAAGAACATTTAATAGCTATGAAAGCGCTAAACAAACAAAGTAAGCGTGTCGGTCATATAACTTACCAGTTATGTAACAATTAGTCAACACCTGTCAAGCCTGTAATAACTTTTTTGGCCACTTGGGGGCAGCAGAAACAAGCAGTAAACACAACACTGATGTATTATCTCATTTTAAGTTGATATAGCGCACTTGTTAGCAAACAGTTGCCTATTTATACATCCAGTAGATAGGGTTAAGTAGTAGTGTTCATTTGGAGTCATGTTTCTGGCTGCCTAAAGAATTGAAGCCCAATATTAACTCGTCTTTTTAACTAATTTTCGATTCCTGAGGGAAATATCAGGCTCTTTAGCTGTTAAAGGCTCCGCTGTGGTAATCAGCTTGTTGCTAACTTTGTCTGGCTGTCATTAAGTGATGGGCTGGTAGCGTATAGTAGGTTTATCAGAGCTTTTTTCCCCATAGAAAGCAGCTGCAGAAAACAGATAACAACACTAACAAGACTGAACCAAAACTGTAAAAACCAAAACAATGAGCTGAAAGACACTAAAAAGCTGAGTTTGATCCTTTGTCAATTTAAAAACATTTTCTATAGCAGCTGTATTTAAATCTGAAATCAACAACATAACGTGTCAGACAAGCAAATTATATCTTCCGCAGATGCCTCTTTTATTCTCTCAGCATGGTACATTCAAACACAACTAATTTTAATATATTTTAATATATCAAACAAAAACGCCATAAGCTTACAGTCAATTCAAATCTTTGATGATCAGATTTTGCAGCCTATATTGACATACTTGCACACTATACGGCATAATTTCCTTTGAATGTGAATTTACTTTAATGTTATTATGAATAAGTTCATCTCAACACAGGCATCAAACCTTCAGGACAGCCTGTATGTAGCCTGGCAGTCAAAACCCAGGGCATAATTATATTTTATAGCTGTGGCAATAACTAAATATTATTATTAAAGAATCCATATTTGTTTTTGTAGATTTTTAACATCACAAAAATAAAAATATATAATCAAAACTCAACTATACAAATCATTTCAAATAAAAATAACAACAGAAAAACATTTTTTTCTTGAAGAATAACTCCAAACGATTAATCAATTATCAAAAAATAGTTGCCGATTTATTTAATAGTTGGTGACTAATTGATTCATTGGCTAACCCTGTTTTAATTGGGTAATTTAATTAGTTGTTAATAATATTGTACTGATCCTATTTCATATGGCAGCCATGTAAAAGTGTGTCATACTGTATTTTATGTTCACACGGATTTCTTATGCAAATGCCCAGGTGCAGCAAAGAGGGGGGTAAAAAAAAAAAAAAGGATAATGTCCTTTGTTACACCCACAGAAAGCTAATGCTCCATCCATCATCCCTGCCAACCAGCATACAAAACAGCCCAGGTGGAGCTGTTGCCCAGTTAAAGACAAGAAGAGCAACGGTGCAGCAAATTAAATCCTGCTTGCTCCTCCAGTTTTTAGTCATCATCATGCGTCACATAAAGAGTTTCAATCTGTCAAAGGGCAGATTCAAATAGTTTCATCTTGTTTGTTTTTTTTCTTAATTTTGCTTTGTGTATTGTTCTGTATTGCGTTTTTTTTTTTGCATTTGTGGTTACATCGCATTCTTGTACAGTATAAGCTCTTCAGGTTGGGTGTCTGCAATTGTACTACTGCTTTCATTTGCATGTACTCCATGTTCATAGACTTGAATATGTTTACTCTACGCTACCATTCATTCATAGTATAGACCGTTGCAAATAACGGAAACACGTACAAGGGATTAACTAAAACAAAGGAATTTCATTTCACGGAGATTGACTTTGTTTAACTAAGAAAATATAAATATCACATTCATCAGATAAGACTGACAGATGGAACTACTGCCAGGCTGCATAACAACATAACACAACTCCAACATAACACAAGGTGGTGCAAGTAGGTAGAGCGAGAGGCTTTCTGGCTGCCAGGATGGGGCAGGTATTTTATAACCTGTTGGGAAACGGTGACCAGCTGCCTGTACTTCCCTGATGGCCTCCAGCTCCACCCAACCAGGAACCTGCGACACTAAAAGACACACACACACACACACACACACACACGCACACACACAACATAGCAACGCCACAACACACACAAGCCCTGGCAAAGACCCTGAGCTATCACAATTTATACACTGGTTCCTTTTATGAGATTGTTTTCTCATAATTTGATGTACTGAGTCATGATTATGAGATACTAAGTCATAATTACGAGATATTTTCTTGTAATTATGAGATAAAGTCATAATTAGAAGATATTTTCTCCTAATTATGAAATATTAAGCCATAATTATAAGTATGGGCTCCATTTTGTTTTTCATTGGTGAATGTAATGCGCTTCCATAGTTAAAACCCAACATGCAGCTTTATTTTAAGCTACTTTTAATGTTTTTTATGTTTATTTGTTTGTTTTTATCTGTTTCAATTAAACAAAAGACCAAAATCACACGAATGTCAACGGGAGATCTTGATTTTTTTTTTACGCCAACTTCCTCTTCCGGGGCAGACGGTGGCGGTAGTGAGCTAGCTACTAGCAAACTTAGCAACCAGAAATAAAAGACCCGAAGAAGAAAAACCCGGAATTGATTCATATTTCATTCAAGTGGACGCTTGCTTACCTACAACAGAGACCTGTGGTTACGGTTTCCCCTTCTAGGGCGACATTTCGGTGAGACCGACCACCGTTTTTTAACAAACCGCTGAACCGCATAAATTACAGCCGTCATGGCTACACGGAAGAGGTTTCTCCCCGGTGATAACGGCGAGCAGGACGGACTGTTGACCGCCTGCAAGCAGACCAAGGCGGGTGGCAAGAGACACGTAGCCGCTGTGATCCTGGCGAGGGGAGGAAGCAAAGGGATCCCTCTAAAAAACATCAAAATGTTAGCCGGGGTCCCGCTCATTGGATGGGTGCTGAGGGCTGCTGTGGACTCAGAGATGTTTGACAGGTAGATGGGAAAAATTATGAGATGCTGTTGTATGAAGACAACCTTAAAACTGTCTCCAAATTGCCTTTAAACAGATCACGTAGCTTATTTATATGTGTGTGTATGTGCTCATATTATATAGCTGGTATTATAGTAGTTATGTTCCCGCTCCACCTTTCATTGTGGCCTCATTAAAGGACAAGTTCACGGTTTTTCAAGTCTGTCAGGTGCTGAAATGAACACTTGAAACAGGTTTTTCTTGCTGTTCACACCGGCTATTAGAAGATCCCTTCATAATGAACTTACAATGTATGAGGGCCCAAAACCCTGTTCATTTAGTGCAAAAATGCATTTAAAAGTGTATCTGAAGCTTCTATGAGGCTTCAGCAGTCGTATCAAGTGGATATCTGACACATTCACTAAATCCACAAGCCTCCTTCTGTGCTAGAAAGTATTATATAAAATATAAAAATTACAATAATAACATGCCTGTATTTTTCTAGCGTGTGGGTATCGACAGACCACGATGAGATCGAGAAGGTGGCGAAGTCCTGGGGTGCTAAGGTGCACCGGAGGAGTCCCGAAGTATCCAGAGATTCTTCTACGTCGTTGGAAACCATCCAAGAGTTCGCCAGGCTCAACCCAGGTACGCAGACCAGTGTTTGGATGTTTTACAGCAGCAGGGGCAAAGGTTTTTGGGTGGTGCACATGTCCTGCTGTTGCCGGGGTGAATATCAATAGGTAATTTAAAGATATATGAAATAAAATAACGTTTGATTGCAAAACAAATGTTAGAACATCTGTTTATTCATCCATAACGCCTCTTTGACCCTTGTATATTAGCCTCAGCAGCCCGATTGAGAACACTTAATGTTTTTTTTTTTGTCTGTCAGGGAAACTCACCCAGAGAGAAACCACTTCTTGGCTGCTGCTTGTGGTCGCAGCACATGAAAGGCTCCAAACTTTGTTTTAAGGCCGTCCAGATGAGGCTCAATTGACCTAAACATGACACAAAAAAAAGAAAATGAGTAACTAGTCTGATTGGTTGATTGAAAGCTTTCATTTCCACAGGGAGACAAACAGAGACCAGAATAATTTACATATATATATATATATGTACACAATGGAAACACTTCTATACACCCAGGTGTGGTCTCAGTGTCACAGGTTGTTCGTTTAAACCGCCGCAGTACGACCTAAACTTTACTTTGTGTTCTGTTGAATCAGTGATGAAACGCCACCCTGCATCCTGTTCCACTTTCATCCTGTTGTTGACTTTGTTTTGTTTGTTTTTTTGCAGAGGTGGATGTGATATGTAACATCCAGGCTACGTCCCCGTGTCTCCACCCGTTTCACGTGAAGGAGGCCTTGGAGATGATCACGCTGCAGGGCTTCGATTCGGTCTTCTCGGTGGTCAGGAGGCACCAGTTCCGCTGGCAGGAGGTCAAGAAAGGATGTAAGTCAAAAGATACGGTACGGTTGTTATGGCGCAACAGAAATAACTCCTATGGGTTTTTAAACAGCGCAAAGTTTCATCTGTGAATTTACCTTGAATAATGTTGACATGACGTATAGATTATTTTGTTTTACAGCAGTAAAAGGGGTCATAATGCTGAAAAACATGTTGTGAATTATTTTTTTTCAAAGGCGGCACTGTGATCTTCTTCTGACTTTTCTGTAAGTGACAAAACACCAGTTTGGGCTTCAAATGTTCATGTAACAAAGAAAACCTTTTTAATTAGAGCTGATCCTTTCAGAGATATCATTTAGCACTGCAACTAACTATTATTTTCATTATTGATTGCTCTGATTATTATTTTATCAATTAACAAATTCAGTGTTTCCCCTAGGTTTAGTGGTTTGGCCTGGCGGGTTTATTTATCGGTTTAGCGTCGTCAAGTTATGTGAAGTTAGCGTCGTTGTTGCTAACTTTGGAGCTGACCTTCACTTTTCCAGCAGTTGAGGGAAACAACAGACGTGACTTTTCATGGTGTTGACAAGCTGCAGCGTTCATTAACTGACACACTGTAGTCTGTACTGTACATTTACTACCAGACTGACTAACCGTTTCCTCTGCTCCGTTAGCATTAACCGTTATTTCAGACGCTCTCTCTCTCGCTTGACCACTCACTGACGCTGCCTTAAGTTTCCATGGCAACGACACAGACGTTAACTAACGTTTCGAGACAGCGCTGCTCAACGGCTCTTAAACGCTTATTGATTTAAGAACGAATGGATATTTGGCGTTATTTTTGGCATTAATTTTTTTTAAATGCTTGACAATTATAGGGGAAACACTGACATTTGTTGTTTTGTCTATAAAATGTCAGAAAACGATGAAAAATGGCGATCCAGAAGCCCAAGATGCAACTTAAAATGTCTCAACAAATAGTTTACTATCATAAAGGACTAAAGAAACTAGAAAATATTCACATTTAACCACTTAATTTTGTCATTTTTTTCTTAAAAAAACGTCTCAAAATCATCAACTGATGAAAACAGTTGCCGATTAATTTTCTGTCGATCGACTAATTGATTAAATGACTAATCGTTGCAGCTCTAATATAACTCACAGTCACAGTTTTTCACACTCAGCACCTCCACAAACCACACGGGCGTTTTCATTGTGGTTCTTTTGTTGTAACCTTTAGTCATGCGGTAACCTGTTCCACCAGATGTTCACGTCACGCGGCATGAATCCTTATCTCTACATCATTAGGTGACAGATGTCAATCAACGGCCCACACGGCAGACATCAAAGCTACTATCAGTCTTTAAATCTGATTTATTTATTTGTCCATTGAGACCAGAATGAGTTGTTGAACTAAATGACTGACTTTTTGAATCGGAGCCAGCGTCTTGCGGCAGTGGCCAGCGTTGCAAAATGACATCTGTTGAAGCAGTTTCCTGTAGAACAGACCTTTTAATCCTCACCTTGCTCCCCCCTTCTTCTAGCTGACGAGTTAACCAAACCGTTCAATCTGGACCCGTCCAACCGGCCGCGGCGTCAGGACTGGGACGGAGAGCTGTGCGAGAACGGCTCCTTTTACTTCACCAAGAGAGACCTCATATTGAACGAGGGACTTTTGCAGGTAATTTGGCGGCAAAATGAACTCTTAAACGTGTCAGGGTTCACGGTTTATCCTCTGCCTCCTTTAGTTACACATTGAATGTAGATTTTAGAGGCTGTAACTCACCGTTTCTGGTTATATCCGTGAGTTTAGTTGATGTTTCTGTACATTTTAAATGACCTCTTCTTCTACCTCATGCTCTGTTTCTCTCTCTTCAGGGTGGCAAGGTAGCTTACTACGAGATGCTGCCGGAGTACAGCGTGGACATAGATGTGGACATCGACTGGCCTGTGGCAGAACAGCGGGTTCTCAGGTGACCTAGAGGACAGATACTACACTACTATACTAAGATATTACACAGCCAGTGACAAACCTTTTGCAGCCAGGTTACCGCTTGCGACGACAACCAGCTCGTCAGCGATCGAACGCTATGATGGATGAATTTATTTAAGTCATTTAATCAGCAACTATTCTAATAATCAATCATTTTTCAAGCAGATATTTAAAATATTTGCATGTCATGTGTGATAGTTGATTGAATATTTAACATTTTAGACAGTTAGTCATTTTAAGACCTCACTGTGGCCTAAAGTCTAAACAATTAACGGACTAATCAAACAATAATTGGTTAGTTGCAGCCTTACTAGATAATTCCTTCTTGTCGTTCCCCATCTCTGTTTGTCCTGGCTCTGACTTTCATTTGAAAGCTTCTTCTTGTTTGTCTGTTGTCTTTTTAATACACACTGGTAGTTTAGAACAGATGGTTTCGATAAGACGCTCATCCAACCTCTACTTCCTCCCTCAGGTTTGGTTACTTCGGCCGCGTCACGCCCGAGGTGGTCCGGCTGATGTTCTGCAACGTATCGGGATGTTTTACGGAAGGAAGGATCTTCCTGTCTGTATCCGGAGAGGAGATGGTGTCTATTAATACCAGAGACACCACGGGCATCCGCATGCTGCAGAAAGAAGAAGTGGAGGTTTGATTTTTCACTATAATAAAAGTCGTTGAATTGGCTCTTTATCGTCCCCGCATCGCCAACGCCGCCCCTCTTTCTTGCGCCAACAGGTCATTCTGCTGACCTCCAGTGAGGACCCGGTGGCCCAGTCGTTGGCTGACAAACTGGCCAAGAGGATGGGCTGCCAGGTCATCGAGGTGGGAGAAGAGCCTCTGAATGATTTGAAGAAGATAGTGGAGGCCAGGAAGCTGGATTGGAAGGACGTGGCGTACATGGGTAAAAGCAGCGAATCATCTACAGTAGCATAGTGTTGATCAGGCTGTTAATCAATGGATTCATTCACAAAGATTTTCACACCAAAGCTGCTGAAAAATTAGCAGAAAAGTTGTGTCAGGAGTCATTTTAGAGGCTGGAAAATGTGTTGACGATGTGTCATCAGAGCAGCACTGCAACTGTGACAGAAATCAAGAAGTTAGATGCTAAAAAAAACCCATCTTTCTAAAGTAAAGCACTCGATGACTAATATGAGAGCCGGACAAGAGATGTGAGAGTCATAGAGATGTTGGAGGAGAGAATATTATAGCCATATTACAGTAGGTGATGTCGGGTGCAATAGAAGATAAAACTGGACACCTGAGACCTGCAGAAAGACCCTGAGGCAGCTGTTTACGACTACTTAAATGCCTCAATGCCTCTCGGTAAATTGGCAAACCATAATGACAACGAGTGTTTTTCACACTGTGGAGAAATACAGACTGTCTGTTCATGACTTGTGCGACAAAAAGAAACTTCTAAGTCCATGAAAAGTCCCCACAAATCACCTCCCTACCTCAGAATGAATCTCTTTGTACTTGTGCTTCTTCACGCCTGTATGTAAATGATGTTTTACCTTTTCTCCCCTCAGGTAACGATAAGCCGGATGTGCACTGTCTAAACCTGGCGGGGTTGAGCGCAGTACCTTCAGATGCTCCCATGGTAGCCGTTAACGCCTCGAAGTACACCTGCCACAGATCCGGCGGACACGGAGCCGTCAGGGAGTTCGCCGAGCACATTCTCCTTCAGAAAGAAAAAGCAAAGTCTGCGATGAAGTAGGACCGCGTCGACCGCAGCGGACTCTGATTTTATAAAGGAGAATTTCAAATGAAATCTACATGTGAGAGTTTAACAGTTAATAGAGACACTAGTGATGTTATCTAAGATGCATATACATATGTTTAGGATTGATTTTAAATTATTCACTCCATTTACAATCAAGTTTTTTGGGATTACTATGCATGTTCTTCAACAGTTTTCATAAAAGAAGGAATTTAAGTAACACTGTGAATATTAGGAATTAGAATTTATTGCATTTTTGACAAAAACCAGACTCGGTTTGTCACAGCAGTTGGGATATTTATTCAGCGCTAACAGATGAAGCAGCCCACCACCAAAACCCTAAATACTAGACTAGAAACTACAATGGCTCTTGTCTTTTAAAACAAGGACCCAAGAAGTAAGTTAAGTTCTGTTATTTAAAAGAAAAAACACCAAATAGAAATAGAGAGACAACTTTTTAATATTTAAGGGTAGGTGTACTGGATATTTTATATACGAGGTAGTGTTTTAAACCAAAATGTAATATAGTCAATGTCATTTTCTCTTTAAATGTCACGTCTTTGTAAAACTGATTGTACCTGTCATGCTGTATGTACCTCTTTTTGTTTATTTCACTCACGTGCCCTTAAAGTTATAGTTTGACACTTGGCGTATTTACTTTCTTGCCGAGAGTCGGACAAGATAATCGATACCGCTGTCATATCTGTGTGTTCAATACGAGACAGAAGCCTTACGGAAGTTTAGCTTAGCATACGGACTGGAAACAAGGGGAAACGATTAGCATCTAGCCTCTGTTTAAAAAGGAACAAAACCCACCTACCAGCATCTCTAAAGCTCACTAATCAACACGTTATATCAAACTTAAGTTATGTGTATAATATGTAGGTGGATTTTGTTTCCTTTGGTCAGAACCAGGCTAGCCGTCTCCCCTTATTTACCCAGCAAACATGAGAATGGTATCAATTTTAACTTGCAATTATGATATCTGTACACAGAACATAAAGTTACTGACTGAGTGCCTGTTGCAGCGTGGAAACTTCCCGTTTAGCAGGATTCCCGGAGGATTAGTTTATAACTGCCGATTGAGTTATTAGAAAGTGGCCTGACAAACTGGTTTATTGTAACCTGGTTTGCTCTGTGATCTTGTGTGTTCAGGTGAACATGAAGTCTTTTGCAGTGTCATTAAGTCAGTGAAATGATATCCTCTGTGCGTGTGTGTGCTCTATTTATTTAAGCACGGGGTATAAGGCAATATTTAATTTTGTGTGCTGTTGTTTCGATTATCCTCCTCATAGGTGATCAGCTGATTATTTTTTGATTACACTGTTTTTATGTTGTTTCACTCTTTCATGTAATTTTATTTAATTTCTTTTATTTGATAATTGTGTATAACTGATTCTGTTTGAATCACTTTCAATGAAGTTATCCGTTGAAGATGAGTGAGAGTCTTGGTCTTGTGTTTTTAATATGCAGCAGCTGGTTTACCAGAACTTACTTTGTAGGAACACCAAACAAATGCCATTGTCATATCTGTGACCTAAATGTAAAGCGACAGCCAAGAGTCGGTTTAATCTTTAAACAAACAGAAGTGTAAAAATGGTCTTGTCACTGTGAGGCAACCTGCAGAGACTCCAGGAAGTCACCAGGAAGTCCAACAAAGAAACGGTCCCAGCATGTAATTTATTATAAAATTGATAACATTTAAGTGTCCAGTGTAGTGGCATCTAGTGGTCATGTTGCAGATTGCAGCTAACTGATAACTCCCACCCTTCCTTACGGCATGAAAAAACGCTACTGTAGAAACATGGCGGTGCAACATGAAAGAGAGCCTGCTCCCTCTGTAGATATAAAGGACTCATTCTAAGTAAGTTAAAACACAATTATTCTCAATTTCAGGTGATTATACACTAATTAAAACATACTTGCCGAGTTGTTTCTACCAATAAATCCCCCTAAGTCTTTTATACTGGGTCTTTAACACATACAATTGTAGAAAGAAGTTATTAAAAACAGAAAAAGATTGACTTTGACTTTCTACAACACTTAATTTCTCCAAGAACTTAGTACAAAGTCAAGAGGTGGTGATATGTATCTGCCTTACACAGAACTACTCTCTGGAGACTGAAAATGTGATGGCTGTCATTAGTCTTTGGAACCGTTTCTAAACGAATGTAACTGTAATCTTAGTGATGAAGGAACGTGTCAAGGCAAGGCCAGGCAAGGTTATTTGTATAGCACGTTGCAACAACAATGCAATTCAAAGTGCTTTACATAGTTCATAAAAGGCATTAAACAGAATTTAAAAGCAAGACTGGTAAAAAAGACATAAAAACAATTAAAAGTGTTACATTTGGATTGTGACGTGTTTTTAAACGTGGGTCTACAGCACAGAGGAATAAAATATATCAGGCTTCGATACACACACAATACTTGTAAACAGATCAATTCATTGTTGGTTTGGCTCCAAACATGAGCTTTGAAAACTGCTAGCCAATTAAAGAAAGAAAGAACAATTGTTGGGAGAATAACAATAAATTGGGGTCCAATTAAACGATAAAATCCTCTTTTCTTTGTCTTCCTCTGCTCTTTCTCTTCTTGTTTTTTATCCCTCCCTGTCTTGACATTTATTCGGAGCTCGTAGAAAAGGCCACTGTCATTTCTGTTAGGGAGGAGTGCTTGCATTGGCGTGTCATTAATATGCCGATTGTCTGTGCAGTATGTGGTTTGGAGACATATAAAATTATGTACTTAACTGGGTGGGGTAACTCATGTTACAAGATGTGAAAAAAAAAATCACTACGTTCAGTTTTTTTTTTTTTTTAATCTGATTGCTAAACCTGTTTGTATGCTTGAACTTTTGCTGCACTATGTGGACTAAATGTCCTCAAGGTGCACTGACGATCTTCGTGTTTTTAATCCTACAGTATAGTTACGTAGTTTTTAATGTTTCTTATTCAAAGCACTTTTTTCTTTTCTTTGTTTTGAGCCACTACCACTGATTCTCCATCAGAGCCACTCATTTCTGTACCGACTGACTTATCTCAACAGTTGAGGTTCGGTTTCTGGCTGTTTGAACTCTGCCGCATTTACCATTGAGCACATTTACATTCACATGAGTGTCCCGATTTGAAGTCTTATCCTGGTTTTGACTGTATTCTTGATATGGTCTTTACATGAAACACAAGAAACCCGGCTTTTAATATCCTTGTTTACACGATTCTAACAGTATCCAGGTTTCTGCTCAGTGTCCGGCTCTGTCTTGATTCCCCAACATCTCAGCCCAGCCAACCTAGACTGTTCAGAAACCTGGACAACATGTTTACATGTGACAGTATCCTGCTTTCTCCTTAGCATATTTAGGTTTCTCAAAACTGGGATAAAGGCTTCTTCAGGTTTCTGAAAGTGAAATACTCCCACATGTTTGTTTATCATTTTTTCAGTGCTACAACGCTCCATCATCTTCCTTTTGAGCCTCACTAGTAACAGTTTAAACAAGGCGTCTCGTCAGCCATTGGCGATGGAGAAAATAAGATTGACTGGCCAAATACATATTCATGGCCAAATTGGCTTGGAGTCAAGAAAGCTGTAGCCACATTTAACTCCACTGTTGTAGTCATTGTAGTTGGATGTGGAGGGAAAGGACAACAAGCTGCAGTAGCCTAATCAGCACCACAAGGGCCTGGACAGCTCCGCTTCAGGCTAACCAGGGTTAAATCATCCCTGTGGATTAAATACTGTATATATAGTTTCACACATAAGCCTATGTAACTCGTGTATGTTAACCCAGAATAAAGTTGGCTCTAGGTTAAAAAATATTAAGCCTAATAATAGCAATAGTAGATGAAAGGAAAAAGACCTGTACATTGATGTTAATTATATAGAAAACATCATGTTTATGTGGATGATTGGGTTATGCTGATCAAGAGTAGCTCTATTCTACAAAGACAGATTCTCTAATATTATATTAAAGTGTATGAGACCACAGTGGTGTCGCCTTTACACATCATCACACCTTCAAGGAGTGTCAGGCCCAACATCTGCTCTAGTCGATAGGGTTGATTATGAATTGATTAATAATGGACTGACATTTAGACGCCATCTATGCATTCTGGCAGTGCGCTCCTGATCTCTCATAAACACTATAAGTAATAAGCAAAACAACCTTTTGTTTTCTTGTGATAACGGGTTGATTAACTCGTTATCTTGAGATAATGACATTAAAAAAATGAATTGCAGACATGGCTGTTCTGGGCCTCCGTAACTTCGCTTCTTTTTAGATGTATTTCAAAGTTTAAACCATTTAAACGTTTATTTTTTACTCATAATGTAAAGCACTTTGAGCTACATTTTGTGCACCTATAATTGTGTGTTTGTGTGTTTAGGGTAGAGGGTCAGGTTATTCATTTGCTTATAAGAGCAGCAAAGACATAAACAAACTTGCATCTTTCCACAGATGTAACAAAATGTCCCCCTGGTGTTCAAACTACTAAACTACAACAGAGGAATAGAGAGGTGTCTCTATTACACTAGAAGAGAAACAAAAGGTCTCTTTTCCATAAAAACTGTGAAAAAAGTGAAATATCTGTAACTCAAAAAGAGAAATTGCTGTTTTAATTTATTCATTTATTAACATGACGTTTCCTTAAGAAAGAGTTATATGTTGTGAATTAGACTAATATATAAAATACTAAAATAATAACAGTAATAATAAAAGCATACAGTCTACATATAATCATTTTGTAAAACTACACAACAGTATTTTTCTTTTTCTAGTAGTTTGGTATCTTTTTTTAATAAAATGGTGTTTTCATGTCCATATGATGAACAAAATGAAAGCATGAATAATATTCAAATACAAATGTCTTATCAGAAAATGTGATTGTTTTAATAAAAGATCAGCAAATTACATAAAATACATTGTTTAAAATGCCTCATCTGTAGTAATAAACTGCCAACAGTTTTGAGAACCCAACAATGAATATTTATAAAGCATGTAGCATAAAAATGACCGGGAACTTTAATACAGAGCAATTACGAGTAGGTACAGTAAGAGAGAAGGAGAAATAAAAACATAAAAACGAATAAATTTCAGGTGTTCAGTCACTCTGTCATGTTAACTGGTGTGATGATCAGCGGCCCGTCGTTCTTTCCAGATTTATTTGTACAGGGGCTGAAGAACGGGAAGATGCATTCAGTGAACGTGTCACTGAAGGTGTAGATGTGCATTTTAGCGTCAACGTTGTAAAAAGACACCTGAGGAAAAGAAATAAGAAAATATATCATGTGATGATACCATGATGAGATGCCATATTTAAACTATATTTCCCATACTGCACCTGTCCTCTCTCAAAGTCAACAAATATCCCAATCTTATTGGGTCGGAGGTTCAGATGGACGTCTGTGGAGGGTTCAGTGCGGAAGGCGTACTTGCTCCTAAAGGGGAGGGAAGGAAAAGATAGTGACATTTCTCATCAGGTGGCCATTTAACAGCATGTTATCTCACTTTTTTGGTATTTCATTATTATATTATGTACTATACGCCCTACTTAACTCCAGAATTGAGCAAAAAATCATGTTTTAAAGAATTCTAAACAATTTTATTTAAAAAAATCCATAATTTGAAAAGAATAAACATCAGCAAAATAAATATTAAAACTGTTTTTCATTGCTGTATTTCTGTTTTGGTCTATTCTGTACACACATCAACATGTCTGTCTGTCCTGGAAGAGGGGTCTCACCTCTGTTGTTGACTATATTTATACAGCACTTTTCAAAAACAAGTTTACAAAGTGCTTCACAGATTAAGGTCCTTTAGATAAAGCATTTTGAGTTTTCTGTCTTTTCTTTCTTTTTTGTTTTTTAAAGCACTATGGAATTAAATTGTGACTGTACCACGGTTCTGACCGACTTTTTTTACAATACATGATGATCAATACATGTAAATGAACGTAGGTGAAATTACATTTGGTGTCAGAAGCAATTTAATCAGTTTAACATGCCACATTTTGGGGTTGACTGATAACTGATGGCAAAACTCACTTGTCTCTCAGGCTGAGGAACCAGTATCCATTGCTTGGGGTAATTTCAAACTTCCCCTTCCTGTTGATTGATTGCCTCGCTACCCCCAGGTCCCAGTCTGTCTTCCCGCCCACCTGCACCTGTTCACAGGGGTTATAAAATATTTATGAGAACAAACACAAAAACCTATGAAAGGTATTGAAGGTGTATTGGAAGATATTTGGTCATGTTTTGTTAGCTTGTGATCATTAGTATGACTTAAAGTTGCAACTGTAACGCAAAAATAACACAAAATATTTTTATAAGACTCAAGTAAACAACATCCTCATGTCAAGATCACATTGTGATCATAAACCCCCCCCCCCCCCCCACAATTTTAATAAAATCATCTTTATCCATGTTCTCTTTGAATCTTGTTTTTAAGTAATTGTTGCACAATTTAGCTTTTTGTAAATTAACACGTACTTCATTTACTGTCTGATGTCTATTTTAAACATTATAAAAGTTCCAAAATGTGACTTGAATATAGGTAAAATACTCACTGCATGTCAGAAGTCATGATTTCAGCCTACTTTTCTTCAGTGCTTAAGTTATTCCATGTCCACTTTACATTGTCCACTCACATATTTTGGATCAGGTTTCGGTTCAAACATGTACGGATGCATTTGAGAGGTTCACATTTCGAGTAAAGAATGAGAAAAAGTAGTGAAATTCTACTACTATAGTTTGTTTACATAGCCTGACAGGGGGGCAGCTTCTGGAAGCTGACCAATCAGAACAAAGTGAGCTCATCGAGGGGCGGGGCCTTAAAGAGACAGCAGCTAAAACAGCCTGTTTCAGACAGAGGCTGAACTGAGGAGCTGCAGGAGCGGCCAGTGTAGGATAAATAAGGAGTTTTTTGAACTGTAAATCATGCAAAGATATTCCAGTAGAGCCCCAAAATATAAATATAGACATGGAAATGTGCATGATACATCTCCTTTAAAGGGAACTGGCCTCTTACCTCCCAGTAGTGTCTCCCAGAGGAAATTGGCTCCCTCCCCAGGACACAGACAACTCTGTCAAACCTCTCTATGTTATCTGGAAGCAGCTGGTGTCGATCTGCACACCTCACCTGCAGAAAGACTGTCAGTCAATGCCAATTTTCATATGGACACAACACAATTAATGATGTACAAGGCCAGTTATGGAAATGACTGACACCTCAGGAGGGCAGCTGCATGTCAAAAGGATGACTTGGTCACAATTTTAAAAGCCAAGTGAGCAAAACATTTCCAAATTTATTCAGTCTACATGCCTGTAACATAATACTCCCTGGTGATTTATGCAAACATGAAAAAAGCAATGAGATGAATACTTTTGCCTTCCAAAAAGCAAGAACAGACCAAGATTTTAGTCATGATTTTTGAGACCAATTTTAAAGATTGTGGGGAAATATCATGTGTTTGCAGGGTTGTCAGTTGGAGCCCTTGAACTGCCTGGAAATTGAATGATCAAAACTTTATTTTTTGAAAAAAGAATTTTGAAAATGTCACGATAAATAAATTAAATTAACTCTCAATTATCAGTTACTACACGCTGTAATCATGTGTGCTGTGTCTCACGCTCTTCATGTCCTCGGAGAGAATCAATCTGGGATGGGCAGTATTGGAGTCCAGAGTTACATCCACTGTGTTAAAGGAAGACAAAGAAGGTAAAAAAAATGTTAAATTGTTTTATATTTAATCATCTCTACAAGCTGACTTTATATGTCCTTAATATTGAATTCAAAACACACCTGCATACTCCTGTATCCTCTTCATCCCTGAAGAAACATCATGAAAACAGGACAAAATGTTGTTAAAACTCACTAATGTGATGCATATCTTTGTGTCATTAACCAGTTTAAGGTGGAATGCTCATTTTACTGAGCGTAGTATACTGGATGTGTTTAACTGTTTAAGGTGGGATGGTTGGTGTCACTCACTGGTTTGTATCTGGATCTCTATTATCAGCAAGTTTAACATGGGTGGCAGATATCATTCACTGGTTTATGTATAGACCTTTATCACTAGCCTATTTAAGGTGGAGTGGGAGTTGACACTCACTGGGCTGTGTTCGGACCGGACTGGGTTCCAGAAAGGAGGCAGGAAAGCCTAAAGGAACAAGAAATCATGCATCAGGAGCTAAACACCAATCTATAATAAAGTTTAACCCACAAACTATTGAACTGTTTTGAAGAAAAGTGATAAATTGTTTAATTTCAAAATTTTGTTCCGTGTGATTGGTGCTATTCTGTGTGTACTTTGGAGTCAGGAATTATGTAAATTACTTGCAATTTAAAATTTAACACATTAAGTTAGGCAGCTCATTCTTAGCTCTACCACCAGAGGGCAGTAGCGGTGTAGCGTTTTGCTCAAGGGCATCTCAGCAGAATCTGTTTTTTGTCCTGGAGAAAGGTGGGTTTTTCATAAAGCAAGATTTGGAAGAAGACCCATGAGCCTTTTAGGGGATAAGGCAAGCAATTTTCTACTGTTTTCTTATTGTCAACAGATCTCATGTGTAGAGCCAAACCAACAATGAATAGATGTACTTATAGTATTGTGTGTGTATCAAAAGCCTGATATATCTTATTCTTCTGTGCTGTTGTCCAAAAACGATTAAAAATCTCTCCAAAGACCAATGACAGCGATCACGTTTTCATTCTCCAGAGAGTAGCTCTGTGTAAGCCAGACGCCACTGTGTCTACATATCACAACTTCTTGACTTTGTACTGAAGTTATGTGAGAAATGTATAATGTAGGACAAAGTCAAGAGGTTGTGCAGTTCTGTACACATAACTGCGTTCCTGCACATGCACAGTGGCATCTGCCTCATGCAAAACTACTCTCCAGAAACTGAAAATGTGATGGCTGTCATTAGTCTTTGGAGCCGTTTCTAAACAAACTAATGAGACTATAATCTTTGTGGTGAGGGACATAGTTATTGCACTACAACTGAGGTCTACGGCTCAGACGATTAAGATACATCAGGCTCTGGACACACACACACAATACTTGTAAGTAGGATCAATTCATTGTTGGTTTGGTCTTTATCTGATTCCCAAAATCAGGAAAATCTTAATTTAGGGAATGAAACTGTTCTTTTGACAAGAGATGTTGGCAATAAATCAGCACTGACCACCTTCTACTCATGTTTCTAAAGACTCAATGCTTTAGAATACAATCTGAATTTACCCGTTGTTAATTGTCCTTCATTTATATTTGTGTTGTCCATTCAAATACCTGTTTCTGCGATTCTCTTCAGCTCTTCCTGGAACCTTTCCACCAGAGCTGCCAGTGATCTGTAGATGGTCCCTGTTCCCAGGTCTGAGTTCACTGACACTCCAGACCAGTCTTTGGCAGATGGAGGACTGGAAAGGCCGGGGAAGGTCTGGAAAAATAACCCAACCCAAAAGGTTTGCAGTATGTAAGTATATTAACGCCATGTGAAAACTTCCTGAATTCACGTATCATCAAATTGAACCTCATTAGATCCTCGCCAACCTTGACACAGTGCATGTGGTCATCTGATTGGGCGAGCTGGGCGAGCGCATTTTCTCTCCGCCGCAGTTCTTCGACCTCCAGCTCCAGCTGCCGTATCATGGCGTCAGCCTGGTGCTCGGCCGCCCTCCGGCTCATCTCCAGCACCTCCATCAGCTCTGCCTGGGAGCGCTCAATGGCGGACACCAGTGCTGAGAACATACATACGCTGCCCGCTGTCTCTCGCTCAACCGCCAACTGGGGACAGATGTGCATGTATGTTGCATGGATTTTATGTTTCCAAACACTCTACACTTTGAACTTTTTAGAAACATAAAAATGGACCAAAATATGCAGTACAACTCCTCAAATTAAGGAATGAAACCCTTGAAACTTGAAAATAGATTTGAAATTTTGGGTACAACACTGAACTTCAGTGAAATTTGAGAATAAAACAGCAAATTTAGAGAAACTTGCAATGCAGCAAGAAATTTGAGTGTAGCCCCGAAAATTTGGGTAAAGCTCTGAAGAAATTTAGCCATGACTCCTATGATTGTGTTAAACCCAAGAATCATGTAATGAATACCCCAAATTAGGGGAAAAACCTCGAAAATTGAAAATCAAAAACTTGGGTTAAACTTAAAGAGTTAGATAGAAACATAAAAAATGGAAAATGAGGGAATAAACCTGGAAAATTCAGGTAAAACCCTTAAAAGTCGTGAATGAAATTAGAAATATTGACAGGGAGAATAATGGAGAAATCAGGTACAAACAAAAAAATAATATTCAAGTGAAAACCCTGAAAAGTAAGGAACACACCAATAAATTTGGATAAAACCCTTAAAATTGTATTAAACCTTTGGAATTATGGAGTAACTATTACAAATTAGGAAATTAAAACCTTGAAAATTGAATATAAACACTTACAAATACAAACACAGAAATATGCTAAATTGATTCAGATCAGAAGGGAATAAACTGTAAAATTGAGATAAAACCCTACAAAGTCTGGAATAGACACACATTTACCCTAAATTAGGGAATCAAAATTGAAAATAGGCTTTTGGGTACGACCTTAAAAATTTGGTAAAATGAGAATGGAAAATTCAAAAAGCCCAAATTTGAATTGGGTTGGATGAAACCCTGAAATGCAGAGAAAAAAAAGAGAAAACCTAAAAATAGTCAGTGACAGAGTGTGTCTCTGATGAAAATGTTGATAAAGGGATGTCAGGAGGATTTACAGGTTTTTTCACAGAACTGTGGTATTTGCAAGTGCACGCGTGCATGTGTGTGTTTGTACCTCCAGTTCATTCACTGACATTCTGATCTCTTCAATCTTTCTGATTCTTTGTCTGATCATCTCCTGGATCTCCTGCTCCGACGCACTCAGCTGGACCTACACACACACACACACACACACACACACATACATAGCAACAGCAGCATTAACTTTTTTTTTTTTGTTTTCCATCTAGTGTGATATTAACTCTTGTTTCAGTTACTTTCTGTGTTGTGTCCTTATTAAATTTACTTTGTTTGGCTCAGATTACGAAACATGAGGAACTTCTTGGTATCATGGCAACAATCACTTACTGTGTTGTTGTTCTTCCTCTTAAAAGTCATTGTCTGAATGATTCACTCTAAAAGAATTTTGTTCCTCTGTTTTGTTTCCCTACCTTGGTTTCCATCCATTCAGCTTCAATAGTCACTGTGTCGTGATCCGGGTGGTCCTCGGTCTCACAATCAGGACAGATACATACTTTGTCTGTCCTGCAGTAAATCTGAAATCAATGAGAAAGAAAATATAAAAGTAGGCAAACAACTGAGTAACAGTAATGTTGCAGTGTTGTCTTCAACTCGACTGCTTCACTGTCTCACAGCTCTGCCTGCTATTAAACAGGAGAGGAGAGAAACTCAACACAACCGTAACTGACAGCAAAAGACAGTAGAGAGCCTCATATGGTGCTGAAATGAAACAAGTGCACATAAATTAGGTAAATAATACAAATGAACATGGTCTCTACTGCGTTTTGCTGTCATTTATGGTCACACTGAGTCTCTCCTCTCCTCTGTTTCAGAGCAGCAAATGAAAAGCAAATGAGAGTAATTAAGTTGTAAGTCTTCTTACAAAAATTAGTCTTGAAAAAGGGAAGGTTGTCTTATAATCAGGTCATCTTATATTTGGGCCAATATGGTAGTTAAAAAAACTTTTGTGATTCTTTGTGGTGACCACTATCATGATTTACGGCTACGTCAGAGGTTATATGTTCCTCCTAGCATACTGAAGTCTAATATGTTAAAACTCAATGACAGATATTAGTTTATAATGTAGGTAAAAGTACCATTATTCCTCTGTGGTGGATGTCACAGATAGGGAGGTTGTTGCTACTCGCAGCCCCACTCACAGTGAACCTTCTCCGGCTGCCGGTGCGGTAGACAGGGGGAGGCGGCGGAGGAGGTCTGGAAGTGTGGTTCAAGGCCGAGATTGGACTGTGGTTTGGTAACGAAGAAGCCAGTGAGGTGGTGATGGGAATGGTTGCTGGTGACAACAACATCGGGTTAGGCTCACCTTCAAAAGCAGAGGACAGAAAAATTAAGAAGCTTAAGTGTGTTCTTCATCCCTCATAAAACCTACTAAACCCTTGCAGAACTAAAGACATTCCCAACCCATTAGCACATAGCTAAAAGCCAAAGTACAGCCCCATAGAATGGTTGGCCTAGTTGTCATCTTGTTTCAAGATTGCTGATAAAATTAAACCCATGTAAAGTACAGACGAGATTGTAATGAAAAGTAGGTCAGTCAAAGATCTGCAGAATGTGCAACTAAACTGAACAAACTGGATTTTGAGCTCATGAGTCAATTCTGGTCTACTAAAATCAGCATTTCACTTCACTCAATGTCACATTGAATTTTAAGTGTTTTATCACAGAATTCTGAACAAATTGGAATTGGAAAAAAGTTTTAATTTAGTTGTAAGAAACTTAAATAACATTTGTTTTTTAAGTTTGTCCTCATTGCATGTGGAGCTGAGCCTCAGTCTCAATCTACTCAGATGCCCAAATGGTACAAAAAGTAGTCTGAATTATCACAACCTGCCCGATGAAATTATCAGTAGCCCAACTGAAACAAGGAACAAGAGGAAGATGCTTTGGAGAGTTTCGTAGATGGGATGTTAGTAATAACACAGGGTCTAGATGTAGTTTGAAAAGGGTTTAGATGCCGTGGAAGATGAGCAGTGCCTCTGCTGTTGTGACTTTTCAGTTGGGAGTTCATTCTAAAGAAGAGCATTGATCGAGAAGTGCAACCAGTGACAGAGTGACCAATGTTTGCGCCGAAGTGTAGGGTTTGATCATTGATTATGTTACCTTCCCTATGTTTTCTTGAAGGATAGGAAAAACAGCAATCATGAGACACTGGGTGTAGGGTTTTGACGCAATCATGTTGCTAAGAAAGAGACACTAGTCAAGACTCAAGTGTTCAAGGCCTTGTTTCCAAAAAGCAAGATGATGATGGTAAAATCCATCTTATGAATCTTCTTAAGCGTAAGAGGTGTTCCCCAAAAGTATTTCAACTCAACACTCGTAAGAAGAGCATAACAACTCCCAGGAGGAACCAAAAATTAATGTTTTATTTAATTTTTTATTGTTTTTATACATGTTTAAGTCTTTATTGTTCTATTTTCATGAACACTGATGTTATGTTGGATTTAAAATGAGCGATATGGATGATTAAATTAGAAAGTAAAACTAAACCAACACACAAAAATGAATTCAACAATTGATTTTCCAGTTTTTGTCCCCATATTGTACATTTCTACCATGTGAATCTTTCGGACTGCTTCCTACGCATTAAATGTAGTTTGTAAGTGACAGCAGTGCTTCTTTGCCTTCACATTTTTTTTTATCACCTTGCTGGATTTATCAGATATGTCAGAAAATACCCAGTTCCCTTTTTTTTATTTATTCAGTTGCCTTCTAGAAGTCTTAATTGTAATGGTACATTTGGTCAACCATCTAAAAGTAGATCTACTTTTAAAGCATAATCTCTCTTACCTTGGGTTTGAGCCTCATAGGTCAGTGTCATGGCTGACTTTGGTAGAGGGCGTGGCAGTTTCTTCCGCAATTCATCAAATAAATTATCCGGTACACATCCGTCTCTTCCTCCTCCCTTCCCTCCTCTCTTCTCCCTCCCTACCCCTCCTCCTCCCCCTCCTCCCCCTCCTCCTCCTCCTGTCATTGATTTGAACTGCTCAGTGATCTCTCGCAGCGTCCTGTTGATCTGGAGGTCTGGCCGCTTCTGGAAGGTCTTCTTACACAGAGGACACTGGCAAACCTGGGAGAGGACGGATGGATGAAGGATTAGATTAGAAAGATAAAATAAGAAAATAAGTAGTGCAACGTTGGGAGACAAAGACGCAAATGTGTGTTGCGAAAGGATGAACAGAAGGAAGTGAAAGAAAGAAGACAGACGTACGCACCTTAGATCCATCCCAGTATCTGCTGATGCAGGCCATGCAGAAGCTGTGTCCACATGGTGTGGACGAAGGGTTAGTGAACACATCCAAACAGATAGAGCACTGGAACTGCACATCAGACAGAAAACTGCCATGTAAGGACATCCTGAGGAAAGGATAGACAGTAAGGGAGTGATATACAATTCAATCCATACCAACATTTTTTTTAAAACAACAATGAACCCTTAACAAGACTAAGAACCTGAAAGTCTAATGTTTATCAAGTTAGTAGCCTGTTGGCATGTATACTATTACAGTCGACAAATTAAAATTGTGACGTGATGGCAATACATGAAAATTTGAGGGACAGATATTATAATTCTTCCTGAGAGGAGCATGAATGTCTGCACCAACTTTTACAGAAATCTATCCAACATCTGTCAAGATGTTTCACTCAAAACCACAACTCACCCAAAACTCATGATAGTGGTAGAGGAAAGGAAAGGTCAGGCTGTGTGGGAGAACAGTAATGGAAAAAGGTAAAAAGAGGAAAAGATGCAAAGTGAAGTCAGTGCAAAAGAGCTTTGTGGAGGGAAAGCAGGGGTTACATGACATAAACAGGACACATTATATAACACACACATATCTTTCTTGTCGCCACAAATCAGATTAGGATGGTCAGAAGACTTTAGGAATGAAGCAGGGCAAGATTCTGTCCTACATTATCACGTACTGTACATACAAACACACACAGCATACTTTTATGGTTAGCAAATTGTACTCATACTTGCTGTTTGTGCAGGTAACATTTGATTTTTAAAATGAATCCAATGGGACAACATATTTTACATGTCAATGTTTCAGTACTAATAATTACTAGTCCTGATGTAGTACTGATCAGCATTAGTACCTTTGGTGATGATGCAATGAGGGTTGAAGTACACCCTGTACCACAACCCTAACTCATAGGATGCCAGTCTGTCACAGAGCTAACACACACACACACACACGTAGCCACATTCACACTGTAGAGAGAGTGAAAAGTAGATTTTCTTATTCACCTGCTGTGGAGGGAAACCAAATTAAACCCAAGCAGTCAAGTAAAAGTTTAAAATACTCATTAATAAAAATACAGTACACACAAAGAATAGGCCAGATATCTGAATGACAATACCTACCTGACATTGAGATGAATCTATAATCAACCCTGTCTCCTAATAATTGTTTTTATATACAATATTTTTTAATAATGTTTCCATTGGGGACATAATTGTTGTCTGGATTAAGTTCATGGAAATGTTTTTTCCAGGAAAGGAGTAGCTGTGTTTTTAGTATTGCACAGGTCTCAGGGAGGTGGTCAGGTTGGATGCTGGATGTGCAAAGTGAAGGTTCGGGCTACAAAAGCACTTTGGGTAAGGATGGGGAAAAATTGTGGTTTCAGTTCAATTTTAGATACGTTGTGTCTTGTGTGTCACTGCAGACTTTTTCCAGTATAAAGGCCAGAATCATTTCCTAACCTTAACTTAAAAGTCCTGTGTGTAAAGATGAGATAACCATACTATTCTTTTTTGTTGCCAAGATCAGATATTGTTTTGCAAAACCAGACATTGTAGCAAAATAATTCTTTGTCTAAATGCAATTAGGTTGAAATGGGTGACTTGAACAACAACTGGCCTCAAATGTAGTTTTTACAGGGTAGACAAACTGCACTCTGGGTTTTCAAATAAAAGAAAACAAACTTAATTTTGTACTTGATGTAATTCCATTTGAATTTTTTTAAAACTGTTCGTCCAAATCACATCTTCATTCCCCGTGCCACCCCTTCTTCATTGCCTCTAATGATCCTGTGACTTGTAGCTTTGGGCTTCATTAAACCGAAGGACATTAGTTTGCAGCCAGGCTTTAAATGAGACCAATAAGCACAAACAAGTATCTAAAATCATAATATCATTAATATAAACATATTAATAGAATTACTGCAGAAGAGCTACAGTAGATGAAACAGTCCTGCCAACTCAATAAAATAAGCTACAGCTAAGACATGATGTCAAGTATAAAGTAGACCTTAATAGAGCCTTGAAAGAACAAAGTTTTTAAAATACACATGCAAATGTTGAGCCTTCTGATTGCTAAAAGAGACTTCTTAAAACAACCCATTTAATTATACTTCTTTCCTGCTGGTTCCTTGGGATCATGCTGATTTGGAAGTTTTAACTTCATTTAACTTCAATTTAGAGCTGAAATGATTAGTCAATCAAGAGAAAAATAACTGGGCAACTACTGTATTTTGCTGATCAATTTTTTGTTTAAGTTGTTTTTCAAGTACAACGCGACAAACATTAGTTGGTTCCACTACTGAAATATGTGAGGATTAACTGCTTTTCTGTATTTCATACATACTGTATTTTAAATCAGTGAAAATGTATCTTTTATTTTTGGATTTTAGACATTTGAAGACATCATCCCTTGGATGCATTTTTTCACTATTTTTGACATTTCATTGACTGAACAATAAATGAGGAAAAATAGTAGTCTTCAAAAATAAAATGTATTCATTTTTCAGTGCTCATTAAGTGTCACATGGAAGAAAAGATCTCCTCCTACTATGTACAGCACATTCTGTTGCGACTTAAAATGGTTTCTGCATTTGTAAATAAATGTTTTCTTGCATTTTTTCAGATAAGCATTAAACAAGCAAAAAGAAAGTAAAAGCTGTACCTTGATGTAGGTGCAGGTGTTCAGTTGTTTCAGGGTCTGGTTTTGGAGATGTTTCTTTTTTCTGTCAGTGTTGTTTCTTGATCTCTTGATGTTGTATCTTCCACTTATAAGTGTGTCTGCTTCTCAGGCTGTGAAATATAAGGGTGTGTTTGTATATGTGTACGAGAGTGAAAGGGTTGTGATTTTCCTTCCTGTGGAGAGGAAAGTCACACCACGCCCACTCACTTGTCTTTGTTTGTCAGGTAAATGTGACAGGACTGGTTAAGGTGGGAGAAAGATACACAAATACAGAGTAGGTCAAACAGTCACAGGCTTCACCTTTAACCCATTTACTAAAATCTGCCAACAGCATTTTTTCTATTTTGTTTTTAATTTTTATTTAATCTCAAATCACTGTTAAATAGAGTTTCTTTGAATCAGAGGAACAGATCACCCAGCCTGTTTTGTATAAACATGACTACTTTGCAAGACAGTGTGATTATGATTATTGGTCAGAAAGTTAGTCTTGTTTTTTTTTATGACGAATAAAATAAACTATATATCAATGTATTCAATATTTTTAACTACAGCACACAGCAGAAAAGAAATACTCAACAACACTTTGCTTTGAAGTGATATAGGACTCATGGTAAAGATGGGAAAGATTCTCATGTTTACAACTGGCAAGTGTTTACATCACCTGACAATTCAAAAAGACGGTGGTTGTATGATTGCAGAGTTGGTTGTGTGAATATTTCTCATTCATAATATTGCACTATATCCATTACATTTTGCATTCAGCTTTTCAAGCTCCATCAAAACTGTCTTCCAACAACTCTAAAGCAACTACTGTATGTTGTATCTTGTGTATTTTAAACAAGTAGAAATAAAGCTCTTCTCCGAGTGCTGCTACCTTGTCGTGGTGGAGAGGCTTGCGTGCCTCTGTGACTCAGAAGGCTATACTGGAGGGGGCTCATACCCTCAGCAGGTTCAACCATCCTGGACAGGTTTCTTGAGTAGAGGTCAGACGAAAAGTAGCACCTGGTCCTCCAGGTTGGGGGTTGGGCGTAAGGCTACCAACCCCACCCCATAAAACACTACCCTGTTACAGAAACATTGATGAAGAAAACTAAACCCTACAACCTAAGAGATGAAGACTCTTCTGGCATACAAGCCAAAGAGACAATGAAGATGCATACTGAAAACCATATGGAGAGGGTGCATTGGAATCTTCTATCTCCTAGGCAACCTACAAACATCGCAACCTGGAACATCAGGACCATGTACACAGCAGGGAAGACGTCCGTCATCGCAGACGAGATGAGGGGATACAAGGTTTCCATCCTAGGACTGTGCGAAACCAGATGGCCTCAGACCGGAGAAATCAAATTGGGCAGTGGAGAGTCCATCCTCTATTCTGGACACGCAGACCAAACCACCTTACAGAACAGGTTCCAAGCATTGCAAGAACTTGAACAACCAGTAGAAGAGCGTTGGAACTCCCTAAAGAACATATGGAAGTCTAGAAGTGGTGGGGAGGAAGAAAACAAATCACAAACCCTGGTTGTCAACAGAAACAATGAAAAAAATAGAAGAGAGGAGGGCAAAAAAAGACACACTAAACAAATGCAAAACCAGAGCAAAAAAGGCAGCAGCCCACAAAGACTATGAGATGGCAAATAAGGAAGTGAAGAAAAGCGCTAAACGTGACAAACAAAATTACATCGAGGCCTTGGCACAAGAAGCAGAAGATGCAGCTGGAAAAAACAACCTCAAGGAACTCTACATGACCACCAAGAAACTTGCCGGAAAATTCAAGCAGTCAAGCACACAAATTTGCGATAAACAGGGACGGCTCCTTACCACCAAGGAAGAGCAACACCAAAGGTGGATAGAGCATTTCAGGGAGCTGCTCAATAGACCACCCCTTGTCCAAGAGACTGTGATTCCACCAGCAGCACAAATGCTCAACATCAACTGTGCCTCCCCAACAAGAGCTGAGGTAAAAAAGGCTATCAAGGCACTACGGCGTGGCAAATCAGCAGGGCCAGACAATATCCCAGCAGAGGCCTTACAGGCTGATGTTGAAACATCAACCACCATGCTACACCAGCTGATCAAGAAAATATTGGAGGAAGAGGGAAATATACCAGCAGACTGGAAGGATGGGCTCATTGCTATAATTCCCAAGAAAGGAGACCTCACGGATTGCAACAACCATCGAGGGATCATGTTGCTATCAACACCAGGCAAAGTGTTCAATCGTATTTTCCTAGAGAGGCTGTGAAAGGGGGTCGATGATGAACTGAGAGAGAACCAAGCTGGTTTCAGGGATGAACGATCGTGCAGTGACCAAATTGCAACCCTCAGGATCATTATAGAACAGTCCATAGGTGGAACTCACCTATATATGTAAATTTCATAGACTTTGAAAAAGCACCGTGGATGAAAGCTGTTATGGCAATTAATGGCTCACTACGGAATCCCCCCTAAAAAAACATCATTAAGAACACGTATCGGGACATGCAATGCCGAGTGCTCCACCAGGGACAGGCACAGGAATCATTCACAGTGCACACCAGGGTGAAACAAGGCTGCCTGCTTTCCCCCTTCCTCTTCCTCCTATGCATTGACTGGACCATGAAGAAAACAACATACAATAAAAAGACTGGCATCCAATGGAGTATAACAGAACATCTCGAGGACCTCGACTTTGCGGATGATATCGCACTACTCTCACACAGCCACCAGCAGATGCAGGAGAAATCTCAACTGCTGGAAGCAACAGCAGCCAGGCTTGGGCTCAAAATAAATGGACCAAAAACTAAAATAATGCAGATCAACAACAAAAACATGCATCCTATAACCATTGAGGGCCAGACACTGGAAGAGGTCAACAAATTCACATACCTGGGAAGTGTTTTAGCTGTGGACGGTGGGACAGAGGAAGATGTGAAAGCAAGAATTGGGAAAGCAAGAACCACGTTCAACATTCTAAATAAAATCAGGAAAACCCACAACATCTCACTCAATACAAAGCTCAAAATCTTTAACTCCAACGTGAAATATGTACTGCTCTATGGATCAGAGACCTGGAGGACTACCAGTAACATAAACAGTAAACTGCAGACCTTCGTCAACCACTGTCTAAGACGCATCCCCCGGATCTTTTGGCCAAATCATATCAGTAACATCAACTTGTGGGAACGCACCAAACAAGAAGCAATAGATATACAGCTGAGGAGGAGGAAGTGGAGCTGGATTGGTCACACATTCAGGAAAAGCAAAGCATCAATAACCAAACAGGCATTAACCTGGAACCCACAAGGCAAACGGAGAAGAGGAAGACCCAAAAACACCTGGAGAAGGAGCACAGAGCAAGAAGCTAAAGAGAAGGGACTGACGTGGAAACAACTGGAGAGGATGGCCAAAGACAGACAAGGGTGGAAGCGATTCATCAATGGCCTATGTTCCGAAAGGAAGGTAAAGGCCTAAGTAAGTAAGTAGAAATAAAGCTATCAATTTTTAAAGTTGTTAGTTTTGCACACTTTCCTCTGAACTCTGTACAAAACTCTTGGATGACTTGGTAGCTAACTTGCTAGCTAAAAAGAAACAACATGCAAGTAAGATATCCTTTTCCACTTGTGTTCCACTTTATGTCTTTTTGTGCTAAGCTTTTTGTGCTAGTGCTAAGACTAATCATGTCTCCTTGGAGTAACTTCTAGGTAAGACAGCAAATAAGAGTTGCAGTAAAAATGAACATTTTCACAACAGACATGAGAAACCTAGCTAATTAACAGCTATCAAAACACAGTAAAATGTGCAAAAGTTGGGTGAGCATTCCTATGGAGGCCTAGTACAAATGCTAAATGATGTTTTGACATCATTTGGTTCCGCATCCACACATATCATATCATTTGGTTCTGCTGAGCCTTCAGACAGGCAACATTATTCTGTAGCCCTGACACACATGCCTTTAAACTGTCTTAATCCAACACACACCCAAGAAAAGGGCAGATAATTAGAAGCTTGACTCTACTTTATACAGTACCTACATTGCATCTGCTTTAACTAAACCACCAGATAAATCCAATCATGTTGCAACATACCATCAAGCCACTCAAATAATTATTGTCTTTAATTTTGTTCTGGTTTGATATCAAGGAACAATATCCTTTGTCACAGTTCCACCCTGCAGCTTATGATTTAACCCCCAATATAACAACTTTGCCACAGTCTTGACACAGTGCATTACATAACAGAAGCTCAGTGACAGAACAGAATAGTTAATTCTTCTTATCATCTCTGCCTGTGCAAGGAAAATCGTGACTGATAAAGCTGTGATAAATGTTTGTTTGCTTCCCCATGCATGTGAGTTTGGACCAGTCACATCTCACATTTTTCACATTTGTCATTCCTTTGAGCTAATGATGTGTTACCTCCAGAGAGAGATAAGAGCACTCTTACACATCATGTACCCAAAACAGGATGCTGGGCTTTGTTGCAAAACAGCTTCCGTAATCATGCTGATGAGTCTACTTCTGTGAAACTACAACCTGCGTAATATGCAAGGGGTTTTAAGGAAATTTTGACTAAATAGACCCTACAACAAAAGTAGCTATATTTCCTGGGTGTCCCTTTCCACATCCATTTGGTCCATTTGGCCCATTTGGCCTGCTGGTGTGCGACATATAACAACAAAGTGTATCACATTTATAATCACTTGTTGTCAAACAGGGTTTTTCCAACAGTGTTGAAGTTAGAATGGCCATGACCAGTCAAGCCACACTGGCACGGTACCAGTGTTCTTCCGTCACACCCCACAGCAAGGTAAAGTTGTGTACCTTGATGATGTGTTGGATGTATGTGGGTCACGAACCACATTATAGTATGTCATCTGCAGCTCTTTATCTAACATTTCACTGTTTCTACATGTACTTATGATGTGAAGCAGCAACAGCAGGAAAGGTTGAGTTTGTGTAAGTAGTAACTTAACTCAATTCAGATGTAGTTGAAGTGGTCCCAAACAATAAAATCAGGCTGATATCTGAAAGTTGTATAATTGTACAGTATTTTGATGAGAGAAACATTGCTCCTGCCACTGAAGGTGATCCCTCTGAGCATTGACAGATCAAAGCAAAATAATCAGATAATCAGATATACATTGTAAGTAGTGTAATCAGAATATATCGTATTCTAATAAGAGAGAGGACTTGAGGCCACTGAGGCAGTCGCTTAACTCTCTGAACAGGTAGGACACAGCCAAACCTTTATACCTTTACAGAAGCAAGGTTAAAAACAGGACATTACACAAATGTCCCCAAAGGGACATTACACAAACACCAGTATCTCCTTACAAACAGGTATGGTCATATATGATCTCGGAGTTCAAGAGTTCAGCTCAGTCTAGATAGGGTGTCAGTTATCAAGCTCAGAAGTAGACAACAAAGTATGTCCACACAGTGTCTAAGATATGTCAGATTAACACAGTGAACGAGACAATAGATATAAAGTGATTCGACTGAAATGCCTTAAGCTGTGGCTGTGAACTATTACACAATATCTGAGGTTTGTCACAGTTGACCCCAAAGGTCAGTCACCAAGCCTCAGGTAGAAGGAAGGATCAAAGCTGAACTATTCTAGGAATAGGTTGCCTACACAGTCATATGTGCAAGAATGAGAGCACATAGGTGTAGACCAAAATAGTACACCAAAGGACAAGGTGACACTGGTTGAAAACAAACAATAACACTCATGACACTCCAGAACAAGTGATCAACCTGTAATTATGATACTTCAGACAACAGAATATCACATTTTAAAAGCATACAGCAGTATATTAGAGAACCATTTTATTACAAATGCATTAATAATTTTAACTACGTCATATACTGAGGGATAGATTTATTTATAATGTTAAAACATGTTTTTATATATATATATTATATCCCTGTCAAATAAATCTATTTAAGTAAACAGTACAAGATTCAGCGTTTGTTGTGTAGTGCAGTACAGTGATGTAGTGAAGTATAAGTATAAAGTAGCATAAAAAGAAAATACTCAAGTACAAGTACCTCAAAATTGTACTTCCATACAGTGCCTGAGTAAATGTACTTAGTGACTCTCTACCACCAGTGTGTTTTTATCTGCTTGTTTTGAGTGACTCCCACAGACGATGTTACTTCAGGTAAATGTCCTTTAGTGTGAACTTATTTGCTACTTATCTGCTGATCAACAGTACTAACGCTGTTCCTCTTGTACATTCTGCACTGTCAGTTCTATTGTTTCACAGTAAGAGCTGTTGCACCACAGCACACAACACAGTGATACATGCACTTACATTTCAGACATTTGGATGAACCACACTGTCTGGTGTCAAGACTGAACCTGTTTTCTCCAGTCTCTGTAATGATACAGTGTTTCTGAATATTACAAGGGAAGATGCATGAAGTTCTGTGAATTAGTAAATAGACGCTACAGATATTTACATCAATAAAACTTACATCAAGCTTTATTTATTTGTATAGCAGCTTTCATGCATATGCAGTTCCAAGTAATTAACAAATGACTCATGAGCTAAGACAGTAAAAATATAAACAGTAGGCATGGTGTTCTTTTATTTGAAGGCTTAATTCTTTCTTCTGTAAACACAGGGTTGGTGTGAATTAATAAAAAGCTCTAATTTTGTTTCATCTGTCCAAAACACAAGGACTGTGGCCTGTCAACATGCATTTTGTCAAAGTCCAATCTTGTCAGTCATGTCTTTTTTGTGTTTCCCTCTTAGAAGTGGGGTCTTCCTGGGTCTTCTTCTATGGACCCCCTTTTCATTCAGAAAACGATTGAAAGAGGGATCACCTAATGTTTTTGTTTTGCTTCATGGAGCAGCTAACAGATAAGAACCTGAGGATCTGAGGGGCCTTCCTGGTTACTAATAGGTAACCAACGTAAAGACTTTGAAATAGGCATAATGTGTGCTCTTCTTCTGGTTTATTCAGCAATTTTGCAGCAGAATTGAGAATTAATTGTAGGTGATTATCTGTATTCTTCAGTAGACCAAAAAGGAGAGCATTAACACAATAGTCTAGCCTGCTAGTTATAAAAGCGTGCATCAGTCTCTTTGTGTTGCTCAGAGAGAGAAATTACCTAATTTTAGAGATGTTCTTCAAATGATTAAATGTTTTTTGGAGGCAAGTTTCTTTCTCTGAGCTTTTGAACCAACTTCTATTTTATACTCAATGAGCTACAAAAAATTCTGACATCCAGGCCTTTTATATTTAACACACAGTTAAAACATGAGTCAATCAGCCTGTTGTCATCAGGAGCTACAGCCACACAGAGGGTCATTGGCATAGCTGTGGAAAGAGATGCTGTGCCTCCTGATGACTCTGCCCATGGTTAGCATGTACAAATTCAAAAGTAACAGTCCTGAAATTGATTCTTGTGGTACCCCACTGGTAACGTCATAGTGGTTGAAGGAGTGGTCATCTATATTCATATGTGAGGTAAACCAGTTAAAAAGAATTCTAGGCAGGCCAACATGCGAGTGGAGGGAATATATCAGCCACTTGCATATTTTACCAGCATCTGGTTGGTGGCTAGTGGGTAGTACTAATTTTGTAAACTGTGCACAGGGCTTCAGTTCTGTTATTATTTTCTTGATAGTTTCAGTATCAACCAGGTCAAAACTTGACTTCCAACTTCATATCAGTCTGTAAACATTATATAGGTAAAAGTGCAGTGTGCTTGTTCTGCTTGTTATGCAGGTTATGCTGGCCATGATTAATGTCATTAGTTATCCTGCTGTCACAAGTCAAATGTCCATTGTGGGAAAGATCTGTTGTTCTTCTGTTCCTCATTCTGCCAGCGGATTTCCTTGTTGTTGCTGTTTACCAGATTCTTCTGACTTGTTTCCTGTTCTGAACTAACCTCATAAATATATTTTGAAAGGGAAAAAAATGCCCTTATCCATGGGTAAGGTGTGGCATAAAAAATATAAATCCAGGCACTCAAGTAGATGGTTAAAAATGAAAAGCTAAAGTACATTGGCACATTTGCCTCAGGTTGACACATAATGAACCCAAAACAATAATTTGTCCACACACCTGTGTTAAGGTGAACCCAGTACATACATGCACACACATATCGTATCAGACCACTAGGGGTACTTTCAACAAAAGAAACAATAAAAATGCAGCACTGCAACAATGTTGATCTGATCTCTTGAGCATAATGTAGATTGTTAGTTTATATAGAACCCTGTGAAACTTCAAATGTAATTTATTTTAAATGTGATGAATAAAGGAAATTATTGCTATTGTCAAGCATAAATGTAAAATAGTAATGGCAACGTTTATATCTTTTAAATTCACATTAGTAATGTTTATTAATGCCCTGCTCGAGTGCCAAACAATTTTTAGATGCTGAATATTTATAAAATGACAAAAATCTTTAGTGAATCTCTCTTTCTAGACAGCTATCATCCCCAAAATAAAGTATTATACATGATGTATGTTGTTTGAATAGCCTGTACAGAAACCAGAAATATAACTACATCGAGAGTCTGAGGCCAACAACTGACATGTAATTACTGCAGTAGATTTCTACAAGTAGCGGTTTGTAGAACGAGTAAGTAGAAAAAATGACTGCATCAGGCTTATCAGTCAGTATTTGCTGAATAATTTCCCCTGTACCGGGAAAGTTTGTTTCACTTAATGCTAGATCATCATGCTCAGTTTTTGTCTTACTTGAAAACTGGACTCAACAATATATATAATATAATATCTAATATTTATAATACCCCAGCATGTAGATGCATGGACATATAATGCATTCAGAAAGTATTCAGACAATTGACAGATCAAAGCAATCTACAACACCTCAACTCTCAACACCCCATAATGACCAAGTCAAACTGAAATATCACATTGACATAAGTTTTCAGACCCTTTGCTATGACAAAGTTCAAGTGCCTTCCATTTCTCTTGATCATCTTTGAGATGTTTCTACACTGTGATTGAAGTCCACCTGTGGTAAACTCATAATTGGGAGAGGAACACACCTGTCTATATAAGGTTTCACAGCTGACAATTCATATCAAAGCAAAAACCAAGCAATGAGGTCGAAGGAACTGCTTGCAGTGCTCAGAGACATGGGGTGTTTTTCAGCGACAGGGACTCGGGGACTGTTCAGGGTTGAGTGAAAGCTGAATGGAGAGAAGTACTTAGATATCCTTAATGAAGACCTTGTCCAGAGTAACCTCTAGATATACTCTTGACTTTCAATTAAACAATGACTTTGATATGCAGTTGCTCTGGTATATCTTATGCAAGTTGCAACGGTGAATTCAAAACAGAAGTTGAGAAATTCTTGCATCATATGTGGTTGGCACAATTCTTACTGTGTGATTTTTGCCGTGTCACTGTCTGAGGAAGAATAGCCTCAGTATAGAGTATGCAAGGTTGGGAGGGTTACTTTAAAAATTCTGATACAATTACTAATTACCTGTTAAAATGTAGATGGTAACATAATCCAAGTATCACAATGTTAATGTAACATATTTTGATTACTATCTGTTATTTTTGGATTACCTCAATACCAAATATGCAAATAAAGATGAGAAAAGAAATATCAATAAGATGACTGTTACTTCAGTGTATTCTGTAAGACAACAGAACAATGTAACTTTAGAAAAGAAAATAAGGAATCCAAGATTGTTAGCACCAAAAATGTGTCCTCTGAAGTGTATTTTTAAAGGTAAACTTGCTTTTCATTTAGCAGTTTCAGGTAGCAGCCTATAAACTCACAATGAAAGTGTACAACACATGATTTGCATCACAGAGAACATTCTCAGGGAAAGCCTCTGATGAAACACTGCTCGGATGAAACAGCACTGTGAGGCTATCAAACAGGCCAGTGTAGGAAATTTAAAAAATATTTAGGGTCAACTTTTGCCCTCACTGTCTAAAAAATTTTGGCATTTACAATATTTTGGGGGTAACTTAAAAAATAGTAATTAGTACATAAAGTTGCTATTTTAATGTGAAATGAGCCCAGATTGCATGCAGTAATCACCACTTTGTGTCCACATGAGTAAATAAAGTATAGTTTATAAGTCAATTGAAAACCTCATGACAGTCTTTCAAATTACTAGTTTATGGTCTTTTTGAAACATCCTCTTTACAAACTGCAGAGAGTCTATTAAAAATATTTGAGGAAATAAAAGGCAGTGTTTCACAACTGTAAATGCAATTGGAGGACCAATTCGCATGGTCCTATTTACTGTTTAGTTACTTTAGTTTCAGTTTGTTGGTAGTTTACTTGAAAATTTGTAAATAGTTTGCAGTGCTCTTAGTGTCACTTTAAATCTAAATATTGAATAAAATTATTGCTTATGTTTGGAATTACGTCTCGGTCAAGTGTTTTTGAGCCTGTACAACCTTTTCTTTTTTTCCCCTTGGGTTCCAAAGAGGTTAGACTAAACAATCTTTCGGGGTGAAATGCACTGAAGTAGCATAGTTGACACACACAAAAAAAAGCAAAACAAAAAAAAACGATCTTTTCTCGCTCTTGCCACATAATCTTTACCGATTGCACCTTCAACTGTCTCTGTACAGTTTATCTGATAATGATGTCTTAATATGTTTGTTTGTGCCATCTGTTCCCTATTTGTGAGAGATGTTAAGATAGGTAACCATATATAAGAGCTGGTCTTTGTTTTGTGAAACACCTGCACTCGGGTAGGCTGAAGCTACAGGCTGAGAAGAACAGACAGTTTGGCACCAGGTGTGATATGAACTCGTTTTTTGAACTGACAGTCAATTCCTATCATCTGCTCCATATAAAAGTATTACTAACATGTACGTTTCTCTTTACTAGGCTATTATCGTCTTTAACATCATGTTCACCATGAGGATGCTGACTGTGGCTGCACTTCTTTGCACCATTATGGCTCTGACTAGAGCTGATGGTGGGTGTTCTTTATAGAAAGTGTTACATATAATTAAAGACATAGAAAAACTGTATGTATTGTCTATAAACAGCAACAATCCAGTAACTAACTGTTATGTTATGTTTTCATTCAAATATATGCACTCTGTTATGATGCTACACCTATTTTTTACCTTTCTTATTTTCTTAAATGTTGTATTAAATTACCAGTTTGTCTCTTATAAATTCCACTATGTCACTTTTGTAATATCATACTGTGTTGTGTTATGTTATTTTATGTTATAACATTTTCTATTATGCCATCAAATTTGATTTTATACCATGACTTCAACACATACACACTAATCTCTAATCGTCCTCAGCAGAGACAGACCTGGTCAAAAGGACTTGTAGGTGTGCCTCTCCTTGGAAAAGGATCAAAGGCCGCTGTTTCCTCTTTGTTTCACAACAACTGTCTTGGGCTCACGCTGAGGTAATAACTTTCATTCCATATGCCTACTACTGTACATGATACTACACATTAACCACAACAATTTTTTAAAACGTTTCAAAAAAGTTTTTAAAATATTCAACACTGAGAAAACTGACTGACAGATTGACAGAAACTACACAGCTCACATCCTGACTATTAAACGACACAGACAGGGACCGCTGGAAGCACCTACAAAAAGTTTAATCTGTAGTGACAAAATATTTAATCTCCTTCGTTGTCGTTCCTCTGGCCTCTGGATTACTAACAATACTATTGGTGTTTCCAGGATTTCAACTCTGCTATTTTCTAGTAATTTCTTGTTCCTCTATTGTTTCATAATGAAACAATGCCTTTTTATCGCACTGCTAGCATTTCCAAACCAAACTGAATGACAGTTTACTCAAGTAAGTTTTGTGGGATCATATTGTTCATCGGGAGATTGATGGAGGGTTGATATCACTTTGGTCTCCATGTATTTTAGGTGAACGGAGTGATTGGGGGTATGCTAGCATAACGCAGTAGCTTGAGATAGGGGGAGCTGATTAAACCTTGACCAAAAGACAAGCAATGTAACAACTTCAAAATTGTCTGGAAAATGGGACAAACAGCAGTCGAATAAGGAAAACAGACACTTTTGTTTGTCAAATGTCTGTCTATGTATTCCTATATTTGTTTCATAGTAACTCCTGTCTCTCTTTCTCTTCCTCTTTATCGCCACTGTAGAAAAACTGCCAGAATATGGGTGGAAACCTTGCATCGGTACACAGCTATGACGAGTACTGTGCGATTCAGAGGCTGGTAATTAGTCGCTGTCACAAGAATAAAGAGATATGGATTGGAGGCCATGACGGAGAAGAGGTATTTTATTTATCATTGAACAGCAACCGACAGTTACTTCATTAAACTTGTTTTTTTAATTAATGTAATCTTAAATTCTGTCTTTTAGGAGAAAATTTGGCTGTGGAGTGATGGTAGGCAATTCACCTATCGGAACTGGTGTCGTGGAGAGCCCGATAACTTCAAAGGAATCCAGCACTGTTTAACAATGAATCATTCAGGTAATTGAATACAGTACATGAATGATGTTAATGATGAAGGTTAACAGTGAAAAATTTCAACATTCCTCCAAGATAAATTGGTTTCCACAGTTTCAGGTTTTGGTGTGTGTTTCTTTTTTGGTACTTACAGCTGAAAGGTGCTGGAATGATGCTGACTGCCAGGGAAAAAGACCATCTGTCTGTGTCAAGCGCGGCTGGTGATTCCTGACATACAGGCATGGAGTAGCACAAACACTGGTGGTGTGTTTATGTGCATATTTCCAAAAGCATCTGTCTTTGTATTTACCAGTCTGATATGACCTGAAGTCTCTATAACTCATATCATTTCATATTATTATTTCATTTCTATCGCTGTAACGCTACTTGAGGAATGAATCGACAAGTGACATAAATAGAAACTGGACTGTCTCTCAGGCCTTGTGCCTTTAATGAGAGCAGATTGAATGTGTTTTGAAAGAATGCTTTTAGCACCTTATTCTTGAGAGTGAACAAGAGCTGCAACTAATGATTATTGTCAATTGTTTTCTTGATTAATCAGTTACTCATTTGGTCTATTAAATGCCAGAAAATGGAAGAAGATGCCCCAGATACTCAAATGTCTTGTTTTGTCCTGGCTAACAGTAAAAAACCCAAAGATATTCACTGTTTTTTACTATTATAGAAGTATAAAAACACACAAAATATTCACATTTAAGAAGCTGGGCTTGAAACAATGAATAAATCATCAAAATAGTCAACAATTCATTTTCAGTCAATTGACTAATTGATTGATCGACTTATAGTTGCAGCTCTACTGTGAACGGGTCTTTCTTGTATCCTGCAAAAATAAAACGCTCAAGCATTGAAACAAGCTGGTCTGTGACATTAATAATACTGAATACACAAATTATTGTAGAAATGTAGAAATGTAGAAATTTCTATCTTACAAGTAATAGCAATGATCTTACACACTTTCAGGTCAAAATGCATGTTTCTATCACAAAACAGATGTACAATTATGAGTTGAAAACTGTAGACCAAATTTCTGCTGTTAAAATTAAAAACGAATCCTCTTTAAGAACTTGCAATCGTGTTCCTCCCTCTAGAAGACTTGCAGACACATGTAGAATCAATGTCAATGCTGAGGAACACCATTCTTCAAAAAGATATTTCCTCATTTGGTGTTTTGATAGTGGTAGAAAGCGCCATCTAACACATTAGTACAAAATCTCCCATAGGTGTTCGCTTGGGTTGAGATCTGGTGACTGTAAAGGCCATAGCATATAGCTCACATCATTTTCATACTCATCTAACCATTCAGTAACCATTTATGCCCTATAAATGGGGGCTTTGTCATCCTGGAAGAGACCACTTCCATCGGGATAGAAATGTTGCATCATAGGATAAAGGTGATGACTCAGAACAGCTTTGTAATGATTTGCAGAGACCCTTTCCACTAAGGGCAAAAGTGGACCCAAACCATGCCAGCAAAATGCCCCCCACAGCATAACAGAGCCACTAGATCCCCTCACTGTAGGGGTCAAGCATTCAGACCAGTACCGGTTTTTCCTTTCATTTGTCACATGTATATATGTGTGAGTATATATATCTATATATGTGTGTGTGTGTGTGTGTGTATACTGACAGAGACAGAGAGAGAGGGAGAGGGAGAGAGAGAGATACTTTTGGTAACTGGTTGCAGTGCTGTTCTTGTATTTTAAAGTTTTGAAACCGCTTGTCACTTTAAATTTACATATTGGTCAATAAAATGATTGCTTATTTGGGGATACACATCTCGGTCAAGTGTTTTTGAGCCTGTATGACCTTTTTCCTTGGGTCCCAAAGTAGTTGGATTTAACAATTTCCTTGGGGTGAAATTCCTCGTGGTGGCATAGTTGACACTTAAAAAAACTCCGCCTTGCTGTTACCAAATAAATCTTCAAATTTCTTGGTACACTTTATCTGATAATGATGTCTCAGATGTTTGTTTGTGCCCTCAGTTCCCTTTTTGTGAGAGATGTTAAGATAGGTAACTATATATAAGAGCTGGTCTTTGTTTTGTGAAACACCTGCAACCGGGTAGGCTGAAGCTACAGATTGAGAAGAGCAGACAGTTTGGCACCAGGTGTGATATGAACTCTTAATTTTTGAACTGACAGTCAATACCTGTCATCTGTTCCATTCAGAAATATTAATATCATGTTTGTTTCTCTTTAGGAGGCTATTATCATCTTTAACATCATCTTCACCATGAAGATGTTGACTGCGGCTGCACTTATTTGCACAATTATGGCTCTGACTAGAGCTGATGGTGGGTGTTATTTATTTTAAGTGTTATGTTATGTAATGTTATAGCATTTTCTATTATGCCATCAAATTTGATTTTATATCATGAATATGAAAATTTAACACATACACACTGTTCTCTATTCATCCTCAGCAGAGACACACCTGGTCAAAAGGACACATGAGTGTTCCGATGGTTTGACTGAGATCAATGGCCGACATTTCGTCTTAGTTTCAGAACCACTGCCTTGGGCTAAGGCTGAGGTAATAGAGTTAACTCTAATTCCATATGCCTACTACTGTACATGATGCTTCAAAGATACTACACATTAACCATAACAAATTTTTAAAAAGTTTTACAATAGTTTAAAAGGCATTCAATATTCTGATAAGACTGGTAGATCAAACCCAAGTGCAGACAAAATGCAGGCAGATGCAGAAATAGAAAGTCAACTGCCTATCAAACCTCAGAAAATTGACTGAAAAATTGACAAACACTACACAGCTCACATCCAAACTATCATACAACACAGGCAAGGACCACTGGAATCACCTACAAAATGTGACAAAATATTCCAGCTCTTTTGTTGTTGTTCCTCTGACATCACTATTGGTGTTGCCAGGATTTCAACTCTGTTATTTTTACTAGTTTCTTGTTCCTCTTAATGCTATTGTTTCATAATGAAACAATGCCTTTTTATCACACTGCTGGCATTCCAAACCAAACTGAATGACAGTTTACTCAACTAAGTTTTGCGGGATCATCTTGTTGATTTGGAGATTGATGGAGGGTTGATATCACTTTGGTCTCCATGTATTCGGTGAAGGTAGTGATCGGGGGTACGCTTGCAAAACGCAGGGGCTGGAGATAGGGGGAGCTGATTAGCCTTGACCAAAAGACGAGTAATGTGACAACTCCAAAGTTCTCTTACATATTGTGTTTTTTTAAGCTGGCTTGCTGGCAATAACAAATGGTGAGCCTACATTCAGGAATCAGCTGGGTTTTGTTCAGAGTTCAAGGGTGTCAGAACAAGTAATATAACAAATTACTTTTGCTATTAATGAATAACATTATAACTTTTTAAATTAGTAATATATCATCAGTAATTAAAATGAACTTGTCCAGGGGATTCTAGTGTATTGAAGGTTGCCCTGGCTATTGGGATCACTATTCAACTGGAAAATGGGATAAACACCAGCCGAATGAGGAAAATCAGATCCTGTTTTGTTTGTCAAATGTCTGTCTATGTTGTATTCCTATATTTGTTTCTTAGCAACTCCTGTCTCTCTCTCTCTCTCTCTTCATCTTTATCTCCATACAGGAAAAATGCCAGAATATGAGTGGAAACCTCGCATCAGTACATAACGATCAGGAGTACCATGAGATTCAGAAACTGATACGTATTTACTGTCAAGGGTATAGAGAGACATGGATCGGAGGCCATGATGGAGAACAGGTATTTTTATTCATCATTGCTCAAAGTCCAACAGTTACTTTATTAAACTTTTTTTTCAATTAATGTAATTTTAAATTGTGTCTTCTAGGAGGGAATCTGGCTGTGGAGTGATGGTAAGAAATTCAACTATTGGACCTGGTGTCATGGAGAGCCCAATAACCGTGGGGGGGGGCAGCACTGTTTGCAAATGAATTATTCAGGTAAATGAATACAGTATATGAGTGACATTAATGATGAGGGTTAACAGTGACAAATCTCAACTTTCCTCCAAGTTATATTGGTTTCCACAGTTTCAGATTTTGGTTTGTGTAGCGTTTACTGACACTTGTGGGGGTTTCTCCTTTCTTTTTTGGTACTTTCAGATAAAAAGTGCTGGGATGATGATATGTGCTCCAAACACAAACCATCTGTCTGTGTCAAGCGCGGCTGATGATTACTGACATACAGGCATGGAGTAGCACAAACACTGGTGGAGGTGTGTTTATGTGCATTTTTCAAAAGCATCTGTCTTTGTGTTGATCTATAGCTCATATCATTTCATATTATTATTTCATTTCTATCGCTATAAATGCAACCAAGGAATGAATCGACAAGTGACAAACAGAAGCTGGACTGTCTCTCAGGCCTTGTGCCTTTAATGAGAGCAGATTGAATGTGTTTTGAAAGAATGCTTTTAGCACCTTATTCTTGAGAGTGAACAAGAGCTGCAACTAATGATTATTGTCAACTGTTTTTGTTGATTAATCAGTTACTCATTTGGTCTATTAAATGCCAGAAAATGGAAGAAGATGCCCCAGATACTCAAATGTCTTGTTTTGTCCTGGCTAACAGTAAAAAACCCAAAGATATTCACTGTTTTTACTATTATAGAAGTATAAAAACACGTAAAATATTCACATTTAAGAAGCTGGGCTTGAAACAATGAATAAATCATCAAAATAGTCAACGATTCATTTTCAGTCAATTGACTAATTGATTGATCAACTTATAGTTGCAGCTCTACTGTGAACTGGTCTTTCTTGTATCCTGCAAAAATAAAACGCTCAAGCATTGAAACAAGCTGGTCTGTGACATTATTAATACTGAAAACATAAATTATTGTAGAAATGTAGAAATTTCTATCTTACAAGTAATAGCAATGATGTTACACATTTTTCAGGTCAAAATGCATGTTTCTATCACAAAACAGATGTACAATTATGAGTTGAAAACTGTAGACCAAATTTCTGCTGTTAAAGTGGTGTTCGCTTGGGTTGAGATCTGGTGACTGTAAAGGCCATAGCATATAGCTCACATCATTTTCATACTCATCTAATGTATATATGTGTGAGTATATATATCTATATATGTGTGTGTGTGTGTGTGTGTATACTGACAGAGACAGAGAGAGAGGGAGAGGGAGAGAGAGAGATACTTTTGGTAACTGGTTGCAGTGCTGTTCTTGTATTTTAAAGTTTTGAAACCGCTTGTCACTTTAAATTTACATATTGGTCAATAAAATGATTGCTTATTTGGGGATACACATCTCGGTCAAGTGTTTTTGAGCCTGTATGACCTTTTTCCTTGGGTCCCAAAGTAGTTGGATTTAACAATTTCCTTGGGGTGAAATTCCTCGTGGTGGCATAGTTGACACTTAAAAAAACTCCGCCTTGCTGTTACCAAATAAATCTTCAAATTTCTTGGTACACTTTATCTGATAATGATGTCTCAGATGTTTGTTTGTGCCCTCAGTTCCCTTTTTGTGAGAGATGTTAAGATAGGTAACTATATATAAGAGCTGGTCTTTGTTTTGTGAAACACCTGCAACCGGGTAGGCTGAAGCTACAGATTGAGAAGAGCAGACAGTTTGGCACCAGGTGTGATATGAACTCTTAATTTTTGAACTGACAGTCAATACCTGTCATCTGTTCCATTCAGAAATATTAATATCATGTTTGTTTCTCTTTAGGAGGCTATTATCATCTTTAACATCATCTTCACCATGAAGATGTTGACTGCGGCTGCACTTATTTGCACAATTATGGCTCTGACTAGAGCTGATGGTGGGTGTTATTTATTTTAAGTGTTATGTTATGTAATGTTATAGCATTTTCTATTATGCCATCAAATTTGATTTTATATCATGAATATGAAAATTTAACACATAAACACTGTTCTCTATTCATCCTCAGCAGAGACACACCTGGTCAAAAGGACACATGAGTGTTCCGGTGGTTGGGCTAAGATCAATGGCCGACATTTCTACTACGTTTCAGAACCACTGCCTTGGGCTGAAGCTGAGGTAATAGAGTTAACTCTAATTCCATATGCCTACTACTGTAAATGATGCTTAAAAGATACTACACATTAACCATAACAAATTTTTAAAAAGTTTTAAAATAGTTTAAAAGGCATTCAACATTCTGATAAGACTGGTAGATCAAACCCAAGTGCAGACAAAATGCAGGCAGATGCAGAAATAGAAAGTCAACTGTCTATCAAACCTCAGAAAATTGACTGAAAAATTGACAAACACTACACAGCTCACATCCAAACTATCATACAACACAGACAAGGACCACTGGAATCACCTACAAAATGTGACAAAATATTCCAGCTCTTTTGTTGTTGTTCCTCTGACATCACTATTGGCGTTGCCGGGATTTCAACTCTCTCTGTTATTTTTTTACTAGTTTCTTGTTCCTCTTAATGCTATTGTTTCATAATGAAACAATGCCTTTTTATCAAACTGCTAGCATACCAAACCAAACTGAATGACAGTTAGGGTTAGGGTTAGGGTTACTCAAGTAAGTTTTGCAGGATCATCTTGTTGATCTGGAGATTGATGGAGGGTTGATATCACTTTGGTCTCCATGTATTCGGTGAAGGTAGTGATCGGGGGTACGCTTGCAAAACGCAGGGGCTGGAGATAGGGGGAGCTGATTAGCCTTGACCAAAAGACGAGTAATGTGACAACTCAAAGTTCTCTTACATATTGTGTTTTTTTAAGCTGGCTTGCTGGCAATAACAAATGGTGAGCCTACATTCAGGAATCAGCTGGATTTTGTTCAGAGTTCAAGGGTGTCAGAACAAGTAATATAACAAATTACTTTTGCTATTAATGAATAACATTATAACTTTTTCAATTAGTAATACGTCATGAGTAATTAAAATGAACTTGTCCAGGGGATTCTAGTGCATTGAAGGTTGCCCTGGCTATTGGGATCACTATTCAACTGGAAAATGGGATAAACACCAGCCGAATGAGGAAAATCAGATCCTGTTTTGTTTGTCAAATGTCTGTCTATGTTGTATTCCTATATTTGTTTCTTAGCAACTCCTGTCTCTCTCTCTCTCTCTTTCTTCGTCTTTATCTCCATACAGAAAAAATGCCAGAGTATGGGTGGAAACCTTGCATCAGTACATAACGATGAGGAGTACCGTGCGATTCAGGAACTGACACGTATTTACTGTCAAGGGTATAGAGAGGCATGGATCGGAGGCCATGATGCAGTACAGGTATTTTTTCATCATTGCTCAAAGTCCAACAGTTTCTTTATTAAGCTTTTTTTTAAATTAATGTCATTTTAAATTCTGTCTCCTAGGAGAAAGTTTGGATGTGGAATGATGGTAAGCCATTCAACTATCAGAAGTGGTGTCGTGGAGAGCCAAACAACGGCTATAAGGGCACGCAGCACTGTTTAACAATGAGTCATTCAGGTAAACAAATACAGTATATAAATGATGTTAATGATGAGGGTAAACAAGTAAAAATCTCAATTTTGCTCCAAGATAAATTGGTATCCATAGTTTCAGGTTTTGGTTTGTGTAGCATTTACTGATACTTGTGTGTTTCTGGTTTCTTTTTTGGTACTTACAGATAAAAAGTGCTGGGATGATGATGTGTGCTCCACACGCAAACCATCTGTCTGTGTCAAGCGCGGCTGATGATTACTGACATACAGGCATGGAATAGCACAAACACTGGTGGAGGTGTGTTTATGTGCATTTTTCAAAAGTATCTGTCTTTGTCTTGATCTATAGCTCATATCATTTCATATTATTATTTCATTTCTATCGCTGTAACGCTACTTGAGGAATGAATCGACAAGTGACATAAACAGAAGCTGGACTGTCTCTCAGGCCTTGTGCCTTTAATGAGAGCAGATTGAATGTGTTTTGAAAGAATGCTTTTAGCACTTTATTCTTGAAAGTGAATAAGAGCTGCAACTAATGATTGTTGTCAATTGTTTTCTCAATTAATCAGTTAGTCATTTGATCTATTTAAAGTCAGAAAATGGTGAAAAATATTTCCAGCATAATAGTACAAAATAGTCAGCGATTCATTTTCAGTCAATTGACCAATTTATTAATCGACTTATCGTTGCAGCTCTACTGTGAACTGGTCTTTCTTGTCTTATGCAAAAATAAAACGCTCAAGCATGGAAAGAAGCTGGTCTGTGACATTAATAATACTGAATACACAAATTATTTGGAGTGTCATGTAGAAATTTCTATCTTACAAGTCAGTCAGTCATGTTACACACTTTTCAGGTCAAAATGCATGTTGCTATCACAAAACAGATGTACAATTATGAGTTGAAAACTGTTGACAAAATTTCTGTTTAAATGAAAAACAAATCATCTTTAAGAACTTGCAGACTTGCAAATGCAGTGATCTTCCTCTTTTGTTTCTGCTGTTCATTCAAAATGAAATTGAATTTCAGTGATCACAAGTATTAATTAGATGAGGACAAAGTGATATAATGTTAGCGAGAAAAGGGGATTTCTCATGGCCATGATGCAGTGCCCTTGAACAAGTAGATACATTTTTTGCAATTTTTGCAAGTGATAAGAGGCAATTTTGCTATTAGCATGTTGATGTTTAGTAGGTGTAATGTTTACCACGTTCACCATCTTAGTTTAGTACATGAGCATGCTAACATTTACTTTACTAATTATAACTAAACACAAAGTACAGCAGAGACGGATGGGAATGTCATTGGTTTGCAGGTATTTGGTCATAAACCAAAGTATTGGGCAGCCTGAAATGATGACCTGAGATGACCTGACGATGGCGCTTGATGAAAAGTTAAGGGATCATCAAAGTGATTACAATTCATCCTGAGGGGGACATGAATGTATGTGCTAAATTTTATGTCAACCCATTCAAAACTTGTTAAGAAATTTCAGTGAAAGTAAATATGAAATAAGATTTCTATTTGGGTGAAATGTTTAATATATAAGTTGGGATGTTTTAGTTCTTCAAAGCTGATGTAAAGTTTACTGTCCAATTCTTTTAAGAAACAGTCGCATCCATCCAGAGTCCATCATCAAAACACCAAAATGAGGGATTATCTTTTTGAACAGTGGTGTTCATCCCTCTAAAAGAATTGCAGACACATGTAGAATCAATGCCAAGGCTGAGGAACACCATTCTTTAAAAAGATATTTCCTCATTTGATGTTTTGATAGTGGTAGAAAGCGCCGTCTAACACATTAGTACAAAATCTCCCATAGGTGTTCGCTTGGGTTGAGATCTGGTGACTGTGAAGGCCATAGCATATAGCTCACATCATTTTCATACTCATCTAACCATTCAGTAACCATTTATGTCCTATAAATGGGGGCTTTGTCATCCTGGAAGAGACCACTTCCATCGGGATAGAAATGTTGCATCATAGGATAAAGGTGATGACTCAGAACAGCTTTGTATTGATTTGCAGAGACCCTTTCCGCTATGGGCAAAAGTGGACCCAAACCATGCCAGCAAAATGCCCCCCACAGCATAACAGAGCCACTAGATCCCCTCACTGTAGGGGTCAAGCATTCAGACCAGTACCGGTTTTTCCTTTCATTTGTCACACGTTTGTCTGTATGTATATATGTGTGAGTATAAATGCATATATATGTGTGTGTGTGCACACAGAGACAGAGAGAGAGAGAGAGAGAGAGAGAGACAGAGAGAGAGAGAGAGAGAGAGAGAGAGAGAGAGAGAGAGAGAGAGAGAGAGATACTTTTAGTAACTGGTTGCAGTGCTGTTCTTGTATTAAAACCGCTTGTCACTTTAAATTTACATATTGATCAATAAAATGATTGCTTATTTGGGGACACACATCTCGGTCAAGTGTTTTTGAGCCTGTATGACCTTCTTCTTGGGGTGAAATTCCATGAGGTGGCATAGTTGACACTATTAAAGAAAACTCCCCCTTGCTGTTACCAAATCAACCTTCAAATTCATCTGATAATGATGTCTCAATTGTTTGTTTTTGCCCTCAGTTCTCTTTTTGTGAGAGATGTAAAGATAAGTAACTATATATAAGAGCTGGTCTTCGTCTTGTGAAACACTTGCAATCGTGTAGGCTCAAGCTACAGATTGAGAAGAGCCGACAGTTTGGCACCAGGTGTGATATGAACTCTTAATTTTTGAACTGACAGTCAATACCTGTCATCTGTTCCATACAGAAATATTAATAACATGTTTGTTTCTCTTTACTAGGCTATTGTCATCTTTAACATCATCTTCACCATGAAGACACTGACTGTGGCTGCACTTATTTGTACCATTATGGCTCTGACTAGAGCTGATGGTGGGTGTTCTTTATTGAAAGTGTTACATATAATTAAAGATATAGATAAACTGTATATATTGTCTATAAACAGTAACAATCCAGTCACTAACTGTTATGTCAAACTTTCTAGCTCCTGCAGAAGCCAAACCAGAAAATGACCAAACAGGTAATTAGCCTTAAGTTTTCCATATTAATATATATTGCACTTTGCAATGATGCTACATCTATTTTTTTTTTTAACTTTCTCCTCTTCTTAAATGTGTTAAATTATCACTTTGTCTCTTATGTCAGAAGCGGAGCAACTTGACTGCAGGGAAGCCATTGCCTTTTAAATTAAGTTGCACTCCTACTACACTAATTACGGCAGCCTAGTCAAAGCTGATAAAGCGCCTTAAGGCTACTGTATTTGCTGCAGTAGCAGGGCTACTAAACTGCCTGCTCACTTGCTTTTGTTGATTCGGTCATTTTCCTTCATTTTTGTGCTTCTATTAAGGGTTAGTAAGCTACCTAGTGAAATGGTTTCTTTTTTTGTCTGTTTTAATTGTGGTTATTGTTGATATATGATTGGACGTCTGCACAGGGTGTTTTATTTTGAAAATTGACCAGATGCTCAATGCTGTTTCTGCGTCTGACTTCTTGCCCAGCTCAGTCTGCTCTGTACTGCTTGACACGGCCTCCATAAAAAATAGACTAGGCATGTATATTTACTGGAGCGGAGCAGAGACGCGCTTCTAGGACGCATTGCCGCCGGAATACAGAGCACATAAGCCCAGTGGGATTTGGGCATTTTAAAGGCCAATACCTCACTTTTGTAATGTAATGTAATGTTATACTGTGTTGTGCTATCTTATTTTATGTTATAGCATTTTCTGTTATACCATCAAATTTGATTTTACATCACAAATTCAACACATACACACTATTCTCTAATCATTCTCAGCAGAGACAGACCTGGTCAAAAGGACATATGGGTGTTCCTATGGTTGGAGAAGGGTCCATGGCCGCTGTTTCCGCTACGTTTCAAGACCACTGCGTTGGGCTCAAGCTGAGGTAATAAGGTTAACTTTGATTCAATGTGCCTACTACTGAACATGATGCTTCACACAAGATACAAGATATTACACACAATTTTTTAGAAAAGTTTTTAAAAAGTTTAAAAGATATTCAACACTCTATTGGGATCACTATTCAACTGGAAAATGGGACAAACAGTAGCCGAAAGAATATCAGATAGGATTTTTTTCCTCAAACATCTGTCAGTGATGTATTCCTGTATTTGTTTCATAGAAACTCCTGTCTCTCTTTCTCTCTCTCTCTCTCTTCGTCTTTATCTCCACTGTAGAGAAACTGCCAGCGCATGGGTGGAAACCTTGCATCGATACATAGCTATTGGGAGTACTGTGCGATTCAGAGGCTGATAATTAGTCGCTGTCACAAGTATAGAGAGACATGGATTGGAGGCCATGACGGAGAAGAGGTATTTTATTCATCATTGCACAAGATGCAACAGTCACTTATACATGTCTAGTCACTTCATTAAACTTTATTTTTTACTTTTAATTAATGTAATCTTAAATTCTGTCTTTTAGGAGAGAGTTTGGCTGTGGAGTAATGGTAAGCGATTCAACTATCGGAACTGGTGTCGTGGAGAGCCCAATAACTACAGGGGCAGGCAGCACTGTTTAACAATGAATCATACAGGTAAATGAATACAGTAAATGAGTGATGTTAATGATAAGGGTGAACAGTGAAAAATCTCAACTTTCCTCCAAGATAAATTGGTATTAACAGTTTCAGGTTTTAGATTGTGCAACGTTTACTGACACTTGTGGGTTGTTCTTTTTTTTGTACCTACAGTTCGAAGGTGCTGGGATGACGATATGTGCTACAAACGCAAACCATCTGTCTGTGTCAAGCGCCGCTGATGATTACTGACATACAGGCATGGAGTAGCACAAACACTGGTAGAGGTGTGTTTATGTGCATATTTTCAAAAGTATCTGTCTTTGTGTTGATCTATACCTCATATCATTTCATATTATTATTTCATTTCTATCGCTGTAATGCTACTTAAGGAATGAAGCGACAAGTGACATAAACAGAAGCTGGATTGTCTCTCAGGCCTTGTGCTTTTAATAAGAGCAGATTGAATGTGTTTTGAAAGAATGCTTTTAGCACCTTATTCTTGAGAGTGAACGAGCTGCAACTAATGATTATTGTCAATTGTTTTCTCGATTAATCAGTTAGTCATTTGGTCTATTAAATGCCAGAAAATGGTGAAAAATATTTCCAATAACCAAATGCATCCTCAAATGTCTTTTTTTGTCCTGACTAACAGTAAACACTGTTTTTTTTTACTATCATAGAAGAATACAAAAACACATTTAAGAAGCATCAAAATAGTCAGCAATGTAATTTTCTGTCAATTGACTAATTGATTAATCGACTTATCGTTGCAGCTCTACTGTGAACTGGTCTTTCTTGTCTTATGCAAAAATAAAACGCTCAAGCATTGAAACAAGCTGGTCTGTGACATTAATAATACTGAATACACTAATTATTTGGAATGCCATGTGGAAATTTCTATCTTACAAGTAATGACAGCAATGTTACACACTTTTCATGTCAAAATGCAAGTCGCTATCACAAAAGAGATGTACAATTAAAGCAACATAATCCAAACCTTTTGCAAACCTTTGTGTTTGCCAGACTTAGAAAGAAAATGCAATGATCTTCCTCTTTTATTTCTGCTGTTCATTCAAAATGATTGAATTTCAGTGATCGAAAGTATTAATTAGATAAAGACAAACTGACATAATGTTAGAGTGAGCAGAGGCATTGTGACGGCCATGATGCAGTGCCCTTGATTAAGTACATACAATTTTTGCACTTTTTGCAAGTGATGAGTGGCACTTTCGTTGTTAGCATTTGATGTTTAGTAGGTGTAATGTTTACCATGTTCACCATCTTAGTTTAGTATGTGAGCATGTGAACATTTACTTAACTAATTAGGACTAAATGCTCTACCAGTCTGACCTTGAAAAAATCATCCATGCATTCATTTTCTCCAGACTCGATTACTGCAACTCCCTCCTTTCCGGCATTACACAAAGATCCCTGTCTCGCCTCCAACTAGTTCAGAACGCGGCAGCTAGGCCTCTTACTGGTTTTAACAGACAGCAGCACATCACTCCGACTTTGGCTTCACTCCATTGGCTCCCTGTTCGTTTTAGAATTGATTTTAAGATTTTACTGATCACTTTTAAAGCACGTCTAGGTCTGGCCCCAAGCTATATAACAGACATGTTGACCCCATACCAGCCAGCCCGCAGCCTTAGATCCTCAGGTGGGGCCCTTCTGGTCGTTCCAAAGTCGAGGCTCAAATCTAAAGGTGACCGAGCTTTTTCGATCAGAGCCCCTCGACTTTGGAACGACCTGCCTGAGGAGATAAGGCTAAAAGGCACAAAAAAAAGAATATTATTGGAACTGTATATTAAGACACTTCAATGTTTTAATAAACTAATAGTGCAAGTTGGATAACATTTCAAGCTCTTGTGAAATGAACACATTTAGTCTTTTTTGAGTATAGAACAAGCTATAAATTGAACATAGAGGTCTGGATGTCATCAAAAGCAGACTGTAACCTGGAGAAGGCCTGGTCTGAGACAGGATGGTATCATCCACATAAAAATGAACAGTGCTGAGTTGGAAAGTAAATGTTATTTATATATAGGGTAAATAGCAGGGGGCCTAATATTAATCCTTGGGGGACAACTTTATCAACAATTTGGTGGCCAAACTAACTTGTAGACGCTCTCATTAAAATAAATTAAGCAATAACCCTGATCTAACAATGCCCCAGTACAGTTCTCAGAAATATAAATGTGTGTATTCAAGAAAAGAGAAGTTGATAAATTGTTGCATCACAGTAATTTTATTTTTGCCACATACATTTCAGAGTGAAGAAGAGATTTTTTGTTATTGCTAAATTTTCCTGAAAGACTTTTTATACTGAACAGCAGGGTATGGAGTTTGTCCTTTTTCTACTACAGCAAACATATGTGCTCTGTAAATCACATGTCCTGTGTTTTCCTTTTAGAAAAAACCCACAGTCCTTGTTTTGAGCAGTCCTTCTGTCAACCTATAACATTCTCTGAACTATATAGTATATACTATAAATGCTCAACTCTATACTATATTGTAGCCCATTTCCTCTATAGAGCAGTGTCACCTACATGATCAAAGGAACAAGATAGTAATGTGTAGTCATGGAAGAGCAAGAGGATCATAGAGACACACTGCTGATGGTACAACTGAACAATGGCAGAGATTAGTTATAAATTCTTAATAGAGGCTTTAAAAGCAGACTGGTTTTGCAAAATGATAGAGATATAAATCATATATAATATACAAACCATATATAATATAAAGCTTCAGATTAGTGTTTTTTGGAAATATGAGTGAGATGTTTTTACAATCTATACTTTAAACATTACTGAGTACATCATTGCCCTTGTTATTTATGCGTAGTATCAGTAAGATCTAATTGACTGTGGCAGCAGGTATGGCAATGGGATCAGCGCTGAGCAAACTGAAACTATGTAAAAATCTGGGATTTGTACTTATACAATGTGTCCAGCACTGGGGGTTCTGTGAACATGTGAAGTGTAATACAGTACATTACAGAGCTATTCAGTTGTTTTTGGGGATTTCACAAACCTTCACACAGTTGAATGTTTGACTGATGGCAGAGAATGTCAAAGTGTGGCTTAAATGGACAATGTGAACAGATGCAAGTAACATTGTTGTTTACCTGCTATAGGTGGGGAAGACTGATTCTGATATGATTCTGCTTAGACAGATATGAGGGCCTATCTAAGGGGAGAGTTGTTGGTTTTAGGAGAAAGTAGAAAGAATAGAGAGGGTGTCCCTGTTAGTGATGCGGGAAACAAAGCTTCTCTAAAGCACTGAATCAATATTAAGAAATTGCAGTGAAAATAGTTCACTTTGTCAAGATATTCAATACAGTCAAAATGGCAACATCTGCTGGGCAACTAATGGAATTGTAGTTGTATGGCTAAATTAAATCTAAGACCTGGATGAAACTGCAGTCAGGATATAAGTGGTATTTATGCCTTCTTTAGTGATATTTTGTTCAATAAAATCTACGAATTAAATAAAATCTATATTATTAAAACAAATCTCTTTTAAACAGTCTAGTCAGATTGAGAAGCATGCCCAATATTCAAAACCCATGCCACACCTCTCTGATATGAGTGTGACATAGCAAGGCCTCGTTTGGGATGGTCACATGACTTTTTGAGTGGTGAGGTATCGAAACATATTGCCATGATAGGTTACATCACCAGTGTTGCTGTGTGCACATGATCGTGTCTAAGTTTGCTGAGTTGAGTTTTCTTGAGTTAAACCAGATTAAGCCAAGTTTGGCTTGTTTGTTTTCATTTCTTTTGGTGGTGGTGGTGGGGAAGCACTAGTTTTTTGGTCACACTAGTCTGAATAAATCACGTTTGCCACTCTGCTCAGGCTTCCTCACAAAGGGTTACACTACAGCAGACCAATATGTATAGACTCTAAATCTTCATCAGAGTCTGCCAATTAGATAAGTCTTAATTATATTTCACCCAATACATCGGGCCACCTAAACAACCTCTAGAGGGTGTTAAAACAAAAGCATGAGCCCCACACAAACGTGTATGCAATATAATGTGAATCTACAATAAGGCATGTTAACAATAAGTGATTTACATACTGAATCCCAGAAATACTGAAAATACTCAAGGAATACTGAACAAACAATAAAGTTTAAAAAAAGTAAAAGAAAAAAAAACAGTTTGTAGGGTTTATAAACATACTCCAACATCCAGCAACTGAAAGTGCTGTGCCCAGATAGTTGATAGTTATAGTGGTTTCTGTGGGCAGCGGTATAAACTATATAGCTGTTTTAAGATGTAAAAATACAAGTATAGGATGATACCTTTTTGAAATGTGACTGTCTTATTTAATTATGTAACTAACATTTTCTTTTGACTGTTTTTTTTTTTAGAACAAACCACTGCACACACAAGGGCAGTTGTGAACAAAAGTGGCTTCTCTTTCTGTTCCATAGTTCAACATTTTTCCTCTTTTAAATTTCACTAGGAGCAGGATGGGAAATAATCTTAAACGAAGCTGTAGTCTTTTAAATAGTGACCCTGCAAGATCCCCCATCATTGCAAAATCTTAGTCTGTGACTAAAAACTCAATGACTTCCAACACATTGTCTTTAGATGTGAGAGGGGTGTTAAATTTTAATCTTTTCAAAATCTTCAGTGGATGGTAGGCATTAGATGCATGTATTAATGCAAACGTGGGACAGATGCACAGCAGTCCGGTGATGAGATGCAGAAGGAGGAAAATACTAATTACTAATACAACATTTATATCTTTTAAATTCATTTATTAATGCCATTCTTAAGTGCAAAACAAAGATTTAGATGCTAAGTACTTATAAAATGATAAAGAATCATAGGTAAATCACTCTTTCCTGACACATATCTTGATGATGTATGCTGTTTGATTAACCTGTACATGACCAGAAATAAAACCAGATTAAGAGTCTGCAGCCATGCTAGCAGGTCAGTGAGGCAAACAACTGATGTGTCATTACCCCAGTAGATTTTTACAAGTAGCAGCTTGTGAAAATAAAAACTAAAAAATATACTGCATCAGGCTTATTACTCAATCTTTACTGAATAATTTCCCCTATGCCAGATGTGTTGTAAGGAAGTTGGTGTCACTTAATGCTAAATCATCATTAACGCTTAGTTTTTGTCTTGCTTGAAAAACTGGAATCAGCAAGTAGTTAACAAAATAAAATGTATTATTTAATCCTCCAGCATGTAGATGTTAGTACATATGTAACAATTTTGCACATGTGCATGCACTAAACATGTGAAAACTGAAAATATTTATTTTCCTTTGCAGGAAGTAAGTTTTTTAAAACCAATTTTAGATGATACACAAAGCACAAAGGTAACTCAAGAATATTTTCACATCGAAGACCTAATAATGACCTCTAGATATACTTGTGATTTTCAATAAGACAATAAATTTGATATGCCATTGCTCAGATATATCTTATGCAAGTAGCAGCTGTGAATTCAAAAACGGAGGTTGAGAAATTATTGCATCAAACCTGTGTGGCATAATCTCTACTGTCATTTTTGCTGCGTCACTGTCTGAGGAAGAATAGCCTGAATACACAGTATGTATTAGAATTTCATCAAGTCACACTGGTGTGGAGGGTGGGGTACCAGATTGTATTTTGTGCTTTGTCCCAGAGTGGTCCAGCCACTACTTAAGTATGTTTTTCTTTGACTGTTTGCCTTCCTTCTTGGACTTTTCCCCATTTTGCCCACTACCAGTCTGCTCAGTTTGCCCTACCAGCCTGCCTCTGGTTTTTCTTCTTGCCTGTTTTCTCTATCACAATTTAACCTTAACATGTTACCTTACCTGCCTTGTTTCTGAGTCATACTCATGGGACCAAGTGTTTCTTTATTGAGCCTTGATAGTTTATCAAGTCGTGTCCTGTCTACTTAGCCAGTCACTATATTTGTTTTTGGAAACAATAGTCGCATCCATCCAGAATCCATCATCAAAACACCAAATGAGGAAATATCTTTTTGAAGAAGATAGATTTATGTTCATCTGTCCAGAAGAGTTCTGGAAACTTGTAGAATCAATACCAAGGCTGAGGAACAACATTCTTCAAAAAGATAATCCATCATTTGGTGTTTTGATAGTGGTGGTGGAGAGCACTGTCTAACATGTCAATCCAAAATCTCCCACAAGTTCAATTGGGTTGAGATCTGGTGACCGCAAAGTCCATAACACATGATTCACATCATTTTCCCTGTCTTGCTGCTGGAAAGCTCTACCTTCGCTCTCCTTGATATGTATATATGACTTGGCATTACTTTTAATTCAGATGTAGTTCTCATTTGATAATTTTAGTGTCTCTTGCACTTAACAGGTGCCCCCCCCCCCCGGCTCTGTTCAGTTAAGAGTGGTTAGGTTTATTTTTTCTTTCTTCTTTTGACTTTATTTGAAATGGAGGACCAGTTTGTGTGGTCCTATCTATTGTTTAGTTATATAAGGTCCCCTTTTCAGTTAACTTTAGAAGTTAGTTGAAAGTTTATTTACTTTTTGTACATGCCATCTTTTGTTGTTTTGTGTAATTAGTATTATGATTTTTTTTTTCTCTTTATTTTTTTTTCTTCCTCTTGTGCCCTCTCTTTGGTCAGTTGGGTTTGTATGTGTTTGTGTTTATTGGTTTTAATAACAGTGACCACTGGGGGAATATTTGTAAATAGTTTGGTTGCAGTGTTGTTCTTGTATTTTAAAGTTTTGGGCCTGCCTGTTATTTTAATTTTACATATTGATAAATAAAATTAATGCTCACTTTTGGAATCACATATCGGTCAAGTGTTTTTGAGCCTGTATGACCTTTTTTCCTTGGGTCCCAAAGTGGTTACACTAAACAATTACCTTGGGGTTAAATTACACTGGATGGCATGGTTTGCAGTATTAAAAAAAAGTTGCCAATAAACCTTCAACTTTGCACACTTTATCTGATGTCTCAATATGTTTGTTTGTGCCCTCAGTTCCCTTTTTGTGAGAGATGTGAAGATAAGTAACTATATATAAGAGGTCTAAGTCTTGTGAAACACCTGCACATGGGTAGGCTGAAGCTACAGGCTGAGAAGAGTAGACACTCTGGCACCAGGTGTGATATGAACTCTTAATTTTTGAACTGATAGTCACTACTTGCCATCTCCTCTATACGGAAGGATTAATAACATGTTTGTTTCTCTTTACTAGGCTATTATCATCTTTAACATCATCTTCACCATGAAGACGCTGACTGTGGCTGCACTTATTTGCACCATTATGGCTCTGACTAGAGCTGCTGGTGGGTGTTCTTTTTAGAAAGTGTTGTATAATTAAAGACATAGAGAAACTGTATATATATTCTATAAACCGTAACACTCCAGTCAATAACTGTTATGTCAAACTTTCTAGATCCTGCAGAAGCCAAACCAGAAAATGACCAAACAGGTAAGGGGTAATTAATTAAGTAAGTAATTTGGTTTTATATCATGATATGAAAATTCAACACATACACACTATTCTCTAATCATTCTCAGCAGAGACAGACCTGGTCAAAAGGACATATGGGTGTTCCTATGGTTGGAGAAGGGTCTATGGCCGCTGTTTCCGCTACGTTTCAAGACCACTGCGTTGGGCTCAAGCTGAGGTAATAAGGTTAACTTTGATTCCATATGCCTGCTGCTTTACGTGATGCTTCAAATATACACACTAACCAAAACAATCTTAAACAACTTTTTTAAAAAAGGTTTAAAAAGTATTCTGCACTCTGGTAGGACTGGTAGATCAAACACAAGTGCAGACAGAGTGCAATCAGATGCAGAAATAGAGGGTTGACCAAAATTTACAGAAACTACGCAGCTCACATACAGACAGGGAGCACTGGAACATTTTTACTAGTTTCCTCTTGACGCACTTTTTATCACACTGCTAGCATACCAAACCAAACTGAATAACAGTTTATTAAAGTATGTTACTCAAGTTAGTTTTGGGGGATCATATTGTTTACTGGGAGATTGGTCTCATAATATGTAATCACTTTATACTGCACAACTGGAAAATGGGACAAACAGTAGCTGTATGAAGAAAATGAGACAGGATTTTGTTTGACACACATCTGTCAGTGATGTATTGTTGTATTTGTTTCATAGTAACTCCTGTCTCCTTCTCTCTCTTCCTCTTAATCTCCACTGTAGAGAAACTGCCAGCGCATGGGTGGAAACCTTGCATCGATACATAGCTATTGGGAGTACTGTGCGATTCAGAGGCTGATAATTAGTCGCTGTCACTGGTATAGAGAGGCATGGATTGGAGGCCATGATGCAGTAGAGGTATTTTATTTGTCATAGCACAAGGTCCCACAGCTATTTTATTAAACTTTTTTTTTAATAAGTTTAATTTTAAATTCTAGGAGAGAGTTTGGATGTGGAGTAATGGTAAACGATTCAACTATTCGTACTGGTGTCGTGGAGAGCCCAACAACGGCCGTGGCAGGCAGCACTGTTTGCAAATGAATTATTCAGGTAAATGAATACAGTATATGAGTGACGTTGATGATGAGGGTAAAAAGGGAAAAATCTCAATTTTACTCCAAGATGAATTGGTTTCCAGTTTCAGGTTTTGGTTTCAGTAGCGTTTACTGACACTTGTGGGTTTTTTTTCGTACCTACAGCTCGAAGGTGCTGGGATGATGATCACTGCAGCATACGAAAACCATCTGTCTGTGTCAAGAGACGCTGGTGATTCCTGACATAAAGGTGTGGAGTAGCACAAACACTGGTAGAGGTGTGTTTATGTGCATATCTTCAAAAGCATCGGTCTTTATGTTGATCTATAATTCATATCCTTTCATATTATTTCATTTCTATCGCTGTAACGCTACTTAAGGAATGAAGCGACAAGTGACATAAACAGAAGCTGGATTGTCTCTAAGGCCTTGTGCCTTAAAAAGCGCAGATTGAATGTGTTTTGAAAGAATGCTTTTAGCACCTTATTCTTGAGAGTGAACAAGAGCTGCAACTAATGATTATTGTAAATTGTTTTCTCGATTAATCAATTAGTCATTTGATCTATTAAATGCCAGAAAATGGTGAAAAATGTTTCCAGCAGCCCAAGATGTATCCTCAAATGTCTTGTTTTGTCCTGACTAACAGTAAGAAACTCCCAAAGATATTCAGTTTTTTACTATCATGGAAGAATAACGCAAAATATTCACAATTAAGAAGCTGGACAATTAATTGATCATCAAAAAAGTCTGCAATTAGTTTTCTGTCAATCAACTCATTGATTAATCAACTTATCATCGCAGCTCTACTGTGAACTGGTCTTTCTTGTCTTATGCAAAAATAAAACACTCAAGCATTGAAAAAAGCTGGTCTGTGACGTTAATAATACTGAATACACTGATTATATGGAGTGTAATGTAGAAATGTAATCTTACAAGTAATGACAGTGATGTTACACACTTTTCATGTCAAAATGATGCATGCCACTATCACAAAACAGACATGCAATTAAAGCAACATACTCCAAACCTTTTGCAGACCTTTGTGTTTGCAAGAGTTTGAAATTAGAGAAAAATCTGGCTGTTCAAATGATCTGTGGTTGTTGGTGCCATAATGTAAATGGCCAGAGCTGATGGTGAGTGTTATTCCCATTTCTTTGAGTTTGGTTGTGTGTGTGCAACCTGTACCCTTCTAAAGTAATGTGGCATGAAGACAAAACAGCAAAAGCCTTGTCATGATGCAACCAGACACAAAGGCCACTTCTTCATTTGGTCTGTAAATAACCCGTAGCATGAAGTGCAGTTACTTTTAAACTTGGTTCAACAGTGCTGTCAAATGCTCACCAGAGTAAATATTTAGCATCTCACTTTTAAGGAGGGTTTTAGTGTTTTAGTTAATTCAGCGAGTATGGCATTGGGATCAGTACTGAGTAAACTCAAACTATGTAACAATCTGGGATTTTTTACTTATACACATTTATATAAGTCTTGTGTGGGTCCTGTTTCAGATTATGCGTCCACCACTGGGGGGTTCTGTGAACATGTGAAGTGTAATACAGCACATCACAGAGCTATTCAATTGTTTTGGGGAGTTCATAAACCTCCACACAGTTGAATGTTTGGCTGATGGCAGTGAATGTGTTGTTTAAATGGACAACGTGAACTGATGCAAGTAACATTGTTGTTTACCTGCTATAGGTGGGGAAGACTGAAATGCTCCTACGAAAAATATGATTCTGCCTAGATAGATATGAGGGCCTATCTAAGGGGAGAGTTGTTGGTTTTAGGAGAGAGCAGAAAGAAAAGAGAGGGTGTTCCTGTTAGTGATGGGGAAACAAAGCTTCTTTAAAGCACTGAATCAATATGAAGGAATTGCAGTGAAAATAGTTCACAGTTTCCATGAAATCTGGATGAAACTGCAGTCAGGATATAAGTGGTCTTTCTGCCTTCTTTATTGATATTTTGTTCGATAAAATCTATGAATTAAATAAAATCTATATTATTAAAACAAATTCCTTTTAAACAGTCTAGTCAGATTGAGAAGCATGCCCAATATTCAAAACCACTGCCACACATCTCTCATATGAGTGTGACATAACAAGGCCTCGTTTGGGGTGGTCACATGTTTTTTTCTGTGGTGAAGTTAGGCATTGAAACATATTGCCATGATAGGTAACATCACTAATGTTGCTGTGTACACATGATCATGTCTAAGTTTGCTGAGTTGAGCTTTCTTGAGTTAAACCAGATTAAGCCATGTTTGGCTTGTTTGTTTTCATATCTTTTTTTTGGTGGTGGTGGTGGGGAGGCATTAGTTTTCTGGTCACACTAGTCTGAATAAATCATGTTTGCCTTCTGTCACCTTCCTAGCCACTCTGGTCAGGCTTCCTCACAAAGGGTTACACTACAGAAGACCAATATGTATTCACACTAAGACTCTATCAGGTTCTGACAAACACATGACCAGTCTGAATTATATACCAGCTGTGAGTGGCATTCCACCTAATACATATGGACACCTAAATAACCACTAGAGGGTGTTAAAACAAAAGCATGAGCTCAATACAAACGTATGTGAATCTACAATAAGGCATGTTAACAATAAGTGATTTATATATTGAATCCCAAAAATACTGAAAATACTAAACAAACACTGAATAAACACTAAAAAGTAAAAGAAATAAATATACACAAAAATGTAATTTTGCATCCAGCAGCTGAAAGTGCTGTGTCCAGATAGTTCATTGTTGAAGTGGTTTCTGTGGGCAGCAGTATAAACTATGTAGCTGTTTTAAAGTTGTATAAATACAAGTATAGGATGCCACCTTTTGAAATGCAAATGTGATTGTCTTGTAACTTAATTAATTAGTTAACTAAGATTTTCTTATAGCTGTTTTTTAGGGCAGTTGCAGACAAAAGTGGCTTCTCTTTCTGCTCCATTGTTAAACATTTTTCCTCTTAAATTATTATAATTATTATATTAAATTAATCTTAAACAGAATCTAGCTGTAGTCTTTTAAATAGTGACCCTGCAAGATCCCCAGTCATTGCAAAATCTCAATGACTTATGACCAGGCCCACACGGAATCTGCGCCCACAGAATTCTGACAAAAACAAGCAGATTTTCTGCCTTTAAGTTTCACGTTTGAGTGTTTTTTGCCTTTGCCATTTTTAGAGGTTCTCAAAAGATATTTGGTGAAGTTGAGGTCAAGGGCCAGTTATTAATTTATGTATTAGTTTGTTATGTGTTGAAGTGTTAATTGTTGGGAGATGATTAATGGTTAATGTTGCTTATGCTGGTTGACTTTTCAAACAAATATTCACACTTTGTTCTTAACTGTTTGTGATGAAATAAAATCTTAAATTCAATGGTTCTAAAATCTACTTAATATTTCTTTCAGCTTGATTGAGGTAATTTTAGGTTGTTCTGATCAATCGTGTGTGCTTATTTTTGCTCAAAAACAATCTTTCTTATCTTTCAATGTATATTATCTATCACATTACAAGCAAAAAACATTTCACAGAATTCCAGAGATTTTCATTCTGGATCACCGCTGAAAACTGTATAACAACCTGCAGATTCCGTTTGGGCCTGCTTATGACACATTGTCTTTAGATGTGAGAGGGTGTTAAACTTTAATCTTAATTCTTATAGTGTATGGTAGGCATTAGATGCATGTATTAATGCAAATGTGGGACAGATGCACAGCAGTCCGAAGATGAGATGCAGAAGGAGGAAAATACTAATGCCAACATTTATATCTTTTAAATTCACATATTTTATTAATGCCATTCTTAAGTGCAAAACAAAGATTTAGATGCTAAGTACTTATAAAATGACTAAGAATCATAGGTGAATCACTCTTTCCTGACACATCTCGATCACACACATCTCATCATCTTGATGATGTATGCTGTTTGATTAACCTGTGCATGACCAGAAATAAAACCAGATTAAGAGTCTGCAGCCATGCTAGCAGGTCAGTGAGGCAAAAAAACTGATGTGTCATTACCCCAGCAGATTTTACAAGTAGCAGCTTGTGGGAAGAAAAACTAAAAAAAATACTGCATCAGACTTATCATTCGATATTTTGCTGAATAATTTCCCCTATGCCAGATGTGTAAGGAAGTTGGCTTCACTTAATGCTACATCATCATTAATGCTTAGTTTTTGCCTTGCTTGAAAAACTGGAACCAGCAAGTAGTTAACTAAATAAAAACAGTTTTTGTATTATTTAATCCTCCAGCATGCTGCATGTAACAATTTTGTACATGTGCATGCACTAAACATGTGAAAACTGAGAATATTTCTGGTCCTTTGCAGGAAGTAAGTTTTTTAAAACCGATTTTAGATGATACACAAAGCACGAAGGTAACTAAAGAATATTTTAACATAGAAGACATTTTTAATGACCCCTAGATATTCTTGTGACTTTCAATAAGACAATAAATTTGATATGCCATTGCTCAGGTATATCTTATGCAAGTAGCAACTGTGAATTCAAAAACAGAAGTTCAGAAATCATTGCATCATACCTGCGTGCCACAGTCCCTACTGTCATTTTTGCTGCGTTACTATCTGAGGAAGAATAGCCTCAATACACATTACGTATTAGAGTTTCATCAAGTCACATTGGTGAGAATCTAGTTCACTCAAATAAAAATATGCTGCAAACGCAGGTTGTTTAACTATTGTTCTTCTTGTTCTCTATGGTTCTTTAACTATTGACTTTTCTAACTATCTGGGGGACAAAATATTCAGTCCATAGCACAATAAAAAAGGCTTTTAATGTGTTTCAGTTACCATGTCAGTCAGATTCTAGTCCATTAATTATTCTTGCCTTTACTTAGACTCTGTTGTTTCATATAACGCCTGCACTCCCACCATTCCTCATCATCTGACAATCCCCACCCTCCACACCTGTTCCCCATTTCCCCATTACTCTAGTAGTATATACTGGCCCACTTTCTCCCCACACCAGCTTGTATTTTGTGCTTTGTCCCAGAGCAGTCTAGCCACTACTTTAGTATGTTTTTCTTTGACCCTTTGCCTGCCTTGTTGGACTTTTCCCCATTTTGTCCACTACCAGTCTGCTCAGTTTTCCCTATCACAATTAAAGCTTAACATGTTATCTTACCTGCCCTGTCTCTGAGTCATGCTCATGGGACCAAGTGTTTCTTTAGTGAGTCTTGATAGTTTATCAAGTTGTGAATCTGTTTCCTGTCTACTTAGCCAGTCACTATATTTTTGTGTGACTATTGTTTTTGGAAACACACATCCATCCAGAATCCATCATCAAAACACCAAATGAGGAAATATCTTTTTGAAGAAGATAGATTTGTGTTCATCCCTCCAAAAAAATTCTGGAGACTTGTAGAATCAATAGTGGTGGTCGATTTTGAACATGTCGGTCCAAAATCTCCCATAAGTTCACTCTCTTTGGTATGTATATATGACTTTGCATTACTTTTAATTCAGATGTAGTTCTCATTTGGTAATTTTAGTATCTCGTGCACTTTGCAGGTATTTTTTTTAAGCCAGGCTGTGCACTATGGTAGGTGTCCCTTTCCAGGTCCCCCAGCCCCACACTCCTTGAGCAAATGCTGTTCTGTCTATAGATCTACATTTCTAAACATTTCTACAAAAGCTGGTTTTGTTTTTTCTCTGCCTGTCTGTCTTTACATCACTATATCCGCTATTTCCGTATAGCTACATTTCTGCAACAGCGGTGTTGTTTCTATGTTTTACACCTCCAAACATCAGCACCTCTACAATATATTGACTGGTTTTCCTTTTTGTGTTTTGTTTTGCATTGCAACTGGTTCATCCCCCTGGCTCTGTTCAATGAGGAGTGGACTGAAGTGGCCCATGTAGGACACTAAGCAGTGTATGTTTTTCAGTTTTTTCTTTTTTTACTTTATTTGAAATGGAGGACCAGTTCACATGGTCCTATTTAGTGTTTAGGTATATAAGGTCCCCTTTTCTGTTTATTGGTAATTAGTTGAAAGTTTATTTACTTTTTGCACACCCCATCTTCTGTTGTTTTGTTTAATTAGTATTATGAATATTATTATTTTTTTCCTTTTATCTTTTTTCTTTCTTTTGTGCTCTCTCTTTGGTCAGCTGGGTATGTGTGTGTTTGTGTTTATTGGTTTTAAGAAAAACTGACCATTGAGGGGATATTTGCAAATACATATTGTTAAATTAAATTATTGGTTAGTTTTAGAATCACGTCCCGGTCAAATGTTTTTGAGCCTGTATGACCTTTTTTTTCCCCATGGATCCCAAAGTGGTTAGACTAAACAATTACCTTGGGGTTAAATTACACCAGGCAGCTTGGTTTGCAATATTAAAAAAATGTTGCCAATAAACCTTCAACTTTGCACACTGAAATTGCCCGAGGTGACATAGTTGACACTATTTAAAAAAAAAAAAACTCCTCTTGCTGTTACCAAGTACACCTTCAAATTTCTCTGTAAACTTAATCTGATGTCTCAATATGTTTGTTTGTGCTCTCATTTCCCTTTTCGTGAGAGATGTCAAGATGGGTAACTATATAAGAGCTGGTCTTTGTCTTGTGAAACACCTGCACACGGATAGGCTGAAGCTACAGGCTGAGAAGAGTAGATAATTCCATATCAGGTGTGATATGAACCCTTCATTTTTGAACTGATAATCAATACTTGTCATCTCCTCCATACAAAAGTATTAATAACATGTTTGTTTCTCTTTACTGAAGGCTATTATCATCTTTAACATCATCTTCACCATGAAGATGCTCACTGTGGCTGCACTTATTTGCACCATTATGGCTCTGACTAGAGCTGATGGTGGGTGTTCTTTGTAGAAAGCGTTGTATAATTAAAGACATAGAGAAACTGTATGTATTGTCTATAAACAGCAATACTCCATTTAATAACTGTTATGTCAAACTTTCTAGATCCTGCAGAAGCCAAAATCCAAAATGACCAAACAGGTAAGGAGCCTTTATATTTAAAATATATTGCTCTTTGTAATGATGCTACACCTATTCATTTATTTTTTTGTTCTTCTTTGTCTAAATATTGTGTTAAAGTACCAGTTTGTCTCTGATGAAGGCCACTATATCACTTTTGTTATGTAATGTTACACTGTGTTGTGTTACGTTATGCAATGTTATAGCATTTTCTATTACACCATCAAATTTGGTTTTATATCATGATATGAAAATTCAACACATACACACTATTCTCTAATCATTCTCAGCAGAGACAGACCTGGTCAAAAGGACATATGGGTGTTCCTATGGTTGGAGAAGGGTCCATGGCCGCTGTTTCCGCTACGTTGCAAGACCACTGCGTTGGGCTCAAGCTGAGGTAATAAGGTTAACTTTGATTCCATATGCCTACTACTGAACGTGATGCTTCAAATATACTACACACTAACCAAAACAATCTTAAACAACTTTTTAAAAAAAGGTTTAAAAAGTATTCTGCACTCTATTGGTTATTGGCTATTGGGATCATTATTCAACTGGAAAATGGGACAAACAGCAGCTGAATAAAGAAAATGAGACAGGATTTTGTTTGACAAACATTTGTCAGTGATGTATTCCTGTATATGTTTCATAGAAACTCCTGTTCCTTTCTATCTTTATCTCCACTGTAGAAAAACTGCCATCGCATGGGTGGAAACCTTGCATCGATACATAGCTATTGGGAGTACTGTGCGATTCAGCGGCTGATAATTAGTCGCTGTCACCAGTATAGAGAGGCATGGATTGGAGGACATGATGCAGTAAAGGTATTTTATTTGTTATAGCACAAGGTCCAACAGCTATTTTATTAAACTTTTTTTTAAAAATTAGTTTAATTTTAAATTCTTTATTCTAGGAGAGAGTTTGGCTGTGGAGTAATGGTAAACGATTCAACTATTCGTACTGGTGTCGTGGAGAGCCCAACAACGGCCGTGGCAGCCAGCACTGTTTGCAAATGAATTATTCAGGTAAATGAATACAGTATATGAGTGATGTTGATGATGAAGGTAAAAAGGGAAAAATCTCAACTTTACTCCAAGATGAATTGGTTTCCAGTTTCAGGTTTTGGTTTCTGTAGCATTCACTGACACTTGTGGGGTTTTTTTTGTACCTACAGCTCGAAGGTGCTGGGATGATGATCACTGCAACATACGAAAACCATCTGTCTGTGTCAAGAGACGCTGGTGATTCCTGACATAAAGGTGTGGAGTAGCACAAACACTGGTAGAGGTGTGTTTATGTGCATATTTTCAAAAGCATCTATCTTTTTGTTGATCTATAACTCATGTTGTTTCATACTATTATTTCATTTCTATCGCTGTAACGCTACTTAAGGAATGAAGCGACAAGTTGCGTAATCAGAAGCTGGATTGTCTCTAAGGCCTTGTGCTTTAAAAAGAGCAGATTGAATGTGTTTTGAAAGAATGCTTTTAGCACCTTATTCTTGAAAGTGAACAAGAGCTGCAACTAATGATTATTGTCAATTGTTTTCATTTGTTAGTCATTTGGTCTATTAAATGCCATAAAATGGTGGAAAATGTCCTTGTCCTGACTAACAGTAAGAAGCTGGACAATTAATCGTTCATCAAAAAAGTCTGTGATTAATTTTCTGTCAATCGACTCATTGATTGATTAATCGACTTATCGTTGCAACTCTATTGTGAGCTGGTCTTTCTTGTCTTATGCAAAAATAAAACTCTCAAGCATTGAAACAAGCTGGTCTGTGACATTAATAATACTGAATATATTGTGTGATGTATAAATTTCTATCTTACTAGTAATAACAGTGATGTTACACACTTTTCATGTCAAAATGATGCATGCCACTATTACAAAACAGACATGCACATCAAATCCTAATTTGGGGTGAGAACAGCATAATTTTTACAATAAGAAGTAAAATATCTCCGCATGAAAAAATAGCCAATAGACTAAAAATGATGTCAGTACACACAAAAGAAGTAATTTAATCAAATTATTATTGGAACTGTTTTCAAACACTTTTTCAATGTTTTAATAAACTAATAGTGCAAGTTGGATAACATTTCAAGCTCTTGTGAAATGAACACATTTAGTCTTTTATGAGTATAGAACAAGCTATAAATTGAACATAGAGGTCTGGATGTCATCAAAAGCAGACTGTAACCTGGAGAAGGCCTGGTCTGAGACAGGATGGTATCATCCACATAAAAATGAACAGTGTTGAGTTGGAAAGTAAATGTTATTTATGTGTATGGTAAACAGCAAAGGGCCTAATACAGATCCTTGGGGGACAACTTTATCAACAATTTGGGGGCTAAACTAACTTGTAGATGTTCTCATTAAAATGAATTAAGCAATAACCCTGAAATAACAATGCCCCAATCTGTTTCCCAGAATTATAGATGTATGTATTCAAGAAGAGATGTTGATAAATTACTGCATCAGAGTTATTGTATCTTTGCCATATACATTTCAGAGAGAGTGAAGAAGAGAGTTTTTCTTGATATATCTTCCTTAAAGACTTTTTATACTGAACAGCGGAGTATGGAGTTTGTCTTTTTTCTGCAACAGCAAACACATGTGCTCTGTAAATAACATGTCCTGTGTTTTCCTTTGAGAAAAAAATCCAGATTTCAGATCTACAACATTCTCTAAACTGTATAGTATAAACGCTCAATTCTGAACTATATTGTAACCCATTTACTCTTTAGAGCAATGTCACCTCATGATCAAAGTAACAAGTAGCAATGTGTAGCCATAGAAGAGCAAGAGGATGATAGAGACATACTGCTGATTGTACAGCTGAACAATGGAGTTTTGCTATAAATTCTTCATAGAAGTAGAAGTCTTAAAAAGTAGACTGACTGGTTTTGCAAAATGATTTAGAAATTTGAATATGCACTGGTAATATATAAACAATTTATATTGTAAAGTTTCAGATTAGTGTGTTTTTTGGAAATATTATGAGCAACATGTTTTTACAATCTAAACTTTGAACATTACTGAGTATATCATTGCCTGTATTATTTATGTATTAGTATTAGTAAAATCTAAGTTACTGTGCCCTCTTCACAGGCCACCATCCCCTTTGTTAAAATTCCACACTGTTCACAAGTGTTAGTGACTGAGTTTCTTTATTAAAGGTATAAGGTAGTCATCTTCAGGACCTTTATCATCTCCACCATGAAGATGCTAACTGCGTCTGTGGTTGTTGGTGCCATAATGGAAATGGCCAGAGCTGATGGTGAGTATTATTCCCATTTCTTTGAGTTTAGTTGTGTGTGACCAACCTGTACCCTTCTAAAGTAATGTGGCATGGAGACAAAACAGTGAAAGCCTCGTCATAATGCAATCAGACACAAAGACCACTTCTACATTTGGTCTGTAAATTACCAGTAGCATGAAGTGCAGTTACTTTTAAACTTGGTTCAACAATGCTGTCAAATGCTCACCAGTATAAATATTTAGCATCTCACTTTTAAAGAGGGTTTTAATGTTTTAGTTAATTCTGCAGGTATGGCAACGGGATTAGTACTGAGCAAAACTCAAACAAGTTGTTTTGGGGAGTTCATAAACTTTCACACAGTTGAATGTTTGGCTAATGGCAGTGAATGTCAAAGTGTTGTTTAAATGGACAATTGTTGTTTATCAGCTATAGGTGGGGAAGACTGAAACGTCCCTATGAAAAATATGACTCTGCCTAGATCGATATGAGGGCCTATCTAAGGGGTGAGTTGTTGGTTTTAGGAGAGAGCAGAAAGAAAAGAGAGGGTGTCCCTGTTAGTGATGGGGAAACAACGCTTCTTTAAAGCACTGAATCAATATGAAGGAATTGCAGTGAAAATAGTTCACAGTTTCAAGATATTTGTTACAGTCAAAATGGCAACATCTGCTGAGCAACTAATGGAATTGCATGTGTATGGCTGAATTAAATCTGAGACCAGGATGAAACTGCAGTCCGGATATAAGTGGTCTTTCTGCCCTCTCCATTGATATTTTGTTCAATAAAATCTATGAGTCAAATAAAATCTATATTATTAAAACAAATTCCTTTTAAACAGTCTAGTCAGATTGAGAAGCACGTCTTAAAAACCAACACCACACCTCTCTGATATGAATGTGACATAACAAGGCCTCGTTTAGAGTGGTCACGTGATTTTTGGAGAGGTGAAGTTAGGCATCGAAACATATTACCAAGATACTTTTGCTTTGGAAGTTCGATACCCTATCGAGTAGTCTGCTTTAAGTGTAACTTTACTAGTGTAGCTGTGTGCACCCGGTTGTGCCTAAGTTTGCTGAGTTGAGTTTTCTTGAGTTAAACCAGAGTAAGCCAAGTTTGGCTTGTTTGTTTTCATTTTTTTGGTGGTGGTGGTGGGGAGATACTTGTTTTTTGGTCACCCTAGTCTGAATAAGTGTGCCTTCTGGCTTCTGTTGCCTTCCTAGCCACTCTGGTCAGGCTTCCTCACAAAGTGTTACACTACAGCAGACCAATATGTATTCACACTAAGTCTCCATCAGGTTCTGACAAACACATAACCAGTCTGAATTATATACCAGCTGTGAGTGGCATTCCACCAAAATACATACGGACACCTAAATAACCACTAGAGGGTGTTAAAACAAAAGCATAAGCCCAATACAAACGTATGTGAATCTACAATAAGGCATGTTAACAATAAGTGATTTATTGAATCCCCAAAATACTGAAAATACTAAACAAATACTGAATAAACAAAACGTAAAAGAAAAAAATATAAGCAAAAATGTATGGAGGACAGTTTGCATCCAGCAGCTGAAAGTGCTGTGTCCAGATAGTTGAAGTGGTTTCTGTGTGCAGCAGTATAAACTATGTAGCTGTTTTAAAGTTGTATAAATACAATTTATACAATTTGTACTATAGTAGATTGTCTTATAACTTAATTAATTAATTAATCAACTAATTTTCTTTTGGCTGTTTTTCTAGGGAAGTTGTGGACAAAAGTGGCTTCTCTTTCTGCTCCATTGTTCAACATTTTTCATCTTCTAAATTTCACCAGGAGCAAGGAAATAATCTTAAACAAAACCTAACTGTAGTCTTTTAAATAGTGACCCTGCAAGATCATTGCAAAATCTTAATCTGTGACTAAAAACTCAATGACTTATGACACATTGTCTTTAGATGTGAGAGGGTGTTAAACTTTAATCTTTTCAAAGTCTTTTGGTGTATCGTAGGCATTAGATTGGGCAGATGGGCAGATGCACAGCAGTCCGGTGTCACTGGAGATGCAGAGGGAGGAAAATACGAATGGCATTTATATCTTTTAAATTCATATTAGTAATGTTTATTAATGCCCTTCGGAAGTGCAAAACAAAGATTTAGATGCTACATATTTATGAAATGACTAAAAGTCTTATGTGAATCATTCTTTCTAGACACATATTTACATGATGTATGTTGTTTGATTAACCTGTACATAACCAGATATAGAGTCTGCAGTCATGTTAGCGGCTACGTGAGGCCAACGACTGGTATGTCATTACCCCAGTAGATTTTTAGAAGTAGCAGCTTGTTGAAAGAAAAAAGTGGAAAATACTGCATCAGACTTATCTTTCAGTCTTTACTGAATAATTTCCCCTTTGCCAGATATGTAAGGAAGTTGGTTTCACTTAATGCTAAATTTAAAAACTATGCTTAGTTTTTGTCTTGCTTGAAAAACTGCACCCAACAAGTTTTAGAAAAAAAAAAGTGTTTAATACTAGAAAACAATTTGAATGACCTCTAGATATACTCATGACTTTTAATCAAACAATAACTTATCTGATATGCCACTGTGCCGTTACATCTTATGCAAGTAGCATCTGGGAAATCAATAACAGAAGTTGAGAAATTATTGCATCAAACCTGTGTAGTAAAATTCCAACTGTCATTTCTGTTGTGTGACTATCAGCGGAAGAAAAGCCTCAATACAAAGTATGTATTAGAATTTCATTCAAGTCACAGTGGTGAGCATCTATTTCTCTGAAAGATATATAAGCTGCATTCTTTGAAAAACACAGGTTGTTTAAAAACTAATCTTAAGTTATTTCCAAAGCCAACCAGGTCAAAGATTCTTCTAACCACCTGAAGGACAAAATATTCAGTCCGCTGCCCAATAAAAACACTTTCAATGTGTTTCAGTTACCATGTCAGTCAGTTCCTAGTGTAACAGTGCCTGTTGTTTCAGATACTGTGCTTCCAGCCACTACTAGTCTGTTTTTCTTTGACCCATTGCCTGCCTTTTTGGACTTTACTCCATTTTACCAACCCCCTGTCTGCTCAGTTTTGACTAAAGTTCATTATGTTACCTTACCTGCCTTGTCTCTGAGTGGTGCACATGGGACCAAGTGTTTCTTTACCGAGCCTTGATAGTAGGGCTGGGCGATATGATCAAAATTTCGTATCACAATATAAGTCATTTGATATCATGATAACGATATATATCACGATATAGCACATTTTCTCAGGCCAGGAATTAAGTCATTTTTAGGGCAAGGCCACTTTAGCCTTTGATAAATATAAATTAATTAGTGATAATTACATTGTATGAGGACAAAACAGTATACAATCAACAATTAGTAGTCAGTGTATTAAAAAAGTTCTAGGTTTATTAAAACTGGACACTGAATGTTTGAATTTTCCACAAAACGCTGTCTGAAAAAAATGTGAAGAATTATATTAATTGTTATTGTTATAATTTAATGAATAAGTCTGGGTAAGGGTGATCAATATTAATCTAAACAAGTTTAAACATGTGTGCAACTATTAGCATTTGAGTCGGAGATCACAGGAGTCACAAAAATGACTTACAACACTTTTTACATGATGAGAAACTTGTCAGTGGGTCAGATCTTTTTCAATGGATTTAAAGTTAGTACCAATGTGAAACCGACTTCAACACGGAGTTTAGCATCACGGGTTGTTTACATAGACTGTATAAAGATAGGTTGTTTGTAGCATTAATGTTGCTAAGCTAGCGAGTGTCTTCACTCTGTTTATAATGTGTGTTGGAGTCAGTCAGCACTAAAGCTGTTTCCTTAGTACAGTTTAACCTGCAGCAGTTGCTGTGGGATTGTGTTACATGTATTTCTGGAGGGGGAAATAAATTCATGACGAGTGAAAATGAGTCTAAAGCGTCTTCAGACTGCAGAAACAGAAAATATCAAACTGCCAGATGAGTTACCACTGTCACAAACAGCTGACATAAGCAATCTCATAAATACTGACTGCCAGAGAAAATAATTTTTGACCTCTTCCGAGAGCCTGTGACTGAACTTAAAACATAAGGTGTATTGATTCTTAGACTGTACAGTGTTTAGCTGCCTGTGCTTATCTCATAATGTTAGTTGCTAGCTAATGTAAGCTAGCGGCTAGCTGTTAATGTGTATGTTACACATATATTTGCGGGAGAAATCTTCCACTACTGTTGATATCCAGCGTGATGACAGAGGCACTGGGTAATATTCAGTCTGTTTATTTGCTTCGCTGCATGTAGTTTTAAATGAGGAAATCCGCAAAGGACACAACGGCCAAGTCAAAACAAGGCACGCAAAACTGGCTGTGTGTGTAGTTACATTTTTAAAGGACACACTGCGGGGCATCCACTGGCCATTTGGCTGTGGTAATGTATAACTCCTGCCCTGTAATGTGCTCGACAAATAAAAGCCACTTACTCCTGTATGATTATTTTCTGTGTTTAGTTTACAAAGAGTCGTCAAATGACGATAGATAATGCCATAAAGAGTGTGATTGGTGACATCACGATATAAACGATATAACATAAAATGAAATGATATACATTTTTATATCGTCAAATCGCACAGCCCTACTTCATAGTTTATCAAGTTGTGACTCTGTGTCCTGTCCCGTTAGCCAGCTACCGTATTGGTTATAGTCAACAGAGTTGCATTCATCTAGAGTCCATCATCAAACACCAAATGAGAGAATATAACACGTCAGTCCAATATCTCCCATAAGTGTTAGATTGGGATGAGATCTGGTGACTATGGAGGCCATAGAACATGATTCAAATCATTTTCATACTCATCAAACCATTCTGTAACCACTTAAATCCAATAAATGTGAGCACTGTCATCCTGGAAGAGCATTCCCATCAGGAAAGGCAGGCAACATTGCAAACAAAGTCTTCAGAGCAGGCTGAAGCTTTGGCTTTTGACTTTCAGGGAGCATTTTTACATACATTCACCTCATGTTTTGGAACTTTGACCAACTTTGAACATTCATATATATAAAAATAATTGAAAATTATTAAAAGTTACCAGCGACATTTCAAAATGAACAGTGAATCTACACATTGTTATGACCCAGAGGTCATTTGAGCACGTTCTGTTGTGATATGTAGTTTGCTCAATGTGAAATATCAGCCCAGGTGAAGTAAGGGTGGGTAGCAATTTTGTTGAATCTAATTTTCTCCTATTTTTGTTAGTTTAGTTAATTAGGTTAGAGATTTGTCTTTTTGTTCTTCTTTTGTTTGAGTAGTTAAGTTTAGGTTCCTCAGCTCTAGTTCCTTTTGTTTGTTATTTTGTGGTTATCCCACCCTGAAGTTGAAGAAATCCTAAACAAAAACCTAAAGGGCTGTAAATTTCTGGTGGCTGGTTGTTCTTGGGAGTTGTGAAGAGGGGAGTCTCATACTGTTCATGTTGCGCCAGGGTTTCCCCTAGGCTGGGTTGTAACATGAATAGTTAGTGTCACCTTATGCAGTAAAGTATGAAGGAGGGAGCATAGTGAATAACCATTTTTACAGTTTGACTTATGCATGTTTCTTGATTGATCACAACTGATATGATACATTCCCTTTTCAATTTGTTGGTGGTTTAGTTGAACGTTTATTTATTATTTATTATTGGGGGTTATTATTTATGGGTTATTATTATTATTATTAACATTATTGTCGTTATTGCTGTTGTCGGGGTTTTTTATCTTTCTTTTGTGCCTTCTCTTTGGTCAGCTGGTTGTAAAATTTAATTGTGTGTGTAAAATTTAATTACAGCTGACAATTGGTGGGCATTTGTAAATACTTTGGTCTTAACTGGTTGCAGTGCTGATTTTGGATTTTGACATTTTGAGACTGCCTATCATTTTAAATTTACATATTGAATGAAATTATTGCTTATGTTTAGAATCACATCTCAGTTAAGTGTCGTTGAGCCAGTATGACCTTTTCTTTTTTTCCTTGGGTCCAAAAGTGGTTAGACTAAACAGTTTCATGTGAAATTCAAAGAAAAATAGTATAGTTGACAACATATATATATATATATATATATATATATATATATATATATATATATATATATATATATATATATATATATATATATATATATATATATATGAAAAACTCCCCCCACTGTTGCCACATCAACCTTCAACTGCCTCAGTACAGTTTATCTGATAATGATGTCTCAATATGTTTGTTTGTGCCCTTAGTTCCCTATTTTTGAGAGATGTCAAGATAGGTAACAATATATAAGAGCTGGTCTTTGTCTTGTGAAACACTTTCACACAGGTAGGCTGAAGATACAGGCTGAGAAGAGCAGACAGTTTGGTTCCAGGTGTGATATGAACTCTTATTTTTTGAACTGATAGTCAATACCAGTCATCTACTACATACAGAAGGATTAATAAGATTGTTTGTTTCTCTTTACTAGGCTATTGTCATCTTTAACATTATCTTCACCATGAAGACACTGACTGTGGCTGCACTTATTTGCACCATTATGGCTCTGACTAGAGCTGATGGTGGGTTTTCTATATAGAAATTGTTACATATAATTAAAGACATAGAGAAACTGTATATATTGTCTATAAACAGCAACAAGCCATTCAATAACTGTTACGTCAAACTTTCTAGCTCTTGCAAATGCCGAACTTGAAGATGACCAAACGGGTAAGTGGTCTTTATATTTCAAATATATTGCACTTTGTGATGATGCTACTTTTGTTACCATTCTTTTCTTAAATATTGTGTTAAATTACCAGTTATTCTCTGATAAAGGCCACTATGTCACTTTTGTTATGTAACGTTATATTACATTGTGTTGTCATGTTATTTTATGTTATAGCATTTTCTATTATGCCATCAAATATTTTATATGATATGAAATTCAACACATACGCACTATTCTCTAATCATCCTCAGCAGAGACAGATCTGGTCAAAAGGACATATGGGTGTTCCCATGCTTGGACTAATCTCAATGGCCGCTGTTTCCACCTTGTTAAAAGACTACTGAGATGGGCTGATGCTGAGGTAATAAAGTGAACTTTGATTCCATATGCCTACTGATGTACATGATGATTCAAAGATACTATACACTGACATAACCATCTAAAACAACTCTGACAGGACTGGTAGATCACACCCAAGTGCAAACAGAATGCAAGCTGATGCAGAAGTCAGAAAACTGAATAAAAAATTGACAGAAACTATACAGCTCACATCCCAACTATCAAACAACACAGACAGGGACCACTGGAAGCATCTGCAAAATTTGACAGTATTCTTGCTCCTTCATTGTCGTTCATCTGGCCTGTGACTGACTAACATCACTATTGGTGTTACCAGAATATTAACTCTGACATTTTCTTACCAAACTGAATAACAGTTTACTCAAATACGTTTTGGGGGATCATATTGTTTACTGGGAGATTGACGGAGGGTTGATATCACTTTGGTCTATTAATATGCAATGAGTAATTAAAGTGAACCTGCCCAGGGGATTCCAGTGCACTGAGGGTTGCTATGGCTATTGGATGACTATATACTATACAACTGTAAAATGGGACAAACAGTAGCAAATAAAGAAAATCAGACAGGATTTTGTTTGACAAACATCTGTCTTTGATATGTTCCTGTTTATTTCATAGCAACTCCTGTCTCTCTTTCTCTTCCTCTTTATCCCCACTGTAGAAAAACTGCCAGAGCATGGGTGGAAACCTTGCATCAGTACATAGCTATGCGGAGTACTGTGCGATTCAGCAGCTCACAGTTCATGTCTTGGATGAGTATAAATGGGTATGGATCGGAGGTCATGACGGAGAACAGGTATTTTATTCATCATTGCATGAGGTCCAACAGCTATTTTATTAAAATTTTCTTTTTAAATTAATGTCATTTCAAATTCTGTTCTAGGAGGGCACTTGGCTGTGGAGTAATGGTAAGAAATTCACCTATTGGAACTGGTGTCCTAGAGAACCCAGTAACACCATGGGAATCCAGCACTGTCTGCAAATGAATTATTCAGGTAAACAAATACAATATATGAATGATGTTAATGATAAGGGTAAACAGTGAAAATTCTCAACTTTGCTCCAATATAAATTGGTATCAACAGTTTCAGGTTTTGGTTTCTGTAGCGTTTACTGACACTTGTGGGGATTTGTTTCTTTTTGGTACTTACAGGTAAAAGGTGCTGGGATGATGATTACTGCGACTTAAAAAAACCATCTGTGTGTGTCAAGAGCATTGGGTGATTCTTGACATATAGGTATGGAGGCATAGCACAAACACTGGTGGAGGTGTGTTTTATGTGCAAATTTTCAAAAGCATCCGCCTTTGTGTTGATCTGTAACTCATGTAGTTTCATGTTATTATTTCATTTCTATCGCTGTAACGCTTCTTGAAGAATGAATCAACAAGTTATGTAATCAGAAGCTGGACTGTCTCTCAGGCCTTGTGCTTTTAATAAGAGCAGATTGAATGTGTTTTGAAAGAATGCTTTTAGCACCTTATTCTTGAGAGTGAACAAGAGCTGCAACTAATGATTGTTGTCAGTTGTTTTCTCGATTAATCAGTTAGTCATTTGGTCTATTTAAAGTCAGAAAATGGTGAAAAATATTTACAGCAGCCCAAGATGTATCCTCAAATGTCTTGTTTTGTCCTGACTAACAGTAAAAATCCCAAAGATATTCACTATTTTTTTTACTATCACAGGAGACTTAAGAAAAACAGAAAATATTCACATTTAAGAGGTTAGACTAAAAACAATTCATCAATCTTCAAAATAGTCAGCCATTAATTTTCTGTCAATTAACTAATTGATTAATCGACTTATCGTTGCAGCTCTACTGTGAACTGGTCTTTGTCTTATGCAAAAATAAAATGCTCAAGCACTGAAACAAGCTGGTCTGTGTCTGTGACATTCTGTGTCTGTGACATTAATAATATTGAATACTGAATACAGTAATTATTTAGTGTCATGTGGAAATTTCTATCTTACAAGCAATGACAGTGATGTTACACACTTTTCATGTCAAAATGCATGTCACTGTCACAAAACAGACATGCATTTAGAGCAACATAATCCAATCCTTCTGCAAGAGTTTGAAACTGTAGACAAAATATTTGCTGTTCAAATGAAAAACAAATCTTCTTTAAGAACTTGCAGACTTGCAAATGCAGTGATCTTCCTCTTTTGTTTCTGCTATTCATTTAGAATGATTTAATTTCAGTGATCACAAGTATTAATTAGATGAAAACGAACTGATATAATGTTGGAATGAGGAGGGACATTGTGACGTCAATGATGAAATGCCCTTCATCATTTGATTGATAATTTTATCTTATTGTGATTTAGTGTTTTATGTTGTATTGTATTTGTATTTTTGTTGTATATGTGAAGTGACCCTTGAAAGAGTCTTGAAAGGCACATTTAAATAAAAATGTATTATTGTTATTATTATTATTATTATTATTATTATTATCCACAGTCAATATTTAAAATGTAATTTACCACACAAACAAAACTGTGAGTTGGATGACTTTCCACACATTAGTTCAAATGGGCAAAAATTATTAATACATATACTTACTTTTGTTCATGTTTTGTTGAGAAGGAGATGGTGAGATGGGTTGATGGAGACGAGGGGACAGGAATGAGGGTAAGGGTATAGGTCTCCCCCTGAGAGTCTAATGTAGGATGACAGGATGGAGAGAGAAAGGTGGAAGGGTGTGGAGGATGAGGTGGCCAACTGTGTGCTTGGAGGATCTGAAATAATACATGTCAGCATATCACTCAAGATGACAGGATATTCCAAAGTATAAATTCATAAACACAGACTTTGCCTTACTTTTAACAATGTACTCAAAGGGCTTGCTCATTTTTTCTAAATAGGTTTTCATGGGCCTTTCCCCTTCAGGGCACATGTAGGTGATCATCTCGGTGGTCATTGTATTCACCCCCTTCTTCTTCTTTCCAATAAACAAAATCAGGTTGTAGCCCAAAGCAGCATTTTGCTCACCTGAAATTAACACAATAAATTAGACAAAACATGCCTACTGTTATGCATTGACATGTTAGATTTTTGAAATTGTATGGGAATATTACATGTGCACCTGCGTCTGCTTACTAGGTGTGTAACGGATTGCAAAACTCACGGTTCAAATCGTATCTTTGCTATCTATATATTTTGTAAAATACTTACAGTAAGGAGCTTTTGCCCATGTTCTTAAATGAAAACAACATTCAAGATGTCCAATGTTTAAATATAATCTTATAATATATATAATAATTATCTTAAATATATTAAATATTCAATACTCAATTGTTAAATTAAATTTCAATATGAGATACAATACCTTCCTCCTTTAAACAGAGCTAGCTATATAGTTAATCAGCACATTAAACATCATGTAAACATACCTGCAGATGTCACTTCGGACTCATTAGATGCTGGTTTGGACGTTGTTCTTCAAAAGTTAGCGACACGCTGCTTGTCCATGACTTGTAGCTACAGTCGTTTGTTTACTTTGTTTTAAATGAGACATTTTGAGCATATTTTAAACGGTTTCTTAAAGAACTGTCTAATGAATTTTAACATCACTAATCAGGCTACTCACAAAACTCAACATATGCAATTTTCTGTAGTAAGATATTTTGAAGAAATTATATATACCCACTATAACCACTAAAAATTAAATAAACATCATGAAGAGTTTAAAAAAATAATTTAGTACCTCCTTACCGCTATATGAGCTGAGGCCAAAACCCAAAACTTCTCACCCAGCTCAACTGGCACTGTAGCTTGCACCACAATAATGGCAGCTTCTTCGTCCTGTCTTAGAGAACAAAATGGGTGAAAAAGCAAATAAGAGTGTGGCACATAAAAAGGCACAATGATGTTAAGCTAAGTTACATTTTGGGAAAGAGACTGTCTCTATTCAGCTAACAAGCTGGACAGCATGTATCAATCACCCATTAACTTGTTAACACTAGATTTAGCATGCTTTAGCTAACCAACAGCTACATTTTAGCTATATGTTTAATATGTTATACATTTATGTGCAACAAAATTCGCACTACTGGATCTCTAAACATTACAAAAAACTGTTTCCCTGAATTGCTTGTTTTGTAATTTACATTTTATTTCAAGAACATTCCCAAAATACAAGTACAATTTCGTATCTTACCTTCGTCAAGTATGACAACGTTATTTTTTTTTCCATGGCATACTGAAGACTCGTCCCTGCTCTGCCTTTGATTGGCGGACCTCTCCATCCCATGCACCCTCCTCATGCACAAACATAACTAGCAAATCAGAGGCAGAGTAGGGCGGGTGTTCGACGAATGAGGGCGGGAAAGAAATAGGCTTATATCAGAGACTGTGATCCAAATAAGCCTAAAACTTTACAGTTACATACCATTTGCCATATTAAGATCTTGTCTTAATACTGGAGGGCTGACTTAAAGCCTGTGGAATGCCTTGATGGTCAGTTTCTTTTTTTAAAAAATAAATAAATAAATAAAAATTGTGAAAAAGTGATTAACACAGCATCAATTTCATAAAAAAGACAAAAATGTTTCTTCATGTCAGATAATGTTTTATAATCTGCCCATTCTTCCACAGTGTTTTCTTCCAGTTGAAGCCAGGCCTTGAGGGTTGCCAGGTCCCCCAACTGGATTTTTAGCACTTTAGAAGTCTAAAATGACAAGCAAAATCATTGTATGTATGTATGTATGTATGTATTCTAATGGCTTGTGTGGGTATTATAGATGTTGACAAGGCTATAAGCAAGTGCACAAAGCTGTATGTGCATTTCATTTACCTACGCCAGGCCACAGCAGTAAAATAATGTTTCTATCTACCTTATGGTATCTCTGGGAAAGTGAATTAGCTGGGTTTTCACATTTCTGCTGGTTCTATCTTAACATACAGTAATGTCAGCATGTCATTTTGTCCAGGAAGTAATAGAAAAGATTTATGAAAAAAATCTCTTATAATTATAGCAATGTAATTCATTCTATATATAAAGAAACAATTACACCTGCTTCTGAAAGTGATGACTGCTATCCTGGAGAGAAAAGCATTACACTGCTCCACAGCCTCCCCTAGTGTGGGACCAGCACCCTCTTGATTGGCTCTGCTCCATTTCACCTGGACAGAGGGGTACAAACCTCAATATCAAGGGCATTCAATACAGCAAATGCCGCCAGCAAGGCCCCAATCTCCTATAATTCAGCTAAAGCTTAATCCAAATTCAAGCTGTCGTAATATTTAATAGGTTCTTATCTGGTACCATGCCTTATCCTTCCACCAAGCCTCTGCAACAGCACCCTCTGCTGCTCAATTGGTTCAAGATATTCATTTTGACTACTGTGTTGCACAGCAAACTTTACCTGATTTTAAATTACTGTTAAACTTGGATAAAACTAAATGTATGCTGATATATCTCATGTCTTCTCAGTCATAGACTACTTTCAATATTTGGTTCTTTAGGAACATCAGGTTAGTACTAAGGTTGGAAAATTGGCTTTCAATTATTTCCTCCACACAAGTGGAACAATTTGCAAAAGCTTGCTGAAATGGAAGAGCTGATCCCTTACATTCATTTTCTAACAAATTTTGGCAGATTTGGTATAGTGTGAATGTTTTCTATGAATGATGCTGATGTCTTTGGTTGAATGTCTTGAATGTTGTCTCTGTATGTCTGCTGTAAAACTTGTTTATTACTTTGAATATGTACACTGTAAATATTGTTTTTATTTTCTGTATGTTCTGTATTCAGGGAGCCTTGGAAAAGAGAGCATGCTCTTAATGACCCCTACTTGCAGAAATAAAGGTAAATGACAATAAAGCAACAATAAAGTTCTATGTAAATTAGTGGGAAACTTTATGTGTATCCCTGCTTACAAACACATACACAGACAGATTAACACAGGTGAAAACATTACCACTTGACATGATAACAGTATATTGCACTACACTAACCTCACATTTGAAATCATGGGCTTGTTGCTGTACAACTGACAGGATGGGCCTCGTATTCTGAAGGGGCTGTGGCTCTGGACAGTCAGTACAAACTCTTTGTAAGTATGGCAAGTATTTGCAGGCAACATCCATACAAAAGAAGGTGATGGCATGCTTGGACGCTAGCTGATGCTGTCAAAACAAGGGGTATACAAATATTTTGCCCCTAAATATATTAACGGCAGCCAGCAGACTGCTGACTCCAGTCCCTCCTCATCCACCTTATTCCTTGATTTCCGAGAAGTCACTCTGTCAGTATTGACAGACTATGAACTATAATTTTACTTTAAATATTCAGATAGAAGTGCAAGTTTTTGTAATTACATGTTTGATTTTGGTGTGTATGTGACCCATAAATCTTTATCATTAACAATACTAGTTCATTAGCAAGAATAATATTGTATGCAGTAATTCTTGGGAGTACCTGACAAAATGTAAAATACTTTGTCTCCTCTTTTCATCTTTCTTTTGTTACTTTAAGTATTTGTTGTAATGTTGGAAAGTATTCAAGTGGATATATTTAAGGCACTGACTCACCTGTAGTTGATGTAGTAAATTATTAAAGTATACATGACTTTACGATATTGTTGTCTTATTTCTCCCATATGTGCATATAATATAGTCAGGTATTATCTGAAGTATGGCTGTATTCGTTCAAACTGTGCAGAACACTGAAAATGCTGTAAATATGTTATTGTACCTACCTACAGTTATTTGACCACAAGGTGGTGCTGTAGTTAACTACATCATATCATCCACTGCAGGACACAAAACATCCAACTACCAGAAAACAGACAAGAACGTGTAAACATCATAAACTTATCCCAATTTTTTAATTTCCATTTTATTCACTGACTCTAGAGATGGCAGTGTTACCACATGTGTGATTCAAATAACACAAATAAGCACACAGACAAACTCACACAGCAGACATTTGCTATGGTTATGAATGGATTTAGGATTTGAATACGCATGATTTGAATCCTGTTAAATGATGATAGAATGTTTAGCCGCATGTAATTTATTAGTGCTTTTACAATCCTTCTCAGTTAAAACATTGATCTGATCTCTTCAGAAGATTGTAGATTGTTAGTGTACATAGAACCCTGTTAAATTTGCTTGTAAAACACAGGTTCTTTAACTAATTTTATTGAGTTATTTCCAAAATCAGCCAAGTTTAAGACTCTTCTAACCATCTGGAGGACAAAAATATTCTGCCCACTTCACAATAAAAAGACTTTCAATCTGTTTCAGTTACCACGTCAGTCAGTTCCTAATCCATTAATTATCCTTGCCTATACTTCCACCCTGTTGTTTCAGATCCTGCCATCCTGGGGAGGCTCAAAGAGAAATATTTGTTTTTTTATCAGCTTATTTGTCAGGGACAGTGCAAAAAACATTGTAACAAGTTAAAACAACATGACACAGATGCATTGCATATAGGATTTCTAGCCCAGGCTAATTTGCAATCCCTGTCCCTAGTTAGGCTTTTCTACTTAAAATGGGCATAAACATCAATATCAGAAATACATTAATTAAAATAAAGCTCATAATAAATAGTGACATTCTCAATAACAACAGTATTTACATCTCATAACAATCAATTTACACGTGTTGCATATGTGTACATGTGTCAGTTCCTTGATTAACAGCAATAATGTAATATTTAACAGTGTATGTATCCATGTACACACATGCAAAATCTGTGATGATGCATGTATGTACATCTTAATGTGCAGTAGGTGGACTGCATTTCATATTCTGGGGTGAAAGGCTGATCTGTTGTGCTGGCACAGTGGGAGTTGGTCCATAGAGGCAGACGAGGTTGCTCCTCCTCCACCTCTATTTTTTGAGTCACCGGCTGGTCCATAGAGGCAGAGGAGGAGCAACCTCCTTTGACTCCTCTTTTGTTTTTTGAGTCACCAGCCTCCACTGATACACACTAATCTTGTGTGCACAAATTCATCAAAAAGTGGGAACAAATTATATCTTGTGTGCATGATGTAGTAAAACATGGCCTCAATATATATTTTGCCCATGTCCCCTTCAGGACTCCATATATTACAGACTTGTTCTACTAGTGTACAAATATTCCTGATGTGAACAAATCTTCATGCCACTCGAAAGCTAAACTTTGCTTTTACTTTCGATGTCTCAATATGTGTGTTTGTGCACTCAGTTCCCTTTTCGTGAGAGATGTCAAGATAGGTAACTATATATAAGAGCTGTTCTTTGTCTTGTGCAACACCTTCACACTGATAGACTGAGCTGAAGATACAGGCTGAGAAGAGCAGATAATTCAGCAGCAGGTGTGTTATGAACTCTCAGTTTTTGAACTGATAGTCACTACCTGTTATCTCCCCCATACAGAAGGATTAATAACATGTTTGTTTCTCTTTACTAGGCTATTGTCATCTTTAACATCATCTTCACCATGAAGATGCTGGCTGTGGCTGCACTTCTTTGCACCATTATGGCTCTGACTAGAGCTGATGGTGGGTGTTCTTTATTGAAAGTGTCATATAATTAAAGACATAGAGAAACTGTATGTATTGTCTATAAACAGCAACAATCCAGTCAATAACTGTTATGTCAAACTTTCTAGATCCTGCAGAAGCCAAAATCCAAACAGGTAAGTAGTCTTTATATTTAAAATATGTTGTTCTCTGTAATGATGCTACACCTATTTATTTATATATTTTTTTTTTTTTACCTTTCTTCATGTCACTTTTTGTAACGTTATATTACATTGTGTTGTTATTTTATTTTATGTTATAGCGTTTTCTATTATGCCATCAAATTTGATTTTATATCAAGGTATGAAAAATCAACACATACATACTGTTCTCTAATCATCCTCAGCAGAGACAGAACTGGTCAAAAGGATATTTTGGTGTTCCACCGGTTGGACTAAGATCAGTGGCCGATGTTTCCGCTACATTTCAACACCAATGCGTTGGGGTGATGCTGAGGTAATAACTTTGATTCCATATGCCTGCTACTGTACATGATGATTCAAAGATACTATACACTAACCATACCAATCTCAAACAACTTTTTAAAAATAGTTTAAAAAGTATTCAGCATTCTGATAGGACTGATAGATTGAACCCAAATGCGGACAAATGCAGGCAAATGCAGAAATAGACGGTCAACTGCCAAACCTCAGAAATATATTATATTGTTTACTGTGAGATTGATAGAGGGTTGATATCACCTTGGTCTTTTAATATGCAATGGCTAATTAAAGTGAACTTTACCAAGGGGATTCCAATGCATTGAAGGTTGCTATGGCTATTTGGATCACTATTCTGGAAAATGGGACAAACAGCATCCAGAAGAATGTCAGATAGGATTTTATTTGTCAAACCTCTATCTATGTTGTCTTCCTCTATTTGTTTCATAGCGACTTCTGTCTCTCTCTGTGTGTCTTCCATCTCCACTGTAGAAATACTGCCAGGCCATGGGTGGAAACCTTGCATCGGTACGTAACAATTGGGAGCACCATAAGATTCAGATGATGATATTGTCTGTCGCTCACGGGTATAGACCAGCATGGATCGGAGGCTCTGATGCACAACAGGTATTTTATTCTTCATTGCACTTGGTCTGACAGTTAATTTATTAAACCTTCTTTAAAAATTATATTTAATTTTAAATTCTTGTCTTCTAGGAGGGCACTTGGCTGTGGAGTAATGGTAAGAAATTCATCTATCGGAGCTGGTGTCGTGGACAGCCCAATAACATGAGGGACAGGCAGCACTGTCTGACAATGAATTATCCAGGTAAATGAATACAGTAAATGAGTGATGTTAATGATAAGGATAAACAGTGAAAAATCTCAACTTTCCTCCAAGATAAATTGGTATTCACAGTTTCAGGTTTTAGATTGTGTAGCGTTTACTGACACATGTGGGTTGTTCTTTTTTTTGTACCTACAGGTCGAAGGTGCTGGAATGACGATATGTGCTACAAACGCAAACCATCTGTCTGTGTCAAGAACCTCTGGTGATTCCTGACATACAGGCATGGAGTAGCACAAACACTGGTAGAGGTGTGTTTATGTGCATATTTTCAAAAGCATCTGTCTTTGTGTTGATCTATACCTCATATCATTCCATATTATTATTTCATTTCTATCGCTGTAACGCTACTTAAGGAATGAATCGACAAGTTACATAATCAGAAGCAGATTGAGAGCAGATGAGAGCAGATTGAATGTGTTTTGAAAGAATGCTTTTAGCACCTTAATTTTGAGAGTGAACAAGAGCTGCAACTAATGATTGTTGTCAGTTATTTTCTCGATTAATCAGTTAGTCATTGTTTCCAATAACCAAAGATGTTTTGTCCTGACTTACATACTAAGAAGAAGAGAGAAGAAACCCAAAGATATTCACTGATATTCTTTTTTTTTTACTATCATAGGAGACTTAAGAAAAACAGAAAATATTCACATTTAAGAAGTTACACTAAAAACAATTCATCATCTTCAAAATAGTCAGCCATTAATTTTCTGTCAATTAACTAATTGATTAATCGACTTATCGTTGCAGCTCTATTGTGAACTGGTCTTTCTTGTCTTATGCAAAAATAAAACGCTCAAGCATTGAAACAAGCTGGTCTGTGACATTAATAATACTGAATACACTAATCATTTGGAGTGTAATGTGGAAATTTCTATCTTACAAGTAATGACAGTGATGTTACACACTTTTCATGTCAAAATGCACGTCACTGTCACAAAACAGACATGCATTTAGAGCAACATAATCCAGTCCTTCTGCAAGAGTTTGAAATTGTGGACAAAATATTTGCTGTTCAAATGAAAAACAAATCATCTTTTTGCTGCATAATAATGTTGAGCAGCTTTTCACAATCTTAGTTTAGTATGTGAGCATGTTAACATTTACTTTACTAATTAGCATTAAACACAAAGTACAGCTAAGACTGATGGGAATGTCATTGGTTTGCAGGTATTTGCTCATAAACAACATTAGATGAAAAGTTAAGGGATCACCAAAGTGATTACAAATCATCCTGAGGGCAAAATGAATGTGTGCTCCAATTTTTAAGGCAATCCATACACTAATTGTTGATGTTATATAACAAGATTGGATTTTTTTAGTCCTTCAAAGCTGAAGTAAAGGTTATCTGGAGCTGTCAGCACATCAAGTCCTGATTTTGGATGAGAACAACATCATTTTTACAATAAGAAGTAAAATATCTCTGCATGACAAAATAGGCAATGCATTAAAATGATATCAGTACACACAAAAAAATAAGAAAATTAAATTATTATTGGAACTGTATGTTAATGCAAATTTTAAAATGTTTTAATACACTAATGATAAACATGTGAAAAAAATAGAATTTTTCAGTTTTGAGAAAGATGTTCAACATGAGTTTTGTTGGACAACCTGCTGTCTAACCAAGTCGAGTCAAATTTATTTATAAGAAATTTATTTATAGCACATTTCATACAACAGGCATAAACTCAATGTGCTTAAAAACAAAAGCAAAAAATTATAATGATAAATAAAGATCATACAAGACAAAAATACAACATTGCATTAACATTAAATACATAACACATGTAAGATAACATAACATATACAATTAGAAGGTAAGAAGACATTATTATTATCATCAAAAATTAATAATAATAAAAAGTACTGATTCCAAAATGAAGCTTCTGCCCATTAACCTAACTAAAAGTTTGAGAAAAAGGTATGTTTTTGGTCTGTTTTAAAAGAAGCATGTTGTAACAGACCTATTATAATACTGTACCTTGTCCATGAGATCTCCATTTAGAGCTAATAATGGATAATGTTTTGTGGTCTTGTGAAAAGCACACATTTAGTCTTTTATGAGTATAGAACAAGCTACACCTTGGACATAGAGGCCTGGATGTCATCAAAAGCAGACTGTAACCTGTAAAAGGTCTGGTCTAAGACAGGATGGTGTCATCTACATAAAAATGATAGTACTGAATTGAAAAATAAATATTATTGATATAGAGAGTAAATAGCAAATAGCAAGGGGCCTAATATTGCTCATTGTTCTCATTAAAATCACAATAACCCTGATATAACATTGCCCAAGTACATTTCTTAGAAGAATAAATGTGTGTATTCAAGAAAGGAGAAGTTTAAAAGATAAATAAATTATTGCATCAGAGTTATTGTATCTTTGCCAAATGCATTGCACAGTGATTTCAGTCATTGCTAAATCTTATAACCTTATAAGAGATTGTGTCATGTGTGCATGACATAATAATTAACTAACCAGTTGTTGTTCTAAATTTAAGGGTAATACACATTGCCTTTCCTTTATTTCTCTTCTGGAAAGACTGTTTACCAATGAATTATGGAGGTAAAATGTAATTGTAATTGTAAGTGCTTGATGGATGAGTGGTATGAACGATAAACAGTAGGAGAAAGGGAAGAAAGTATATCCATCAATTTCTGACAAATTCTTTCTCTTAAAATACTGTTTGACAAGACGCTCAAATCAGTTAACATTTAATGATACACAGGATTACATTATTTGGTAAATAATTTACAGCAATGTAATTTTAATTACATTACTACATTACTTATTTTATATTATGTATACAATGTGCTGTATATAACATATACATTATATAATAAGTCATTTCATAGGGTTCATATCTCTATTCATTTAGTTAATTATGATGTGAATGTTTATCAAAATTATTATAGTAATGTGATGATAGTAGCCAAAGGTTTAGCATGAGCAATAGCATAACAAGTAGCATAAATTGGTGTCATTAGACATGTTTAATGTTTTGGTTTGTTTATTGCTGACTTGCCTCTGTGTTTTTGGGACTTACAGCTAACAAGTGCTGGGATGATGTGCAGTGTAACAATAAACTTCCAGAAAGCCAAAAAGACTTTAATGATTCCTGGCATGAAATACCCATCACTGTCATTTCCTCTTAATGCTGAATCATCTCTGCAGGCCTAACTAGTCTTGTTTTTCACGCCAAGCAGCTGCCATCGACAAGCTTGTAAAACATCTCCAAACCCAGTTCATGTACTCCACTGTGCACAACACTACAGCATGTAGGTGCAAGTATTTATTTGATTATTTGGATGCTTTTATACAATCTATGTCAAATCAATGACGGTAGCTATAAAAAGAATCATATAAAACTGTTTTATTGTGTTTCTTCAGCATATCTTGTATATTTATACAAGATATGCTGAAGAAACACAAATCTCTTGTATATTTATACAAGATATATATAATTTATCCAATAACCCTAATGCTTGATTAATAATGATAATAATAATATTAATAACCTTTATCTATAGAGAACGTTGAAACACAACGTTGCAGAGAATTTCACATGGTTGCCCCTGTTGATTACTTAGAAATAGCAACTTGGGCATTGAAGAGAGAAGTTCAGATTATCATTTTACACCTGCTGCATCATTTTTGCTTGAGTCATCTTTAGTGTAGAAAAGAGGATTTTGTTTAATACTTAATCATCCTCAAAGGCCTACGAGCTGATTATCAGTACCAAAACTGTAAATTGTAAACCAATCACAAGGCCAACATTGTTTTTTGGGTGAGCCATCACTTCTTAAGAAACTTCTTCTTTTGCCTTTTGAGGAAGAAAAAAAGAAGAAGAATAAACAAACTAACTGAAAAAAACAATTTACTCTATGATGATGTTGCATAATAGATAAGGATCTAAATCAGCTCATGTTGGGTGCATCTTAGGTCAAAGTTCAACATAATTTAACTGTATCACCTCATATTGCAATATATTTCCTCTTGTAGCTTGATAGTAAGTTAATATTAATATTTTTCTCACATTGTCTACCTTTAATATCTTAAAGGACGAGTTCACAATTTTTCAACTCTATCTTGAAACAATAGTCAGAACATTGTTTCGATGAACATTGAAATGCCTGACAAGAAAATGAACTTCTGCTCTCTCCCCTCTGTATCCTTACACACTAACACACACACCACACATGCATCTACTATTAAGTTTTTTTTTTTAATTTTTGGTTATTTTGTTCATGTTGTTGTTTTGTTTTTTGGTTATTGTCTGGTTCTGGTGTTTCTCCCATTTGTACCGTCTCATGTCATATGTGTTTTTACATTAATCTCTTATCTTGCACTAAATAACAACAAAAAATGAATGACTTTCAATGTTCATATATACACCTGAAGACTTTTTAAGTCCTTTGTTTTCTCTATGTGTCAAATATAAATAATGCCAAAAGGGCAAAAGGTCACAACTGATAAAGAGCGTTTGTGTTGTCTTTAGTTTTCAGTTCCTAATCTGTGGTAGATGTCAAGATCAGTAACTGTCTGAGCTGGAGTTTTTTTTCTTGTTCCTCCACATGGGAGGGTGAAAGTTACAAGCTGACACTGAGGAAGGTTTGTTACAATCTTCATCATCTGCTCTATTCAGAAGTGTTATTAAATATCTGTCTCTTTATTGAACGTTACCTGTCATCTCATCATCTTTACCATGAAGATGCTCACTGTGTCTCTACTTGTTTGTGCCATGGTGGCTGTGAGTTTATTATTTATAGATTTATTATTATAAAGAGTAAACTTACCATGTGAGCCGAAATTGTAAAAGTGATTTGATTCAGTGTTTTACATCAATTTATTGAGAATTTACGGTTTTGTCAAACTGTCCAGCTGCTATAATACATTATATTTTACCAATGCTGGTGCCTGACTAAAGTATAAAAGTGAACAATCCGTGTTCACATAATAACTGTTGCTAATGTAAGCAACATGGGTGTGTGTGAGGGAATCAATCAGTCCAATAGTTTCTGGGTTTACATGTCATGTCATGTCATGTCATCACACTTCTTTTTTTCATTTTTACCGGTGAACTCTCTTCTTGCTTTCTTTTCTTTCTTACTATCTCTACCCATCTCAACTCCTCAAAAGCAGCTGACACTAGAACACAACCAAACACTGCAATCATCAAACATATGCAGACAGCATGACAGGCAAGAACACAGTAAACCCATGTTTAACTTTATGTTTACGCAAGTTCTGCCCATAAAACACAACTTCACTCTTACACTAATATGAAGTCATACAATTTAAAGTCCCCCTTCGCTCAAAAATGTGTTTTGTTCCTTCAGTTGGATGTTTGAGCCTCAATTTTCACATTCATCTGCTGGAAGTGGAAAGCTTATCTGTGCCTAGCTTAAATCTCACTTTAGACATGTAGGTATGAGCATGATTTGTGATATCGCAACTAGTTTGGAAGCTAACTATGTGCAACTTACAGATATGATGTGGAAATTTTTTCGCGTAGCAAATCTTTTTGCTATTTGGAAGCTAACCTTTACTTCATCTCTCTGATAATGATGTCTCAGTTGTTTGTTTGTGCCCTTAGTTCCCTTTTTGTGAGAGATGTCAAGATGGGTAACTATATATAAGAGCTGTTCTTTGTCTTGTGCAACACCTTCACACAGATAGACTGAGCTGAAGATACAGGCTGAGAAGAGCAGATAATTCAGCAGCAGGTGTGTTATGAACTCTTAATTTTTGAACTGATAGTCAACTGATAGTCTCCTCCATACAGAAGGATTAATAACATTTTTGTTTCTCTTTACTGAAGGCTATCATCTTTAACATCATCTTCACCATGAAGACGTTGACTGTGGCTGCACTTCTTTGCACCATTATGGCTCTGACTAGAGCTGATGGTAGGTGTTCATTATAGAAACTGTTATCTATAATTAAAGACATATGACCAAACAGGTAAGTAGTCTTTATATTTAAAATATATTGTTCTCTGTAATGATATTACACCCTTTTTTCCTTTCTTTTCTTAAATATTGTATTGAATTACCAGTTTGTCTCTGATAAAGGCCACTATGTCACTTTTGTTATGTAATGTGACATTACACTGTTATGTTATTTTATGTTATAACGTTTTCTGTTATGCCATCAAATGTGATTTTCATATCATTTTATATCATTTTATTCTCTAATCATCCTCAGCAGAGACAGAACTGGTCAAAAGGTCATATGGGTGTTCCCGTGGTTGGACTAAGATCCGTGGCCGCTGTTACCACTACGTTTCAAGACCAATGCGTTGGGTTGATGCTGAGGTAATAACTTTTTAAAGGTTTTTAAAGTTTGGAGTCTGACTGTCTTATGTGTGGGGGGAGAGAGTTCAAAAGCATGGGTGTGGAGCAGCTGAAGGCTCAGGCACCCATGGTACTGAAGCATGATATGGGGGTGGATAAGAGACCAGTAGAGGCTAGGTTGTGGAGAGCTTTAAAGGTAAGGAGACAAGGTTTTGGTGATGATCCGTGCAGCCGAGTTCTGAATTATTTACAATCTGTTGATGATGAGCAAAGGCTACAGGGAATCCATTGATGATGATTGGTGGAGCTGGGGTGCGTTGGAATTTGGTGATGGTGGATTTGGAGCCAATGAGCAAGGCCTCAGTTTTATTGCCATTTAGCTCCAGGAAGTTCCAGATGTTGTCACGGCAGGTGATGAGGGAGGTGGGGGGAATGGCAGTGGTGGGTTTGGAGATGTAGACCTGTGTTTCGTCTGCATAAAATTGGCAATGGACCCCATGGTGACGGAGGAGAGTGCCTAGGGGAAGGAGGTAGATGATAAAAAGAAATGGGTCCAAGACTGACCCCTGGGGAATACCCATTGAAATACCTGAACTCCCAGACTTGTGGTTCCTTAGCTGTATGAATTTTATACTGCACAAGTGGAAAATGGGACAAACAGCAGCTGAATAAAGAAAATGAGACAGGATTTTGTTTGACAAACATTTGTCTGTGATGTATTCCTGTATTTGTTTCATAGTAACTCCTGTCTCTCTCTCTCTCTCTCTTCCTCTTTATCTCCACTGTAGAAAAACTGCCAGCGCATTGGTGGAAACCTTGCATCGATACATAACTATAGGGAGCACCGTAGGATTCAGATGATGATATTTGCTGTCAGTCGCCGGAATAGAGAGACATGGATCGGAGGCTCTGATGCAGTACAGGTATTTTATTCATCATTGCACAAGGTCCAACAGCTATTTTATTATTCTTTTTGTTTTAATTAGTTTAATTTTAAATTCTTTATTCTAGGAGAGAGTTTGGCTGTGGAGTAATGGTAGGAAATTCATCTATCAGAGCTGGTGTCGTGGAGAGCCCAATAACTCCAGGGGCAGGCAGCACTGTTTACAAATGAATCATTCAGGTAAATGAATACAGTATATGAGTGATGTTAATGATAAGAGTAAACAATGAAAAATCTCAACTTTGTTCCAAGATAAATTGGTATTCACAGTTTCAGGTTTTGGTTTCTGTAGTGTTTAACTGACATTTGTGGGCTTTTTGGGGTTTTTTTTTTGTACCTACAGGTCGAAGGTGCTGGGATGATGATATGTGCTACAGACGAAAACCATCTGTCTGTGTCAAGAGACACTGGTGATTCCTGACATACAGGCATGGAGTAGCACAAACACTGGTAGAGGTGTGATTATGTGCATATTTTCGAAAGCATCGAAAGATCTGTAATTCATATAATTTCATATTATTATTTCATTTCTATCGCTGTAACGCTACTTAAGGAATGAAGCGACAAGTGACATAAACAGAAGCTGGATTGTCTCTAAGGTCTTGTGCCTTTAATAAGAGCAGATTGAATGTGTTTTGAAAGAATGCTTTTAGCACCTTATTCTTGAAAGTGAATAAGAGCTGCAACTAATGATTATTGTCAATTGTTTTCTTGATTAATCAGTTAGCCATTTGGTCTATTTAAAGTCAGAAAATGATGAAAAATATTTCAAGCCGCCCAAGATGTATCCTCAACTGCTGAACTTGAAACAATTAATCGATTATCAAAATAGATTTAATTTTCTGTCAGTGGACTAATTGATTAATCGACTTATCGTTGCATTTTACTGTGAACTGGTTTTTCTTGTCTTATGCAAAAATAAAACGCTCAAACATTGAAACAAGCTGGTCTGTGACATTAATAATACTGAATACACTAATTATTTGGAGTGTCATGTGGAAATTTCTATCTTACAAGTAATGACAGTGATGTTACACACTTTTCAGGTCAAAATGCACGTCACTGTCACAAAACAGACATGCATTTAGAGCAACATAATCCAATCCTTCTGCAAGAGTTTGAAACTGTAGACAAAATATTTGCTGTTCAAATGAAAAACACATCAGTGATCACAAGTATTGTTTAGATGAAACAAACTGACACAATGTTAGAGTGAAGAGGGCCATGAAGCAGTGCCCTTCATCAAGTATTTACATTTTTTGCGCTTTTCCAAGTGATAAGTGGCAATTTTGCTGCATAATAATGTTTAGCAGGTGTAATGTTTATCTTAGTTTAGTATGTGAGCATGTTAACATTTACTTTACTAATTAGCACTAAACACAAAGTACAGCTAAGACTGATGGGAATGTCATTGGTTTGCAGGTATTTGCTCATAAACAACACTAGATGAAAAGTTAAGGGATCACTAAAGTGATTACAATTCATGAATGTGTGCTCCAAATTTTAAGAGCACACAGGTGTATTCAAGAAAAGAGAAGTTGATAAATTATTGCATCAGAGTTACTGTATCTTTGCCACATACATTTCAGAGTGAAGGATATGGTTTTAGTTATTTCTAAATCTTCCTTAGAGGCTTTTTATACTGAACAGCATGTATGGAGTTTGTCTTTTTTCTGCTCCAGCAAACATATGTGCTCTGTAAATCGCACGTCATGTTTTCCTTTGAGAAAAAAATATGAATCCAAAAAGGGAGACATTTATAGTTTTAAGGTTTCGTGATGGCAGCCCTTATCTTTACATGAATCCGTCTCTCCATCTACATACAACCAATCAAATTGCTTCATTTTAATAATAAAAAACTTCTGACGATACATCTAAAAATTAGAAAGAAAAAAAAACACTGGTATTGTTGTTAACAGCAAAAATGGATGGCTAAATGTGATATCAGTTGAACATTAACTGTTTCATTACTTTAAAACATTATCAGCTTTAATTTCAAACAGCAGTGCAATTTGCATTTTATAATAACTCTCTTCTGTGGATATACTGCCTCCTAAATATGATGCCTTTTCCTAAATCATGTTGTGATGGGAAACATAATTAATACCTGGACTATGGTCAAAGGCAATGTATTTTCAAGTAAAGGAAGCACTTTGTTTATTTACCACACCCATGTTGTAGAGTGGTGGTCGGGGTGGGTGGAGGGTGTGCAAGTTGCAGGAATTTCACACTGGAGACTGGGGCTCATGATGTTCCCCTAACATACAACGTGAGACTCACAATTTTCAAGTCTGTCTTAAAACAACAGTCAGGTGCCCAAATGAACATTAAAATGGGTTTTGCTCACAATAGTCATTGCTCTTGTTCATACTGGCCAGTAGAAACTTCCCTCCAAGTCCACATATAATGTAAATGAAGGGGTCCAAAATTAAAAAAAAAAACATATATTTAAACATTTATCTGAAGATTAGATGGAGCTTCATTTGTCTGAGTTACTGAAATAAAGTGGATATAATCCACAGTTACAGTCTTTTTAGTTAGAGACTCTGGTGTTGTGTCTCAACAGAGTATTTTCTGGTTTAGCTGCAGTGGAAGGATTGAAATAAAAAAGGGAGACTTCGGCACTAAAAACATATTAACCTAGAAAAATATCAACTTGATTTGACCAGCTGAAGCCTTATGATAGGTTTTTATTGCATGAAATCATGGTGAAATTTTGCCACACTTAGTTCTGTGCCTTTTTTTTTATTTGCAGCCTTTTTTGCAGCGGATAAAAAAGATAACACACTGTATGTAAGCGTTGCTCTTTCTCTTGTTCAGCAATTTCTCAAAGGAAGGCCAAAGTCACACACTCACACCGAGAGGATAATTCTTGCTGACTCCTCTTCTGCTTTTTTTTCTACTGTACATATCTTCAATTATCAGTGACTTGTCTGTGTTTCCTTATTAAAGGCAACAATCACCTTCAGCATCTTAACATCTCCACCATGAATATGCTGACTGTGTCTATGGTGGTTAGTTATATAATGGCTCTGGCTAGAGCTGAGTTTGTTTTTGTGTGTGTACACTAAGTCTTGTGCTTGTCCTGTTTCAGATTATGTGTCCGGCATTGGGGTTCTGTGCACACCGTAAGACTGAACATTACAAAGCTATTCAAGTGTTTGGTTGGTCATAACCCTACACAAAGTTAAATGTTTGGTTTATTTAGGTGATTTGTATTTATTTTGGCTGATGGTAATGAATATGACAATGTGTACTGATACAAGTAAGTTTACCTGGTATAGGTGGGGAAGAATGAAACTTTGAGAAATATGATTCTGCCTAGACAGATATAAGGACCTATTAAAGGGGAGAGTTGTTGGTTTTAGGAAAGAGCAGAAAAAAGAGAGGATGTCCGTGTTAGTGATATGGAAAACAAAGCTCTTTGAAGCTCTGAATTAATTAAATTGAATTAAATGTATTTGTTTATATAGCACCAAATCTTAACAAGGTTATCTTAGGGTACTTTTCATATAGAGCAGGTCTAGACTGTACTCTTTAATTTATAGATTCCCCCATGAGCAGCACTTGGCGACAGCAGCAAGGAAAAACTCCCCTTTAACAGGAAACCTCAAGCAGCAACGAGCTCTAGATGGGCGGACATCTTCCTTTGACCAGTTGGGTTACAATAGGGTGTCGAGGCAGGACAGGACACCCACAGGATCATGCCACCTTCACCGCAGCCCTCAACATCCAGTTTTCCTGTGACACGAAAGAAAGCACAAAGACTCCAGTCAGACTCCAAGTCAAGTTAGTAACATCCATTAATGGTACATGGATGTATACAGATGGAGAGGAGGAGGAGGAGAGGAACTCAGTGCATCATGGGAAGTCCCCTTGCAGTCTAGGCCTACGGCAGCATAACTAAGGGCTGGTCCAAGGTGAGCCTGGCCGACCCTAACTATAAACTTTATCAAAAAGGAATGTTTTAAGCTTACTCTTAAATGTAGAGAGGGTGTCTTCCCCCCAGACGATGGTTCCACAAGAGAGGAGCCTGATAGATGAAGGATCTGCCTCCCATTCGACTTTTGGACACTGTAGGAACTAATTAATAACCTTTATTTATACAGAACGCTGCAACACCACGTTACAGAGAATTTCACATGGTTGCCCCTGTTGATTACTTAGAAATAGCAACTTGGGCACTGAAGAGAGAAGTTGAGTTCAGATTATCATTTTACACCTGCTGCATCATTTTTGCTTGAGTCATGTTTAGTGTAGAAAAGAGGATTTTGTTTAATACTTAATCATCCTCAAAGGCCTACGAGCTGATTATCAGTACCAAAACTGGTCTGTTTTTTAAAATTGTAAACCAATCACAAGGCCGACATTGTTTTTTGGGTGGGCCATAACTTCTTAAGGAACTTCTTCTTTTTGCCTTTTGAGGAAGAAAAAAAGAAGAAGAATAAACAAACTAACTGAAAAAACATTTTACTCTATGATGATGTTGCATAATAGATAAGGATCTAAATCAGCTCATGTTGGGTGCATCTTAGGTCAAAGTTCAACATAATTTAACTGTATCACCTCACATTGCAATATATTTCCTCTTGTAGCTTGATAGTAAGTTAATATTAATATTTTTCTAACATTGACTATTGTTTCAAGATAGAGATGAAAAATTGTGAACTCGTCCTTTAAGATATTAAAAGTAGACAAACGCCCCAAATGAACATTGAAATAGGTGTTTCTTCCCTTTTCATCCATAGGAGAGTACAGACAGACAAAAATGAACTGTAAAAAGAAGTGGTTGGAAAGGACCCTGGGACCCAAACAGAGACGCCCCCCCAACAGCACTGTTGCTCTTTTTTTTTCTCAACTTACAGATGTGGAAACCTGAAACCTCCAGTGCACATGAAACGCAAAAAATAGATTCTGGATCTTTCAAGAAATGAGGAGACGTAATTTTAACATTTTTCTTTAACTTATTAAACTTTCTTTGTGGGGAAAAAACATATCATAAAACAAATTATTATTAGAAGTGTATATGTATATAATATACATATATATATTCAAAGCCTTGTGCCTTTAATCAGAGCAGATTGAATTTGTTTTGAAATGACTGATCTTGGCAAAACCTTATTCGGGACAGTATACTGGAACTTTTTGTCTTATGAAAAATTAAAAAGCATTGAAACAAGCTGCTCTGTGAGTCTGTATTTATCATTAAATAATGTTGCATATTAGTATTTTTTGTGAAATTCTTATCCTATTACATATATTGACAGAATAATTTGTGGTATGTGTTACACACTTTCCAGGTCAATATGTCATTGACAGGAAAACAAAATCCGCCAATGCTGCATCAGCCAACGTTGACATCGAACTGTTTGTGCCAGTGTGTCAAATGCATTCAGGTTTTGCTTAATAGTGCCACCGTCTGGATAAACGTCTTATTAATGAAATAGAATATGTAAGTTATCGTTTCACCTTGGATGTTTGAGCTTCACTGGACAATTTTCTGGAAGTGGAAAGTTTATCTGTGCTCAGCTTAAATCTCACTTTGGACATGTAGGTACGAGCATGATTTGTGACATTACAACTAGTTTGGAAACTAATCGTGGTCCAGTGTGCAACTTACAGATATGTTGTGGAATTTTTTTTTCAATTGTCTCATTGTCAGTTCCCTTTTTGTGAGAGATGTCAAGATGGGTAACTATATATAAGAGCTGTTCTTTGTCTTGTGCAACACCTTCACACTGATAGACTGATCTGAAGATACAGGCTGAGAAGAACAGATAATTCAGCAACGATCCAGTGAATAACTGTTATGTCATACAACCAATCAAATTGCTTCATTTTAATAATAAAAAACATCTGACAATACATTTAAAAAAAACACTGGCATTATAGTTAACAGCAAAAATGGATGGCTAAATGTGATATCAGTTGAACATTAACTGTTACATTACTTTAAAACATCAGCTTTAATTTCAAACAGCAGTGCAATTTGTATTTTATAATGACTCTCTGCTGTGGATATACTGCCTCCTAAATATGATGCCTTTTCCTAAATTATGTTGTGATGGAAAACATAATTATTATCTGCATTATGGTCACAGGCAATGTTTTTTCAAGTAAGCTATAGCAGGTAAACAACAGTGTTACTTTCCCTACAATCAGCCAAAATAAGTACAAATCACCTAAATATTTCAACCAAATCCCAGATCTGTCCATAGTTTGAGCTTACTCAGCATTTAACTAAAACACTACAACCCTCCTTAAAAGTGAGATGCTAAATATTTATACTAGTTAGCATTCGACAGCACTGTTGAATCAAGATTAAAAGCATTTCATGCTACTGGTAATGTCAGACCAAATGTAGAAGTGGTCTTTGTGTCTGATTGCACCATGACGAGGCTTTCGCTGTTTTGTCTCCATTCTATGTTACTTTAGAAGTGTACACACACAAACAAACTCAGCTCTGGCCACAGACCACAGACACAGTCAGCATATTTATGTTGGAGATGATAAGATAATGACGATGATAATTACCTTTAATAAGGAAACACAGACAAGTCACAGACAAAAGAGAAAGAGCAAAGCTTACATACAGTGTGTTATCTTTTTTTATCCACTGCAAAAAAAAGGCTACAAAAAAAAAGACTAAGTGTGGCAAAATTTCATCATGATTTCATGCAATAAAAAGCTAATATGAGGCTTCAGCTGGTCAAATTAGTCAAATCAAGTTAATATTTTTCAAGGTTACTCTTTTTTTAGTGCCGAAGTCTCCCTTTTTATTTCAATCCTTCCACTGCAGCTAAACAGGAAAACCTCTCCATCGAGACACAACACCAGAGTCTCTAACTAAAAAGACTAACTTTATTTAAGCAACTCAGACAGCTGAAGCTCCATCTAATCTTCAGATAAACGTTTAAATACATTTTTGCGCAAAATAAGGACTGTATTTTTGTCTTATGCAAAATTAAAAGGCATTGAAACAAGCTGCTCTTAGAATTTTGTGAACTTTCTATCCCATTGCATATAATGACAGAATAATTTGTGGTATGTGTTACAAACTTCCCAGGTCAATATGTCATCGACGGGGAAACAAATCCATTAATGCTACGTCAGCTAACTAGAACTGTTTGCACCAGTGTGTCAAATTGATTGATTGATATTACTTTTACTGTCAAGTTTTGCTTAATAGTGCCACCATCTGGACAAACGTCTTATTAATGAAATAAAATATCTAAGTTATCGTTTCACCTTTAAAGGACAGGGTCACAATTTTTTAAGTCTTAAAAGTGATTGTGATAAGGGCCAAAATTCACAATTTTTTAAAATTTATTTTCTAACTTTGAATAAATCTCATTTTTATGTATGTAAATTTATTTGACATTTGACATGGTTGGAAAAGATATGGAGTCAAACAATTCCTCCAAAACCAAAACACAAAACTAGTCATGACCATTTGGAGCATTTTCTGATCCTCGGCTGGCAGGATCACATTGTGACAGCTGAAAAAAATTATTCACAAGACTGCTTTCTGATTTTCTAGCAACATGATTAAGGTCTGTTAATATTAGAAACAACTTATCTTTCTTAAAGATAAGTGAAAAATTGCCGTCATAAAGAAATCAACATTGATTGTTGGTTGTAAAACAGAGAACAATCAGCTGTGTCTCATGTTGAAGTCATGTTGTAGGAACATTTCCAGGAATATTACTTTTATGATCTTCATTAATAATCACCTGCTAATTCTAACAGAGATGAAAAACAAGCAAACAAACAAACTTCTTTTCTACTTCTACTGAAACTTGAACTCTAACAAAACCATGAAAAGTTTAGTCATTTAATAATGTTTTGTGCAGATAATTTACTTCAAATACAGATTTGTAGAGTGAATGAACAAGTCTTTTCTACTGAGTCTGTTTTCAGTTCATACAAGGTCTGCACTGGTACTGTACATCTGTGGTTTTCAAAGGGGTGTCTTCGTCCAGGGGTCCCCATAAGGAGAATAATTGATTTTCACTGTACTTCCATCCATAATTATAGCTAATGTTAAGGGAATATCACATATTCAAATGAAACATTTACAAACCTTTGATTATTAATTGTGCATTGGTAGACCATAAACTAACCCTTAGCTATAAAACAACAAAGGCATACATTTCATGGCTATCAGAAACTTTGAACAATGCACTTAATCATTTGAAAAAACATAACAACATAATGAAGCAACCTTTGTTGTGATAAGATCAGCACCTGGGCTGTAATCCAATTTGTCTGGTGCCCTGCTGTCCTCCTGGTCACCATATCAAAAAGTATGGATTACATTACATAATGTTAATTGGCTCAGAGTTCATATAGTCAGGATCACTGCTTTTTCATACAATACTGGGCTGTACTGTACAGGTGGCGTATATATTTAACATATGTACTTTGCTTGTGATTTTAATTTTAAAATTTAAAATTTTGAATTAATTAAATTCTTAGTGTGAAAGGGTGGACTAGCAAAGTAAGACTTTCATTGTACAGTGTAAACGCCCACGTTTACTGTGCATATGATCATAAACTGTCTATAAACAGTCTAGCTAATTTACTAACATTAGTCTGTTGCTAACCTTAATCACATATGCGTAAATCTAGCATATTGTTAACATAATTTGCATACAAATAATTTACATACAAATCAAGGAGAATATACCTTGAAAACAGACGAAACACTAGCTAAATAACATCACAACACTATAGCGGTGTCTCCATCACCCAAACCGATAACCAGTGAAACTGAGAGGGGAGAGATGTTAGTTATTGTATTGTGTGAGTTATTTGACTATTCACCACTACACTAACTGTGCTGCAAGAGTTCAAGTGTGGCACTAATGTGAATTTATGGCCAAATGTTCCGTACAACGTGCCAAAAAAATCTGATTACCCTTTGGACTGGACCCTTGGACAAATCATGCAATAGGTGGCAGGACAATTCACTGTACTGTATATAAGAACTTGTCTTTCACTTGTGCTGCATCTAAGCACAAGCTGAGACTAAGAAAGAAGACGAGAAGACAATCATCCAGCAGGTTTGCTTTGACTTTCTCCTCTTTGCTCTTCTTTTCTGCTCCATTCTGTCTTATGTGAATTGACATACTCACATACTCTCTGCAAAGGTACCAATAACATGTCTTTATTGCAGAGGATAATCACTTTCAACATCTGCATCATCTCCAACCACAAAGATGCTGATTGTGTTTCTACTTGTTTGTGCCACGATGGCTCTGACCAGAGCGGCTGGTGAGTTATGCAATTCAGTTTCTGTATGTGTGTGTGTGTGTGAGAAGATGAGCTAAGACACTAATTGGTGTTTTAATCTGTTCAGTTCTTCCAGAAGCAGAGGCTGGAAATGGTACCATGAATGAATTAATGATACCATTCATTCAAGATGGTGAGTTTAAATATATATATACATACAGTATATATATACACGTGTGAGTGTGTGTGAGAGAAGATGAGCTAAGTCACTAATTGGTGTTTCAATAATCTGTTCAGCTCTTTCAGAATCAGAGGTTGGAAATGGTGTAGTACCATTAGTTCAAGATGGTGAGTTTAAATATACATAATTTTATTTTTCGATAAAATGCATCAAATTCCATACCTTTCAATGGATATTTAATCATTTTCTTACCTGCAGTTAGGGGAAACAACAAGTTATCATATTATATGTAAATGATATGTAATTATATTATATGTAAACATTGAAATAAGGTTGTGTACACTGGATTTTTGGAGCTTTTTCTCTGAAAACAGCTGCATGCTGTGGCCGAAGGCGCTAAGAGAGTGTGCAGAGAATGAACGAAACCAGTAAAACTGCAGCCAGACAGCTAAACAATGAGCTGGAACTCAACATAAAGCTCTGTAAAGCTGCAGTCACTTTTAATTCTCTGTATGTTCATCAATATGAGTGACACATTTGACATTACACACTGTCATTTGATAGTTATTAAAAAATGTTTATTATAGCCACTTTAAGGAGGTAGTCATCAATCAAACTGATTTTGAATGGTTTTGTAAGGCACAGACAAAAGATCTCATACTGTCGATGGCAGCAGATCAGAAAATGCTTATATGTGATATATTTAGTCATTTACTTTGGAGGATTTGTTTCCTACATTTCTCCAGCCGAAGGTCTCATGAGCAAGGCCATCCGAAAATGCCCCTGTGGTTGGATTGAGTTCGGAGGTCGCTGTTTCTACTATGAGCCAACACCCGCAAGTTGGAGTGAGGCTCAGGTAATAATCAGTATGATGTGAATTTAGTGCAGAACGCCTTTACATGATGTTTACACTCTTTGAATTGGTTTAATTGCCATCTTAAACTGACTTGGCGTATTTCTTACTTCTTACTCTCTCTCTCTACCTCCACTGTAGAGAAACTGTCGGTCCATGGGTGCAAACCTGGCATCAGTACACAGCATTAAGGAGCTCCAAATGATTGAGAAGATAATATCTCTTCACGCTCACTGGGATCCACCAACTTGGCTTGGAGGCTCTGATATCACAACGGTATATCATTTATCATTATCAAGGTCTGATAGTCTCTATAGAATAATCTATTTTTCTAATGAATTTTCTCTGTTATGTTCTTTCTTTCTCTAGGAGGGTGATTGGAGTTGGCAGGATGGTACACCTTTCGACTATACCAACTGGTGTCCAGGAGAACCCAATGATGACAATAACCAGGACTGTTTACAAATTCAGATTCGAGGTAAATCATGGAACGAGTATTGTGCTTGAGAGAACAATATATGGAGAGAACAGAAAAAAGACAAATTTCTGAATCAAACATTCTTGGAATTCATGAAATTAGTCAGAAATATTTTTTCAGTTCATTGTTATCACTCGGTTCAAAAGTGCTTTAGAAGAATAAAAGAGTCCATACCTAGATTTTAGATTTCTAAACATTTTGTATTTGTGCAGCCGTAGTGCTCTCTGAGCATGTAATAATTTTTAAATGTTAAACATTATTGTATTGTGCAATTGCATTTACAGTACTAATGTTTATATAATCTTGACAATGATTAATTTGATTGATGATGTAATTCGTGGATTAATCCTTACAGTTTCCTGGTGATACTGTTAAAAAGGAACAAATATTGTATTAATTATCTGTCTGTCTGTCTATTGTGACAGCTTAAAGGATAAGTTCAAAAATGTTCAAATCTGTTTTGGTTTTTCTTGCTATAATCATTCCTCCTGTTCACACTGACCAGTAGAAGATCCCTTCATAATGCATTTACAATGTAAGTGATGGGGTAAGTGAAAGGATTTTCTAATGATCAGTATGAACAGGAGGAATTATTACAGCAAGAGAAACTTGTTTCAATGTTCATTTGGGCTCCTGACTGTTGTTTTAGGAAAGATTTGAAAAACAGTTTTAGGTTTTGTTTGTTTGTGTAGCGCTGATTGACTCTTGTGTTTTTTAGGCTCTTCAGATCTCAGATGCTTGGATGATAACTGGTGTCACGTTCATCTCCCATCTGTCTGTGTCAAAAGTCTCTAATGATTCCTGGTCTGACAAAGAACCTGTCAAAAGCACCAACATTGGAGGATGTGTGTATGCTTGTAGCTCCTTAACATTTGGGGTTTTACACCTGATATGTGAGTTCATGCTGTCATTTAAGGTTTATACTGTTAAATAAGAAACTTGCCTGTTGATTCCCTGAAATACAAATAAAATTTTAAGTTCTGCACCAACTACTGTTTAAGTGGCCTTGATCAGTTTACATCATTTTCATTTCATATGACAGTGTAGTTTTAAGGAAAATTCATGTTGGAGTTTTGAAGTTGTTAAAGATGCTTATTGAGTAAATATAAAGCTTTTTTTTTTTTTGGAGATTTTGAAAACGGGAAAGATGAAAAGATGAAAGATATGTTAATAGTTTGTGTTGCAGACACAACAGCATGTCAGTAAATACACTGTTACGGTAGCAAAATGTTCAGGAATCAGAGTTTAATCAGCAGAGAAAAAGGGACAGAAGAGCTTTATTGTCTTAAAGATAAAAAAACATTTTTTTAAAAATAATGAAGCCATTTTTTCAATATCTAGTGGTCTTTACTACTATCAAAATGTATTATTTCATATACATTACACTAAAAACATTTATACAGTATGTACTGTATAGTAAACACTATATTAACTGTATATTCTGTGGGCAGCTTTACAATAAAAGCTGTGTGTTGAATTGTTGACACAGTATTCAGTCCCTGCGATTGCAATAATTAATGCAAATTCAAGAAATTTTACCAATATTTTCAAGAACTTGCAATTTTACAAAATTACCACAACTTTTCCGCATAAAATAGCCAAATCAATTGACTGTTTGTGATTTGGACCAATTTGGCCACATTTCATGTCATGATAACTTATGTCATCCCAGCACATTTGGCAGGTGCTTTTTCATATAATGTAGTTCTCATGTTCAGAAAATAAATTTAAGAATTTGCACTGAAATATATTTTTTTATGTGATATGCAGTATGCTTTTATAGAAGGAAGTGATTACATATGACTCTTCACTGGTTGTAGTATTTACAAAATTGCATTATTTTCCTCTGTTTGCAGTTTTTCCCACTGATCACAGTTTTCCCACAAAAAGAGCACATAAAACATTGCAAATGGTCTCACAATTTTCGAGAAAAGATGCTGCAAAATCAAGCATATTTGGTCGCAAAAATGACCAATTACCAAAAAACTTAAGTCATAGTTCCATGACCATCCATGACATATGATATCCATGACAAATGATCTTCCTCTATCTCCACTGCCGATAGAAAAGTTGTAAGCCAATATGGCCAAATACAGTATGATCAAGTGTTTTACATTCCTTCCACAAGTGCCTTTTTCTTCCTAGTATTCTTCCTCTGGCTCTCAATTGTGTTGCTGTTGATGTAGGTGTTCACACTGCTCGCCCTCTTCATTTGGTACACCACCTTAGCTGCTTCATCAGAGAGACCCTGCAGGGAGTAAGGGATGTTTTAGTGAAATATGTGTCCCATCTGTGAGCCTTGTTTGAAGGTTTTCAGATCAGGGACAATAAGACAAACGTTTACAGTTTTTTATACACATATAAAATATATTGTGTAAATTATATGTGTTTTATCTGTGTCTTGGATAATACCTAAACTTTGAGTTGATACTTGCATATGTCGTTGCATATGTTGCAGTTGCACAAAAAACTGTTGGCTGTTCAAAAAATCACAAAAAAACTGTTGGATAGAGTTATGAGCTAGAGTGCTGTAAAAAAAAAAAAAAAAAAAAAAAAAAAAAAAAAAAGCCCAAAAGGTGGCGATATTGAGTTGCACCAATCAATTGTTCATTGGCTCATGGCCTAAATTTCCCATACATTTTCTAACATATGTTTTTTTTTAAACATATATGTATTAAAGTTCTTTTTTGTTTTTTTTTAAATATATTCTAGGACTACAAACATAATTAATCTTTTGGTCCTGTTATTGATTAAACAGTTCCTAGTTTACAGAGTGACCCTTAAACTATTACATAAAAAACAATTAATTGATAAATTCAGTGTATAATTACCGAGGACTCGGTGGAGATGTCATCACAGATTGTTGACATGGTATCCATCCAATTGCCATAGATACTCTCTTCCTTTTCGATTGGCCTCTGCTTACTATGAGAAAGGCAGAAAGAGGAAGTGTGTTACCAACAACATACGTGCACGCACACACACACAGTAACTTTAACCATCAAAACCACATCCCCACCCATAACCCTTAGGGTCTTAGGGTGGCCAGCTTTGGGTCCCCACAATCACAATGTCATATAAATCTAACAAACACACTAAGTTGGAGTCTTTGACAAAACTCACACATCCACATGCCATTTGAGCAAGACTAAGCTAATATCTGTAGGTATATGTGTAAAAAAAAAAAAAGAACAAGAGGTATAGCGCAACCATTTGAAATCTACCTGGATCAAAGGACTCCAAGTGTCCTACCTGATTTGTTGGAGCAGGTCTTGCTGTAATTTCAGTTGACTCTGTGCATCCTGCACCCGGCCTTCCATGGTTAAAGTGGCACAGAGCTGAGCACAGTGAACGCCAAGTACCGCCATGTTGAGGCTACCGGCCCTAATCCGACTTCACAAAAAAAACAACAGACAAATGATTTTGTTTTTTAAGACATTTTCTTACTATTATATTCTTTTTTACAAAACATTACTTTGACTATGAACACCTTTTTGTGGTATCACCAAAAAAAAGAAGAATATTGTATATAATTAACAGCTAAACAAGTACATATGTAATCAAAGATGACATCTTTGAGAATCTAACACAGAATTCAGAGTCAACCATGAGTTTTTGATCATCTCTACTACAAAAAAAATCAAGTCAATATCACAAAAGTATTACAAGTTTAATTAACAGCCCTATAAAATTGTCAAATCATAAATTCATAATCTGAAATGAAGGAATGGAGACGTTAGCTAGCTAACGTTAGCTCTCCTGCATCGGCCAGACATCATCTCAGTATAGATCACACACTAATGTGATGTCAAATACACTTATTATAAATTTATGGAAGGCCACGGACAGTTTGTGAAGTGCTGGGAGCAAAATGTGCAAATCTACAAGCTGCTGTCAAGACAACACAGTTACCTCAGTAAAGGTAAGTTAGCCATGCTGCTAGCCTTCCTCTCTGTGTAATTTACTAACTTTAATATCGAGGTAAGTCATTATTTAACTATAAAGAAGTTACTATGAGTATTTTAGGCACCACAGTGGTAGTCTTTTACCTGCTGGTAGTAACTGGTCGTTGTTCAGTGATGATACGTGTGACTTTTTGTTGGTCTCTGGTCTTGAAGCTCAGCTGGAGTTGGAATGGAAGCACGTTCCTCTGGAGAAAAACTGAGAAGCACACATTTCATAAAGTATATTTGGGAAACAGTCTGTTTTATGCTATTAATTGGTTTCTGAACACAATGCACATACAGTTGGCGTTTGATAGAACTTGTCAAAGTTGTTTTATTTGTATCCCACCAGGCTTACCCTCATTGAACTCTTGCTTGACAGCAAACTCGCAGGTGATCTCCAGCCCCTCCGTGACATTCCCGATCGCTAACACCAGTTTGTGATTATTCTCATCCATATGGGGAAAATACCTGCAAGGAAAGAGAGAAAATAAGATACAATTGGGCAAGATGTGAGGATATAGAGAGGAAGGAAGGAAGTGCATATTTTGGCATATCTAAACTGAAAATACACTATGTTATATAGCTTACATTAGACCTCTTTTCAGTGAAAGCTAACGTGCTAAAATGTTAGCATGGAGCAGTCAACCAGAGATATGGATGCTTTTGATGTATGTATTCTCATCATTGGGACATTTGCATACAAAATAACCTGAAAATTCTCTGTATTTTTGTTGTCAGTTGCCACTCACACTCCATCAGAAGCAAGAAACGTTGCGGTGACCCCTGTTGCAAGGACGTTGTCCATGGAAGCTGACTGGATCTCTGTTGCCACGGTGCCAATGCTGACGATGTTCACCTGCACGGTAGAGGGACAAAGACTTATAAAATGAAACTGAGTTTTATAATGCAAGGTTGTTCAGACCACCTTATAACACAAGTCAAGTTTATATTCACTTGCATCTGTTTATATACTGAAACATATACCACATGGTTGGCTACATTTCACTATGCTATGTCAACACAAAAGTCTTTTTGAACAGGAAAATTGGTTTAATCTCACAAAGTCCTGTTGTATCCTGCTTACAAATGCAGTATTTGAGAGAGTGTAACACTTAAACTAAACACAGGTGAGAAATTGTTCTCTGCGATACTGTAGACCATTGTTTCTGCACTGGGGGTCTGCAGACCCCTAGTGGTCAATGGTATAATTGTGTGTGGAATAATAATAATAATATATATATATATATATATATATATATATATATATATATATATATATATATATATATATATATATATATATGGCCTTTACAGACATATGCATAGGGTTCAGTACCCAAAAAAGTCTCAGCAAGTTCAGACTTGGCTGTTAAACTGACTTAGTTGTTAAAACGTGCAAAACCACCAATATGTTTGTTGCATTATCTACCAGTTAAATGAAAGAGGACTTATGTTGTTTCATTTGAATAACTTTTTGAGGCTTGGGAAGATTAATACATTTGTAATTCACAATAAATAAAGAGGGACAGAGGAAAGCTTGGGGAAAAAATTGCATAAGAAATATGTTTTTTTCCCCCACAACCCCTTTGAGTAATCCAGTGATCTCTTGTTGGGTCCCGACCCCTAGGTTGGGAACTACTGGTGTATCTCACCCGTCCGCCAGTAGTGTCTGCCAGTTTCCCAACTTCAGCCAGGCGACAGTCTGTCCCCTCAAATGTCATTACTGATACTATCACCCTGACAGAGGAAAACATAGAGATTCATTTTATTGTTTAGATTTTTTATCTATTTTTTTATCTGCCCACAGTGTATCATGCAACTGTATTATAAACAGGGACGTGCAATATTGTCAAAACCAAGACAAGACAAGGTGAACATAACAACTAAAATGTGTGTCCTCACCCGCTCTCCACAGCTTGTACAGCCAGCTGTTTGTAGAAATATGAAGTAAGCTGTGAGGAGGATACAGACGAAGATTGCTCCATCTCGCCAAGTCCGATGTTGGCTCTGCCGTCAGTACACAAAATCACCTATACGACATAAAAGATCAGAAACTCCATTACCCACAAGTCCCCATGTGTTTTCTGGCAGTTGTCAGTCCAAGCTGGTGGTTTTCACACCGGCAGCATCATTCTAAAGATGTTCGATAGCCTCCGTTTGATAAAATGACAACTACTCATTCCCATTCCCATTCTAAAATGGAAAAACTTCTGTTAAAATTGTTTATATGTATGGTTTATTCAACAAAATGGAGTACTCAAACCAACATACCAGTGCTTTTAGATGTTTCAGCCTATCATCCTGTTTACATTAGATATAAATTGTGCTTACTTTATGTATCTGCCAACAATTTTCTGAAGTGTACTATACAGTTTCTGATATTAGTGTCTCACTAACATGAAAAATGTTTCATTAAGGACTGTAATTGTTTTAAATAGTCAACTTTTATCTCCCTCATGTATCTTAGATCCTGTTTTGTTGTGTTGGATGTTGATTGTTGTAAAAAAGATAATGTATTTGAAGAGACTTCCTGGTTAAATAAATAAAATTAATGGAAACCAGGGGCTGCCTGAATGGTACAGTGAGTCTAAAGACATATGGTATCATTTGGAAATACTAGTTAGTGGTCATTTAAAAGAAATATAATTTGAAGTTAATGTGCTAAAAAAAAAAACAACAACTGTAAATACACAAACTGTAAATGATCATAATGATGGACATCTGGTTGTAACTTTTAGCCTTAAAGTGGATGTATTATGCACATTTCCAGGTCCATATTCTGGGGCTTTACTGGAATATCTTTGCATGATTTACAGTTCAAAAAACGAATTATTTATCTTATACTGGCTCTTTATGCGGCTCCTCAGTTCAGCCTCTGTCTGATACAAACTGGTTTAAGCTCCTGTCCCTTTAAGCTGGCCAATCTCTTATCTGATGAACAACCAATGGAACAGCCTTAGCAACAAAGCCTAATGAATGGACGGCCAATGTTATGGGCATGCACGAACAATCTGACGTCATCACAAACAGAAAGTAGAGATAACTTTGCAAACGATGTATTTAGGTTGAACCCCTGCTTTTTGACTTGCAGGGACTTTGGCCATGTTTAACAGAGAAATCCAAAAAATAATAGAAAATCCCCAAAGGCATGTGTACACCCCCTTTAAAAAGAAGAAAATAGCTTTTCATTTACACTCACCTTCGAACCGGGGTACCTTGACGCCATGGCAACCGAGGCTAATGCTGCAGGACCAAGACACGTAGCCCCATGTTCCCTGAGCCTGGATTTGCAGAAACATTAAAAACAAAGATTCCAGTTCTGTATGAGGAGGATTTAATCTGCCACCTTTGTGCATAAACATACACAAACTCCATCGTCACTTACTCTTTGACCCTCTGTATTAGTTGTTGGTAGGTCTCAGCTATACAGTGTGGGATAGGGTAAGCTACACCTTGTTGCCATATATGGTCGTAGTCAACCAACGCCCAATCCCTGAGAGTGAGAGGAGTACTAGTACCATCGCCATATATCACCACCTGGGGGAGAAAGAAAAAAAACAGGATGAGGTTAGAGTATCATGAGAATTGAGCATCACAGCATTCATGTTAAAAAAAAACAACAAAAAAAAGCCTCACCACACCGCCAAGTAAAAAAAAAAATCAAGCATTTGATTTATATTCTCACAAACACTTGGATAAAAAATAAAATAAAAATATCAGCGCATAAGTCGAAGAACACTTAAGATATTTATGGTGTTTTTCTCCCTTAAGAGGAAACTATCTGGTTTCATTCACAGTGCACAAAAGAAGAAGAAAAAAACAACAACAGAGTCTGACGATTCATTACTGTAAACAGGAAGTCATTGAGTTGAGTGATGCATGATGAAATCCTCTACTGCCTGTCAGTCTTAACAGTCTTGGCGTTCTTTGTATGCTGTGATCTCTTGTCTTAAAAGGTATCTGCTCTTGGATTGAAGTAATACTGTTCATCTTAAACCTGAGGGAACATTGTTATGTCTAAAACACCAAAATGTACACGCCTTCCTTATCCCTTAGTTCAATCTTTTATGTGTCAGAAGTGTATGTTATGTAAGTTATGTAATAGAAAATAAAGGTATTTGTCATCTGTTTCATCTGTTTTGTATTTCCTGTTTTATCTACTTCCTCCCCTCCCAACATAGCAGTAGTTCACGTCTTTTTTTTTTTTTTTTGGCTTATGACTCAAACTGAGAACACACCAATTTCTGTTCTGCTATTCCTCGTCACGGATTATAATGTCACTGTGTAGTGAGAAGTTCAACCAAAGACTGATTCATTTAAATGCTTACAGAGGCCCATTAAGAGAAGTCAAACATAAACATTATGTCATTCTGTGACCCTTTACACAGTTTAGGAACCACTTCTCTGTCGGGTCTGAAGTAAGCCAGTGGACTATTTATAGACCTTTTCAGCATTTAATCATCTTAAATTATATGTTTGAAAAGCAACAGAGTAAATAGATTAAAGGGTGCATCACAATCTAACAAAAAACAGTAGCATACATGGATTATTACAATTATTTTTTTATTTATTCTGTCTTTAAATGATAAATTAATAACTTAATTTAAGATGTCCTGTACCTCATCGTTAAACGTCACCAGGGCCACTCTCCTGTGAGGGGACTCCTTCAGAAGGGATGATAGCGCCCGCTTCAGGGCATCCTGGATACCCTGCGAAAACATACCGTCTTTTAACTAAATATACAGTCTGTAGAGAGTGTGTGCAGCCTTTTATAGATTTTAAATCATTCATTCATCAAACCAAACAAACATCCCACCTCTAGCCTGGATATATGTGCTTGAGATCCACTGCTTGATGTAACCTAAGGTGAAGAAAATATGTTGAGACTTACGTCGCTCTTCACTCTTTATATATAATTGATGCAGTATGTATTAATAATCACAGTTATAATTCTCCAAAACATAAACTCAAATATAAGGATAATCATACACACACACACCTCTGTAGTGACGCTCATGCTGCCAGAAATGTCCACACAGAACACGACGAGTGTGTTCTCCAGGTTCTGGTAGTCGTCGTCGCTCTGGTTCGGCAGGTAGAGGTCGTCACTGCGCACGCCAGCCCGCTGACCAATACACACTCTCTTCAAACTGTCATCTACGCTGTTTCTATGTCCACAGAACTCACACACCCACACCTGAGCGAGAGGGAGGAGGAGGAGGAGGAGGAGGAGGAAGAGATGTTTGACCTTTATGTTGACCAGCTTTGTTTGACTGATATGAAAAATGAACCATGACAGCAACAGTTTAGAGAAAAAATGCAATAAATAAATAAATAAATAAATTGCAACTCACATTCCTCCGTATAGAACTCAGACATGACAAGGCAGCACTACATTTCCCACAATTCACTGGGCTCTGGAAAATCTCCATGCCTGATGCTGATTAGAGAAGGAGAAAAAAAAATGAAGATAAGGTAAACGAAGAAAAAGAAAAACTAGAAAAGGTATTTGTGTTTGTTCATCTGACCTTCACTGATGTTGACCAGTTTTCCAATACTGAGTGAGACGACATTGACATTGGCTTTCAGTCTGTTTTCTTCCTCCAGCTTATCAACTGAACACAATAAAAGAATTAGTAAGGCCAATCGTGAATCACTTTGAAACATTTATGATTTATTTAGAAATAGGGAGGGAGAGGAGGGACGGAGAGGAAACAAAACTCACCTCTGGGTGGGACTGGAGGAGGGAGGGAGACGCGGCTAGGTGGAGATAAGGAGGAAGAGGGAAGAGGAGGGAGAGGCAGAGAAGTAGGCCGAGATTTCCTCGTACGCCGAGGAGGCAGCGGTGGAGGGACTGGACCTTAAGAGAGAAAGATCATGCCGTGTTTTAACATCAATGAAATATTCACCAAAATCATCACACACAGTCAGTCACAGTTTATCTGAAGCTGACATCTGACATCTGAGGCTTCAGCTATCTGAGTTAGTCATATCGAGTGTCTGCCACCTTTATAGTCTTTTTAGCATCATATTCTCCTCTTTGTGTTTCCCTGTTGAGCTGCAGGTGAAAGTATTTTAACCAAAAGGGAGACTTTGGCGCTAAAAAGACTGTAACGTTGAAAGATATCTGCTTGATTTGACTCATCGGAACTGAACTTCAGACACCCCGATCTGAGATAAGTTCGCCACACGTCCTCTTTCTCGAAGCCTTTCTTTTGCAATCGTAAAAGTGAAACATACTTTTTTTTTTTAAAAATATGAACAATAAAGCATGAATCTAACATTTGTCCTGCTAGTCCAAGTAAGCCAGGCAGCCAAACATGATTATATTAGATTGCAGTTACAGCCTATGCTACAACTAATTAGCTCTACAGTGCAATACATGAACATGACATGACAACATGACATGCAGGTTATCAATGTGTATATATTTAGCAGCATCAGGTGCATGTTTAATTTTACAGAGTTTCACAATTTGTCAGCTGGAAATATTAAAAAAGTCAGCTCGAAATTACATTTTCAATCAACTCATGGAGCCAACGTTTGATTAACTTGCTGCAGCTGCCAGTGACAGTCATTTCAGACGCCCAAAACTGATTTTGTCTACTTCTGTCTGAAGTCAAGGTCTAAAATTAACAAAAATTTTCCAGTTGTAAATCTGCCTGTTATATACATATGTAAACCGCATATGTGCAATGTGAGAATGGAAAGCTTAGGCGGAGCAACTGTAAATGTAAAGGGGGGGTGGGGAGGGACGTCAAATGCAGATTCCAACTGAATGTAAGTAAACTCAAAAATTGTCAGTATGTAACATGTTTGGTTTCTTAGTAAGGGAAATGTAAACTGCTCAAAGCTGCAAAAACTAAAGATAAATTGTGGATGGTGGTGAGACAACTACAGATAGAAACAAACAAAAGCCATTTAACCTTTGAAGAACTATTTAGTTTTTACTTTATTAACACCTAATCGTCAACGGCCTTTAAAAGTCAGCTTACACCAGTGCAAGATGGAAAAGTATGTTTATTTATTGTATAGATTATTAACTATAAAAACAGTACACTATGACTAGTAGTATAAAATGTTGACATACTTCATTTTATCCACTTGCACCATGTTTTAAGGGTGAGAAACACTGGCTTGTTGTAGACGGTGGTACGAATTAGACAAAAACTGAAGGATTTTTAGTTTTTATCTGCGTTATTGACACAATTTTTCAAAGGTCAAAAACTTTGTGTGGACTTTCCCTTCATAAACCGCTATCTTTACATCTGAACATTTTTTTTACTCTGCTTCTGTCTTTTGCACTTGCAGACATGCCCACACACACACACACACACACAGACAAGTACGTTACTACTTGATATTCTTTCCTGTTATTTCACTACAATACTCTTGAGAATGTGATGAACACAGCACAACATGCAGAACACAGAACAACAGCATGACATGCTGACCTTTATCAGTGTGGTGAGTTTGTGACCGTGTGTGTGAATTACCTTCTGTTTGCGGCTGTTTAACAGCCACAATGTTGTCATACTGTTGCTCGATTACACCTGTGGATGCTGTGAAAATCAGCTCATTAAGGCACGTTCATGGTACTTAAAAACTAGTACAGTAAGCTACAGTATATAAAATGGAATAAATAGTCAAATTAAACACACTTTTTGGTTATAACAACTATTAGGGAATGGGCCTGGTGCCTGCTCCTTTTATGTCAATGGATCCAGGATAAAGAGACGTTAGACAGTTGAATTTAAACTCTCATCCATCTAATTCGAGGGGATTAATCAGTTAAGTCTATCTTTCTCATTGTCAACACATCCCGTAAAAAGACCAAAACCAACAATTAAATTATCCTACTAACTAGTATTGTCTGTGTCTCATAAGCCTGATATTCAGTGGTGCTTGAAAATGTGTGAACCCTTTTGGATTTTCTGTATTTCTGCATAAATATGACCTAAAGCATAATCAGATTTAATTTTCAAACCCCGAACCCTTCTTACCCTAACCCTAACATCCCTAACCCTAAACTAGACAAAGGGAAAAACAGATAAAAACATTAAAGTTAATTGATTATTTATTGAGGAAAATTATCCAATATTACATATTTGTATGAGTCAAAAGTATGTGAACTGGTGTGAGCCCCTTTTGCAGAAATAATTCCAACCAAACGTCTCCATAACAGTTTATCAGCACTGCACATTGGCTTGGAGGAATTTTATGCAATGTCTCGCTTACAGAACAGTCTCGACTTGGGGAAGTTTGTGGGCTTCTTTGCATTTCTATTGGATTAAGGTCACTCTCTTCTTTTTTAACCATTCTTTGGCAGAGCAACTTTAATGTTGAGGGCCATTGTCAAACTGCATGAGCCACTTTCTGTTGAGTTCTCGGACTGATACTTTTACATTTTCCTGTAGAATTTGCTGGTACAACTCAAGAACTCATAACTCCGTCGATGATTGCAAGCTGTCCTGGTCATTTTTCCATTCACCTTCTGGCTTATCCACGTGGTCTTGAGTGTAACGTAGACGGCAGCAATGTTCTTTTTGGAGAGTGCACACCACCGATGTCCAATGTTCTCCAGATGGTGGACTCATGAACATTGACTGTAGCCACTGTAAGAACTTTAGTTTCTTAGACGTTACCCTGGGGTCCATTGTGACCTCCTGGACTATTGCCTTGCTCTTGTTGGATGTGTTGGATGTCTTCCATTTGTACACGATCTGCCCGACAGAAGGCTGATATTTCCTTTGTTCAAGCCATGACACACTTCCACAAACCTGTGTTGTGACGCGTAGACTTTGATAGTGAAGACCCAGATTTCTCTTCTTTAAATGGGACAGGGCCTCCCAGACTCACACTTGATTATCAACCCACTGATTGAAATGTCTGACTCTAAATTCATCTCCTAATTAATTGATAATCCTAGAGGTTCACATACTTTTACATTGGATCATTTTCCACAATGAGTAAATAAACAAGTGTAAGGTTTTTGTCAGTATGAACCAATGGGCTTTGGGGTGAGAGCCGCAGACAGGGTGGAGAAGCCAGAAAGTGTTCAGAGAGATTATTGGTTTTGGTCTTTTTGTAGGATTTGTTGACAATAAGCAAACTATCAAAAAACACCAACCATATCCTTTAAAACATTGACTGTAATTTAAATTAAACCACTAAATCAATGACGACATACCAGCATATGAAAACACAACGTAAAGGATCTGACATTATTTAATTGTGATTATTAAAGGAATGAGAATCAAAGCACTCACCTGCTCCGTCGGATCTCAAATTACAAACAACATGACTGCAGGCAAATTCCATCTGAGACATATAAAGACACAAAATCTTAGCTATATTGTATATTCCTATAAAATCATTAGAATAAAGTGAACTTTTTTTGAAATAATGTATCACCTGAATACGCCAAACCAAAGTGAATTAGTATAAAATAAAGAGAGAACGAATGCCGTATGCATTCATCAGATAGATCAGATATAGATGAACAGCTTCCTGGCATTGTCACCGTGACAATCAGGGGCCTTGATTTGGTTATTTTTTTGAGTTAACAGATGGCTGAGTAAAACCATGAAAGCCGACATTTCCTGTTTCAACAACTGTGAGCTGTGAACTGTGTGGTATTAGCATTACACTCCAACAACAGTTTTTAATAAAAGGATCAAAATTGATGCAGCAGAACCAGAGATATCATCTACCCCCCCTCCCATTTTTACTCTTTGCAAAGCCTGGTGCCAACATTGCCCACAATGCCACCCAACTGATTGCACTCGGCTGCATAGATTGGAGCGTGTTATGCTAATAGCGACTATTTATACAACGTTTTTTCATGTTTCATATACGCAGCAATACTCCCCAAAACCTGGAAACAGGCTTTTGATGTGTAAAATCGGCGGAGTTCCCCTTTACAGTCAAGATATCATAGAACAGGATGCAGAAAAAAAAAAAAGACTGATGATCAGCTGTTTTATGGATCAAACCACAAGGTAACCATGTCACTCAACGGCTATAACCTACAGGCCTCGCCCTGCTCTCAAAACAACTGATTGTGACACAAAACCACCAAAAAGTCTATCCTTTCCCTCCTTCCATCCTGGTGTTTATTAACTCATCTGTTCTTCTTCTCTTCTTTCATCTTAAGAGGTGGATTTTGGTTGGTTTATGTTATCTATATAACTTTATCATGGTTTACGGCACTGGATCAAACCAGAGCTGAAACGGTTTGGTTAGTACTTTTAACTTTCACTTGTTGCAGCTTCTCAAAAAGTGACAATTGGCTCATTGTCATGTCATGTCATTTGGATTTTTGGACTGTTGGCAAGAACAAACAAGCAATTTGAAGACATCACACAGGTTTCTGAGAGATTGTGATGAGAATTTCATGATTTTTGTCACAAAGAAACACAGATAGGAGTCGTTGAAAGCATCTTTGCGCCAACCCATGGCTATCCGGAGTAGCTGCTGGTCTAAGCCTGTTTCTGCATTCATTGCGCCAGTCATGTGTAACTGTACTCTCATTTGGGATATAAAATTTTAATACATTTCTGTATTCAGCAGCGTTATCACACACATGTTGGAAATAATCGTGTGTGGCAGCCAGACGTTTGCATTGTTTCCTGATCTCTTAACATGGTGGTAATCAGGAAATTGGCCTACAAAATCAAAGAGTTTTATCCTAAAATATAAAACCGGATGGAGGCCCGAGTATGCCAATTGCCACTGTTTTTTTTTTTTCTAATTTAATCTGGACATATATACCAACAAAACACACACAGGCTCAACTGAAATGTGTTTGAATAAATGTTTAAAGATGCTTTAAGGAGACATCGTTTAACGTACGTCACACATCTTCTGTTCTCAACTTCTTAAAAACATCTATTCCACTGTAAATTATGGCCTCACACTATAAACAGTACTATAAAAAATAATAATGTGTCCACTTCCTTACTACTTTCTAAGCATTTAATTAACTATTTATTACGTCTTTGAGTTTGTGGTGATCAAAGATTGTAATACTTCTCCCCGTATTGTATCAAACTGGATTATTTTGTTCTTTTTTGCAGATATTTCCTCCCTCAAAAAGTATTTGTTTTGGTTTTATGCTGTTCTTCTTGAGTTTTGACACTCTTCTGAACGTCGTTTGGTAGATATCAGTCAATTCTGAAGGGAACAAGAGTGATTTTCTAACATTACTAAAATTTAAAAAAAATTGTTGCTCATTAAAATAGAAAAAAAAGAAAGATTGGTATGTTGGGAAACTGGTTAGGCTTTGCTGGCTGCTTGAAGAGTTTCTACCGTCACCAATATACCGAAGCTATAATTCAACAATCTTTCAAAGTGAAAGCACAAACCATTTTCATGATTTATCACTAAAAACACACACACACACACACACACATTACAATAAGAAACACATTACCTTTGCCGCAGTCTGCGTACAGTGGTGTCGCTTAAACTGAAAGCAGCAACTTCTAACGTAGCAGTTTTCTGATATGTGTTTGTGTGTGCATGTGTGTGTGTGTGTGTGTGTGTGTAGGCGTGTTCAAAGTCTAAAGAGCAGAAAGTGCTATGCGTCACATGTGTGTCAGGAAGTTGGTGCAGGGTAGGTAGTTGAGAGAGAGAGAGAGGGAGAGAGAGAGAGAGAGAGAGAGAGAGAGAGAGAGAGAGAGAAATGAAAGTTAAAAGAAAGTGACGCTTTTAGTCTAAAAGAAGAAAAAGATTCATATCTACAGATATTATCACCGAAGAGAAAAAAGCACATGTAAAGAAAAGTGTCTAATCTTGATCTCAGCAGCAGGTGAAATACTTTTAACACCAACCACACGCACACACACACACACACTTTGTGAAAATCGTATTTAATCTGTCAGAATTAACACTGTTTCATCATTAAAGTGCTTTTAATCCATGTACAGTATGAATTATTATAAACTCTTTTTGTGTAAAACATTCCCTTCTTTGATAAGAAATGCGTAAAATATAATCAACACTGTGTTTGATGTTTAGTTGTCTTGTGCAGAAGATTATAAACTATGAAAATCTTCAATACAAAACACCATAATATAATATAACTCTATTATATTTAATTATTAGTAACAAGGAATGTTCAAATCATGATTCATCTGCTTATACAAAACTCTCCGGCTGTTCAAATCAGTTATTACCAGTATGGAAGCAACAATTAAATAAAATGGGTTTACAGTATTTCTGAGCTTGTTAGTTAAATTTTAAAACAGGAAACATTTAATCACATTAAGTTCAGGTATTGTTAATGTGTTGGTCTGCGATATAATCTGTATCCCGAATCACTTCTGCGCCTCCAGCACCTCCAGCACGGCTCTGAAGATGGCGGCGACGGCGACTGCTCCCGGGTCAGGCAGGGTGACCCGTTCAGCCGCGATGTAGCTGGCTCGTCCCGCCTTCGCCGTGAGGTCACGGGTCGATTCTGCCCCCACGGCTGCTTTCTGAGGGAACGGAAAGAAGAAGAAGAAGAAGAAGAAAAAAAAGATGACTGATGGAAAAAGAAAGCAAGAATAGCACAAGTGTGATTATAAATATGAACAAATAAGGTCGCAGCTTCCCAACGGAGACAAGAAACGTGGAAAATTACGATAATAAAGCCTTTCCTCTTCCTGCAGCAACTGTCATTTCATCCCAAGCAGGTATCAGCTAGTGCTTCATTTATTAAAACACTTATTAAAATCATGAAATAATGACATTGTTAAGAAGGCAGCTATGTCTTACTGCACATATACAAGGTTATTCAGCTGTTATTTGGAGCAGATCTGAGTCTTTATCAGTTCAAAGCACTGCTTGCAGTACTGGATGTCGCTGTCGGCGGCTTTGCGGCTTCAATAAAAGCTGTGGTTACCCGTCGAATATGATCCGTACCTGCACAGCTGATTGTAGGACAGCCATCTGTCCGCTGAGTGGTGCTGTGATCAGTTTCATCAGCTCATCCACTGCAGGGCACAAGGCATCCAGCTGGAGGACGAAACACAAACAGAGATATAAAAAGAGACTGGGCCAAGCAGGATAAACTCTTAACAATGCATTGAATATAGCAAAAAAAGATATAAATATTACATTCAATGAGATAACAACTCACCATCGTTCTGTCTCCAGGGTCGGCTCCTCCGTATCTGGAAGACAGTTGGTGTCACAGATCGTTACAGATTCATGCGAAGCGTTTCTTAACCTTTTCTGACTCATGTTTAGACTCTAATATTCTCACCATCACAGCGGTTTGAGACTCAGAGCATCATGTAAGTCTGAGTGGGGCTCCGATGACTAATTTCCATAAATAATTTGCCTACTGAATTGCTGATTTATTTCTGTACGTCTAACACAGTGAAACGATTCATGACAAAAACGCACATCGCTACTTCCTAGAGTCCAAAGAGAGTCTTTAGTCTTAAAATAATATACAAAATACAACGATTAGAAACAGAGAAAAGCCTCAAACTTCACTTTTAAGAAAGTTTCATCAGTTAATATTCTGCTAAATCCACATATCCAAGATTCAACTCATTGTTTCAGCGCTAAATTTGATTTTGGGACATATATTAATGTAATATACTGCATATACTTCTATTAAAATGGGATGGTGAGGCTGTTGGGATGTGTTGAAACCTTCTGTTTACTCCACAGTGTGACTGAAAGCTCTGGAAAAGCTACTAAATGGACCTGGATGTGAGGCTGTTTTGTGAGCTGCTGTTTCTAAAAAAGGTCAAAAAATGAACTTTGAACTTCAGCTTTTAAGCTAACACAGATAAGAAGTCCTTAAAGTGTTGAGAAAAAGTGGAAATTTCAACATCTACGACTTGGCGATCTCCCGTCTGCTGATGAAGCTCATGCGATATGATCAAAAGGCCCAGAAACGGAACATAAAAAAAGATGCACTTTCACTCTCTCTCACAAAACAGCACGCTCAAACGAATGACTCAAAATGAACACAGTACTATCCGGGCTCGCACCTTCTCATGGCTTGTGTCCCAGCATGCATTGCGTTGGCCCAGGCTAAAGAGTCGCTTCGCCCCTCGGTCACATGACCGGCCGCTGCGGTCAGGAACAGACTGTACAACTGAGAGAGACACGTGAAGGTAAGTGTGTGTGTGTGTGTGTGTGTGTGTGTGTGAGCTGTCGATCAGTACGCGAAAACTTACCGCTCCTGAAGACCCGCCCATCTTCTCCTGCACCAATCCAGCGAGGACTGAGAACAGTTGCCCAGGGCAACCAGGCACCGCATGATGCTGGAGCCACTCCTGAATGGCTGAGTGAGTATTTTAGAAGATTTTGTTATCATGCCTGTTCGTTATTTTGGGGTTTTTTTTTGGTACCACAGACGGTTTCTTACCTCTAGCAGCTTGTGCATGAGTGTTCCCACAGTCTCCGTCCCCGGCAGCGCGGTCCAGGGAGTTCAGTTCCTCCTGCTTTTCCAAGAGCGTCGAACAAATCCTCTCCAACGCCTTACGCATCACAGGACTCAGTGGCCCTAGCAGAAAAAAAAAAAAACACACACACACACTCTGTAGGACATAATGTTTGAGGAGGAAAAGATGGAGGTCATTGATTTGCTGTTATAACACCTCCAGTAAATGAGGGAAGCGATCAATGAGGACGAGGTAACAATGAGGAGAAACAAACATTAGACTGTGAGAAATTAAACTGCACTTCCTCTACTGGCCAGAAGAGGGCAGCATTTAAATAGATAAGGAGTTTCTGCAGGGTTCACCAAGTCAAATGGAAGACTTTTTAATACCTTTTTAAAACCAATTCGACACCTGATTAACGATCACACCAGACAAAGTATGAAACTATGATGCAAAAACAGGATATGGTCAAGAATTATTGATTGTTATCACATTCTTTTTAGGTTCTTCTGAGCAGTATGTAACAATAATTCCTCATGATTATGATCTAGACCTGGATAAGCAGCAGAAATGGATGGACGGATTAAAAAAAGACAAATTATTAATTAATCAAGTTTCAGCAAAAACTGTCAAGTCTTGCCGGTTATGAGTTAATGAACTTTGGCTACTGTAGTTAGTAACAATGTGACAATGTTTGCAACAGGTCTGATGGAGCTGACTGAAACTATACAAACACCCTTTTTAGCTTATAGATGTATGACACTTGCAGTCAGATACATAATCACTTTATAACTTATATTAATATTGATGGAAGACAAGAGGAAAATTTTTATTTTTAAGGCTTTTTTAATATATTCTAATGCTTTTTTTTTGTGTAAGAAACTTTAAATAAAAGGCTTTTTGAGACTTTTCAAGACCTGCAGACATCCTGAAATGGAAATGAATAAACTTCTGTCTAGAAATAAACATTTTTTTAAAGGTATAACTTGAAAATTTTGCATTTTAAAGCCTCTGTTGGTATTAAACATCACTGAGGTTTATATCTGATGCTGTTTCTGTTTATGCCACATCAGCTGCTTTTTGAATTTTAAGGCTCTATTAACTGACAAGATGGAGGTGAGCACACATAATACTCAGTAATACTCGACATATATACACACAAAGTATGTAACCAAGGCAACTGACCTTCAGGGTGAGTGTCGTCCTGAGGTCGCGTGCTCATGGCCGGAGCGTCTGTGACGTAGCTGCGTCCGCTCACGCACACACTGCTGAGGTTCGGCCAGGCGGGGGCGCTGGTCTTAGCGTCTGGATGAGATAGGAGAAGTTTAAGTGTGTGTGTGTGTGTGTGTGTGAGTGTGTGTGTGTGTGTGTGTGTGTGTGTGTGTGTGTGCGTGAAGTCTCACCAAACAGTTTCAGTATTTCCGGATTGGCCCTCATCATCGTTAGAGACACTCCCGCCATCTCCAGTGAAGTCATGAACGACCCGGACATCACCCTGGCAACCACCATCCCACGACTTTCTGTAACCGTAGAGACGGCCAATCACATTCCACAACTTCCTCTGAGATGTTGACCGTTGAACAGAGGTCGAGAGGTGCAAACTTTGAATGTGTGTTGAATGTGTCCACACACACACAAACAAACACACACACACACTGTAGTTACCCAGACAGTTGATGGCGGCTCTCGTAACCACCGCCATCTCCAGACAAGACAGAGCTCCCAGGTTGTTCACACACACAACCACACTGTCTCCTGCATCAAGGACAAAAGACACACACACACACTGAGTTCAGATAAATAGTCAGTTAAAGTCAATACAATTAAAGATATAATAGATTATATTAAGCGTACCAGACTTCAGGGACAGATGTGATTGGCTGTTAGGGTTGGTCATGTGATCTATCATGGTCTTCACCACCTCATCTGCAGACGCCACCTGATCGAGAAGTTCATAAAAGTAGCAAAAAGAAGAAGCGAGAAAGGGTAAACAGAGTCACATAGATAGATTCAGATTCATCAAGTACTAGCCCAAATCTACTGACTGACCTTTGACCTTTTGATTCCAGGTTCACCATGGATTCCTGCAGAGGAGGGAAAACACCTGTAAACATACTTCAAACTCTCTCCCTCATCCTCTCTACTAACTAGAACACTAGTTTGGTCTGATTAGAGTCCTAAAGTCAAACAAACATGGAGGAAAAGCTTTTTACTGACATACCCAGTGTGTAAAATCAGTTTAAAAGGTGTTGATGTCATAAACCAATAAGTCTACTTCCAAAAAAAAAGGGTGAAACATCCCATTTACTGTAGGTGGAAAATACCTTTTTACAACAAACACTGTAGTATCACTGCTAATATGTCATTAGGAAAACTCAATCAATTGATTTAATATATTAAAGGGTCACACAGGGTTTCTCACCTCCCAGTCAAAAACAGAACAGAGACATTGTTATCTACACTGACCTGTTTTTTTCTAATAAATAAAAGGTAATGTTGACTTTTTCAAATATTTCAAATATTTCATTCACCTCCATTGTACTGAGGTGGAGACAGATCCAGTAAATATCCATGGTTAGATACCACTGGTGAAAAGTGCAAAGATGATTTAAATGTGGGGGAATCGACTCTTTAAAAAGGTACTTTAAGTTGATTAAATTAGCACTCATGCTAGCTAGTAAACCACAACAAAACCTGTGGTAAATAAACAGGTCTACATGTCTGAATTTAAACCTAATTATGTGTAAATTAAAACACACATATGTGTACAGGAATTTAGATTTGGCTCATAATTGGTAGACTTTAATCTGGTCTACTGGTCTGTCCTTCCAGTCCTCTCATCGTCTCTCACCCAGTCCCAGCTCCATGTCTCCTGGCGGCAGGTCAAAAGAAGGCAGGCAGCCTGGAACGCTGCACGGAGACAGACTCACCCCCAGTGTGCCTGCGACACAGAGAGAAAACAACACAACTAAATGTAAAATGATTAGGAGAAGCATCCCGGCAGCTGTGGAGAATGTGTACGAGCGGGTGAAGAAGACTCACCGATCCCCTTCAAAACCTCCGTCACCTTGGAAAAGATCTTATCCAATGAGAAGCCTTCTTCTGCTAAGGCACCTGCCAGCTGAGAGAAAGTGTCACCAGATTTTTTAAAAGGCTATAAAAGGTTATTGTAAGCTGCAAAAATCTATATTTTTAACAATATATGATCATTTAATAATTATAAAAACAACAGATTAGATAAATGGAAGCAGAGTCCATTGCAGTATAAGCTGGTTACAATAAAAAATGATTCATACAGACATGCTGAACTTCTTTAAAAGGACCATTTTACAGATTTTCAACCTTCTAGCTAATCCTCTAGCTATCCAGATTAGGAATACAGTGTGAAAAAAGTTAAAAAGCAAGTAAGTGGACCTTGAGTCTGATCTGTTACTGTCAAACTACTATCCCAAAGATCAATAATGAACTTTCACACCGGATATTGTTGTTGTTGTTTACCTTGTGTATGAAGACGGTGCCACACAAGCCTCTCCTCCCGGCCTTACTGGGGCGGTCGAAGGCGCAGTCGTCGGCGACTATCACCATGTCAACGCAGACGCCGTGGTTACGGGCTTGTTCTGCGGCCAATCCGAAGTTGAGGCGGTCGCCGGTGTAGTTCTTCACGATGAGAAGGACCCCGGAGGCTCCTGGGAAGGGATGAGGATGATTATTCTATCATCGTTTAGTCGTTAATTATAGAAAAACGTGGAGAGAGGAAAGCGCAGCATACCTGCATTGTGTAAGCAGAGAATGGCGGCCAGGATGCTGGCGGGAGGCGGAGACGCGAATACTCCACCTGCTACAGCTGCTGACAACATACCTGCGCCGATGTAACCTGGAGACAGAGACACACTGTGAGAAATAACAGCTGATTTTATAAAACTCTCACAGTAAAACTCTGTGCATGTATGGAGTCATACCCCCGTGCGCAGGCTCGTGTCCCGACCCTCCTCCTGACAGCAGGGCCACTTTGCCCTTCAGGTTGTCCAGGTCGGACCGAACCACAACCCTGTGGCCCTTCAGCAGAGACAGGCTCCCGCTGGCCCTGGCGAGGCCGACGAGCGCCTCGTCCACGCAGCTGTCTGCTGAGTTGATCAACTTCTTTTGGGGCTGAGAGACAGAAATAAAGAACTTATCAACGAAATATGAATAAGCTCCTGAAATATGATGTAAAAAATACACCAAGTAGCATGTTCTGGACCAACATTAAAAGCTGCTAACATATTAATCCATTAATAATAATAGTAATAACACTGACTTTGCATAATAAGTACTTTGTGTGTAGCGGAAAGTAACTAAATACATTTACAAGTACAGTTTTGAGGAACTTGTACTTGACTCGAATGTTTCCATGTGATGCTACTTTATATTTCTTCTCCACTACATTTATTCAACAGCTTTAGTTACTTTCCAGATGAAGATTTGACACAATGGATAATATAACAAGCTTTTAAAATACAACACATTGTTAAAGATGAAACAACCTTTTTGTCTTTTGACGTCTTACAAAAAGCAGTGTGTAGTCAGCGTCACATTTCACATGTCTATGAGTTGTTAACAGCTCCACCAAATAGTGATTTTTCCCTCTAAACTTCTCACATGCTTTCATTTCAATAAATGTTCAAATGATCCAATATTTCACCCCAAAATCAAAGATATCAGAACTTTGTTTCTTCTTCTTTCCTCTTGTAAACAGTAACAGTGAGTAGAAGGTAGATCTCAGCAGCTGAATAACAACAACCTGCAGGATTCAGAGGAGCAGCTGCTGCAGACTGATAAGACCTTCAGAAACGTCACATTTCAGCAAAAATCAAAGATTAGAAGAAAAAGTCCAAAAACTGAAAACAGATTTGTGTATCAGAACTTTGTTTTTTCTTCTTTCCTCTCCCATTAATCATCTCACGACCCCTCAGATTTATCTGCTGACCCTTTGGAAGGGCCCCGACCCCTAGGTTGGGAACCAGTGGACTAAACTAGCTAACTGTATATAAAGTAGTTGAAACTAGCTCCACCTCCAGCAGCTACAACAGTAACATGCTGCTCTAACACTGATGCTTCAGTATTAATAATCTAATGATGTCATATATAATAATATAGCTAGATGTACTTTCACTTAATACTTCTACAACCACAACACACACACACACACACACACACACACACACACACACACACACACAGTTAAATCCAAGTTTACAGAAGCTGCACAATAAAGTTTTCTTTCATCTGCAACAACATAACGATATAAAAGCTGGGTTTACAACTTTCCCTGCAGCTCTACAATCACCGCATGGACTCTGATCTCTTTTGAGTGACAGGTGTGCAAAACTAAGCTAACTGAAGCAGGCTGAAAACCCTGCTGTCATCCTTCATGTCAGCACACATGTAGAGTGAGAGTGACTCTCTGCTGTCTGCATGTCTCCACTGATGCTCCATAATCTCATTTTTTAATGATTGTTTACCTCCATTTGGATTTTTGTTGCTTCTACTTTTCCTCTTCTGACAGCAGGACGAACCAGCAGAGTCAAGTCAGCCAAACTGAATCAGGATGACACCGGATGTAATACCATATGGTCTAGAAAATAAAAGCGCATGATTGAGCTCCTTTAAAGTTTGTTTGCACCACTACAGTGACCGTCCTCAAATATATAAAATACGGTTTCATGATGGGAAATATGCAGCAAAAATAAGACCTGACATTTTATTATGTGCTAAAAACAACGTCTATTATTATGGTATTGTTTTATTTTGAAACTACGAGAAGAAGTGTTGACTTATTTCACAAGAGGTGGAGGTGGAGTGAGACTCCAGCAACACCTACTTTTTTAAATTTCCGGTTAATTTATTGAATGGACTGGATTTAATCAACATGTGCAGTTTAATCTAACTCACACACACCAGACTGTCTTCAGGATGCTTATTAATTATGAGCCTTTATGGCATTTTAAGCCCAATTTGAGGAAAACAATGTTAAACCCAGCAATCTGAAATGAATACAAGTTGTTCTTTGCCATTTTAAAGACAATATTTTAGAGATCTAATGCAGGACACATCATCTTTTCATAGAAAACTTGCTCTATTTTGAGTAAATAAATCATGAAAATGTGTAGTGGAGATGAGAAAATATCAAGTAAAAAATATATTACTTGATATTATATATTTTAAATTGATTTATATTGCTTCACAATCACTGTAATATATTTATATATATGTTGTCACTCATCAAAGCATTTGCAGCATCTACTAGTCTCAACTGAACATTATATTAATAATAACAATTTTATTAATGTAGCACTTTTCGAGCACACACACAAAGACCTTTCCAGATTAAAAAAGATTAACAGAATACAAATAAGTAAACAAATAAATAAATAATAATAATAATAATAACATGACAAACAAGAAACAAGAACATTAAAGCACTTCAGGTTCATATAAAGCAGATAAAACCACATGTAGCCTTTAAACAAATATGCATTGCACCATTTTTACCATCATACTATTTACTATAAAGACCTGTCACATTGCACAGGTGTTTAATAAAGGACTGCTTCATGAAATATAATAACAGAATAATTTGTGTCATGTGTTAGACACTCTCCAGGTCAATATGTCATCGACAGGAAAACAAATCCATTAATGCAACTTCACGTTGAACTTCCTGTTTGCACCGGTGTGTCAGAAACGCCAGCAGGTTTTGCCTCATAGTGCCACCATCTGGACAAACTTCTGTCTTATTAGTGAAATTGAATATATGAGGTGTCATTTCACCTTTACGAGTGTAGGGTCACATTTTTTCAAGCCTTAAAACTACAACTAGGTGCCCGAATTAATATAGAAATCTGTTTTTGTTGCTTTAATCATCCCTCCTGTTCATACTGACTATTATCAGATGCCTTCAGTAAGTGATGTGGGACTAAATCCACACTCCTCCTTCTGTGTAAACATGTATTTATGAAGCTTCAGCATCCAAATGAGTCAAATCAAGTAGATATCTTTCATCTTTTCAGTCTTTTTAGTGCCAAAGTCCTTCTTTTTGTTACTATACTTCCACTGTAGCTCAACAGGGAAACTATGGAAACATAAAATGTGTGTCTGTGTGGACACATTGTGGGTTTTGTCCCCTATAATTTACATTAAAAGCACATTTGAGTTTGATCTTTTAATAGCCAGTATAAACAGGAAGAATGATTACAGCGAGGGAGAAAAAAAACCCTCTGTCATAGTACATCTGGACTTCTGACTTGTTTGTTTTTAATGGAATAAAAAATTATGAACATATCCTTTAAAAAAAAAAAAAAGCTCCCTGTCCAAACTCCGCTCCTTCGGGCTGCTGCATCAACACATCAAACCAACCCTCCGGTTCCTCCTGCATGACGCACGGATCCCAACCAGCCAGCCAGTCAGCCCCAGCCAGTCCGCTCAGCTCAGCCCAGCTCGGCTCGGCTCAGTTCAGCTCAGCTCAGCTCAGCTCAGCACAGCTCGGAACCGACCAGAGCAACATGCAGGATGGCGAGTGTGGAAACAGCCGCGGAACACGAGCGAATCCTGCGGGAGATCGAGAGCACAGACACCAACTGTATCGGGCCGACCCTCCGGTAAGTACCTGACGGCTGACCCGCTGTATGTGTGTGTTTTTTATTTATTTCTTTTTTAGCTACCCCCCTCAGCTTGAACGGCGTCAACCAGCAAGAACAGAGGGAGCGGGGCTAGCTGCGACTAGCGCCGAGTTAGCAACTTCTCCCAGACTCCCGGAGCTTGCACAAAACTTTAACGGCAATGCGTCCATTATCGGACAGCTAGCCGGCTAACTTTAGCAAACATAAAAAAAACGACAGCTAATTCACGTTACGGCAACTGGTGTCTAAACCCAACACGGTGTCTCCTGGTTTTGTCCGGCTCGACCCTAACGGTTCCGACTCGACAGCGTGTCCTCATAGCTTTGTCGCTCAAAAGTTTGACAACTTATCCACAGGGCAACTCAGCAACTTCGGCTAACGTTAGCTGCCTTAGCTAAGTTAATTGACATTCTGCTCACTGGTGGCTGAGCTCACAATGGTTGTTTGTGGTAGCTAAGCGCTCTCTCTCTGTTTGACAGGTGGCTTTTCTATGTGCGTTTGTCACTTTTAAAGTCGGTCAACTTGTGTGGAGGAATTTTTTTTAGTAGCTATTTACAGTTAGCCTGCTAGGTGGTTAGCACCAACAGCAGCAAAGATATCTATCAAAGGAGTGTCAAAGCCCTGTGTGTGTGTGTGTGTGTGTGGGGAAATGAATGAGAAGTTGCTTTAGTGATGACATCGCATTATATACCACATTAAAAAAAGGCACTGGTTGCTTTTTTTTAATGCGAAGACAGTGTTTGCTCAATACTGGAGTGGAAACTGCACTCTCAGGCTGAGTGGCTGTTTCTTTTTTTTTTTTTGTTTTGTTTATGTTGGTGTTTGTGGCAGATACACATGGTTTCACATCCCATTAAAGTGCGGGGGTGTTTTTGGGGGGGAGGATGTGGGTGTGTTCTTGATGCAGCACTTCTTATTATGCTGAGTTTGGATCTGAAATGGGGTCACAACCCTTGTTTCTGCTCAGCTTTTATAGGAAGAGCGACGTTATATATATATATTTGTCAGACTCTCAAAAACACACACACACATAGAGGGCAAAGTCTAGAGTTTTTGTTGACATATGTGACCTGCATTTCATTTTAAAGTAACCCCCGATTGCTTTCCCTTTTATTCTAGTGAAAGAACAGGTTCACAGTTTCCCAAGCGTGTCTACAAACAGCAGTCAGATGCCAAAATGAACACTGAAAGAGGTTTTCCTTGCTGTAATTGTAAAAAAAATTAGTCATTTAGTCCAGAAAATGTATTTAAAAGTTGATCCAAAGCTGACATGAGGCTTCAGCAGTGTGAGTTAGTCACACACGTGGATATTTTCCACATTTACAGTCTTTTTTTAAGCGTTAAATTCTCCTCTTTGTGTTTCCCTGTTGAGCTGCAGTGGAGGTATAGCAACAAAAAGACGGACTTTCACACTAAAATGACTGTTAAGATGAAAAATATCAACATGATTTGACTCATTTGGATGCTAAAGCTTCATATTAGCTTCACTTTTAATTTTAATTTTTGTTTATTCGGGCCTCCTGACACGTTTCATGAAGTTATCTTTATTGTTAAATGGTCTTTTCATGCCCTCTCTCTCTCTCTGAAGACGCTGTGTCCTTGGCCAGCAGTCTTTGAACCGATTGTGTCCGAAGAGGAAATAAGCGGCGAACGAACAGGGAAATGCAGCAGGCAGGAACTGCTGTGTGGAGGTCTTATCACAACGCTGTTTACAGTGTTTGTGGATTCGTTTTTTTCATCCTTCTGCGTCGGACGTTTTCTCCTCCGTAGACCTGTTTTTTTTTAAGCTCAACATTTTAGACCAGTCACGCTGTGTCTGTGGTTCCTGCTCCTCTCGAGAGCCTGTTGTTGTTATATGACTTGACAACTTTGTGTGACACCTTTGGCTGCCACATTTCTCCTCTGAGTGTGTGTGTTTCTGTGTGTGTGTGTGTGTACACGTGTGTGTTAGTCAGCGCTAACGCCACGGTGAGAGACTCCGAGCTGGGGCCAAAGTGGACAAAACACCAATATTTATTTTTCTGTCAGCACAAAAAAAAAAAAAAAGCCGCCGTGTGATGTTTCAGCTCTTCCAGCCTCTCCTTTCTGTCCGGCTGAGTGTCAGTGTTTCCACTTCAGCTACTACACACACACACACACACACACACACACACACACTTTAAATGTAGCTGCACAGTCTATGTTTGGAACTGTCAGCTACATCATCAGCTATATTTAGCCTGGGGAGATGTTGTTTTTTTTATACATATATAGAAAAATAAGGGTCACTTTTGGCTCTACAACTAAATATTTGGATTGTTTCTGTAAATTTTAGCTCCTGTGAACAAGTTTCTCTTTTCCAGAGCTGCTTTTATCGCTTTATCGGCCTAAATCGATCAGTATAAGCATCATAAATAGAGATATAAATGTCTCTGGAGCTCCTCTGGTTGTCTTTTCCTTTTTTTTCTAGGTGTGTGAAACTGAAGATGGGAAACAAGAAAACATGCAACTGATTTGTTGATTGAAATAGTCGCTGCTCATGTTGAATTATTAGGCTTTTAGTCACACTGACAGCTGCTGGTAACAAGTCACTGACTGGCTTTTCCTCCTCTGGAAGACTTTTATTTTGTAGGGCTGCAAAATATGATTCTCACTGTTGAGTTTATTCATGAAATAAACATTAAAAAAAACATGTTTACATCCATTATAGTGTGTTTATAAAGCATTTAATATCTGCTCATGAATTCTATATAATGGACTAAAAGTAAAGTGTTACACATTTAAGAAATAACAACGTTTCCTAAGCATTTGTGCATTTGTAACGAGGAAATGTTTGGATTTTTACTTTAATAAAAGCTTGGATTGCTTATTTCTTTATTTGATTTTAGGGCTGCAGCAAATAATCAATGAATCTGTTGATTGTTTTCTCTATTAATTGATTAGTTGTTTGCTCAACATGCAACCTAAAATATGTCGTTTGGTCTTGATCGACTCTCCACTAAAGAAAGAAACCAGAAAATATTCACATTTAACGAGAGAAATCTGACATTTTTTCTTTAAAAAAAGTGACTTAAAGTTATTCATCGATTATCAAAATAGTTGTTGATTCATTTTCTGTCCATCAACTAGTCGATTAATCGACAAATCGCAGCTTTAATCTGCTGAATTTGATCTACTAGACGAGCGTTTCAGCGGCTACCACTGCACGCTTTTGTTTATTGTTTTCATATTTTCAAACATAACGATTCTAATAATCAGCTTCCTCCAAACCTTCCTCGACAGCCAGGAAAAAACAGGTTTGTTGTGAGTGAGTGTGTGTGTGTGTGTGTGTGTGTGAGCGAGCAGGTCGAGGCTGGCTGCAGCATTCCTCCCTGACAGCAGAATAACTGAGGATAGATGAGGATTAATCATGTGGCCGACTCCCCCCAGGTTACAAACATCAGCAGCGCCTCTGTTTATGTGCCGCTCACTTATAATATATTATATCATATTTAAAGTGACACTAATCGCTGTGTAAAGTGTCTCAGATGAAGCTCGGAAGACGTGAAAACAATGAAGAAGTCGTTCAGATGTCTGTGGAACAAAATCCTGTCATGATATTTCACATCCGTCGATATATTAACAACTTCCTGTCAAGTTTAAAGGCTCATTTTGACTCCTATGTGAAGATATCACATTAATATCAGTTTAAATATTATTATTATACAGCCTCAGAAGTTATTTAATGTACTGCAGAACATCGTAGAAGTGTGTTTCTAATAAATAATACATAAATAATATTCTTTTAAAAATCTGTGTGAGCATAAAGCAAAACTTTAACTTGAAAACATGGAGAAACCACACACACACACACACAGAGCGGAGCTTCATCATCAGCTGATGCTGTAATGTAAAGCAGTGACGGATTAAATGTCACATGTAAATGAAAACACGACGGTTCAGTTCCACTGCGAGTGTCACACTGAGAGCCTGTTGTGCATCAACACCGTCCGTCTGTGTGTGATTACATTTGTGCACAAACACTAATGAATGTTTTCCGCCCTCAAACAGTAAATGTGTCGGTACTCTTCTCCTTCTGCATTCATATGTTTATAAGCTGTGCCAGGAAATATACGACACGTTATAATCAAATAAACACATCCAGTGTTTTCTAGACTATCGACAGCATCAGTATATTTGATCTAAATACAATTTAACCTTTAAGTTTTTAACATCTGTGTGACAATGTTACATTTCTGTGTCAGTTTGAGCAGTTTACTAGTTAATGTCTGTCCAGGTTGACTGACAGAGGTCTTCCTCATGTCATTTCCCAGCGGACGGGTCTAATTGCTGGTGTGCGTGAAGCTGACAAATCCTTTCGCTCTGCAGACTTTGTTGAGAGTCGTCGCTTCATGTCATAAATGATGTTTGTAAAGACGGATTTTTTAAATATTTTTTAGCAGTTTACTAAACACAAACACCTGTCAGATTTGAAGTAGCAACGTCACGTTTTGTCTCATCAGCTGCTGGTGTTAGCTTGTTTATCCACAGCAGCTCTTCTGCTTCTTATAACTGTTGAAGTTATTGATGTGTGTGTGCACAGCGTGGTGTTTGTTTAGCTTACTAAACCTTCCTGCTGTGAGCTGTCTGCTCATAACGTGATGTCATATAGTATAGTTACGGTGATGTCATTGATTAATATATAATATATCCACTGTTTCTCATAGTCTTACTGAAGAAACGTTGTCATGGTGATCAGTGTTTACATCATTTCAGCGTCACATTCAGTGAAAGGTTTAAATCTGCATTTTTAGCAGCGGTTCTCGCTCTGTGTGACATCATTTTGTTTCCTTAATGATGATGTCACAGGGTTACAGCTGGTCGGAGTTCAACAGGCAGGTCAGTCAGACGTTTATGTTCGTATCAGACTCTCCAGCAGCTGTTTGCAGTTGCTACAGCTGTTAAATTAGTGATGAAAACATTAATTAATCAACCAACCAAGTGTCCAAACAGTCCCTGCTTCCTGCTTCTGATACGTTTATATATATATTTATATATACTTAAAAGCTTCATTTGAGTTTTGAACTGTTAGTCAAATAAAATAAACAAAAGATTGACTTTGTACTTTTTCTACAGTTTGACATGTTATAGATGAAACGTATCAACATTTAGATTTTCTTTGTCTTGGTTGATTTTCTTTCTTCTTATTTATATAAAAGAAAAAAAAAAGTTGATTTCTCTGATTACTTCTTAATGTTTTGCTACTAAATCAAACCTGATTTGGCCGCCACATTGAGAGAAAATCTGTCATTCATCAGAGACGGTCGTGTTAATTTTGGAGCCATTAAGTTAACGATGTAAACACTTTGTGGACGACGAGGCGAAGAGACGCTGCAACTGTTTCCTAGACGATGATGATGATGATGATGATTGGTCGGTTTTCAAGATATCAGGAGCGCCGACAATCAGTCAGTTTGTGTCGCTGTTGTCTTTGCTTACGTGATCCGTCTTTTTCTCTCTCGCCGGCTGTCGCTCCCAATCAGTAACTATTATCCTGAGAAAGCGCACGTCAGACCGCCACGCTCACGATAGAATTCACATAAACACACAGAGAGAGAGAAAGAGACTGTAAATACAAGAGTGATGAAAGCAGGAATAGAAACACGCCACCCAGAGATGCAATTATTTACATGTTTGGTTAATCTGTTTTTTTTTTCCAACTGTTTAGTTTATAAAAATATGATAAAATAAGCAGAAATGTCCTTTAAAAGCACCCAGAACTGTTTTTTTTTGTTTATTTTGTCTGACTAACAGTTATAAATCATATCAAAGAGACTAGAAACATCACATTTTTGTTCATTTTTATCTGTTTAAGTTCATTTTATTGCCACTGCAACAATAATAAATACACTTTATTAAATATTTTTATCTCTCAGGACCAGCAAAACATCAAAACATCCAATAAAACAAACTTAAACATAATCAGTAAATCATCTGATTGCACTCACATCAGAGTTATTGGTGTTTTCAACACTTCAGATTTGTATCAACAGTTGCAACCAGTGAGAAACCTGTTAGATTTGTTTTTCCCACTGATTGCGTCGCCTTAGAAACGTGTCACCGTCGCTCATGTTGACTTATCTGTGTGTGTGTTCGAGGTGTGTTGCTGCTGCTGTGTCAGCTAATCTAATCTGTCCACTCCAGTCACGCTGCAGCAAGCCAGGAGAAACCCCGCCCCCCTCCCCCTCCGTCAATAACTTATAAAAAAATCCATCTTTGTGTGTGTGTGTGTGTGTGTGTGTGTGTGTGTGGAGCTCCACCCTGTATATAATAGCGTGATTTAGCCGTTAATAACAGAGCAGCTTGATGAGCTCATAATGTGATTTTCTACTGCAGCCGTTGGACATGCTGGTTTCCGATTGGCCGGCACGGGTGTCCATTTAAAACCTTATGGAAGATATGGCTCGGAGTCTGAATATACTGAACTGTGGGTAACCATAGCAACTGATACTGATGCTCTGCCAGCAGCTAACCTAAGCTAACGGCTACTTTTAAACTGACAGCTAAAAGCCTCGTTTCCAGTTGGAAAAATGTCAAACAATAAGCTCAACATCGGCTCTCAACAAGCTTGTGAAGCTTTCAGTCACATCTCATGGCCTTCCTCAGCAGGTGGAGTCAGTTCTAACAGTTATCATGTGACCAGAACAGACTCCGGTCTCTGTTGAAACCTGCTCTTTAGCATCACATGCCAGTTTCCTCCCTTCATCTTTCTTCAGGCATCCGTCGACTCCTCCTGCTCCATGACCTTTGACCCCCTTCCCCTGTCCACGCTGTTAGCGGTTTTGATGTGGTGTTCATGCAGTTTTTTTTACCCAGAATCCTCACTGTTACATCGATTGTAGTAATTAAATCATGATGTTTTGAGGGTTTTTTTGTCAAATTTGTTGTGAAAATTAATCATTCCAAGCAAATTATAATAAAAAATTGAGTTTTATCAGATACATACATATACATGTCATTATATTAAACATTAATGAGACTATATGATGTGTAATTTTGCACGCATTTGCTATATTTTGATGCTAACTCTTATTAGCATTGTGATATTAGCATGTAGCACAGATATTCTCACAGTTTAGATGTTTTAACACGTCCTGAGAAAATTTGACTGAAAGGTTCAACTAGTGAGAGAAGAGAGGGAGTCACTTGCCACAAGCTTGTTACAACACACACACACACACACACACACACACACACACACACACACCCAGCTGAGTCATCATACTCGCAAAGACACACACACACACACTCGTCTTAAGCGGGTTAAGATCCTATTTAGCCAGCTGTCGAGCAGTCAGCAACTCCCTCCCCGCAGATCCTAGGATGGTAACACACACACACACACACACACACACACACACACACAGCTGTTAATAATGATGTCATAATTGAGAGCAGCTTTCTTGAAACTTCGTGTCAGTATTCCTTGTTTTCAAACTTTTACTTTTCCCCGAATCCTCCCAACAACCAGCCATCTTCTTTTCCTCCTGTTACTTCATCATTCATTCCTCCATATTTACATTTTTTAAATGATAGTTTCCCCTCTTTTTTACATTTTTTATACCCCTCTTCTCTCTCTCTGTGCTTCAGTAGCTTTGCAGTGAACTCACAGACACTAAAAACAGAGAAGAAGAGTGAAAAAGTGACACTTGTTGACCTGAAACAGCTGCTGCAAACAGCTCAGATTGACTCGTGTCCGTGTGATCGACATCTAAATAAAGTTTTTTTTCCATCATTATTTATTCCAGTGGTTCAATCTTTTTGTTTGTGACCCTTTAAATCTGAAGCGATGTCCACAGTTTGTCTCATTTTAAGGACTTTCAGAGCCTCTTTCACACATAGTTGCCGGTAAATATTCACACATGTCGCTACGTTCAGGAACATTTCTGCTTTGCGTCTTTTCACACATGACATGATGATGTCAGCAAAGATGATGATGGATGAAAAACACCATAAAACTCAACAGTAGAAGAAGAAAAACCTTCAGAGGTGATCAAATGTCAATCAAGATGATGTCACTGCTTTACCTCAGACGTTACCAAAAACATATTTTATGAGAAAGCTGCCATGTTGGAAACAGACCAGCCAAAACCAAGTGTCCGACTCCCAGTACGTCACCCGCACGTCAGGTCTTGCGACCGGTTCGCTCGCCCCCCACGTGAACCCGGGGTGGACGTAAACCCTTCACGTTACCCTTCACAGCCGTATCAGTGTTTTCCCTCCAGGTCTTTAGGAGGGAATCGGATCCCTCCGCTCCCGTTTGACACACGACCTCGTGCGGGAAACGTTCCTGAACGTTTCGAGCTCAGACTGAATGTGTGAAAGAGGCTTTAAAGACTTTATTTTTAGATGCTTGAGTGGGTGAAAAAATCCAAAATTGCTTTTTTTTTTTGCCCTTATAACAATTTTTACAGGCTGGAGGAGGTGAAAGTATCAAGTCCTTCAATTATTTGAATGTTTTTATGGTTTTGAAGGAGGGAAAGAATTCAGTATTCCTGCTATTTGAAGTATTTTACAGGCCTGAAGAGGTGAAAATATCAAATATTTCACTGTTTTTAATGGATTTCTAAAAGCTTGAATCCTTTATTTGACTTTTAAGAAGCTTTGAGGAGGTGAAAGAATAACGTATTCGCTCCTGTCCTGATGAAGCTCCTGTCCTCTGCTCTTGGCGGCAGACAGATGGTACCAGGCGCTCTCGCTTTCCAGCTCACCATACGTTTTTTTTTTTGTTTTTTTTTTTTATATGGTCGGAAAGAGAAAAAAACGACACACGCTGCTAATCTTAGCTCGCTGGTCCACGCCGGCAGGAAACCAGCTATTGTTTAAGCGACTTCACAAGAAGAGAAGGAGAGAGTGAAGTTTTTTTTTTTTTTTTTTTTTACGTTCAAACTTTTACCCACCCGTACCGCTAGAGAGTAAAACAAACACGTCCGCCGCTCCCGTCGGATCCTAGAAAAACTAATCCGGATTATCATCTGATCCATAAACCGTGTACTCAACGGGCCTGATGATGTCATACGTCCTCATTCATTCACTTTGTTTTGCCGTGCGGTTTCATTCATGTTTGTTTTGTGACTGGAGGAGGCAGTGGAGGAGCGTTTGGCTCTTATGGATCTATATGGAACAAACACACATTGTGCTTCGTTATATTGTTTTTTAATTTTAGACTTTTCTCTATTGTTTCTTTATCTGATGTCAACAAACAGTGTGCGGGCTGTTAGAGTAGCCTCGTGTGTGTGTGTGTCTAAAGAAAGCTCTCTGTGGCGTCAGACCTGTTCTCTATTGTACAAGTTGGGCATTTCCTGGTCAACAGGAGGAAGGGAGGGGGGAAGGAGTCATACACAGGTGTGTGTGTGTGTGTGTGTGCTGTCTATGGACGGGAAAGAACACAGGAAGTGTTGTTGATGATTATTACAGAGTCGTACACACACACACACACACACACAAGCTCAGACTCACGTTAGAAGTGTTTTTTTTTTTAGACATTTGAATTACTGAGTGATTAAAAGGAAACAGATTTTTCCATATTGAGTTTTTTTTAGCTTGAAACTTTCCTGAATCAAAAAAAAAAACATTAGGAAATAAGGTTGAGTCGGTTTTTCCGGAGCAGAAACTCTTTATTCGTTGATTTATAGAAAGTGTGCTTTTATTTTGAAATGTATGAATACATTAATAAAGAGTAGATTAGTGATTCTGCAGGATGACTTAACTGACTCTGGCAACGTGTTTTTATCCTCTGATTCACTCCTCGGACTGTCCCTCTTCTCCATGGCATCAGCAGCAGAGGCTCATGGGTAATTTCTAAAAAGCCATCCGCCACGCCAAACAACATAATTACTCCTGATGATAAACAGAGTTAAAATAACTCCAGCCGGTGGCCGCAGTATAAACTTGTTATGTTGTCCGAGTCCCTGTGTTTCTGTGTTGAGTAACGCTGGAGGATGTAATTAAAGAGGGGAAAAATGTGAAATTGGAAAACAGAACGGGCGGAAAAACACTTTGCGATCCAGCGTCTCGTCCAACTTTTCATCTCCGTAGCAACATGAGGGAAGTCGTTCGTTCGCCTCGGTTATTGTGAGGCACCTGCAGCCAATCAGCTCCTTTTTTTTTTAAATCGATTCACTGACCAATAAAAGGGTTACAAACGTTAAACCAACTTCTGCTTAAGTTAAAAACCTAATTAACTAAAGCTCGTTTGCTCCCAGAGTACACTAGCTTCAGTCAAGAGCAGGATAACGAAGCAAATGAATCAGATTACAGATGTTGTTTAAGCTCTTATCCACTTCAATTTAATAATAACAATCTCTTATAATCAAATGAAAAGTCATGCCTGTCATGTGCTGATGTAATACCTGTTGGTTTTTTTAATGATAAACATGATAATAGATGTAATATAGATTTAAAATCACCTTATCAAGCCCTTCTCTATCTGTGTTGGTGGATATTTCACAATAAAAGCCCAACACACTCTCTCGTTTTGCTCTCGGCGACACTTTAACGCCGTCGATTCTTTTTTTTTTTTTCTCACAGCGCCAGCACTTTGTCGGACTGCCTGCCTCAGGGCGGGAAAAAAAAAATCCCAATGAAACCTTTTAGTGTGTTTTAGAGTGTCGCTCAATGACTGCTGGGAAAAAAACAAAACAGTGTTCAGGACCCTGACGTTTGCTGAAAACATCTAAACTGAAACATCACCGTGGTGAAAATCCCCCCTCGAGCAAAGCGTTATAAATGTCAACGTCCCATGATGCAACAGAGAAGAACAGCTGTCAGCAGCATCTCCCAGATGTGAATGTAGATATAACTGTGTAGCAGGTTGTTAGTGTCGTTATTATCAATACAACAACGCCCCCTGCTGGACGACTACTGGACATGCCGCCTCGCTTCCCTTTCCTCTGTCTTCCAGGTCTCTTGTATATTGGACTTAATGAGTTTTTAAGTGATTCCTTCTTCTTTTCCTGCGAGATGTTTCGTTTATCTGCTGCAGATGTTGCTCATAATACATAGAAATTGATGTAAATGAAGTCTGTAAACTAATTAGAGGCGGAGCAATGATCTCTAGATGTTTGGTGAAGAATCAGTGTTGTGGTTTTATGTTGTAGCGACGCATAAAAAAAAAAAAAGCTCATTTTCTTGGGAACATTAGAGTGAAGGATGAAAAGCTTCCAGCGCCAAACTTTTTAAACAGGTCTGTAAGTTTGTAGAACAACAAGAAATGGAAATGTGTCCAAAGTTAAAGCTGAATTTGGACTAAAAAAAGGGGAAAATTGCAGCTTTTTAGGGGTAAAATCTAAATTTCTCTTCTCTCTCTCCGTTCCTCCAGGTCGGTGTACGACGGTCAGGAACATGGTCTGTTCATGGACAAACTGGACGCTCGGATCAGGAACCACGACCGGGAGATCGAGAAGATGTGTAACCATCACTTCCAGGGGTTCGTCGACTCCATCACCGAGCTGCTCAAAGTGCGAGGAGAGGCGCAGAAACTGAAGGTAAAAGGAGGGCACGGCGGCGGAGGAGGAGGAGGAGGAGGAGCGAGAACGATTCATTGATTCCTTTCTCTAATTTTCTTTATTGTTTAACTGTCTCAGAGTCAGGTGATCGAGACCAACAAGTGTCTCCAGGATGACGGCAAAGACGTAAGTTGACTCGCAAATATCAGTGTTGGTCCGATCAGGAGTCGAGTCTTCTTCACCTCCCTTCTTTCTCCTTCCTTCCTTCCAGCTCATGAACTCTATGGAGGAGCTGAAACAGTGTCGGGTGCAACAGAGAAACATCGCGACCACCATCGACAAGCTGACACACTGCCTACCAGGTAACTAGGGCTAGGAAAAGACTAGCATGTGTCATTTGATTAACTTACACAGAGAGAAATGAATGAAATGTTTCTGAGTTGTTGTCATCGTCCTGTTCTCCAAAACTTACTCCTCCTTTGTTTTTTTTGTTTTGTTGCTTTCTTCAGTCCTGGAGATGTACAGCAGACTTCAGGAGCAAATGAGGGCCAAAAGGTGCGTCACTGATTCTGCTTTTAGTGTTTCAGATTATCACACTTTCTCCCGAATTCACACATTTACAGTCTGAGTGTCAAAATCTTGTAGATTAAACGCAGACGAACCCTTCGTAGCAGGGACTTCACCCCCCGGGGGCTCCGATCTGACCCTCTACCTGCAAGTTTAGGTGTTGGCTTTGTTGTCCGTAGACGAAGGCGACTGTGTAGGGATGTTGACCCTTGGCTGTGAAAACTAGGTGTTGAAGGGTTGATCCACACTTTACTGCACAGGAGTGTAACGCTTGATTTGACATAAAGACAAATAACTGCTGTACAAGATAGAAAGAGACGGTAGAGAATGAGCTTTTTCACTGAAGACGACACCAAACACCTTTTTAAAGGGAAACGTCCTAATGGGAAAGAATCTCAGCACTAAATGGTACATTTTGTTTCAGTTTCTCTCCATCGGTTACACACATTTCTTAAAATAAACCTGCTTTACTTCTTCTCTAAACCTCAGTAAGAAACACTGATACCAACACAGTAAACACACCTTCCAAAAAAACTTCAGCTACGCTCAACAAAATCAAACAGAAGTCTTTAGAAACATGCTACAATAATGGTATACTGCCATCAAACCACACACACTTCCTGTTTGAAACCTGTGTAGTCATTTATGCTCTAAACTCAGCACCTAATAGTTTAGAGCAGTGTGTTACAGAACAGTTCAGCAACAAAAGCCATTTTTTCTAAGAAACGTTAGCAAAATAAATGGAAAAACAATCAGATGTAGTTCAGTTTCTTTTGCAGTTATTCAGTTTTACAGAATCACACAGATGCTTCATGTGCTGATTTTTTTTTTTTTCCTCCCCCTCAAAAGAAAATGTGTAAATAATTTATGACAACTATGTGAAGAAATGTGTTTAATGTCTCCGGCTGCTCGGCTGTTCTGCAGCTCTGAGTGTTTAGAGGATGAAATGCGTTCAGTGTTCAGTGCAGAAGCGGCTTAGAGACAAAATAAATGTTGCTAAGGGAAAAAAAAAGTGTAAGGTGATTTGTCCTTGAAATATTATTATACAAAGTCTGTTTGTTATTAGAGCTGAAACGTTTCTTGGAGATTCATCAGTCGATTTCTTTTAAAAGAAGAAAAAAATCGTCTGTTTATCGTTGATAGTGATTTTTTTTTCCCCCAAAGCAAAAAAAAAAACCCAACAAAAATCTTCTAGTTTCTTTTCAAATGTGAGGATTTTATGCTTTTGTCTATTTTATATCATTATAAACTGGATATATTTTAAGTTATTAAGATATTTAAAGGCTTCTGTGACAGTTTTTCATCACTTTTTAAAGACTTAAACAATCAATTTATCCATCGAATGTTTAACTGATAATAAAAATAATGACACAGTACGTTGACCTTTTCCACGACTGTGCCTGAACTTCCCGCCACTAGATGGAGCCACAGCATTTAGGATAGCGATACAAACCACTTCTCTCTCTCCCTCTCTCCCTCTCTCTCTCTCTCTCTCTCCCTCCCTCCCTGCCCTCGTCCTGACCTGTAGACTGGAGTCTGGTTGGTCATAAATTTGTCGTTTGTTTGTGTGTTTTTCTACTTCTCTCTCTCTCTGTCCTGCGGCTGCTTTGGCTCGCAGAGAGCAGAGAGAGGTCAGCCAACACCGGCTGCTCCTAGAGAGAGAAAGTAAGTGTGTGTGTGTGTGTGTGTGTGAGAGCAAGAGAGATGCAGTGGAGTGAAGTGTTTGCAGAATATTGTATTGCCAAATATCCCTGAGGCGTATCTGAGTGTGTTTCTGTGTGTGTGTGTGTGTGTGTGTGTGTGTGTGTGTGTGTGTGTGTGTGTGTGTGTGTGTGTGTGCAGATTTGTTTAACTTTCTTTCTCTTGTGTGATCGTGTGTGTTTCTGCTGGCTTTCGCTCGTCCATCTGACAGCCAGGAAATAGTTTTATTACTGTGTCTTAAGTTCTGAAAGTATCTCCTCCTCCCATAACCAGAAACTCACAGGTTCGACTCGGCGGTCCTAAAAAGGTTATTATTAGCTGTGTGCGAAGGGCGGCGAGGCCTGCGGCGAGCGTGGAACCAGCTCCGTTTTAACCTGAACTTTAAATCAAGCACATTAGAAATCAATGACCCCCTTTTTTTAATCAAACTCTATGTGTGTGTGTGTGTGTGTGTGTGTTAGGTACTACCCTGCGTTGCGGACGTTGGAGCAGCTGGAGCATACGTGTCTTCCCAAAGCGGGTCAGTACCGCTTCTGCTCCATCATGGCGGAAAACATCCCCAAACTGAGGACGCAGATCCGCGACACGGCCATGACGCAGCTGAGAGACTTCCTGGAGAGCATCCGCAAACACTCGGACAAGATCGGAGAGACCGCCATCAAACAGGTACACACTCAAAACAGCTGGTGTGTGTGTGTGTGTGTGTGTGTGTGTAGTAACGGACGAATGACCTCGTATACCATCAAACTGGTTTCCAGTGATCCACATGAGGTAAATAAATGCTTTCCATCCTCTTCTGTTTTCCTGCCAGACATATTTTTCTTAAAACATCCCATCACAACTGAACAACACGTGATGAGCTGTGCCTACACTCCAAATATGCCTCGTTCATATCAATCAATTCATATCCTGATCAAATGTTTTGTCCGATCAGTCCAAACCTCAAAATAGTGACTTTACAGTGATATAAGACATAAAAAAACAGCAAATTCTCACATTGGAGAAGTTGAAACTAGATGATTTTTGCTTGAAATATTCTGATTTCAGGATCAAAATAGCTGCCCATTTTAATCTACTTCCCGTTGACTAATCCAATTAGTCAACGGGAAGTCAGAATGAATCATTTTTTTGAAGCAACTGTTGCAGCTCTACGAGTAAATGCAGAACGTCGCCTACCCTCCAAATATGCCTCCTGCAGAACTGTTTTTCATGAAGTTCAAGGCTTAAACTAAGGATTTTCTTTGTTAATTGATTCATTATTTGGCTTATAAGACGTCAAAAAGCGATCAAATGTTTTGTCCGATCAGTCCAAACCTCAAAGTAGTGAGTTTATTACGATATAAGACGTAGAAAAACAGTAAATTCTCACATTGGAGAAGCTGAAACCAGATGATTTTTGCTTGAAATATTCTTATTTCATGATCAAAATAACTGCCCATTTTAATCGACTTCCCGTTGACTAATCAATTAGTCAACGGAAAGTCAGAATGAATCATTTTTTTAAAGCACTCTACGAGTAAATGCAGCACATGTCGCCTACACTCCAAATATGCCTCCTGCAGAACTGTTTTTCATGAAGTTTAAGGCTTAAACTAAGGATTTTGATAGTTAATTGATTAATTATTTAGCTTATGAGACGTCAAAAAGCGATCAAATGTTTTGTCCGATCAGTCCAAACCTCAAAATAGTGAGTTTATTACGATATAAGACGTAGAAAAACAGTAAATTAAAACCAGATGATTTTTGCTTGAAATATTCTGATTTCATAATCAAAATAGCTGCTGATTTTATTGACTTCCTGTTGACTAATCGATTAGTCAACGGGAAGTCAGAATGAATCATATATTTTTTTTTAAGCAACTCTACGAGAGTATAAATGAAAAGTGACACGTTTGGACGAGACAGGAGGCTGCGGAGCTCACATAAACACACACACACACACACACACACACATAACTGCAAACCCAGTGAAAAGAATCTGCTTTTAGACGCTTGAAGACGTGTCGCTTTTCACTCCAAACTCCTCACAACCGAAGACGTCGGTGTGTTTGTTTGTGTCGGGTGGAGGGAGGAGTGGAGGAGGGGAGGAGGGAGGAGGAGGAGGGGGGAGGAAAAACTTTATCTTCATCTTTTTAATCAGCCAGACATGCGATTATATAAACGACAGAATCGCAACATTTTTATCTGTTTTTCCTTTCAGTTTTCCAGCATTCATAATAGTTCATCTTTCATTAATTTAATCTGTGTGTGTGTGTGTGTGTGTTTGTTTGCCTGCTTCGGATCTTAACTGTTACATTTCATAAGTGTGTCCTAACATCAGTGTGTGTGTGTGTGTGTGTGTGTGTGTGTGTTTGTTGATAAGGACTGTACAGTGTTACTGACTTGTTTCATACCACAATTGGTTTTTTGTTCTTTCTCTGTCTGTTAATCAGAAGCAGCCTCTGTGTGTGTGTGTGTGTGTGTGTGTGTGTGTGTGTGTGTGTGTGTGTGTGTCTGTCTTGCTCTGTGGTTCCACTGCCAGTAAACAAGCATGCAGGCTCGTCAATGAACACACACACACACACACAAATATACATACACGCACGCTCGAGACACCCCACTTTTCAGCACTTACCTCACTGTTTTTCTGTTGTGTTGTGTTTTTTTTTTTTTTTTTTTCCGAGGCCGAGGAAGTTATATATGAGCGAGCGTGTCTGTTGTTGTTGTATGTTTTGTGTTCTCTCGCCGTATCCATAGCTCAAAGTCAGACCTCCTTGTTTATTTGCTGCGTCTCCATTATCCGGGGAATGTTGTTCCACGGAATCGCAGGATGGGGGGAGGGGGGGCGAGACGAGAATGAGGAAGGGAACGCCGCCGTGGACGACTCGCACATGAGCGGATGGAGACTCGGGAGGAAAAGTATATTCTAATCAAGACTTCCTCTCTGCATACAACGTAGGTTTTTTAGCAGTCTGGGAGAGAGATCTAAGACGTAGACCTCGTGTTCCTGGCTCGGACGGTGACCGCTGACCTTTGTTGAGCTTTTTGTGCAAAACTCTCCTCCGCTTACATTTCCTGCCCTTCCTTTCTCACAGAGTATCGAATTAAAATGTAAAAAACGCCAAAAGTTAAATCTCAAAAAAAAAAAACAACGAGTCCTTTTCATTTGATACTTACACCAGGACCCCGTTTGGACCCTTCAAACCCTCTAATTGCTGCTCCTTTTCAAAACATGATTAGGTTGAGTTTTCTCTGGACTGGAGTCGTTGTTGGGGGGGGGGGGCCTTGTTTTCATTATCGATTAATCAGCTGATTTATTTTCTCATTTAATCAGTTAATAGTCTCTAAAACATCAGAAAACAGTGAAAAACAGCTGTCACCGTTTCCCTAAAGCTCTTCAAATGTTTGACCAACAGTCCAAAACCCAAATATTCACAATATTCACTCCAATGGAGGACACAGAAACGCAGCACATTCTTACATTTGAGAACATTTGAGAACATGAACCCATCATATATTCGGCATTATCGCTTAAAAACGACTACTAGCCCATCAAAATAGTTAATTTGTTTCCTGTCAATCGACTAGAAGATCATCACTTCCTGTCGGCAGGTAAGTATCTTAACCAGACACTCTAACGTCTCCGTTCAGGTGCAGATGTTCCCCCGTTAAAAGCCCCGACTTTGATCTTTAGCGTATTTATTAGTAACGGCTGAACACACAGCAGCGAGCTCCTTATTCTTCTCTGTCCAGCGAGGATGTAAAGCCGTGTGTTCGATGCCCCCCCGACCCTCCAGAACAATCCAGAGCTCTTTAAAAAAAAACGCCACATGAGCAAGAAGAAGGCAGCTTGAAACAAAACACTTTAATTATTCGAACGTTCGTCAGTGATTCTGGCCACAAACATCCACCGATCCACAGCCAAGTCATTGAAAATATCTTCTTTTTTTTTTTTTTTTTTGCATACATATGTAATAAGACCGGATTAATTCTTTATTCGATCTCGGGGCACAACTGTCATGCCATGAGATGTTTTCTGGTCCATAAAATGAGCGGTAATGATACTTCAGGATTAGTTAGAAACGGGGTCGCTGGCTTAATAGAGACTCAGGATTTAAGTCCTAATATCAACAAGTGTCCACCGCTGAAAAGTATCACATTGTTCAAAACTTCCACACGTGCCAATTTTTTCTTCAGGGGGACTTTCAGACATTCTTTGGTTGAAGTTATTAGACGTCAAACATGTCGCTGTATAGATGCACATCAGGGAACCGCTTGTTTACACCTTTTAGGGGAGGAAAAAAAAACAACAGTGGGACTTAGGTTGATGTATTTTCTCGTCCTCTAGATGTCACCAGAGGATCGTTTCTTGCTCTCCGGCTGCTTGACCCACAAGTTTGAAAAGGTCTCCATGTGCAGGCAGCCGCTCCTCTCTTTGCAGTGAAACATGTAGAGCAGGTGACAGATTAAAGGCTGAATAAATGATTTTTTTTTTTTTATACGAGTCACCAGATGTTCAGCCTACAATACGGGAGCTTTATAAACGTCGTGTTTGACAGCCGCCGCCGCCGCCTCCTCCGCTTCAGTCTCCTGGTATCTGTGCCAAAAGAGCGCCCAGTTCGGCCTCAGGTGGTGAATTTCAGATGACCTCTCCTCCCCTCTCCTCCCCTCCCATCCTCTCCACATCCGCACACTCACTTAGATGTTTCGATTCGTCTGCAGGCGTCCCCCCCCCCGCCCCCCCCCCCCCCCCCCTTTCGGAAACCCCGCGGTGACCCCTTAGGTTTGGGGGGGATCCTGGACCGCAATTTGAGAATCACTGGCGTAGAAAATCCACTTGCAGTCACTGAAGAAGTTAACCGCTAACTCCTCTAACCACTAATTACAAGGGAGATTATGGAAGCCCCAGTGGTCCAGCGGCACTGATACTGATACTGGGATTATGTTGTTGTATCGAATGTTTGGCTTTGACTGCTCGCACTCAATCAGGAGGCTTGTGTGTGTGTGTGTGTGTGTGTGTGTGAACGAATGTACAAATTGAAAGTTCTTCTTCTTTCCTTCCTTTCCTTTTTGTCCCTCCCTTCATCATTCTCTCTCTCTCTCCTCATTTCGTCTCTCCATCTCTTTACTCTCTCAGACAGTGTGTCTCTCTGGTGTGCTCTGTTCCAAATTAGCTCTAACTCTCTGTACCCAGCCGTCGTTACAGCTCCCTTGACCAAGGATGTGAAAATAAATAGATCTGGGGAAAGAAGAGGAGGAGGAGGAGGAGGAGGAGGAGGGGATGGAGGGAGGGAGGAGACGAAGGAGAGAGAGCAGAGAGGGCTCACAATGGAGCTATTGTCTGCTGCCATATGCCTGGAGAAGAGAAGAGGAGGAGGAGGAGGAGGAGGAGGAGGAAGAGGGATGAGAAGGGAAGTGGGATAGAGAGGAGGAGAAGAAGAAGAAGAAGAGGAGGATGATAGTCGAAAAAGGAGGGAATAAGAAGAGAGGTGAAGCGAGAGGATCGAGGCAAGGAAGATGATGATGATGATGGAGGAGAGAAGAAGATGTAGAAGGGAGAGAAATGTGAGGAGAGAAGAAGAGATGAAAGAAAATGAGGATATCAGAAGAAGAAGAAGAAGAAGAAGAAGAGGAAGAAGAGGAAGATGAAAGAGGGATGAGTGAGGAGGAGTAGCGCAGGGAAGCGGAGAGGTAGGAGGAAGATACAGAGTCGTAAACTCTCACCGCCATTCGGCCGAGACGCACGTCAGACAACACCGTCGGCCAATCGCAGCTCACCGTGGTGTCACCGGAAGGAGGAAGTTGCCAGGGACCGACTCCTAGGACGACGGCGCCTGAAAGAGCGGCGCGTACGCTACCGGCTGTCCAGTTGCCGTGAACCTGACCTCCTGACCTCCTGACCTCCTCTGCGCAGCTCCGCGTAGCGGTGAGGTCGTCGTCACTAGACTCTCTGACACGCTAGTATCCGTGGTGATGGAACGCCCTCACATCTGTCAGCATCCAGAGGGAGAAGAGCACAGCGTCATCGAGTTTTTTTAAAAAAAAAAACAACAAAAAAAACCCCTGGCTCGGCTTTCGCCTCGACGCAACACAGCGGCGGCGGCGGTGTCATCCCACACAACACGGCGTTCGCATCAGAGCCCATCAGATACGCCGCAGGTGCACATTCCTGCTAGATGAGTTTGTCCTGATGAGACAAGTACAATTGGCTGTTCATGTTTCAGAGGATAAAACAATTTGTCAGTGTGATTTATAAAAAAAAAAAAAAAAAAAAAAAAATCCACCCACACACTGTTGTAAAACCTTTTGTGCTGTGTCATCACACACACACACACACACACACACACACACACACACTGCTTTTCCTGGATCATGTTTCATTATATCACTGCATCCAAATCACACCAATGCAACCCTTTGTGTTTCTTTTTTTTCTTTTTTTTTTTTTTTACATTTTTTTTAAGCAGAGCTGTTTTTGGTCAGAATGTCCTGAAAGAAAAAGAAGCAACAAAAAAAAGAAAAGAGAAGAAGAAGCGAGGATGAGGATGAGAATAAGATGCAGAAAAGCGGAGGAGTATCATCTCCAAACGTCTCTCTCTCTTCTCTCTTGTCATTTCTCTTCCTTCCACTCTTTCCATCTCCTCATCTTTCCACATCTACCTACTTCACTCTCTCGCTCCTCTTACTTTCTTTCTTTCCTCCTTTTTTTTATTCAGTCACAGCAGCAGAGGACAAGTTCAGAGCTTCTGCTGTGTATTCAGTAGTTTTTCACACACACACACACACACACACACACTAATGGGAAACAGACTGTTGCGTCTGTGAAGTGGAAGAAGATTGATTACCTGTATCTAGTTACTGAACACACACGTGCGTGCGCATGCAGCGAGGGTGGCGGAGGGCACACGCTGGGTCGCTGTATTGAACCATCACACGGAAAACCAAAATAGACCGTTATGGGTCGGTGTGTCAGTCACTCAGCGCACATATATATATATATATATATATATATATATATATATATATATATATATATATATATATATATATATATATATATATATATATATATATATATATATAATATGTGTGTGTGTGTGTTGTCTACCGAATAATGCTCCACAGTTCACTGACATCGGACACCATTATTTCTGGCTCGGGGTCCGCCTGCCAAAAAGTGATCTATCGTAGGGATGTCCCACTCAGGTTTTTGCCCTCAATCCTGATCGCAGTCATTTAATACGCAGTTTTTTTCTGTTTTCTCTCTATAAGGAGTTTGATTGATATTTATATTTTACTACATGTTCCAGCTGCACGGCTGCACATTAACCTGAAATTCACACCAGAAGCGAGACGCTAATGAATCGATCTACGCTGCCGACTGCCTCGTTGCTGTCCTCCAACCACAGCTTTTTTTTTCTTTCGTCCCTCTGTGTTGAATCAAAACCAAACTTTTGCTCCAAATTCACCAAAATAAACTCTTTGTCTCGGCTTTAACTGAGTAAAATAGTGTAAAAACCCGAGCGCTCGACGTGAAGTTTGAGTTTTTCCTGATCTTTGACGCTACAGACGGTCAAACAGCGTCGAGGCTGCACATCCAGCTTTCACTCTAAACCTGTTGTTCTTCTGTTCAACAAGCAGCAAAAACTCACTTTGCTTAATGGACTAAAGTAGTTTTTAAAGAGGCTGGCACATAACTCCTCTGCAGAATCACAGCTTGTACTTTGGTTTTCGTTCAGATTAAACAAACAACATAATGTTTTAATTACTGAGCTCTAAAGGTTCTGGTTGGCATGATTTTGTTATCAGAGTCATGTTTGCTGTTTCCTCTGCTTCCTGATTTCGAGCTTTTTCGTCTCTAGCCTTATATTTAACAGACAAATACGAGAGATCGGTATCGATCTTCTTATCTAACTCTTGGCCTGAAAGTTGAAGAAAGTATAAGGCCTATAACTGCCTTTCCTTAAAGTTTGCTCTAATGATTTATTTTACAGAGTGTCGGATTGGATCTGAGGCCTCTTTCACATCCTCAGTGGGAACAAAACGCTGAGTTCAAACGTGGTTTTTAGACCCACAGGAACATTTAGAGGCCTTTTTAAAGTGGCTCCACTTGGTCATTTATTGAAACTGAAGGCTTCTGCTTGTTAAAACGGTGTCTAAAGATCAATAGATTACAATAAATAATCAAAAATGGATCAGTTAGCTGTTGGATCTGCATAGAAATGAGTTGACCTGCTGTCTTCAGTCACTGTGTGATGACCTCTCGGTGGACATACTTTCATTTTCTCTGTTCCAAACTGCCTCCCACATACTTATCATATGAAAACGTTATATTATAAAGTTCGGCATGGATCATCCTCTTGTAGATGTTTTGTTTTTTAATTGTTGCCAAGTAGTTTTGCAAAACAATGTGAACTTAACCGTCAGCAGTAATGACTTTAGTATGTGAGATAGTGTTAATTACATTAGTTTCCCCCAAAAGTTCGCTGCGCCGTCACTGCGTCAAACCTCAATTCCCTCTTCAGAAAGCGGCACGGACGCTGTTTTTTCTCACAAATTGCTTCATTTTTTTTTATTTCTTCTTCTTTTCTCCCACAATAAACAGCCGCTTCAAACCACTTGTCATCGAACACATCACTACCACTTTGCTCTTTCACTTGTAATCTCCGTCAGTTCAATCTCCGAGAACGCTGGTGAATCGCCCTCGGAGGTTTTTTTCGTCAGCCTTTGCGTATTTAACCCTCGCCGTTCCCTCGCCGCGTTCCCACAGTTGTGATGTTTAGATAATTCTCAAAACTGTTTAGTCGCTCTTCATCCTTCACCTCCTCCTCTCCTTCCTCACTACCACCTCTTCTTCTTCTACACTTTTGTCCTCCTTTTCATTCTCCTTTTCTTTTTACTCCTCCTCCTCTACTCTCCCCATTTTCATTTTTTTTTTTTTTTTTGCGCAAGAGGTGACGCACATTCCCGCACTTGAACTTGTTGGAGTGCCCACGCCGAATGCCACCCTCGAAGACAAACGCCCAACAAAAGGGACGAGAGAGTTTTTTTTTTAAAAAGGCTCGGTATTGTGCGCTTGCGGCTTTTGCCAGCGGATGCTCGAGACTCACACACACAAATTCACTTGTCCGCATACCTGCTTGAAGAATGTCTTAAGAGGCGAAATCAAGCGGCGAGTGGAATCATTTGACGTAGGCGCTGACGTCCGTATCTGCAGTTTGTCGCATACTGTTGGAAAGATCCCTTCACTCTTCTTTCATGAGATGCCGTCTTTTTTTGTTTTTTGTTCCAGTTATGTTAATTTGTGTGTGTGTGTGTGTTTGTGTGTGTGTGTGTGTGGAGGGAAAAAACAGAAAACAGTTTTTTGAAAGATTAGGAAGGAATGTCATGCGGAGAAAGAGAGACCAAACGAGACTCTTCACCTCGTTGTTTTTGAGGTCTGTGCTGTTTTTTGTTGTTTTGTATGATTGTATAAAAAATCTCGTTGATTATTCTCTCGTTCTTTCCTTCTACTCTCCCTTTTTCAAGCTATCTTGAAGAGTTACGGTTGATTTTTTTATTTGAGTTGTTGAAGAAGCATCGAGTATTTTTAGAGATTGTTTTGTTACCTATTCTTCTTTCTTTAGCAGAGAGGGCACAGCTTGGCACATTCGTTCCCCTCCTCTTTTTATACCCGAGGAATGAGACTTTCCACTGATTTTGTTTGTGCTTATTGTCTTATATGACTCATTAGTCTTCTATGTGTATGTGCGAGTGCATGTGTTGTGGGCATTAGATCAAAGATGGGCATTGTATTCTTCCAACGTTACTGATATTGTGCTCTTCCGGGGTTTTGCACACATCCACCCTCCTATGCACACCAGTTTTTCTCATTACTGTTTGTCATTAACGGCTGAAATCGAGGCACTTCGAGTCTCTGACGTATTTATTGACGTCCTTATCGACAGATTTAAGCGCGAGGGGGTAGCCTACGTGCCGGCGCCGGCAGGCAAAGGAAGCCGCCGCATTCACGGAGATTTTCTTTTTTTTTTTTTTTTTTTCCTCTTTTCTGAAAGGACCCGAGGCGGATCTGGGTGTGGATGGAAAGATGCACTCACTAAGATCTCAGAAGGGTTTTCCCCCCCATAACAAGGTTTTCCCACAGAAATGTTTTCAGTGGGCACGCTGCAAAGGAGCCTCGGCGGGCGGGCGGGCGGGCGGGCGGGCGTGGGAATGAAAAGCGCGAGCTAAGTAGCGTTCGCACCAAATACGAGAAGAAGAAGAAAAAAAAAAACGGCCTTTTTTTTCGTATTTGAAGATATTGGCGTTAAAAGAAGTTATCTGTAAAGTGTAGAATAATAAAGAATAAAACTTTCCTCCCATAAAGAAAAAAAAAACTAGTTGGAGGTCGGCTCGGCGGCCGTCTCTAGAAGGAAGTGACCTGCTTTTTCATTTTTGTTTTGGATACAAGCTTCCATTAATTTCCAGCTAAAACTTCCTGTTTTTTATTATTTTTTTTTTATTTTTAGTATTCCCGACCCAACGCTGCCACAGAGGGAGAATGCATCATTTCCCTTAATACCTGTTTTCCCCAAAGAGCGACATAGACAGGACACAGGTTGCATCAGATATTACATCGCCCCGCGGCATTGTTCTGTGGAAGATCTTTCCATTTCCTTCTTTCATTTTTTTTTTTTTAAATGCCCCCACCTTTCTTTATGTCTTGTTTATTTTGGGAAGCATCACAGACGTGCTTATTTTAACGTTACCAAAAAAAAAACAAAAACTGCGTCCTATCACCTCTACCACCTTTTAAAATAGAAACCCCCTCCTCCCTCTCCCTCCAGTTGGAAAGGCGTTGAGGTTCGTCGCCTTCAGCTCTGTGAAGAAACACTCTGAAGCTGAACCCACCTAAACCTTTTTAAAACTGGATCAGACATGTAAACTATCTCTGCCCTCCGCTTTCAAGTCCTCAGCACTAATTTTATGTGCTTTGTTTTAGGTTTTCATTGACTCTCTTCATCCTTCCTGCTCTTCCCTTCCTGTCTTGCTATTTTCCCCTCTGGTGTATTCTTAGGCGCTTTGGTAAATCACTTTTTTTTTTTTTATAGGTCATTTCCAAGGGTATTTTTCACGGGACAAGGAGTGGCAGGAGTGGCTCAAAGGTCTCCACCGGTGACCTCATTACACCATCTGCTTTTTTTTTTTCCTCCTCTCTCTGAAAAAGAGGTCTCGACAAGGAGAACCGGGCCAAGTTGAACCTGTATTTGTGGCTTTCCTCAGAGGACTGACACAATGTTTTCTCATTAGACTTTTTCTTTTTCTCTGTCTCCCCTAGATTATATTATATATATTATGTATTTGTAGGCAGCTATGATGGCGTTTAATTGAAGAAAGGGTGTTAATGTTATCAATAAATGTCTGTTTATGGTGTCAAACCCTTAAAATCAAACCCTTAAATCCTCGTCTGGTTTCTGATAAGCTTTATGGAAACTGTCGAAGCAAACGAATCAAGATAAAAGACCAAAAAAAAATAACCTCAAACGTGCATCACAAAGCTATAAAACCCACCCAGAGTTGTTGAGTTTGACCTTGTGTGTCTCTCTTGTGTGTGTTTCAGGCTCAGCTACAGCGCTCGTTGGACAGCTCCGTCTCTACGCAGCCGAGGGCCCTGATTGGCCGACGCCCCAGGAAAGAGTTGGCTGCGGCTGCGGCTGTGGCGGCGGCGGCAACGCAGAGCGACGGGCAGGGCGGCAGCCCCTTGTCGGAACAGGACTCCGGCATTCTGGATGTGGAGGACGAAGAAGAGGATGAAGAAGTGAGAGAGAGGGATAGAGATAAAACACACACACACACACACATTGTAGTTTCACCTCGAAGCTCCGTCCGTCTCCGTCCCCCGCCGTCTGATCTCATGATCCTGACGCGCAGATGTTGTCGGAGTCGCTCAGATTTGTCCCCCCTTAAGTGGTCGAAATTGAATTCGAACTCTTCAAACCGCCAGATAATCCTTCGCTGATCACCACCGAAACCTCAGACTCGCTGTCCCGCCCCTCCCTCCCACCGCAGCGCTATCGGGCGGGACGGTCGAATCTGCTTTGAAGCCCCCATAATCCTCCAGTGTGGCCTCCTTTCTTTCTTTACTTTCTTTACTTGCTTCCTGTCGCTTATTTCTTTTGTTGTTTTTTTTTTTTCTCCTTTCATCTCTTCCATGTGTCCCTTCTTGCCCTCGGCTCTCCTCCCTCTATCCCCTTTTTTTTCTTCTTCTTCTTCTTCTTCTTCTTTTCCTCTGCTTACCTTTCCTTTCCATAGAAATCACCTCTACTCTAAACCTTCCCTCTGCCCAGTAGTCACATGTCATTAGGCTTGGCCCCGCGTTCCCCAGCGAGCTTTTGGGAGTTGGCGGTGGGATTAAGTCATAGTGACTGTTAGACCCGTAACGGCACGTAGTCCACGTAAACCAGCCTTTCTAATAACACAAGCTCACTTTGATGAGGAAGGGGGGAAGCTCCGCGTCCGTTTTCATTTCATCATCCAGACTCATTTCTACTGAAATAAACAACAAGCCGACCGACCGGCTCGTCCTTTTTTGAACTTTTAGGACAAACGATTGCCTCAGAGTGGTTTTAATAAGACTCAGAAGTGCATCATGTTGTTGAAGGAAAGGCTGAAAGACTTTTTTAGGTCATTTATTCCATCAATCACACACTTTTTTTGTCTTTTTGCATCATTTTTTGTGTCACATCTCTTGTTTAGAGCTACGATTACTTGATCAAGAGAAAAATAATCACCAATAAGTTTCTTTTTTAATGTTTTTCAGCTTCTTAAATGTTTATGACGACTGTGAACAAGACATTTGAAGCTTTTAGTGCGACTGTGATCGACATTTCTCCTCATTTTCTGACGTTTTACAGCCCAAAAAACTCACTGACAGATTGATGGACGTTGGAAAATAATCATTAGCTGCAGCTTGTTTTAAAAGGTCAGAATGAAAGAAGAACAGTAGGTTGTTTAAGTTCATCAGTATTATGTTTACACACTGAATCCTGAACTTGTGGACATTCAGTCATGATTACGAAACGGACACAAAGCGTTATTTCCACAATGAACTCTTGAAGTCATCCCTCGCGGGATCAAAGTTCTTTTTTATGCCGCCGTCCTCTCTCTCTCTCTCTCTCTTTCTCTCTCTCTCTCTCTCTCAGTGTGTGTGTGTGTTCGTGTGTGTGTGTGTGTCGTTCACACTCGAAGGGAAAGGAAAGCACAATGAAGCTGAACTTGTCACCCTCGCGCTACCATTCTGTTTTAAGGTCCCTGTCGTCCTCTCGGGCTTATTTACGTCCTGTAAACTCGACTCAACCTTCTTCACGGGAAGACCTTGGCTCGAACAAAAGGCCTGACCCCGCGGTCGCCAAGGGTTACGACCGCGTTGGCGCCGATGCCTGCGGTGATGCCAACCGTCAGCGTCCCGTCTCCTCACGCCATCCCCTGCCCCTGCCATGTCTTTTTCCCTTTCTTCCCCTTCCCCTTCGTTTTTTTTTTTTTTTTTTACAGTCGTCCCCCTGTGGGTCTTCATCCTATTTTCTTCGCCGCTCCTTTGTTCTTTTCGCTTCGTGCTCTTCTTCTTCTCCTCCTCCCTTCTTTTTCTCCTCTATGCTTTCCTCACTTTCCTCTGTTTTCTGCTCTTTCACACCGTTCCCACGTCCTCAACTATCTCCTCTCCTCCTCCTCCTCCTCCTCCTCCTCTCCTAATCTAAAACTCTCCACCAGCTTTAGCTCCTTCTGCATCCCTCCTTTCCCTCCACCTATGTCTTTAAGTGCTACACACACTCTCTCTGTTTGTTCTTATTGTTTTCAGGACTCTGTGTGTGTGTGTGTGTGTTCATGTGTGTGTGTGTGGTTACATCAAAGCTGGCATTGTGCTGCTCCTCCAATGATTTTTACAGAAGGCAAACTTTCCAGAGGGCAAGAGGGCACTTTTTTTTTTTTTCTTTTTTCTTGGCATTGTGTTTGTGTGTGTTTCTGTGTGTGTGTGTGTGTGTGTGTGTGTGTGTGTGTGTGTTAAAATGGGTAAATTGCCCACTGTGTTGTTCTCCGAAAGACAGAGGATGTGGGAAAGGAGGAAGGATTGAGGAATGAGGGATGGTTTAGACGGAGGGATAGATGGAAATGAAAGAGTGATGAACGGCTGGTGACACCGTCTCTCTCTCTCTCTCTCTCTCTCTCTCTCTCTCTCTCTCTCTCTCTCTCTCTCTCTCTCTCTCTCTCTCTCTCTCTCTCTCTCAGTTGGCAGTGATGTTTAGAAAATGTTCCCTGAAAAACAATTAATATAAAAGTGTGCAAATAAGTGTTTTTCTTCTTCTTCTACCCACCTTTTCCCCGTCCGTCTCCCTCCACTTCACTTCGCTTCAGATCAACGTCTTTGCTGAAATGACATTTTACCCCCCCTCCCCACCCCTCCCTCCCTAAAAAAAAAAAAACCCCACGTTGCCAAAACTCCCACAGAAATCTAGAAAAATAAACAGTCGCTGCATCAAATTATACATGAAAGGAAAGAAGTAGGCAGTAATAAAAGAGAAAAATCAGTGTTTGTAGAGAATTAAGAGTGTAAATACGAAGGTTAAAGAAAGCTGTCACTGTTCTCTTTAGAAGGGAAGGAAAGACTTTTAAAACATTTCAATATTTCAAGAAGACGTTTTTATGTGTTTGCTTTTTTTATATTTATGTATTTAACATTTGAAAACAGACCTTTTCTTCTTCTTCTTCTTCTTCTTTTTCTGTGTGAGGGAAGCAGTTTCAGCTTTATTTAAATGACGTGTAGAAGAAATATATATAAAGAAAATAGTGCATAAACAAAAAGGAAGCAGTGGTGAAACAGGTTGTGGGTTATATATATATACTTTTTGTTGTTGATGAAGTGTCTGATTGTTCCTGTGTGTGTGTGTGTGTGTGTGTGTGTGTGTGTTTAGGTCCCAGGAGCTCAGGACTTGGTGGATTTCTCTCCGGTGTACCGCTGTCTGCATATCTACACTGTGCTGGTGAGTTCATCTTCTTCTCTTCATCCACAAAGACTCCAGTTTTCATCACTCTAACCAAGTTTCCTTCCTTCCTATTTTTAATTATCTCCTCCCTCCACCGTGCACACCATCACTAAACATCATCCATCTACTTGGTAATAAATGAGACGTTCTTGGAGCCCAAATTCACAACTTTTCATCGTGTTTTCAGCACAAAATCCGACTTTTGTCAAGATGTTTTTTGTTTTTTAACCTTCAAATTCAACAAGTTTGATTTTGTTTCCAACTTTTTCTCAAGTTCAAATAGACAATAAACAATGTGATAGATATGAAAAATGTAACATAATGAAGGACAGAGTAGATTTACTTCTCCTTAATTAACAGTTAATTAAAGATTGAAAACATCTTTACAGCTACTCTGCTTTTCTTTTGGTGATCTTCTATCATTTTATATCATTATATTCATACATATTATGATTCGACTTGCAACGATTAGTCAGTTAATCAATTCTTCGATTGACAGAAAAGTAAACTGCACTCTCCCTTTGATAATCGATTTAATCATTAAAGTTGTTTTTCAAGCAACAGTTCTTGATTTGATGAAGAATTTTCTGCTTTTTCATGACAGTAAATGTCATATTTTTATTCACCAAACCAAACTTAATCGATTAGCTGAGAAAATGATCAGCAGATTGAAAAAAGCGCTGAAAACAACAGTTTATAGATGAAATAACCAGACGTTGCGGCTAATCCAGTGAATTTACCAGAGAAATCTACATAACAATCCTATAAATTCAGTTTGATCGTAAAGCAGAGCTGCTCATTGATCGTCAGAAATGAGCTTTTACAACCAGACGTATCAGAAGGACAGTTGACAAAGCGGCGTGGTCTCGTGGAGTCCAGCGTGCCGTCGGCCCCGAGGGACAATCACCAGCAGGTTTCATGTTCAGAGACGTATATGATTGTGTAAGATGAGGCCTGCGGCTCGAGCCTGGCTTCACTCCAACCAGGCGGCCCGCAGTGTGGATGAAAAAGAGAGAGAGAGGAACGCACGCCTGTGTGTGTGTGTGTGTGTGTGTGTGTGTCTCGTCTCAGTTAGAGCGAAAGCGACATGGGTGGAGGTGTTGACTGGGCCATGACTGGGTTAGTTGCACATTTGGGGTATGTGTGTGTGTAAGAGAGAGTGTGTGTGTGTGTGTGTATGTGTGTGTGCCTGCAGGCTTGTAGGGGTTGTGACCGGGCCAACACAGCCAGAGGGTCGACTGTTTCTGTTGTGTGTGTGTGTGTGTGTGTGTGTGTGTGTGTGTGTGTGTGTGTGTGTGTGTGTGTGTGTATGTGTGTCTGGGGGGCTCTCTGGCAGGGGGACAGGAAGTGCATGAACTTTGACAGGAAGGAGAAAGTGAACGGGCAAAAAGAGCGATGGAGGGGAGGGGGAGGGGGAGGAGAGGGGAGGGGGAGGTTAGAGAGAGGGTAAAGGGGTGAGATGATGGAGAGAACGGACACGAGACGGGGTCAAGAAAGGTTTAGACGGGTGAGAAAAGGGAACATTTGATGATGACGAGGGAGGGGAAAGGAGGTCGAAAAAGAGAGGAGGAAGAGAGGAAGTTGAGCGGAGAGACGAAAGAAATGACAATAACAAAACTTTTTAACTGTTTGTGTGAAGCTCTGAGTCGTCGATCAACAGAATCGCCAACTTTTTACAAAGTCAGTTCATCGTTTTGAGTATTTTTATAAGAAAAAAAGCCAAAATTCTCTGTTTCCACTTTCTTAAAAGTGAATGTTCCTGGTTTCTTTTGCTCCTTTTATAAGAGAAAACAGAACGGCCTTTCACATCTACCTCGTCCGGTCCGCACTTTAAGACTTTCCACTTTGATCCAAACCAAAATTACAGGTGTGAAACCTTCCGCTGGTCCAAACAGCCTCCGAACCTCCGTCCAACGAAAAGGGGGGGGGGTGGTCTTCATCTGGATCAAACTGGTTCTGTTCGTTTCTAGCGTAAACAGTTATTAGATGGTTTGGACTTTCGGACCAGTTGCAGGAAGTCGCGGCAGGCTATCGTCTGAACCGTCAACTGGAAAAAACTTGTAAAACTGACGACACCTTCCAGAGGACGGCAGAGAAGCTCCACCTGGAGATAAAGAAAGTGAGGCAGCAGATTACAAAGGTGCACAATGCCGTCAGAGAAAAGTGGTTGAGAAGGACAAGTTTCCTTTTTTTATGATGGATAACATTCTGGGCACTCGCCCAACAAGCTTCGCCCATTAATGTGGTGGAGTCTCTCCCCGGCTTCAACTGGTTTGGCCTTAATAATATTATCATAGTGGCAAAGAAATGAATCTGTTCATTCATTTTTCTCTGATAGAAAAAGCTCCCCGACGACGCAACACGCTGACGTCACACATAGAAATATAGAAAGACGCAGCCCCGTGTGAGTGATGACAACAGGATGTAGGTATCAAACGTACAACAGATATATGAACTTGGGTTCAAACGTTCAGGTGTGAAAGGGTCGTGAATATTGTTGGGTTGTGGACGACTGTTAATCAGGACGAGACAAAACAAAACATCTTAGCTTGTATCGAGCTCAAGATACAAGATGATATTTTGTTTGTTTTGTCCTGCGATGAAGGACAGAGAGAAAGTAACGGTGGATACGAGCGGAGCAGAGGAAAAGGTTAGCGGTAAGTTGTCAGTCTGGCAGTAAATGTACAGCACAGACTACAGTGTGTCAGTTAAATGCTAAAAAGTCACGTCTGTTGTTTCTCCAAGTGCTGGAAAAGTGAAGGGAGTTAGCTCCAAAGTTAGCAACGATATGTTAGCCTAGCCTGAAGACGCTAAACAGAGAAACACTGCGACTGGTCGACCAAGATTTCCTTTGGTTGACTACAGCTCTACATTTATCACCATTTCCTGATCCTTTAATATGAAGCAACATCTCCTGACGGCGTCCGTCTCATCACAAAGTTGCACGTCTACAAGAGGCCTGAAGAAATAAAACTACCCTTTTTTTTCCTACTACAATCATCTCATGACCCGCTAGATTCGTCTCGTGACCTCTCGTAGGAATACCGACCCCTTCGTTCACGGAGTTTGGGATCATGGTTGTAAATCTGCCATCAAGGAAATGTTTTCAAATTTGTTCCTGTTTGCATTCACACGTAGTAAAAGTGTGAACGGAGCTTTAAAGTTCTTGATACGGTAAACATTACGGAGAGCAGCTGGAAGCAGTCGCTGTTAAATGACCGTCAAGAGGATTAAATATGAGCGTTACAACATGCAAAAACCCCACTGTGATGCTGCTTTAAATGGAGTTAGAGTACGGAAAGTGGATCGGGACAGAAAGAGGTGAAGGGGGATCAACAGGAGGGTGAGGAGAAGAAGGTAGATGGGGGAGAAAATAGAGAGGGAGTCGGAGATAGAGGAGGGAAGAGAGAAAATAAAGAAAGTGGAAAAAGGAGAATTAAAATAATCGCTGTTGTGATGATGGGAAGAAGGGGGGGAGGAGGGGGGAGAGAGAGAGAGAGGGTGAGAGTTTACAGGAAAGAGAGCGGAGAATGAATCAGCGAAAGGGCGATAACGAGTGAAGAGAGGAGGGAGGAAAAGAGGGAGGTCGCCTGGAGGTTAAAGGGGCAAAAACAGGAAGACGAGGTTGAAAACAACACAGAGAGGGAGAGAGAGGTTAAAGAAGGGGGGGAGGAGAGGGGAGGAGAGGGGGGAGGCAGGGAGGGGTAACTACTCACCTCAGATCACACGAGGATCCATCTCGTCAGGCTTCAAGTTAACGCGCTTGTGTCCCGACCGGTCGGCGTCCGGCGAGGAGCTCGAGGTGTGACATCATCAGCCTGTGATAGACAGGTGGTTCATCCAATCACCTGCCAAGTATCTTTTTTTTTTTTTTTTTTTTGTTATTATTATTATTATATGAAAGCGACTGCCCCCCTCTTTTTTCTAAAACCGTTTCCAAGGACAACTTCTCAGATGTGTAACAAACGATCTGGCGCGTCAGGTTAGGTAACGACAGCAGAGAGAGAGAGGGAGAGGGAGAGAGAGAGAGAGAGAGAGAGAGAGAGAGAGAGGAAAAAATGAAAGAGAGAGAGAGAGAGAGAGAAGGTTGGTTGAAGAGAAAAGGGTGGAGGGGGTGGAGGAGGAGGAGGAGGAGTGCGTTGTGTCTCGGCAAGGTGTTGAAAGGTCTGACCTCTTCACCTCTGAGGTCAGCTTTGCTCTGTCTCTCTCTCTCTCTCACCCACACACACACACACACACACACACACACAGAGCGAGAGAGAGAAACTGTTTTATCCATTAAAGCGGTGTTGCAGTGGTTTGAGTGACAGGCCATTGGGCAGAGAAGTGGATTTACCATTAGAAAAGAAAGCCAGAATGTCCAGCACAGTTTGCTGTACTTTAGTAGGAGGGGGGTCGACTGGAAAAATCACACACACACACACACACACACACACACACACACAGCCTGATTGTTAAATGTCGAAAATGACTTGTACCCACACAGGCACGCGCCTCTAACAGCTTCATTTATTTTTCTAGTAAACCTGGATGTGGAATCCCATTTGCAATCAAGACCTCCACTTTGTTCCCGTTCTTTTTTTTTCTTCTTCTTCTTCTTCTTCTTCTTCTATCCATTCCCCTCTTTCTTTTCTCTCTTTCTCTCTCTTTCTTTCACAATCTCTCCTTCTCTCTCTCTTTTTTTTCTTTCCGTGTTTAAAGTGCACGATTTTTTCCAGCCCTTAGCGGAGCAGCGAGCGTCGGGGCCACGAAACAATACTCCTTTTGTTACACTCGCACAGAAATAGTGCACGCTGAGAAATGTGGACGGAGTTGTGATCAATATAAACACGGGACTGAAGCCCAACACACACTAGACAGACCAGAGCTGATGAGAGGAGAGAGAGCAGCACTGACTGGTCAGACTGGGAAGCTCTGAGCTGCACCAGTATAAGCCAGCTGGACCTCAGTGTTATATTATTAGACTAGACTGTTTATAATCTGGTTTTATCTGTTTGAACCTTTTACTTTTCTTCCATTTGTTTCCTCGTTTCTTGATCTTTTGTTTCTTTCATATCTGGAATATTTGAATATTTTTCCGTCTTGTTTTTCTTTTCGTTTGTTTCGTTCGTTCGCTCGTTTCTACGCTCCGTCGTCCTTTTCGTTTCTTTCTGTCGCTTCTTACGTTCTTGTTTTGTCGTTCTTTTCTCTTGTTTTGTCTCTTTCTGTCATTCTTTCTTTCTCTTTGTTTACCTTTTCTGTTTATTTCTTCATGTCTTAATGTTTAGTTTTTATTTTCTTCCTTTTGCTTCTCTCTTTCTCCTCTTTTTCTCTTCGCCTGTTTTTGTCATTTTTCCTCATTTTTTTTTTATATTTCTTTCCTTTTGTTTATTCCTCATTGTTTCGTCTCTGTCATCAACTTCGCTCTGTTTCTTTATTTCCATTTATTTCTGTTTTTTTTCCCCCTTTTCTTGCTTTAATTCTCTTCGGGGCTTTTTTTTTTTTTCTTTCTTTCTTTCTTTCTCCACGTCTCTCTTTTTGCCTCCACTGTTTATGTGGTGTTGCAGAGGTCACCCACACACACACACACACACCAACACCAACAGAAACAAACACACACACACACACACACAATCTCAGCCCTGCGTTTCACCTCTGTGCTCTCTCTCAGGGACGGCGAGCACAGCATAACGAAGAGTTCATGGCCGTTTGCTGCCACTCGTCTGTTTTTGAATACACATTGTTCAGCTGAGGGTCAAACTGGGAATTAAAAGTTTTTTTGTCACCTCACATCAAAATAAAAGTGCTTCCAAAACATTATTATCTAGATCTTGACCAGCGAGGTTCACGTTCCTACCATCCACATGATTGTTTTGTTTGCAACTTTGTGATGTTTTCAATGGACATTGTTCGGCCAAGGGTAAGATTAAAGAATTAATGAACATAGTTGTGTTTCAATACACAAACTCCCCTCTAGATCTTTATTTTTAACATACTGCACTTTGTGTCTCGTAATTTTTTACATTTTTTTTTTCAATAGCTATTGTTTTAGTCGAGGATATCCATGTCAACTTGCGGACAACATCTAAGTCAAAGTTTCTGATTAGCGCAGATCAGTGGAAGCTGTAGCGTAACCGTAGGCGACATCGCCAATGTAGTTGTCGTTTCCAGGTACCGTTGGAGGAAAATGGAAGAAGACACATTTACATACAAAGAAAGATAAAATATAATAAATATAACATCTTGATAAAGTGGGTACCACCAATTTTTACCCATAAAGGTCAGTTTCCTCGCCATGAGGACCGCTAATCAGCAAAAGTATGATATTGTGGGCATGATGAGACGTTTAGGATCCAGTTTTCTGGACTAAAAGTCTGGAAATTTCGTCTTCTGGTTTGATTTTTTTTAAAAAATCTGTCTGAACTTTATTGAAATTTAAGTCCAAATAACTTTGTAATCATTTTAACTGAACGTCCAGTTGTAGAAAAATACATCTATCAATCAGCGGATGTAATAAAAGTAATTTAGACCAAGCTTGAACCGTTCGGTCTCTCATATGAAATATCGTCCTCTTCATTGGTTGACGTTGGGTGTCTATTGCGGCGGATAATGGAGGTTAGACTTTCAGTTGAAGTTGATATGTGTTTATTTTCAGTTTCTGTCATCTACACGTCTAAAACTGAACGCCTTACATCAACTAAATGACCGACTGCTTGACATTTCTGCTACGTAAATGCTCTTCACAGCCACATTTGTCTTCTGATAAGCGAACACGAAGACGAGAAATCACACCGACGAACGCGTCCGACATAAAACTGCTTGGTAATGACTCAGCAGTACAGCAGATAATGTAGCGACGTTAAGCTAGTTGTTACTTAATTAACTCGGTCAAGTACCGGCATGCGGCATTAACTGTAACTCTCACACATAGCAACACTCACATATACATAGAGACTAAGCGGCTTTACGGGTTCAATGAACGCACTCAACTTAAAGAACATGAACTAATTGGGCTGCCGTGGAATCCCGTTGGTCGGAGGTCGAGCCGGTAAACCTCATAATATGCAGAGAGACGTTGGGCTGCAGCTAATGGTTATTCTCATTATCCATTAATCTGTTGGTTGTTTCCCTGAGGAATCGATTAGTTTGGTCCGTGAATGGTGAAAAGTGTCAATCACAGTTTCCCCAAAGGCCTCTAGTTTTATCCACAACCCAAAGATATTCAGTTTATTGTCAAAGAAGACTTGACTTACTCGACTTATGCTCCTTTGCTCCTCTTGGCCGCGTAGGCCGTTGACGACCAAACCTCCATTTCACTCCGTTGGTGGCTTTCTGTTCAAGCTCACCCCAGTTCAGCCCACTCTTCTCCAGCTGTTCCTGGGGCGACCTCGTTTCCTTTTCCCTTGGGGGTTTCCCATTTCTGTCTGTGGCAGGTTTTCTGAAGGTGTGACCAATCCAACTCCATCTATAGGATCTTGGTTTGTTCTTTCCCGCAGGTCCGCATTGCTCACTTTGTCTTCCCGCCAGATGTTTGGTATCCTTCTGAGGCAGGAACTGGTGTGTTGTGTTGTTCTCCATGTTTCAGACCCTTACAGCATCACCTGTTTAACATTTTTGAGTTGAAGATGCGTATCTTAGTGGTTGTGGGAGATGTTCTTTGAAAGAAACCAAAAAAATATTCACATTTGAGGAGGTGGAACCATAAAAACGATGATCAGAAGTTGGCGAATAGTTGTAGTTGGACGCCAAGACGGCTGCTGGAAGTTTTGACCTTTATAACAACGTTAGACGTCGAACATCTCTCAAAAAGATCCACATAAGTTATTTTATACATCATCGAGTAGCAGCTGGTGCCAGAAATGATCGGATGAGATTATCCGATGAAGCTGTGACGCTAGAAAAAGTAGAGTATGAATGAGTCGTAGTTATAAAACTTGGCGGTGGAAACACAGTCTGGATGTTCTCTGTAGTTAGTAAAACACTGCTGTGTTTGTTAAACTCTATTTTTATTCCGATATCTTTTCCTCCTATCGTAGCGATAACAGGCGTTGGTCACCACGCATATGTACATATATAGAGTAATGTCATGGAGAGCAGTGTAGATATGTGTGTGTGTGTTGGTCAGTAGGTAAAGGAGGGGAGAGGGAGGGGGGGGCATGTCCAGTAATCTACTCAGTCCTCTTATCTGTGAGCTCACTGAGGACTGTGGGTCCTGGTTTAGGCCTTAGATAGGATACAAGTCTCTGACACACACACACAGCAAAGAGAGAGAGAGAGAGAGAGAAAGATAAGAGAGAGAGAGAGCTTCTGTGTAATGGAAACAGATACGAGCTGGTCAAGTTTAGAGAAGCCAATGTTGTGTTTTATATGTGTGTGTGTGTGTGTGTGTGTGTGTGTGTGTTTGACGTCTGACCAGCGACGCCAACCCAAACTGAACAGCAACCAGTTTCAGTCATCAGAGACACACACTCTATCTTTCTCTTACACACACTCTCTCACTCTCATGACCTTATCTCAACTTTCCCATCGTTCAGCGCTTCGAAAACCTTTTTGGTTTTATACCTCATTTTAAAAAAAAAAAACAAAAAAAATCATCCAGCTTGAAGTCAGTAACAGCCTCAAATATCCTTTTAAACGTTTTGGCTGCGTAGCTCTCTATTGTCAACGATATAAAGTGCAGCCTCACAGTTTGGATCGCATCTTAGCTGCTTTTTTTTTTTCTTCTTCCCGGTTTAATCGAAAGAGCGTGACGAGGTAATCCTGACAGCTGAAAAGGTATTACACGGAAATGTGGGAATCGAAATATTCAACTGTAACAATATTCTGAGATAAAGTCCGAGGGGGTTTTGGCTTGTCAGTTTGTTATTTACCAGACCTTCAATTTTATTCTTAGTCTTACAAGGTCATAAAATGTCTTTATTAGAGATGTGAAATCTTAACTTTTGATACCATAAGTAGCTGAAAAAGGTGGTTTACTGGAGTTTGGCTTTCTTTATAGGGGGTTAATATATATATTTAACCAGTAGAGTAAAGTATTAAGTCAGTATATTAGTGTTAGTATCAATGATTGATTAGTTTGTCAGAGTATATCCTTAATTTCATGACATCACACAGTATCTGTTAGAGCAAGCGCCGTTTTGATTTTTCGCAGATTGCAAGCCGTCGTCTTGACAATCCACCAAAATCAATACGAAAAATGAAGATTAATGGAGAATATTATATTTAACGAACACATCCTCTGTATATTTTTTCTTTTTACAACCCATTTGCAGTTTCAAATTATTCTCCAGCGACGTTCAAACAGAGGAGAGAGAGAAGAAGAAGGAGTTTTGTCAGCTTTGTTTCATCACTTTAAACTGGATTAAATATATTTCCAGGCGCCGCTGTGATGGTGTTGATGAATTCGGTGTTCTCCGACTCCCAGAGTCATCTCATCCATCCACACACACACACACACGAGCCAGTCTTAACCTCTAATTTGTGTTTCTAGGGTTTGCGTGATGTGTTTGAGAACTACTACAGAAAGCAGAGGAGGAAACAGGCTCGCCTCGTACTGCAGCCTCACTCTAACATGGTATGATCCCTGCACCGTCACCGTGTGTGTGCGCTCGCTCATGCACTTATATATATATATATACACACTCCTAACTACACCTACCTGTCCCTTGCACACACACACACACACACATACCCTCTAATCAGTAACTCCACAGGTTTGAATCCTGAACAAATCGAAGGCTTTTTTTGTTTTAAATGATATGAAACGATTGAACTTTTAGCTTTAAATGAGTGTTTTTTAAAGGTAAGAAACCAGTTTATCTGTTTAAATTGAAGATTTTTTTATTATGTTGCACATTTTTTCTGATGTAAATTGAAAGTTAAGATGATTTGTTTTTATTTTTCTATATTTTTCCTCTTGCTGTTTTTATCTCCTTCCCTCTACCTTTTGTTTCTCTTCTTCTTCTCTTCTTTTTTTTTTAAACATTTCCAGCATGAAACTCTGGAGGGATACCGGCGGTACTTCAATCAGATTGTCGGGTAAGTAGATCCGCTCATACTTCACCTCTTCATCCACATATTTCTCCACAAAAAAAAAAAGAAAACACATCATCAGAAAGTCTTTTGTAAATACGGAGTAGCGATATGTATCGAGGGATGTTTTGGAAGACGTTTCTGTCCGTCTATCCTTCCCATTCTTCCGTTCTCTCCCTCTCTCTCCATCCATCCATCCATCCCTCCATCCATCCGCCCATTGTAAGCTCTGTGTGTAACTTGGCAGAGGACCCGACTGAAAGATGGTGAGAAAAAGAGAGTTTGAGCGAAAGCAAACATTTCGACGTTTAGCGACACCTCATTTCATTTCATTTGAGTGACTTCTGACCGTCTGACGTCTTTTCATCTCTCTCTCTCTGCCCACACACTCTCTCTTCCTTTTTTTTTTTTTTTAAAACTTTTCCTCTCATCCATCACTCCATCCGATTCTCTACGTTTCATTCACACACACACACACACACACACACACACACACACACACACACACAGAGGGCGGTGACGATTGATAGAGTGTGTGTGATGGCGGTTGGCTTATTGCTGTTATTCCTTCTGTCTGTCTTTGACTGGAGCAGACGCTTCTATAAACATCACCGCAGGCTGGACACTAACACACACACACACACACACACACACACACACACACACACACACACACACAGACACACACACACACACACACCCTCAGGTCTGTTATTCCCATTTTGAAGTGTTGTAAAGTGCCATCCGTTCATTCATTTGTTTATCTGTTATCTTTATTATCTTCAGTATCTCATCTTTGCTGACTCAATAACAACCGTACAGCCCGTTGTTATGGTAACCTTGTGTATCTTTATTCATTCATTAAACCCCTTGTTAACAAGAGAAGGCTCGTCAACAAAATAAAAGGTAGAAATGATAAAAACAGACACGAATCGTCAATAAATCATTTCTGTTTTAAATGGAAATGAAAGGTTCTTCTAACCTGAGTGGAATTTGATAGTTTTGGCCGTCGTTCAGATCAGTAATAACAACATTGTTATTGTACCTAACATCTGGGGGGGGGGGGAAAAAGGCGAGATGGGGCAGGAAACATGAGCAGTCAGATGATTATACAGGTTTTAAACAAATTTCCGGAGTGAAACGAAACTTATTTGGAAGCGAAAACGGTATTAGGTGGTGCTCGCTTTGAGGTTTCACCTTGAAATGAAAACGAGTCTAGACGAACTGGATCTGAGTCAAGCCTGACCGTCAGTCCGGCTGACGTCGGACTGGATGCGAGTACATTCTTATCATAACTGAGAGGAGAGAGAGAAAAAAAAAACATGTGACACAAAACAGGAAGAAAAAAAAACACATGTTAAAATTTTCCAGAGTACTCCTTCAGTAATGACATGAGAGCGAAGCATCGCACGGTCCGTCCACAGAGTCCGACCACAGCGCGGCTCGTTGTGGTTCTGGCCGAGCTCGGCGGGCATCGCTTCGACTGAGACGTGTTGTCAGCGGACGTAAACCCCCAAAAATCACTTCTTTGCGGGCGATTTGATCCATTTCACACATGCGTCATTTGAAAGAAGCGGTGCAAAAAAAAAAATATATATATATATATATATGATTGACGAGATTGCGGTCCGTGGCTCGAGACTTCAGCATCTTCTCCTCGCTCTCTCTTTCCTTCTTTTCTTTTTTTAACACGCCTAATTGAACGCGCCACTTGCTGCGCTGTCGTCGGTGCTTGTAAATGATTTTCAAAGCCGTGGGGGAGGACGGGAGGAGAGGGGAGGAAGGGGGGGGGAGATGGTGGCTTTTCTGGAAATGATCCACCCCGAACACATTTATAAAAATATGAAGGGTGAATCATGTTCAATTTCATACTTTTCTTTCTCTCTTTCTCTCTTTCTTTCCAGATTCTTTGTTGTGGAGGATCACATCCTTCACACCACACAGGGTTTGGTCAACAGAGCGTACGTAGAGGAGCTTTGGGAGTTGGCGCTGTCCAAAATCATCGCCGCTCTGAGGACACACTCTGTAAGGACACACACACACACACAGTGGAGAAACACAAAACACATGCAACTAGCGGGCTGAACTCCATGACACACACACACAAACACACACACAGTAGACACACTCTGACACAATCCTCTGTATCCTCAGTCGTACTGTGACGACCCTGACCTGGTGCTGGATCTGAAGAACCTCATTGTCCTTTTCGCTGATACGCTGCAGGTATGTGTGTGTGTGTGTGTGTGTGATTAATTGTTTATGTTCCATGTGAAGGAAGGAAAGGCTCGCCATTCCTGCAGCTCTCGTTAACATCGCGCCGTTTCGAAACATATTTTTTTGATGAATCTATTTTTCTTTCTATTTTGGTGTTTTTGTACTTTTGGTCGAGTTATCTTGGCACATGCCAGGTAAGCTATTTGACCCCCGAGGCCCATGAAACTTGTTCAAAGCATGTTTTGGAGTCTCGCAAATGGACGTCTGCCAATCTCCCAACAGACTCTCTTTCTTAGTTTTTTTTTTTTTTTTTTTTTTTTTTTAAATCATGTGATGTCAGTTTCGCTCTTTTATTTATTCTCCACTCGAACGTATGAACTAACACGGACGGATGGATTGAGTGTGGTGGATGAGAAGACGGAGGGATGGAAGGGAGATGGAGGAGGAGGGGGGAGGAGGGGGAGGGGGGGAGCCGGATGGGAGAAACATTCAGAGATGAGTGAGAGAGAATAAAAGGGAGGGGAAGTGATATATAGACGCTACCATGCCCAAAAAATCAGTCTGGTGAAATGATGAGGTGCCACTGAACGGCTGAATTTCTCCTCCTCTTCTTCTTCTCTTCTCTTGACAACATTCATATAGTCTAAAGCAAAATGTGTGTATTTATAAGATAAAATGCATCTTATTGCACAAACTACCACCTAAAAAAACAATCGTCAACACAAGAAAACATCCACAAATATGTCTTTATTACAAGATTATTATATTTTAAGATTGTCCAGTTCTCAATTTGATGCATTTGAAAGCTCATCCACGTTGCCCTCCTTCCCTTTTATGAAAACAATCCTTCCTTCTAAACTCACATTTGATTAAATTTCTCTTTCTGATGCTTGTAGCTTTCAAGAAAAAACCCACAAATTCACAAATACACAAAAAGAAATGGACGTAAGAGTCAAGATGGATGGATTAAATGTGTCTCGGAGAGTTTTAGGTGGCGGGTCACATAGTTGAAGCACTGAATATTGATTAAAAACCATCTAAAGTTGAGTATGTTGTGATGTCACTTGGGTAAAACAAGTTATATGAAGAGCATCGTCGTATCTTCGTCTTCAGTCTCGTCCTCGTCCATGTGTTGGGATCGCAGCCGGCGGTGACGCTGACATCTGCCGCCTCTTGTTTCCTCTCCCGCAGGGTTACGGCTTCCCGGTGTCCCAGCTGTTCGATATGCTGCTGGAGATGAGGGAGCAGTACGGAGAGATCCTGCTGAAGAAATGGAACCTCACCTTCAGGTACGGATCGGCGAGGAACGCCGCTACCGACGACACGACGCCGCACGGCAAAACACGTCAAAGGCTGTCGTTTTTTGTTTTTCCAGTAGCTAAGAACGTGTTTGAACTGACCTTCCCCTTTCTAGTCATAAGGTCATAAGGTCTGGTTTGTTGTACCATAACACACACACACACACACACACACACACACACACACACACCAGTGTTGGTTTGTGGGAAACGTCCTCGTCCTGGTTTTGAAGTTTTACGACCAACCAGAGAGAGGAAGTGTTTTAAAACAACGTCCGGAACATTCCCTACCCTTCAGAAATGGGTAGTACCCTTACAAGATTATGTGTGTGTGTGTGTGTGTGTGTGTGTGTGTGTGTGTGTGTGTGTGTGTTTTGGGCTCACATGCCATTGTTTCACCATAGCTTTTGTCCAATGACACCAGTGGGACTTGCAGCGAGAACGCACAAACAAACACACACTCCCTCTCTCTCCTTCCTCCCTCTCTCTCCCTCCGTCTCCCCCCTCTCTCTCTCTCTCTCTTTCTCCCTCTCACACACACACACACACACACACACACACACAGGGGAAGCCACAGGAATGTTGTGTTGTATTGTTGGAGAGAGAGCGCTCTCCGGTTCACGGCCTCTCCATGGAACGTTGGAACGTCCGAACTCTGGAGCGCCAACAAGAAAAGGGGGGGGGTGGGAGGAGGGGGGGGGGGGGGGGGGGGGGGGGGGGGGGAGGAGGTGGTGAAAGAGGAGGGGGTGAGGGGGGGGGTGAGGGTGGTAAGAAAACCTCAAGCATTAGAATGACCCCCAATGGGATGATTGTGTGTGTATATATGTGTGTGTGTGTTTGACGGAGGGTCCGACGGCATCTCCCACTCACTCACTGTTGGGTTTTTTTCCCCTCCTTGTCGTCTCCAGGCAGGTGTTGGACCAGGACAACTACAGTCCCATCCCAGTGTCGACAGAGCAGGAGTACAAACACTACACTTCCCAGTTTCCCCTGCAAGACCCCGAACTGGACAAGGTAGAGAGAGAGAGAATGACACAATAAAAAGTGCAACAGCTCTATCAGGATTCATCAAAATCTGACTTAACCTTGCTCCTTCCCTCCAGCTTCCCTTCCCCAAGAAGCTCCCCTTCTCCGAGTTCGTGCCAAAAGTCTACTGCCAGCTTAAAGAGTTCATCTACGCTTGTCTCAAATACTCTGAAGACCTGCATCTCAGGTACGCTCACGTCCGTCCAGTCCTCCTCTCAGGATTATATATATATATTTTTTAAATATCTCCTTCATAAACCTGATTTTGAAGCCCTGAATTCAGTTTAACAGCTGCAGTTAAGAGTTTGATCCCTCACCGGCTTCCCAACGGCAAGCACCGCCGTCTCTTTGTCAAGTTTTTAATGAGTGAAAACCATGACAACGCTCATCTGAATGCAACCTCACGCAGCCTAAATCAGATGTTATTTCCAGTCAGACGTAGCTGATAACTGGCTGCGTCCGCCGGCCGGAGTCACAGCAGTCTCATAAACTATGACACGAGCAGTTTCACTCGGCAAATGGCGCGGTTTATGGAGGAGGGAGAGCGGCGCTACGGCGGCGACGGCGGCGGCAGCTCCAGATGGTGTACCTGGCTGTGGTGTAGCGAATTTTTTAACGACGAAATCGAACTGAGAAAGAAAGAGCGTCTTATCGTCTGTGATTATGAGAGCGGGGGGAAAAGTGTCTCCGCCATGGGAACAGGTGCCAACTGGAGCTGTCAGTCTGTAGGTGTGTGTGTGTGTGTGTGTGTGTGTGTGTGTGTGTGTGTGTGTGTGATAGCTCATATTTTGTAGTCTTTTCAGGAGGAGGAGGGAGGGGAGGAGAAAAAAAAAATTCGATACATGACTTGTCCAAAAAAATCTTTAGATTTATGATGTTTGGCTGCTGCTAACTATGTAGTAGAACCCAAAATTGCTTGTCAGAAGCTTTTGGTGTTGAGATCAGTCGCTCGTAACGTTGTCAGAGAGAACAATAGTTTGATTTCAGCAGCGGGGTAACTAGGTAACCATGTCCATCACCAAGCACCAAGTCATTAAATCAAAATTAAGCGTGTTGTGCTCGTAGACTCTGAATTTTGGATTCTAACATACTATTATATTCTCTCCCCCCTCCCTCCTCCTCCTCCTCCTCCTCCTCTTCCTCCTCTACATGTTAATGATAGTTTGAATAGTGAATAAAGTGACGTCCGCAGTGCCAGTTGTGTTTGTTGGAGCTCAAACCGACGCTGGACGTACGACTGCCAGGATTTAAGCTCTGAGCCGCTGCAGTGGACCGACGTTTCGTCCCCCAAGTGTCCCATAATGCTTAATCTTCCTTAACCCCCCCCCCCACCTCCCCCCTCTTCCTCCTCCTCCCCCCTTCCTCACCCTCCTCCATCACTTTCTCCCATCGTCCTCACACACACACACTTTTACACACATGCGTTTTAAAAACAGCAGACATTCCCCCGCACGATTGGTTCTTTCCATTCTGACCAGGAATCTTTGTCTCATTAGATTTGGCCCGCTGGAGGACACACACACACACACACACACACATGCACACACACACACACACACACACACACACACGCACACACACACCACAACTCGGCAATCAAGTCGAGCTTCTGTTCCATGTTTTGTAGAGGTTAAACAGTAACCTTCTGAGTGTGTGTGTGAGTGTGTGTGAGTGTGTGTGAGTGTGAGTGTGTGTGTGTGTGTGTGTGTGAGTGTGAGTGTGTGTGTGTGTGTGTGTGTGTGTGTGTGTATTGGTTACGGTGGATGGAAGAATTAACTAAAACAATGCAGCTACTTTTCTAGCGAGGAGACGAGCAATCAGGAAACAACCTCCACTGTCTAGAAGGATTCCACAAGGCTAAGACTCGGCCAGACACACACACACACACACACACACACACACACACACACACACGCTGAACAACATACATGAAGACACACACACACACACACACACACACAGGAAGTGAAATGCAAGAACTCAAAAGGTAGAAAAACACACTTTCACACACATTTTACAGGAAAAACACACACACACTCTGCTTGATGTGTATCATCAGTGTCAAGCTCCAATTTGATTGGTCGTTTCCAACTAAATAGCAAATTTTCATCTATTCATGCTCGCATCCCCCCGGGGGGGTTGTGTGTTTTTGTTTTTCATCGAGTGTGTGTGTGTGTGTTTAGCATTTACGCTAACGCTCATGTGTCCGCGGTTGTTGTATTCGCGCATTTTGTGTAGTTGCATCTGTATTTGTGTGTGTGTGTGTTAGTGTGTGGGTGTGTGTGTGTGTGTTAGTGTGTGTGGGTTCTCCGTGGGGGCTGGGAACCAGGGTGGTACCGCTGATCCATGACCGGCGGAAGAAAGAGAGACTGAGGAGGAGGAGGAGGAGGAGGAGTGATTGGAAGGGAATTGGCATAACGAGGATGAAAAGAAAGACACCAGCTATCAGTTTTTTTGTGTGTGTGTGTGTGTGTGTTCATCTCAGCGGCGGACACTTGGCACTTGGCATGGCGGGATGTAAAGCGCTGACCCAGGCAACGCTTTTTCTACCACTAAATGTGCTCCATCCTCTTCTTCTCATCTTCAAATCATTTAATTTACACTCATGTTAATTAAATTAACTGCACACCAGGAAAAAGTTAAAAATATCTGCTGTTTCTTGAGACTCTCCTCAAAAACTTTAGATGTTTCGGGTTAGGTTGAACTCGTCAAAATGTCCAGACAGATGTGTTTTTTTTTTCTCTCTGGTCTCCTTCTCGAACAGACGGCGCTTTAATCGCTCTTCTCAGTCAGAGTAACGACTCCCGCCGTTTTGACTTGACTTGATTTCTCCGGTCGCGCACACCCTCCTGCTATCTGGTTACTACGACGGCACGCCTTCCTGCCAGCTTCAAGGGCACACACACACACTAACACACACACACACGCAGACTTGACTCATAAGTCCGGAAGCAGACAGATGAGGAACGATGTAGCAGGGTTGTGGTCATTGATCCCCGTGACCTCTGACCCCTTAACCTCTGTTCACTTGTTTTTGATGTAGGTAGAAAGAGACTTGTGCTTGAATGTATGTATGTTTATGTACTGGACCACCAAGTGCAAGTCTCAATTTAATAATAACATATATTGTATCATAATTATATAAATTCACAGTAAAAATGAGATAAATGTGAGCAGGTTGCAATATGCAACCTGTGTGTGTGTGTATGTCAGTGTATATACAGTTCTACCTTCAGCCTGTCTTTGTGTTTGCCCGTGTGTTTAATCACAGATCTGGTTGCGGATCTCGTCTTTTACCGGTCTGAGCAGGTCCGGATTCCACATGGAGATAATTGCGGGGTAACGTGTCGGTTTCAGTACTCAGCTTCTCAGGTGCAGGACTCAGGCGTACATTTCAGCAAGAAGGCGATTCAAAGTGCTTTACATAGTTCATAAAAGGCATTGAAAGCAGAATATAAAAGCAAGACAAGTAAAAAAACAGAAAAACAATTAAAAAGTGACACATTTGGAAATAAAATTTAAAAGAAAACAACCTGCATTCCCTCTAATGTCCATCAGGGGGCGACTCCGCTAGCTGCAAAAAAGATGCATGATGTTCATTTTGTTGATTTAAGGTCCTATCTTTAAAGTAAAATAGACGATAAAGCAGCATATACTTTAGAGCGTGGCTACCAGTTGTTACCACGGTGACAACAGTGATTACATATAAGCATAGTGTAACCCCAGATTAACAGAGTAGGCGTAGCTGCTTCTGTTTCACAGCGTGTTTTCAGTTCGGTCCGTTTTTGTTTTAATGGTTTCAGGCCTGTTGTTGGTCACTAGCTTAAATTAGCAGCAGCATTAGCATTATCACAGTCGAGCAAAGACTGTAAGTGCGCAGTGCTAACCAAGCTAGCAGCTAGCGCTAGGGTCAGCTCCAGCCTCTCGTCCAAACAGGGTCGCTTCGGGATCCTAAAACCGAAGATGGCGACGGTCAAATCGTTAAAGTCGAGGCTTCAAAACAGCAGTCCACAAACACCAGTAGTTGACATCACGGCGAAAACATTTTTTTTTTTTTTTTTTTTTTTAAACAGTCTATGTTTTGAATAACCAGGACATCATGTCACCGTCTCCCCAGTTAGTCATATCCTTCCTCCCATGTCTGCAGCCCCTGCTCACAGTCACATTCCCTCCACTAACTCTGATGAGGAAAAGGAAACTTTCCATTAAAAACCATCATACTTTTATCTCCATGTTGTCTTCGCAATTAAAACCAACTTTTGAGAGGAACCTTTTTTTTAATCTGGATTTCTGTTATGCACGACTCGAGATTCACATGTTCAAAGTGAGGAGTCGGGCATGTGCTGTGCATGGACACTAAAAAAAACTAGAAGAGATTTCTCTGTTTTACAGTGAAGATTTAGTTATTTACATCCAGCATGCACAGTCGATATCGCCTATAAAGAGATCTTTATTGGCAAAATTCCTGGAAGTCGTCCTCCAGTAGCTCCAGTCATGAAGTCGACCCTCTTCCTGCACAGCCTCAGTGTCTTGTGGTATTTAAAAGTTACAGAAAACACTCAGCATTAAGGACTTTTTCCCCATTTTTTTTTAAGGATATATTGAAAGCAGGTGCATCTACTTTTGAGTCATCCCCAAGAAATATGTAGCATTTCATATTCACTTACCATCATCTAAACATGATTGGCTGACTCAAGTTGCCTGTTATTTTGGCTACCATGGCTCAGAGAGCAAAGATATCAGTTAAGATCTGACAAATGATGAGTGTTGGGTTTGGCAAGGAGGCTGCATGGACGAGGAGCAGTGGATATGAGGTTCGCTGTTGGCATGAATTAAAAATGTGTGGGAAAGACATGAATGTGTAGCCTAGAGGTAGAACAACTTTGGTCTTTAGTCAGACATTTGCTGGTTTAACTCCGGGACCAATTGGGAGGAGGGGTAGGGGAAGGGGAAGGGGAAGGGAAGGGAATCTGGAAATACATTTCTCTTGGAGCTGCCACAGAAAATACCCACAAGCCAAGACCTCTGTCCACTGGTAGAAAACTGTGGGTGTGAATGTGTGGAACTGCGAATATGAAGCAGGGTGTTGCTGAGAAAAAGCATGTCTGCTCAAGCCAGCCTGTTCTAGGTAAAGACTGGAAAGAAAACAAAGACAACTGTGGATTAAAGTGAAAACACTTTCTTTCTTTCTTTTCTTTCTTTTTCTTTTTTTTTTTTTGGACTACCGTGTCCACGCAAGTGAAGACAATCAAGCAATTCAAAAATCAAATCGCATGTGTCAATCTCAGTCATGTGTGGGCCGTTTGATCGCAAACACATCCACATTTTCTCCAGTAGAGATCCAGCCACTGGTGGACCTCGTGCCAAAGTGCTTTTTTTTGTTGTTTTTTTTTTAAAATAAAAGCTGGTTTGATGTAGTCTGGTTCCCCGGTTCCCACGAATCACAGGTGCCACATATTGTTTTGCAAAATGTCTTCGGCGTTAAACCAATCAAAGGAATAAAAACATCCAACCTCATGTTTGACGGAGGCTTTTTAAGACTTCTGTTGCGTCGTAGAAAGGCTGTGAAAAGGTATCTTCCCTTATCTGTCTGGTGCTGGTACAGTAATGGAATAATGATGACTTCATCAACTGTATAATTGAGCGTTTACGTCGGCTAAATGTCGTACAAAATGACGTCCGCTTGGGTTTGTCGTTGGGGAGGATTTGAGTCTCCGTATATTAGCTATCACATCAGCTGTGTTTACACTATCTACTTCTATGCAACTGTGCAGCAAACACTATAAATTTCTCAACAAAGCAGATGTAATAGTTCTTGCAGTCAGTCTTGAGACATGCATCTGAGTTAAATGTGTGTTTTCTTAGTGAGTTTTGATGGTTAGCTTGTTTTCCTGCCAGCGTGATTTTCTACAAAAAAAAAAAAAAAAATCCAAAAATCACAGTTGTTTTTTGGCCAATTGAAGCTTCAACTAGTCATAAAAAAGACTTTAAAAAGAGGATATTCTTGTGATTGTTCAGCGGTTCCCATGACGAATCTCAACCCAAGCGTCCATTAATTACCACCAACAATCAAGCAACATAACTATAGACCCACTGTTTTTAATCCAGCCAGTGTTTTTGGACTAAAAGACTCCATAATGCTTTACCAAAGCTTCCCAATGCTCTACCATTTGTAGGATTGTGTAACTCTACTGTAAAATACAGGCACAAATATACAAATATGAAGGTTTTCTCTTCTTTTTTTGGTCAATGAATCAGTTTAAAATAGTGACATGCAGCTATAACACTGGTCCAACAGTATAATATAAACATTATACACATGTGTTGACCTGTTTAAATAGACTCAAACACTGTAGTTCTCAGCTTCTCTTACAGAGAATCAATAAGCACATTGTTGTTGTATTGTTGCCTCTCCATACATCACCCCCACGTCATCTCACTCCGTACGACTTCACAGCAAGGAGTCGCCCTCTAATTTCGCACATTGTTTCGGTCGCATCAGACGCATCGTGTCGATTAGTGAGCGGCCGAAAGAGTGGAGCCGCAGCGATGCTCGGTGTGAGAACTGCTGTTTCCGTGACAGATGATGTAGAAGAGTCGTGCTAAGGAGCCATTTGAGGGCGAAAGGGAGAGAGAGAGGGGGGTGAAATATGAGTGGAACTCTTATTTTTCTGCCATTGTACACACACACACACACACACTGACAGCAAACACACACACACACGCAGATAGGTTGGACCGTCTCAGCAGATATGACACAAAAAAATCCCAGCTGGCAAATTGACGACCACAGTTGATTTCTATTATATGTGGGCACAGTCCTCCACTAAACACTCGAATTAGGACATTGTGTGTGTGTGTGTTTGTGTGTGTGTGTGTGTGTGTGTCACACCGTGTGTTTTGCATGTTCCTCAACACTGTCCAGAGTGTGTCTTGCGGGGTGCGTGCATACCTGTGGCTTCCTGGCTACGTGCACTCTAACCTCTCTCTCTCTTTCTCTCTGTTTCCATTTCTAACTGTTCTTTTTATAAAAACGTGTTGTTGTTGCTCTTTTTTTTGTGTGTGTGTGTGTGTGTGTATTTTTAGGAAAACACCTCACCGTACACGGCTGCGTTGTAAACACGCCTGCGCCGATGACATTTGGCTTCCTTTTTTGACGGCGACGACCACCGAAGCGTTTATTGTGACTGATGGCAGCATAAATATAATGAAACTCAATCCTGATTCTGTGTGTGTGTGTCTGTGTCTGTGTGTATCTGTGTGTGTGTGTCTGTGTGTGTGTGTGTGTGTCTGTGTGTCTGTGTGTGTGTGTGTGTGTGTGTCTGTGTGTGTCTGTGTGTGTCTGTGTGTGTGTGTGTGTGAGCTTGCAAAGTTCACTAGCATACATTGACTTTTTGCCACTCTCTCTTTCTCTCTCTCGCTCTCTCCACACACACACACACACACACACACACACACACACACATCATTTTTTTTTGTCCACTCTGCACTTCTGCCGCTCCAGGAATTTTTTTTCCCCCCTGCTCCGAATTGTCGGAACGTTTTTAGAATTCCTTTGCTTTTTTGGAAACAAAGTGAGTTTGGAATTCCAACTCTCTCTCTCTCTCTCTCTCTCTCTCTCACCCTCAGGCGACACGGTGTGTGTGTGTGCGTGCGTCCATGTGTGTGCGTCCATGTGCGTGCATGCGTGTGTGTGTGTGTGTGTGTGTGTGTTTAGGTTGAATTCCAGGCGCAGACAATTTACTGATTTGGTTGGAATGTGTTTGTTACCCACAGGGATCTGGATTCAAACTCATAGTAACACACACACACACACACACACACACACACACACACACACAGAGATTCTTCTTCATCATCCCGCAGCAGGAGAAAGTGATCTCTTTTGTTTCCGCTGATTCTCTCTCTCTCTCTCTCTCTGTGTGTGTGTGTTATATATATGTGTGTGTTTGACCTCCTCTGACCTTTTTCACATGTACGTGTGTCGCACTATAACACGAGCTTTGTGTATTTTATCCCCTCCTGACCTCATCCTCCGCTGTCTCATACGTGCACTGACCTCCTCCTGACTGTGATTTTTTTTTTTTTTTTGACGTAACCCTGCTTCTCAAACAAGAGACGACGTCTCCGCCAAAAGAGATCCACGCTGCCATGAAAAACTTTTACAAAAGACTCCCAGAACTGTGCAGAAACACGCCGTCTGGGTTCCTTCAACTAAACATCGCCCACATTTCAAACATAACAAAATCGATAGTATGTCAGAGATTTTGTAAGTGGGTCTGATTAGCCACAATCAAACATTTGTTTTAACAGGAAATTCGAGCTCATTTCGCAGTTAACAGCCCGCTGGCTTTCATTCATGCCTTGTTGGCCGCACGGAAGGTGGTAATTTTATGACTTTTTAAAAAGGTCTCGTCGAGAACAAGATTAGGGATTTTCAGCGAGAGAGAGAGAGGTGGCAAAAAAAAGGTAATAAACATGTTAACAAGCGGTCCGAGACGTCCGCCGCTCTGATTGGGTTTTAAATGATTTGGAGGATCTGCGTGTGTGTGTGTGTGTTTGTCTTTTTTTTTTGCTGCGATCTGTCGTCAACGTCGAAGTCTTATCAGCAGCTTGTTAAGACTTTCTAATGAGTCTGACAGCTTATAACAGGATAATGTGTTCACTGAAGCTGGCTGACATTTTACATTTTTTTTTTTTTTTTTCTTTTTTCCAAATGGAGAGATTCACAGCCTGAGAAGTTTCACTTAAACTGTTTGCACTGGCTTTCAACAGCAGCAGCAGCTTCTCTGCAAGAAATGGAAGAAAAAAAGTGCTTCTGTAAAGTCACTGATTCCCCCTGTCCTTCTCTCTGTGTGTGTGTGTGTGTCTCTGTGTGTGTGTGTGTGTGTGTGTGTGTTCACAGCTCCACAGAGGTAGACGACATGATCCGTAAGTCGACAAATCTGTTGTTGACCAGAACCCTGAGCCACTGTCTGCAGTATGCCATTAAGAAGAAGAATGTCGGCCTGGCAGAGGTACTGTCTGTGTGTGTGTGTGTGTGTGTGTGTGTGTGTGCGAGTGTGTGTGTCCAATGTGTTAAAGAAGAAAAAAACGGAGCTTTAAGCTTGTAATAATGTGTCCCATAGGGAACAAGCTAATGTTGTTGACACAACTTTAGTGTAACAGTCATGCTCAGCAGCTCATTTACTCCCCATGAAAACAGACGTTTCCTCCTCCCTAACCTGTTGTTGTTGTCGTCGTCGTTGTCATAACTGCGCCCAACGAACGGCGAACCCGAGATATGAAGTGTGATGATCTTTATTTTCCACTTCCTCTCTCTCTCTCCCTCTCTCTCCTTTTTTGTTTGTTTGCTCTCGCATGCTGGACCATCACGAGTCCCAAAAAAAAAAAAAAAACTGGGCTGGTGATTCATTTACAAGAACAGGATTTAGATATATTCGATAAGACGGGAGTGTCATGGAAAATTCAGCTTGTTTGGGACTTTTTTTTTTTTTTATTAAACGAGTTCATATCGAGGCAAAAGTCCAAACGGAGGCCTGTGATGCAAAATAACAAGCATTAGATTTTTTGTTTTTGCCGTTCTTTGCTGCGTTGTTACCACATTTCTTAGAAGCGTCATTAAAGTTTCCCTCATTTACTGCCTTCTTCCACTTCTTCTAGGAAATGATAGAAAAAGATAACAATAAAACCCAAACTACACTTTTACAATCTACCGTTTTTAATCTCTTTAACGAGCTTGAATCATTTCTGCTGAGCGTTTCTAAACGTGTTTGTTTGTTTGTTTGCTTGCAGCTGGTGCAGGTGATCATTAACACCACCCACCTGGAGCAGAGCTGCCACTTCCTCGAGGAGTTTATATCAAACATCACCAACGTCCCTCCCGACACGGTAAACGCCACCAAACTGTACGGCACCTCCACCTTCAAGGTAAACACACTCCTCATCTTTCCTTCCTCCTTCCTTCAACGTCTTTTCTTCTTCTTCTCTCCTCTCCTTTCTGTCTTCTTCTTCTTCTTGTCCTATTTCTCTCTAATTGTTTCTCTCTGTTTTGCTTTCATTTCTTGTCCTCCTTCCTTCTGTTTTTCATTATTTTTTGTCCTGGCATGCGACACAAACATCTTCTTGTTTTGTTTTTTTTCTTATTATTTGTTGTGTCCAGCGCTCCTGCTTTCTTTTATTCCTCCTTTTTTTTTTATAATATTAACAGTCGTAAATTAGATACATTTCTCAAATTCTCCACTTAATCCACCCAAAAACAAAAACGAAAGAACACACACACATGCCTCTCTCTCTCTCTCCCCTCACACAGGACGCTCGCCACGCGGCCGAGGCGGAGATCTACACCAGCCTGAACGCCAAGATCGACCAGTTCCTGCAGCTGGCCGACTACGACTGGATGGCGGCGGTGCAGACGAGCGGCGGGACTCCGACCGCCAGCGACTACCTGATCGACCTGATCGCTTTCCTGAAGAGCACCTTCAGCGTCTTCACCAACCTGCCCGTTAGTACACACACACACACACACACACACACACACACACACACACACACACACACACACACACACACACACACACACACACACGTTGTTTACGCTTAAAACGATGAAAGTTAAAGATACAAACGTGCAGAAGTTGCATCAAAAGTTCAACATTTTGGGAAATCAGCTGACACGACTCTTATTTCTGGGTGTTAACATGAAGCATATTTACAAAATGTTGCTTTATTCTCTTAATATATTTATTCTTTTATATACTTTTCATAAAAAATGTTCATTAAAAACAGAAAAAAGCTGATTTTTTTTCTTAACTAGCGGCTACAAATCAAACAAATCTTAGTTTTTAAATGACACAGAAACATCTAAGAACAGCTGATACACACTCTACATGTACTAGCATGAGTGTGTGTGTGTGTGTGTGAATGTGTGTGTGTGTGAGTGTTTTTTTCCTCCATATATAAGCTCACTCAGCAGTCTCTCTGTGCATGTTAGCATGAGACATCACAGGGCAGGACAATCTGCTTTACTCGGTTACAGTATGGGCTCGTCACGGGTTAGATCGTTAACATGGGGCCCGTTGAGCTCATTAAAGGGTGAACCGGTCGGGTCAGCGGCACCGGATTACACACCAACTCGGGTTATTGACTCTACAGCCCCGACTGGAGTGACATCACACACACACACACGTTCACACACATCACATTGAATTCATGTTACATTATTCGTCACCCACATCGGCAGCTTCTTCAGTAGCTTTAAAGCGACCATGTGACTCATTCAGAAGGCCAGTTGGCTCCTTTTTATAAGACGAAAATTTGATCTTTTTTTTCTTTTTTTTTTTTTTTATAATCCTAAACAGCATTCATCACCCACGTTGTCAGCCTCTGTGGTGGCTTGAATTTCACAAGGCTGGTTTTAAAAAGGAAAAAAAAAAGAAAAAGTGAGCAGTGAATATTTGTAACAACGAGTTTCCTGTGGAAACTAGACGGAGCTGAAGGTCACAGACATGTTTTCCTCACTGTAAATATGTAATTTAACGTTTTATTTTTACCCATCAAGGTTCATTTTCCTCTTTAAAAAAATAAAAGCATGGAACTCATAAATCTAATATTAAAGTAAAAGTCTTTTAATTTGAAATATTTAAGCTTCGTCAGCAAAGTTCAAACCTCCAAAAAAATAACATTCAACTATGAAACATTCACACAGTTCAATACATGTTCCTGCTCTGTTTTAAGCACATACATGTACAGCACACACACACACACACACACACACACACACACACACACACAGATTTGGTCAAAGCGGGTCACAGGGCCATAAGGCCACACACACACACACACACACGGTGGTTGAGCTAAGTGTTTTCCAGCACTTCTAAGAAGCTTTTCCTTTCACCCCCACGAGCCCCGGACGTGACCCCGTCACACACACTTTAACACTAACACACACACACACACACACACACACACACACACACACACACAGGCAGACACAGTGTGGGGCCTCCTAAGTAGATCAGATGCTATGGATCTAAAAACCTGGGTGGTATGACCCTCCTAAAATACGAGGTGGTGATCATATAAAAGAGTAGAGTTACATAGAAATGAATGAGATGTGACTGAAGGGAGAGGAGGAGACCAACAGAAGTTTAGAAAGCAGAAATAAAACTACTTTCACTTCTAACTGCTGCTGCTGCTGTTATATTATATGATATATATATATTATTAGTGCTGCTTGTGTGCTTCATACTTACACTGCTGCGCTACAGTGTCTCTAACAGAAGTGCTAATGCTAATGCTAAGGGCTAAACCTTATTAAACGGATCTTTTAGTGATGGATCTGAATCAAAATGCCAATCAAAGCCAGTCTGAACACACTTCTGATTGATGGTGATTAAGAAACTCTCTCATGACGTCTTTTTAAATGACACTTCTTTCTATTTTCAATCATTTAGAGTTGTAATATCGCAGCTTTTAACACTTGTGAACTCAGGATGGACACTTTCCATGAAACCCAATCATGTTTGCTTCAATATTTTATTTTTTTTATTTTGGTTTTTGGGTTTTTATTTTTTATTTTTTTATACTTTCAAAACATGTAATTTTCCTTCAACTCTATAATTTACACTCATGTCAGAAAAAAAAACATTTCCTACTGTGACGATGATGATGATGATGATGATGCAACACGTCGTTTATCCTCTGAAACGACGTCGACTTGTACCGCTACATCTCCGTCTACCGTTGCATCTTTCGACTGATGATGATGATGATGATGATGATGATGAGATTTATTTCACGCTCTCTCTGAACACACATGCAGACACACTGACACATATAACCCACATAGTCTGATCCGGTCCACTTCTAGCTCCATTCTGGGTCTTTTGTTATAAGGAATAAAACTTATATTACAGATAAAATAACAATTAATGATTGTTCTTTTATTTTATTTGTGTACACAGATGCAGAAGATACAAGTTTATATACAAAAACAACCAAAACATGTGCAAAAAAGCCTTAAAAGTGTCTCCATTAAGACACTTTAATGCATGTTATTCAGTTAAAAAAGAAGGAAAAAGCGTTAAAAAGAGGAAGAAAACTAAAGATAAGGTTACACACAGTAGCAGACATTCATATATACAAGTCACATAACATTATTAGTTACTAGTGAGTGCAGCTTTCTTAGCTTCTAACTGCTATCCTGCTTTTTTTTCCCTCACTATTACTGACATTAACCAATCAGAAGCAGCGCTGGAGAGTAACTGAGTGTTATTTTTGAGTTCCTGCTGCTTTTACTCGACTGTTTTCAACGTCACGCCGCTTCCTACTCGCTCCTCCACTCGCTGTGTTTGACAGCCGCAGTTACAGGTTTGTTGCTTTTTCACACGAAGATCCGACACAAGCGGATAAAACACGAGACCAGATCTGAGGCGGGAAAAGACGAGATACTGGAGAGAAACCAGCAGCGGCCGTCCAAGCATGCAACTAACAATAAGCACACTGTAAAAAATAAACACAAAAACACACAGAGATCACTGACCTGTCATTGATATTTATGGAGCGAAGGCCCAGCGTGACACAGCAACGATCAACGCAACGATCCTGCACACACTGCACATGTTATATATGTGTGTGTGTGCAGTATGCGGTCGTTGTAATAGCTCTAAATGCAGCTGGTTAGAAGCAGCCGTGGACTGAGGCTCACATTTCTTCAACAACTTTTAGAGGAGACACACACACACACACACATATACATATATATATATATTCACCATCCCAGTTCTCACTAGAGAGGAGGAGGGGAGAAAGGAAAAAAAAAAGTTGCTTCCTTTATCCAAGACCTAATAATACCACTCAAGAGTTTATGAGTATTTAGCAATAGCGCTAATCGAATTGAGCTCCAGTTTAAAGATGGAATCGAGGATCGGGGGGATCGGGGGGATCGGGGAGGGGGGGAGGTATGAAAAAAGGCCTCAAGAGTGAAAACTAATCATGTGAAAATTCGAAAGGAAATTTTGGACTCTCTTCAGACCGTAAGCGCTCCAGTTTTTTATGACTTATAAGCCCCTTGATCAGTTCTCTCTCTCTCTCTCTCTCTCCGTTGTTGGCGTGGGCTTCTCCTCTGTGTGTCCAGCTCTTTAACCGAGCTCCTCCACGGTGCTTCAGTGGCGTCGCGCTCCAGCCAGATAAACCAAGATTAGCATCATCTCAAGGGGGCCGTGCGGAATATATATATATATATATATATTTATACTATGAAGGTGGAGGAGGGAGCGGGGGAGGAGGGGGGGGCCGCCAATGTCCTCGCAGTGATTGGACGGAGGAACTTTTTATTTCCAGTTCTCCAGTTTTTCCCCCTTTTTCGACTTTTTTAATGAGCAGTTTCATTGTTCTTGCCATCCCACTAAATGTTCCGGTTTATGTTTCTTGCCGTAGGGAACACCCGTAGAACACGCTACCTTACCGGTGAGTATCTGGGTTGTCAAGGTAACAGAGTGATTTTCACCCCTCCCCCCCTCCCCTTCCCCCCATCCCCTCCTGACTGACCCCCCCTAACCTCCCTAAACTTTGACCCCGAGTTGACGAAACAGCATGTAAAAAAAAAAAAAAAAGCAGTGAGGAGTGATGCACGTTTTTTTCCTGGATTTGTGTTTCGTGTGCCCGAGTCTCTGTCCCAATAAAAAAAAAACCAGGGAGGGAAATGATACAGCAGCAGCGCCAACAGTCATTTCTACAGGTCTTGTTCAAATCAAAAAACTTTATTTATACAGTTAAATAGTTTACTTTAAAAGACTTTTAGATGACACACTGACTCAGTCCTGACACACACATCTGCTGATTCATTTTCAGCGAGTCTAGAATCAAACATCTCATTTCTTTTCTATTATTATTATTTTATTATTTTATTATTTTTGGTTATTAAAGTCAATGAAAAAGTGTATTTTAACAAAAGGATATTTCCAACCCTGGTGTCTGTTATTAAATGTGGTTGTTTTTTTTTATAAGCTCTTGAGGTGAAGTTGCTGCTTGCACTGGCTCTTTATATATATATATGTGTGTGTGTGTGTGTGTGTGTGTGTGTGTGTGTGTGTGTGAAGGTTACAGTATTCATTCAAAAAAGAAAACCTCCTTAAACAACAAAAAAAAAACTCCTCTCAAAACTTCATATTTGTGGTGTTTTCTTCAGTGACATGATGTGTGATTGTTACACAAGACTAAAAACCTGGAAGCCGCTCAGCCTTTTTTTTTTTTAAATTTTTTTGGATCTCGACTGTGTGAATTTTAAACCCTTTCGAACGCGTTCAATGAGATTTTTCTCAGTTTTCCAAGTCATGAATCAACATAAGCACCTGTAAAACCCCCCCGAGTCACTCCGTCACTCATATTATCCGTCACACATTTAGTCAAAGGAACGCCGAACCCTAGCGTGTCGCACGTCAGTATCATTTTTTTTTTTTTTTTTTTTTATTTAATTTTTTTTTTTAAACTGTGATCCCACCTCTTGACATTTGGCTGCCCTGACTGGCTGCTCATGTGACTGACAGCTTTCTGGATGGACAGAGAGCATATTATACACCGTGTCGAATCCCTTCCAGGAGTTGTGAATCATTGCGCTATGGCGTCTTTTTTGTGTGTGTGTGCGTGCGTGTGTGTGTGTGTGTGTGTGTGTGTGAATCACTGACTGACTTCTTTTAAAACCGTGCTGTCGTGTTTCTAACTCAACCTGCTTCTAGCATTATGAGCCTCGAAGCCGAAGTCAGGTGGGAGCGCTTCGAGAAAAGAAACAAAAAAACAATAAACGGCGTCCAAGCCCGACGCAGATGCGCATCGGTCTGTTATTACGCTGAACGCTTTCACATATGAGGCTCTGGTTTGTTCTTTTTTTGATTAAATTAAGCGCTAATATGATCTTAAACTAAAAGCTTTTATGTGTTTATTTTAGCAGAGGAAGTGGAGGAGGATTCATCTGTAAATAACTCGTCACTGTCCGTGTGGAGCGCCGGTGCGGCTGAACGGACCGAGCCGCTGGAACGGCGTACGCGGCCACACACACAGGCGGATTCATTTACTTTGAAAATACACGTTTGAATGTGAGGCCGCTTCCTCTCTTTAACCACAAACTCATATATTTTTTTTTTCTCCTTTTTGTTGTGTTAACTCTGAAAGGAAAAAAGGATTGTCCGGATCAGTTAGAAGCGACATAAAACTTGTTTTTAAAGCCTCTAAAAAACTTGGTTGAATTCATATTTTTATTATTATGGACTCAAACCACTGAGTCAGATGTGAAAAGATGTGACTCGTAGTGATAAACCGACCGATTTATCACCTGACTGCAGCTTCTTTCAGCTCTGCGACAGCGTTTTAGCCTCTTCCAGCTTGTCGTTTTGGTGTTCGAGGCGTTCACAGCTTGTTTCTGCTGCCAAAAATCAACCGTTAAGTTCAAATTAGGGGTTATATGGTGGGTAATAATCACTTATTTACACATCTTTGCAGATGCAGAGCGACCCTGACGTCCTTTTCAGCTCTGCTAGATCCTCCGTTTGAGGTTATCAGAAGCTTCTTTTGCCGTAGACCGGCAGAGTCGGCGGCGGCGTTCGTCACCGCGAGAGGCTTCACGTCATACGTATAGTTATTGAATTCAACATTAATATAAAGAAAACCGACAGATTAACGCACTTACGTGTCAATTCTCATCTCGTGCTTTACGAGGCAGAGCGAGGGAAAAGAGACATGTGTGAGTTTATTAGCATATTTTACTGTCATTCACATCTGTCTGCATTCCTTTCATTACTCCTCCTTTTCCTTCCTCTTCCCTCGCTCATTCCTCTTTCTTGATTATTCGCCGCTGCACCCCCCCCCCCCCCCCCCCCCCCCCCACTCCACTCCTCCTCCTCCTCCTCTTCATCTTCGTCTGTGTCTCTGCCTGACCCCGGCAGTCTCCCTCCCTCCCCCTCCTCCCATCCTTTCCATCTCACCTCTTTCTCCCCACCTGGCCTGCTTTCTCTCTCTCTCTTGTCTATTTGTTCAGCCGTTAGGAGCTGAGTAGCTTTTAATGAGCTCTTTGATGAACGTCTCTCGTTAGCCGGATGGAGAGACGGGACAGGACGGAGGGGGAGGCGGCGGCGGCGGTGGGAGGTGGCGGTGGCGGTGGGAGCTGTAAGGGATAAAGAGAGGAGCATCACTCGCTTTCTGTGTCTTCTTGAATCTTTTTTCGCTTTTCCTCTCCTATCTTCGCTCCCTCCTTCCCTCCCCTCCGCTGTGCCTCAGGCTAATCATTCCCAGTTGTCCGCGTTGAGCTCTAAGACAACGCCATTTCTGTCAGACAAGACCTACCTGTGTGTGTGTGTGTGTGTGTGTGTGTGTGTGTCAGTCAGACCAGGTTCAGGACATGTAAATAGAATTAGCCCATTTCATGCTCAATCTCACCCTATTATAATTGACCCCCGGGGTTGTGTGTGTGTGTGTTAGTGTGTGTGTGTGTGTGTGTGTGTGTGTCTACGTGTGTGCATACAGAGTTCAGAGGCCAGGATCGTATTGGAGGATATCCGGCCAGTTGTAGGTGTGTGTTTCTCCAACATATGTGCTTGCACGTGTGCACCGTGTGTGTAATTTGATTTCCCCTTTGAGGTGAGGGCTGCCTCTTGAATGAACTGTGCTCCAGACTCTTTCCTGAGGTGGACCTCAGTTCACTTACACACACACACACACACACACACTACTCGCACGGCTACAATGGGATCTTTCTGCTGCTGTCAGGTTTGTTATATAAAATAAGATGAATTTTATGGATCTGCTAAAAAAAAAAAAAGAAAAAGTAAAGGGGGGGCAGTTCATTAGCGGCGGCAACAAGTTGAGCTGCTGCCTGAAGAACTGAGGAAATATTAAAGTATGTCACTAAAAATTTAAAAATGATTCAACAACATTGTTTTCTTAAATGAAAACAGAGAATTTTAATTAATGTGTAATGTGAGTTTCTCGCAAATGAAGGTAATTCTTTGCTAAAATTTCCTGGATGTGTGACTTTGGATGGATCTGGGTTAGTTAGCGAGGGGTTTTTACAGGAACAGGAAATCTTTAAGAGTTTGGCCGTTTTTCATCTTTTTTTTTTTTTTTTTTTTTTTTTTTTTTTTTTACAAATGCGTCACTTCACAGGAAAATTAATGTGTTGTACATGTCTCATTAATTGTTCATTTATTATTTTTTTGGCATTAGCGGATAGTTTCCATCCCAGTTTGTGCTGAGAACCAGACTGTGTAAAAAGCATTAGCAAAGCCAGGATGTAAGAAAGTATAAAAGTGAAGATTTAAGTGTGTTTACAGGAGCAGCTGCGTAACTTGAGGGCATTTTAGCGCTTTTAGCTCCGGGCTAAGTGGCTAACCGCTAACATGCTAGCCAGTTCAGCACATGCTAGCTCTAAGAAGTCAACACCTCCTCAAGTATCTCTCTTTTTTTCACTTTACTTGTCCTTTTTACTCTGTTCCTGACAAGATTGTTTCATTCAATAAAGAGTTTTATTGAAGGAGTAGGGGGGGAAAAAAAAAGCTTTCTCTGCTAACAAGCTTGCTAACCGCTTGAGCTTGTTAGCTCAGTCACTGATGGGACATTAAGTTCACACAGTTGATCCAAAAGACGTATTTATACCATCAGTGCTGTCTGATAAATGCCTGCAAACCATTCCTCTTTGTTGCGAAGCAGTTTAAACTCCGACAGAGGACGTTAAATGAAGCAGGACCGGCGCAACACGGCTAATAAGCTACGCTAGCTTCTGAAATATCTCGCTGTTTTTAATACCGGCGTGTCAAGGCCGTAAAGCCGCTTGACTCGACTCGTACTGGAATTCATTTTTCAGTCGCTGGATAATTCAAACAGCGAGTATTAATAGTCACATCACACGTTTCGTCAAGCAGCAAATCCCGAAGTTTAAACGGCATTTTAAGTGCGGTTTTATTTGCCCCATCAGTTTAGACGACAGGGTTTCACAATCGAGGGGCGAAAAAAAACAAGGAGAAAAGAATAAAGTCCAAGTCAAATCATCGGACTTTAATGTGCACAATCATTAACACACACTCATAGAAGCGCAGAGATTTGTCGGATAATCACGTCAATTCGCCGTGAATGATAGCGACGTTTTCAAACACAACCAAATAACAGAAAGTGCAATTAGAGCCGTATAAACATACAGTGTAATGACACGAATATAACAGATTCACACAAACACTTAGTATAATTACACAATTCTGTATGTGGTTGTGTGTATATTTGTGCGTTTGTGTGTGTGTGTGTGTGCATGTCTCGTCCCGTTATGTGACGAATGACGGTAATTACATATTCAGAGCTGGAAATGGAAGATCTGGTGTTTACTGTTAATCACTTTAAGGTGTGTTTGTGTCTGCCGGACACATCAAAGTCACATCAGGATTAATTTGGGTAATCAGACCCTTCAGAAGAACACGCGCTTCCTTTTTTCAGGAGGAGGGGGGAGGGGCGGGGGAGGGTGGGGGGTTTATTTCCTTTCTTTTTGCTCCTTATTTCAAACATAAAGTCAGAGATTATAAGGATTAAGATGATTTTTTTTGTGATCTCACCGTTATTATTTAACGATTCCAAGTAAACAAAACTGGTGGCGGATTCCTTCAATTCGAACTCCCACCCCTCCCATCCGCCCCCTATCCCGCGCTTTTTGTTTCTTTCTTTCCTTCTTGCACTTTTGCTCTTTTCGCTCTCGGTTTAAACTTTTACAAGCTTCACCTCATTTTCTGTTCTTTTCCCCTCTCGTCTCCTTTTCATCTGTTTGCTTCATTGTGTTGGAATGCAGACGTCCAGGTCGAGATCAAGGCCACGGCTAGTCACTGAGATTACACTCAGTCCCGCTCGCACACACACACACACACACACGCACACTCAATCAAACCCACACAAACACATGTTTTGGTTTCTGTATTAATGCGTTGTCATGTACTTCCTTATCCGCTGCTTTTATTCTTATTATGGTACTTCATCATTCTGACTGCACCTGAATGCAGCACACTTTATTAACAGTCGCTCTACGTGTGTGTGTGTGTGTGTGTGTGCACTTAAGAAAAGAAAAAAAACTCTTGGGATGAAATGCACCTGAACTAATTGTGATTACCACTGTGTGTGTAAGCATGTATGAATGTTTGTGTGTGTGTGTGTGTTGCATATATATATATATATATTTGGGCTTGCATACGCCTGGATGTACAGCTCAGCCTCCCTCTGTGTGTGTGTGTGTGTGTGTGTGTGTGTGAGATGAGCTTTCAAGGCATTTTTGGTGGGAAAAGAAATTTTTTTCACTCAAGTACTCAAGAAAACCAAAAATAAACAATTCTTTTCATGTTTTTTTTCAAGTTTATCGTCACATTCACTAATTTCCACAAAACAGGGATTAAACTTTCAAGGTTTGACTCAGATTACCGGAAAACAAAACAAAAAAAATCAGCGATTAAAAAATGATAACCGTGTATTTTTTTTTGGCTCAGTGACCCCCATAAAACTAATAACTTGGAATATCCTTTTGTAAATGAGGATTTGTTTTGACACTCTCCGTCGCTCAGATTGATGCAGCAGCACTGACTCAGCGTCCAAACTGTCTAGCAGGTCTTTCCTCGGAAAAAGGAGAGCGAGCGTCACGTACAGAAACTCGCCCGCCCTCCTCCGCTAATAAGTCACGGTCATGTTCACGCCGTGTGAATCACAGATGGTCTGCGGCGCGAAGATCTCATCTTTCTCTCTCTCTCTCTCTCTTTCTTTCTTCCTGTATCTGTGTGTGTGTGTGTGTGTGTCTCAGGGTAAAGTGGCACAGACGGCCTGCATGTCGGCCTGCAAACACATCTCCACCTCCCTGATGCAGCTCCTGCTCGACCCGGAGGTCAGACAGATTTCCATGGGAGCTCTTCACCAGCTCAACACCGACGTAAAAGAATGCGAGAGTGAGTTTCGGGTTATTTTTTTTTTTAAAATATATTCAGCCCCCCCCCCCCCCCCCCCCACCCTTCCCTCATTCATTTCCCCTTTACTCATCACCTCATGGTCCTCCTTAACTCCCTTTTTCATCTAAATTAAACCGTCTGCATCCTCCTTTCCTCACACATATTGATGATCTGTCTTTTAATTCATCCAAGCCTTCCCACCACACACACACACACACACACACACACATGCGCGTAAACCCGTAAAAAGATACACGGAAAATCACAAGTCACAAATGGAAAAGTGGCAGAATTGTGCAACTTCTTTATTAATAAAAAAAAAAGCATCTCTGTGTGTTATAATCCAGCATTTATGGATCAATAATAAACAGATATTTGCTTTTTTTGCTTTTTTTTTTTAGGTTTCAAATCGCAGTTCATGCAAAGACGTTGATCAGGTGCTACTTTGCATGTGTGCAGTTTGTGTTTGAAACCAAAGGGGGCGCTATGGAACAACTCTTTTATACCTTCAATCCTGTTTACGTGCTACTTTTCTCTCCTTTCATCCTCCTCTTTTCATCTTTCCTCCTTATTCTGCCTCCCTTACCTCACTTCATCCCTCTTCCTCTTCCTCCTCATCCCATCCTCTCCTCTCTCTCTCTTTTATTCCCCGTCCGTCCATCTATTCTCTCCCCCTTCCTTCCCTCCCGCCTCTCACTGTTTTCTGAGACTTCAGGATGCAGAGCACTCGCAGATAAAGGGAGGAGGGAGAGGAGGGGGGATGAAAAAGCGCAAGGCTTCGTTGGCTGGGTTTTTACATGATCAAGGTTCTTAGAGTCACAGCGCGGGTCACACTGTGCGTGTGTGTGTGTGTGTGTGTGTGTGTGTGTGTGTGACGTGATGTGCAGTGACATGCGTGCAGTGCTGCGGAGGGGTTAGGAGGTTACAGAGTTACTTATTCAGGGCAGACGGAGAGCTCCGATGAGAAAAACGGGAAGGGTGGAGAGAGATGTAAGGAAAGGAAAGGAGGGGAGGGAGGAGAGGGGAGATGCAGAAGAGGGATGGAAACGAAGCAGAGGAAGATTTGAAAAGATGGAGAGAAAGACAGAAGGAAACAGGAGTGGGATTAGATTTAAAAGGAAAAAGGAAGGTTGTTTTTTTTTTTTTTTGAATAGTGAAAGAGTGATGAGTTCATGAACGAGCGTACAGTACGGAGGGAAAACGGACGGACGGAGCGAGTATGAACGAGGGGGAAAGGGGAAGCTGTGAGAAAAAGGAGAAAAGAAAGAAAAGAGGCCGATTAGAAAAAGCAGAAAATAGTCAGAAAACTAGAAGAACGATAAAATGAAGCGAGTTAAATAGACTGTAGTGGAAGGTGTTGAAGGAGTGAATTTAAATGGGTTAAAAAAAGAGGGAAAGATGGAGGAGAATGGGATGAAAGATTGAGGGACAAGAGGGCAGAGAAAATTGGATTAAATGAAAGTGGTGTGAAATTAAAAAAAAAAAAGAAAGAAGAAGAAGAATGAGTAGACACTGTAGAAAGAAAGAAAGAAAGAGCAGAGGAGAGAGTAAAATAGAGGGATGAGAGGAGAGGATTTAATGAAAATGAATGTCCAGACTGAAAGGAGGAGGAAGTGAAGGGAGAGGGACATAAGAAAGAGGGATTAGAGATTTAAGTCAAAAAAAAAAAAGAGGAATTTCAGGACACATGAAATGAAAGCGGGAGGCGCAGATGAAATGAATACTACGCTGAGAAAAGGAGGCGAGAAGACGAGAGAAGGAAAGACGGAGGAGAAGTCGAGAGAATAGTAGAAAAGATAGAGAGGAAAAAGAAGAAGAAGAAAAATGTGACAAAAAGCTGTAAATGACAGCAGAAGAAGAAGAATGGAGAAAAAAATTGGTCATAACTAGAAAAATGAGGAATTGAGGAAATAAGAAAGACAAGAAAAGAAAAATGTTTCTCAAAATTTTTGGAATATTAGCGAGGAAAAAGGGATTTGTTAAAAAAAAAAAACCTAAGATGAATAGATAGCAACTACAGACGGCAGGAAGATGAATGAAATGCTGCAGAAAAGAGAAAAATGATGCGTAAAAAAATCGAAGGAGATCAGAAAAAAACGACAGAACAGGAACTTTTTTTTTTATTTATTTTTTTTAAGAACAAACAAATAAAGAACAAAAAAAAAGACACATCATGTGGAGCACCTTCCCGTCTGCGATGTCTAATCTGATGCCTGTGACGCATCTCATAAGACGAAACTATGATGTCGTCGGGAGGAAGTTGGTGAGGACGGCGAGGTCATTAAAAACATGTGACGGTGACACTCGGGGCCCTCCCGTCTCTGGTTTCTTTTAACTCCCATGAAACCTCCAATAACCAAAAACCTCAAGAGTAGATGTTACATCATCATCATATGAGTCATTTTCTTTATTTGTTTTATTTTGAAACCCTTAAAAAAAAAAAAAACGTTCCTCTTCTTCTTCCTCCCTGGCGATGGCGGCCTCTAAAATCAGAAAAGGCGATGACAAACGAACTGTTTCGTCGTTTTTTAAGTAAAAGGACGAAGGAGGAGGAGGATGATGAGGAGGGAGGGGGATGAAAAAAGGGGGGGATGATGAAGAAAAAGAACAGGTGAAGAAGAAAAAAAAAAAAGGAGGGAGATAAAAGGTTAGCTTAGCTGATAGCATCACGGTTCATGAGGAAAGCCCTGTGTGTGTGTGTGTGTCTGTGTGTGTGTGTGTGTGTGTGTGTGTGTCAGGGGGGTCACTGAAGATGGCAGGCGTGTAATCAGTGCTGTGGTGTGTATGGCGTTGTGTTTCTGTGTGTGTGTGTGTGTGTGTGTGTGTCCTGAGGTGAAAGAGATTAGCTACAGGCTCGCTCTTTCTCCTCTCTCCTCTTTCCTCTTTCTCTCTCCGCGGCACTCCTCTTTTCTCTCGTTCCCTCGCTCAAGAATACCAGTCGGCTTGTTTACGGGGGCCAACTGACGCCAAGACCCCAGCTCACACTCCGTACGACCCCGTCACACACACACACACACACACACACACACACACACACACACACACACACACACAGAGGCATCACCTTGGGTTCAAAATCCAACAGTCCTCGACTGTTCTCAAACATGCGGTCAAAGGCTTGTCCAAACAACAAATAAACACACACACACACACACACACTATCACTTTCAACAAGACAAACGCTACATACGTCATACACACACACACACACACACACACACACATTCAACACAACCTACAAACTCTTTCACACCCACAAACACACACACACACTCTCTGCCTTATTCACACACACACTGAATCTCACACACACACACACACCCTCTCTTTCTCTTTTTCAACAAGACCCAGCGACATGACTCTAACACCCTGCCCTCCCCTTCCTCCCCCTCCTCCTCCTCCTCCTCCTCCTCCTCCCCAGGCTGTCATTTGTCTGCCAATCTATCCCGATGCATAGCGAATCCGACCAGGTCTTTTATTATTCCGTTTTTCACCCTCTCTCTCTCTCTCTCTCCCTTTTTTTTTTTTTTTCTCCTCCTCCTCCTCCTCCTCCTCCTCCTCCTCCTCCTCCTCTCTTCCCTCTCTCCGGGGGTGGACTGGGGGGGGCGGGTTTGTATTTTCCCACAGGTTTTGCCAGAGCCGGCCCGGTCGCAGGCTTCCAGGGTGACACGTTGCTTCTGGCCTTCAGTGACTTGAGACAAGTAGGTCTTTGTCTCCCTCGTGGTCCTCTCTCCTTCGTTTTCTCTTTCTCTCTGTGTGTTTTTTTTTTTTTTTTTTCTTCCTCCACTATCTTTCTTCTACCTCCTCCTCCTTCTTCTACCCCCTCGTCCTTTTCATCCTTCCTCCCATCCTCCCTCACACCCCTCCTCCTCATCTTCCTCCTTCGGTTTTCTGATTCTTTTTTTTTTTTTTTTTAATTTGACAACAATCCATCTCACATTTCTATCTTCCATCTCTCTTTTTTTTAAATTTATTCTCACTTTGCTGTTCGCCGTCACGTGTTTTAAACACGTTCTTAAAATCTGTCTCGTTCCACCAAACCATTTTTTTTTTCTTCCTCTTGTCGACTTCTTCATACGCCCAAATTTACACGTCAACGCTACACCGCCCCCCAAAATCATTGTGAGAAAGTTTTTTAAAATCATAAAAGTGTGTATCAGTTAGTTTAAAGCTTCAAATCTAAAAGAAACAAGACAAAAGAGCAGACTGGAAGCAGAGCCAGAAACCTAAAAACTGACAAATTAACAACAGATCTGATTGTTAAATCTGTTAAAACTGGATGTGAAACTACGAGCAGACAGATTGTAGAAGTTTTCAATCTCTTCTTTAAGGCAAAAAAGCAGCTTTATGATGATAAATATAATACAAACAAGTAAGTAAGTGAGTTACAAGGTGCCGTACAATGCAAACCAGTGAGAGAGAGAGAAAAATAGAATAAAAAAAGGATAAATAAATAAAAAGATTAACACTTAATATCAATATTAAAACAATAAAACTACACAGAAGTCAACAATGTGAAAGAAACACAGAGTCACACATCATCATCATCATCATGAGATTAAAAGTGCTTACTTGTTTTTATTACAAGACGGTGTCAAGAGAGGCCACGAGACGATAAGCGATCTAAGGAATCGTATCACATAATCAATCAGGCGGCACATGTTGCGTCGGGGGGGAGGAGGGGGGAGGAGGGGAGGGGGAGTCTAAATATTTGTGCAAAATTCACTCAGCCTGCTATTTAAAGTCTGGTATTTACAGAAGTGATGGAAACTCCAGGTTACATTGTTCTGTGCTTGTTGACTCACTGCTCAAGACTTTGGCTGCTTTTTTAAAAAAACAAAAAAACAAAACGTCGATATAATCATCATGATTAGCGCACGGTTACTCAATAACAATGTCGCCCCGTAACCCAACAATGACTGTGTGTGACGGTGACGGTGCGGGTCTTCCTTTTTGATATTAATAGTTCACCGTGTTGTGAATCATTGTTGCTTCATGTTGTTGCACCACACAGAGAGTTCAGTTTCTGCCACGTCACCGGCCCTTTACTTCACTACCGCTATATATGGGCGACTCTGTAATAAACATAGGGTGGTTAAAGGGGCGTCGGTTCCCCTCCGCTGGTCTTTTTGTGTACACTGGTTTACAGCAGACCCGCATCGATGTATACAAAACGGGCCGAGCTGTCAACACAGGATGCACATTATCTTCTCATCTAACCTTTTTATGCGACTCGTCGTTGCGTAATCTGACCTATATGGACTTCAAGCGAGCTGCGGCGTTAACTTCTACGCCTACGTTAAGTCGCGACCCCCGCCCACTCGTTGACCCGTGATCCACGAGCGCAACAATACGGTCAATCAGAGTCGATACCCCGCAGAATCTACCGCTTCGAGACGTTCAAAAACGATCGTTTCGGAAAGCGGTCGACAATCATCGCCCGTTCCCCCCCCTCGGGGTCCCGACCCGGGTCCTCAGACCAGATATTTGAGAAACAGCCCGAGCGCAGGAAGTGGCCCGGCTGTGTACTGGGGCGTCTTGTTTTGGGTCCTGGGAAAAACCGAGCAGAACCAGTCAAGAAGAAGAAGGGGGGGCGGGTGGAGGGACGGGAGGGGAAGGGGGGACAGAACTGGACGGCTCCGCTGTGTTCTGGAGGCTGAGAAACCAGGAAGTGTTTGTGTGCGTACGTGCATGAACACGCGTGCGAGCGAAACTTGTTGTGGTCGTTTTTTTTTTTGTGAGTGTTTTCTTATGAGAGGAGAGTTTGTGGTGCGTGTTTGTGTGTCTGTCATCGTTGTTGAATGTGTGAAACGGGGCGGAGAGCCCGAGCGAACAGTTGTGTGTGTGTGTGTGTGTCTTTCTGGCTTGCTGTGTGTGTGTTTGTCGTTTTTTTTTTTGCTGTGAAAGTGTGTGTGTGCGCGCTAAGTGTGTGAAACTAAGCGTAGAGTGTGTGTGTGTGTGTGTGTGTTAGTTTGTGTGTCATCGCAGTGAATGTGTGAAACAGGGCGGAGAGCAAAGTCAAAGTTTGTGTGTCTGCCTTTTCCCCGTCTTTGATGTGTGTGTGTGTGTGTGTGTGCGCATATGTGTGTGTGTGTTTGTCGTTGTTGTTGTCGAGTGTGTGAAAGTGGGTGGAAAAAAGTGTGTGTCTGTATTTTTGTGTGTGTGTGTGTGTGTGACAGCGGATGACGGATGGGCCGGCAGGACGGAGCAGGGGACGATGAATGAGGTGACAGACAGAGACGGATAGCCCTTTATCCCTCCGTCACAATCCCTCTTTCTCTCTCCCTCTCTTCTCTTTCTCCGCCTGTCGGGATGATGCAGTGCCTCTTGTTCTCTCGCTCGGAGGAGGAGAAGGAAAGGGGGGAAGATGGGGAGAAGGAGAAAAGGAAAAAAATTGCATTCATCCGGCATCGATGTTTACTTCAAACCTCCCTCTCTCTCTCTCTCTCCCCCCCCTTTTTTTTCCTTTGCTCCCATTGCTTGCTTCATCCTCCTCTTCGTCCATCTCCATCCCCTCTCTCCTCCTCCTCCTCCTCCTCCTTCTTCTTCTTCTTCCTCCTCTCCTCTTTCGTCTCTTTTCTTTTGCTGATCAGAATCAGTCGACTCCAATCGCTCCCTTTTGGGAGTCATTCAGCTCATTTGCTCCTTTATTTCTTTCTCTTTTGGTCTCTCATCCATTGTTTTTTTTTTTTTTTTTTTTAAACCTTTCTTATCATATCAAAAGCATTCCTCCCGCCCCCATACGTGCTTTTATCCGTAAATTTCTGTGTGTACACATCTGCCTCAGTGCATTTTCTCTGTGTGTGTGTGTGTGTGTGTGTGTGTGTGTGTGTGTGTGTGTGTGTGTGTGTGTGTGAGATCCACATTCCTTTCGGGGTGTGTGAAACCAAATTTTTCATGTTTGCGTGTCAACATGTGTGCGCTTTCATATGTGCGTGCATTGATGCTTTGGAGCGTGTGTGTGTGTGTGTGTGTGTGTGTGTGTGTGTGACCTGGTTGTTGAATGGTCGATAAATCACGCTGACGGGGCCGTTTGTTGTGTAGTCGGGTCCCGGTGTTCTGGAAGGTTCCGGGGTCCTGGGACAGGGCCGAGACAGGAGTTCCCCCAGGGACACACACACACACACACAGAAACACACACACACACACACACACACACTTTTAGACACACACACACACATAGAGGTTGAAAATGCCTCACTATCTTCAACACACGCGGCGTCATAAAGGCGTAAGCTTGCAGAATATTTACGTCAAGCAACCGGCCGTGATGAGAAAGTTCATATATTTATTGTGCAACATGCCTGTGTTGTGTTTCTGTTTCTGCCTGAGCTGAGAAGAGTTTGCGTTTCTTTTCCATTTGGCCAGAAAGACGACAATGTTATTCCTCCTGCTTATACAGATGGAAAAATTCTCTAGTTCCTACTGCATGAGATAACCGTAGCCGTGTCCCAGATCCATACCAATTCAATGAAGTATACGGTATTTACTCATTGGAGAGAGAGAGAGAGAGAGAGAGAGAGAGAGAGAGAGAGAGAGAGAGAGAGAGAGAGAGTGTGTAGCTTTTTGCTCTTTAGTGAACAAGAAATTAATACTTTTTTCTTTTGTACAAACAGAAAGTGAAACAAAAACAAGCTTTAATTTGAAAAGAAATGCTGCTGCCTGTGTTAAAGTTGGAGATTTAAGGGGAAATTAAAGGACTTTTTTTTTTTTTTCTTAAAGGTGTCCTGCTTTGTCCTCAGTTTGTTGTCTGAAAAGCGGCTGCATTCTCTCTAATGGCCAACAGGGGGCGACTCCACCGGCTCCAAAAAGAAGTCCACTTGTATAGAAGTCTATTAGAAAATGACTCTACTTCTTTCCTAACGAGTTTACGCTCTCACTCGCTAGTATCAAGTCTTCTTCAATACAGCATGGTGTCCTTTTTCTAAATTATGGCCCCCATTTAGACTTAAATAGACGATAAAGCGGCCTATGCTTTAGGGCGTGGCTACTTTGTGTCGTTGCCATGGCGGTGCACACGAGGAGGTGCTCCAGTTGGACCGACTCTGGGAAGCTCTGCGCTCTCCCGTCCAAATATCGTCACTTCTCATCATATCTGGCCCCCATAAAAAAAAAAAAAAAAAAACCAAGATGGCGACGGTCAAAATGCCAAACTAACAAGCTTCAAAACGTCCACAAACCAACGGGTGACGTCACGGTGGCTACATACATTATTTTCATACAGTTTATGGTGTACACCAAGTGTCTCCTTTTCATTGCATTGTCGGGCAATTTAGTCTTCATATTGACATCTTTGATTACACTTAATTTTGTAACTTTCCAGTGAAAAACAGACTCCAAACCAGATTATTATCATATTGGCTGGGAGTTGAAAGCGGGAGGTCATGTTATATATCAGCAGATACTCTGTTTGAACGGAGTGTCCTCTTACATTACGGGTTGCTCGTAGCCTCGATGTCGCTATGCTAATCCAAAAGTGTTTATCTTTTAAAAAGTATTTGTCTAAAAATCAGTTGTTGAAAAACGGGTGGTTCGTCTTGTAATTATGGTTGTTTAATATTCAGGCCAGTATAAAAGTATGAAAACTGGTGAACAGGCCTCTTTTTTTTTTTTTTAGACGTTAAAGCTGCACAATCAACAAGTCAGCCGGTTGCCAGAGAAACTCATGTCACTGGCCTCCCTAACAAGTTCCTGAAAAGTATAAAGTATCTAGAAGTCGTATCAGAAAAACGCTCAGAGTTTATACACGCCATCTTCTGAAACCGCAGAAAGAAAAAGCAGCCACAGATTACTTTATTCACAGAGTACGCAGACGGATCCTCTCATGCCTCCCACAGCTCGTCGGAGTCTAATCATTCATCAGTCACGTAGCTTACTGTACAAACACCCCCGATAAACTTGTAAATCCTAATTACAGATTCCAGTCGTTGGGTTTTTCAAAAGCTTCAGAAAAAAGTTGTGGGAATGTGGAACCGAACCAGTCAGTGTGTGTGTGTGTGTGTGTGTGTGTGTGTGTGTGTGTGTGTGTGTGGAGGTGTGGGCCCCGTTTGGCAGGTCCGAGAAAGCTCTAACACAGCTGCCTGATGATTCAGGATACAGACTTGTGTTTGTTATGTGTGAGAAAGATGATACTTGGCGTGTTAAAGATCGGTCATTGCATTTGGGATTCACTCTTTGTGCAGATTGCATCAGTTTCTCTGGACGCCGACATGAGACAGATTCTTAAGTTCGCAATATCTGATTTAAAACCAAAAGTATTTTTGTCATCTTAAACCTGCAAATGTGAAGAGCTCCGGCTAATATCTTTATGTAATTTTAGCATAAATGAATCTGTTAAATGTTTATATAGTGTCGGAAAATAGTGACCATGCAACCAACAGTTAATGATATACAGTATTTACAACAGAGTTCCTGCACAATATAAAATCTTATTGATAAGAGAATAAGATTAAAACCTCTTGTCTGTAAAAGAAACCAGTTGTTGTGATTCTTTGGTTTCTTCACAACTTTGAGCCAAAGAATGTTTTGAAATGTTCGCTTGATTAATTAAGTGACTTAATCGAACACTTCAAAAATGTATCCACAACAGCTTTGATAATTGTTTGATTAATTAAGTGCGTTAAACAATTATCAAAACCTTTTGTAGATACATTTTTCCGTTGAACGATCGTCTTGAGTTCTGGACTGAAGACTTGTGTCCGTGCCAGATGTATCAACAGATCTGATTGATGACGGTTCATTAAAGTTGAAGAAGGACCCCGAGAGGTTAAAGGGGGCGTATCATTGCACATTTCCAGGTCTGTATTTACAATCCGGGGCGCTACTGGAATATTTTTGCATGATTTACAGTTGAAGAAACTCCTTATTTATCTTCTGTTGGCTCGTTACGCCGCCCCTCGGTTCAGCCTCTGTCTGAAACGGGCCGTTTTAGCTCCTGTCTCTTTAAGTACACCCTCCTTCTTTACTCGAAAAATAAACCTCTTAAATACGTTTGTACACTTTTGAGCCTGAATCTGAACTGAAATATGCAAGTTGACGCCAGTTCGATGGGGAAGTGGAGAGGCTTTTCCCCCTTTTTTTTGACTTGCAGGCACCATTTTTTACCTTCCCTTCATCCTTTTGCAACTTTAACAATGTTTAACATAAACATCTGATATCATAACAGCATCTAAACATGTCCACTTTAACATATTTTCTATACTATAGGCTTAAACGGACCCATCAATTATTTCACACGTATGATATAACCCGGTCGTACGCTACACTTAGCGTCTGGTTCTCTCTACGTCAGTCTCAGGCTTTTACCCCTTTTTTTTGACTTGCAGGCACCATTTTTACCTTCCCTTCATCCCTTTGCAACTTTAACAATGTTTAACATAAACATCTGAAAGTGGGATATGTCCACTCTAACATGTTATCAATACTCGACCTATAGGCTTAATGATCTCACACGTATGATATAACCCGGTCATATTAGCGTCTGGTTCTCTCTACGTCAGTCTCAGACTAAAAAGCAGCAACACAACAGGCCAGATATTCACTTTTATGGCAAAGTCATTTCAAACTGTCTAGAAAAAAAAAGGCTGATTCGCTGTAACAAGCTTATCTGAGCTGTCAGCAGCTTTCTCCTGTTCTCTATGATTGCTAAATAATTTGATGAGCGTAGGAGGCTGATTGTGTTAGCGTGTGTGTGTGTGTGTGTGGTAGCGTGTGTGTGTGTGTGTGCGTGTGTGTGCGTGCTCCCTAGGCAGCCCTTTTCCACAGATCCTATCAATCCTCCTATATTTAGAACATTCAGAAGTTTGTGGTTACTTCAAAACCTTTGGCTGGCCCTCGTGTGGGTGTGTGGGTGTGTGTGTGTGTCTTTAGGTGGGTGTGTGTGTGTGTGTGTGTGTTGCGGTGTGGCGTGCCCCCAGAAAAACGTTTGCAACAGTAGAGTTCCACTCATCCCCTTCTCCACTCGTTTATACGCCAGCCGTGCATTCTTCCATCTTGGGCCCAGTCATGTTTGTGTGTGTGTGTGTTGTTAGTCATTGATTGGTCCTGGGTTCATGCCCTCGGTCGACCACAGACAGTAAAATTCCATCCATTCATCGATTTCTCCTTTTTTTTTTTTATTGTTTTTATTTTTACATTTAGACGTCATCTCTGATCTTCCAACGTGATTTCTTTGTTTTGTTTTCTCTCTTTCTCTCTTGAACTTTAACTCTTTTTCTTTTCTGTCACTTTCACTTCTTTTTCTTCTCCTCATTTTTTTTCTTTTTTTTTATACCCCAATTATGCTTTTAATTTCTCTTCTCCTTCATCTTTTGTCTTCTCTTTATCCTTCCCCTCCTCCTTCTTTTCTCTTCTTGTCTTCTTCTTTTCTTCTTCTCTCCTTTTCATCTTAGTTTGCGCTCTCTATGTCCTTCACTTTCTTCTTCTTCTTCTTCTTCTTCTTCTTCTTTCTTCTTTCTTCCCTAAGTTTATCCATCTCTCCATCTCCCATTTGCTCACTTTAAAAACTCTCCTACATTAACCGGTTTCATTGGTCAAACCACACACTTTCCCACCTAGAGCACACACACACACACACACACACACACACACACACACACTGTTGCATTCAGGACTGTCTGCCCTCTGTCTGAAGCTTCCCTCTCTCTCTCTCCAAAAGCAACATGTCACAGCATGACAACTGCTCCCCTTATCCTGACTCTCTGTATATGTGTGTGTGTGTATTGACCGGCATAGCCGATAGCAATTTTGTGTGTGTGTGTGTGTGTGTGTGTGTGTGTGTAGTAGACAGTCTAAAGGATGAGATGAGGCCCAGTGGGAGAGAGAAAAAAACCTCCACCTCACCTCCTCTTAACCCAGACTAACGAATCAGCGAGAGCAGAGAGGAAAGATAGTTGGAAAGAAGTGAAGGAAAAGGTGGAAGGAGAAGAAGGTATGAAGGCATATTTTATTTATTTTTTTAGGGGAAAACAGGTGAAACGTCTAGCCGAGCGCGGTGTAAGGAACACCGGTGCAGCCTGACGCTATCCAACACAACAGCTCGGCCATAAATTCAACTTTTTACGAATGGAGCGGACTAAATATTAGCTCACTTTCTGAAGACATATAAGCTTTTGTAAGGCAGAGCATTAGATCGCACAGGTGTACCTAATGAAGTGGTCGGTGAGTGTATATAGTGTTTTGGAAAGGTTACTGATTAATGAGTTCATAGACAAAGACGCCGTTTCCATTTCAAGTGTCTCATACAATGGGCGCAACCACACACACAGCGATTTAGCAGATTAGCCCGAACAATAACAATTTGGCAGCCGATCAACGTCTAAACAGAGACAAACACACGGACGACGAACCGCCGTTTCGCGACGCAGGTCCGTGCCAAGAAACGACACAAAACAGGAAAATTAACAATGCGGGGGGGGGGGGGACAGCACATCGACACACACAATGTCAGAATATTATTGCGATGAGTGCGGTGGAAAGTAGTTGAAAGGGAAAAGTACAGTGAGATGAACTGAGAGAAGCCTGTACGATGTGTTGAAACCGATGGAGGCGCTTGTTTTTCCTGCAAAGTGACGGGCAACAACGGCTAATTTCCCCGTGTTTGCCGTCCGCTGTCATCACAGGAATCATTAGTGGCAACTTCCACACACACACACACACACACACACACACACACACGCCGTAGTTAGAAGGAGTAAAGCTTTACATGTGTGTCTTGGAGAGACGGATGCGTTTACACCTTTTTAACTTTCTGGGCAAGAAGATGTCTGCAAAAAAAAAAAAACGGCTCCGGAGGTAGTTTTTTTTTTTGAACAATCAGATTTTTAATCGGTCTCAGATGCATCTTTGGTGCATTTCCTTGTAGCTTTTTAAAATATCCGATAGCTATCCAATCCGCCCACGACGCATGAAGTGTAAATGGGTTCAAGTAGTCCCCACAGAGAGGATCAGTCGTAGCCAAGAAAAGCTTCTGACGTCCACGCAAGGAAACGGCAAATAGAAAACTTTCACAAAAAAAAAAAACTCAACAAGTTCTCCAAATTAAACAACAAAATGTCTTTTTTTTTTTTTTTTTCTCCTCCTAATCTGATTCCCCGTCGTCTCTGAAAACCACATTTCATTCAAATTGAGCAATTCATCTCCAGAAAAGTGTAAAAATAAGCATCAGTGAGTCACAGTCTGAATATCGGATCCGTTTGTCATCGTCTTTGAATGCGAGACTCTTCTAAAGCGTCTGATTGCCGCCGAGTTGTTGAGATTTAGTGATATTGATACTTTTTAATCCATTCAATACCTCAGTAACTATCATTCTGACAGTGTTTGAGTGTAGCTGGCGCCTGCGGACAGTGACACTCATTCATCTCGTCATGGCAACAGGTTGTGAAACATGCAGATATCAGGTTCGCTCTCTTTTTAAAGGGAGTCAGAAGCAGTGTGAACAAAACTCAGCGATTTCATCCATCACTGTAGCAGGAAGCCTTCACTTGAGTTTGTTTGTTGCTTCATTGTTCCCCCGACTTGAGTGCACATGTTACTCGGCGCTCTCGTTTCCTTTCACCTGACACCTATTGAAAGAAATGATGCACTCGCACAGGAAGCAATCCATCAGAAACTTATAACAATAATGTGTTACTGTACAATCTTCTACTGCCTTTTATATATATATATATATATATATATCTGCTAAAGTTTAAGTTCGTCTTGAAATGACTACTGCTGAACTCAGAGGATGTCAGTGTGATTTATTTCTTGGGGTTTGATTCTGAATTTCTTTAGCAGAGTTGACCTGAAATCTACACCCGTAATATGGAAGGAGGGGAAAGCAAAGGATCCAGAAGAAGAAGAAGAAGAAAGAGGCAAAGTTTAAGTAACTTAAGAACGGGAAAGAGAGAGACGGGGTGATGGAAGTATTGAGCCTGAGGGGGGTTAGAAGTGGAAAAGGGTGGGCGAAGACAAGCGGAGGGGATCGTGATAAAGTAATAAAACACGGGATTGACATGAGCGAATAGGTGAAAATACAGTAGGGAAAGAGATTAAGTCATGCGAAGCCAGATGTGGACGTCGTGTGCACCAGACTTCAGATCCTTATCGTCACGTTTAGCGTTCAGTTCGACGGTCGAATGGACGATTTAAATCGAGCGCCCAACGCATTTAAGCTTGTTAAACTCAGTAATACCAAAAGATATTCAGGCTTTAACTTTGAGTAGAGCTCGTTTACTCCTGAAGATTTAACGCCTGTGTTTTTTTTAAAACTGGCAAAAGATCTGATTTATTTAGATTTGACCTTTTTCAGGACGTCTAAACGGAGAAAGTTTGGAGAAGCGGGAGACCCAGCGCACACAACACTTAGACAAAAATAACAAATATTAGAGGCAGAGTTTTGGCGCCTGAGTAATAATAATCATAATATTGATAATAATTGATTTAGAAAAAACAATTGAAAACGTCTCTGAATGTTAGGAGAGGCTTCAAGTGTCTCATCCGCGGCCGCAACAGTCGACCGGCGCCGGATTAACGCTAGCGCTACTGGTAGAGAAGACTTCCTGTGATGTCTCCTATACATAAAAAACATCACAACACTCATAGCTGCAGCATATTTGTCACGTCATGTCCCTTAAACTCCCCTCCCCGTCCTCCCAGTGTTGCAATAAAATGATTGTTTTAACCAGTTTCTGTCACATAAAGTAACGTATTGACCCTTTTATCATGCTTACCGTTAAGTTGTAGTCACGACCCGAAGGCTCGTTCTGAGCCAGGAAAAACTCTGAGAGGACTTTATTTTGAGAGGAGCTAATTAAAGTAACAGAAATGGAGGAGAGAAAAAGAAGGAGGAGGAGGAGGAGGGGAGAGAAAGGCCTTCTAAAGCCATTAGAGCTAGATATACACCAAAAATAGCTCACTTTATGCATCATCACATTGTTCATTTTTCATTGTCGCAGGTCAAAAAAACTTCATTATTTTGTCTCCGAGCCTCAAAATCAAGTCTTTAAAAGTAGTCGGATTTTTAAGTGAGGTGAGGAAAGAAAGTGATGCAGTGGATGAAAATGTAATGAGGGGAGAAGAAGAAGAAGAAAAAAAAAAAAGGAGGTGAGACAGAGGTGAGAATGAGGACAGGAAAAGACAGACGAGGTCATAGAAATCGAAGGAGACAGAAAAATCTGCTACCGTTGCATTCCTAAGGACTGTGGTCACACTGGGACAGCTGCAAGTGTGTGTGTGTGTGTGTGTGTGTGTGTGTGTGTGTGTGTGTGTGTGTGTGTGTGACAGGTCAGGTTCAGGGAAGGGACTGCTGGCGAGACGGGGATGAACTGTACACATGTGTGTGTGAGTGTGTGAGAGAGAGAGAGAGAGGGTTGAACGGTGGCCAGCGCACATGCTCGACCACATCGGCAACAGGTTGACCTTTGACCTCTCGGCTCTTCTGCAAGACGCAGACGGATGAGGGGGGAAAGAGGGGAGAGGAGGGTGAGTGCAGAGTAGATAAACAGAGGAGATGAGGAGAGAGAGAGAGAAAAAAAAAAAGGCGGAGATGTCGAAAGTGCAAAAATCCGAACAGAAAGGCGTTAAATGAAGGGAGAGAGTTTATACGAGAAGAAAGGAGAAGAAGAAGAAGAAGAAGGAGTAGATGAATGTATCCAAAGGAAGATGGAAAGCAAGGATGATGAAAAAAAGAAAGAGAAAGTTTTGGCCAGTGAGAGAAAACAAGACATGAATGTGAGTCGAGCGGGAGCAGAAAGCGAGGGATACCGAGTGAAAGAGTGCAGTCAGGTGAAAGTGATACAGCGGGTGAAAACGGACGTACAGGGTGGTCTCTCTATCTCTCTCTCCCTCTCTCTCTCTCTCTCTCTCTCCTCGGGAGGCTGACACTTCCCTTCATCCGTTTGACCGGTCACAGAAGGGGGGATGAATAGAGGAGTGGAGCGAGGGCGGAGGAGGAGGAGGAGGAGGAGGGGGGGGGGGTTGAAAGAGCGGGATGAGCGGAGAAGAAAGAGAAAAGGGGGGGCGGGGGGGCGAAAGGGAGGATGAGCAGCAGACGGACATCTAAATGCTCGCCCGCCGATCTATTGGAAGAGAGCGACACACACACACACACACACACACACGGATGCGAACAGACGTCTGTTTTCGACACACACACACACACATAAATAGAAACGTTGGTGCGTTGAGGCGTGCTGGTGGCCGGAGCGGTCTGAGAGACGTAACCATGTAACCGCGCAACCGTGACGATCCGGCGTTTTTTAAAAATCTGGCCAAAGACTTCTGTCTCTTCTTCTGTCCTGTGTGTGTGTGTGCGCTCCACAGTTAATCTAACACACTTAAAGCTCCGTTTGACCACTTTTAGCCGTACAGGAAGAGTTTAGCTTCACATCTCCAGATCAATTTGAACATATTTGTATGAATAAGAGCTAAAAAAAAACTCTTATATCGGCTCTTTGTGCAGCGTCTGTCTCTTTAAGGCCTCTCTCTGCAACGTGGTGTCGCGTCCCGGTGTTTTGTTTTCATCGTGAACAAATTCGTCATCTGTTGAGGGGAAAAAAATACATCGACTTCAAGATCTATATTTATATTCTGGAGCTCTATTTGAATATATTTGTATGAATAAGACTTAAAAAAACCTCTTAAATCGGCTCTTTATGCAGCGTCTGTCTCTTTAAGGCCTCTCTCTGCAACGTGGTGTCGCATCCCGGTGTTTTGTTTTCAATCGTGAACAAATTCGTCATCTGTTGAGGCTGAAAAAAAAACATCGACTTCAAGATCTATATTTATAATCTGGAAATCTGTTTGAATATATTTGTATGAATAAGAGTTAAAAAAACCTCTTTATTTATCTTATATCGGCTCTTTATGCAGCGTGTGTCTCTTTAAGGCCTCTCTCTGCAACGTGGTGTCGCGTCCCGGTGTTTTGTTTTCAATCGTGAACAAATTCGTCGCTTGTTGAGGCTGAAAAAAAAACATCGACTTCAAGATCTATATTTATATTCTGGAGCTCTATTTGAATATATTTGTATGAATAAGAGTTTTAAAAAAAACTCTTATATCGGCTCTTTATGCAGCGTCTGTCTCTTTAAGGTCTCTCTCTGCAACGTGGTGTCGCGTCCCGGTGTTTTGTTTTCAATCGTTGAACAAATTCGTCATCTGTTTGCCGCCTAACTTCAGTTTCAAATAGAATATCAGCATGAACTCAGAGGAAAAAAAGAGCAGAACATTTTTAAAAAACTATATTAAATGAAATGTATTACACGCGCACACACAAGCGGAGCACCTCTCAGAGTTCAAACGGTTTGTTTGCCTGTTCATCAAAGGGTCAGTTTGATGTGTTGTAAGCGCCGTGTCCGCACAAACTAACATCCACTGAAGAAGAGGGGAAGTGGAGCAGAATGAAGAGGAGATAAAAATCGTCCACTTTTCCTCCTTTTGAAGTTGTTTTTTTTTTTGTTGTTGTTTTTTAAACAGATTTTCATCTTTATTTCATCTCATTTTGTCTTCAAGCATCAAAAAGTTTCCCACAGATTTTTAAGAAAAGAAATGATGGGCAGCTGATTCCTCTTTTATATTTAAAGATTCCCTTCGTACCGCAGCGCTAAAGTTAGCTTTAAAGTCACATGTTCACCCAGATCTTTGTGTTATTCATTGTTTTGATATGATAATGTTTTCCCCCGTCGTCCTAAAACGATAAAAAAAAAAGTTCAAAAAGTTAAAAGGAAAAACAAAAAAAAAAGAGACTTTTCAGTCTTCTGTGGAGTCATTTTTATCAAAGCTACTCCCTTTCCTCCCCCTCCTCACCCTCTTCTCCTCTTGATTTCTTCTTCTTCTCCATAAAGTGCAACTATGATACGACAGGAAAAAATTCTTTATACACACACACACACACACACACACACACACACACTCATGACTCAAAACATTTGAGTGCAGCGTGAGGTCAGTGGGATAACTGTCGGTGCCAGGGAGGGGTGGGAACTATCCGTCAGACCCCCAAAACACCCTTATCTGATCACACACACACACACACACACACACACACACACACACACTCTCTTCCACAAGTACAGATACACACCTGCCTCTCCTTTCTCCTTAAAGCTCCCCACACACACACACACACACACACACACACATGCACGCACGCAGCAGACTCTTGAGTGTAATAACGCGGCGGTTGATCCTGTTGCTCAAGATAACGCAGCAAAAAATAGTAGCTGCTTCAAAATGTGTGTGTGTGTGTGTGTGTGTGTGTGTGTGTGTGTCCATATCTGCGGATTTATGAGTTCAAGCTATTATGGGTGTGTGGGAGAGGTCAGTGTGTGTGTGTGTGGGTGTGTGTGTGTGTGTGTGTGTGTTTCTCGGCCCCTGTCTCAACTTCCTGTCCTGTCTGTGGCCGGCCTTATCGGCGTGACAACAGGTCAGGCAGTGGTCACGACAACAGAGCCATTCAGCGAACCTGATTGGACGGGGCGGGGAACGGTGGTTGGCTACTTCCGACCGATGGTCAACTAGCGGGCAGGAATTGGGGAGGAAGGGGGTCACCGAGGGGTCAAGGTGGTCCAAACTCTCCTCGCCACACATGCACATCAACTGATCTCCACACACACACACACACACACACATATTAATAAATTTGACTCATATTATTACAAATAGACACACACACCCGTCACATCTCGCTGACTGTCAGTCACACATATTATTTTTACAGACACACACTTACAGTGACCGCGCGGTGACCGGGTCAGGTCATTGTTCTGCGTTATCAGTCTTGACCTCTCCGTCAGTCTCCCCGATACGACCTGCATCTACACCCCTTCCTGTGTGTGTGTGTGTGTGTGTGTGTGTATCAGTGTTTGTGTGTGTGTGTGTGACTGCGGTCATTCCATGGTCAAACCGAAAAAAAAAAAAAAGTTAAGACCCTTAAACAGCTCTCACCTTTCAACTGTTTCCTGTTTTGGGTTTTGTTGAGGAGACGACGAGGAGAGAGAGAGAGAGAGAGAGAGAGAGAGAGAGAGATGTGTGTGTTTCGTTTCAAGCTGCAGCCACTGTAATGTTGTGAAACATTTTTTCCGCATCTGCAAATAGATTTTTCTTTTTTTTTGCATCTGAATAGATGTTTGAAGAGTAATTCGGGGCCACAAATGTATTTTAGATTTGACTAAATGTGTGTGTATCTGCAGTTTGAAGGAGGTTTAGACTCCTGCTTTACGAGCCTTTTGAAGCTTAAATACGTCTCATGTGTCTATAAGTTCTGTGCAGTTTGACTCTGATTGTGTAAGTCTGAGATTTCTTCTTCTTCTTCTTCTAAATATGTCGCATTTTTGAGGTGCTAAAGGTTGAAAACTGCGTCAGAAAAATGGTGAAAAATCATGTGTGTGTCATTGGTTTTGGGTCAAAGCCTCCACCTTTTTAAATTTGACGTAGATGAACGAAATTTGGCCTCTTGGAGCGACACCCTAGCCTCAACAGGAAGTCAGCCATTTTGAATTTATGGGCTCCTAGAGGAATAAACCAGAGCGACTTCACATCAGGTCGTTGTCATCTGAAGAGCTTTTGTGATGCAAAGTTATTAAGCTGATGGGTTGAATGCGCTTGACGCGTGAAACAGAAGTTGTCGTAACTCAACTGGACTTTGTCGCATCTGTCCAACATGCTTGATCGGAGTCCCGGCTCGAACACATCTACGTGTCAGTATCGAGTCATATTCCCAACAGGAAGTCAGCCAGATGGGACATGAAACTTACATGGCGTTGTCTACAGGTGTTGTACAGCAACTTGATGTGCTCTCTAGCGCCACATGGTGCTCACAGGAAGTGTTTAACCAGGGGTTTTTCGGAGCCGGATCGATGGTCTTTCACTTTAAGTTACTTCCACATTGGCAAGTGGTCGTTGCAGCTTCTTAACATGTGACGCAGTCTTACTTCCTGTCATTAAAATCCTCCTGCAACCTCTTTATAGATTCATCCTCCAAGTCCTGTGAGCGGTTCTGGTACCCAGTTTGGGAACCACTGGTCCAAACGACCAACAGTTTTGCTACTGATTACTTAAACTTAAAGCTGCCATTTTGAGTAAATTGCAAGAGTTTCTTGAAGTCAGATCAAAGAAAACTTTATCCTGAATGAAAAGTTTGTTCTAAATATGGTTGATATTATTTAAAAAACTGTTCTGAAAGTTACATTTTGATGTTACAATATGAGAATATCACTCTGACAAAGCGAGAGTCAGCGTATTAAAACAGCCCCAGTTTGTGCTTCTTTATATATTATTAGTAAGTCAAGTCAAGACTTAGTGATCAATGAGAAAAAAAACCCAGAAGGTTGTTTAACAACACTGAAAGTATTTCCAGAATCCTCAAAAACTCATCCAACCGTCTGGATCAAAACGTATTTTGACGGTTTTTAACCTTTTTCCTTTCTTTTTTTTATCATGCAACAGACGTAACAAGAGTTTTTTTTTGTTTTTTTTTTTCATCCAGATGTTTAGGAGAGTATTTGAGGGTTCTGGAAATAGCTGCAGAACAGCGCTAAGTGTTTTCAAACAACCTTTGAGTTGAGTTTTTCAGAGATTGCCAGGTATGTATTTTTCAGAGAGAGAGAGAGAGGAACGGATGCTCGTGTGCTGCCATTTCAATGTACTTAAAAGGAACAAACTCAGGAGGGGGTGGGAGGGGGTGGGGGATATAAAAGAAAATTAAAAACACTGACCTAAACGGGCTTAAAGAGGGATTGAATAAGAAACGTATCCAAAATAATTAGAAGCGATCCTGTGATTAATTTGCCTCATACTGGCTAAAAGTAGTTAAAGCCAGCTTCACCGGAGTGAACTCTTGAGAAGTGGACGCACCCCGAATGAACTCCCAGCTTTAAAATTAACCATTTAAAAAAAAGTGTTTGGACCCAAATTGACTTTAAAAAAGTGGCTGAAGCCGAATGTATCTTTTAAGGAAAAAAAAAAAAAGTGCTTTAGCTTAAATTGAGCTCAGAACGGAGCTAAAAGCTAAAAAGCTGCCTGTTTTCTCTAGCGCTGTTTGTTTTGGAGTATTCCGTCTTTATTTGCTTTATCAGCATGCAGAGCAGCTCCCAGCAGGCCCCACTGACATCAGCCTGCACTCGTTTATCGTCTCCCCGTTTCTCACTCACTCGTTCTTCCTCCTCCGTAACATCTAGTTACCCTCCGCCTGACCTCCTTCGCCTCCCTCCTTTCCCTTTTTTTTTTTTTTTCCTCCTCCAGTCCTGTAATATTTCCCCAATCATTCTTTTTGAGTTTTCTCTCGTTTACCCTCCTCTCTCTCTCTCTCTCTCTCTCTCTCTCTCTCTCTCTCTCTCTCTCTCTCTCTCTCTCCTGCTCCGTCTCTGTCCGTCTATGTCTCTCACTCTCTCTCCCTCACTCCGTCTGTGCAGTGTCTAATTGACAGCTGAGACCCCTGGTTGAACCACCAGCACTCTTCTCTCGTTTTTGTTTCTTTCTTTTTTCTTTTTTTTTTTTTCTCCGCACTCATTCCATTTCAGCCCTCTCACTTTTTTTTTTTTTTTTTTTTTTAAAGGAGGTCGCCCAACTTCTCTGTCACTGTTGACGGAGAGTAAGAGAGGTAGAGAGAGAGGGAGACAGGAGGGGGAAGATGGGACGAGAAGATAGAGATAGAGAGAGAGAGAGGAGGGACACAATAGAAAGGGAACAAGTTTAGAGATAAAGCAGGAGAAAAGAGAAGAAGCAGTGACGTAAGGGGAGGTGGCGTAGAGTTCAAAGACGAAGATGTAAATAAGAAGTCATTTAGGAGACTTTCACTCCTGCCAAAAAGCATTCAGTCATGTTTTTTTTTCTTTACAGTGTTCCTGGACAGTGTGAAACTAACGTAGGATACAGAGCACCAGAGTGATTCAGCTGAAAGTTGAAGACTCTCTGAGTGTGTTTGGGTTTCGCTCTAGAGTCGTTAAATGATGTTGCACATTAACGACAGTGATTAAGAAACTGTGTGAGAAGTTTTAATGGGTTAAATCGACTCCATGAGTTTCCTGTTTGAGGCTGAAATTTCACCTATGACCTTGTTTTGTTGGGTTTTTTCTGCATGTTGTGTTGACAGTTGAAAGTTCAGGAAAGAAAAAAATCTCGTCTGTGCACCTCAAACGATATATTTTTGGTCAGACTAGAAGTTTTCTGCATCGTTTTTCCACCTTCTGTATGTTTAATAGTTAATTAACTGGTTTAACTATTAAGAATAGAAACCATCTGAAGATAATTGTGACATTTTTAGTGATGACACAAATCCTGCAGCACGTTATAAAAGGACCTGACAACAGGGTCGTCCCACACATGCAGCATAAATACTTTGCAGTGTCTGTAAAAAGTTCATTCATATAACTTTTGTAATGTTTGGATTTCAGTGACGTAGTCGTGCAAATTGAAATAATGATTTTCTTACACCTAATGAAAGATGAAAGACTTTTTTTAGTATCACTTTCATGGAAATGAGCTTTTTGATGCTCATTTGAGCGTCCAAAAAAAACCCCCAATTTGTCACCTTCTTGTTTATCTGGTTTGCACATCCAGGCCACCGTACAGCGCCGTACCGTGACTGCATCTTGTGTCCGTCAAAAGGTTGAACTGCTGGCGTCAAAATTATCTGACACGCACAGCCGTTTTGCCCTTTAGCTGTTTCCTAAATGCTGAATATAATTTATCTGAACTTGTTCAGATAAATGGAGCGACCTTCCTCCTCGATTATCTCTCAGAGGTCACCCCGGCCCACTGTGAAAAGAGAGGAATAACACCGTCCCCTCCTTCCTAAAGACGGGGGAGGTGGGGGGGGAAGGCACCAAACAGCAGCAAACACAAAACAAGCCGCTTTTAACTAAATGCTCCTTTTTTTTTTTTAAACCTCCTGAGATGAAAAGTCGAGCAGATGAGAAGCGTGAGAGAGAGAGAGAGAGAGAGAAACACGCTGATATCTCTTTTGTCGTCAATCCAAAACTTGTTCTAGATCTCGCCGTGAGACTCGTCCACCGGGCAACCAGCGCCGAGCTTTGCTTAACAAATACAGCCCCGGGCCAAAAAAACCTGATAGTATCAGAAATTTAAGACCTAATTTTCACAGCGCGGCCGCCGCATGTACGACACACGTCTACAAACAAACCGCTGACACAGAATACGCTCGCTCCGTCCGTCCGTCCTGCTCGCCCGCCCGCCCGCAGGTGTTGCAGTTATTTAAAATAATCTTTTGATACGTCACACAGAGAGAGGTGAAAAGGAAGTTTGTGTGACTTTGCAGCCTCGTGATGTTTGTCTGACGCAGATTGCAACCTGTTGTTTGGTCTGAAGACGCCTTAAGAAGCTGGAATAGACGCGTCTGTGTTAAAGTGGAAGGAGTGCATCAATAGATAAAGTTTAATCAGAAGCATTTTATCTACTGGCTGCTCTGCTTTTAGCTCCAGTGATGCTGTTCTGCAGCTGACCTCTGACCTCTCCAGCACAAATGCAAACTTTCCCTACAGGGAGCGAATAAAGCACCATGTTCGTATCTTTTTTTTTTTTTTTTTCTTTTTCTTTTTGACGAGCAGTCAGACCCCGCCGCGGATTAATAAAGTACAGTATGTACATTGAAGGAGTATCACAGCGGAGGTTTGCGCTGTGTTGTGGTTCCTGGCTGCTGCTGCTGCTGCGGTCGTAGCAATGAGGCTGCAGGCAGAAATAAAAAAAAAAACATGGCGAGCTTTTGGTTTTAATTTAACTTTTGGCCCCTCAAGTTAGGAAAAAAAACGGGTGGGTTCCCCCCGTTGCGAAGCGATGAAGATCCGAGCTCACTTTCATTCCTTTCATAGTTCACGATGGAGCGATTAGTGTAGAGAACGAGTCTGCGGGCCGCAGCTAGAAGGACTAATTAGGGAGGAGGAAGAAAGAAAGAAAGAAGAGAAGTGCGGGAATCTTAGTGGAGCTGGCAGGTATCGAGAGCGCTGGTAGCTTGGACAGCTTTGCCCGATAACCTCTGAATGTGACCTTTTGACCTCTTGCTTTCAGAGGTCAAGAGCTGGCTTTTTAGGGGTTAAGTGTAAAAATCCTTTTTTTTTTTTTTCCTCCTCCTGCAGGTCGTCCGTCAGTTTCTGTTTCTGACTGTAGAAAACAACACAACGAGTTAATCTATTAAACAAGCAGAGTTTTTATTAATCATTTAAGTCGTTTACTGAGCAGAAAACGTCCCACCGTTCCTCATTTTCAGCTCTTAAATGTGAGCGTTTGCTGCTTTTCTCTGTTTTTTATATCGTTGTAAATCGAGTATTTGAGGGTTTGGAACTGAAACAAAACGACCGACTTCAATTTTGGTTTGTTCAGGAAAGTTTCTGTGTAACGACCTTTTTTTACCAAACAAATCTGTAACCGTAGATGTGACCTTTTAATCTTATGAACATTTAGAAACGCTGCTTTTTCCTTAAAGAAAAGAAACTGTTCATTCATTTCCTGCAGTGACGCTTTCAATTCACTCAAAGATTATGTTCTCCTTAAATCATTTTGTCCATAAAATGTCATAATATATAAAAATATAATCGTCCAAATCCCAAGATGACGTCTTTAAATGTTTTGTTTAAATAAAGAAAACCAGAAAATATTGATATTTAAGTTGCTAAATGTCAAAAAAATAGTGAAAAAATGTTAAAAAAAAATCTTAAAAATGGTGAAAAAATTGTAAAATATTCAATTTATTGTCAAATTTAACAAAGAAAAAAAAGCAAACTGTCATATTTGATAAGCTGGAAGCAAAGCATGTTTGGTGTATTTGCTTATTATTAGATTAATTTTCTATTGATCGACTAATAGATCAATCAGTGCAGCTCTGGTTTTAGCTTCTGTGCTCTACTTCACTTCAAGACCTTTCACCTAGAAAACGGTGGCAGCCCACAATAACGCTGATTGGCGGGTGTCAAAACAATCTTCTTTTTTTTTTTCTTTTCTCATAAGTAAACCCCTCGACGACCCCTCGACCCTGAAAACCTGGCAAAAGAATGAAAGATGGCGAGATGTGAGCAAAGAGAGACGACAGACAACTGCTGCTGTTGTTGTTGTTTTTTGCTGATAAAGATAAAGGTGGAACCACTTTCACTGCTTTTAGTCTGTCGATTTCTCAACAGAACGGACGAACTGGAGAGAAAAAAGGGGGAAGAGAGAGAGAGGGAGAGAGATGACAGGTGTCAGCGTGGTCTTTGTGTGCCAGCGTTGACCTTTGAACCCAGTTGAGGATTTAGAAATGGAGTGAAGGTGATAACAGACAAGTGTCAAAGCACTTTTTCTTTTTTTTTTTTTTCTACTCATGGCCGCCGTCAGAAGCACTTTCTCTCTCCGGAGGCTTTTTCGGGTGTGACCTCTGAACTTTTATCTCGTGCGCGGAGAGGTCGTCGCATGTCTGGTTTTTTGGAGCGACGGCGAGCTGGGACGCTTTCTCGACTGAAACAGATTCAAAGAGAGAAATATTGACGTTATTGCGTCGACTCGGCTTCATCTTCCTTTTGGGTTTTTGTTGTTTCATGTGGAAGAAAGAAACGGTCAGTTTTCAAGAGCATCAGTGCCACCATGAAGAAACCATAGCAACCGGTCGTCAACTGGTCGGCGAGGTAGAGAAAAGTGTCCAGAGCCGTTTAAGCCCTCAGTTTTGACTTGCAGGAAGTATTTCTACATCCGTTAACCTCAAGTTTTTGGAAATTTGAACATGTTTTACACGGATATCTCATTTCATAACTGTATAAAAATAACAGAAAACTGAGTATGTGAAGTTTTAAGGAGCCTGGGTGCAGGATGGATGATTGGTTGATTGATTGATTGGTTGATTGATGGATAGATGGATGGAGGAACTTTGGAAAGACTCAGTAGATGGACGGGTGCCAAAACGGCTGCTTTTCCTTGATAAAAAGTCAAATCTACGTCCCTCCTCGCTTTTAGTGACCTTTGACCTTCCTGTCTTTCAAACGTTAGAAGGAGACGGACAGCCGAGAGAGGAGTAGAGAGAGGAGTAGAGAGGGGGAGCGTAAAAGAAAAGGTATGCAGGAGAAGAAAACGTTAGTTAAACGAGGGGAAGATGCCATTTTTATCAGCTTTTTCCGCTCTTCTGTAAAAGATAAATGATCTCGAAGTTCACAAATATCTCTCCTTCATAGCAGAAACATTACATAATCTCAACCTCTCTGAGTGTGTGTGTGTGTGTGTGTGTGTGTGTGTGTCTGCGCGTGCGTACAAAGAGTGTGAACATGATGAATTCTGGGTGACCCTGACGTTTGGCCATTAGGAACGGGAACACAGCAATTCCCCGACGGTCCCAAACAAATAAATCCTGCCCACAGCCGGAATAACCATTAACAAGTCTGCTAAACACTGAGAGGAGGAGGAGGAGGAGGAGGAGGAGGAGGAGGAGGGAGACAAAGAGGAGAGCTGTGGTTGGAGAGGGAGAGAAAAGAGGGATGGGAAGATGGAGAGGAAAGTGAGAAGAGAGATGAGATTTAAAGAAGGAAAAGGAGTAAAGTTTACGTGGAGAGGAAGATGAAAGAACGGAGGGATGAAGAGGAGACGGGGAGAAGTTGACATGGAGAGAAGGAGGAGTTAAAAGGGGGAGAGAAGAGGAGGAGAGAGAGAAAGAGGGATGGAAAGGAAAGGAGTAAAATGAGGGGAGTGGAGGAAGGAGGTGAAAAGACGAGTCGATATGAGAAGCAGAGGTTAAGAAAGAGTAGGAGGGAGTAGGAGATTGGGTAAAGGATGGATGGAGAAATAGAGAAAAGGGAGTAAAGTTGATGGAGAGAATGAGGGGACAAGGAGCGTAGAAGAAGAGGAGGAGTGGAAGAGGAGGAGATAAGGAGGAGGAATGGAGAGATGGGAAGAAGTAAAGACGACACGGAGAGTAAAGAGAGAGGAGAAGATGAGATGGAGAGAGGAAAGAGAGGAGGAACGGAGCGGAGGAAGATGGGAGACGGAAAGAAGGAGGCAGAGATGAGAGGGACGAGATAAAGAGGAGGTGATGAAGGATGGAGGGATAGAAAAAAAAGGAGTAAAGTTAACGGAGAGAATGAGGAGTAAATAAAAAAAAGAAGAGCTGAAACCGGAGGAGTGAAAGAAAAGAATGAGAGGAGATAGAGGAGAAAGAGAGGAGGAGGTGATGGATTGAACAGAAAGCGGAGAGAAAGTTAAAAAAGAAAGTAGAAACACAAAAAGAGCGAGCGAGCGAGGGAGGAGGAGGAGGGAGGGAGGGAGGAGGCGGGGACGGAGGTAGAGAACCCCATTAGCGGAGGAGAAATGAGGAAAAAAACAAACAAGAAATGTGAGGGTAACACGTCAACCCCCCCCCCCAACACCACCCACCTCCTCCTCCTCCTCCTCCTCCTCCACCCCCCCACTAGAAGAATAAGAGGAAGCAATAATCTGTGTGTGTGTTTGTGTGTGTGTGTGTGTGTGTGTAAGTGTGTGAGAGGAGACAGGAGCGATAGCGCGGGGGAGGTCATGGCGAGGTGAGAGAGGGGGAGCGAGACGGAGAGAGAAGTTCAGCGAGAGGTGAAGAGAGAGACCTGCCGTTTTCTCTCCGTGTGTGTGTCGGGTGAATCGGGGGTCAGGTGTGTGTGTGTGTGTGTGTGTGTGTGTGTGTGTGTGTGTGTGTGTGTGTTTGCGCCAGGAGGACCTGCTGGCTTGCGTGTGGCTCATTTTTTTTTTTTTTTTTTTTTTGGAAAGACCCACACTCTTCATTTTCTTCTTCTTCTTCTTCTTTCCCATTTTCATCTGTCTTATCTGCCTCTCCTCCTCCTCCTCCTCCTCCTCCTCCTACTGTTTTCACCCTCCGCTTCCTCCCTCCATCACGCCTCCATCCAAACTTACCTACTGACCTCAAGTTCACCCAAAAACTCTCTTCTCCTTCACCTCCCCGCTTCTTCTTCTTCTTCTTCTGTTCTCTCTCTCTTCTCTTCTCTTCTTCTCTTCCTTCGCTCCTCCTGCGTCTCCTCTCATTCTCTCGTCTCTTTCCTCTCTCATCCTTTCCCTCCCTCTCCTCTCTCACCGTTTCCTCGGCTTCCTCACCTCCTGCTCCCCCCCTGATCTTTCTTCCTTCTCCTCCTCACCTCTCCTCTCCTCCTCTTTTTTATCTGTTCCTCATCCTCTTCTTTATTCTTCTCAGTCTCTCTCTTTTCCTCTCATCCTTCCCTTTAACTTTCTTCTCTTCTTTTACGCTATTCTCTCCGCTCCCTTCACTCTCCTTTTCTCCTCACCTCACCTCTCCTCCTTCTTCTTCACCTCCTCACCTCTCTTCTCATCATCCTCTTCTCTCTCCTTCTCTTTCCTTACTTTTTTAAATTGACCCCTCTCTTTTCTCCTTCATGTCCACTCTTCTTCTTCTCCTTCTTTTTCCTCCTCCCCTCTTTCCTCCTCCTCCTCCTCCTCCTCCTCCTCCTCCTCCTCCTCACTCCCAGCGAGAAGCTTTTTTTTTTTTTTTTTTTTCTTTTTTTTGCGGAGCATTTGTTTTCTGTTATCTCTGATACCGAAAGAACGAGAGAGGGATAAAAAAAGAAAGAGATGTACTGAGCCTGATTCCAGAGTAAAGACAGCGATCCGCCCTCAGATAACATGAAAATCTCATGGACCTCAGCCGCCAGCTTATCTACTGTGTGTGTGTGTGTGTGTGTGTGTGTGTGTGTGTGTGTGTTGTTGAATATTGTCTGCCTGCTGACTACATCTTTTTTTTTTTTTTTTTTTTGCATGCATGAGTGTGTGTTCACGCAGCTTTTCAGGGTTACTTCCTCTAAACTGACAGCTACAGTATCTGTCAGCGCAAACGCTTCCCTCTTTATCTAGCACGCCTTCACCTTGTATACACCACACACACACACACACACACACACACACACACCTGCACAAAAACACCATCACAACCCCCGAAACAGCAGCATGTGGTTGTGTGTATGTGTGTGTTTGCTATGCTAATCCACACAAACACACACTTTCTCATGAATCTGTACCTAATTAACTGACAGATTTGTTCACATAACTTCACAGCCGGATGATATTTGTACTTTATGTAACTGCCTTTTTGTGTGTGTGTGTGTGTGTGTGTGTGTACCTGTTTACATGCACATGCGGCCTGTTTTCATGCAGCGTTTGTGTGTGTTTGTACTTGTTTATACGGGAGGATTAGCAGGTCAAACTTCGGCCATGCAAGGGTGAAGTCAGGGACAAAGGAGAGAGAAAGAGAGAGAGAGAGAGATGAATACAGAAGTGAAAGGGCCAGAGAAGGAGGAGGAGGAGGAGGAGGAAGGGAAGGAGAAGAAGAAAACAGAGATAAGAGACGGTGGGAGTGGGAGTCGAAGGAGGGAGGGAAGGAGGTAAGGAAGGAAAAGATCTAGAAGTCAGAAGCTCTGCGGCGACTCAAGAAAACATTTAGGCCCGCTCTCTGCTCTCTGCTCTCTGATTGAGGTGAATTCAGGTTATAAGCGCCGAAAACAATAGAGAGAAAACACACAAGAAGAAGAAGAAGAGCAATTAAGAGCTTTCATATTGTTTAGAAAAGCTTGTCACATGCAGAAATTGTGCAGCTGTTGGTTAAAATTAGAAGGTAAACACTAAGATTTAAAAAAACGCAGCCCGAAGCGAGATCTAAAAAAAGATTTCCTGGCACCGCTCATTAAAGCTCTTTCTCGCTCTCTTCTGTCTGGTATCATTAAAAGAAAAAGAGAAACTTAATATGCAGATCTTCTTCAAGTGTTTTATTTGTTTAAACTGTCAGTGTGTGTTTTTTTTTTTTTTTTATCTGTCTGTCTGTCTGGAGTTCAGCAGAATAGCTTGTGAATTTTTGCACATTTGTGGAGAGAAAAAAGGGGGAAAAAAATGTGTCTAGATGACGATGACGATGATGATGATGAGGATCCAGATGTGGGAGTTTTCACCCCCGTCTGTCGGATCCGGTGAATTGTTGCATTTTACACACACACTCCCTTTCGTTTCGATGCCGGTCGAGATAAATGTTCATTCTCGTCCAGATCGACTTTTTTTTTTTTTTTAAATTCATAACAATACACGACTCCCAACATCCGCCTTTCGGAAATCTTGTTTTGTCGAGCTCCGCTGAGGTTTTTAATCTCTCTCACCTCGCTGCAGTGATGATGCACAGATGTCACCTCAGCTGACCTCCCCTAGGTGTGGTTTAAAAAAAAAAAAAAAAAAAAAAAAGCTTTTGATCAGCGAGGGCAGTGAAACCACTTCTGTGTTCAGAGTTGGCGATAAGTTTTACTCCCACGTAAGCAAAAAAAAAAAAAAAAGCGGCACATCAGCAAACGCCGCGGCAACGGTGCATAACAGCAGCTACAGTATATACAGTATCAGTCAAAAGTTTGGACACACCTTCCCCACTCACTCCAATGGGGAAAGTGTGTCCAAACTTTTGACTGGCGCTGTAGATAACTGCATTGTTTATAATTGAAGCGTACAGTGTGCAGTCATAGATAGATGTGACTGAAAGGAGGAAAATTGGCTGAAATGTCAGTTGGAGAAGAGATTTTTAAAATGGGGTGGTGGGAGGAGTTGGACTTCGTTTTAGAGATACTAAAATTTGCAGGGCCAAAATCACCAAAAATCACTATTATTTAAGGGGGAATGTGAAGATTTATGAGGTGAACGCATCATTAAAAGGTTATGAATGCATGTTTATTACAACTGAGTGATCTGCCGCACATGAAACGTTACTTTCTACCTTCTTCTCTCCTGTTTTAATCACACATGCATGTTAAAAACAGCTGATTTTAATGGTTAATAATGAATGTTTTTACCATAACAACCGTCTGAACTAGCAAGCGTGCATGCACGTAACAGCTGAGAGTCAACGAGGGACACGCAGGGGGGAGAGTGTTTTCGTCTGCTGTATCAGTACTTTAGGTGTCGGATCTGCCCAATTAAGTCCATGACCTTTTTAGATCAGGATAATGAATATCTGAGTCAAATCGGTCCGCGAGCCACATGAAGCTCATGAAGTCACTCCTGTAATCGATGCAAACATCAAAAAGATTTCATACAGAGGTTTGTCTATGTGGGGCAGATTTTCTAGATCAGGTTTTGAAGCCCTGCAGTGCCACGAATCCTGCGTCACAATTGGTTGAGCAAACAGATCTCGTCCTGCTTCCTGCTGAGCAACCAAATGTCCTGCAGCAGCGGCAGCAGCAGGTCGGGGCGGGCGGGCAGGCAGCCGTCAGCTCAGACTGTACACAGAGATAAAAAATGGCAACGACAGCGACCCTGCAATTTTCTAGATGGCGGTAGTGAAATTGCTACGACAAGACAAAAATTGGAGGCTACGTTTTTGTTCGAAACCACCTCAAAAAAACAAAAAAAAAGCTCCAGAAATCAACCTTCTTTTTTTTTTTTTTCACCTTCCTGGATCCCATTATTCCTTTTTTTTTTTTTTTTAAAGAAAGTGTGTCATCCACGTCGTCTGTCTGTCCTCCTCTTTCTTGCTTCCTGCTACCTCCATCGCACCGACGGTCGTCCATCCCGTCCCCTCACTTTTATCTATCCATCTTCATCTGCCCTTCCTTTACCCTCTCTCTCCCTCTCTCTTTCTCTCTGTGTGTATCTACGCTGTTATCCATTTCTCTCCATCTGTGTCTCTTTCCATCTTTACTCTCTCTCATTTTCTCTCTCTCTCTCTTTCCTTTTCCCCCCACATGTGGTTTTGCTCTCCATCCCTCTGTACTCCTTTCCCTCCCCTCCCCTCTCTCCTCGTCTTCTCTCATCCCTCGCTCACATATGGTTTCTCTCTCTGAATCTGTGTGTGTTTGGTGTTACCCAGAGTTCACTGGGGCTCCCTGCCTCATTTGTGTGTGTGTGTGTGTGAGAATATTGCAGACAGAGATAGAGAGACGGAGTGTGTGTACGTCTGCAGGCTTAAGGGTTTGCCTGCCTGGGCCTGTTTCTTGAGTTCAGCCGGGCAGCGGCGGGTTATGCAACAGTTTCAAAAAAGTGGGGCATTCGAAAGGAAGACTTCACCCCCTTTTTCCTTCACTCTCAAGTGGCTTTTCTCCACTTCATCTTCCCGTCAACCTTTCGCTTTCTGTCTCTCTCTTCTTTTTTTTTTTTTTTTTTCCTTCTGTAATTACGCTGCGTCTTTTCTGTGTTTATTTACTTGAGTGTGAATTCCTTAGACTCAGTCAGAAAATGTCAGAAATTGAGCAATTTTGTAGATTCTTGTTGAGTTGTTTATGCGCCAAGAACATAAACATCAGGATTCAGTTGCAACAGCTGCTCGAAAGTCCGTTATTGAGTTTGGGATTAAAGTCTTTATTGTTTCCACCAGTTCTTAGTAACTCGGTAACAGTTCACTAAATGACTGCAAACTTCTCGTACAGTAAAGAATAGTCAGGTGTGTCATCATCACTGTGTCAACAAGAAGTCAATTCAGCATGATGAGCTGCGTTTCCGAATAAGTAACACTCATTTAAATGGTGGGTGGGGAGATGTCCAGATGTAACAAAACATACAAAACATTAGTTTTGAGTCAAAGTTTTGAGTCATTTTAAACCTGTGTTTTCTAGTAAATGTAGTTTCTAACTCATTCAACAGAATTTCGGTCAAATGTCACGTCACGAAAGCCGAACATATTCCACCACTCCTTTTTGGTTTTCTAGTCTAAACTGCTAGCACGCATGCTAGCAAGCTAACGTTAGCGTTGTTGTTAGCTGCTCAACAGTTACGTTACAACTGGTGCAACTCAATCCAGAAATATTCACATCAGTTCGTCCCTTATTTGACATTAGCTAACTAGCATTTTAGCAATGTTACGCGGCCTTAGCTTAGCTTAGCTTAATAATTGTTCATGTAATGTAAGCGTATTAAGATAAGTGTACCCTCGTTTGCTTTGAGCTATTTAAAGGTGGTGTTGAAATGATTTATTAGCTGATAAATTCAAGTTTTGACGTTTGACACCTTAAAATCAACGCTTACACTTCCTGAAAAACTCTTTAATGGTGACATCATCCCGCACCGGTTGAGGTGAACATGAAATCTAGCCAATAGCGCCATCTTAACTGTATTCCCTTCTGCCCCATCAATCAGAAAGAACAGCCTCTCTCTTCCTCATTGATACTCCATTGGATAACACTTCAAAACGCCGCCTCACAGGAGGCACTGACATCCTCTTTAGCAGTAATTACGTCTTATTGAGAAGGTTTTTTAAGGTTCATGTGGCTTCAATTGCTCGTCCGTGTCCAACACATCAGAAAGATCAGACCCTACCTGTTTGAGCATGCATGCTCAACTCCTACCACAGACTCTTGTAATATCATGCATTGATTACTGGCAGGTTTCCCCCTCTGCAGATCATCCAGAACGCAGCAGCACGTCTGGTCTTCAACCAGCTCAAAACTTGACAAATCGTCCCCTCCAACCGGCTCCCAGTCGCTGCCTCCGTCGGATTCGAAACCCTGACAGATCCCGCCTTTGTGAACTCCCTCGCGCTCACTAAGCTCTGCTTTTAAAAGGCGCCTGGTACCACCTCCACAACAGGGGCCTTTAAAGTCACCCTGTAGTTTCCCGGAGGTGGAACCAGTTACCAAACTCCATCCGATCCACATCGTCCTTCTCAATCTTTAAGAAAAGACTGATAAGAGAAGAAAAGATCTGCGTCTATATCTATATTGGACTCAAACTTAGCTTTATGGCACTTATTGACGTTCTCTCCTGACTGGATCCTTGCTAACGTGCGTCACTTTGGATAAATGTCTGCTAAATGAAACTGTAAATTGTAGCTAGAAGAGGGCAAATCAAGCTGTTTTATAAAGAGCATCAGGATTAGAGAGGACAAAAAAAGTGATAAAGTGCATATTACCTCTACTTGAATAATAATAAGCTGTATCACATCATGAAAGACAGAAAAAAGAAGTTTTTTTAAACAGACATGTAAGGGGAAATGTCATTTTTAATGTGATAATTTATCAAATAAAGAGGGTTTGGCTGCTGCTCAAGATAAACATTTTGCTCTGGAAACATGATCGCGTCATAGTTGTATGAATTTTACCAGGAAACTGTCAACATTTAAGATTTCTTACCATATTTCTTACCATTGAAGCCCCCACAAACGTCTGAATTTCCTGCTAAATGGTTACCAAATCTGACTGAACATGTCGGCGTGTTAGCGTGTGGCGTCGGGAGCCAACGATCCGCTGGGTGTTGTCGGTGTTTATGTTCTCAATGCTCAACGGATCATTTAATCTCCCCAAAAAGTAAGTAAACAGCCTTCCATTCATGTCTCTCTGTGTCTTTTATCTAGTTGCTGGAACTCTTCACGCAATGGGATTGGTCGACCTACCTGGCTGACTACGGCAAACCCACCTGCAAATACCTGAGAGTCAACCCACACACTGCACTGGCCCTGCTGGAGAAGTGAGTTAGCCTTCATTCATCCACTAATGTTCATTCATCTTTCCTTTTGTTCTTCCTGTTTGTATTGTTACCATGTTCCAGTTGGGAATTGAGCATCTTTGGGGCTGTTGGTTCCCACAAAACAAGACGTACAAAGACGTCAACCTGGGCTCTGGGAAGTTATGATGGACGTTATATTGATTGGTAGATTGGGGGGAAAAAAGCAGTTCAACATCTTGGTAAATGTGCTTATTGGCTTTCTTTCTGGTAGTTCGATGAGTAAACTGATACCACTCTCATGTTTGAACGTGGTTAGCCTAGCTTAGCATAAACACTGGGAACGGCAAGCTGTCCGAACTTTACCCCTTCCTACCTTTTAAATTAAAACAATGTGCCGAGTTTGTACCATCACAAGGAGGTTAGAGGAGTAACATAAAGCTAGATGAACAATATGAGGAGTCAGTTTTGTTCAGATTTTCTCTCTATTTGAAGCAAAATATTGATTTTTAATGAGACCTGCAGTCAAAATAGCCAAGATGGACATCTCCAACTAAAGATAACTTCCAATCAACACACAAAAACAGGAGAAAACAATAAATTAAGATGAATGATTAACTGAAATCTAACAACAGCTACAGAGTTACAGACTGAATCCTGACTAAATAGATCTAGTTTCACATCTCCGGGTGTTAACAGGCAGCAAGAAGTGACCGAGGGGGCCAGTTCCTCCGTATTTATATGACCCCAGACGGGCAGCGATTGGCTGCAGGGCCCCAGATGCAGCAGCCAATAGCACGAAGGAGGAGGAGGAGGAGGGTCTAGGGTGGAGGACCACAGAGCCTGAGGAGCAACACAGCATGTTATCAATACACTTAAAAGTCACATATTTACCTATCGTGAGGGGGGAACAGGAAAAAAAACACAGTTGGACTCGGTCTTGTCCTCATTATGATGTTGCCAGGTTTGGTGTCCACCACTGTTATCTGGCAACCCGCACTGCAGCCACAGAAGCTGGACAGATGGATAAAGTATCAAGAAAAAGCTCCAAAACACACATTTCAATTAAATAAACCAGATAAAGTCCATTAATCATCAACTATTAAATTAATTGCAAATGATAATAATTGTTTGGATTCATTTTTTAAAGAAAAAAAGTCCAAATTTTCTGATTCCAGCTTCTAAAATGTGAATATTTTCTGGTTTCTATGACAGGAAACTGAATATCTTTTAGTTACTAGCTGTTGGTCACAACCAAACAAGACATTTTCTGACTTTTTCTGGACCAAACAACTAATAGATTAACCGACAGATTACTTGATAATAAAGATAATGGTTAGTGCAGCTCTAGATAGGCTTGTCTCGGTATATTGTTAGTGTGTTGCCAGCTTTACAGGAGCGTAAACAAAACCATGCTAGCTGTTTCCCCTTGCTAAATGCTAAGCTAGGCTAACCAGCTCTCTCCACACCAACAATGAGATCGGTGTCAACCACTTAAGCACATTTCCCAAACTGTTCCTTTAAAAAAAAAAACAGAGAGTCAACAGATCATAATCATAATTATTATTATTATAATTCTAATTATTATTATTGATAGTGGGAATTATTTGCAGCCTTACATCAAAGCACTAATCGAGGAAGCCCTCCCTCTTTACCTCCATCTCAACTACTCTTCTGTATCTCCTGTCTGTCCTCTCTGTCGTGTTTTGACAGGTTATTTAAGCCGTGAGTATCGTGTCTGCTGCGTGTGTGTGTATATGTGTATATGTGTATGTGTGTGTGTAACGATGGCATGTATAAAGACGACTACTAAAGTGTGTATGTGCAACAAAAAAAAAAAAAAAAAAAAGATAAATAATATTTATACGGTTATACGAACGCACGCACGTTCTCATCAGAAGTGAAAAATTAGACTTGTGTTGTGGTGATACTGATGTTTATCGCTGTGGCTGTTGACAATAGGATGTTATCACTACAACAACACCCACATGATGTATCAGTGTACCATCAGTTTATCGGTGTAGAGAGTGATAACCACACATGCACACAACCTGCATGAAAACACACTACCTGCATTCACAGTGAAAGGTTATGATCCCGGTTTGTGAGTTTCTTCCTATCAAAGTTCTCACACACACACACACACGTCTAAATACGCACGATTTCAAGACTTCAGCAGGCACGACACACACACACACACACATAGAGAGAGAGTCGTATGATCCCGTCTATTGTTCAGTACAGTACGGTTGACCTTCCTCAATCGAGGTCAGCAGTTTTTTTTTTTTTTTGTTTTTTTTTCTTGGGAGCTCCAGAGAGCCCAGGCCCGGTGGTCTCTCTGTCCCCCAGGAGGAAGCACCCTGCTGGGGCTTGTCTGGTCTGCTGGAACCCCTGAACTTCCTGGAGGTCCATAACAATCCAGCGTTCTGCGACAAAACACACACACACACACACACAGGCTCATGTGACACTGAGCACACACACACACACAAGTTTTAAACATCTTTTCTCTCCTTGTTGTGTGTGTTTCCCTGAACGCATCGGATGAACTGACAGCATTCAAACACTGAGAATGTGAAATACTAAAAAAACAACAACAGACTACTCTTCTTCATCTTTGTTTATTTTCTAATATACTTTTTTTTTTTTTTTTTAATCCTCTCGTTCCTTTCGCTTTCACCCTTATTTATCTTTCCTCTCCCTCCCTCCTTTTATCTCCAGGATGAGAGAGACGAGCAGGAAGAACAACGTCTTCGCCCAGTTCAGGAAGACGGACAGAGACAGACAGAAACTCATCGACACCATCATCAAACAGCTACGCAACCTCATCGCACAGCACCACACCTAGAGCGCCGCCACCGCCGCTGCCGTCGTCTCGATTGGCCGGCTCGTTTAAAAAAAAATAAAATAAAAACACCCAGCCTGATGATGAAAAAAAAAAAATCATCGATCTGTTCAGCACCTCCAACCACTGGCTGATCTATGCACCTTATCGTCACTGGACTTCCCACCGACAACCCCGTTGTCGGTTGCCGTTAACAACCTGGAACGAGCTCGTACTGTGCAATCCGATTGGTTCGTTTTTTTTTTTTTAAAAGCACCGTTTCCGGACTAAGCGACATAAATCTTAAAAGGCTGGAGCGTCTTCGAGTGCTGGAGCTAAAAAAACAAAACAAACAAGTAACACTTCCTTCTTCTCCTGCTAACCCACTAAAAAAAACACGCCGCTGCTGGTTTTCTGGTCTCGACTGGAACGATCCTGCCGGTTACTGAAGAACCGCTCGAGGATGGAAACGTCTTTCTCCACGAACGGCAGCGGAAGATCAAAGAATCTTTTGTGATTTCTTCTTACCGTTTTTTTTCTCCGAGAGAGATCGTTTCCGCCGAACGAACCTCGAAGATCGAGACGTAACCAAATGTGACTCCGACTCTTCCTGCCAGCTGACATTAAAGAATAAACCTGGTGATACTCTAGATGTTTCTCATTGTCAACAAATCCCATGAAAAGAGCAAAACCAGCAATGAGAAGCAGGAAAAACTCAAACGTGTATTAATCCGCAGCTGGAAATAGTCCCCAACAAACGTGCAGTTTACTCCAGTTTGAGTAACGTTTGCTAAAAAAACTACACTACCCAGCTGTCTTTGAAAATTACTGAGCCTTTTTCAAAATAAAACTTCATATTTCTGACAGTTTTCATCTTCAGGACGAATCAACAGGTTTTGATTTTGTGGGATTTGTTGTCAAAAAATGAGGAAAAATGTAGAACATCATCAGTTTTATCCTTCCGACTTGAATCAAACTTGATTTTTTTTTTTTTTTTTTTGAAGGCAACTGAGATTTCTGACTTGTGACAAACAAGCAAATAATAGTATCATTAGTTATATAATAAGATTTAATCGTGTAGTACCAGATGTAAGCACTGAAATAATGATTAAAGGAGCAAAACTGACAACAATAGTGAGGATATAAGTCATTAAAACCACATTATCAATAAATCTACACACTTTTTTTTTCTTGTTTCTGTGTTTTGAAAGAAATCTTCCAGCGTCTGTGAGGAGTTTGTTGCTATCAGGCCTCGTTTCTAGACGTGTTTGTAGGTCTGCAGGTTCATAGTTTTGGTCTGCAGCTGATGAGTAACAATAGATTCTTGTGGGAACTGTGTGCGGGAACCTATGTGAGGTTTTTTTTTTTTTTTCCCAGAGAAGTCGCATTTTCAAAAGACTTAATTCTTTGTACCACAAGCTTCCTGTTTCTCTTCTTCTTCTTCTTTTTTTTTTTTTAATGTCTTCCACATTGCTCTCTCTCGCTCTCGCTGAGGCACAATAACAGAACGTATTGAATGTACATCAGAGAGAGAAGGAGAGAGAGAGAGAGGTCGTCTTCCGTGGCGGGATGTCATTTTTGTAGGTTGTGATGTTGTAATCAAGTCCAGACCAGATCTGACAAAAAAAAAAACCTAAGATATCGGCGGTGGCGAAACAAACTTACAACATGACAACCCTTCATCCTCCCCCCCTCCTCCCCCGCTCTCACTACAACCTGCGAACACTTGAACGAGCGACTCCGCTGCTCAGATCTGGCAACCTTATCCCCCCCTTTAACAGCACAGTGAGAAGGTTTGGCAACCCCCGACCTTCCTCTCAATAAAACCTGATCAGATTCGAGTGTTTACTTACTGTGGTGTCTTAAAGAACGAGGATGATGATGATGATGATGATGAGTCTGGCAGCCGCTGTAAAAGTGTATGTTCTTGTTTTTTTGCCTTGGTTGACTAGAAAGAGACAGAAAAAAAAAACATCGTACTAACGCCGAACACACACGTTGTATGTCTTCCATATGCCTGCGAGCTGATTGGCTCTGAATGTGTGTTTGTTTAGATAAAGCACATCGTTTCATTCACACTAGATGTTTTTGTTTTTTTAAACTAATATGGGTCTTTATCGCTCTTTATTTGTTGCTTTTTTTTCTTGAACTTGGGTGCAATAATAGCATTGGAAACTCTAGCAATTTATGTGTGTGTGTGTCTTAGTGTGTGTGTGTGTGTGTGTGTTAATCATGGCGCTTGATAAAGGGATTTAAACCTGCGGCGTGTGTGTGTGTGTGTGTGTCAGAAGGGAACTTAAATCTTCTGCTTCCTCTCTGCTCCACAAAGGAGGAAAATTTCGATAATTTTGTTGTTGTTTTCTTTTAATTGAGCGACATCATGTGTATTTCTTTGTGTTCACGTGTGCATGCGGACACTGTGCATTTATACAGATGTGTGTGTATGTTGTGTGTGTGTGTGTGTGTGTGTGTGTTTCATCCATCCTTAGCTGTGTATTATTTGTAGGTGTTAGTAAGGGAAACGGGGGCCGTCGTTATTGAATGTGCCTTTGCTGTTTTTGTTTTGGGGTTTGTTGTTTTTTTTGGTTTCCTGCCAATAAAGCAGCAACACTGTCGGGTTGTTTTGGACTCTGGACGCAGTAAACTGAACACTGCACTGCATTTACAGTAAAAATCTCAACTTAAAGTCCATTTAAGAGCTTTTTTTTTGTTAGTTTTTTGAGATTTCTACCACATCTCATGGTCTACTGGAGGTCTTTTTTGTTACATTTTCTTTTCTACACTAGTTGTTCTACACTAAAATGTGCTGTTTGCTTTTATCTAAGGCGGTAACTAACTGTTATTTTCATTACTGAACGATCTAGCTGTTATTTTCTTAATGGATTTATTGGTCGATTTGTCTAGAAAATGTCTTCGGATGTCTTGAATCCAGAGACATTCAAGTTTACTCACATGTATCACACAGAAAAAGCTTGAAATCGTCACATTTGAGGCATTTTCTCCTTTTAAAAAATGACTATATTACTGATGAAGTTGTCGCAGACCTGTTTACTCAATATCAGTATAAATTGGATTTGTTTTGTAACCATGACATCCATTTATGTTCAACTCTTTAAGATCTGACAGTGAGAGAAAACTGTGTTGTTTTTTTTTCAGTACTTGATCTTTGCAAACTTGAGCTGCACGACTTTCAGACAGATTAGCGTCGTCGTTACTGTTGTTACCGCTAAAACTAGCTTGCTCCACGCTTTGCTCAAGAGCAGGAGTGGAAGTATGAAGCGGAAAGTGTTACTGACAAACCCTCCGGTTACCTTGGTTACTCTGACCTGTACTGGTGTCCAGAGTCCTTTATCCTGCAGATGTTGTCACTGTTTTTTTGTTGTTTTTTTTTTGTATTTTGTAAGCAGAAATCTTTATTGAGACAGAAGCACTGTACAAGCTGTTGTATTAAACCACTAATGAATGAATTAAAAAAAAAAAAAGTAAAATACTAATAAAGTTGCAACAAATGCCAACAGATAAATATGAAATAAATGGAAACTGTTGAGAATATTTTTGTCCAGACTGTTATTATTTATGTAATATGTATGTTATTATGTAATTTATATAGTAGAGGCTAGCGTTAGCGGATCAAAACAATAAGAGGTTAGAGCACCGATCCTCTCAGGCGGCCCTGCATATTGGCAGCAGTGACATGCAGTCGACTACAGAGAAGAATGGGAGGAAGTCATCGTTTCTGGTGAGGCGTGTCCTTGACAAAATGTAAGGGGTGAAGGTTTGTCCGCTGCTCGCTGTTCAAACATCTACTGTGCGTTTAGCTTGTTCTGCTTAAGCTAAGCAAAGACTCATTTAAAAAATGAGTCTTTGTTCTGGATATTGGCTTTAAGAAACATTTGTTTGTCCTCGGAGGAGACGGTAGCAGCATTTTTAAAAAGGAATAAGATCCACAGTGTGTGTTTACTACAGCAGACGAGCTGATTCAGTGTCATTGTCTGAGGTGAACAATAACGTCATTTAAGGACTTCCTCGGGTTGTTTTCTCAGCGGCAGATTCAAGCTAAAGACAACCTAGCCAAAGTTATTGAAAGTTACTTTAAAAGAAGCAAAACCACAGCTTAAAAAATACAGAAATATTATCAGCAAAATGTGCTTCAAGCAAGACTTTAAGTTAACTTTTGCTGAGCAGCAGCTACAAGTTATAATAAGGAGATAATACTAAACTGCTATAAATCATTTTAAACTATATGACTTATACTGTGTTAGCATTAGCCACCATAAGCTAATGGTCACACCAGACCAAGCAAGGCTGCAGCAGCAAAACATCAGAGTACATTGACTGAACTGACCTTTGTAAGATGAATGCATTACAACTTCTCTCAAGAGTCTTTTATAATATTGGATTATTATACTTTAATGTGTAACCTGGGTATTTCTAATCAACTGGTTCTCAACCTTTTTGGCTTGTAGGCTGTTAAAATGAAGCAGCGTCTACTTGAATTGTTAGCAGTTCTAGCCAAAAAGCTCGATCGGGGAAAAAAAAAAGGAAAATGTGAATGTTTTTCACAAGAAAAAAGAAAAAAGTGAAGAAATTCTTTGCAGTGTGGGAGCCACTGATCTAATAATGCACCTGCTTCACACGTTCTGTACATAAACTCTGAATTTACAAGGTATTTAAATCTCTCACAGAGTAAAAAAGTGCAATATTTTCCTCTGAAATGTAGCATAACAAGAAGTAAAGGACCTTAAAATTGTACTTACATACAGTACTTGAGTGAATGCACTTTGTAGTTTCAGTGATTTCACCTCCTGCAGTCACAACCTGCAGAGAGACGACAGAAAACAGTATTTTATATTCTCCTAACAGCTGATAAAACAAGAAAAAACCATGTTAAAATGTATTCCAAACCCTCTTTTTCTTCCTGCCTCTCTCTCTCTCTCTCTCTCTCATCACGGTGAACTTTGACCTCTCAGACAGCGGGGATGTCTCCTGTGAGAGATGTGATTAACGAGAACTTTGAGTGTGTGTGTGTGTGTGTGTGTGTGTGTGTGTGTTGGCGCTGCAGGTGGGAGGTGTGCATGTGTGTGTGTGTGTGTACGTGCACGCCTGTTCACTGGAGGGTAACGACGCGAATCCAAAGCAACACAAACTCTCCGCATGCTCCAGGTTTCCTCGGCTGACTCTAGTTTTGTGTGTGTGTGTGTAGGTGTGTGTGTGTGTGTGTGTGTGTTCCTGCAGTCTATAGAGGAGCGGTGGAGCGCTCAAAGCTTAGAGATGCCTCACAAATACCTCCTTCTCCCCTTTCCGCTTTCTCAGTTTTTTTTTTTAATGCCTTTACTGAACTTTTTGAACTCTCTCTTCTATTGTACTTTTCCAGTTTCAAACATTTTCCTGAAACATTCATTAAAAATACCCCCCCCCCTCCTCCCCCCCTCCTTTTCTGTTCTGTGTCATCTTAACCCTTCCTGACCCAAAAAAAGTCAAGTCTGAGTCAGTAATGAGTCGGCGAGCGGTCGCTTTATCACCGCTGAGAAATAGCTGACCACGGATTTTGGTTCCTCGTTTTTTAGCCCTGCACTTAGGTTGAGGTCACCGTCTGGTTCTCAAGTCCAAAAAAAAAAGTGTACAGTACAGATGTTATTACTATACACAGCTGGCCGTGAGCTGTTTGCTGCATCACTCACAATGAGTTTCGCTCGATCCAGGTGTTTCCATAGCGAAGCTTTGTGTCTCAGGTGAGTCAGCAGGTGAACAGACTGACAGGAATGTGATCATTTAAACTCTTAAGATCTTGATAAAACAGACAATAATGAGGAGGGTGTGCAGATGATTTACTTAAAGGGGACGTATCACGCACATATTCAGGTCTATATTTTTATTCTGGGGTTTTACTGGAATATCTTTGCATGATTTACAATTTTAAAAACTCCTTATTTATCTTCTACTGGCCCTTTATGCAGCCCCTCAGTTCAGCGTCTGTCTGAAACAGGCCGTTTTAGCTCCTGTCCCTTTAAGGCCCCGCCCTCCTGATGAGCTCACTCTGCTCTGATTGGCCAGCAACAAACGATTTTTACTCGAAAATGGAAACTTCTCAAGTACATCCGCCAACGTTCAAGCTGAAATCACATCTGAAATATGTGAGTGGACAATGCGAACAACCTGTGGAGCAGCCTTAGCAACGACCTTAGCGACAGAGGCTACTGACAGACAGCCATTTGCGGGCTAGCGCGAACAATCTGACCTGATCGTCAACAGAAGGAAGTAGAGGCAACTTTGCAAACGAAGCGTTCAGAGTAGATTTGAATGTCAGGGAACATTTTTACACACGTTCACCTCAAGTTTGGGAACTTTGAGCATGTTTAGCAAAGACGACAAAGGATGTATAAATAAAATAAAATAAGACAGAGACTAAAGATAGAAGAATAGCTCCTGCTGAATATACACTATAAAAAGAAGTCATGAACTATAATAAACTGTTCAGTAAGTTGCAGGATGTGTTGGAAGCTTTTGGGGGATTTTTATTTATCTGCAAATTAACGATAATAAATGTTGTAGAGCAATATTTTTGCACTGAAAAGTAGTGGAGGAGACATATAAATTAGCATGAAATGGAAATAGTGAAGAAAAAATTGACTAAATTTACATTACAGCACTGTATATCTACAATATATCTGCTCTTCCTGATGTAAGTTTGACCATAAATAAGACTTGTCTTGTCTAGACTTTGTATTTTCATGCTTTGAAATACACTTTAAAGATATTAAAGCTGTAGTAAAAACTGAAAATTCATCATTTCTACCTCATGCAATTGTGTGAATATTCCCTGAGGAAGCTTTCCCCTTGTGATAAGATCATCTCGACACATATGAATATTATTACATACATACTGTTATAATGTCACTTATCATTTGGTTTTATATATATATACACAGGTCCGAACATTGCTGATAAAAAATTTAAAGGGAGCTGTTATTCCAGTGTGCGGGGACTCCTTGTGCTGCGATTCACATGTGATAAATTGCGAGAAATATTAGCTTTGAAAGATGAAGATGAAGGAAACCGAAGAACTGGAGAGAAATAAAGAGGAGGATTGGCAGCGAAAAGAGAGATGAAAGTTCAAGGATTTCCTCTCACTTTCATGATCCTCTCATGCTGCCTTACGTTTGTCCCTCCCCTCCTCTTCTACACACACACACACACACACACACACACACACTTTGAGTATTACAAGATGTGTGTTACAGTGCGATAACAACGTGCAAGCTGCAGCGTGTGTGTGTGTGTATATGTGTGTGTGTGTTATCTCATTATTACTCCTTTGACAGCGGTGTGTCTCAGATTCATGTGGTCTGGCAAGTGTGAGAAGAAACAGATCTCTCTTTCAAACACACACACACACACACATGCACATGCACGCACACACACACACATGAGCATCCAGACTCCAATAAAACAATCTTCGCGTTTCCTCTGCTGTCTTTTGTCTTTTTAAGAAGAGCCAAACACATCAAGAGCTTGGATAAAGCAGCCTCATATAGATTTGATTTATGGGTCTGTGTGTGAAAACCTTTTCAAAACTTGCTACTAAAACCGAGTCTTTAGTAGCAAGTTGTCCAAAAATGTGACGATAAAATGATAGATTCGGTTATGATCTCCACCCAAAGGAGGTGGTGCTCGTTTCAAATATTTTCGAGGACAACTCGAAAACCGGTCAATAAATTTAAAATAAAAAACAAATGAAGTGTTTGGCAAGCTGCCTTTTCTTTCATCCTGAAGACAGTTGGCGGAAACGTTGATCCTCATTGTTGAAATTAATGCATCGGGGTGGTTTTTCCATTGTGCCTGCGTCACTAGAAGATGTGTGCGTGTTCCTTCGACTTTTATACAAACAAATTTTAAACGAAGCTTGGTGTTAAGTTGAAGACAAGGCCATAAACTAAGGAACAAATTAATGGCTTTTGGTCTCAATCCTGGAATTTGTTTTTTTTTTTTTTCTTCTTCTAACGTTTGAACATTTTCACAGTTTTGACAGAAATACTGCAGCGACTTGAAGAATTTACTCACTTGGTTACTGTTGCGTTTGAATCTAAAACACATTTTTAATGATATAGAGGGGTTTTATAACTTGTGATTAGTGACATTAAAAAAAAACAACATTGTTTTGAGTTGCCAGGTTGGGAATCGGATGTGTGATCCAGAAAACGAGGATCTGGACTAATATTTACTCACCGACAACTCATTTATTAATAATTAGAAACAGCACAACATCATCAAGGACATCTTACCCAACACAGCTGCTTCACACTTCCACAACAACAAGCTTCTATCCGTCTATCTTAACTCCCTTTATACACCGCTCTCCTCCTGTCTATCTATCTATCTATCTATCACTCCTACTGGATGTTGAAAGCTGCCGTCACTTCACTGTCATCTGTGTTTTTGCAGTGGTGTCGTTTTTTTGCACGCTGCTATGCTGTGCAATACTTACAGGTACATTTATATACTTAAAATGTTGATTTAACTCTCTTTTTTTTCGTGCAAAGGTGGACTAGGCAAAGTAAGAAGTTCGTTGTATGGTGTAACCGTCAGTGTTTATTGTGCACATGATGATAAACTTCTTGGATTCTTGGATATCGAATGTATTCAAGGGGGATTTTCACAACCTGGCAACCCAAAAGTTGTTCTTATTAATGGCTTATAATAGATTAGCATTAGCCCTTTATTCATTAACCACCATTAAAACCAAATTATAAACTCTCTATTAAAGGTGCCTTATGAGAAGTTTCCTTAATCTGCAAGTTAAATGTCTTAAATTTATCTCTTAACTCTACAAGTACCATCATTTAATTATGTTCAGTTCATTTCAACCTGTTTCCAGTCATCTGTTTCTGCCAGTATAAACTTTTAACATCTCTCAACACGCCAGTCCTCTATATTTTTTCTCACATAGATCATAAAAAGAGTAAAATGTTAAACATTTATAACATATATTCTTTCTCATGTCTCAGTTTTTTTTTAAAAAAGCTTTTTCTTCATTCGATCTTGTTTTCTGCTCTAACGCCGCTGCTTTCTGATCTCTCTGTGACTCGCAGAGGTGAGAGGTCATCCAAGGTCATCCTGGGGGTTATAAGAGGTCAGTAGAGGACCACACACACATAGATACACACACACACACACACACACACATACATCGGCAAAGTATCTCCTCCATTATCAGCGTTTCTCTCACACACTCACCACCACACGCTATCTGTTCATCTTTATGCCTTTTTTAATCAGATCACTTTGTGTATGTGTGTGTTTGTGTGTCAGTGTGTGTGTGTGTGAGAGAGAGAGAGAGAGTGTGTGTGTGTGTGTGTGTGTGTGTGTGATGCTCAGGTTTGATAGTGTGTTCTAGCAGACAAGGAACAGCTAACTATAGAAACAGGAAGTCATTGTATAACATACCAGAATAACTTCCTTCAAACACAAACCACTGTGAGCTGAACGGCAGGTGAAAGAGGAGAAAGAGGACATGAGTCAACGGCAGAAAATAACAAACCGCAGTAACACTCTGCATCCTCACCGACTAATTATTTACACGTTCTCATGACTTTCTTGTATTCTCTTAAGTTTATACTTTTACTTTGGTGGCTCTGTTAGACTTTGAGTAAGTGTGAAACTAAATGAAGCTCATTTGAAAAAGTGGAGGTTTAATAGCGATGCTCATTATGTTTTTTAAGCGTTTATAGTCACAACTGACATTATTTTTTACCGGTTACGACGGTTATATAAAATGACTCAATGATTTAAAATAACAATCCCACTCATCTGTATTTGCATTAGCTGTTTTTTTTATGATTGTTTATCAGTCTATCATGATTATTGCTGTACTTTTTGTGTCTTTTATGCTCATTTTTTAGGAAGAAGAAGAAAAAAAACAACACATTTCTTCAATTAGTGCAAACAGGTGCAATATCAAGACTTGTTTATTTGCCTGATTTTAGATGGGAATCTGCTTTATGGCACAAAAGAAGAATGTTATGTCTCAATAGCGGTTTAACCACTAATTCCTCAGTACATACTAACTGTAGAAAATATACGCTAATCGCTATAATTAAATCTTTATGGGCTGTTTTTTTTTTTTTTTTTTTTTGCAGCGAGTATACAAGAAATCAAGATACTTTACAGGAAATCGTATAAAAACGTCTCTTCCACTTGACCTTGACAATCATTGTTGTTTTTTTTCCAAAATATTTAATACTTTTTTAATGTTTTCCGAGATCTACCTGGAGCTGTCTCACCAATGTTGTGCAACATACTTAAATTTTTTCCAGCTGTGAGCAGCTCCTTCGTTTCGCAAGAACACTGTTTTTTGTTTTTTTTTTAAAGTATGCATGCAGACTATTTTTTAATAAATCTAATCTTGTCACTTTTGCGGTCGCTTCTAACCTGTTAAGAATTAGTTTTTTTTGTTGCGTCAGATAAGGAGAGAGCTGAGGAGAGAGAGAGAGAAGAGAGAAGAGCGAGTGGAAGTTGTTGTTGTCTCTGCCAGTGTCACTCGGTCCGCACGTACATGGCGGTGAAGCTTTCAACGCCAACATCAGCTTCCTGGTTTGGGTCTGGTTTGCATACCGTCTGGCTCCTGTGTGTGTGATAGAGAGTTAAATAATCAGTCCATCAGATATCAGTGTTTTAACTTTCCTTCCTCCTGAAGAGAGATGCAGGGAGGATAAAAAGATATAAAACAAAACTGGTACAATACACGGTTTATCTTTGTGCGTGTGTGTGTGTTGTTTTTTTGTTTTTTCTGTGTGTGTGTGTGTGTAAATGAAAAGCTGGTTAAACGTTGACCTTCAGTGACTTTTTTTAGTTTTTTTAAAAAAGCCACAAAATGATCAAAAACACAAGTTATATGTTCAAATTATCAACATTTAATTCCTTAAACTGTTCCCTGAATGGACGAATCCTGCGTGTGTGTATCTGCTGAAGCTTTGTGGTGTGTGTGTGGCGACGATGCCATACCAAACACACACACACACACACACACACACACACACACACACACACACACACACACAGAGGTCTAATGAAGACGAATGAGACAGCACACACACTTCTCCTCGCCTCCTGGTTATTGATGAGCCTGAGGGGTCAAAGGTTATAGAAACACCCACTGTGTGTGTGTGTGTGTGTGTGTGTGTAACTTTCACTCTCTCTCTCTTAAGACACTGAATTTTTCTTCAGATAAAAACACACATAGATTTTGGTATTTTTTATTTCAAACTTTTCTATTTTTATTTCTATCCACTGTCCTTCACTCTTCCTCAAATCTCAGTTACTCTCTTCACTTTTGTGTTTTTGCTTTTTCTCTTTTTTTTACCTTCTTGTCTTGATATTCAACTAAGATACTGCCAGAATACATATATACAGAACACATGTTAATAAAATAAAGTGTAAAACTTGAGAAATCTCTGTATTAATCACTCTTTTGTTGCGTTTTCCCTCCCATTTCTTCATGTTTTCATGATCTGATTAATCTATTTTTCCCTCTTTTTCAGTCTAAATCTGTCTTTTTCTCCTTCCAGCTTATGTTGCGTTCATCTTTAAATCTTAAGTTATGTAACTAGATACCTGACATGCACTCATTTATTTGTGTTTTACTTGAATTCATACATCCATCTAGCCGACAACTGTGGATTTTATCATCTAAAACGGCATCTGTCACCAGCAGATTTGATCAGCCTGAGCTAGTTAGCGTTGCTCATGTAATGCAGCTGGTTAGCCCCGCGGTATTATAAATAAAAATGTAAGAAACGTGTTATTTGTTCTGACAGAACGCTTATCTTTTGGACAAGCTACGCAGGGGTCATGTTTATGCTTTAATGTTTGTATTTTCAGACAGCATGTTTCAGTTATACAGCAGGAAAGAATGTGAGGACGAGGACTAGGACATGAATTTGGCAGCATTTCTGGAGTATAAACTTCCAAAAACTGGATAAGGGAAAGTACAGAGCTGGCAGCATTAGCCTGAACTCTGTGTCTTTGGAAATAACGCTAGATAACGGCTGTAGGTAGCAACAGTTAGCCACGCATGCTAATGTTAGCAGCTAACATTAGCTTACAGTTTACTCTTGTTTTGCTTTTTTTTTTGGTTGTATAAAGCTAATAAGACGACACCATCCTCTATCACTCACACTTATTAAAGCCCCATTCACACCCCTTCAATGTGTAGATCCAGATCTTGACAGGCCGACAGTATAACTATGTTTGCTACGTCCAGGCTATGATTGCATGCTTTCGAACTTTTGTCTCAGCAGGCCACCGTATAGCCTTTTAATGTATGTCTGGAAGTATTTAGTGCACAAGAGCATTAAATGTGAATTTAAATTCAAAGACGCTTTATATAGATGTGCAAATTAGCAAAAAAAGAAGTTAAACATAACAACAGGGCAGCAGAAGAGAAACAACAGGAAAGACTCTGTTAAAAGTAGAAAACAAAAAGATAAAAAAAAGACATTTAAAAGTATCGGACAAAGCTGAGTATGAGTTAAAACTGCCGTTAAATGTGAGTTTTTACAGCTTTTCAGCCTTTTTACTCTGAAATATCAAGTGAGAATTCATTTTTTTACGACTTGGAAACTGAGATTTCCGAGCAGCACTTGAAGACACCAGCAAATATTTGTTAAAGTAACTTGATTTAAAACTGGAAATGTCCTCTGAGCTATAGGACGACCACATTATTAATCTCTCTCTCTCTCTCTCTCTCTCTGGATGCCTGTGGTCTGCTCCTCTGAATCTGCTCATCCCTACTTTTCCATCTCCTATCTCTTCATCTCTTTCGGTTTTCATCCACAGTGAGTTTTACTAATATTCCCCAAAAATAGCTGCGGCCTGACCAGCAAATTCTCTCTCTTACTGACAGACTACTGTGTGTGTGTGTGTGTGTGTGTGTGTGTGTGTGTGTGAAGCCCTGCCAGTTTTTCATTACTTTTTTGTTCCTGACCACATATGAAGAAAGTTGAATTATAATGGAGCCCATTATTAAAGCTTAGCAGAGACCTGATAGCTCTGGGATTGTTATGATGTGTGTGTGTGCGTGCGTGTGTGTGTGTGTGTGTGTGTGTGTGCTTTTGCTGAATTTTTCCCCCTGGTATTCACGGCGAATACAAAAACATTTTAGTGTCGGGCGGCATTACTGTAATTGGCCTTTTAGATCTGATTCGATACAGACCTCTCTGGGGAAATTTCGGAAATGTGTGTGTGTGTGTGTGTGTGTGTGTGTGTGTGTGTACATGCGTGAGCACAAGCGAGGTATAGAGAGGGAGAAAGAGAGAGAGAGACAGTTATCCAGCTGGGAAACTGACTAACTGATTATCATTATGATTTCTGGGAAACGAGGAACACTGGTGGACGCAGAATAACTTGTATTTATTGCTAATTTGTTCCTGCTCTTATCATTATTATACTTACTTTGTACTGTATTAAGAACATTGAGTTTCTTTGTATCATCAGCTGTTTAGAAACACTTGACATGTCAGTGAAACATGAGATAATTTAAAACATTTCAGCTCGTTCCAGCGCTCAAGAGTGCTGGCATTGCTTTAAGGAGACTAGAAATCTCCGTTTAACCCTTTAACAACCCTACGTTTCAAAACAGTCGGCTCTATTTTCGATTGTTTGGACCTTTAAAATGAGTTTGGACGTAAAGATTTATGACGCTGTTGATGCGGCTGAATGCTCTGGATGTTCATAATCATGTGATTTGACGTCGTTTTAGCAGGCTGTAAGTGATGAAAGTGGGTGGAGGAAAGGTTAGGGGTTAGGGGTTAGTTGTGTTTTAATTATTTCAGAGGCTGCTGTATTTATTTATTTACATGGACGGTTTTTGGTTGTAGTTCTCGTTGACTTCTGGTTTCACGGCTTCAGTCTTAAAGCACACGCACGGACACCCGCAGTAGCCTCTGAAGCTTTTTTAAAGCGGATCAACTGGTGTAAAGATGTGTTTTATTACAAAACAAAAGAAAAGAGTTGCCAGCAAAAGTCCTTCTGTTTCGCGTCCATGACGTGTTGCTTGAGAACACCTACTTTTAATCAAGTGTTTGCATGTGTATGATAGCTGTGAGGATGCTCTGGAGGAATGCAGGACATGTCATTTCTTCCATGTGTTCGCTTACACATATTCCTCAGAAGTCGACGCTTCTTTTTTTTTTTTCAAGCTCTCTGGGGAGAGGTTTCGCAAATATTAAAAGCGTAACGGTCGAAAAATTCACAACAAAAAAAACGGAACTGGTTTTCAGTTCAAGTTAGTTTTTCGGGCCCAAGTGGCTACCGAGGTTGGCCACTCGGGATAAATTTGTAGCAAACTTGCAGCTCTCTTAATGCATTTATGATCGAGGCTCTTGTAAAAGTTTTAGAAATGTTATTGCCTGGCAGATTCACGACTGTAATTACCTTTTTCCTCTCAGATGTGACAGTTTGACAGCTTCTTTCTTTCTTCTTAAGACAGAAGAGTTTGCCTCAGATGTCTCGCTTGTGCTCCAATAAGAGAGATAAAAATGGCAACAATTATTACCAAAATAAAAAAAATAAAATGAAATATTGAGGTCTTAACCAGTAACTCTTTACTTTATAAGACAAATGGGTTTGAACTTTTCCCACCACTGATGATGAAACACAGCGAGAGCGTCAGAAGAAGAAAAGATTAAAGGATGGGTGACGAAGACAGAAAACGAGTTACAGAATGCAGGAAAACACACACACACACACACACACACACACACACATACGCAGAGCTGAGTCATTGAGCCCAGATGTCTTTATTTGCCTCTTTACCTACGTCTGCTGAACTCAGATACAAACACTAGTAAACATGATTTAACACAAACACTCACTCATACCAGAAGACACAAACCTACACACACACACACACGCACACATTGCATTATCATGAACTCACCTGACATTACGCACGCTGCTCAGCGAACACGTGTTGACCTAATGAACTGTGCTTTCTAGCTAACGGCGGTGTGTCATCATGGGAAACTGGTGGTACATGTGTTATTTATAAGCCTCTGATTAACAGCAGTGTGTGTCTCACACAGCTAAAGAGACGGCGTGTTATATGCTTGTGTGCCTCATGTTTTGTGGGGGAAACGGACACACACACACACACACTTTGTGCCCCCCCACCCCACCCCCCCGTGTAGTGCTGACTAATAGTCTCGGGATGTGTGTACAGCCTCGTTGGCACCGAACAGTGTGACTGTCAGCAGGAGATCCGAGCCCGAGGACACACAAGAGACGTTTTACAGACGAGAGCGAAGCAGCGGGGTTACGAGCTGTTTGGTGCTGCCCAGTAAAATGCCAGTCTGCGGTCAGACGCCATGTCAGACACTAATCCGCACCATCCATCAAGGATAGAAAGTGCCCCAATAAATGAAGAAAGAGAGACAGAAAACTGGTTTTCATGGCAAACACACACATAAAGAACACAAAATGTGGTTATCTGGTTGATGTGCAGTAGCTGTTTGGCCGTTTTTTTTTGCTTTTTACCATTTAGGTATGCAAAATCATGACCAAAATTTTCCACTGAACTTAACCAAAATTCTTTATTCAAGGCTAAACAAACACTAGATTGGGTTCTGCTGGAATATCTCCATTTATTATATAATGTCCAATCAGTGACAATTCAGCTCATTTGATTGATCGCGCAGCCGCCGCCAGAATGTGCTGGAGAAAGTGAGGAGAAAATGTTAACATGCTAACATTTGCTAACAAGCAGCGAATACAAAAGCACAACCGAGGCCGATGGGAAGGATGTTATTGGGAGTCGAGGCAAATTTCAAACTGATGTTGGCGCCGGATTAAAAAAGTTAAAGGGATCAGCGAAGTCGTTGCGCTTCATCCTGAGACGTGGACGCCTGCACCGAATTTCACGGCAATCCGCTCAATAATAAGTTGAGATGTTTCCCCCTCTGGATCAAAGTGGTCGATGCCATCGCTTACAGCCGTGCCACCAGCGTGGCTAAAAGAAAAAAAAAATTTAAACTTGATACTGTAGCGCAATTTAAAAGAGGCGAAACATTAAAGGAGGACAAACAGGAGAAAGAAAGGAAGACAGATGAGCGAGAGAGAGAGAGACAAGAAGAAGAAATAAACCGAGGATTAAAGGAATGGGAACGAAAGAAAACGGAGAGAAAGAAAGAGACCAAAAGGGATGAGTTAAAGAGAAAATAACATGTTGGGGGAAAAAGGATTAAGTGCTAATTTGAAGGAATAAGAGACAAAACCATCAGTCTTCTGTTTCTCAACATGTCTCTGCCACTTATTTTCTGTCTCATTCATTTTCGTTCCCTTGTTATTTGTGTGTTCTGTACAAGAGAAACCTACAGTGTATACACGTTCGGCCTCTTCCCCCTTTCTCGCGTTTGGCGTCAATGTCGTCACATTTTCCCCTCCACGCCTCGTTTGTTCTCGTCGTATATCATGTCATTTTGTCAGTGAAATATGCTCCTCTGTCTTTCCAGCGTCACTTTTTTTCTTCTTCTTCTTCTTCTCTCCTCGTGCATCTTCTTCTTCATCAGAGGATTATTTGTCACAACAAAGGAGCTACGTTCGTCCCGGGTTTTGTTGCGTCATTGCATGTCCCCGTGACAGCTGAGGAGAGTGGATTAAGGCCTGTCTGTGCCTCTCACACAAAGAGATATTCTCTTAATTTAAACCATTCTTCATTCCCACCAGTAGCGTAATGGTTCCCTGTGGAGTTTCTGACAGCCAAAATGTCAAAGACTCTTTTGAAAGGAGGAGCAAGTTTTTGGTTAAATGACTGAGAAATCGCAACAAATGGAGCCAGTGGCTCTTCATAAATAATAATTACTTCATTTCATGTCTGTTTTCTTTCTGCATCAAGTTAGAGTTTTTATCAAAACATCCCTGTCTCCTCATCTTAAATCACAAAGTGGTGAAACGAAAGATTCCCACGAGCTGAGACACAGATTCGCTATGTAACGCAAATTAAAGTCAGTTGTCGGGTCGTGTCCTACAAACACGAAATTCTCATTTAAGTCATCTGGAAACTGAAAGCAAAAAAAAAAAAAGAGTGAGTTCACCTATGAGAGCGGTTTCTTAAGAGGATACTGTTTGTTTTTAAATAATTTGAGGGTGACAGGTGGCGCCGAATGTAAGCCAGGGGGTTGCTATCCTGCTGTGGAAAGTAAATTTAGTTACCAGTTTTCTGAGCTACAGCAGTAAACGTCAGGTGTGAATGTAGCACGTTTCACTTTGTTTTTTGGGTGCCTGTTGTATCGTTTAGTCGTTTTGTTGAGTGTGAACGCACCTCAGACTCACAACATAACTGCCATCAGGCTATAGTGTGAAGTTGTGACTCGCTTTTTTTCTTATGAAAACAATCAAGCAGCTCGAAAGCGAACAGAAAACAATAACTCCAAAAACCCTGAAATGATTAAAAACTGTTTAAAAAAAAAAAAAAGGAAACTCTGAAACACAAATGGTCTAAAAACAACAACAAAAAACCCTTTAAAACATAAAAACACTTAAAGAACTATGGACATTTAATTTATAGGCAGAGTCATTTCATCTCTGTCCCTCCAGTCGTCAGTTGCACTCAAATGAAGCCCGTTTAATCTTGCAAATTTTCCTGGGAAACAAAAACAAGCGCCCACACAGTATTATTCACACATTCATGTCTTCTGACTGTCGACAACTGTGATACAACTTCATGTTACATGTGCATAAATCTACGTACTCTCAATGAAAATGCTGAGTTGCTACATACACTTACATACATCTACAAGTGTAAATGACAGCGCAGAACAGTGCAGGTGACGTTAAATCAGCCTTCTTTGCAGTCAGAATTAATGTCAACATGTTTTGTGGATGTATTAATACTTTTATAATAGAATGAAGAAGAAAGGTCTTTGGGGGAAATCACATCAGAAACGTTTTTGTCTCATCTGGCTGCGGGCGTGTCGGTGCCCGTGTTTGATTGACATCAGCTGGCAGGCTGCTAATGTTACACCATGTTGAACCGCAACAAGGTAAACAAACTGCTACAGCTACAGGTCATGGACAGACAGCGTGTCGCTTACAGGGGTTTTGAAGAGCAATGAACGAACCAGCACCAAAGTGACCTTTTCAGGTATGTTTACATGCTGTTTAATGTGCTGCAGCTGAGCACTTAATTAGCTATTTAGCCGTCTAAGCGACGTTAGCGGTGCACTTTTCCCTGGTGAATGTTTGTTTGGGGGCTTGTTCAACAAGCTGAAGTGAAGATATGTGTTCATGTTTATAAATTAGATAAGAAGGATACTTTAATGGGTTGTTCAGGGATGTTGTGTAGCAGGATGCAATCAGGCTCAGTGTGACCTTCTGCGCTGCCAATGATATAACGCCACGTTATCGCTTCATTCATGATTTGCTGTATGGAAATAAGGCCTAGTATAGAAACAGAGTGTTACATCAACTTCATGAAGTTACAGAATTTCTCCCAGATATGTAACGCAGTAGCAGACTCGCACTGGACAGCTACGAATGGACAGCTGACTGGCAGAACAGCAGCCTCTCCAGTGTGCTACGAGAGCAGCCAGAGAGTCTGAGAAGAAAAAGGGGGAGAAAAAACAAGCAGATGATGTATAAAACCTGACTACTACAGCCTTGCTCAAGGGTACATCTGATGTTTCTCACTCACTTCCTTTCAGTCAGATTCTGCGGGTTCAAACCCACAACTTTGCGGTCAACAAAAACAGCTTTTTGTAAAAAAATAATAAATAAAAATAAAAAAAATCAGGGCAGAGGCGTCTCCTCTGTCTTCCCCCTGCAGACATGCAGCCACGGCTGGAAACACACAGTTCTGATCAAGTGAAGCCTTAATTAAGTTGTCGCACACCAACCTTGAGGAGCAGCATAAAAAAACCACATCCTACTTTTACTCAGAAGTCTTCCCACAAGCCTCGATCCAGAAAATTTGTCAAGGAGGGGGGGGGACGGCCACTTTGTACTTAATTAGTCCAAGGAATCCGTATGAAATCCTGGACTGTTTAAACCACACTTAGTCACTGACCCCATATCCTGTGGGCATCAAACCCGGCACAGATAGTTCTCTTCTTTCTACTAAATTCACCATCTAGTGTATCTTTGTAATCTGTTCAGTTTCAGCCTTTATTTTGTTTTTTAAAGAAGTTGTTGTGCCCAAAAGTTAAAAAGCCACAGGTTTTCAATCCATAGAAATTGGGGGAAAAAAAGTGGACTGCACACTGTTATTATTATTTTGTAGGATAAAAACCAGAGTATTGACCTCCTCTGAACTCTCCAGTCTGGATCTGCCACCGCTGGCACAAAACCAGCTACGGTCTTGATTAATCCGACATTCACCAAGTGTTTATTAACACTGAGAAAAGCACATGGGGATATAGTTCATTAGCAGCGTAGTTAATTCACATTTTGGTGATCCAAAACAAAGACTGCCATGTGCAAAACTTTCCCGGTAAAATGAATCATTAGCCACATCTGTAACGACTGAGTGGCTTCAAGGTTTCAGTTCATTCAGCTAATGTTTCTGTTTCTGTTCGTTTTCTCGTCACGGTGGCTTTCCTGTTGTTCTGTTGTTGTTCTCCTCCTCGGCTCTGCCAGGTCATTGTAGTGTTTGTATGGATATTCATTACCATATGGGTCTGCAGCTGCCCAGCTGTGCTGCAGACAGCTTTTATTTTTGTTAATAAAGGTTACAAATGATGACAAAATGTGCAAAGCTAATTGATGCAGCCTGTGATTACAGGGCAAAAATGTTCACTGACCCACTTCAAATTAATATAATAAAAGCCTCTCTGATGATCGTCTTTTTCCATAGCCAGACATCGTCCTGTGAAGCAAATCCAAATTGACGTCAATTCCAATTATTTATCTGCCTATTTAACCTTTTAAATCCCGCTTTTCGCTTAAGTTCTCACTAAGTAGCTAGTAGCTATAACGGTAAAATCCTGTAAATGTAGTGAAGCAAAAAGTAAAATATTTATGTTTTTATTGCATTTTCTGTGTGTTTTTTATTGTAGTTTTATTTCTCTGTCTCATTTCTCTATGTTGAAATTACACCTGTATTTTATGCTATTTTGTGAAGTCACCATGGAGATAAATTTTATCATTATTACTGACATAAATCTCTGAGATGTTGTGGAGTAAATGTCTCACAGCGTAAAATGGAAATAATCAGGTAAAGTATCTCAAAATTGTACTTAAGTATAGCGCTTAAGTGGATCCACTGTTTCAAACAGATGTTGTGGAAAACCAAAACATTCCCAAGATACCAGTAAGTCAAGCTGCTGAATACTGGAAAAACTGTGTAAAATGATGCAGCCAATACCCAGTAAATTTCAATTTGTAAGTTTGGAAAGGCCATTAAAACATGGCACAAAAATTATAGTTATATAAACATACATATATGTTGCTTCAATGTATTACATATCAGGATAAACCACTTGATATGCACCATGTGTTGCACTCACTATGACAATGTCATGCACGTGTATAATCTGTAAATGCTTGTTTAACATTGAAATATTTCAACCTGCAGGGCAAACACTCAAATGTAGAGGCAATATTTTAGTACTTAACCCAGATAGCACACGGAAGCGGGGTAATGATGCGGCACTGCTGGCCTTCTTCTGGCCTGGACAAAATGGATATGAGCCTGAAACGGCCCACATGTAAAACAGCAAATATGGGCCCAAGTATCCCGAATCGAATGCGGGCTTTTTTTTTTTTTTTATTGGTAAAGATGCGGTGCTCTCACGTATGTGTATTCTGGACGTGGGCCAGTTCTGTTTTATCCGGTTTGCTCTTGGTTGACATACGGCTTGCTTGTGACCGAGATCTGGGAAAACAGGAGCGGACCGCCCAAGTGCCATCATTCCACACGGTATGTGGGCCGGATGAAAGTGCCGAAAGAGTAGGGTGTGAACCGGATCTGGGCCATGGGAGTTTAGCTGTCTGGGAAATGGTACATTTTTCAAAGACATACCAGAACAGAAACAGAAAACAGAAAAATGCGGGTACACTTATTTCGCCTGAGTTATATTATTGTACTTTTTAAGGTTCAAATGCTCCGGCTACAATAATCGTTTTGCACGAAAGGTTACTGAGTTGTACCTGTGTGATAATTAACTGCAAGTGCAAGGTTTTTGCATCCAACGGGAAGCTTCTGCTCTACTTTTGTTGCTGAGTGGTCCATATTTTTTTTAAATTTCTGCAGCCTCGCATTAAATAGAAATATACACTAGATGTCTTTTGCATAATTTTATATAATTTCCTCTAAAAATTCAGAAGGCGGGTATCTTTGGACAGTTTGCACAACATATATGCATGTTGGTGATGACAAAATCAACTGGTTGGTCTGTAGAATAAGTACATTTAATCAATTATAAGTACAGTTTTGAGATACTATACTTGAGTATTTCCATTTTTTACATTTTTACAATGCGAAAATTACTGTATTTTACAATTATACTACATAAGATTTTACAGTTTATAAATATGGTGTTTTGTTATAGATTAATCTACCCGACAGTATATAAATAACTTAAAGTTAGCGCCAAATTTAGCTGCTTACATGTAAAAACAATCAGTAATGGATCACTTTACTTGTGCTTTTATAACATTTTTGCCGACAATACTTTGATTTAAGTCGAATTTTTCAATGCAACAGAGTATTTTAAAGGATCTGAAAACTTCTTCCATCTCTAGTCTCTCAATGTTGAAGGGGTTACAGAGTTAGTTTAGGCTATTATCCAACATATTTTGGCAATGCATCCACCAAACTACATGCCAAACTTGTCTAAATTTCTTCTAATTCATAAATCATTTGCGGTGCTCCAGCGGATAATAGCGACCCTCTGGCATTGACCGAACGCACTGGCTGTTTTCGGTAAACACCCCTCCCCCCCGTTTAGTTTTACCACAAATGCAAAAAAAAAAAAAAAGAGGAGGGGGGGCAAACAACAGGCTGATAAACCAATTCCTCATGTTCAGTAGAACAGGGATTTGTTTTCAGCTTGTTTGACTCATCCCTAACCCTCAGAAGTCAAGTCATCAGTGTGACTGCTAATCGGTGCGTTACTGTGAATCGTACTGATTCCTGTGTGTGATAAAATGATTAACTAGGTGCTGATGTCATAGCTTAATGACCTCATAGGACGATGAGTGCTCTAATACAACCGAGAGTCACAAAGGTGCCACTAATGATGAAGTCATTGTCGACTAGAAAAAGCTGTTTTATGCATTTTGTGAGTTACTTTAATTTACATAATGTTATGATGTCTGTGTTAAAAATGGTTAATGTTCCACAAATTGAGGTGAACATATGTTAAAAAAAATGCTGCCTGCAAGTCAAAAGTCAGGGCTTCAACCTGCTGTGAACACTCAGTTTGCGATGTTACCTCTACTTCCTCCTCGAGATGACATCAGATTGTTCAGGCTTTCCCACGTAGCCTTTGTTGCTAACGTGTTGTTCACGTTGTCCGCTTTCATATTTAAAAAGTTTATGTGTTGAGTAAAGAACGAGAACAAGAAACAAAACCAAACTACTGTTATTTGTTTATGTAATCTGGAGCTAACCAATCAGAACAGAGTGGGCTCATCAGGAGGCGGGGCTAAAACAGCCTGTTTCAGACAGAGGCTGAACTGAGGGGCTGCATAAAGAGCCAGTAGAAGATAAAAAAGGAGTTTTTTTTTAACTGAAAATCAGGCAAAGATATTCCAGCAGAGCCCCAGAACATAAATGTAGACCTGGAAATGTGCATATGCTCCCTTTAAGCACCTGTCTGTACACAGTTGTGCAAAAAATCTGTGGTAAATATATGAAACTGTCTTTGTTTGGCTTGTGTTTTGTGTATGTTTTTGCAAATATTTATGTGCATATCTTGTTTTCATGGGAATAAAAGCAATCTAACATCTTCCTTTCTCTTTCCCTTTTTAGCTCAATTTTCTCTTTTTCGTCTCTCCTCTCGTGTGTGTGTGTGTGTGTGCTCGTGTTCGCTTCCTGTGTCCCACTAAGCTCTCTAAAGCCTAAGCTAAACACCTCGGCTGTGAAAGGTCGTTCCAGGGTCAGAGGAAATTGAAAATACGTTTGCTAGCAAAACTCACACGCATCATCATACACTCTCTCTCTCTCACACACACACACACACACACACACACTCTCACTCTTTTCTTCCCCTCACTGACTGTCACACACCCGCACAGTCTCCACTTGGGCTAACTGAGGTAAGAGAGAGAGTGTGTGTGTGTGTTTAGGTAAAGTGTTAAAAGCTTAAATGGACATAGCTGTGGAATGTAAAGATAAGGTGTCTTTGCTTATACAAAGGAACACACACACACACACACTTTCGCCGCAGCCACACGAAAGTGGTAATTATCCAACACATAACGGCGTTAACGGGCTAAGCACCGCCAAATCTTCCCGTCGTCTCCCATCTGGTATAGAAACAACTGCGAGTTGGACACATTACACAAGAGGTCGTGACCTTGTAATGGAGTGGATGAGGTCACTTAAGAGCTCCAGTAGAGGATTTTCAAACAGCCTGGTTTGCGTGTTTATGTACAGGCAGGAACTATCTGAATCAGTGTTGGTTTGAACCTCTGCTGAACTCTGAGGAGAAAAAAAAACAAAAACAACACACACACACACACACATACAAAAAAAAGGAATTATCTCAATCTGTTCAATCAGAGTTACACCAGAATTTGTGAATCAGCTTCAAATCAGAGCTGCTTTTGTCTATAATCAACAAACCCCCTTCTTGACGTCTGTTTCCTGAACAAACGCTGAGATTGACCTCTGGGCATGACTCAATTCAATTTCAACAGAATTTTTATCCTTTTTGGGGGGATTTTATATGTCTATATATGTACAAAAAAGGCACTTCCTGATAATCTTTACTTCCCCAAAGTGCAATGAATCTCATTTTCTCTGCAGCAGGATGGCAGAGCTGTTCATAAATCAATAAATTCTTCTTCTCCAGCTTTAAATTTAACACTTTTTAAATGTATTTAAATGTGTTTTTCCACTTGTGTTGCTTTTATATTCTTATATGCTCGATGTAAAGCACTTTGAATTGACTTGTTGTTGAAATGTGCTCCACAAATAAACTTCCTTTGCCTTGCCTAAATCGTATATCATCATAAATAGATATATACTATAGTATTTACAGACTCTTAATCAGTGTTTGCATTGTCTTACAGAACATACTGCATCATATATTTGCAATATATGAACACAAATACCAATTACTGGTGCATTTTACTCATTGCAAACCCCTTGAGATGCATCATCTTGGTTTAAACACGCAGAAACAAAATTAAAAATAGAACAACACGTCATATAAAACACAAGAATACATAACAACCAACTTCCTTAGAGACAAATGGAGCTAAAAGAGGATCTGATCAGAGGGTCTGTGAGTAATGTGAAATATAAGGAACAAAAAAAAAAAGGGGGGCTTTAAGCAGTAAGGATGGTTAGAAAGAGTGTTTGCCAATGAAACTGACGTCATGAACGGAGAGGAAACCGCGTCTGTGTGTGTGTGTGCGTCAATGCTGCATGAAACAAGGAACATCCGAGGATGAATCGGCGGAGCCTGTTATACATGACAACGATCGGTTTGTCAGCAAAGTCCGCTACTGGTAACATGAGATGTGAAACAAGTCTGGAACGATACAGAACATTAAAATTGACTTTTTTTTATTTATTTATTTATTTTTTGTGCGGTTTTTAAAAAGTAAATCCAGAGCCAATCCATTCATTTTGTCAATGAGCTGGAGAAATGCTTCTCAAAAAATGTGTTGAACATATTTGAATGTAATATATGGTGATGTGTGGTTTGTTTTTGAGGTGTATTCTGGTATAAAAATGACAACTTTTTGGAGATGTACTGTAAATTATATGTTTGTGTGACTTCTACCGTTTATTGAACATTTCATTTTGAATACTTCCTCCACCGCTGAGAGAGTCCTTTGTCTACATTTTCTCCACTGTGGGTCTGTGAAAGCCCCCTGAAAATGTTGTTACCTGCTAGTTTTCTCCTCTTTGGTTTGTTCATAATAAGTCAGTGCGAACATAAAATGCCAACAAACTTAGTGACCTGTGAGAGTAAGGAGGCCTGGAGGGGCCACAAGCTGTTCCTCGGGAGGTTGAGAACAAGCTGCTCTGCAGTAATCTTCCATTCAGCACACATAGATTGGTAGCTGTTGTTAAAAAAAAAAAAGCCATGAAATATTTCAGGGGCATTTTTCTCAGTGATTATGGTTTCTTAAGTGCTGCCAACGGCCCCTATTACATCACTTCTGTACCCATAATCACAGTAAAGAATGGCTGCGTGGGTATTAGTGATATAACGCACAATCTTAACTGCAACAAACATAAAACACAAGATAACCATGGATGGCATGTGGTCAAGTGTTGGCTGGGAGGCTCAAACAATGTCGAACTGATGATGTTGGCAAGAAGCAAAACCTGATCTGTTTTAACCCTCTCGCATGTTTGATTTATGTGTTTTTCGAGTTTTAATGGGAGTCTGTGGCGCGTCGGCTAAAGACGCTTCGTGACAATGAACTTAAAGTGACCCCTTAAAGAACATGGTTCGTCCACTAAAATGAAAAACCGCAGCGAGAATTAGAAGTAAAAACCCTCAAAAGAGTTACTGAGAAAACAAGTCGGAGAGTTTCTCTTCTTCTTTTTCTTCTTCTCTTTCTGTCTTTATAAGAAAAAGATATAAATAGCTCCCGATTCTGTGTATCTTCAGTGTTACTGTATGACGCTATCCATGGTGCTGACACTCCCACCACCTCACCTAAACAGCAGCACTATTAAGCTCGGATTCAAACAGTTTTACAGACTGAGCTGTAAAGTTCAACATGAGGCCGAATCAAACTTTTTTAGTGGTGCATTTTCTCCACTTTACTGATGATTTCAACTTTTATAAACATGTAAAAACCGACAGAAAAAACGATTCCAGGAGTTGCATTTTTAGTCGTCCATCTGTTCTCACAGTTTCATCAATTAAATCAGTTTTGAAGTAGTTTTAGGTTGTTTTTTTTGTGTGAAACCACTGACAAACATTTAACAAAAAACTAAATTTATCCTCATGACAATAATGACAATAGATTGAAACAACCCGATGACACAAAACATCCTAAACAGCATCTACTATATCTGTTAAAAATGACATCTGTACAAAAAAATGAACAAGAAATAAAAGAAATGAACAGACCAGATAACATTATGTCAAAATACTGAGTCGACTTATGAATTAAAAATGAAGCAAGTAACTTCACAACACATAAAACCCAATAAAAAGCAGAAAACAGAAAAAATTACGCAGAACAAACGGGTCTTAAACTGCTTTTTAAAGGTGTTTGCAGGTCTTAAATCCAAAGGGAGACAGTTCCAACCTCCAAAGTCTCCTTTAGTTTTAAAGAATAAGTCGAGGAACAACCAGCAAACCCTGATCAGAAGACCTCAGAGACCCGATAGCGACATAAAACTGCAGTAGATCTCTAACGTAAGCAGGTGTCTGACCATGCAGAGCTCTATAGGTGACCACCAAGACGACTTTGAACTGGTTTCCAGAAGTGGTGTCACACGAGACCTTTTTGGACGACCTGCTGGTTTAGAGTCGGACCACACTTGTAAACCACCCAGGGATGTTTTGCTGAAGGCGGGTGACGATAACAAAAGCACAGATCAACATTTCCATCTCCTCTTTGAGACGATCAAAAACAAGAGCGAGTAGATCGAAGGTAAACAAAAGCAAAAGATTCTTGAAGTCACGGAAAGACGTAATCGATCCGAGTGAGTTAGACCAATTATTCCAGTCTGATGGCGCTTTAAACTTAAAAGCACGTCTCCTGATTTCTTTATAGATAGAAAAAAAGGTTGTTGAGTGTGTCTGAGTGAATATGATGATGTGAATGGAGCTCAAAGCTGAGGATAGTTAAAGTAAATGTCTGAAGACAGCAGCGTCATGACAAACGTTTGACCTTTTGAGTTTTATAAACACGGATTAAAATCCAGAGTGTAGAGATTTTTCCCAGTCTGAACACTCTCTAGGCCTTCTTTTCAGAGAGATTTAAATAATCTTTTTCACAGTCTGTAAACAAAAAACAGGCTCTTCTGCGTCTGAATGTGTTGTATTGTCGCTTAAGGCTGTTTTTCTGGAGGATTTACATACATTACATACAGTGTTTTCTCTGCAGTAATCTCTGCAGGTCACTGCCATGTTTGCTGAAGTTAAACACCCTGTGCTTCATGTATGTACATAAATTATCTGCATCTTTTTATTCATGTTTGAGTATCGTTTTAAAAAGGCATTTTGTTTAATGGTGTAGTTTTTTATTTGTTTTATATGTATTTCTTATTTATTTGTTTGTTTTTTTGAATTTTAGAGATTTTTTTTTAATGAATTCTTAATTTTTTTTTTGGTTTTGACAAGACACAAAAGCACTTCAAATTAAAAAGCACCATAAAAAGAATTTTTAATCCACCTCATATACTAAAAATATACTTTCAGCATGGAAATAAATAAATGTATAAAAGGAGGGTAGTATTGAAATGTAAGAGCTGCTGTTTCGAGGTCAAGAATGAACTTTTAACTCTCAACTTTTAAGCAAAAATAAAATAGAAATCAGAAACACTTGCAGGTCTGTGAATTCTGAGGAACTCCATCCAATGAAGATGATCAAGCGGTTGAGTCGAAAGCTCTTCTATTACACGTGGCGTCCGATTCACCGAACGATCTCAGCTCACATCGTTTAAGGTTCGAACTCTCCGAGCTGCACGTTAACACTGTGAAGACGCACAGACGTAAAAGACGAGAGAAGCAACACGGCTTCAAGCCCTTTAAAAACTAAATTAAGTCATTATTATGTTCTTATCTTCTATCACTGCTTTGCCGTCTTAAAAATGAGATCAAGAACCTCTGGTATCAAATCACCTTCATACATTGAAGCAAAACACAACAAAACATTTACGCTCGAAGTCGTCAAGTCTCAGGTAAAGCAGAGAAGATCAGTGACGGATGAGACAAGAGAAACAAACTGTGTGGGTCTCCGACATGAAAGCCAGTCCCTCCCACACACACACACACACACACACACACACAAAGAGAGAGAAAACCGCAAAGCTCTGACTAAGACAACCTAAGAAAGTGGAAAGTAAGCAGACTTTTAAGAATCGATTGACTCATCTCGTCCTCCGTCTTTGTTTGAACTTTTTCTCACGTCAGCAGATCAACGTGTGTCTGTCGTCGCCGCAAAACTGTCCGTCTCTGATGTGTGGCGTGTGGCGTGTGTGTGTGAAACATACACATGAACACGTGTGCGTGCAGGAACGGAAGTGTGAATGTTCAATGTATACGAGGTGTGTGTGTGTATATGTATTGTTCTACATGTATTGTTTACATTCAGGGGTGTTATTTCACTTCTTGTAGTTCTGTTTACATCCTTCTTCTCATCAGGAAGTTGCACTGTTTTGTTTTGCTGCCATGCAATAAAAACACTTCATCCTTTAATTCAAACATTTCTTTTTTTCTTTCCTATAAATCCACCTTCATCTCTCTCCTCTTTTCCTCCTCCTCCTCTCATCTCCCTTCTGGCCGGCTGCCATGTGATTCCTCTCCGCTAGGCGGCAGCATTGAGCCGCTGTCAGAGAACAAGTGAAGAGAAGAGAGGGAACCGGTAACAGAGAGAGAGAGAGAGAGAGAGAGAGCAAGAACCCAAAGAAGCAGGAATCCCTGTGAAAGCCATTGTTTCTTTGGCCTGCGGTGAACGAGGGGAATTAACAAGAGATGAGAGACGAGATGAGAGAGAAATGAGACGAGGTATGAGAGGGATGAAGAGGAGGGAGATGGACACTTTAGATACTGAGGAGGAGGGAAAGTGGTATTCAAAAAAGTTCTTTGCATACCTGGAAAAGAGACGCAGATCAAAACGTGGGGAAAAGTTACAAACAGTGAGACTAAAAAAAGAAGAAGAGGAGGGAAAAGGGGGGGGGGGGGATGAAGGGGGGCTAGATGAGATTAAAGATGCATTGAGGAATGAGGAAGAAACTATTTTGTATGAGTCACACTCCATCTGTGTGTGTTATCATCCGCCAGTGTGGGGATTGACCTCTTGCGACGTGTTTGTATAATCTCATCTCAGGCCGAAGACCTCACCGAAACCACTCATCTTCTTCAGAACGCAGGTGACGAAACAGCTCTCGGTTTCCCTGAAGGTCTGCTTGAGACAGTGGGGTTTTTTTTTTTTCTAGAAGCGGAGAAGCGGAGGTGAGCGTGACGCCGGTGGTGTTCTGCTTAATTTGTTTCAGTGGAAAAGTGACACAGAGGAGAAGGAGAGGTGATGCGCGAAGAGTCGGATACCTGTGACTCAACCTGCTGATCGCTGAATTTATACTTCTGGAGAAGAGCGGGGAGGTGATCTGCTCTTTAAACTCTCTCTTGTGTGTGTGTGTGTGTGTATGTGTAAAGAAAGAAAAGAGGTGTTGAGGGGAAGAAAGACAGGAAGATGGAAACTCTGTTGAAGTGCCCTTGAGCAACAACTTCCCCCCTTAAAAGAAAATAACCTCTGGACCTGAAGAGGTTGTGAATCCATTTGACAAACATTTCCACTCCTTCAAACAGATTTTGAACCATTTGACACGAGGTCATTTATTGGCCGGTTTCTGGTCTGAGGTCAGCGGTTCGTGCCCCCCCCCCCATGATGCAGCGGCATAAAGAGAGAGAAAGCATGAGCATATTGAACAAGTATGAACACAAAATACGCACCGACCTCCGTGCGTAACGGCGCGTCTTAGGTCTTTGCCAAGCTTGTAATGCACCCGGATTGGGTTCTTACAGCGGCAACTCGCTTTTTTTTAAATAGTTTTTGATGAAATTTGTTGTTGATTTGGAGTCTAAATACTCTCATTAGCCGGTAAGATGAGGTTATATCAGTCCCGGCGTGCGCGCGGTGCAGTTTTAGTCTGCAGGTGATTAGTTCAAGAGTGCGCACGTCCTGCACGGAGACAGAAGTCATAAAAGTAACTGCAATCCCTGTTTCTCTCTCTCTCTCTCTCTCTCTCACACTGGAAGTCTGCCAGCTCCAGCACGCTCCAAGCCTCCTCTCCTCTTGCGCCGCTTGCCGCTCACTTTACACCACCCCTCCTCTTGAGAGGAGAGAGGAGGAAGAGGAGGGGAGGGGAAAAGGGGGGGAGGAGGAGGAGGAGGAGAGGAGAGGAGGAGGGGGGGTCCTCCAGGAGCTGAAAGAGGTGGAGCAGAGGGGAGGGATGGAGGGAGGAAGGGGAGAGGAGGAGGGAAGGGGAGGGGAGTCTCTCTCTCTCTCTCTCTCTCTAGCCGACGCTGGAGTGAGGTGGGGTGGGGTTGGAGGGGGGCGACGGGAGCCCTTGGCCGACTATTCGCCTTCCAGTTGCCTCCGCACTATATAAACACTCATTGGTGCCTCTGGCTTGACATACACACACTCATTACGCACGCATCCACACACACGTACACACACACACACGCACTGAGGGTGACTTGTATAGGCAGCCAGCAGAGAGAGAGAGAGAGAGAGAGAGAGAGTGAGTGAGTGAGTGAGCAAGAGAGAGAGAGAGAGAGAGGAGCGCTCTCAGAAACAGAAAGGTACACAGAGAAGAGAGTGGACGACAGAAAGTAAGAGAAGCAGTAGGAGGACGGTGGCTCCTGAGCATCTCCTGCGCACCTTTTCGCTTCTGCACTCTCACGGATCTTAAAAGTCTACACTTTAACTCCTCGAGTTTGCTCCAGACAGAGATTAAAACTTTTGCAAAGAGAACTTTTTTTTAAAAAAATTTCTTTTTCTTTTTTTTTTTGTTACAATTTTTTTTTTTTTTTTTTGGATTTGACAGAGACGCGATTCCTGGAAGAGTTTTCGTTCATTTTTTCCCCCCCAAAAAAACCAAGTCTTTCCATCCCTCGAGAAGTTTTAAAAAGTAAAGCCCTTGTTAGTTCCAAGGGCTCGGCTCACTTTTTCCACGTGTCCCACGCGTCCCAGCTTTTGACATAAACGTGTCACCTTGAGATTTTTTGGTTGCCTTCAAAAGTTTCAGACTTTTTTTTTTTTTTTTTTTTGGGCTTCCTAAAAAAACAAAAGTCACTGAAACTCAAACGAGACCAAAAATGAGATTTCAAACAGCAGGACAGTCCCCAGTCTTGTGTGATTCTTGTCCCAAATGCTTAAATCATTAAAGCAAAGTGGGCTTTGAATGCTTTGATATTTTATTTTTTTTTGCTCTCACTTTACAAGCTGAGGTGTGATACGGAAGATACGGGGAGCCTTGGCTGCACAGCTCACCTGTAGCATCTCCTCCGCTCAGCCGACACTTTGATTTGCACTTTTTTAAAAAAAAAAAATCACAAACAAACAAAAAAAAACCGCACAGAAACGCCACTTTGTGACTATTTTAAGATAGAAATCCAGTCTATCTGAAAGAAAAATCGCACTCCACACAGTTCATTCATTCTGAAAACACAGCCGCCTCTTGTCACCTCCAGAGGGCTTTGGAGTGCGTAAAGGACTGCTGCGCTTTTACGCAAAAAACCCCCCCAAAAACTTTAAAATCCAACTAATACACCCTCCCGGGGATCCAATCTACCTAATTTTTTGTCACTGATACAAAGTTTGGCGACACTTCAGCGCAACTTTCACCCGTTTTTGAAAGTCTTCCAGAGCTCCAGAGAGACCGCCGGGCTCTCCATCACCATGCTGTTCGACAGTTTCGACCTCGTCTCGGCGCTGGCCACCCTGGCCGCCTGCCTGGTGTCCATGGCGCTGCTCCTCGCCGTCTCCCAGCAGCTGTGGCAGCTCAGATGGACGGCCACGCGGGATAAAAACTGCAAGCTGCCCATGCCTAAAGGATCCATGGGCTTCCCCTTCATCGGCGAGACCTGCCACTGGCTTCTGCAGGTAAGCGCGTCCTCGGGGCGGGAAGAGGGGTTTTCTTTTTTTTTTTTTTGTTGCTTGGAGTCTGGGTCAACACGGGTCCCGGTTACAGACTAGGAGTTTAACCATGTAGGATGAAATCAGCCTTATCTGTTTTTTTTTTTTTACACGATTTCTATCAGACTTTTCAACCGTTTTTCATTTTTTTTCACCAATCTGTCTCCATTCATCATTCTTTCACACTTTTCCACTACTGTTTGCGCTCCCGCAGCGGATCTCTGTCTGCAAGTATCTGATGAGTTACGGGACACTGAGATCACTTTGATATGGACCAGAAGAAACCACCAAATGTTGCATTTTATTCACAGGTTTTGTCACGTATTGCTTGCGCTCTTGTTTTTTTTGTGTGGAGATGCTCACAAAGCAAACGATTAGAAAGAAAAAAACGCTCATTTTGTGCCTTCTCATCAAAAAAAAAAACACTCATCAGTTTGTAACTTTAATCACTTTGGCTCAACATCTCTTGATGCGCGGTTTTCAAAGTGTGTCATTCAGTCACATCTCATCCTGTGTAACCTCCACTCTCCGTTAAATACGTGTCTTTTTCTTTCTTTTTAACTTTAAGCCGGCTCATCCTCATCCAGCGCGTCTGTGATGCACACAGAGGGACAACCAGAGTCCGCGCGCAGCCGCCGGCACCCTCATCAAAAAAAAAGACTTTCACTTCACTTTTGATTAGTTTATAGCCCCGCAATCTCGCTCCGACTCTCTCTCTCTCTTTTTTTTACTGTGGCTCCATCAGGCGATCAGATCATCTTGTGTGTGTGTGTGTGTGTGTGTGTGTGTGTGTGTGTGTGTGTGTTATTATCTCAGACAGGAGCGCGTCAGGTCAGCCAACCGCGGCGCGACTTTTCCCTGCGCGGCGGGGGTCGAGCTGCAGTCAGGCTGATAAGTTATCGCTCATATCTGATACGGTGGCAATTAATGTCGGCTGGTGTCTCTCTCTCTCTCTCTCTCTCTCTCTCTGTGTGTGTGTGTGTGTGTGTGTGTGTGTGTAGCAGTAAATATACAGTAGAGTCGATCTCTCCGTTATCTTTACGTGTCTGTTTGATGAGCGCAAAAATAAAGAGGCGCTCGTTGAAACTTTACGTTAAGAGCAGAGAAGTAGTTGAGGGTAAAAGGGTTAAAGGGTTAAGGTGAGGGTAAAGTGCACACCTCGGACTCTTTTTCTCTCTCTCTCCTCCTCCTCCTCTTTCTCCTCCTCCTCCTCCTCCTCTTCTTCTTCCTCCTCGTCGTCTTTTCTCTCCTCTTCGCTGGTGGATCCAGACGCTGCAGCTCCGCTCCCTGCGGGCTCATCTTGTGCTGGAGACGCGTCCAAAAAAAAAAAAAAAAAAAAAAAAGTTCCCAGCATGCTGCATGTTTCAGATATCACTCAGTGAGAGTCCTTGTCTTCGCAAGTTGATTGACAGACTGTGTAAAGTCGCAGGGGAAAAAAGGGGGAAGAATCATGTGATGTATATGTGTTTATGTAGTTGTGTATCCAGGGTAACTTTTTAGAGGGGATATCGATCATTTATTGGTAGATATCTGCTTCCAAACTTGAGCTAATCATCTTCTATTTGCTCCTAATCAATCAAAGAGAGTAAAGTTGCAGCTTGTGTCTGTGCTTAACCTTTATGTTTAGACTGAGAGAGAGAGAAATGTGTGGAGCGGGAGAGGGACTTTTGTCAAGTGACAGAGGGGAGGCTCAGGCTCCTAGTGTGACCCCACCGGACTGCACACGAGTCCCGCTAAGCAGCGGTTGTCAGCGCGAACTGATGGCTCCCAGGAGCACGCTGAGGGAAAGTGGTGGGGGGTGGAGGGAGAGAAAAAACACAAAGAAAGCAACAGAGAGGGAGAGAGAGAGAGAGAGGAGGAGGGGGGGAGGGGGGGACCTCAAAAAGAGAAGGAAACCGGAGGGAGGAGGAGGAGGGGGGGGGGGGGAGCAAAGCGGGGGCTCGACGAGCGGAGGCACGTTGGCCGCGTGCGGGGCTTGAACTCGCGGTGCTCCTCTCCGTTACATCTGACACCGAGCAAGACGCGTTCCCGGAATGCAACTGAGGACCGCGGCCAAGTTTATGGGGGGGGGGGGGGGGGAATAAAAGGCTGTGTGTGTGTGTGTGTGTGTGTGTCTATACTTATGAGGACCAAATGTCCTCACAAACAGAGCAAAACCTGGGAGAATCTGCTAGTTCAGGACTAAATCAAACCTTCTACTGTAATGTGTGTGTATGTGTTTTTGGGGAGCGGTTGCAGCCTGATCAGGAAAGCGTGACAGACGAGAGATGGAGAGGTCTGATGGGACCTTCTTTGCCCAGATGCTGTGTGTGTGTGTGTGTGTGTGTGTGTGTGTGTGTGTCTACTAGCTACTAGTCTGCTGCTGATGTCAAACAAGCTCACAGATGAGTCGTCCCTTTGAACAGCAGTTGGAGAAGCCGAGAAGCGAAGTGACAGACATCAGGTGAAGAGGGTCGGGACAGAAGAGGGTAGACGCGTTGCCGTGGTTTCACTGCAGCATTTGGTAGAGAGATAACAAGTTCTTGATTTTGTGTCAAAGATTGAAGAACAGACAAGCAAATATCTCCGTTCCAGATCCCCAAAACAAAAAAAAAAAAGACAGCATTGCTTGTTGAAACACGTTTACATTTTCCTCTAAGTGACCTTTTGCGGTTAAGTTAAATGATGACCGTCCTTCTCCAGTAACATGACAGCACCGGTTGTCTGTTCAAAAGGTTTCAGACGAGCTTTGTCCATGTTTGGTCGCGATGCAGGAAACACTCGTAGCGGGACGTTCTTGCATCTCCATGAAAGGTCTTAGGAAGCATCTGGCTTCAACCTCCGATCTGATATGTTGTTTGTTTCTTCTTTTTTTTTTGGAGCCTAAACTTGAAAGTTGTGCTGTTGTTGCGTCTTTGTCTCACCAACAAGGGGCGCTAAATCAGCAGAAAACACGCACATATGGGCGGATTTTTGCTAGCGCCGAACGTCGAGTGTCGTCTTGGTTTGTTTTGCTCGCGTATACTTGATATTTAAGGTGGCGATCTTGGCTCCACCGTTTGAAAAGTATCTCAACAGTGTTGCAGAATGAGTGTGAACAGATTTATATGTTCTCAAGCTACAGCAGGTGCTTCAAATCTCTCAAAAAATACCTTGTTCTTGTATCTCGAAGGTGTTCAACGTTCATTATTTTCCTTTTTCTTTACTAAACGTTCTCGTTTGTCCTCTCAATCCTTCTCCTCTTCTGCCTTAAAAGTCTCCTCCTGACTTCCTACATAAACACACTTTTGGCCCAAATATGTGTATATATACATACGGTATATTTTTACCTCCACACACACACGGAGCGGCGGCGGCGGCAGCAGCGGCACATTTTTGTGACGGATCCGTTTTAAAGCGATCTGCAGTTAGAAATAGTTTTACGGTCACTCTGCCAAAGACCTGTCTGCTCTCATTAGGAGCCGGAGTTTTCTGAAGGGGACGGTGCCAAGCAGGAGCGCTACCGAGCAGGGAAACACACACACACACACACACGTGCATTGAAACAGTACCTACGCGGTGCAAATTCATGTATTTGCAGAGATAAAACACACATTAGATGTATATCTTCAGATGCACACACACACGTGTAAACACAAAATATGGACGTCCGCATGCAGCCAGGGATGTCATCAAGACTACGATTTGGACGCGTCCCATGAGAATTGTTTAAAATAGATGAAAAGGGATAGCACTGTTTTTGTATTTTTGTATTATTTTAAGAAATATAACCACAAAATTGTACCTGCGTTGTTGTTTTTTTCATCTTTTCTACATTTTTTTGGAGCTAAATTTCATGTAAAGTTAATGATACAGATACTTTTTTTGTTTGTTTGTTTGTCTGGTCTACAAATTTTGGAGTTGTTCGGACACACAGTGACAAAAAATGTAACATTAAAGATGATATATACGCATTTATACGCCTTTATTTTTAATCTGAGGCTCTACTCCATTACAGCTCAGCTCCTTATTTATCCTCTACTGGCTCTTCATGCAGCGCCTCAGTTCAGCCTCTGTCTGAAACAAGCCGTTCTTGCACCTGTCTCTTTAAGGCCCCGCCTCCCATGACCCAGCTTTGTTCCGATCGGCTGACTGACTTACGGCCACTCGGATAGCTACATCAACGAACTATAGTGGCGGGATTTCGCTACTTTTTCTCGTTCTTTTACTCAAAATGTCAACTTCTCAAATCCTTCTGTACATCTTCAAGATCCGATCGGAGAGTTTAATATGAGAGTGGACGACACAACACAACACTTGGATAGACGTTAGCGACAACATTAGCAACTAAGGCTACTAACGCTCATCTTTAAAGTAGAGTAGCAGGTTGAAGCCCTCACTTTTGACTTGCAGGGAGCATTTTTGCATCCTTTAAACTCAAATGTTGGAGCTTTGACCATGTCTAACATAAATATCTGACATCATATTAGAAAATAAAACCTGAAAATGTACGTTATGTCCCCTCTACGGTCAAAATAAACATAAATGCTTCGTACCGAATACACGACTCCTCCGACACTTGATACTGAAACTTCTTCGCTCAGAGAAATTCATGAATAAAAAAAGTCAACACCAACAGAAACATGTAAATTTAATGTCGCATACGTACGTCTCTAAAACAAAGTAACATTATTATTGTGTAATGAACTTCTCTCTTTTCTATCTCGCGCTGCCACTAGGGGTCGCCAACGTGCAAAGATGATGGTTTTCGAATCTTGTTTTATAGTTAAGATGTTTAGTTTTTGAGGAGTTAATGAGTTTTTTAATCTCATCAATAATGATTTTCAGTGCATTCACGTATCCGTCAGACAGAATCGACGCGACGCTGCGTTTTTTTTTTCTTTTTTTTCCTCATTTGTCAGACCTGATGTCGACACACCGACTCAGACGTCCGCTGATGTTGTTCCCAGTCAGTGAGGGAAACCTTTCTGACTGTCCTCTGGATACAGTTTCTCCTGGTCGGGTCTTGATACCTCACACACATAAATACACACACACACACACACACACACACACACACACACACTGACACACACACACACACTCACATGCTGCGCAGATAGGCTTGACTGAATCTGGGTCAGACCAGAGGAAATGAACACATGGCACAGAGGCTCAGACTGTACAGTGTGTTTTATGTGATTGAAGTTTGTGAATGAGACCGAGACTGAGAACGATACATGCACACACACACACACACACACACACACACACACACTATAGATTTCTATGCAGAAGGTGGAAGCGTTATCAGTGATCATTTCTTGCTATTATAATCAGTCGAATTAGGCCTTGAGCAGTTTGGACAAACTTTGGCACCAGCTCACGTACTGTACACACACACACACACACACACACACACACACACACACACACACTAATGGGTCGTCCTTCTGTCTGCCAGCCTGTCATCTTGTCTCTGTCTGTTTTGCAGTGTAAATGACGGTGGGCAGAGTAATAACAGTCCTGCAGACCAAACACTCTCTCATCACATACAGTGATGACAGCTCTCTCTCTCATACTCTCCCCCCTCCCCTCCACTCTCTTCTTCTTCTTCTTCTTCTTTTATTCTTCTTCTTCTACACCTGCCCTGCACTTTCTGGTAGAACTTTTTACAAACGGACTTCTTCGATATTAGGATCGACGTCAGGTAATTTGTCATGAAGTCGCTTTTCTGTCCCTTCAAGTTTAGATGTATTTATGAGCATTTGAACACCTCTTCCTTCAAATGTGGCGTTCAAAGCCTCACAAATGGAAAGTTTCTGAAAGGTTTTGCGTAAGTTTTTTAAAAAAACAGCTGGAGAAAGTTACTTTTCTAGTTTTGTAATGTGTTTTTTTTTGTTCTTTTCTCCTTATTTAAATGTAAAAACACACAAAGTCATTCATGAGTTTTGTAAAGGTAGCAAAGCAACATGTATTTTTGTCATCAGTCATGTAGCAAACAACAACTTTACATGCCGGCACTCGACTTTCCACATCAAAATAATGAAGTTGCGTTTGTGGGCAGCTTTGGTTCCTGATCGTTTAAAGAACACATGGCCGCGTCGCACGTTGTTAATAATGTCTTCGAGGTTTGTTGGCGACGTCGTGTAGAGTCACAGCTGGTTAAACTTTTCATTTGGCACCACGCGTACACATGTACACATGCTTTAACATTAACGCGCACACACACACACACACACACACAGACGTTACAGTGTCGATAAGATGTTGAAAATAAAAACATGGACATGAGTGTTAACGCCAGGGCGACACATGAAAATACTCAAACATCACGTCCATATGAAACCACTGCGACAAAGTGTCTGATTGAACAGTGACAGCTTCACATTATCCTGAACTCCCTCGTTTCTGTCGACCTGCTTGGTCTCATCATGAGTTTAAAAAAAAACAAATCAGGATTTATATCGTGCTAAAGACTGCCGAGTGCTTCGGAGCCTCTTCTGGTTTACAGCGCATGTGGGATCTTTGTTTTTTTGGGGGCGGACTGCGCCTTTAGACAGCTCAGACAGAGCAGGGATTGTGAGACCTGGTGGCTTCATCTATATGAGGTTCCATTACTGCGGTCCAGCCCGCTGTGTGCTGCATAGCTGCGGTTACACAGTCTTGAGGCTCTCTCTCTCTCTCTCTCTCTCTGTCTGTCTACACACACACACACACACACACAGTGGATGGAAAGACTACAAACACACACACACACACACAAAGTCACATATGTAGGTGTATATCGAGTGTGCACATACACACGAGCACACGTGCACAGGAGTGTGTGTGTGTGTGTGAGCTCAGAGATCATATTACAATGCTGATTGATTAACTCTTTTCTTTCTTTTTCTTCCTTTCTTTCTGTTTGATGCTACAAGATTGGCAGGGCGCTGGCAAGAGAGAGATACATAGTTCATTGAGCGGGCACAAGGAGCAGCCCCTTTATATGTGTGTGTGTGTGTGTGTGTGTGTGTGTGTGTGTGTGTGTGTGCGGCGTTACTTTGTTAACATTCAAGGCAGGACCCTTGAACCTCCGAGGACTCTTCTTCTCACACCCCTATAACCTTTCGTCAAGCTTTCTCTCCATCTTTTCTGCTCATCCCGCTTTTCAAATCGACGAGTTTTTTTTTTTTTTCCGCTCTCCTCGCCGTTGTGATGCAGATGTCGTTACGATTACAGACACGTTTATTTGAACCTTTATCTATACTCGTTCTCCTTTTTCCTTCTCTTCCATTTCAACCTTTTTCTTTCCTCCTCTCGTTGCCGTGTTATCGCCCACCTGTCCTCACCCGACTTTTCGCTAAATTTCCCAACAATCCCACCTCTCCCTTCTTCATTTTTCTGCTAATTTCGCCGCCTTTGATCGCTTTTATAACTGCGCTTCTATCCCTCCAGTCTCACAACAACGCTCATACTTCCTGTAGCCGCTTAGACCGTAGCGCCATTTGCAAACGAATCCAGCGACGACGACTAAATCAAAAATATTTATTTGAATTTCGCCGTTTTTTGGGGGGGGGGTTTTTCCACTTGGTGCCCGCCTCTTCTTCTCCTCTGTTTGTCCCTCCATCCATCCGTGCCCTCCATCCCTCCTCCCTCCTCTTGTACAGATTAGCAGGAGGTACTGGCAGTGGTCTCCCTTGCCCCTTCTTTCACCCCGAGAACACACTGCTCCCTCCTCTAACACTCTTGTCCCAAGCCGAGTATAGAGGCCAATGTTAGGCTTTCTCTGTCAATGAGTGTGTGTGTGCATGTGTGTGTGTGTGTGTGTGTGTGTGTGAAAGAGAGCGCGTTTGACTAATTTGTATATATGCGAACATGCAGATGAGGCTCGGCTTTTTTTTTTTTTTTTCTCATGAAGTCTCGGGGAGAAAAGATGCTTTTTGTCTGTGGCGCTCAGTTTCAAGAGCGTCGGTTCACAAACCTGTAAAAAAAACATAGACTGTATATAAATATATGTGTAAAAGTGCAACTGAAGCCATAATATCTCCTTTCCGACAGCAGCCATCTTGCTTGAGTGACGCAGTAGAGTCAGGCGACGGGATGGCGGCCCAACGAGAGCGGTTAGCGCTGCTGTCAATCGCGACCCCGCCTCCTTTTTTATGTCGCAGAATAACTAATTAAAAACTAACTCATAAGAGAAATGTGGACAAACATTATGCGCGATAAGAACGACGTCGTAAATGTGAAGAATTTATTCGTACTTCTTAGTTCGGTTCGTGGCTCGTCCGCTAACACCGCTAGGCTGCAAGCTAGCCACCAGGGGGCGATCGAGACGTTTTAGCTTCACGTTTAGGGAGCTGTCGTGTCCAGTCAATGTTTTACAAAAGCTCAGTAAGTTCTTAAAACAGCAGGTCAATGTAGCTTTTAGCGAATGTTTCTGAAAACAGGAGGAAAAAGCGCACTTGTCGGGGAACTACTTTCAGCGGCGGATTAATACAGACTTGGTGCTCTTTCATGGGAATCGCTGACAATAAGAAAACTATAAAATATCTCCAGAAGTATGGATGTATTTTGTTGACTTAGCATTCCACACTGGCAGTCTGTATTCGCTTGTAGTTGAGTGTGTGTGTGTGTGTGTGTGTGTGTCAGGGTATTAGCTGGGGTCCCGGGGTGAGTGCTTAGAGAGTTTTGAACAACCATAATCTCCCTTTCTATAATGTCCCCGGGTCAGGGGCCAACCCTCTCTCTCTCCCTCTCTCTCCTGCTCTCTCTCTCTATTCTACTTGTTTTTTGGCTGAACTATCTGTAGCCCTTCTTCGTTAATCCGTCTTTTTAAAAAAAAAAACCAGCACCCTTCCCCATCTCCCCGCCTCCTCTGCCACGCTCTGCGCTCGCTTTCTCTCGCTCCGTTGCTGGCGTCCCTTCCCTTCTTCTTTCTCGTCCTCTCTCTCTCTCTCTCCACCTCTTTTCTCCTCCTCTTGTCCTTCCTTTCCTTTCCTTTCCTTTCCTTTCCTTTCCCTTCTCGTCCGACTCTCTCTTATTCCTCCTCTTTCTCCTTCTCTCTCTCTGTCTCTCTGATGTGGTGGCGTGACCGCAAAGGGACGGGGTTCATTGTCAAGTCGAGGACCTATCGCACCATTCAAACACACAATCACACACAGTCACACACACACACACACACATAAAATCTCACACACTGGTTCCTTGGTATCTCTGGCACCGGCTGAATGATTGACAGCAGAAAAGAAAGAAGGAATTCCCTCACAGCCTTTGACCTCGTTTCCTCTCTCTCGCCCTTCTTCTCCTCTCCTGCTGCTCCTCCTGCCGCCGCCGCCGCTGCTTTTTTTTTTTTTTTTTCAACTTTTCATTTTAGTTGAAAAAGATTTTTTTTTCTTTTTGATGAATTTCGGCGCCGTCAATCCCGCTCGATTCGTCGCTGCGGGACCCGCGTTACCCACAAATCACCTGTCAATCAAGCACAAAGCTGCTCCTCTCCTGTTTGTTTCCAGTTATAAATCTATTTACACTGCGATCGCACCGTTTTCCCATCATTTTAACCATCTTATAACAACATCTGACTCACCTGTTCCCTCACAGTCACCGCACCAGGCTGACAAAGATCGACCGATGCGTGACCTACCGTCGTTGTCAAAGATTTTCCACGACGAACTGCAAAGACTGGGAAGAAATAACCGTCTATTAATGCAGTTTTTTGCACTTTTTTCATGTGTATTCGGGTCAAAATATGGAAGAAGGCCACCGAAAGAGAAACAGGGTTGATAGATCAACCGCTGCAAGAGGGTTAGTGGTGTGTAAGTAAAGTTAAATACATGAAGGAACGTTGAATAAATCCTGTGAGCGTTAAATTAATTCATTAATTTGTACAACCAAACATGGACACAAGGCGTCGGATGAATCGTTTTCAAGCAGTTTGGCGGCAAATTTCTCTCTTTAAATCCAGACAAAGTCGCTTAATTTCAAAAATGCTTTCGCTGAATCTTTCATTCTCTCTCTCTTGCGGCTCTTCCTCTTTCATTTCACATACCAGGAATGTGATGTCTCGTAAGTGTTGTCGTTCATTTCCTGCTGCTGTTAATCCCCCTATCAGTCTCCGTTTCTTCCTCTTTCCTAGAAAAAAAAAAAAGCATGGCCTTCTCCATGTTAAGCATCACCCTGATATTTCTGTTTTAAAACGGCTTTAAATGTATACTTTCTCTCTCTCTCTCTCTCTCTCCACACACACACACACTCTCGCTGTCCCCCCAGCTAGCCGGTGTGTGTGTGTGTGTGTGTGTGTGTGTGTGTGTGTGAGCTGCTGCGTTGATCTAAGTAAACATAATTAGCTGTGTTTTTTTGTCTTGCCCTAATAAAAGAGTCATTTGTTGGACATTTCCACTGCGTTACAAAGAAGACATTTATAAGCCCGAGCCCAGGTTCGCCCCCAGGCCAACCCCAACAGAACAGACGGGGGTATTTTTAGCATGGACGGCGCACTAGCTAGCTCTGCTCGGACAGTGTGTGTGTGTGTGTGTGTGTGTGTGTGTTTAGAGAGAGAGAGAGAGAGAGAGAGAGAGAGAGAGAGAACAAGAGAGAGTGGGAGATTTTATGAGATTTTCTGTGATCGTGGTGGCATTTGTCAGAAATTTTGAGCGTTTGCGAGCGTGTAATGAAAGGTTTTGTGTGTGTGTGTGAGAGAGTGTTTGGATGGCGTGTGTGGAAAATCCTCACATCAACCCCCCCCCCACCCTCTCCCCACCACCTCCACCCTCTCTCTCTCTCTCTCTCTCCCTCCTTTATTGAGGTTCTTGTAAAATATCTGATAAATCTCTGTTCAAAAAAAATATAAAAGGGACTCTGTAGAAGCTGACATCGCTGCTGCTTACAAGAACAACCCTGTCCAGACTGTAGAGCGCTGGCACACACACACACACACACACACACACACACACACACACATAGTTGAAAGAACTATACTTAAGGGACATTGGTTATTAAACGCTACTCCTAAACCCTCAGCGGTGCGTGCGTAACCTTACATCTGACATAACCTTCATTATACCCTTTTTATAACCTTAACATCACATTACCTGCAGCTTTTTTATACCTAATGACGCAGCGTTCGCCATCGCCAACCACCTCGCCGCTTGTATTAAGACTTTTCTGTCGTCTGCAGTAAAGAAATTTTTAAGAAATTAAGAAATTTTGTGGCATGGATTCAAGCGGCGGTGGCACGTCGACGCCCGCCCGGGTGTCTCTGCTTCTCGACCTGTAAAAATTTTCTCTGAAAGTAAACAAGCAAGAAAAAAAAAATCATGAGTTTAATGGAGGAGCTGCTGCAGCAGCGGCGGCGGCTGCCAATATCCAGTCTCTGAGGAGCGGAGTGTGTTTCAGAGAGTTATGACTCTTGAAAATGAAGGATGTTTAACTACACGTGTCGAGTCGCGGAAGGTAAATTGAACTTAACAGTGTTTGATCAAAACATCCCGGAAGATAAAATCAGAATCACGCTGACCTGACGACCTCTGACGAGTTCGGATAACACGCGAGGATGGCTTTTAGCGTTTTAAGCGCCTGTGTTTGTTTTGCATCTTTAAAATACGACGCTGCAAATTCAGTTTAATTAACGTGTCGAGCTGTGAAACTCTGCATCTTAGTGAATCACACACACCTGCATGATCAAGTAACAAGTGCAAGAAATTCATGTGTGGCTGCATTTTAACAACAACAACACACACACACACACACAAAAAACAGTGAGTGCGCCCTAAACTATTACAACTACTGACTGCACTGTGCTGGAAAAAAGTGAGTGGTGTTCCCCTTTACTCACACACACACACACACACACACACACACACATAATGTTTTGTGCCTCCGCAGCCAGCTTGTACTTCTCTTAGTTGCTAGGTAACACGTCCACAAGAGAAGAAAAAAAAAAAAAAAAAGCTTTAAAACTTTATGCCCGCCATCATTAAGAGAAACCTCTTTATGGTTTTCAGCTCACATCAGAGTTTGTTGCCTGTGACCTCCGCGGTAAAATCAGCCGTAATGTTGTGGTAGCAATTTTGGTTTCTGGGTTTTTTTTTTTTTTTTTGTGTGTGTGTGTGTTTTTTTTTTTTTGTGCGAAAACTCAGCGAGTGTTTACAGTGACGGTTCCTTCGCTTCACTGACGTTTGGAGGGAAAGCGTTTCAGCCTGCGTAATCAGTGTGAAGCTGTGACGCCTGCGTCTCCGCGGCGACGTCTAGGACTCTGTGTATGTTATGTGTGTGTGTGTGTGTTGTGATCCTGTGTGCGGTTATGTACGTGTTCTCCTGCAAGAGAAGTGTGGCGTCATTACATCACAACTTTTCCATGCTTGCTCTCTCTCTCTCTCTCGCTCTCTCTCGCTCTGTGTGTGTGTGTGTGTGTGTTTTGCCAGATTCGGGATGGAGAGGGGGGTGTACACTTCTCACCTTTTAAGCTAAATGTCATCCAGACCACACCCCTGGCACACACACACACACAGACACACACACACACAGTATTTTAGTGTAACTTTTTATTTTACGCACATTTTTTTTCCATTTTCTTGCAGGGACTAAGACATATGAAAACCTTCAGTATCCTGCCAAAATGTGTGTGTGTCTCCTTCTGTGTGTGTGTGTGTGTGTGTGTGTGAAAAGAAAATAAAGAGAAATGGAAAGAGAAAACGTACGAGGAGATACACACGGCGCACGAAACTGCGCACACACACAGTAAAAAAAAAAAGTACACAATCGACCCAATCTGATGCTGTATCTTGGAGTGTGAAAGGGAGCCTTGTCTGGCTGCCTGAGGAACTCCCTTCAAATTGGACTGTGTGTGTGTGTGTGTGTGTGTGTGTGTGTGAGTGTGTGCGTGTGTGTCAGCAGGCCTGCCAGGCAGACATACTAAACCACTCTACATCCATGTGGCAGCAAAATGTAGCTTGGAAAACAACCCCACTCTAACACACACACACACCCTGAGGGCTCCAGAGGCCAGTCGGCGACCTGGTGTGGTGTGTGTGTGTGTTTTTTAATGTGTGTGTGTGCATGCCACAGTAAAAAGAGGAAGTGTACAGGAGCTGTGAAAACAGTTCAGGTCAACAGTTTGTACCCAGACACATCGACAGAGAGAGAAAAAAAGAAACCAAAATCTTAAAAGATGAAGGAATAAGGGATGAAAAGAGCGAACGTTTCTTTTTTAAAAACACGCTCTTAAAAGAGAAACTCTCCATATTCAAGTGGATATTTTCAGCAGCTACACTGAAGTCCCTCAAAAAAAAAAATCTACAGAGCGTTTGCTTTCTGAACTCACCGTTCGACTGGAGGAAACGTATTGCTAGAAGTGTCTCATGTCTGCTCTCTCCCAACCGCAGGAATAGCACGTAGCGCTGAACGCGACGCAGCTATAAGACAGGATGTGTTTTATAGAAATGCTTCAGAGTGAAATCCCCCCCCTCCCCCCCAAAAAAAAAAAAAAAAAAACACACACACACACACACACACACACACAGTGTAGATAAAATAACACGTCATGAAAAAAAAAAAAAGGTCTTTAACATCTGAAGTAGCTTAAGTGCAATTACAAACACAGCTACAAAGGTGGGGCGTGTTGGGCTGAATGCTAATTAATGGCATTTTTCATCTATAAAAGCAGTCTGGCAATCAGAGTTTTCAAAGCAACATGAAACAGCGAATGGAGCTGCAAAGAGGCCGAGGCATCTGTGCTCAATTTGGGTCGAGTTCACACAAGAAAAACGTTGAGATGTGAGGTGCGTCGCAATAAGGGAAGAAAGAGATGAGCTGCAAGGAATGAGACGAAAAAAGGGAGGCGAGACTGCAGACTTGGGGTTTTTTTTTCTTGGACCTCTCGGACAGTGTGTGTGTGTGTGTGTGTGTGTGTGTGTGTGTTTTATGCTGCATCATCTGAAAAAAAAAAGTGTTTTTCCCCCGGAGAAAAACGCAGACAGGATCGCAAATAAAAGAGTTTCTGTGTGAATAAAAGGCTACAAAACAAAAGGCAAGATATTATTTCACATGTCAGGAAGTAGATTTCTGTTAAAGTCCTGATACCAAACGTGGCAATAAACAAAGAGGAAGAGCTGAAACAGAGGGGATAATTATCGAGTGGTGAGGCTCTTCTGGACTTTCCAAATGTTATCAAAACTCTGATAGTGAAACAAGTCATTTCATGAGGGTTGTGCGACGCCGTTTTACAGCCGTACAGCAGCGACAAAGTAGGCTACAGCGGAGTCTGTGATGCAAGCATGTCGACACTGTTTTTGTAATGACTCCAGCCGCCAGAAGGGGGCGACAAAAAGTCCCACACAGGAGCTTTAAGTGCGGAATAGTTGAGGAGGGATGTGACGGAAACGTACGGGAGGCAGCTCATGACGTAGTTTTACTTCCCTCCGCCAGTTTTAGTTGATGTCATGAGCTGAACTACACTGACTGTAAAAGTTTCTGTGGTTTGCTTTTTTTTTTTTTTGATGATGTCACATTGAAACTTGGAGCGTTTTCCAGGCCAAAAAAGTGTTTTTTCAGAGCTTCAACCCAAACTAGGGAATAAAAGTCAAGAATATCTTGCGGCCTTTGACCCTTTTCTTTTTTTAATCCCGTCTCTTGAGAGTCCCTCAACTTTTTGGGACATGCATTTCAAAATAAGAGAATTGTAGAAGAAAAAGATAAAAAGTGATAAAAGTTCCTAAAGTTTTATATATATATATCTGACGCTTCAGGGTCCGGAGCGGCGTGCGAGTGAACGAGCGGGTCGCCGGTTTAGTGTGTTGTTGAAACACTTCCACTGTCTTGGCAACCGAGGCGGTTTCTGATTTGATTGTATTAAATGTATCAAGACCTCGCTGCAGGACTCCGAGCCACAAATTACACTGTTACACCAGAATCACTGTGAGGATAAATTTGTAGCTTCTGTCAGCGGAGCGGAGAAAAAAAATCTGTGAAGCTGTGTTTGTGCACGTGCACACACACACACATACACACACACACATATGCGTGCACTGCTAACCACTGCTGTGTGAGGTGTGTCTCAAACAGGAAACAAACTACCTGCTAAAATTAGTTGCATTCACACACACACACACACACAACTGAACACACACTGAAATTATGGTTCATACACCTAGAAGCTCTCTCTTTCTCCGTCGCGCATATAGTCTGAGGGTTACAGTCGCTCTTTATGTTCATTCCCATCAAAATTAAAGAGAAAACTTCACTTTTATCTACATATTTTTTTAAAAATAAAAGTATGAAAATGCTTAAATGAGAAGAAGAAACTGGTCTCTCTCTTATCTAAATGTGGGACCAAACTGTTTCACAGCACCTCATAGTACTGCTTCTTTGGCGTGTATGTTTACATATGTTACCCGTGTGTGTGTGTGTGTATATATGTGTGTGTGTGTGTGTGTGCCTCACAGTTATACATATCTCTTTCCCCAGGAGTACACTGGGGTCAAACCAGTTAGTGTTGTCACGGCAATTTGCAGTTAGGCCTCTGCGTGTTTGTTTGCTTTGCACGTTTTTTTGTAAATTTTATGAATTTGGTGTGTGTGAGAGAGAGAGAGTGTGTGTGTGTGTGTGTGTGTGAGAGAGAGAGAGACTGTGTGTGTGTGTTTCAACATGTGTAACCACATGTATGTACTGTATCTGAGTGTGTTCCTCTGCACGTGTGTGTGTTCGGCTCTGCCTTCACTGTATGTGTGTGTGCTTGCGTGTGAATGATATGTTTGTCTGTAAGACTTGGTGTGTGTGTGTGTGTGTGTGTGTGTGTGTGTGTGTGTGAGAGAGAGAGAGAGGGAGAGAGTGTGTGTAACACAGTAAGCTGCCCTCGGGCTGATATATATTCTTTTCACTCAAACAGCCCATTTACAGTTCTGGGGTCGGCTCCCTCTCGCTCTGCCGTGACCCGGACCGTTTAGAGGTCAGCGTCAAAGCTGAACCCAGGTCAGCTCGCTAACTGACTCCAGCTCGGGTCCTCTGGGGGTTTTACTGACAGCCGGGCTGCTCAAACTGTGGGGCAGGGGCCCCGAAACGGGCTGCGCAGCTTCTTCTGGTGGGTCACGAAGTGAAAAAAAGGGAACGGGGAGATGCCTTGGCTCGGACGTTTGGGAAACTTTTTATCAAGGAGCATTTCTGTGGTCCAGTTCTTCTAGTTCAGCTGTCAACTTTGGCGTTTTCTTTCTTGGATTTTCTGTTTCATTCTCTTTTTTTTCTTTTCAGCCAAAGAAATGATGGCTTTTACTGCTCTTTGCTAACTACCCATTTTCTTCTTTTCCCCAGTCAAACTGGAGAAATAAAAACAGACAGCGTCAAGTGTTTAGAAGTGAAAACAGGAAAGCTCTCATGAACTGGAAATAGGCCGGATAACGGTCGTATCCGGGATTAAAACTCGCAAAACAGAAATTGAGGTTTTCAGAGATGATTACTGTAAATATTACAAGTATGAAAACACTCAGAGTGTCTTTTTCTAGTCATTGTTGTATCCGTTTGATGCACCTGGGTGGTTGCAGGATAGCAAACGGTGTCAAAAATGCATCAAAATAAAACAATCTGAGACATTTGAAGTGGCCACAAAGCTGTAGACTTGGATCATAAGAAGCCATAGTTTCATCTGTAAGGCTCTTACATGTTTAAAACACGCCTCATCCATCAGTAGTGGACACACACATCAAAATGATTCTATTTGAAAGGATGAGCTTCGGCTGAAATTGATGAAACCCTTAAGGTCTCTTTCCATTCTGGTCCTTCTGGATGAAAATTTTCATTTACTGCATTTCGGAGCTCGAACTGCAAATGTTTTGAGAACCTTTGACCTCGACTATTCAGAGGCTGATTGTCCTAAAGGCAATTTAAATCAGTTTTCATTGAGTTAACCTGATGTATACGGGCTCCTTAAACATCTGCAGTCTGCTACCTCCGAGTTTACTTTTGCTCTGGGAGCAGAGACGATGGAAACATCAGTAACTTTTCGCATGTGGGGACTCTCCAGAAATGGTCCGTTTGGGCCCCAAACCACAGAGAGAGAGAAAAAAAAATACTTACTCAGAGCTTTTAGAGGTGAAGATCAAAGCTGGAGTGAAGGTCAGAATCTAAAGGCTGGTTTAAATTAATAGCAAATGCAAAAATCAGTCGTAAGAAATGCTGCAGAGCTCAGACTATCAGACTGGGAGAAGGATATTAAAGGGGGTTTTTGGGTCAGTTTTTTCTTTCGGTGATAGCGAGGGGCGAGGAGGACGATGGGAGACGTTGGGGGATAATGGTGGCGACAATGGCGAGAAAGAACCTGATTGGGTGACGATGATCTCCATGATGGTTTTACTCATGCACAAATCCAAACTGCCCAAACGTGACCCATGTGACATGAAATCTAATATAAAATTAGAAACGGGAGAAGTGCGGAGATGAGGGGGATCTCCGATAGGCGAAGGAATGGTGGTGGGGGAGGGGTGGAGGGGGAAGCGTTTCTCTAACGTCAGTGAAACAGGGTGGAGTGTTTGGGGATTTCCTCGACAGAAATCTCCTCTCACACCTCGACTGGTAAAGGGAAATTCCACCTTTCAGCGAGTTCACAACATTTTGGCGACAGTCGCTCCACCCAACCGATCCGTCCGACCCTCATTCTTCATCGTTTTTTGAGTTTTTCCCTACCGTCTTAAAAAAAAATGGAAACCTTTGTGAAGTGAATTTGCCGTAGACGTCACAGTAGAACTGATTTGAGTCACTGGATCCTCTTTTTTGGTTCAGTGGAAAGTTTTTGTGTTTTCATTGAAGTCTGTAGAGCTCAAAGATTGATCTATATGTCTCCTCTTTCTCTTTAGGGTTCGGGCTTCCACGCGTCGCGGAGGCAGAAGTACGGCAACGTCTTCAAGACCCACCTGCTCGGTCGCCCGCTGATCCGGGTGACGGGCGCCGAGAACGTGCGCAAGGTGCTGATGGGCGAGCACACGCTGGTGACGGTGGACTGGCCTCAGAGCACCGCCACGCTGCTGGGACCCAACTCGCTGGCCAACAGCATCGGAGACATCCACCGCAAGAGGAGGAAGGTCAGTACGCGCACACGTACACATGTCGGAGACCTCTTGAACATGAACTTCACTCTGTAAATGTGCAACAAAGCTTCCAATCATGTCGAGGTTGCCGAGTACTTTGGGTTCAAGGAATATCATTGATGTCTTGACTCAAAAAATGATCTCTTTCCTTCAGAGACGACAGTAGATTTAATCAACTTGGAATAGATTTAAACTAAGATGCAGGTTGATTTTTGGTGTAGTATTCCTTTTATGGAGCTACCACACAAGCTACCACACAAACACAGTTAATAATATATAATATGGAAAAGATATGAAACACCTGTTTCATTCTGGCCTAATTTCTTGATAAATATTTTGCATTTTAAGGGATTAGTTTGGCTGCAATTTACGTATTTTTACACCCTGACAACCTTTTTTTCTGCTAATTGCACAAATCTAGATTACTGTAATATCTCCGTACATGGCTAAGGTTTGAATTGAATGCTTTAATGAAGAAGCTACAGCACACCAGAGGTTAAATGTGCCTACAGACAGAGATGTAAATACCCTTCTTGTTCCATATTTGTAAGACAATGCCGTAATAGATCTATGAGAAGCACAAGAGGAAATAATAATCACATTAATCGTCAACTTTCACTGACTGTACGAGGTGCTACAGATTGTAAATACTACGCTGCATGATCATTTATTTCACATGTAATAAATGAAGACGGAAATCAGTAAATAGGTGTGAAAGTCAGAGGCGATCCTCCCTGCAAAGCGGATAAAAACTTGTCCATCTGCAAAATAAGTGTTGAAATCCAGTCAGTGATGCAATCCGGGAGAAAACTGAGAACACCCTTCTTCCTTTCATATCAGTGTTTTTTTTCCAATTCACTGCAACCCTACAGCAGCGCTGCCACCGCAGTCAGAACATAAAAAAGGCCTTTATAGAGTTTCTTTATGACGTACCAGATACCAAATATCGTGCTGGAGTCAGTCACGGCTCCTATCGTAACAAAGCTGCCGTGATTTACTCGCCAGAGGAACGAACGCCAGGAGTGTTACAGAGTTCAAGTCTGAAAGGGGCTATGAAATCAGTTCAGACGGATATTCACACACACACACACACAAATAAACGCGTACAGTCATCAATATTTATGCCTGTAGTGGAATAAGTAGTGGAGACAACACACACACACACACACACACAGACGTTTGTCAAAAGCACCGCAGTCGTCTCTTGCGCAATCAGAAAGGTAGAGGACACCCTCATCCGTGCAGACAGAGGGAGAGAGAGAGAGAGAGTATCTGTGTAAAGTTATCCCGTCCTCGCGGGCTTATCAGCAGCGTTCTGGCTGCTGAAGCGTGAGAACGACTCCTCCATCACTCCATCTGCTCCTCCGCTCATCCACATGGAAAAAGACAGAAAGAGAGAGAGAGAGAGAGAGAGAGAGAGGGAGGAGAGGGAGGGGGGAAGAGACAGAGGGTGATTCCGGGTAATCTCGCCCGCCCTGGATTACCTGTTTTTCTTTTTTTCCCTTATCTTGTCTGTTTAATTTCTCCCTGACTCTGCTTAGTGTCTTTCTCTTTTCTCTCAGTCTCTTTTTTCCACCTCTCTCTCTCTCTCTCTCTCTCTCTCTCTCTCTTCTATGCCAGGACCATTTCAGGTAATCAGCCACTTACCTCCGCCTCTATTATCCCCTTATCCCAGGGGTGCATACCTTCCTCTCTCTCTCTCTCTCTCTCTCTCACACACACACACGTTTGATGAACACAGTCATTGATAAACACACACACACACGGGACTAGAACAAGCAGAATCTGGTGTGTTTTCCTTCAAAATCAAGTCTCTCGTTTTCTCTCACCGGATCCTCCATGGAGCAGGAAGGGAGAGTGATTTTTTTTTTTTTTTTTTTTGGGTGGGTGGGGGGGTTCAGGTTTCGTTGCCGCGGTGCCCGGGGACGGCAAGGGGTCGGCTGGGTCTAATCTGGGCTCTGATCCCCTCTCCGCTCCCTGGAGACCCCCGCACTAACCTCATGTAATGACCCCTGATTAGGAAGGCTGCCTCCGACACAGCACAAAGAGGGGCTTTCTGTGGGGGCCCGACACACACACACACACACACACACACACACACACACACACACACACGTAACAGTACACGAAAGCATATGTGCACACACACCTGAACATTACCCCGTTCCCAACCCTAATAGCCAGATACAGAGATGGATATAAAGTTGGTAAAGCTGATTACAGTTGTAGGTTGAAACCCGGTGTCGCTAAGCAACCATGCTGCTCAAGTGCCTTTGAGCAAGTCAAGGAAAGCCACTACCTGCCCGCTCCTTTGTACACGACCTCTGACCTCCCTGAGGAGGCAAAAGGAAGGCGGGTTTCCCTCCTGAGATGAAGTGATGAAGCGTCGTGTTACAAAGTCGCTGGTATGAATGAAATCTGAAATCTAAAAAGCGATTCAAATCTTTTTTTTATTTTAAGAAGAAAAAGTTCACGTTGCTATTTCGAGTCTATCTGAAAGTCGATCAGTGCACAAAAGTCAAAGTAAAAATGGGAGCTTTTCTTCTCCCTGCTCATGAAAACTCTCCGTACTTGTGGCTCCGTCCTGAGAAAAAAAATCAGATGTCATACAGGAAATGATGCATTTAGATCCATTCTGGCTTCATTTGGATAAAACAGAAGAAGAAATTAGCGTGATCGTCGTCATCACTGAGCGTAAAAACAAACAAAGAAGAGAGCGCCACCCACAAAAAACTTAAAAAAAAAAAAAGGAAGGGATGATCCTGCCCACGTTTATATCGATTGACGAGTGAAAAACCTTGACAAATAATTAACTGCACTTAATGTATTGATCTGCTACAAGTATTGATCTTCCCGTCTTGTTCAAGGGCACTTCAGCGGGACATGTGATCGCTGTTCGACCTTCTGGCTTTTATGGGAAACAAATTAACATCCTTTTGATTACGGAGAGAGATAAAGAGACGGAGACAGATAGAAGGGCAGACAGTGAAGGAAATTAGAAAGCGGGGCAGAGAGGTCAGCTGGCCGGTTTTCAAAGCTTATGTAGGCGTGTGTGTGTGTGTGTGTGTGTGTGTGTGTGTGTGTGTGTTTGGGGAGGGGGGGATTGGCAGCACTTCCTCCTGTTTTCTGGGTAATAAAACTAAGTCAATAGACAGAAGTGAAACAACATCAACTGCGAGGAAGAATGAACGACTGGCTTACCGTCTGACCCACTGGACCAGAACTGCTCTGTGCGTTTGTGTGTGTGTGTGTGTGTGTGTGTGTGTGTCTCTAACCCTCCTTGTGGTTTTCATACGGAAAAACAATCTTCACACAGCACATTAGCCTTCGGTGGATCAACAGAGCCAGCCAGTTTCCATATAACCCCGTGTTAAGCTAGGAAACTAACTCCCTCAAAGAGCCACAGCGGCCTGGGTTTTCCACTACAGGCCAACCAGGGCCAAACGAGGCCAGCCAGGGCTTTACACATCGCCCCCGGTCCGAAAACAACATCAAACATACTTATTTCTGCTGTGAACAAACAGAGTTTATCGCCTTGGTTTGGTTTGTTTATGAGGTCCTGCAGAAGTCTGGGAGCTGGGAGACCGCTGTCGCTGTTTTCACGCTTTTGCCGGAAATATGAATGCACAAGTTCGAAAGTCAGGCTCCACGTCAGGCAGGTATCTGTGAAGGCAGGATTGTTGCACTAATGGCAGAGGCGGAGCATACGTCACACACACCAGGGCAGTATACAGTTTCCTTAAGAACTAGTCTGCATGTTAAAATCTCTTATCAAAGCTTTATCTCCTCTCTTTCTGTAGTTATTTTTCAGCTAAATAGCACATATGTTAGAGTTAGGGATAGGGATAGAGTTAAGGTGTAGGGTTAGGGTTAGGGATAGGGTATAGGGTTCGGGTTAGGTATAGAGTTAGGGATAGAGTTAGGGTGTAGGGTTAGGGATAGAGTTAGGGATAGGGATAGAGTTAGGGATAGGGATAGAGTTAAGGTGTAGAGTTAGGGTTAGGGTTAGGTATAGGGTTCGGGATAGAGTTAGGGTGTATAGGGTTCTCTATTATATTTAAGTCTTAATAACAGCTAATTAATCAGCTAAATAGCACATATGTTAGGTTTAGGGTTAGGGTTAGAGTTAGGGTAAGGGATGGGGATAGAGTTAGGGTGTAGGGTTAGGGATAGAGTTAGGGTGTAGGGTTAGGGATAGAGTTAGGGTGTAGGGTTAGGGATAGAGTTAGGGTGTAGGGTTCTGTATTATATAAGTCTTAATAACAGGTGTGTAGCACAAACCTTTCTGCACCACTACAGGTGATTTTAAAGTCTTCCTACACTTAAAAAAACGCTTTCCGTGTTCTTACTTCTACCGTGCGGAGTTTGACGCTAGAAACACGTCTTCACATTCATCTGCTGAGAGAGGAAAGAGCTTCTCCGTGCTCACCTGAGAATCTGAGTTTAAAGGCGTACTTGCGTACTTGAGAGTATGATTTGCGACATCACGGCTAGTTTTCGAGCCAATCGCCGTCCGGGACGTAACTTACACATGTGTGATGCACATAATCTGAGAGAAGTAGGAGACATCTTGAGATAATTTAATGTTTTTTTTTTGTGGAAAAAAACCCACATTAGACACACATTCTCAGGACTGTGTGGGAGTGTGCTGCCTCAGCTTGACTGAAATCTCCCTGTCTGTCCTTTTAGATTTGTTGCACCTGTTAAAGCTGGACAAATTACACCTTTATCATCCCGATGAGTCCGGTGCCATCGTGTTATAACGGCAAAGCTTCGCACGCCTTCTAACTAAGAAGCAGTCAGAATAACTTCAAACACCTGCGCAGGGCCTTTTAAGATGGGAGAAATCAATATAGATAGTTTTAGTTTTTTTTAGTTTTCAGCAGGCAAATGAAACAAAACCAAAAAGGTCAAAGCTGTAATGTTTCAAAAATAAATCCGACCTTTCTTTCCCTGAGTTGTAACCAATGAGCTAACCGTGCAATTAAGGACCTGCGACAGTATAAACTGCAGTAATTGTGCAGGAATAAATGTGCTGAGAGAAAGCCCCACCTGACCTTCAGGGGGGGAAAAAAGCCCCCTCTATACTGAAATAACACCAGGAGAATCCCTTATATACACACACATGCAACTACACACTATTGACAGTGGCAGCCAGTTCTCTATTTTCACCCTCCTGACATACCTCTGCCTTCTCTATTCCTTCACAGCTCAAATTCCCTTTTCTCTCTCTCTCTCTCTCTCTCTCTCTTTCTTTCCTTCTCCTGTCGGCTCCACATTTTCCTTTCCCCCTTGTTTTTCTCTTTTTTTTTTTTTTTTTTTTTTTTTTTTGGAACCATCCTTCAATCCCTAAAATTTAGGAGTGGGAGAAAAAAGAGGCAAGGAAAAGAAAGAGAGGAGTGAGACAGAAGAGGTGGGTGGGAGGGGAGGGGAGGGGGGGAGAGATTGGAAAAGGAATGAGAAGAAGAAGAAGAAAAAAAAGACGTGGAGAGATTCAAATTGACCTCTATCTCAATTTATGTGTCACATTTAACCTGACATCTTCTTGACAAGCCGCTTGTCTTACATTGAATCCAACTTTTCTTTTCTCTCTTTCTGTTTTTTTTTTTTCTTAATGTGATATCCAGAAAAAAACAAAACGTAGGTATCATCAAAGCTGTAGTAAAGGTTAGAGTTGTAGTGTCAACATCCCCTCCTTCTAACGAACACTTTCACACTCCCTTCCCATGTTTTTTTTTTTTGGAAGATGATGATGGTGGGGAGGTGTACTCTTATGTGCTGCATTGAGAGTACGTTGTGTCTCCTGTGTGTGTGCTTCTGCTCATCACCAGTAGAGGGCACTGCCAAATCCCAACTGAGGCCCAGGGCCCGTTCTGTCTCTTCCCATCTTTGCTTTTCTCATTTTGATGAGTGTCAGTGGTCAATTTTACTGTTAATAGAAAAAGATGAGTGCATTGTGAGTCATAGTAGAGATTCAACACACACACACACACACACACAACCGCAACCATGCATACTGCATCACCGCTGTCTGCATCATATTCTGTGAGCCCATAAAACTTTATTCTGCAGAGTAACTGCAGATGTGTTTAGCTGAGTAAAAAGTGCAATATTTCTATATAAAAGTCTCACAAAATGGAAATTCTCAAATTAAGTGCCAGCACCTGAAAGCTGTACTCGACTGAGATTACTTTATACCTCTGGGATCCTTTTCAATTAAATAAAGACCGCATGTTCTTAAAAGTTCAGATTTTTGAAGAACAGAATGAAATAGTTACAACAAATAAGTTACACTTCGTCTATGTTTCCGATATGATTATTTTAACGTGGTTTAAGGGTTTTAAACGAAAGCTGATGTCATGTGATTTATCCTCCTAAACTTCACCTGACTGCTCAGACGGTCGAAACCGTCGCATCTAAAAAAAAAAAGAACTCCGTCTCGCCGTCCTTTCTCAGATTCAAAGTGACGACAGGAGCGGGGAAAGACATATGGCCCGCTTGTCTCCTTGCTGGACTAAAAGAAAAGAGAGAGAGAAAGGAATAGAAGATTTTTTAAAAAAGGATGTGATGAAGGGGCAGGGAGAGACGGGAAGAGGTGGGAGTAAAAGAGAGAGAGAGAGAGAGAGAGAGAGCGAAGGAGGGGAAAGGGGAAAGGAGGGCAGAGAGAAGAATAAAGGAGTCTTTACATGTCTGTGGAACCAGCAGCTCGCAGCACTTTCACATAATTTAAGACATATGGACGTTATTAGGACGACCGTGTCTGTGTGTGTGTTGGTGACTATATCACTGTGTGTATGAGTCTGGGAGTGTGTGTATGTGTGTGTGTGTGTGTGTGCGACAGTGTGTGTGTGTCTTTAAGCCTGTGTCTTTGCGCTGCAGGCTACAGAAGACAGTCACGTTTTTGTGGTGCAGCAAAATGACTGTTGTACTGAACAATCCCCCCCCTCCCCTCCCCCTCCCCCTCCCCGTCCCCGTCCCACTCCGCCACCCCCGTCCTGTGTGGAACTTGGAACGTCCCAGAGTGACACTGCATAAAAAACTGTGTTTGATTGGCAGCCAGGCTGTGTAGGGAAGGGAGATACCATGTGTGTGTGTGTGTGTATGTGTGTGTCTGACCTGTAGTTACCTTTCTGGAGACTTGGCCTCCCGTCGGCCTGCACACACACATTGACTGACTGACTCACTGGCCCTAAAGTAGCTCAACCCTGCAGCTCCGTGTCTATGTATGAGTGTGTAAGTCAGGCACTGCCAACACTCCCATTTTTTTCCTGGGTTTCTCCTGTATTTCGAGACCATCTCGCGGCGCCCACCCGTTCTGTTGCTTCTCACGGGAAATTCCCGTGATTTGCACGCCTCTCAAACTTCATTATGAACAACCATCACGCGCGGATCCATACGTTTTTGTATGTATGTTTGACGTTACCCGAGTTGCCGGATCATATATATATGAAACACAATCCACGCACTTCAACCCACTTTGTCACCACAACCTGGCAACCCACGGCCCGATTTTAAAGGGTGTGTGTGCACAGGCAGGCGGGCCGGCGAACTTAGCTGTTGTCAAAATGTCAAGGTCCACCTTAAAAAAATCCAAATCTGTGATATACAAAGGTACGGTAAGCGTGTGTGTGTGTGTATGAAAAGGCAAAGTAATCACCTAAATTGACCAATTATGCATAATCCAGCGTAGACGGGTTAAATAGCTACATTCGTTACGCAACCTCTTTTGGCTTAACAAACATTTTTTGCCCAGTCTCTCTTTTTAGCGTACACTTTTTAAGGTCTTTTTTTTTGTTTGTTTGTTCACTTGTTTGCTCTCACTGAAGACTTCCTGGTGATTCTCCAAAGAATTTTGTGGTGACTGATTAACAAACCGGCTCGCTGACAGGTTTCAGGAACAGTTCCGGGTTAGAGTTTCGCAGGAACCGTCAAAGAAAACATCCGATTGATCGGTAACTGATTAAATAATCAAGGAACTGAGTGACTAAACCAACTGACCGCCTGATTTCCTGATAAGGAAAACCTATAAAAAAAATGAATGAAACCAGCTAAATCTCTAATAGACTGTAAAACAACTATGTAAAAACGAACTAAATAACTACGTAAATGATTAATTAACTAAATAATCAATCAAATGACAAAGGGGATGACTTGGCGTAATCAACTTGACTAAATTGCCAATTTAATGGCAAACAATTAAGGCAGATTTGGACGTCCTTTTCTGGGCCAATCCTGCAACAAATATGCAACCCTTCCTTCCTAAACCCGTTACCATAGCAACCCCCGTGGCCCAATAAATCTAACTCTGACAACACTGGAAGACATTGTGAGGTTGAATCACTCTTCCGAGTTTCGTCCAAATCCAATAAGCGGGCCCCTGGATAGCAGATGAACGGATGACGATTGATCGGTCGCATGCCGACAGTTCACTGACTAACCGACTTCCCAACTAACAAAAGAAGTCGTGACAGCCTTGTGTTCTTTCTCAGACTGTTTTGAGGTCAGATAGTGTGCGTAATCCCCTGTGGTCAGGGTTGGAGAGCAGGTCATGTAAGCTGATCCGTGACCAGCGGCCCCAGGGTGCGGCAGCAGAGGAAATGTAGCGCTGCTAACGTCTTAGAGCGCTCTGTGATCTGCACTAACCACTCCCTAACACACACACACACACACATATATATATACCCATACAGTGCGTACACGTAATTCACACATGCACACTTTCATGCACACAGCACCAGCTCAGTAGACTATTGTTCATTCATTCTGAGGGCGACAGAGGGAGGGAAGCAGGGTTTGGAGGAATGAGGAGAGAGAGAGAGAGAGAGAGAGAGGGAAGAAGGCAATGGAGGAGAAAGAAAATGAAAGGAAAACGAAGTAGAGGACAAAATAAGAGCATGAGTGCCCGACTGATGGTTTGGTGGCTGAAACATGGACCTCAGGAACCACATGTACTGGCCTGGGCACAAGTCCCACTAGAAGCTCCTTTCTTCCCTCTCAGCCTCCATTCTGCCCCGATGAAAAGAAGCAGGAACACTTTGTCTTCATAACCCTGTTACTCCTGTATGTTAACATATGGAAAATAGATTCAAAACACACGCATGCATGTCGTATATCTATATATATATCTATATATATATATGTAGATCCAGTGAGTACAAACACCCTATGATTTAGTGTGTCATTTTGAAACATCCTGTGATAGCGACTATAAGCAACGTGTATGATGTGAAGTGTATAGTTTCTGCGGTGCTGAAAAGTTGAAGGGAAATCATAAAAAAACAGAACCCGTAGCGATAAAATACATTGAGACAAACCACAGATTATATGCAATTACCAGTTTGTGCAGGTTAGATAATAAAAAATGAGGACATAGAAACATAAAAATAACTTGACAAACAAAGAAAAAATGATAAATGGACTGCGTATATATATAGCGTCTCTCTAGCGCTTCACACTACCGACCCATTCACACACACACACACATCCATCCACTGATGGCAGAGGCTGCCATGCAAAGTGCCAACCTGCTCATCAGGAGGAGTGTCTAATGTTCATTCACACACACACACACTGATGGCACAGACTTCGGGAGGAATTCAGGGGGTTCGCCATGTTGCCTCAAAGGACACTCTGCCATGCGGACTGGAGAAGCTGGAGATCCAACCGCAGATCTTCCGATTAGCAGACGACCTGCTCTACCTCCGAGCCGCAGCCACCCCCCGACCGACAGCACAAAGGGACTATTGTGCAGGCAAAAACAAATCTGGATGCGTTTGTTCAACCCACATCTTAATTGGCATTTCCAAACACAATTGCAAAGGCTCTTAAAGTCAACTGAATTACAGTATTGACCGTCCGCTGACAGGAGTATTCATCTCTAATATAAAATTTGCCTGTTCAAATGTTCCATTCCCGTTTCATTGAGCAGAAAATGCAAACCACGTGTACCAGTCGCCGAACTCGCTCGACAATGTGCTGCATTGGCTTCCTGCGATTACTGGGGACAACATTGCAGATAAAATAAAACCTGAAATTAATAAGCTTGAAGGCTTTCGCAGCTTTTTTTATGGCTCTCGTCAACATTGAACTCTTCTCTAAACTTCTCTAGAAAACACAATTGCTCCTATTTAGTCTATGAAAAGTCGACATTTCTAAGAGTTTTGCACCGATCTAGCAGCAATACGCTCCGCTCTCCTCTGTTCTCTTGTACGTTTAAACCGATACATTACTGTTTTGGGAAAAGCTCTAAAGGTTAAACACACCAGAATGTTATTTATCCAAATAAAGCTAAGTGTTAGTGACTGATTCATATTAATATAAAAGCCCTATTCTTAGTCCGGTCCGCTCTCTCCTCTGCTCTCCTCTCCAGTGTTCTCTACTTCTAAATCATTTCCAAAACTGTTTTAAGGGCAGTTTCGGAGGTTAAATCAGATGGAATGTTATTTGTCCAAACAACACTGACGACTGGTGACTGATTCATACTAAGAAATACTACAAGCAGCCAGGAAAGACTTAACTCTCTCTCTCTCTCTCTCTCTCTCTCCCCTCCTCCTCCTCCCTCCTCCTCTCTCGCTCTTTCTGTCTGTCATTCTAGTTCTGCTGACTACAGGGGAAAACCTCCACAATGTATAAGTCTCTGCTGTTAAAAAGTAAAGAAGGAGAGAGGGGGAGAAGGGAAAGAGAGAGAGAGAGAGAGAGAGAGAGAGAGAAATTGGGGATGAATGAGGAATGAGTATCGCAGAAAATGAATAAGAATGAACACATGATGGAAAGTCTTGTCTGGGTGTATTTCAAGAGAGAGAGAGAGAGAGAGAGAGAGAGAGAGAAGGGGATTAATGGATAGAAAATTTATAGAGATTGAGAGAGAGAGAGCGCTAGCATATAAAATAAACACAATGTTGTGTTTTTTAAATACGAACTACAGCTCTATGTAGGTGTTTTTAGTGTCGTCCATAGATGAAATACCTTCCTGGAGGGTTGTTCGTCATTGATAAGTGTGTTTATCGTATAAATTTGGTTGCAGTTGCTCAGTCTGAGAGTTTGTATCTACAAAAATGTAGATACCAGTTGCAGGAAAACATCAAAAGACATCTTTGTTGTTCACTATTACCCAAATATGTGTGAAAAAATGAGGAATTAGGCAAACAAATTGAAGGAATATGTGCAACTTATATGGAGAATCTAGCAAAATGTGCTACTCGTTTTAGGAGTTATTAGCAAAAAAAAAAGGTTAAATGCTTTCTAAGTGGCTCCATAGTGTTGTTGTCCAAATCAAAAACTCATCAAATTCCTCGTTGGCCAATGGTTGAACCCTCCACCGAATACCACAGAAAGTTTTGAGACGGTCTGTGAACTAACAGACTAACAGAAGACAAACAAAACCAGACAAATATAAAAAAAAAAAAAAATCTCCCAGGTGAAAGATAATAAATGTAAATATTAAAGCAGAATAAACTTGTTCCTCCTGCCATCTGCTCACACACCCTGTCAGTCAGGATTTACCACGCTCAGAGGTTTCCTAAAGACATTCTGCTTGTGTGCGTGTTTGCACTTAGTGTAAGAAGGGTGGGGATTATAGTATACAGTGTGTGTGCCTAATCAGTGCTTTTGTCCTCTGCTTTGACTTGTACCAGTTCAAACAAAATGTCTCAATGATTCCTGTCCCTGTTCCAAGTCTGAAAATTTATGAGCATTTAATGAAAATCCTGGTTGATCTTTATCTGTCTCGCAAAACAGTTTAGTGTCGTGTGTAGACAGGTGCATTCGCATTTTTAAAACGGGACTGTACGCCATCTTCTGTCTACCCAGGTGTTTGCCAAAGTGTTCAGCCACGAGGCCTTGGAGTCCTACCTCCCCAAAATCCAGCAGGTCATCCAGGAGAGCCTCCGAGTGTGGAGCTCCAACCCTGAGCCCATCAACGTCTACAGGTACAATAAGGGGGGTCTTAGTGTAGAAACTGATTCTGAACAGGTAGAAACTTATGATTAAAGAGGTAAAATCATTGTTGAAACTGCTTAGAACGATGGACACAAAGAGTGGGTACAAATGCAAGTGAAGACTCATCTTTAGTCGGGTATCACATTGCATTTTTTTTGAGACTAGGTGTGACTGATCGGATGCTGATTGGTTGTCTTTCCGCAGGGAGAGCCAGAGATTGTCATTCACCATGGCAGTGAGGGTGCTGCTGGGCTTCAGGGTGTCAGAAGAGGAGATGAGGCATTTGTTCTCCACGTTCCAGGACTTTGTCAACAACCTCTTCAGCCTGCCCATAGATCTGCCATTTAGCGGCTACAGGAAGGTATGTGTTGATCCTCCGCTCTGCTTTCCTGTGAAACTTTCTTATTGACGTACAAAAGCTAAACTTCTACATCGTCTTCGCTTGTCTTGTCTGAGCTGTTGACATCACGGCAGGAAACACAACTAATCTTCTACGTAAAGAGACAAAAAACCTGATTAAAGCAAAGATAAAAAAAAACGATGAGCAACAGTTGTAGGTCACAGCTCGTTAACTTTCCTCTTATGTGTGTGTTTCGCAGGGTATCCGTGCACGAGACACGCTGCAGAAAAGCATAGAGAAGGCCATCAGGGAAAAGCCGCTGTGCACCCACGGGAAGGATTACAGCGACGCACTCGACGTCCTGATGGAGAGCGCCAAAGAGAACGGCACTGAGCTCACCATGCAAGAACTGAAGGTAACGCGCCATCCGCACGTCCTCAAAAGTCACCCGAGTCAGGCGGTTAGAAGACGTGCAAACATACGCATGGAGAGGAGCCGGACGCACGGGAACACACACGAACACATGTTAGAGCATTAACACAGTAGAGACACACACACACGGACTCTGATGCACGCCGTATGTGTGCAAACATACCCACGTAAATAAGAACACACTTGCTGTTTGCCTAGTAAAGTGCTGCCAAAGAGAACCTGTCTGGGCTGAGTGAACACACACACACACACACGCACACACACACACACACCGACAACCATCATAATTAGTCTCACAAATCATCTTGGCATCAGAAACAACACCCGTGAGTCATGATACACATCTTTGTCTAGAGCGCGGCTGCAGGGATGCGAAGCTGATGCGTGTAGACAGATTGTAACAGTGAAATTCACACACTCGCAGACACACTCGCGGACACACGGGCACACCCTCTATTTACCTATTAAAGTAATTCTGAGGAATTCTGTGGAAACTCAACTCTCTCTCTGCTTCGCTCTCGTTCCTGTGGTTTCTGGGTTAAGTCCAGGGCCAAAAATAAGTCAACACCCCCCACCCCCCCCCACCACCACCACCACCACCGCCCCCCCCCTGCTAGGGGTCTGAAAGAGGCCTCCTGTACACACACACTCACACACGTATATAAATACACACACAAAGTGAACTGGGGAGCCCCTGTCGCAGAGGCCCAGGCCAAAGCACTCTCCTGCAGTTTTCTGACGCACGCATATATATATATATATATATATATTTAACACACACACGTAGGTGGAGGCAGAGATGTGTGTTTTGACACAGATGATGGCAGATGAGAGGTTTATAATGAGTGTCGTGCTGCCTAGCCTCTGTGTTATTTATTCCACTACCTTAATAATGAACCTGGTACAAGCAGGCTAAATGTTGTTGTTGGATACGAACTTCATAATTCCAAACACACTACTTTTCAGGAACTAAAAACAACATACTTTTATTATGTATTGGCTTTAGACTTTTTTTTGGGGGGGGGGGCCGTACGTCGTTACGAAACAAATGGCAAGCTCGAGGTGCTGGTAGTGGATTTGTGCCCAAAGTATGGTTGAAGTCCCCGGGGTTGCGTTTGCTCACAATTTGGCTTAAAATCATTAACCAGAAATATTTTGTATTTTGAAAAGAATAAATCAAAACGCCACTGTGAAGTTTATAACGTGCAGGGTGAGAAAATATGCTTTTCTACAGTAATAAGTCTTGTATCTTGTATTGCTGCCACCTCAGAAACAGTAACCGTGGCTACAGTTCGGCACTTGGACGACATCCACCCTCACCCTTCAGTTCGTAACACCACCACCATCTATATTTCCACTTTTCTGGACCCTTCATTCAAGTGACAAGCAATTAGCCCATCAGAAGTTGACGCAGAATCCAATTGGCTTGCCCGCAAAGTGAAGACAAATCAACTCGTATGCCCTCAGCACAATCCTGCAGTCAGTGTGTTGCGCTTGTGCTCATACTAGAATTATGCTTTATTTTCCATATCAGTGGACTGGCTTTTCCCAGCTCAGTAGTAATGGTGATGGGCGCGGAGTCTGTGTTTTTTGGATGTTTTTTTTCTTTTATCTTTGTGGAAAAGAACTTTAAAAAACATTCTTGCATCAGAGAAGTATTGGGTTCACTGATAAAATGGTTCCCAACTTGGGACTTGGGAGCCCCCAAACAGGTTGCACAATAAATCTGAGGGTTGAAAAACACATGTTACACAAACTTTGACTTATTTGTCTGTTTTTTATCATATCTTGACTTTTTATTTTGAAATATTGGAGGGTTTTTGCCTCTTTAGGAGTCCAGAGACTCACTTGGTTGAACTGGAAGAGGTCATAGGTAGGCGTTGCTCATCATAAGCCGAAAACGTCCAGGAACCGGTGCACTGATCCACCACCTTGCCTTTCTATCACCCCACAGGAGTCAACCATCGAGCTGATCTTTGCCGCCTTCGCCACCACCGCCAGCGCCAGCACCTCCCTCATCATGCAGCTCCTCCGCCACCCTGCTGTCCTGGAGCGCCTCAGGGAGGAGCTGAGAGCCAGGGGCCTCCTCCACAACGGCTGCCTCTGCCCTGAAGGAGAGCTGAGGCTGGACACCATCGTCAGCCTCAAGTACCTGGACTGCGTCATCAAGGAGGTGCTGAGACTCTTTACACCTGTCTCAGGGGCCTACCGGACCGCCATGCAGACCTTCGAACTTGACGTGAGTGACCTAGTAATACTCTCTTAGAGTTTTTAGATCCTAGATCCTAGATTAGAGCCTAGATAGTCTGATCAAACCACAGGAAACTACTTCAAAACAAGGTTTTATGGACACATTTACAAACTGCCATCCCAACTGATTCTCACATTCCTGCGTTCAAAGCTGATAACACCAGAGAAGATAAAGAAAGATGTCTGAAAAGATGTCTGAAAGTGCAGAAAATTCCACCATGAGTAGTCAGAGATACAAGAAACGTTGGATGTTTTGCAACTTTCCCAAATCTCTGTCCTCACAGTCATGATTGTACCCTTGAAAACATGCTCACAGGCTGCATTTCTCTGTCTTTCTATCTCCAGGGAGTCCAGATCCCAAAGGGCTGGAGTGTGATGTACAGCATTCGCGACACCCACGACACCTCGGCTGTCTTCAAGGACGTGGACGCCTTCGACCCCGACCGCTTCAGCCAGGAGCGAGGTGAAGACAAAGAGGGACGCTTCCACTACCTGCCCTTTGGCGGCGGGGTCCGGTCTTGCCTTGGGAAGCAACTCGCGACCCTCTTCCTCCGCATCCTGGCTATCGAGCTGGCGAGCACCAGCCGCTTTGAGCTGGCCACCCGGCAGTTCCCCCGCGTGGTCACGGTACCCGTGGTCCACCCGGTCGACGGGCTGAAGGTCAAGTTCTACGGCCTGGACTCCAACCAGAATGAGATCATGGCCAAGACAGAAGAGCTGCTTGGAGCGACGGTTTGAAGGGGCGAGGAAAGTTAACGAGTAGGGGGGGTGAGTGATTGAAGAAGATTGAAGGAAGGAAAGAAGGAATTTCAGAGTTATTTTTTCTTCTCCACCTTTGCTCTGCCAAGTCGAAGGTTCCTTTTCAGACTAAAAGAAAAGTAGAAGTCTTCGCCTCTTGTTACAACTGTTTGGGATGTTTGGGACTTTCCTCCAAGAAAGGAAGAAGCTGCCAAAAAAAAAAAAAAAAAGTTCTTAATTATGCTCTATTCTCTGTATTTTTTTAAAGAAATATACAAACAAAATGTATGTACAAAAAAAAAAAAAAGCTATGTAATATAATTTGAAAGAGAATGTGGGTAGTGCACAATGGGAGAAAGAGAAGTATGGTGGTACTTTTGGTGAAATGAAGTGTTGAAATTAGAAAAGTAAAAGTAAAGACGGTTGCGGAGGGAAGGCGAGATGGATGAAACAGGGTATAGGACGAAAGAATATGATATTTTTTAGCATTTTGCTTGTGCTTAATCAAAAATCAATGAACCATTTCAGTTGTCTACCAGGGTAAAAGAGACGGATATATATAGTTGTAAGACTGCAAGTTGTAGATTTACTGGTCCTAGAGCTGGTGAATCTGGGGCTAGCATTCTTCGCGGCGCCACCAAGATGTAACTCGTGTTTTCTGCTTATTTGAAAAAGATTCGAAAGAATGACAGAAATCAGTGGTGGCTGCTTTTTTTTTTCTTTTTTTTTTTTTCTTCAGGTTGTTTTTCGTCAAAAGGGTTCATCAAAATTCAAATTGTTTACTAGCTTACAGATGTAGTCAAAAGGATCATAGCACAATGGGTAGCGGGTTGTGACAGGAATGGATAACGCTGCTGAGCTTGTCGGATTGGCTCTGCACCAACTCTTCAAGCTATCATGATGCAGTAAATACTTTGACCGGTTGAAATTTGTACTGCTAATTATGGTCAAGTATCGATTCAGGCAGTGAAGGAAAGGGCTGAAAACGAGGGATCTGATGGGGGAAGATGTACCGGCTTGATATTTTTAAAAAGGGAAGAACACATAACATTTTGAAGTGATGTAAATGGGCAATTTGTTTTATTTCCTACTTGACCTGCTGTTTTTTTTGTTTTTTTTTTTTCTCGTGAAGAGGCCTCGACACTTGATTATCCTCACTGATTTTCAACACAACAGTAGAATAAGCTTCAGCTCTCGCAAATTACCAACATTATAAGAAAAACAATAGAAACGGACATAACAGTTGAGAGTCACAGAGTTTTTATTCTAGCAATCTTAGCGCTTGAGTGTGAAAGAAGAGTCTAGAAACATCTAGTAACTCTTCAAGATGCTTCTTTAGGAAGGAAGTCAATCCTTGATGGAAGATCAGTAACCATCGTTATAGCTTTTTCATTATTCAAACTCACAATCTGTACTTTTTTTTTTCGATTTCCGGTTTGACAAACCAACTGGAAGCAATCAAGAGACAAAATACAAACTGCACTCACAAGACAAAGAAACTGCAAAAAAAAAAAAAAAACGTACTCGCATTCTTAGCTTTCCTTACGCGACCTGTATGTCTGCTGAAAACCTTGCAAATCACTCTCCTCTTCGTCGAAGTTGCCCACTTGCATTGACTCAAAATGTTGCCCATATACAGCATAGCATATCCCAGTAAAACTTGATGGTATGTGTAAAACTCAGGTGCAGAGTAGACATTGTGGTGAATAACAAATAAGCCTTTTTTGCTTTTTGATATTTAACTTTGAACATAAAAGCTGCACATAAAAAAAAAAAAAAAAAAAAAAAAAAAAAAAGACTATCACTTACTCACTGTTGAGGTTTCAGAGCTGGACCGATTACTCTTTGAAAAAGCTGTCGATTGCTCTCTGCTTTCTGTTCACATTAACAAAATGATATCAGGGGTTTCCAGTAGCTCTCACTTGACGTATTACCTTCTGCAACCATTTTGTATCCCCCCGCCCCCGCCCCCCCCCAAGGAAGCAATTTTGGTTGGAATTAAACAATAAGGATTCCCAATTGGCTTCACGCAAGATTAACGAAATTAAATCCAGGTCAAACAGTAATGAGGTCCAGGTCTGCTTTGTAAACTCTTTGAACCTGTGCTTTGATACATTAAATACACTTCCAAGTTGCATTGAGATTGTACCTCTCCGTCAGGCGGCGAGGATACGATAGAGAACTTGCTCTCACAAAGTGGCGCAACTTCCTGAGCTGGAGGAGGAGAAAAAGACAGAGGGGATAAGGTGGAGGTGGAGAAGACCTACATAAATGCTGCTTGAGTGTTGCTTTGTCATTCTGTGTTTATTTTATGTGCTGTTTTTTTTTGTTTTTTGTTTTTTTTTTTAAATTTTCCCATCTCCTTGGGGCAGCCATTTTGAGTTCTGTGGGGAAGGTGATGTTCTGTCTTGCTGCTCCTCCAATCAACGCTAAGAATGCAAAACAAAATAAATTCCATGGTTTAAGCAACTTTATTAGCTGAAAGAGATTTATTGTTTGAGGTGATTGCACAATCAGAACTCTCAGAGCTTTTGTGTTTTAATGATCGGAGAGGAAGTGTTTCTTGAAATTTTTCCATACGTGGAAAAGCTTCTGCAAAACGGAACTCTGGGACTTGCCGACGGAACTCTGGGACATTCCAGAACCCTCAAACGGAGTTCTAAGAACCGAGAGCCTGAGAGAGAAGGACCAATGAGGTTTCAGGAGACCAATGAGGTTGTCCAATAGCATTCCAGATGGACTCTGCCTGTGCCAGACATTGTTCACTCTTTCTACCAACCACACCACTGATTTCTTCATGATATAAAAAAAAAAAAAAGATATGAAATACATTTTTTTTGCTGCTTTTCTTGTGTACATTTTCTAATTGAGAGTTCTAGATTGCAACAATAGTTTGTATCGAGTGAGATTTGCTATTTCTTATATATATAAATATATATATAAATATTTTAATTAGCTAAATTATACATATTTATATATATATGTAATTTAGCTAATTAAGATATTTGCATTGTGTGAAAGCAAAAAGAGCGTTAATAGGTTATAGTGTATATTAATTTGTACAATATTCCTTTCTTTAGCAAGCCATGGGGAAAATCAGCTATTTACGTCTACTAATAACCTAATATTAATGTTACTGTACGATTAATATTGTTGTTATAAGATATCTGAAATGCTATTTTTTATTCTATTACAGATTTAGAGTTTTTAGCCTAAATGAGAAGGTCTTTGGTAAATATTGGATGTATTTAGAATGTTATGTATTTCAGTTATATTGTAAACAGTGTTTAAAATGTTAATATTGTTGATTGATTACTGTAATAATTATTATTTGTTTTGTTATTCAGACTTATTATCACTGCATTTTATTTGATATTAATTATGGAAAACAGAAAGCACTTGCGAGGTATGTCTATTTTTTAAGTGCCATGCGACTACACTTCCCCTTCCTCTCACCTGATGGTTTCTCCAAACCTGTCTTATGTCATTCTGTACATAATATTTTTATTTCTTTTTACAGGAAAAAAATGTTCATTTAGTTTAAATATGAATGTCTTGTTCTACTTTCTTCCTTTTCCTTTTTTGTTACCGTGATTGTTAAATGTACTCCTGTAATAAACTATAAAGTAAAAAACATATCTGAATATTGGATTGTTTTTATACGCTTCCCCTTCGTCTAGTTAGGTAAAGAGAAAATAGCTGGAGTTTTTTTTTTTTAATGTTTTTAATGTATAAAACATTTGTAAAATCTCCACCCATCCTGCCTTTACATAACAAGGTTTTGCTAACTTTTCCTCTTTGAAAGAAAGTGAGTTTTACGGCTGTGCATAAACTCTGGAGAAAATAAAACTAGACTTTGCTACATCTGTAAAACAGCTTTACAACAGGAGATTGTTTCACAGAGCACCAGCCATTAGAAACATAGATCCTACTCACTCAGCATGTGTCAGATCTGTTGAGATTTTATTCTGATAAAGTAAAAACACATAAAGGTGTCAATACTCCCAAGACGGTGAGGATCCGCATATTCAAACCACTTCCAGAACTGCTCCAACATAACATAGATACAAAAGTGTGAATTCAACTTTGTGTGTTTTTTTGTAAACTACATGAAACAACTACACCAACAAAAATAAAAGTACGTGCACAAGAACATCCAGCTTGCAAATCAAAGAGATGGCAAGCAGCCCGTGTGTGCTAACAAGCTTGGAAAGCACTAACATATAAATCAAAATGGTCAGAAAACCTGTTGATGTGGGTGAAGTGAGACCAGGTGCCTCATGTCTGTTTGAAGAAACCGTTAATAGCAGCAAACACCGCAGACCCTTGCCATCCATCCCATCTATTTTTAATAACGCACCCATCTGCTACGATGACTTACTTATCTGTCAAATCAGACAAACTGCATCTAGTGGTACAATTTTCAGTTTTACGACTGATGTACGTCGGAGGAGAAAGTCGTCAAAAATGTACATTTTGTTGAAGGAAAGAGCAGCGTGATGTAGCTGCAGCTAACGCCACTGGAAGAAACTAAATCAGGACAAAAACAACCCACTGAAGCTGATGTTAACATACTGATGTTTACCAAGTGCACCATCTTAGGTTAGTTATATGCTAACATTTGCTAATGAACACTGAACACAAAGTTTCCAAAGTATTGGAATAATTGGAATTTTTTTAAGAGATGGATTTTGACACCTTACTGACTTAAATTTTGTTCTGAAAAATGGTCCAACATGAATGTAATTCCAGAGAAGACTGAGCTGAAAACATAATAATACCAAGTGTAGACGTGTAAAGGCCTAAAGCTGTGGTCCAGACACTGCCATGAATACCTAATTACAACAGTATTATTCCAAAGCGACAGAAAAGCCACCATAATGCAGAAATAATAACAATAATGGAGAAAAGAGCCTGCACACTGACCCAAGCTCCCAAACCACAACATGTCTGGTCTATTCAGGTTAACTAACTCATACGGAGAATGTCATCTGATTAATATCCCAGCGATGGCTGGTAAATCAACTAGTCTGCAAACAGACACCAATAGAAATACTTTTTTTTAAAAAAAAGCAAAATGACAATATGGCATTTGTACCATAAATGGAGCATAGCATTAGTTCAGGCAAAGCACTGAAGTCTTGTTTGCATTAGCTGATTAGCATCAGCTTTTCATTCACTGGCTCTTTAATCTGTGGTTTGGCTACTAGCTGACTAGTAACATCCAATCACATTCATGCAGATGTACTTGGACTTCAGACAACAAATCTTCAACAGGCTGGGTGCTTATATGAATAAATGAACCCGAACAATAAAACCACAGACTTGATTAAATCACACTCGCACAATATTTCCTGAGAGAACCTCTCTACCAATTGCTCCACCTACAATGACATACCACTATTTTTTTTTTTTTTTATCATGTCTTGTGTTTTTATGTTGTGAATGTTTCACCATTTTGGTATTAAACTCTTCAAAGTGAGTATAACAATGGGACCGGGACACACCATGTGGGGGACACACACACACACACACACACACACAGAGAGAGTGGCGGTCTGGTTCAGGCTCTCAGCTCACTGACTGACTGATGTCTCAATACCTCAATATCTGTTTTTATTTCCCGGCCAGCAGATCAGTGTGGTTTGTGAACATCAAGAAGAAACAGGCTGTGATGTTCGCCTGGAGTTTTCCTTTAGCTTGACGTAAGACAGAAACAGAGCTGGAGAGAGAGAAAACTATTACAATGAGCACGGATGTGAAAACACACTTCAAACAAACATTGTTTGAGAGCACATGCGCGCACACACACACACACACACACACACACTGCCAAGGATAAAGAAAGACACAAATATATTCAAGACATTTTGGAAATAAATTATAACATAGACACGTGTACACACACACACACACACACACAAGATGAATATTAAATAATGTAGAGGCTGCAAAAGATGTTGACTTAACAACATGGCCTCATACTATGGTAACACACACACACACACACACACACACACGCACACACAGCATGTGGGAAGAACAAGGAGTTCAGCTGTTTGTTTGTAGTTTTGCCGCCAGGAGAGACTGTTTGCCACACTAAATACTCCAAGATGAACCACTTCAAGGGAAGCGAGTGTGTGCATTTCCCATGTCCAGTTGGTTGCGGTGTGTGTGCGCGTGGACATGATTTGATGGTTTTCATGAATGGATTGAAGTTCTGTGATCGCAGAGGAAGTCTCTTCTTTTCAACTTTTTAACTGTTTCAATATACTTTTTTTTTTTTGTTGTGTGTGTGTTTTCTTTGTCTGTTGTCTTAAATGTCTTAATGTGTATTTAAGCATTTTTTTCCCCCCTATCACTTCCAACAGTGAAATTAAAAAGGACGAATTCGACATGTGACAGCTGACAGCTACTTTCATTTCCTTAAAATGAGATAGCCATCTGAATTCTTGTTACTGTATTTTCAAGAAAAACGTTCATCACCCACAACGAGGGAAACTCTTGCAGTTTCTTTCTAACAAACTTCAAGTGAAACATAATTTGAAGTTAGACTCGGAGGATAGAGAGTCATCTGCAGTTTACAAGGTTGTTTGTGCTCCCAGAACGACCTACATGAGCCTTTTTTTTTTTTTTTTTTTCTCCCCCTCGGATCTGCCACCTATAAGGCTTAGTTATGTTTAGGCCACTAAAACCACTTTGTTAAGGTTAAGGAAAGATCGCTTTCATGATCAAAATAAAAGTCAATGCTGTCTGTTGGTAGACACAAGGCCGTGGGGGGGGGGGGAAAGAAATCACATGCTTTGTGCATAAAATCATCCACATCAACCACCTCCCTCGGACTTTTTTTTTTTTTTGCGTAGCTATTAAAACATCCTGTTATTTTGCCTTGGCAGCAGTCGTTTTTCACAAAAACTGCAGGTCAAAATGTGAGGAAAGAGGCATTTTCTGTGTGTGAACAAACTATCAATGCTGCAGTGAAGTTTGTTTCTGTAATGAAACATTTTCTGTTCTGCCTACGCAAGTAAAAAAAAAAGAAGTAAAGAAAAACAAGAGGAGAGAAGACAAAGAGAGAGTGACAAAGGACCGGAGGAGGGCGAAGAAGTAGAGAAGTAGATAGAGATAGAGAGCCCTCTCAGATGTGACTCTCTTCTCTTCTGGAGGATTAAACCCCGGTTATTATCCAGCCGGCCGGATGCAGAAGCACACAGCCCGAAAAACCTCCGCTGCAGGTACGAGGGGATCATGAGAAACGCTGAGAAATTAAGACACAGAACCCAATCGACATGCAGACTGAGTCAACACAAATCAGTCTGAAGTGTGACAGTCCATCTGAGGACAGGATGATGCGGCGAAGATGAAAAAAAAGAAAGAGAAATCAGAGAAAAAGAGAAACCGAATCATGATGATATAAAAAAAAAAACAAAAAAAACCCCAATTTCAATATTTTGGCTTGTTTGCTTCAAGATTAGTCGAGATTAGAAACTTTTAAGCCGTAAATGACAGTGAGAGAAAACAGAAGTTGGATGCAAAGATGAAAATAAATCCATCATGTTCAGCTGTTCTGTTATCGTGGGAGCAGGTTTCACTTTTGTCACTAATGAGAACGCTGTATTCCCCCCCCCCCCCCTGTTTGGTGAAACTGCTGTTGAGGAGAATCTGACTGTTTCCTGTAAAAGAAAAACAAAACAAAAAAAACCCTGAGTTGTGTTTCGTCTGTGAGGGAAATGATAGTAAAAGAGGAGACTGGTACAGAACAGCATGTTGTTATGTTTCTTTAGATATCAAAAATCTAAAGTGTGGCTGTTTGGGGATAAAAATAAGAGTTCCTTCTTCTTCTTCTGTAAGAAAAAAAGAGATCCTAGCTGGATAAAGCACTAAAACCACACAGAAATGTCCCTAAATTCATGCACTGTGTTTGTTTCTTCCATTGTCTGCTTATGACTTTGCCTGTTCGGACATGTCTTTGTTCAAGTGTCAATATTTCCAGACTGGTAGAACCGTCTGTTGGTAAGTTGCCATATGCTAGCATGTGTTTTTGGTATGTACAATATGAGGTGTGATTTTCCTCTTAACAGCGTAACGTGGGGTTTCCCTGCATGACGACCTGTCAGACGTGTGCGAACTGCTCCCGGTTTGTCATTTCGTTTCAAGACTGCGTAGTTAGCCAACAGACATACTGTACGTACTTCCTCCTTCAGTTTGTGGATGACAAACTTCCAAAGAAAACATGAACAGCGCTCCGATGCTGGTACTTCGGGAAACTATTTTAGAGGACATGACATTCCGGTGTTGTACAAACACAGCGTGTTGGTATTCATCCCAGATTGTACCAATGGAACCGATACTCGTTTCGCAATCAATATCAAAGGAAATGAGCAGAGATGGATGTTGTTTGGAAGCTTGTCTTCTCAGTCCCATCAAACAACGCCAGCAGTTCCAAGATTTTTCATGTCAAGGACTTTTTTCGAGTTGATTCATGTAATATTTTGTTCCAGAAATTCCCAGGAGAAGGGCTGCACCCTCCGTCCATCTGTCCATCCATCACTTTGCAGTCTGTGTACGGCCAAATATACAGAAAAGAAAACCCACTCAGAAAGTGTTACGTTTCACCAGAAATCCCCACAAAAGCCAAAAAAATTACTTCATGGCTGTCTAATGAGAGGAAATCTTAAAATAAACATGCCTAGGGCAAAAAAACACACTGTTGCCTCCGTGTCATGTTTTTTAAGAAGTGAAAGCAAAACCTGCTCAGCATGATAACCTTCAGATCAGCGGGTAAGAACGAGAGTTGGAGAGTTTGGTCAACCGAAAGAGCTCCTGTAGCGTGTAAAAGGAGTCCTGAATCTTAAATTATACTTTAGAAATGATCAAACTCAATTGAATCAAGTCAGCAGTAACGAGGTTTTCAAGGTAATGTCTGGTGAAAAACGCTAACATGTCAACTTTTCAGAAATTAGGACGAATAGCTTGATAATATTTTGAGGTTTATTTTATCTTATTAGCATTGACTGTTCATCTTTTTGGAGTTGTGTTTTTTTCCACCTGGTGAATGCGTCTCTCAACCAACTCCTGCAGCAAATATCTGGCCCTTTAGCCGCTAAATGCTCCGCTATGCTAGCTGTTTCACTAGCTAGCGTACAGCTAACTGTCACTGTTTGCCATTTGGTGCTGAGATGGTAGTGTACAGTGGGTTTTCAGAGCTTTTTCTCAGAGAACAACTGCCCGCTGCGGCCGAAAACGACGCAATGAGAGCGCTGAGAGCGAACTAAAATAGTTAAATTGTAGCCGAGCAGCTAAACGACGAGCTGAAACTCGCTCTGTAAAGCTGAGAAGAGCTACAGGGCTGCTAATACTTCTCTGTAGGTTCAACACTACGGGAGATGCCTCTCACATTACACATTATAATTTGATACACTGTTAATATAAAAAAAAAAAAATCGATTTAAGTTAAAAGTTAAAAAGCACTAACACAAGGTCTTTCATGTCAAAACCACTAAAAACAGACATTTAAAGGGTTTTGAAATGGAAAAAAAAAAGCAGCTATTGTTAAGTTCTCTCAAGATAGTCGATTTTATGTGTTTGTCATTTTGCTGACGTCCACAGGAAGCCCTGCCAGTGACCCTTAGCTGTACCAAAACTGCTTTTATTTAACTGGCAACACAGATCATAAATTGGTTTTGCTTTCATTTGACCCAGGTCACATATTGAAATAGTGTTCTGTTAAAACACTCTTGCTTATTTAACCTTTTATTACTGATATTAGCAGATAAAAAAGAAAGTGGGAGAGAAGTTCTGACTCAATGAGAAATTACAGATTGACAGTAAGGAAGGTTTTTTTTTTTTTTTTTTTTGGGGTAAATGTGACTGACTTGCACAAAGAAGAAAAACAAAACAAAGCAAAACCAAAAGATGAAGAGAAAGAAAAACATAGAAAGAGAAACCGAGAGAGAGTATTTGTGAGAAAGAGAGAGAGAGAGAGAGAGAGGTAATAAAAAGGAAACAGTGTTTGATGATACAAGGAAGAGAGTAAAATAAATAAGTGACAAAAGATGTAGGTGTTGATGGGAAGATAAAATCATAGATGAGTCGTGGGGATTGCCGCAGGTGTGTGCAGGGTCATGAACTTCAAGTGAACTTGTAATGATGTGTCTATAGCCAAGCAGGTGCAGGAGTCAAACCGAGTTCAAAGAACAAGCAGGGTTTTTTTTACTTCTATACTTGTGAGGACCTGCAATGTATGTCTAAGCATAATCCTTACCCTAAACTTAACCCATACATAATTCTAACTTCACCCCTAAAACGCAGTCTTAACTGTCAAACAGCCTTTTTAAAGAAGCGAAGATTCAATCAAACGCCCCCATTTTTTTCAAATAAAAGGCCTAAAATTGAAGAAGATCCTCACAAAGACAGCCGTACAAGCACACACACAAACAACCGAGCACATATGCAGTACAGTAGCTTGACCGATGTATAAAAAATGTATTCACTGTGTGTGTGAAGTGAATCCAAGACATGCGTATCCCTTTGATGTCAAACCCACATGACCTGACATAAAAGCAAACTGTGATCAGTCATCTAACTATTAGAACACTCTGGTATCTTTTATATAACCGAGCTGCAGACTCCCTGATTCTGCAAAAAGCGCCCGACAGCGCCGCCTGATTCCTCAAAATGCGACGGGACAAACAGTACAAACATGTAAACAGATTATAAAAAGGTGTTTTACATGATAAGATCTATAAAATAAAGTGTACTGATTGCGTGTGAGGTAGACTTTTGTCATCAATAAATAACATTATGTGTGCAAAATAGGGAGATATGTTGATTTAATGAGGAAGAAAGATGATTAAGCAGAATCAAGCGGTATGTTTCTGTTCATTAAGATAGAAACATGATCTGAAGACAGCTTACTGTATGCATGTTCATTTGTTTGAGAGTTTAATCCCTAAGACTTCATCAATGTGAATTATTGATGAAGGAGGTAATGAGGTTCAGTATCAGGTTCAGACGGTCTATGACATCACTTCATTGATCACTAGCAAAAAAAAAAAATCCACATAGTCCGTGTAATTATCTCGCATTTCTACTGTGTTCATGCCAAAAAAATGTACAAAGAGATTAGGGTCACTCTCCACTTTAACAATCCTAATGAAGATATTACAGGGTTAAAGGAACATTACAACATAATGAGACATGCATGCATTCCTCGTCATTACCCAGATTAACTAGACTTTACAGTTAATTTATAAAAAACAGGATCAATATCTCAAACAAAAACTGATCGTGAAAATGTTTTTTTAAGTGAGTTAATAATGTGATAATATTTGTGGGATATTTGTAAGATGATATGATGATGATGATGTAGACTGAATCACTGTGACAAGACGCTAACAACAACAAGTCGAGTAGATAACTTGCCATTGACCTGCGTTGCAGACATATGTGACATCGGCAAACTTGTCATTTTCAGCCATAACTGTAATGTTTTAAGATTTATATATAGATTTATTTATATGTTTCTACTGTGCTTATTTTATGTGCTGTGTTGTAGAGTACTGCTCGGGACTGTTTTCTTAATCCTCCCACTGGATTTCTGACCATTACTGCCCCCTTACGCAATGTGTGTGTCCATTCCCGCCCACACACTCGCAACATTTTGACCATTCATATCTGCACAATAGAGTTGCATTGATTGTGTGTCTCTTCTCCCATCCAGCAGGGAAAAATCTTTATTTTACTGTGTAGTATTAACCAAAAGATGAATATCTGTCAGTAATAGCATGTTCTAGTTCATAATTACATTCATACAGGTGCAATAATTAGTTATTCTAGTGCAATAAATATGCCTGTTTTTTAATGTGTTGTTGGCTCTGGTCGTTTTATTTTGCTTCATTTCCCTGTGTCTTCTAACAATGACGATGATGATGGCATGCAACGCCTCCATTACTCCTAAAAGAGCTCAAAAGTAATAATAACCTGCAGTATCGCATTATGCAATATGCACGCATTGTATTGTGTTTCTGTTCTTTGTTCGCTCAGGTGAAGTTGGCAGGTTGCAGCGGCAGGTGGTGTGCACTCATGAGTGTGTGTGTGACGAGGAGGAGCAGCAGCAGCAGCAGCAGGTTAGTGGTGTTAGGGAGCACCAGGAGGAGTGCTGACTGAGTACTCAGCCCGGCTCAGTGAGAGTCGGCCTAATTAATCCCCCGGACCCGCAGTTCATTTCTTGACCACACCCGAAGAAAAGTTAAAACCGCCTGCGCCAACAAGATCTGCGTCTCATGGGACCCAATCCCAATGAAGTCCTGTACTGTGTTACTTTGCTAGCGTCTAAACCAAATCTACCCAACAGTGACACCTCACTGCCAGTAGTGGGAAGCCAACTTACGACTACCTTACTCATTTATATTTACTTATGCTTAATTTTAATTACTTTTAATAATTGCTGCTTATACTTATCTACATGTTTCTTTGTTTACTTGCTTAAACTGGCGTTCACTTTGGCTCCTCACCATTGCATTTCATGTGCATGACGTAGGGCTTTTCTACTGTAAACAGATATTGTGATTGGTTCTACTGAACCCACTAGGAACCTGCGCTTACATGTGTGTGATTGGTCAATGCAGCGCCTTGCCGGATAATGTTGCAGCAAAAGTTTGAAACCAGAAAATGAGTTCATGTGAATGCCTGATGACAAAAAGGTGCGTGCGAACTGATCTGTTGGCGTGATAGGCTCAGAATCAATGATGACGCTTTGACATGCCAGTAATATGAAACAAGATCTCTTCATCTTAATGGCTTTCCTCATAATCTTGCTGTTACCCAAAACCATAAAGAAGGGAGTCAAATTAATCCAAAATCAATAGAGCTGATTGAAAAGGGAAAGGTGAACCCCATATAGCTTACAAGTGACGTATTACCAAGGAGATGAGGGCAGCACTGATCAATGAAAGTGATATGTTGATATTGTGTACAATAAGTTTTGTTGATCTCTTGCATTCTCAAGTGTTTTGCCAGTCTGTGTGGTTCTCTAGTTTAACTACGGTTCTCAGTTTTCTTTGTTTTAAAATCAAAGGTCACTGGAGGACAGACTCATATCTTATCACTATTTGTCTGCCCCTGCAACTAACCCCCAAAAATCCTTCCTTTATGGCCTTTTTTTGCTTGCATAACAATGTCACACATTCTACTACTTCTCTGCTCTTGATGCACAAGAAGCATAATTCCTACAGCCACCAGAGGTAAATATGTTGTTCCAAGGCATTTGCTATAATGACTGATAATGATGTTTTTATTGGGAGGACAGTCTCCCAACGAGAGTATCAGTTATTTTATGAGCTCAACAACTGTACCAACTGTGAGTCTGGATCAAAAACTCTTCTGAGATTCTCTCAAACTGCAAATCAGCCTGGAATTCCTGCAATCTGATCCCACTGAAGGGTTCAGACAAGAACAAACCACTGAAGGACGACTGCAGATATTAGCAATGTGCCAAACACCTGACTTCACATCTGTAGAATGCTCGGGATTGCTTTAATGTCTAGTGAGGCACTTTTATCCATGTCCCACACATTATATCTTACGTAATACTGATCAAGCTCAGCAGTTGGTAATCACATTTTTATAATTAGTTTTTGGTGAACAAGGATAATGCATACACATGAGAAAAAAGGTACTGTATATCCCTTGTTTTACTGTCATTGTAATTTAAATTGTGTATTCTGCAAAAGTCCAACAAGCATGCAACTTAGTAGATGAAAAACTGTATTATATTAGGGTATGGTGGCCTTTGTTTGAGGGCATTTTAAACCTATAGTTTCTTATCTTTGGTCCAGTCCATTAGTTGATGAGTTGGTAAACCTGTTGTGTTTTCCCTTTGGTTCGGTTTCCTTTCACACAGACAAAAATCCAAGCGAACCAAACCACAGGAAGAAGGTCCTGGAGAAGGTCCTCTGGCCAAAAACAACGTTCTTTGTCATGCTACTCCAGGTCGGATCTTGATTTATTCTCCGGCTAGCTGCAAGCGAGTGTTGATTTCACTAATCTGCATCCCAGCATTAGAAGAACTTTGGGAGACGTTTAGCTCAGACTTAGAAGAATACACCTAGTAGTCGGGTACAATCGGGGTCGGATCACGTTCATGCCACAAACAAACCGCTCCAGAGTTCGTTTGGGGCGATCTGAACACAATAATCGTGCTCGGGTGCAGACCAAACAAACATATTGAGACCCTTTAGAGGAGATGGTCTCGATATGGTTGTTTTTATCCGTGCCTGAGTATGATTATTGTGCTCAGACCTATCCAAACAAATTGTACCAAGGGGGGAAAACAAACCAAAGTCTAATTCAATGGGACTAAAAAGCACAGGTCTGAAAACGCCCTAACAGACAAGGAGAAGAAGAAGATAAAAAAAAAAAGAGGAAAAGAGGTGAAGGAAGAAGACTGAGAAAGGAAAGCAAATTAACTGAAAGGAGGATGAAGAAGACACAGCGGAGAGACAAGAAGAGAGTTCAATAAGACGGCTGAAAAGAACTTTAGGAGGAGATAAGACCGAGGAAGGACAGAGGAGACAGGACCCGGGAGGCAGAGGGATGGGAAGGGTGACAAAGAAAGGTAGAGATGAAAAGAAGCAGAAACGAAGCAAATGGGGAAATGAAAAGAAGGCAAGGATGGGGGAAAAACAAAAGAGAGGGAAAAAGAGGAAGGCAGGGAAGAGGATGATGAGAGAGAGAGAGAGAGAAAAAAAGGATATAAAAGACAAGGAGATAATGGGAAGAAAAAGAAAAAGATATGGAAAAAAAAAAGAAAAGCAGGAGGAGGTGTGTATCAGATCTGTGTCTTGGCCCTGCCAGCTAACCTTCCCTATCAACCCATTAACATCTAAATTGTTGAGGAAAACTTTATTTCTTTATCTGTGCCATCACACACACGCACGGACTATTTTGACTACACTTGCCCTCCAGTTCTTGGGCTCTTATCTGCTTTTATGAAGGAACAATGGCTTCTTTCAGCTGTCTGCCCTCCCTCTCTGTCCAACTCTCTCTTTCTCTCTCCTTCTCCCCTCTTCTTCCTCAGCCTCTCTCCATCCTTGGAATGCAGATTTCCGACCACAGGGTTTGAAGTTGGGCTGGAGGGGAGCTAATTATTATGGAAAAGAGAACAAGACACGGAGGGAGGGAGGGAAAAAGAGATAGAGAGTCAGGAGGGGGAGAAAGAGACAGACAGATGTAGAGAGGGAGATGAGGAGAAAAGCAGCACTGTTGTTCATTAGGGGAAGAAAGACAAAAAACAAAGACAGAAGTGAAGAGTTCATTTCCCGTACTTTGCATGTCCGTTAAAAGCTGGTGAGCAAACAGGGCATATCCCAACATGCACTGGGCATCAGTCTTGGATTCACCTGACTTGTACGTCTTTGTGGAAGGAAAGGACAGATATCAGGGACTGGCCCTAAAAAAACCGAGACTATCCCACCACCTTGATTCAGCTAAAGTCGAAGCGCACAAGCTACTTGATAGAAAACATTCATGGCCACGGTTAAAAGAAACACTTCTTCGATTTAGGTTAAAGATAGATGGCTAAAAGAAAGCAAATTTGAATTCTTGGTGGGTGAATGCAGCCAAGTATCTCTGGAATTAAGTCTATATTGGAAAATTCTGCTCCCGGTAGTCGAAAGAGCACCAGAATATTTAACTCGAGCGAAAGTATTGGTAATTTAAAGAAATTTCATTCATTCATCATTGTGGTCTCAGTTGCTAAACTCAAGCCCTCTAATAAGTGTGCTTGTGGTTACTTTGGAAATTATTGCTCTGTTAATAAGATTTGAAGACTTATATTAGATAATAGTATAGTACAGTTTGTTCACATACCGCTCTTCCTGGCTCGGGGACTTGCACTGAGTTGGACTATTGTCCCGATATTTGGGGAAGTTTAATGTTACGTAATTACGATACCTGTGCTGTTAGCACAAGCCCGAGTGTGCACCACTTGGAGTTCGCAGTAAACTAGCATTCGTTTAAGTCCGGTAGGTAGCAGGGCGTGTTCCCGTGAGTGTGAAATGCAAAACTCCGCACTCCTTATTTGGAAGGTCCTGGCTCCAAATCGAAAAAATGGTGCCAACCATAAGCAGCGACTTTGGGGGTTTTGAACCGGCTCCAATACAAACCAAAAATTTTTTTGAGCAGTGACAGGGATTATTGTCAAAAAACTGATCTGATGGAAGATAGAAGCTCCTACTTGAACAAAGAAAATCACTGCAGGATGATCCACCATGAGCGTTTTTAGCCAGAGCCAGCAGGCGCCCCCCTTTCATGGAACATTGTGGGTGTGATAGATTTTGGTCACATACCATACTAAGTGATTTGAGATTAAGATTATGTTACCCTTAAATGTTACCCTTTCAGTCACTTTGGAAACAAGATATCACTTTTTAACAAGTGGATATGTTATTATTGGATAAAACTCGAAAACTCAGCAAAACAAAAAGAGAAAAAGACATGAGACCGAGAAGACGAATATGACAGTGTGGGAAAGCTTTCTGTCTTTGCATCAACTCTGATCGAGTCTGTCACATCGGGATTGTGACATTTCAATAAAGGTACACCATGTACATACTGAAGTAATCCCTCTCAATCATCATTTATGACCCACTAGCATTGTGCGGCTGTGTCTGTATCTACAGGGACTCTGCCCTCTGCCAGTATTTTCTTATTATTTCGCTGTGTTGGGTATCCCCCAGCCAGTAACAGCAAACAGGGTGTGAGGTCGGGACTCGTGGCGTAGAGACCAGGTTACATGCTGTCTATGTGTCTCTCCTCTGCTCTGCGCTGCTCTCTGTCTCTGCGTTATGTTCAGGTCTGTGTGTCTGCTTGACTGAGGGCGGGGCTGAGCTACACACACGCGGAGCAGAGAGGCCGCAGTGGACAGGATGTTCACAGAAAATCACTTTCTCACAGGGTTGTGAGGAGGTGTGGATGTGTTTATTTGTACTTTAGAATGAAACCACTGTGAAACAATCAGAAAATAATGTTTTCTTTATCTGATTCACTATGTTCTCACCAGCACCACCCACTCTCTTCATTCACTCTGAAGCTGGCTTGACCAACGTTGCTTTCTCTCTCTCACTGTGGTGTCAAGCCAGGGAGGAGGGTGCTGTGTATTTACAAACACCAACCAACAAATCTTGCATAGTGCACCTTTAAGAAACACAGGACTAAATAAATGTTCATTGACTGTCGTCACAACTTCTGCCTGTCCAATAAACTACGTCAGAATATTCCTCCATCAACTATATCTGACCTTGAGACAAAATGAACCCCAGCTTTAGAAATGTGAGTTTGTCATGTGCTGACATTTGAAGAGTTCATTTACAAAACCAGCATTTCCCATACAGTACTAATATCCAGGCGGCCCGCCCAGGTAAATAAACAGAAGCCAAGTACATTTTTTTATTTATTTTGGGCTCTTTGATGCATGAAGCTGGTGATTCTCATCAATGTAGATTTCAAGCATTCAAGATCTTAACACTGCCAAGTGCTGAAAGCTTGTCATTGAGCTACATGTTCATAATTCATTTCACTGCATCTGTGCTGCTTGGAGTGTCTGAGCCAACACAAACTGAACGGAGAGACAGTTTGAATCGTAGCCTCAGTAATGAGGAGGAAGTAGTTAGCTAATGTTGTTGCACTGCCATTAGCTAATACAGTACTACTATAGTATGGCTGAAAGTCATAAGTGGCTAAAGCACCACTTTCTATGATTTTAATAACAGTGATTGTTTTCTCATTCTGTTGAGTTTTTTAAAAAAAATAGTGCTGATTTAATTTCTTTTCATTCAGGGGTTCATTTTATGGTTACACCAACATTGACAACAGCTTCCTGAACTGATAAGGACCAACGTGTAGGATTTAGTGGCATCTGGCGGTGAGGTCGCATATTGCATCTAACTGAATAATACTCCCCATCCCCTTCCAAGCGTGTAGGAGAAAAATGTGAAAGGATCTCGGTTCGGTTTGTCCGTTCTGGGCTACTGTAGAAACATTGCAATGTAACATGGCGGGCTCCGTGGAGGAGGACCCACTTCCTATGTAGATATGAAGGGTTCTAAGGTAATGAAAACACAACATAATTTCAGGTGATTATACACTAACTAAAATATCATATTCCATTTATGCAAAGTCATTTCATCCAGACACACTGCACCTTTAAAATAAATTCCATACAAATGAGCAGCAAGTCATTCCACTTTAGGTGACTTATTGGTATGCTCCAATAGATGGACCAGCACTGAAACCTTTATCTTTTCATTATGTAAGTTCTTGTACAGTTCCAATAATAATGAATTGCATCTGAATTTTAATTGCTAATCAGTTCTGGCTGAGAAACTGCTGATCCCACCACTAAATTCCTCGTACCTCACACTTCTTGAGTATCAGGTGTTGGCCCACTTTATAGGCCTCAGGAGCACAAGGCATAGTAAGTGGATGTGCTAGTACTAAGTGGACATGTAGTAAATTATGCTTCATCTTTCTCCCAAAATATTAAATTGAAGGCTAAAGCTGATAAATTATGAAATTATGGAGTGTTTTACTTTACTTACTGTTATAACTGTGTTGATTCCACTTGTGTAGCAGCATCAGCAGCAAATAAATAAGTCAGACTGAGACTAATGAAAACAAATTTAACAAAAATTTTTTTAAAAAAAGGGGAAGGAGGGGGGGGCACAGAAAAATGAAGGACTGGGCCCAGAATCTACCCAGTATTATTTTCAAAATGCCACGTAACAACTGAGCTTCAGCAAAAACTCTGCCAACTTGGTAAATCTCATGGATTCTTATTCCTACTGTCACTAAATCCCAGAATCCCTGCCCCCATTAAAATCTAAAATCCTAGATCCTCTCCATGTATTGCTGGAGAGGAAAGCAATGGGGTAAAATATTATTGTTGTCATATTGTTGGCCGGGGAGCAGAGTGGGTATGATGTTCTTTAATGTAGCAGCTGGGATGTTGGTTTGTGTCCCAGACCTCTGCTGAAGTTCATGTGATGCCACAAGAGACTGGAGGGGGCTTAAGACGCTGGAAAGCTGGCGGACGATGAACGCACACACACACACACACACACACACACACAAACTGTATGTCAAACATCCACTTGACTTACTTGACTAAAGCCCTTTGCTCCTCTAGGCAGCACAGGCCATTGACAAATGTCCTCCACCTCGCTCGGTTGTTGGCGGTTCTTTCTCCCCAGTTGAGCCCACTCCCAGAAATTTCTGCCTGGACACGTCAAACATCCACATATATGACTAAATACATGGAAACTCAGAGTGCGCACTCGCTGACACATGTGATGTGTGCACTCATATGCATGGGCACACACATGAAACACAAAGACGTACAGTATGCATGCATGCAAACACATACAGATACCTTATATGGGATTGCACAAATTAAGGCAATATGACCGACACACACACACACACACATGTAAAGATGCATGTTAACTAAATGTGCACAGACACGTGTTCACCCAAAAAGTCATCCCCCCTTTCTGCAGGCTGAGCAGTTATGCAATTTGCGGTGTGGAAGGGAGAGAAGCTACTTTGTGATTGGTCCATTAGTTAAGCTGGAGTCCTAATGATGACTCACCATAACAGAGAGAGAGAGAGAGAGAGAGATAAAGTAAAAGAAAGAGGAGGAAGAATATAGGGTCAAAGAGGAAAAAACGTAGAAAAAAGTCAATTTCAGGAAACCGGGAAAATAAATGAAAATCACAACACGTTGGGAAAATAGACGAAAAAAGGAAGAGGAGAAGAGAATGGCAACCAGTGGAGGAGGAGAGAGAAGAAAAACAAAAATCTATTTGTTAAAAAAAAAAAGAAGAGAAAGACGACATAAAAGAGATAAATGGAGAAGGAGAACATAATAATTGAAGAGAGAGTGAAGAGAGAAAAAGATGGTGAAATAGAGAAAGAAAAAAAAAAACAACAGGAGATGAAATGGAGAAGACATCTGACCATGCAGCTACATGTAAATTCAGGTTTTTACAGGAACCAATTACTTCCATTCACGTAGACACATTTTCTGCCTTTGGGCTCGGTCACAGCGGCGTTTATACTTTTAAAATTATAGACTGAAGTCTGTTTAATTACAGCGGGATCATTACAATAAACGGAGTTCAACACTGGTGAACTTTGACACAAATCATTAACCGATTGAAAGCTGAACCGGACGGGTTCAGAACGAGGGCGAAACCCCTGCATCGCCAGCCTCCTAGCACCGTCTATTTTATAAGAACGTGCAAATGATTTACGCAATGCCACTCAGCCTGACCTCTCCCATTGAAAATGCAGTGAATGAGAAGATTATTCGGATAAAGAGAGCAAAAGAAGAGGATAAGAGTCAAAGAAAGAGAGTGAAGGGGAGTAAGCAAATGAGAAATTTGACGGATTAAAAAACACAAAAAAAGAGACAGAAGTTCTGAAATAAAGAGAGGAAGGGAGAAAAAAAAAAAGACAAATAAGGAAAGGAAAGACAAAAAGTGAGAGAGACAGCGACCATAATGAGCCAAACAGGGATTCCAGGCTCAGCTGTGCTTTGGTTTCTGCTGTTGGCAAATACATCAACGTGACCAAAACCAAGCGATCCTCCTACCACCCCCCCACCCCCCACCCCCCACCTCTCAACACACACACACACACACATACACAAATACACACACCACCCCTAAATACATCCTCTCCCTCCCATTGAGCTCTGAGGGGGAGATATTTGCGGGGAGCGCCTGGTTTGAAAACAATGTACGTTCCAGTTTGCTCCCCCATCCCTGCACAGAGACAAACAAGACTGTGGTCCCTTCCCCAGGGACTAGTGTGTGTGTGTGTGTGTGTGTGTGTGTGTGTGTGTGTGACCTCTCAAAAGTTTTCCACAACAATCAAAGATGCAATCAAAGATGGAATGAGAAGCAAAGACACAGAGAGAGAGAGAGAAAAGCCGAGCTTCAGACATTTGAACCGATCAGTGCAAATGTGTCTTTAAACAATATTAATGGTGCAAGTTCAGCTTTCTATGGGCAACAATTAGCATTTAAGGTCAAATGAAGGCAACAGTAGCTTCATTTGAACTTTCAAATATATAACAAAACAACACAATTTACTTCTTAAAGCTGTCTTAACTGAATTTTGGGCCACTTGGGGGCAGTAGAACAAGCTGAAAGCTGTTAGCAATCACTTGCCTATAGCAGAAATGGAGCAACACAACTGTTTTGTTCATATGATCAATGGTGGTCCAATAAGAAGATTCATTTAAAATAAGCTCTTCTATTGACACTTGTGCACTTTTTAGTTGCCCCACAGTTGCTCTCCCTCCCATCAGTGAAGTCAAAGTGGGAATAGCACGCCCCATCCATCATCCATCAGATAGTTGAGGTTCGCTGCATGGGTCTCTTTCTTGCCGGCGAACCCACAGTATCCAATTGGTAGCCTTTGCTGCTGTGGTGGTGCGCCGATCTGTTAAGGATACAGAACAGCTCATACAAGGTCATTGATATTTGTGGGTTTGGTTTTCCTGATGAAAATATCTGGTTCATGAGCTTTTTTAGATGCCTTTAGATCTGTTCACCAGCTACCCACTAACTTTGTATGTCAGCTGTTTGATGCTGGTGAGGTGGTGCCGAGGTTTTTTTTTTTTTTTTTTTTTTTGCTGAATAGCTTCGTGCTACAATTGGAAGTGGGACTTCTGAGAGTGAGGTTGCAAACCAGAACCAAAAACTTTATCCAAAATATAACAAAAGGCTCTGTAAAGCAGAGGGCATCGACCCTTTTCACGCACAAGTAGTCATTAGTCGTTTATCCATTGTTTAAGGAATACTAGCTTGTGTAGCTTTAATGCTAGAACTGCCAAGGGCTCATTTTTAGCCCTCCAGGTGTTTTCAAAGACATGCAACTCTGTTAAAATACAAACCCTACATCTCTCATTTATGACTTTTCCTAAAAATGGGTTTATTAATCATCTGGTGAATTGTGGAGGGTGTGGGATAAAAAGAAAAAAAAAAGATCATCCACCAAAAGGTCACGTCTGCTAGCTTAGCAACGGCCCATTGCTTGAACGTCTTTTGATAAGCAGGCCGCCATATCAGAAGCTAACTAGATCTAGTTAGCTAGATTTGATAGAGGAAGAGTTGCAGTGTGAAACACAAGCGTGCAAAAAGCAGAAGAGTGAAAATGTACACGATGTGCCTACGTGCAGTATGTGGACAGTGCACTGTCAAAGTCTACAGCGTGTGCCAATTGTGAGAAGTGTGTGTGTGTGTGTGTGTGTGTGTACTGTGTCTTTCTTTTTGAAAGGATGGGCAAGGCACAATTCTCTCTATCTCTCTCTCTCTCTTACACACACACACACACACACACACACACACAGTGTTTTGGCAGCGCTCGTCATCTGTAAATCAAAAAATAGATGAAAACGAACAACTTAACTGCTTCAAGAAATGACATCTTTACGATTGCTGACGCTGTTGCAGCAGGGGGTAAAAATGACTCCAACTCCCAAGACAGTCGAGAACTAGACATTTTTATATTTAATTGTCGATCTGAAGTCTGACTTTGTGTTGCTTTAGTCGATACCTGGAGCTGGTTTGACAAAGATGGAATGAGTTTTTGACCAAATGTTGCTCCACAGAGGAGCTCCAGCGCTCCACAGACAAAAAGCCAGTGTGATCCGTCACTCTTAAGGTGCCTTCAGACGAGGTGCTTTTAACAGGCGCCAACTTGTTGCCGACCAGATCCAGTGGCTCCTTTCCAGTTTCCTTTGAACCGTTGTGCATCCCTGTGAGTGATGTGACTTAATGTGGAGAGAGTCAAACGCTTGGAGGTGCTCAGAAACTTCCAGCGGCAACATCCACATGCTGCGGATATATAGCTAATGCACGGACGGCGGTGGAGATATGAAAACAGAAACAACACCAGCAGGAAGCAATAAAGTTATGGATGTGTAACATGAATTATAAATACAATCAGATATGTTTTTGAAATTCAACTCTCTTTTTCACAAAGTAGCGTGGAGCCAGGATTTGGAGGCATAAGTTCCTAATGGAAAACCTGCTGACTGAGTGTCATATCTTAGAGATATAGTGTGAAATTGCTAAGTGGTGCGGTGCAACCTATACTGTGGATCCTGTCTCGATGGAGATAGGGATGCGTACTACACAAACAGCTGGGCTGCCACATGTGTGGCAAGTCTGAAGGCACCTCAAGAAGGGGAGGGCGCCTTCATCGGAGAGTGCACAGTAGAGAAATGACAGGAAATTAGAATAGACAGAGATGGTGAATAACATCAGGCTGGATGTGGACTGGGATTCATGGTCGGCGCCTTAACCTCTAGGCTACCAGGGCTCCCCTTTAATTTCAATATTTTGTTGTCATAGTCCAACCGTTTGAGACGGATATTACTGAATCACTGTTTGCTGCTAATGTCACACTGTCACAGCCTCTAACCAAATATGTTTACAATTTGTCGACAGAGCAGAATTTGCTCTGGGTACTATTGTATTTCATGCCAGTGAAACACGCTGCGAATGAAAGCGAATTAAACGACAGCAGGACACAATGACAGAGATGGAGAAAATGAAAGTGTCAACGAGGGTACGACATGAGAGTTGGAAGCTGTGAGCTAGAACCCTGACAACGCAAGTTTCTCATTTACACTAATTATTACAAGATGATAGAGAGAGAGAGAGAGGGTTGAGAGGAGGGGGTGTTCAGAACACAGTGCTAGGAGGTGTGTATTTGTGTTTACATGTGTGTGTTTGAGTGTGTGTGTGTGGCGGGGGGGAGGCAGATGACACATTTGTTAGAACAGAGACTCATAATAAACTAGAACCAAACAGCGAGAGGCAAAAAGAAAGACTGAACAAGAAAAAAAGATTCACAGATACACGGACAACCAAGGCAACTCGCAGAGAGATCAGGAGTTTTAGTTTGATAATGTTTCAGTACAGTAGTAAATCCACGAGGTTGTAGTTCTTATAACAGACCCGGCGAAAAAATGTTGGTAAATGGTTATAAAGTTGAGTAACTACTCAGTGAAAAGGCATCGAGGCATTTAGGTTAAAACTGGGGTGAATGTGGGTGAAAAGATAAAGTTATTTTGACTTTTAAATTACATATAATTACTGTTTCAACAGTGTTTCAATGACTTTATCTTAGCGTACAATTGAGTGGTGCTTATATTGTATGCAACCAAGAGAGTTTTCACTTTTTAACCAGGTTAGCCTCATTTATATATCTATACATCTTTTGAACTGCAAACTGATGCTATAAATTGAGCACAATGTCAAAAAAGTGACACCCCCCCCCCAAAAAAAAAAACTCCACCAATGAAATATTATAACTATTGGATGGATTACCAAGGGTTTTGGATATTTAATGGTCTCTAGGCAACAATGATTCCAAGGCATCGCCAGCAGTTGCCTTGGAATCATTGTTGCCTAGCGATAACAATGACCTGGACAAATGAGAATAAACACAGACATATTTAAAGGTCTCCATCTTGCTCCAACAGCAGATTGACATTTTTGTGTCAGAGTGAAATGTTTGAAATCATTGAAGTCCATGCCTTTACTTGAAAAGTTTAAGATCTGTTGTGTAATCGGTGACACAGCTCTTGTCAATCAGTTCATTTATCTACCTTTTTAATAAATAGTTTGCATGAAATGAATTAAATTTAGCACACATAATCTATCTCCTCAGTATGAACTGGAACAACTTCATCCCCTGACTTTTCATCTTGTGCCATCATCGCTTAATCGTATTTTCATAGTCATCGTCATACGAACATCGCGATAAACACGTCGCATTTGATTTACGACATAATGCGTTCACACTCAGCGATATTTGCAAATATTTGCCCTATCAGATGAGCCATGAGACAAGTGTGTGTTGGTCAGCTGGTGTCTTCTGTTATTGCTTAACATTAGTGTCTGAGTGATGCTGTGGAAAGTTGACAGTATACTTCATGTTTGTCTCGCAAAGTTAATTATTTAGTCGTTAAATCCCCAAAAAAATGCTTGCAACCACTACAAGAAAAGTCTAGTGTGAGTGAGTTCCATCAACATCACGTTTATGAAACAACATTTAGGAAACCATTGTAAAGGAAGCAGGGTAAATTACACGTAAATTTCTTGTAGTGACAATGTCTTATTTAAATTAATCCATTGACCACTGCCTTTTGTGAAGATAAACTACAAGATAAGTCTAGTGTGAGTGAGTTCCATCACGATTATGAAACAACATTTAGGAAACCATTGTAAAGGAAGCAGGGTAAATTACACGTAAATTTCTTGTAGTGACAATGTCTTATTTAAATTAATCCATTGACCACTGCCTTTTGTGAAGATAAACTACAAGATAAGTCTAGTGTGGGTGAGTTCCATCAACATCACGATTATGAAACAGCATTTAGGAAACCATTGTAAAGGAAGCAGGTAAATTACACGTAAATTTCTTGTAAATTAATCCTCTGTTTAATTTTTTGGGTATCCATATGGAATTTGTTCATTAAAAGCACGTTTGAAATATTTTATATTCATTTGTTCAGTGTTTGGAGTCTGTATTAGCAGTGTACCTCTTAAAGCAGAAACACATTGAAACTGTACAGCTAATGTGCACAATTCAATATCTGTTGAATTATCGCTGTAGTTCACATCGCCATCCCAATATTGAACAACGCATTGCAGTTTCTTCTCATATCGTGCAGTTATTTGCAGAATATTCCTGCAAAACAAACGACATTCCCATCAGCCTTGTACACATCAGTATCTTTAAACAAGTAGATAGAACAACAGAAAAATAAGAGAAACAGTTGAATAAGAAAAACGGGTAGCACAAGGACATGATCAATAAGAGAATGGATGATGATAATGAAAGCTGAATGTCCACTGGGAATCTTGCGCCACTGGCGTCTTTCTCATTATTTTTTTTCAATGGAAACCATACGCTGTTATTTAGACCGCACATCCTATTCCAGCATCTATCAATGTGTGTTTGTGTGCCTTCAATTTTGCTACTTTCACAGGGATACTAGCAGGATTTAGCTGAGCCATTTGACCATTAAGCTAATTATCCTCTGTCTCCATACGCACACATACACACACACACACACACACACAGAACGACCTCCAATCAGCATTCCGATATCTGATCCCCCTCCACCTGACGGCTTGCAGCTTCTTGTCCGGAAAACCGACCCTCACAAACAGACACACATACACAGGAGCCAAGACGTTCCCGGCTATTTTCCTAGACTGCCATTCCGATCCCTTTCTCAATTATCCTAACTACCCTAAAAACACACACGCGTAAAATACACACACATGTAGAGCAAAAAGTCACATAAACATACGCACACAGGCAACAAATACAAACCTGCAGGGACACATACACACACACACATTGTTGGAAGTTTCTTGCAGGCCAGGCTGGGTGGACATTCAGTTTGTGTCCAAAAGCAAATTAACAAATTAACATATCTAATACAGTTAAACTATCAACAAACATTCACAATGGAGCCTTTAATAAGTCACAGAGCGAGATAGAAACAAGGGGAGAAAGAAAGGAAAAAAGACAGAAAAATGGAAAACAAAAAAAACTAACTTTGGAAAGTGGGGAGAAGTAAAGGTGACCGAATATTTAGGGGAGAGATGCATATAAAGATAAATTAGAGAAGGGAACAAGACATTTGACTGTATAGAAGAATGTGAAAACAGGCATACATAAAACAAAGATTCAGTTTAGAGAAGAATATCTCTCAATTTTATCTGTTTTTCACTCATTGCATGATACACTGAATTGATCTTACTTACAAGTAATGTGCATGTATCCGAAGCCTGATATATCTTATCCCTCTGTGCTGTAGACCTCTGTTATTGTCCAAAAGACTATTAAAAACATATCAATGAGCCACAGTGTTGCGCTGGGTGACATGTTTCTTTGTCACAAAGACTACAGTGACATTCGTTTGTTTAGAAATGGTTCTAAAGATAAATAATATCGATCACATTTTCAGTCTCTGGAGAGTAGTTCTGTGCACCGCATGTGCAGGAACGTGATTTAAGCGTCCATTTCAACTGCTCCGCAAATCAGGAACGGTTTTGCAGACTGAACCTTCAGGCGAATACATGTTTTAGATATACAGCGACAACAACCCGAGATAACATGCGCATGCTACCTGACAGAGGTTGCCAAGCTCTCTCAGATAAACGACAGTCAACACATTTTTTCTTTCTTTTTTTTTTAGCTCAGAAAACTTTTTCCTTTCTTTAATAAAACAAATTTTGATGTGCCACTAAAAAAAAAAAAAATAATAAAAAAATAATAAAAAAAATAAAGTGATTGAGTGGAAAAAAGGACAGATGACCAAAAAATGGAAAGATTGGAGATGAGACACAGTGCGGGCATAAAAGAATGTAAAAACAGTCACAGATGGAAATGTGATCAAAAACACGATTGAGAATATGCTTCCATTCAAGCATTTCCATGCAGATTGCTTCCAATTACAAAAGCTAAATTTTTAAAATAAAAGCTTTTCTGCTTGATTTATGTGGAAAAGGGCTTTGAAGAAAATTAAATTAGAAGAACGTAGAGTTCTATTACTCAAAAGAAAGCATCTTGAAATCAGCAAAATGGTCACTGCGCCTTCCTAAACAAACAGTCCGCCTGGTGATGAAGAGTCTTCACAGGGATGCACACATCTTCTATATGTCTTCCCTCGGAGCTTTATGGAGAATGGAGAAGAAATTACACCCTTAATAGAGATAGAAATCCATTTGTGGTCTTAGCATGATCGACCCAACAAATGCTCCACTGCAAGACAAATCAAATGTGGCTTTGGAAATGTCTAAAAGGTCTGTAAAATATGTGTGCTACAACCTCCCTGAAGTGTAAAACCCCCATTTTTTTTTTGCTTTCATGTCGAGATGAAAGCGGGAACTCTCGCCAACATGTATGGTCCCACTTTTGAGAAGCTTTCCATTTTATCTCGGGGAGGCTTTTAATTTGAAATAGTCCAAAAAGGGGGATATTTATTTGTGTCAAACAGGTGATGGAAAAAGCTAGAAATACGGCAAAAGAGAAAGTGGACGCATTTATCTTGGGTTAACATTGGACAGAGAACAGGTTAACATACACATACTCTATATACATACACTTAGAAGCAGAGTATAGGAAGAAAAAACAAACTCAGGTTTTCTCCTGCTGGCTAACAGCTTTAAAGCCAAACTGGATACATTCATTTAGAGACAATGCCTTCACTGTGCTGCGCAGACCTAACGATGTCACTGAAACTGTGTATACGACTCAGGGAGAGAGAGAGAGAGAGAGAGAGAGAGAGAGATTGAGTCCTGTATCCAGGAGTCAAGTATGGGTAAGTATGAATTCGTATTACAAGATACAGAGGAGCAGTACATTCAGTTAACAGGTTACTATCTTCTTCTTCACTCTCATTTTCATCAACCGCTATATTCGTGAGCACTACTCACTGCCTTCATGAATATTTTCATGAATGTAAAGCATTTTGAAACTCCCCCAGTGTATTAACTGTACTACACTATCTAAATAAACATGTATTAATAGTTGCATAACAAGAGAAATAAGGGAATATAAAGAAGAAATGCATTTATCTTATGTTTTCTGCTAACCGCTGAGCGATCTCAATCGTCCATTATTCACCTGAGCATTGGATACTTAGGAGCAACTGACTATAACCCTGCTATGTGTGTGTTTTTCTCAAAACGTAACACCAAATTCTCCCAGGTTGGTGCAGAGAAAAGGCCCCCCTGTCCACCAATCGCAGGTTGAATGTGCGCCGCTTCCAGCTCGGGCGAGGACATGTCCACGAAGCGTGCCGAAAAGGTCTGGCTGCAACAGACTAATCAGGTTTGTGTTCACAGTAAAACGATATGTGTTTTTGATTGATGACTGTTTTTACTCCTCTACCCATTGGCCATGCCTGCATCTCAGTGTGTACCTGGCATGAAGAAGCAAAGCAAAAGCGGACTTGAGGCTGGGTTTAGTTATCGATTTAAGAAAGACAAAGATTCTCTTGATAATTTCTTTCACCTTTATTTGAACCCAATGAGAATTACGCTCTTTCTGTCCTCACACACTAACTTAAAAAAAAAAAACGATGGAACAACTTATGTTAATGTGGGACTAAGCTACATTAAAAGCAGGTGTTTCGCCACAAATATGGCCCATGCCAAATTAAGTTAACATACCATGATCCTTTTCACAAATGTGTACAGTCGATGAGCGGCGATGAAGCTTTTCATATTTTTTTCTGTTATATCACACTCTTTGTTTTTGTTTTCTTTAAGGTGGAAATAACTAGGAGAATTTGTGATTTTTACATCATTGCTGCTTTTAATTTCTGAGGTCCAGCGCACCAGAAGGGTTTACTTGACGCGAGTTTTATTTGACATGGGTTGTCACATAACGTCATCATCAAAGGATGATAGATCAATATGACCAGAACCACAAGGACATATGTTAAATAATTCTGCTAAATTAAAACACACACACCCATCCAGGAATGATAAAGCGTGACACTGACAAAAGAGAAAGACAATTACAAGCTAAGCAAATGAATAGCTCTGAAAACATCTTTTATCATGACAGAAATAACAATACATGGCAGCAGACATAGTTTTCACAATCATAACCAGCCTCAGTGTGCACTATCCTAAATTAACTTACAATTTATATTACTCATCATATACTTTCCTTTTTTTTTTTTTTTTTGAAAATCCATCTCTAGTCTTTATCCAATTTCCCCTGGGAATCAAAAGCTCATTTTATATGACATGATCAAACAAAACCACTTTGAGCTCTAAATTGACTGACTTTAAATCAAATTGAAAGGCGCAAAACACTCAACTACTGGATGCATATTCAATACATGAAGTAATCTTTTCCTCAACCAAACCCCAAAGTCAGTTGCGAAACAGTTGCAACATGGTACAGTGAGAACAGGAGCTTTTCCTTTGCTTGCAAATGCCTGGAACCTCGAATCTGCACAAATACACAGCAATCACACAGAGGTCAGAGTCAGGATCGCGGTTTTGATCAAACCAGTCAATTCGACAGCAGCGATTAATAAGGGGGATGATAACGTGAGGGATAAAATATTAGATCCTATATTTATATGATCAAGATGTGAGCGACAGACACGGAGGAGCTTTCTCTTTCACTGTCTCTTTTCCTTTGTCGCTTGATCTCCGTTTCTTTTTCTATATCTCTATCTTTACTATTCAACATCTGAGTCCCTTACAACCTCGACTCCCCCTCCTTCGCCTCCCCTTCTCCCTTCATTCTCTCTGTCCCTCTCCATCTCCTTCCCTCCATCTCATCATCTTTCATCCAGATGCCATGTTGTTGATGAATTCAATCAAAAGCTCATTTGTCACTGCCCGGAAAACACACATCGAGAATAAGAGCATCCTGTGCTCTGACACATTGCGAAAACAATCGCTGGATGCTTTGTGTCCTGAGAAAACCTTTTGTCACGCACCTACGTAAAAAGGTCGAGTTTTTAATGGGAGCTCAGAAGTAAACAAGGTTGTTCCTGTTGCATTTGTGATATATAACACACTTTCCATCTCTGCCTCCGGTGACTTGAATTCCCCGCTTGCCTCAGAAGGACAGCCAAAGGTTACCAGATGCTAAATAACACAATGCAAAGTTATATAACAGTTTACCAGATATGAGTCAGTGCATATTAACATCATGCAAATTTATTTTCTGTAATGTTTATTCAAGTAGTCATGGGACAAAGAATGTCCTGTGACTGATTATTGACATCTTGTATCTGCTTTTTTTCATGTAAATGTCCAAAACCCTCACGGGAATTCAATCCAACCCACCAAGTGATCCAATTTTAATTGTTTAAAACCCAAATGTTAGTTTACTTTTTGAGCCATGACGGCTCTCAACTGAAATTTCCTGTAACGCTGCTTCCAAATTTTGTGAGATCAATAACCGCTGTTTACACTCTCTCCTCTATATTCTGCCCATAACTTCTAAATTTATCTTACTGACCATGTTATTTTCTCTTGCTTAGTTCACATATCTCTAGATTCACCAATTTTCTCTCTGAAATGTTAGTGGGTAGCCTTTCAGACGCTACCAATTCAACATCCAGACTTGACACCAAATTTAACTCATTTGAGGCTCTTATTCTTAGCCCATCTTCCCTCAGCAACAAACACTCGGTTCATTCCACACTGTGTTATTCTATCGGCCACCTGGCCCTTATTCACAGCTCTTAGAAGAATTTGGAGAATCTATCATCCTCAGATCATTATCAGATCTCGTTACTCGTTCTGATGAGATTCTAATTCTTGTTGATTTCAATATTCATCTGAATAAGGCTGGTGATCCTCTTAGCAAAGCCTTTTTTTGGCACTTGTTGACATTTGATACTTTTGGGTTTGCTCAGTTTGTTCATGAGTCGATCCATAGCAATGGTAACATTGGTTTTATCTAAAGAGATGTTTCTGAACGGACTGTCTAGCCAGGCACATCCGCTGTTTCAGATCATTTTCTCGTTAAATTTAAAGCATCATTGGCCTGTCCTGTTAATGTCGGCACAGATGTATTTACCACTCGCCACATTGGTCCGTCTACTATATCTACATTTGGACAGCAGTTGCCTTAAGTCTTGGCTCCTTCCACTGCAGAGACAGGCTCCCATGAAAAATTTCACCAGTGACTTAAATGTGGGCCTCTCTAGTCTTCTGGATTCAGTTGCACCTCTTACTACCAGCACTAGGTGACTAAATAGGTCAACACCCTGGTTTAATGAAGAGACACATGCTCTTAAGTGAGCCTGCAGACGACTGGAAAGTAATTGGCGAAAACCAAAATTGGAAGCTTTGTTTTTTTTTTCACCTATCTTGGCACGAGTGTTTATTGAAATACAAGCATGATTTATCTGCTGTGAAAGCAGTGGATTTCTCTCACTTAATCAATATGAATAAACATAATCCTAGATTTCTCTTTGACACTGTAGCTTAAATTACTAAAGAGCAGCCATCTATTAGCTGCTTACCTATCATGGCTCATAAATTTCTAGACTTTTTTTTCCTGCAATAAGGTTTATGAGATTAGAAACACAATTAGTTCTTCAACTCCAGCTACTACTGCAGATCCTGTCTTACCAAAGTCATGTTTATACAAAGAATCACAGTTAGTCCCTGTTATTACAGTTTTTGAGACTATCTCTCTTTAAACTTTGACTAAGCTTGTGTCAGCTACTAAACCAATTACTTGCCTACTTAACTCTTTACCAACATTTTTTTAAAGACCTCTAGCCTTTTCTGGAACCTGCAATTCTAGATCTTATTAATTTATCATTTAGATCTACTTAAAAAACCTCAAGGAAAGGTCTCTTAATAAATATCACCCAGTCTCTAATCTTCTCTAATCCCCATATAAAAGAAAATAATCTATATGAACCTTTTCAGTCAGCCTTCAGGGCCTGTCACTCCACTGAAACTGCTTTAACTAGAGTGGTAAATGATCTACTACTTGCTATGACTTCAGATTCCACTTCTGTGCTTCTATTACTGGATCTCAGTGCAGCATTTGACACCATTAATCACTGTATTAGACAGACTGAATTGTAATTTTGGTATTTCTGGCTAGCTCTCTCTTGGCTTAAGTCCTGCTTATCCTACTAAGAACACTATGTCTGCTGATAATATTACATCTAACTTCTCCGATGTTAAATATGGAGTACCTCAGGGCTACGTTCTTGGCCCTCTGCATTTCTATCTTTACATTTCACCTGTTTGCCAAAGTATGCATAGTCATGGAATAAATTTCCATTGCTACACAGATGATACTCAGCAAAATGTGCCTATAAGGGATGATGATAATACTCAAATGACTAAATTAGAGGCCTGCTTGGCTTCTGTGAAAATTAGGATGTTACTAAATGTCCTGCTTCTAAATTCAGTTAAAACTAAGACGTGGGTTGGCACCAAGTACACCAGTTTGATCAAGTAACAGTAAAGTTTAACAACTGTGTGAGTCTGGCAGCCAAGAATCTTGGTGTCATGTTTGATCCCAGCCTTTGGTAAGCACATTAAAGAAATAACCAAGACTGTCTTTTTCCACTTACAGAATAAAGCTAAAAGTGTCTTCCCTGTCCATGGATGACACCGACGATGTTCTATTGCTGCACAGTTTTCATTCATGAAGTTGGCGGAAAAAAAGTTAATAGTATCAGTAACACAATCACAGCAGGTATCTCACAATATCTTTACTTCATGACGCTGCTTTAAACCTTAGGAGTTGAAGTCTTTTCAATTAACAACCCTATCGCCAGACAAGAATATTAATATTGGAAGGTTCTTCAAAACCCAAGAACACATTCGATATATTAAATTATGCTTTTAACAATATCTATGACTGGCAACTACAGTATGGGTAGCTTTGGGAACATATTGCGGTTGTGGTTAATAAAAACATTAACTGCAAGTCTGACGAGCCACAAACTGCAGTCTCCTGCTTTAAAGTCGGATGAGCACTGAACATGGACATCTGAATAGTCCAATTTGGATGTAATTCCAAGGTATACTGGGCTGGAAAAGAAAACATCATGGAAAGACAACCATTTTCACACAGCATCTGTTTAAATGGCCTCATTAGACGCTTGAATACAGTTGGAGTTGACATGGAAGAGTTTTACTTTGCTTACACTGGACTGTGAAACTGTGGTCTCCAGAAAGTGGAGGGAGAAAAGAAAAGGTGAATGGGGAGACAGTGAGACAGATAGACTTCTTTCAGCGACTGTCTCCGCTGCCAACACAACAAGCTCATTTGGTTGAGTAGTTGTTGATAAGGGCCAACAAGATGGTGGTCGGCACACTGTGAAAACTGTGGGTGACTGCTGACCACAGACTCTAAGACCCTGTTTGCACTTGTGATCAAGTGGACAGCGCTAAATACAAGTGTAAACAACCACCAAGATGCATGGTGATCCAATCACTCAAACCACTTGCAGAGGTGGTTTGGCAGGCATTTGACCACATATCTCGTGTAGTGTGAGCACTAATGTATCCTGATGTGTTCCTGACAAGGACATATCAGGAAAATACGTCATCAATACAGGAATTGGTGGTTGTTTTGGTGACAGCGTGCCAATGCCAAATGACTTTCCTCCTAATCTCAACAGCTGGAATAGCCTGTACTTGTATATTAATTCTTGGAACATTTTTATTTTCTTAGCTAGCCCGTGTGAAACAAATCTAGCACTTGTGGCAACAGGCTGATGTAATAACTAGCCGTTTGATCTTCCAGTGGAAGTAACGTAGGCAGTAATTTAATCCGAACAAAAGTGGTCAGCTGGACACCTTGGAGACACATGATAGACAAAGGGTGTGAACAGCAATGTGTCTCGGCTGCCCACTTCTGTTTGGATCACCGAAACACATAAAACCAAGTGTAAACAGCCTCTAAGTGGCGGCTACATGATGATCAAATAGCCAAGTGTTGGCTCAGTGTGTTAGAGCTCTTATATGTGCATACATGGAGAGAAGCAGTATCCTCACAACCAACCAAGACCCAGAGAATCTAAAGTCACTTCACCAGTTTGCCCACAGCTACCTGAACGAGGACCAAAAACAGAATCAAACCGTTTTCTTATTATTATCATTTCTAAAAGAAAAACTGATGGTGTGCAGAGCCTTTGAGCGTTGCTGCAAGATGTGTAGGGACCAAAAACCTTGTGCGAGGAAGAGATTTTGGAGAAGGGGACGACATGAGAGAGAGGGCAGAGAGGAAAGAAGAGAGATGGAGAGAGAAGTCGCTCCAGTCCAGGTGTTTTTAATTACGACTGCTGAGAAAACGGCAACGAAAAGAAAAATGAAAGAAAGAAGATTAAAGAAAGAAAAAATCAATCCCTTGCAGAGAAGATTTTTCTGGTTTTGTATTTTTCAAATTATCATCCTGTGGTCTGCAAGTGGGTGAGTGTGCACATGTAAGTGTTTAAATGTGTGTATGCATTCTGCATAAAACAATCTGTATTTAAGTGACAAAGAGCCAGCTGTGTGTGCGTGTGCGCGCCTGAGTTTGGGCTTATGTGTGAATACATTTGTGCCATTGTGTGAGTAAGTGCTTAAATGTGTAAAATGTGTGTAAGTATGTGTGAAAAATATGACAAACTGAGGCCTAGCTCTGCATGTCGATGTGTGCGTCTGTGTGTGTGTGTGTGTTTGAGAGATGGATTAGTGATGTTGACTATGTGTTATAAGTTTCATTGCTGTGCTAAGAGATGTTTTATCACACTGACATTCAACTACAACATTTAGCAAAGGCAACTCACATCCCATACACAAACATACGCGCACACACACACGCATTTATATGCAGATACATACTACTGCATAATACTGAAAAACTGAAACCACTGATACTGAAAAAAAACATAATTTGGTCCTTTTCATTCAATGAAAACATGTGTTAATATGGAAACCAGGCAGATTTTGAGGTTTTGAATTTCTACCTTACATTAAGTTTATTTTATTGCTCCCTTTAGGGAAATCCACTTACTGTAGCAGCAGCCATTAAAACTACAACAGATGACATGCACTATACATAAACACATAAATATATACTCAGAGATGCAACCTTCCAAAAAGCATATCAACAGTCATTTGAAATGAACTTTTGACAAAAGCTAGGCAAAACACATGCAATTGCAAACTTTAAAAGTCCTTAAGATGTCTTGAGTGTTATCACCAAGTGAATTTTAGTGAGGGGGGGGGGGGAGTTGCAGACAAGACAGATTTGAGTGGGTGTTAGGAGATGCAGATTTTCTCTAGATGGTGTGAATGTAGGCGGAGACGCACCTGCGCAAGTTGAAAATGTTTAAACATGAGTGAAAAATTGGTGCTTTACCCGAGGCCGTGTATGATAAGGGAAACATGGTGAAAGAGGAAAATACATTTTGAGATCAATCAGTGTCTAAGGTGTCACATAAATACACACAGCTACTCTCAGGGCGTATGTTGCAAGCTATCTTATAGCTAACGTCTGTACAGTCATATGGCTGTTTGAGGGGAATGAACTTGGACTGCAAAAACACTTAAGTGGTCAAAAAATGGCAAGAATATGCTTTGTTTTCACTTGTAGTGCATCTTTAAACTCTTCTGACACTTGACACTCTGACAAAAAATGGCTAAGCTAATGCTTTTCACGATGCTAGATTAAACCACTTCAGTATCTTAGTTCTGTTGAAAGTAAGGGTAAATTGAGGAATGAAAATCATAGTTTGACAGTTTGGAAAATATGGTTTACTGCTTTCTTGCTGAGAATTAGATATATTAAAGCTACAGTCAGGAGATGGTTAGGCTAACTTAGCATAAAGACTTAGCATAAAGTCTGGGAAACAGCTAGCCTGGTTCTGTCCAATGATAACTGGTAAAGTTCACTGAATAACATCTTGCATCTCCTTTGTTTACTCTTCTCATCCAACTCGACATAAAAGCAAAATAGCGCATTTGACAAAATGTCGAAGTACTCCTTTAAGAGATCCCTGAAGGCTATAGATTAATAGATGGTGTTACGCTATTTTTAAATATCATATTCTGCATATCAACTGTTAACATTTTTCCCCCTTAATTAATTACTCCAGGTTTTTGTGTACAGTACAGCATCTCCTTACATAGATATACGCTAATGCATTTGTACAATCTAACAAGCACATGATGTAGCTCTATTTATCCCCCCGTGCTTCTTGAATATACACACACAGACAAAGCAGACAACCTTAGCAACGGTCACTGAGTCTACAGACACAACACCATCCAAAACAAACTGATGTCATTCTATAGAAAAAGAAACACACATGGACACACACATACTTTGCTCTCACACGTACACACATTTCATTAACAGTTGTGTGTAGATATTAGCGTTGTCGGGCTCGGTAGCGAACAGCACTGCAGTGACAATACAACTCATTTATCGTACAAGACAACAGCGAGGTGGACTAACCTCCTTTCCCAGGAGGCTGTGCTCAATTTTGCAAAATTGTGACTGTAAGTCATTGGGAAAAAAGGAGCAGTAGAAGTAGTAGTGATGTTGTTATAGAGCCGTAAAGTCTGCGGAGTTAGGAGGTCAGGTTGGTTGGATGGGTCAACAAAATTTTAGACTTTCATGCAGAAGATCAGTTTCATTTCCTACCAACTGTCAACATTGGTTTCTTTTAACCATTGTTCCCAAACTTTAACCAAGTAGTTATTTAAACACAAACCATGACCTTTCCCTAACCACTTCGTTTTTGTGTCTAAACCTAACCGAACCTTAACCACAATGTTGTCAGATGAAAAACAGTTTTTATTTTTGAACAGTGATTTTGTAACTGTTTTGGAAGGCACTCACAAATGATCAGAAAGTGCTTACATGTGTGTTTCTGTGGGGCAATGACAAAGCGACAACTACCACGGCTTGAGTGTGGAAGGTACAGTGTGGAAGTACCTTAAAGTGCGATACCACCGACGGCCACTAGGTGCTGTCTCCATCCGACTCCCATTCAGAAAGCATCGACTTCTCTCTAGAAATACTATGTCAATCTAAGTGTCTCAATCACTAAATTCAGAGGCTCTAATAACTGTGCTGATGGACATTTTGGAAGTCTTTAATAAGATTTGAAGACTTATAGTAGCTTTGATGTCTGCTGTTTGGCTGTGGATTGACAACTGGGATTGACAGTCAGCTGGCCTGCTGCTCTCCTGGCCCCAAGACTCACACTTAGTTGAACTATTGTTGCAATATTTCAGTTAGTTTAATGATACCTGATTATTATACCTGTCCTGTTCGCGCAATTTAGCTAAAGTAGCTAATGTTAGCATCGGTGTAAGCTAGCATTCAATTAGGTCCAAGGTAGTGGCTCCAGAAACAGAAAAGACTCAGGGCTTCAAACCAGCTCCAATGCAAACCAATGGGTGATGTCACACCTTGTTATGTCCATCTTTACATACAGTCTATAGAAATGATAAACAACATATTTTGTAGTCTAATTTTAAATACCTGTTGTACTGAGACATGATGACAAACATTTTCTGTACTGGGCATGTTAAAGCTTCAGCATAAATAAAAATATAAATGCCAAGGAACGGTCACTAAGTGGAACTTTCAGAGACCGTTTTCTTCCTTTAAAAAGAAAAGAAGAAACAGGGTAGAAACTGGAATGAGGGAAGAGAAAGAGATAAAATAGAAAAGACAGAGATGACCAAAAAGAGGAAGGTGAGGAGCCAGAGGAATCCAGAAAAAGTAAGACAGAAAAACAGTGAAACTGATAAAAGAGAAGCAATGTGTGAGAAAAAGAACAAATGACAGAAAAAGAAAGGGAAATAAAAGGGAATAGCACAAAAAAGAGTCAACAGAGACAATGATGACAGAGAAATAGAAAAATGAAATAAGCAAAGAGGACATATAGGAAAGGATACATTGGGAGATACAGCTAAAAATAAAACGGGAAATAAAAAAACTAGAAACAGAGGAAGAGTCGCTTCTCCCTTGAGTGAAAGAGAAAAAAAAAAGTCTAAAAGAATGTATCAAAAGTCCTCCACCCTCTACAATATTTTATTCATTCAGCGAATCACTAATGGCCGTGGCGGCTCAGCTATCTCTGGTTTGAGCCAGCGATCAAATCAAATTATCTTAAGTTTCAACGGTACAGCTTTCTGGGCTGTGTCGCAGCTAATATTGATGTATTGTATTCCTGTATTTAACCCGATTTCAAAACCACAGTGGCTGATTGAGCGATCCCTCAGGTGTCAGCCAAGACTAATACCTGGAATTAAATACACATCTGTAACTCAGAGACACTTTGTTCTGACGTTTTTCAAGCTAAAGAGTAGTGACCAGGGGGAGGAATTATAGTTTGCCACCTACAAGTCAATCTTTGTGTTTTGATGAGCCCACAGAGAATGTATTTCACATTATTTCTATCAAACTTGGCTGTCTGTTCTTAAAAATACTAAATTATTTTACTGGCAACTAAAAAGCAATTTAACTACTTGATTATTTTGTGCTACACTCTAGGGCTTTTACCTCTACTTATTGAGTGTGGATAAGAAGATGTATTCTAAATACAGTACTAGACATACAATCTTTCTTTCAAAGTTTCTGCAAGCGCCACAGGATTATAGTGCCACTTTCGGGTATATCCAACATGACTTGAAGACAAGATAAGAAGAGGAATATTAAATTTCACAGATTAAAGAGGATAAAGAATGTAAGCTATAAAATTGCATGTTTTAAATTGGGGATTAATAGTACCCTGTTGTTATCCCCAACACTGGTGACCAAAACAGCATGTAAATGTCCAATTCTGGCTTTTTTTCCTCGCTTTTCAATGCAGGAAATAACACGAACTTACAAAATGTTACCAAACTTCTTTGTGACCAACCAACCAAAACCTAAACTCAATGGTTGGTAAATTGATGATAATTGATGGTAGTTAGAACGACTACATTTCAGAGCTATTCATTCCAATGGAGGCACCACAATACACCAGTCTGCTCACAGAGACTAAGTAAGTTTTTTTTTTTTTTTTTTGCATGAAGTTCAACTTTGGTTAACCAAAAGTAAGCCATTTTGATAAAGCTTACCTTTGAAGGAATGGAGAGTCTCAGAGTCCAACACAGAGGAAGCTTATGTAGTTTATTAGTTGTGTTCCACCATCCAATTTTAAATCCTCTGTTGGAGTACAAACTGCTATAAAAAAAAGCATGTTTGAATGAAGTTTTGAGACATTAGACAATGATACAAATAGGTCACTGTATGAACTATTGTCCCTTTAGCTACCAAGCTAACTATCTTGCTAACTGACAGCTCAGAAAGCTTTTCTACCCACGCAGTAACTCTTTATTGAGGGAAGTGGTTTACAATCTTGATAATAAAATGCCACAGAGGAAATAAACTGTCCACTACAGAGAAAATAAAGAGAAGTTCTGAGAGCCTGACTAATACTTGAACTACTGCATTACTAGTTAGCTTGCCAGCTAGTAATTTGTCAACTAGCCCTGTGAGTAGTGCCTATGTTGCGCTTTCAAAAAGCACCAATGAATTGTGCTGTGTCACTTTCTGGTGTGTGTGTGAGCCTATAGAGGGTGACTTTCCTGTATTCAGTATATGGGGCTCTCTGGGCCGTATCAAGGGTGAGGTTTCTGTACTGTATTCCAGGATATAAACTGAGCCAAGATCATGATATGCTAACAGCTCACTGTGGTTTGATGCTAATTAGTACGTGGAATAAAAGCACGGATCAGGCGCTTTCTCACATTAGGCCACCTATGTTGTCTTATAACAAAGAAGCCAAATAGAGCAAAGAGGAGGAAATTACAATCAGTAATCAGTTGTAAAATCTTGATTTTCTTATCTCTACTAATGATCATTTCCAAGGTCCTGTCTTCTGCAAAAATCAAAGTGGCTGTTAAATTTTTGGGACCAAGCCGCCATTCTGGCCTGGAGACATGAAGTTTTGTTTTCCTGCCCTCAATAAAAGGCTTTCTTGGCTCTGTAACAGCTAATATTCCTGTATTGTATTCCAGGATATAGCCCAATCCAAAAACCACAGCGGCTGGCTGAGGATTCCCTCTGGCTTGTCTCTCTCTTTCTCAGATTTTTTTTTTTTTGGGGTCTGTCCTTCTTTGGTTCCAATGAAGACAAAGTGCACAAAAGACGTCTGATTGCAGGTCAGAGTAAAAAAGAGAAGGAAATTACCACCAGCCACCAAACATATGATGGTGAAACTTTGTCTGTGGTGGATAAAATCACAAAAATGTCGGTTGAAACAGTGGCTGAATGCGGGTAGTTTGAAGACAAGAATAGTTTTCTGCCCCTAACTTAAATCTGTCTAGGCTTCGTCACAGCCAGTATCACTGTATTCTATTCCAGGATATAGCCTGATCCAAAACCACAGCAGCTGGCTGAGGATTTCCCTCTAGCCTCGGGCATGGCTAATACCTGGAATGAGACAGATCAGTTACTCTCTCTGTCTCAGCAGATCTCTTGTGGGATTTTGAAGGCTGATACTGATGTCTTTGGCCCTCTGACGCCAACAGCCGATCTTTATTACAGTATCTTTGAATTTAAACTTCCACTTCAACGCTTTTCGTGCCAAAATATGCCACAAAATTACAAGTATTCAGTGAAAAGGCATCTGAAATGGCATTTAGACCATGGAAAAAATATGATCTAACAATAATAAAATATGTTCATGCATACTTTTGTGGAACCTCATCAAAAAAACATTTAAATATTGACACCGAATATGCAAACTTATGACACAAATTGATATATCAACTCCACGTACACCACTTCTGCGCCGAAACAGATTCAACTTGCAATGTAATAAATATAATGTAACATCAGCAGTGTCTACACGCAGTTAGATGTCGGTGTTGTCCATTGAAAACAACAGCTGTGTCACTTCCTCTTTCACTCATATGATAATCACTCCACAACACACCTTACAAATACCAGCATCCACATTAAAATTACTTCATTTGTTTAGATTTTGGGGTGGTGGACACTATAGTCCCGATATGTATTACTCAACAGAAATGATAGAGCTGCTAACAGGCAAAAACAGTGGAAAAAAATAACAAGAGCCCCACCTCTACCAGCTCCTGATGGTGGTGAAAACCAAAAAGCTTGAAGAATCTGCCACCATGCCCCTGTCCTTTTTTTGTAGTAGACTTTCTTTATGTGTGAAATATCAGTGAATCTCTTGGTTTTTAGATAGCGCTAGCATCCTGCAAGTACAGGAACAGTGGTTCAGACGCTTAACAGCCGAGTCCAAGAATTAGATTAAAGGTCACCATGGGAATGAGCTGTATGGAAATGCAGATCTATGATACAGAGATAATAAATATCAATCAGATACGGAAATACTACTTCTCTGTATGTTTCTCATGCTTTCACACGCACTCCCTTTCTTTTTGTCATCCACTAGAATGCAACCCTCACTTTGTCCTCTGTTATCACAAACTCACAGTTCCTCCCACATGTGTTTTCGATCTGTTGTCCTGGTTGTCTGTCTGTATCAGAGGCTGAGATCTCTGTTCATTCTCTACATGATAGTCTGAACAGAAGCAGGCCCATACACTCCAGAGAAAGAGATTTTTTTTTGTTTGAAGTGTATTCACTATAGCCTATGCTAAATACACATAAATGGCATGACATGTTATAAGACTCTCTTTGAAATTTACAAATGTAATGAGGTCATTAATCCATTATTTATCAAAAATGTATAAAAATAGCAATCTGAAGATCTTGATTATATACAGTAAAGTGGTTTTAATGAGGTTGTTGTGTATTTAAATAAGAAACTGTAACATTTTCAAGCCACTATGTATGGGATTTGCAGACTTCCCCCTCCACTCAATAGAGTGCCAGTAATAGAAGATCTGATGGTGGACTGTTTTGATGTGTTTGGAGTGCAATGGAGAGTAAAAAGAGGCGCTCTCTGCTGCTGAACTTTAAACAACTGGTCGAAGAAAAAGATATTTTTGGAACTGCAGGTGTGTCCAGCAAGAGGAGGGCTGTATGTGAGGAAATATTACACAGCATGATGTTGTCAGCTCAATAAAAAGATCAGTGATTGAATGAGTCATGGAAGATTTGGAGGATTTTTGGTAAAACGTTTAAACTCCTTTTCTGTAAACAGATAAAAAATAATAATATAATAGACCCATTTAAAGTAATACAGGCTGCTTCAATCATATCACACTGGACTGGAATCATTATGAGCTATTAGAATTAGTGGAGAGAAACTGCGGGAAACACAAAGGTAACGATGTGTGAAAAATAACAGGTTGTTGCATTGCTGATCTCTTGCCTCGTGTTGGGGTGCAGAGCGAAAGAGGTCCAGTAAAGTAACTTTATCTTTTAATTTGCATTTCTCTCCCTCTCAATCATTCTCTTGACCTGGCTTTTGCTTCCTTTCATCCACTTTATTTTACGGCTGCTTTTCCAAGACGTTAAATTTTGAAACAAAAAAAAAAAAAATTTCCTTTGCTGCAGAGGTTATTCAGCGGTGATGAATCAAGTGCATCTGCTAAAAGTGTGAATTTCCATTCCTTGCTCCCCATGTTTTACACCTCTTTAAAAAAGGTACATCTTGAAAAACATATTGCATGCCAAACACACAATTTTTTCCATTTCACCTGCAAAATCTTGGTCCCATCCTTTAGTAAGCAATCAAAATATGACTTTCAAAAGCCCCAAAAAGGGCCTCCATCCCCCTCAGTATTGTTAAATTTGGTCGTTCCATTCATGTAAATATAGTACATATAAATAGTAGGATACTAATAAACTACAGGTATATTAGTGCACATAGTACACCTATATATTGCTACAAATGCTAGGATACAAATACACCTCAGGTAAGGGCAGAAAACACTGACTCATAAAATACACCCGCACAGCAAACATTTGAAGTGGTGTTGCAAGATTGTATCTCCACGGTAACAGTAACATGGGAGATAGCATCTCAGCATCAGGGCACATCATGAGGGTGCAGGTGAAAGCAGTGTGTGAGGCCTATTTGAAGATCTAAGTGTGTGTATCTACATCTGTATGTGCGTGTATTTTATGTGTGTGTGTGTGTGTGTGTGTAGAAGAGAGAGAGAGAGGTCACAGATTTGCTTTATGGGTTTTGTTATGGAACCGAAAAGTTATTTGTTTGAAATCACAGATACACACACACACACACACAGCACCGCCATGAAACACGCATACACACCTACACACACACACACACATGTTCACTGCCGGCATTAAACACACATAATTGCTCACATACATGTGTACACGGCGCACACATGTGTATCCAGGCTCTGAACATGGTTACACGGAGAGTAAACAGCGATGAAAGAAGAAACACAGAAGCAGCCAAAAGAGGAGGGGAGCGAGGGAGTGAAACAGAGGACAAAAAGGATAAAAAAGCAGCAAAAAAAAAGAGAGAAGAAGATGAAGATAAAAGATGAAAATGTAGTAAAGAAGGAAAAGGAAAGAAGACACGTTGGATGGAGGGTTGGAGTGAAAGAGTGAAAAAGGAAACAGTAAATGCCGTGTAACATTTATAGTTCAGCACTTTTCAGGGTCACTCTGTTCACTGACCCCCAACACACACATACACACACACAAAATCTCTCTCTCTCCCTCCCTCACTCTATCTTTCTCTCTCTACTTCCTCTCTGCTTATATGATATACACGCTCAGAACACACGTATGCACACACTCGTTGGGTGATATATGCGAGCGGGAGTCGTCCATAAATTTTTAAATGGAAAAATGTATTATTCTTTCTGTTGGTTTTTTTTTTTAAACTTTACAACAAGCCGACCTGGGTGGCTTCTGAGTGTGTGTGTGTGTGAGTGTGTGAGTGAGTAAGACAGAAAGAAAGAAAGAAATGAGAGAGATAAAATAAGTAAGAACGGTGAGTGAGTGCTTTCATCAGTTTGTGTGGACAAACATCTGCTCACAGTCAAATCTCAGGGACTTTACTATCTACTATTTGGGGACAGAAAGTTGGGCCCTCTCAAGGTTAACCATTAATTTGGGGGTTAAGGGTGTTAAGTTGGTTGTAGGAATAAAGTTAGAATTACAGCAACACTGGATACGTTCAGCCACAGCACCGCAGCACTGCTGAGTTTTACTACTGCTCACAATCAGCGTTGCCAGACTGGGTGGTTTTCCACAGACAAAAAAGTTAAGCTGTATTCCAATAAACTGGCTCATCCTCGACCGGATTGAGTTTTACAGTGCGCTGTGGTCAGTTGGCTCGGCTCGCCGTGCGATGACTGATGACTGATGACCGTCAAAACCAAAATGTAATTTCAGTTCAATCAAAGTTGAAACTTCTACTCCTACTGCAATTATTATTATTATTCTGTTAGAGATCTGTGATAAAAACTTTTCATGTTTAACGAAACACATTCTAAAGGATTTATTTGTTTTATTTTATGATTTCAATTATATATTCTTTATTATTATCACTGTGGTTTTAAGTTTGTGTAATTACGGATAATAAAACAGAGGACCGGGGGGGCGATAGGGCCAATAAAAGCCCTTTCTTTGGGCAGTTTCTAGGCTTTGATTGGGCCTTTTTTTTTTTTTTTTTTTTTTTTTTACCAGTCCCATCTGGCAACACTGCTCACAATACACACAGAAGGTGAAAGAAAATAGACTAGAAGCATAAAAATATTATTTGGATCAGTTAAGTGCATGAAGCATGAACCATTATTCTGCCAGTGTAGACAGTTGTATTGATTATAATTGAGGCATATCTGTTCCGTCAGATGTGTGTGAGATGCACGACTGGAAAACATGGCTGAAACGTGTCCGGAGTAGCGTTAAATTCAGGGTTAGCCTCCAAGAATAACTCAAACAAACTCTGGTGTGTCTGCCCTCTAAAGAACTCGTCCAAACGAGGGTCCAGGCGGACTCTGGTGCAGACCAACCACAGGATTTTGTGACAGTAGCTAGATATGTAATTTCAGCATGAATTTAAAAAGCAAAACTAATATCAAATCCATCTGCTGATGGCGAGCTGTTAAGAAGGCAATAACACATTGTATATTACTGATAGTCTATCTTTATGCAAGATCATTTGGCAACCGTGGCAACACATCAACTTTTGAGAACGTTCCCAGAAAGTGAAAAGGAGTTAAACTAAAGCTTGCTTATTTCCTACTCCATTTATTTCAGCAGTTTCCCCCCCCAAAAAAGTGAGGTAGACATAGCAACCACAGTGACTATACTGCACAATTTCACAGCACATGAAATGACTCTTTTATTTATGATATAGGAGGTCCGGATCTCACCTTCTGATGCTCGTAATCGGTTTTTGTCTTTGTCAGCTCTTTGTGACCATCAAAGAAGATACAGTCATCCGAATTTCCCCATGTGGGTCGACGTAGCGCTGATGAGGCAGGATGACAGTCACCAAAACTGTCCAATCAGTAAGTTACCTCTCAGTCCAGATGACTTCATGTTTACAGCTCTTGGTGTGTTTGCAATAAGCCAGTATAAACAAGGAAAAGACCAGATCTAAAAAGGCCACCCCAGTCTTGTGAAAGCGGGCTAACTCAACGGTGTCATCATTGATGTAACGCGCACAGACACATACGCAGAGGGATGACGTATGGCGAAGTGTGATCAGGAATTCTTTTTCATCCGTTTTATCAGATGGATCGGGACCAAGGGTGAGCAGTGTTAGGTTTCTAGGTGAGTGTGAGGAAGCATTTCATCACAAAGGAAAACCATCACTTCCATTCATTCTACATTTTTCTACTGAAATCCTTTTTTTTTTTTTTTTTTACAGTTACTATTATTCTATTCTATTATAATCTATTCTCTTCTACCCATGTGGATTGCAGTCAGTTACATAGTTGGGTAGTTTTCTTAACCTCTCGCCTCAGTGACACACACTGCCTTGACGGCCGCAGAATACACACTCACACACCCCGACACACCTCAACTTCGTTTGTACAGCTGTCTGAAATGTGTGTGTGTGTGCTGCTGCTGACACTGCTCTTGCTATCCAGAATGAAATGGGGGGGCGGTGGGGTCGGGTGGGGGTGGGGGGGGGAAACTAAAAGAACAACTATTTCTTTGTTAGAGATATTAATCTTACAATGGTAGAGTTAGAGAGAGAGTGAGAGATGGTTGAGTCAAAAATTTATTTCACTCATCAATCAGATTTGCAGGCCGAGTGGAAAGTGTGTGTAAAGTATGTACACTTGTATGTGTGTGTGTGACCCCCAACTTCTTTCCAAATGACTGATTCATCCACCCAGAATCTCCCCTCTATGACTCTCCCTTCACTGCACCCCTCTGTTCTCCGTGGATGTGTGCAGCGTACCGTATATACATGTGTATAATTTGTCTTTGTAGAACATCTGAGTATTGTGCCTGCGTGTAATGTACATTCCCGTACAAGGTGCATGCATGTTTTTTTATGATTGTGTTTGTACACACTTAACGGAAAGGCTATTTGTACAGCACCTTTCAAACCGAGAGGCGATTCCAAGTTCTTGATGCAAGGAAAACATACACTTAGAACATTTTATAAGACAGTTAGGAGAATAAATATAGAGTATTATAAATTAAAATAAATTAGATATTGCTATCAGATAATAGACAGGAAATACAGGTAATAAAGGAGACATATTATGCTCTACTGGAATATCTTTGCATGATTTATAATTTGAAAAACTCCTTATTTATCTTATACTGACCCTTTATGCAGACCCTCGGTTCAGCCTCTGTCTGAAACAGGCTGTTTTAGCTCCTGTGTCTTTAAGGCCCCCCCCTCTCCCCCTCCTGATGAGCCCGCTCTGTTCTGATTGGCCAGCTCCCGGTAGCCTACCCATCAGTTCTGGATGCTACATAAACAAACGCTAGGGGGGAGGACTTCTCCTTGGTCTTGTTCTTTATGCAAAAATGTCAACTTTTCAAATACATCTTGACTACATGCATCTGGAAACCATGCAAAAAAAACATATGGAACAACCTTAGCGACAGGCGTTTGTGGGTAGGTGTGAACGATCTGATGTCAGTTTCATGAGGAAGCGGTGGTAACTTTTCAAAGAGTGTTCAGACTTTTGACTTTCAGTACCGTTCTTACATACATTCACCTCCAGTTTTGTAACTCTGACCATGTTCAACGTAGATATTTCACATTATAACAGTATATAAATGACAGCAAATCACAAAAGCAATAACAGAATGTCAACTTCAAGATTTATTGACTACATCTGATGTTTAGCCACGCTAGCAGTGTTATTTTTAGCAGATTACATGCTGTGCTTAAAGTTAATGTTGCTAATGGGAAAATAAGTTCACACAGTTTATTCAAAAAGACACATTGCCTCACAGTTAAGTCTGCAAACCATACCTATTTTGAGGAGAAGTTTTGATTTGGTTGTGAAATGTTGCTGGATTAAATGCTAGTGTGACCAGGCCTAAACATATATATCGTTTGTGTTACAGTATATAGTGTTGTATGCTTCTATTGTGGTGTATATTTGGTTTGTATTTCTATGGATTCTTTCTGGTGTGGTTGTGTCTGAGATGAAGCATTGTGTCTAATTACCCAGTATTTTGTCTACAAGGCTATATTGTATATGTCTGAGACTGTAGTGGCCATTTGAACTTAGGTTACCATTTCAGCATTCGGTTCTGCCTCTGAGATACATGTGATGTAGTCCTCTGGCTATGCAGTGGTTTCTACTTCAAATATACAGTTTGTGGACAGACAGATAGACACACACATACACACACACACAAACACATGTCCAGAGTTTTGACCAAAGTCCTCACCAAAAGAAACCCTGTTCCCATATCAGGAATGTGGTGGTTTACACTGTGTGTGTCCTGTATATGCTTGTGTTTGTGAATATCTGGTTTGTGTGTGTGTATTTGTGATATACATGGATCACCAGTGGTAATGTGTCAGTACATGACATCATGGGGTGTAATGAGAGGAAGCAGTGGGATTCAGATCCGCTCCACTCCCAGATTTCTCAAGTTGTCACGTCATAATGGCAAAAAAAAAGCACTTGAGTGGAAACCCAGTCATAGTAAAATCACCTTAGATATCTGTATATCTCACATCATTTTTGGAAGCCAGTAGTGTTTTGGGTAGACTATTTTGCTGCCTTGGTTAAGAGTAGAAAACATGTCTATTCTTTGCTGATATGTTTAAAGAGTAGGTGTAGGTTTACCTATGATTCTGCATGGTCATAAATCATTTGACAGCTCCATTCACATTTTTTTTATACTCTTTTGTCTCTCCGTGATGTATCATTAATATCTGTAAGATATCCTCTCCACCTCCATTAGCTGGTGGTCTATGAAATGAACATACAGCCAAAATCCAAATCTAGCCAGTTTGTACATTAACAAAGAGCTGAACTGTAACTTTACGCAGGAAGGAGAAGACAGAATGGGCCGACGCTTGCTTGTTCTGGATGTGCTTCAGTACTAAATGGCTGACGATGAGTGACAGTGGATAATACAGCAGGAAGGGAGGGGACGATGAATCAGAGAGGCTTGGGCCGGGCCACACTTATTATTCTATGTGTATGTGTCAGCTACCAGCACATACCAGTGGTATAGTGAGTGTAAAAACCTGATTTGTCTGACAGCTGCCTCTGCAACCACACGCAAAAACACTTCCATTCTGCTCTGGTTTTTTAGAAAGACAAAATAATCCTGAAAATATAAAAAGATGAAAATGTTACTGAGTAGTGTAATGTAGGGGTAGTCTAGGTTTAGTCTACATCTTTGTCTTGTCAAGCTAATGGAAGAGGTTTGGAGAAAAAATTGGGATAACGAGACCTTGAAAACTCCTGAGGTAGACATTCGATTGGCTGTAGATTTGAAAACATCCAACATGAGAACAGAACCAGGACGAGAATAAAAGAGATTGACAAAGTCAAATGATAGAAGTGCAAAACAGCTGGAAACCACAGAAAACATTGGCGATATTGGACATCGGTCCAAATCAAAAACTTGGCAAGCACCTCAGGCAGTTCATTTGGTTCATTACCAGCCAGTCACAAAGTTTAAACAAGAAAGTGTACAACTGTAGTTATTAAGGATGTCCTGATCCAATCTCGATTTGTAACGGGGCTGATCGAGATGTGGAAATATTTTAAATTGGAGAGCAAAAGCAGTCCACTTGTAATGTCTGGAATGCCACCATTTTGTGAGGTGGTGGTAAGTAGTGAGGTAACTCAGGCAAAGGCTTCAAACACTGGAGGATACTTTTAAAAGGAGAGATAAATTTCACTGCGTCAGGCCAAAAATATTACAGAGAGGGTAACTGAATTTATCGCTTTGGATGACCAACCCATCACTGTGGTAGAGAATGTAGGTTTTTGCAGTCTTCTGGGGCTTTAGAGGGCCATGGTACACCTTACCCTCTTAACACAGCATTTCCAATAGGATGCAGGCAATGTTTTTCTTAATGCATTGCAGAGCTATTCAGTTGTTGTTGGATCGATTTTAATAGCGTGCACTGAGCAGCTGTATTACCAAAGAAAATACAAGTATTGGATTGGGACTCCTTATTGGCAGTATAAAATGACTTGGATTAGGATCAGGGGCAAAAAAACTTGATCAGGACATCCCTCGTAATTATATGTGTAAACAAAACTTCTTCTTAATACCTATATATGGTATAAAAATGCAAACAGCTACATTGGTTACGCACAAAAAAGAATCTAATCTCATACTACTGAAATGCCTGTTGGATTCATTTAATCAAACCCTCATACCTAAATTTCTTGATTTACAACTGACCGATACAGCTCATGTGGTTTTGGTCACCTCCAAGGTTAAAGAAACTAGGTTAGGGAAACATTGCCTCATAGAGAAATCTGTTAACCGGAAAAGAGACACAAACTGAGATTTTTTAGCATTGAGGTCAAATGCTTTGTATGCCCAATGTCACACTACTGAGTTTTTGCTTTTTTTAGAGAGGACAGCCATTATTTGCATGACTGCAAGTGGTCAGGAACATGACAGGTCGGTCTAACAAAAAGAAAACCTATAATGTCTCCTTGATTTGGACTCTTATGTCATTGTCCAACATACTTTTTCCTTGACATAGAAGTTTAACATTGGAATATAACAATGGTTTTATAAACCATCTGTCAACATATGAAGTACTTTATATAAATTATACCAAAAGCTGAGGACGATGACTTTTGTGTAAGGCTTAGATTGTCAAAGTCATAAAAATGTTTCTTTGACTCACGCTGTGAGATGAATTGAACTGCCAAGGGACTAGCGGAAAGTAGGTTTATGTATTTGTTTTTGACCACTCCTAAACATTCCTCACTGACTCAATAACCCACAGAGTAACCACATCAATATTTTTTGTCTTGACTTCGTGGCCCACAGACCATTTGCACCAAATGTGTCCATGTCTTCAAACACAACAACCGCAGGAGGCTTCCTCTAGAACCTGTTTTTGGATTGATTTCATCATGTGCCCTGTCAGGAAATAACACATCATGTTGACAGAGGGAATTCCAGAGACTGAAAATTCAAAAATTGTCACTTAGCAAGGGTCTGGTGGGGAACATTTTGAACTGCAGAAAGTGTACAGTTTGTTATTTTTCCAAGACCGATTTCCATGAATGTCACCAATGGTGTCTGTGGTCTGTCTGGGCTGCTGGTGGTCAGAGGTCGAGGACAGGGAAGGAGTGATGGAACGATGGAGGTAAAATGACGTAAGGAGAGCAAGAAAGGGAGGATGGACAGAAAAGGATAAAGACAGACACAGGAAGGATGTAGGACAAAAACAAGGAAAGCCAGAATAGCAAAGAGGAAAGCAGTGAAGGAAAGAATGATGGTAGAGACTGTATGAGGGATGATAGAAAATAATAGAAGTAGTAAGAGAGTAGAAGGGGGGTATGGAAAGGGAATAGATGAAGGGATGAAAGAGGCGCAAAGGAGAAAAGAAAGGCAGAAAGAGCCATGAGGAAGTGCAATAGAGATTTATGAGAGAGGATAAAAGTTACAGACTTAAGGATGGAGGGCCGAAGAAAAAGACGATAAAGAATTGCCATCTGAAGATGGTGGTAGAGCAGAATAAAAGGAAGAAAATTAGGGGTAAATCAGAGAGAAGAAAAGAGTATGGAAGAGGGGAGAAAGAGGCAAAGAGGCCTGTAGATGGGGGGAAGGAGGAGGGAGGTGGGGTTCACTAACTCCTCGTCCAAAATATAGCCGCAGACATGATTTCGGCCAAAACCGAAAGGCATCTGAAGTGCTGTTATATAATTCATAACAACTGCTTCTATCATTATTAATAATATGAAACCGCAAATTGGAATATGTTTTTTCTTCCTTTTTATCAGCCTGACAATTGGTTATAGCGCAGACCAATAAAATCCAGCAAACTAGCTTGCACTTATTAAACGAGCTCATGTATTCATGTAATGCCGTGGCCTAGCACTATGATTATGCACTTTTACAACCTGACAAATGAATAATATTCCATACAGGCTAATAAAAGATACTGTTTGCCTAGAAAAGGGGCAATCAATAACAAATAATAAATGTCAACAACTGTAATGAACATTACCACGCAGTGTGTAGAGTTGAGGACTTTCCATTTTGCTCCCGTACGGAGCTGCATCTGCATCTAGAAAAGTAATTAAAAGTAATAAGAAAAGTAAAAATGTTGATTTAACCCAGTTTTTAGGTCTTGAAGAATGATACACTCAACCAAAACTCAAAAATATGTAATACTGTTCTATACACATACACAAATTTCAAGTTACAACTAGACAAACCGTCTTCAAACAGAAAAAACTGTCTTGCTCACATGCTGTATTTTGTTAGCTAGCAGGCAACCATTACATCCACTGCATCTCTTTAGGGATTTGTTAGCTACAGAGGCTCAGGACATAGGCAACAAGCTAATATGATTTAACTACTGCCAAAACCACAATCTCTTTTCTGTGTCTACTCAGACAGCTTTTGAATTGTTGGGAAGTAGCTTTGGTGTTGTTAGGCTAGCTATCCCCTTGTGTCCAATTTTTGTGGTAATTCAGGCTAAACATGTACTTAGTCTCTGTATTAAATACATGGAGATAATGCAAACTTAATTACAAACACACTCAAATGGTAGGGGGAAAAAAAACCCAATGTAAGGTGGCTGCAAAGTAACAACACATAATTTACCCTGACCAAGAAAGCTGTCTTACATTAAAGTCAATACAAACCAACACAGATAGATAGATAGATAGATAGATTAGACTAGACGACCATTTATTCAGTGGAATTGCATAAGCAACTAAAAATCTTGAGTCGTCATCTTTAATTTCACATGGTTTGTATCAGCTTAAAGGGAAGACCTTGAGTCGTTTGAATGAATCATATTTTTTGTTACACCCTATCCTATTTTTTGTGTTACCCTACTCCCTACCCGCCCGATGTTGTTTTTTTTTTTTTTTTTCTTCCTCACTAGTTGCTACCATCGGGCGAGTTTATTTTTTGCAGTATTCTTCCCGGAATTCGTTTTATGAGCTGCTAAGTGACAAAAATGTAAGAGTTATGGGATATGGGTGTCCAGGACCGTGGTATGCTTAATCATAGCTAGAATTACTCACACATTTTAGGAAATATGACTATTGCTGTGGGCCCCAAAGCAGTATTGTGACTTAATCATTTCTGTATTTTTAAATTAACCCAAAGTTCCTGAAGGATGTTGAAAAGATTTAGGACAGACATGTTTTGTTCCGCATTGCTGTGCACCCTGGAAGTGTTTATTATTTCATTGTCCTGCTGTGTATTCTAACGGTGAAATGAACAAGCTATGACTCTGTCAAACACAAACATGAACATGTAAACTTCAGCTTACTCACTCAGCCCACTACGCCTGATTTCATTTTGAGCTTGTGAACACACACAAACACACACACACTCTAGTGAGCAACGCTGTGGTCATTTGAACCACAGCTAAACATCCTGCACCAGACCTCAGGTTTGCCTCGTTACCATTACAGCACAATTGTTACTCTGTCATGTCTATTATGGGATGGGAAGAGATGAATCTGGGGTTAAACCACAAGTTTGTCTGTGTGTGTGTGTGTGTATGTGTGTGTGACTTTAGCAACCATCCAATGCCACTGTTGCTTATGTTTATGTGTATGTGTCATTCAGTGTTGCATAGCCTACGTGTTTTTCTGCACGTGTGACGCTCTGCAGATTACAGGTCTGCTATGGGCTGGCTGCAAGGCGCGGTGACTCGTCACTGTATAAACACAAAGTAAACAAAGACATCTGACTTTTGGCTGCCCTTCCGCGCAGTCATTTTACAGTGTAATAGTGTCATTCATCCTGCTTTGGTCGAAATAGGCAGCTCAAGACCGGAAGGCTTCCTGTACTGATTCCAAAAAATGAAGACAGCCAGAACTTAGAGAGTATCTGTCTCACCTGCCTTAACAGGTAAGTATGTGGGTCTGTAAACGTTATTAAAACAACAGAGTTTTAAGTTCACAGAGTGAGGGGTTACAAGAGTACAAAGCGGATAGATCACGAAATGATTATATAATCAAGAACAGGAAAGAAACAAGTTTTAAGATGCTTTTTAATTACACTTGTTCATGACAGTTTTTGAAACGTTTAAGGGGACACATGCTTTTTGTGATTCAATGTTATTTTTATACTGTTATGATGTTGGACATCTATGTTAAACATAGTCAAAGGTGCAACATTTGAGGTGAATGTATGTAAAAAATACTCCCATGCAAGCCAAAAGCAAGGTAACTTCCAGGCCATCCGTTCTGTAGCCTTTGTTGCTAATGTTGTTGCTAACGTTGTTGCTAAGGTTGTTGCTAACGTTGTTGCTAACGTAGTTGCTAAGGTTGTTCCACAGGTTGTTCGTGTTGTCTGCTCACATATTTCACATCAGACCGAGGCTCAAATATGTACAGATGTATTTGAGAAGTTGACATTTCGAGTAGAAAATACTACTACTATTTGTTTACGTAGCCTCCCGAGCCACAGACTTCCAGAAGCTGGCCAATCAGAACAGAGTAGGTTCATTGGAAACAGGGGTTTCTTAAAGAGACAGGAGCTAAAACAGCCTGTTTCAGACAGAGGCTGAACTGAGGGGCCGCATAAGGGAACCAGTAAAAGATGAATACTTTTGAGCTGTAAATTATGCAAAGATTCCAGTAGAGCTCCAGAATATAGACTTTGGAAACGTGCTTGAAACGTCCTCTTTAAAACCACATGTATCTAAAGATGAACTACTGGGACCTCAATAGTTTTAAAGATGTTTATTGTAAAGCACTGATATGTGTGGATAATTATCCCAATATGTTGATTTGGAAACATTTCCCATCTTTCCCAGCTGTAGCAGCCAACAGATGTGGACATGGCCTCAATCTGCTACTGTTAAATGTCTTTTTGAAAACATCCTTTGAAGTTTTGTGTATTCATACAAATGGAAATAACCAGGGCGTCATAAAATAAAATAAAACCCCTGATATTAGATTGTCGGGTGATTTCAGATCGTCAAGTGTTGTGACATCTAAACTCCTATAAGAGAAAAATGGCAAAAAAGCTTCTGGCTCAAAAGACCTCTGCTTGACCTTTTAGTGATTTTGAGGCATGCCCGGGTGACTCATTTATCAAAGATATTTTAATATATGACAGAGAAAGATCAACAGAGGAATCAGGAGGGGTCATATGAGTCTGCAGTGGGTGTTTAGTGGGTGTATGTGAGTATAATAAGTGTGACTATCTGTGTGTTTGTGTGTAGCACTGAAATGTTTAAAGAGGAGGGAGACTGTTCCTTTCCAGTGACATCAGTGCAGAGGAAGAGGCTGCTATAATAGTCCCATGGTGTCTTTAAACTCCTCTGTGTCTGCGTGTGCTGGAATCCTAGCAGGTCAGCCAAAGGCTAGAGGAGCACTTGTCCTTGCATCTTCCCTTCTGTCTCTTTATTTTATATCTTTCTTCACAGGTATTTCACCTCTTTTGTCTTTCTTCAGACAAAGAAAGATAAACAGTGACTACAGGACATTGATGAAAGTATAAGATGAGGCCAACAGCAAGGAAGGCCGATAGGAAATGAGATAGAGAAGTACACAAGACAGCGATACAGACGGCACAGTCGTGCCAAATATGTGATTGGTTGGGACCGATAATGGGGGCTTATACGTTCCAGTAATTGATTGGATGTCTGATCTGGTTCCAGTCACTGATTGGTTGGGATGGTGTCACAGTCCAACAGTAGTGTCATCCAGCGGGTAAAGGAGAAAACTCACAGGGGCGCCACAACATTTCAGGTCAAAGCATCATGTACTGTCCCACTGTTTACAGATGTTTCTGTATATTTAAAGCAGTTATTTCTTCACAAGAATGGGGAAGAATGCCTGAAGTTTAGGGAGTGCTGGTACAGAGCACAATGACTGAACTAAAGCCAATACTGACTGGCAGTGATATTCAGTTGGCCAGTCAAAGACTTTAGTGGAGTGTACTGTAACTTTATGCAACTCTCTGTCTTTCCTCTGAAATTCTAAACAATTTATAGGGTAGAAATATTGCTTGTGCTTTGATCTGTTTAACTTTGCCTAAAAAAAAAAAAAAATGTTGAAGGTTTTGATTGATGGTGGGGACTCTGCTGATTTAACATACAGTTTCTTGAAATGACTCTTTACCTACAAATTGTACATCCAGTAAAAACTGTGCTCCAAACAGCCATCAATGCACAATTGGAAGTAGAAGCTTGTACCAGTGGTTCTCAACAAGATGTCCAAAGCCCACGTATTCTGTAAAAACACTGCGTGAGGTGAACTCTGGTCCACATTTGGGCATGCATGAGCCAGTTTCAGTCAAAATGGCAATTAAAACCATCTGTGATACATTCTAGCTGAACTATCTGATTATCAAGTATCTGAATTACCTTTGTTAAGTATCAGATTGGGAAACTGCTTGCACCAGTCCAGGGTAATATCTGAAGAGTTTTACATTTCCCATTTATCCAGGGTAGAAATTGTTCTGGATGTGGTTTATCTCTTGCTTCCTATTAAGGTAATTGGTGTCATTTTATCATATTTTATTACATCATTAAGACTTGTTACTGCTGCGCGTCACATGAGTTCTTCGTTGGAAACGGTTTCATTCTTTAAAGATGTGAGCATTGGACTTCTCTGGAAGACAGGACTACTGATGTAAGAGTTACATTTGCCAGGGCGGTCACAGCTGGCCTCCATGTTGACAGCACAAACTACTTAACCCAGTTATTCTCAGGTGCATTGGTGTTTCAAACCAGAGAGGAATCGTTGGGTTTTTCACATCCAGTAGTTTGAGAAACATAGAGTGGTATTTCATAGGTTGTTGTTTAGTCAGAGAAATTACTTCACTTTCATGTTTTGTGTACTTGAGTTCAGTTTACACATTCATCCACATAAAATAATCAGCAGAGACATCGGAGAAAACAACATTAGCCTGATATTATTAGAAAATCCAGCCATTTAGTAAACTGATAAAATCCAGTCTAATCACTGTCAGACAGTTTAGAGACATGCTGTAATAGCAAAACACAGACCATGTAGCATATTCTCTACTATCAATCCTTTAAAGCTCCAGCCAAACTGGCAAACATGTCCGTCTTGGCAAACAGAAGCGAAGAGAATCCCAGAAATGTTGTTTTGAGGGGAGCAATGGGATAAATGGTAAGTAGTTAAAGCCCTGGTTAGGACTGGTTGGGCCCTGCGGTGGAAATCATGCTGCTGGGGAGGATCCAGAAGACACAGTAGGACGCTGGCTTAAGTTGAGATGAAATTATTGGCAGGACAGAGGACGGCTATAAAATACAGATATGAAGATGTCTCCATGTCTCTGATGACTCGTCCATCTGAGACAGAGGCCAAGCAAGGGTTAGAGCGAGGGATGTCATTCAAACAGAAACGAATGCACCTAAGCATCATATTTACAAGTTTAGCATGATTTGTCACCTTCTAGTTTTACTGCGGTTTGTATTTTATATGTTTTGTTATTGACAAATATAAATTTAACATACCAATAGTTTTGTACCTTTGAAAATTTAAACCACTGGCTAAAGTTGAAAGGAGACTATTGGCAGGCTAACAGACAGCAATGAAAAACTCTAATGATTTGTCCATCTGCTTAAAGAGGACATTCAAGGGTCAGTACATGCTTGCTCTGTTCTGTTTGGATATACTTTATGGTACTTTGCCTCATTCTACTCTATACACTACGTAGCGTTAAGGAAGATGTGACCTGAGGAGGCAACAGTTCAGTCATTAGAGGGTCAATTAAAAGGAAACACTTAACGAAATGGTACTGATTCACCTCTTATTACCCCGATACTGTTATTTTACAGTACTATCACATTATTCAGTTACATCAGTCCAATGTTCTGTTACATTGTCATAGATTAAGAAATCTGTTTTGCTATTCTTTGCGTGGTTTGAATACTTCTTCTTCTACATCAGCAGCTACAGAAACTCAGACATCATCAACCAAATATGGAAGGAAAAAGACGCAGTCAGAGTCATAGTAGGTACTGTGTTTGGTGTGTCAGAAACACCAAAGCAAAGAGTGCTGGGCAACAAAGATCATAACAACTTAATAAACTTAAAGGAACGTCTACAAATCTGAACACAAAACTAGTTATGTACGTGTGAACCGGTTTGACACATACAATTGGTTTGTCGGCTCTGGCTTTGAAAAGACGCCAACCATTGAGTATTTACTTAATTTTTTTAATTAGACCATTTTAATCCCCCCAAATCATTAGTATCCTGCTTGGTGTTACCCTCTAAGAGCAGTAATCACTTCTTTAGCGTATTTATGGCTCCATTTCCTTGTTGTTTGTCGTTTGATGAATACATATTTTTCACCACCATATTTTTTTTTTTTTTAAATGGAAGACTATGGTGACCATATATGCTGTACTCATTCTGTAGATCATATTTGTGGTTGTGATATCTCTCTGGTGTGAACAAAGATTTATATCAGCGCAGCCACAGCAGACACAAAACAGCTGCTCTGAGGCCAGGTCTGTACACACAGCGATGTGTTCCTATAAAATCCAATCTGCAGAATCAGAACAGAAGAATAGCAGAGAGATGCCAAGTGTAACCATAGCTCTTAATTATCCTTTTAGTTTGCAGGTCAGAACCTGACCAGGTCCCATTTGTCAAGAAGCACCATTAGCCAAAAGGTTAGCTCAAGTTAGGCTGCAACACCAGCCAGATACAGGCAGACAGAGGTTACAAGCAGTGCAAATGACTACAACCAATACACACATACTTAAAATAACTCCCATATGACTTAACCCAAAGCTTAACACATGCTAAGATTCATTAGGGCTGAAATAACAGCCAACACTAGGAATAAACAGCGTGAAGTTGGACGGTGTTTGGATGGAGCTGAAGTTGGCTGGCTAGGAAACAGCTATTAGAAAATTAAGATGTTTCTCTCTGTTTCACTTCTCAATGACTTGGATTCTCCCTGACTCGAAAGGACAGCCAAAGGTTACCAGATGCTAGCCAGTTATCCTAGCTAACACGGTGCAAAGTTGAAAGAACTCAGCAGCCTGCCATTTCAAGTGTGGTAAAAAAATTTGGTAACTTTTCAATGTTTGCTTACAGAGCTGTTTGGATTTCTGTCAAAAAAAAAAACTCCCCGCAAGCTCCTGAGAGACCTGTCCTGACAGCGGTTGCATCAGTTCAGTGAAAAAGATGAGATAAAAAAAAAAAAAAAGAGAGAGAGAGAGAGAGAACTTACTGTTTCTACTGTTTGTTCTAAGTTAAAAACATCCTGGGGCAAGTTGCTGAACATAGACAGATGAAATGGCAAAATACATCAAGACCAATCAAGACATCATCTCTCAGTTTTCCAAGCTTGTCCCAGAGTGCACAGCCTTCAACTTTACGATGACGCCTTAATGAGAGGAGAGATGATGAGAACAAAAGTTATGTGTCTGGCCAAGAACTGTAAGCTAGCAAATTAGTTCACTTGCTAATCTCCTGGGTAGTTAGCTCGAAAGCTAGCTTGTACACAACATTTAGCATGAGGTAACCATTCGAAAACATAACAAAACCTCTTCACTTTCATACCCGGCCGTCACCTCCAGAGCTAGTGAAGTAGTGTGTGTTTCTCTTGTCAGGAAACACGGCCGCTTTCTGAAGTGACAAAACAGGATGATAACATTTTCTCAATCTGTCTTCATGAACTGCTGCAATTTATCTTATTGTCTAACTTTTGGTGAGAAAGCAAACAACTTAAAAACACCCGATTTGTCTCGACCTTCTGAGTGTAGCTACTCAAAGAGAGGAAAGGCTGTTGATTTTTATAGATTCAGGAACAATATGCCCCCCCCCCCATGCATTCAAACAAAAATATTCAAGATGCAGTAAGCCAGTAAGTTTTGGACACAAAAGATGACAGATACAGGGGTTTTAGGGATGTCTGTCTGTCATTATGGATTTAACATAGCCAGGGTTTTGTTACAGGCTGGCAGTCAGACGCACAGTACAAGCAGGTGTCTCTCCTCCTCCTGTCTGCTCGTCTCCTGAAGGGATTTTCTACCTGACGGTGGAACTCAGCCAGAGGTTATCTGAGGATGCAATAAAACACCGCGAACACCTGTTTTATAGTCTAGATCTTCGCTTCTCTTTCACCGCGTGATGCCAGTTTTGACTTTTTCTTTGTTACCGACTTACGCATGAGGAGTCCTGTGTCTTTCCTTCAGCCCGCCATGGCAGGACGTTTTTTTTTTTTACAGTACACACACGCAGCAAATAAAAAAAAAACTCGATCAGTTTCAGTATGGTACGCAAAACTGTGTGATGGATCTCCCACACAGACTTTCTTCAAGGTTAATTTTCCGTTACTCTGTCTTCCTTTTTCCACATCCTTCTCTCTCTCTCTCTCTCTCTCTCTCTCATACACACACACACACACACGTATACTTATGTCACTTTTGAGGACATTACAAAGACTCACCCTAACCTTAACCACTCACCCAAAAAAAAGTTTTTTTTCCATATTGGGGATATGGCTTTTGTCCCCCAGTTGGACAAGCCATCCCCAGTTAACTGGTCTTTAGTCTGACATTTGTCCCTGAAAGAAGCCTATGACACACACACACACACACACACACACACAAAGACTAAATGAATAACACAGAAAGACAAAGAAGGACTGCAGGTTATGAAAGAAATTAAAAGTCTCTTCCCCTTTCCAACACATACAGACATTTAAAAAAAAATCACACACTTCTTATTGTCTTGTACATAAAGGAACACATTGTCTTTCCAAAGCACACACACACACACGGACAGCTACAGCTATTAAATTAATCAATTAATCATTTTAAGTCATTTTTTTAAAAAAAGGAAAACATTTCCCAATTCCCCGATTCCAGCTTCTCAAATCTTAATATTTTCTGTTTTCTTTTAGTCATCTGTCATAGCAAACAGAGTATCTTAGCGCTGTGGACTGTTGGGTCACATCCGAGGACGTCATCTTTGGCTCAGAGAAACGGTGATGAACATTTATCATCATTTTCACGGACCAAGAAAACGAACAGATTAATCAAGAAAGTAATTGATAGATGAATTGAGCATGAAAATAACTGTCAAACACGACCCTTTTCATACACAGCAGACTCTCCAAGTGAATTTTGATGGCAGGGGGTGATCGCATATAAAGTCAACGGAAAGATGCGAGCAGATGAGATTTCGCCAGGGGCGTGATACGGTCAAACATGGTCCCGTGGTCAAACTCAACAACAATCCTTTCAGGACACTCATACACACTTTGAATTTTCCAGCACACACACACATGTGGCTGACTGGGGCAGAGGTAAACCAGTGACTTTTGGCCAACATCTGTATCATTGAGTTCAAGGAAAACACACACACACACACACACACATAGACACAGGCCAATCTCATGACAGCATAAGTACATACACACCCATGGGGGAACGTTGACAAACAACATGATTATAATGATGATGAGGTCTTTGTTCATGAACTCTACAGGACCTGTGGCTGGCTACTGTTCTCACTCTCTCACTCACTCACACACACACACATCCCCACCCACCCACACACACACACACACACACACACATAGAGAAAGACAAAAACGGACTCAAATCACACTCAGACACGCAAACCTGCAGATATACGCTCTCTCTTTTTCACACTCTAACCCACAAACAGAGACTCACACACGTGGCTGGCTGTCTATGTTTCACTGAGGTGATTTGTTTTGGCCAACATCTATATCACTGAGCTCAAGGAAAACACACACACACACACACATACACACACACAGTTTATGTTCGGTGTGGGCCAAGGATGCTGCATGCTTTTGGTCAGCTCAGCTATTCAGCTCGCTATTCATAGAAACCCACAAATTTATCACTCAGCACAGTGTGTGTGTGTGTGTGTGTGTGTGTCTGCATACGTGTGCATCAGGAAGAAATAGAAGAGCATTATTTTACTGAATGATGAAAGAACAGGGATAGAGAGAGATGGAGGAAGTGTGTGTATGTGTGTGTGTGTGTGTTTGTTTGTTCACCCTGTAGGGCTGTGTGTTTTCCAGCCTGTAATCATGTCAACCTAACCATCTCAACTTAACAAATGTCCCACACTGACAAACAGACTGACCTTGAACACATCACGCTGACCATAGGCTGCACAAGGAAAGTGGAACACACACACACACACACACACACACACTCACACTCATTCATACCTGTGGTTTTGGGATCTCCTCTGGCTGTGGTTCAACCGGTGAACTTCCACTGACCTGCAGCTTTGGCCAGACGACCAAATGACTTTGAGTGAGAAACTAACTCTTTTGAAGTCAGCTCATTTTTTTTTTAATGGAAATTCAATTATGATAATCAACAATTTCCACATAAACGAACGAATCATCTGGTTGAGTCTTTATAAATATTTGAACTGATATATTGTTTGTTTGTTTTTTTTTTCTTCTCCAGAAATAATATCATTTGCAATATTTACAAAAAAAAAAAAAAGATGACTGATTCTGATCATTTAAATTTCTGGTCATTTGAACACCATTACCAAACAAAAGGCCCTTCATAGGATGAGGAACTGAAATCTGAGAGATATTTATCCAAGAAATTTGGTTATAAGGAGCCTCAACATGTTGGACTCTCGAGGTCGATTGGTCACACCACTTTGACTACTTTGAACTTTGACCTTTATTTAAGCGTCCTGAATGAAACGACCCTCAGTTGAAATCGAACCTTAATGATGTTATATTAAACCAACAAAGAAGGCGAGTTTATGCAGAGTTTATTTGTATTGCACCTTTGAACAGCGAGGCAATCGCTGGGTCAAAACTCACCCACTTTGGGTCAATTTGGGTCACTGACACAATAAATGGGTTAACTTTACCCTCAGCCACTCACGCCACGGGGTTGTTTTGACCCAAGTTTTTTTATGTTTTCCTGTTGGGTGATTTCCCCAAACTCAACTTTTCGCTGTTTGTTTTTGATTAAAAATAATTTTCTTATCCTTTGAATGTCACATACAAACCGTTTGGTTTAATTATCTATGTACTTGTGACAGTTTTCAGCTCCGAGTAAAGTCAACCCGACATTGCAGTGGTGATAAATCGGAGATTTCGCAACACGTCGACCCCAGTGATTATTAGTGCGTAGGAGAAACACAAGACGTTATTAAAAAAGACAGTCGAAAATAGAATTTAAGAGAATTGAAGACTAAATAAAAAAAATTCCAAGAAGAACCAAAATTCACAGAATAAAACAGGAATAAGCAACCTCAATACTTAAAATGTCCATAACTTTGGTTTTGAAATCATCTCAGGCAGCCAGTTAGTGTGGAACAGATTATTATGTGAATACATCATTTGTCAGAGTCGATATTTCACGTTGTCACTCCCCGCAAGGATACACCAAGCCCGTCGCAGCAGGGACCGGGGGGGGAGTGACTTCCCACCAGTGGTACTGTTACATCAATGGTATTCTGCATAAAACTGAATGGGGGGAAACATTGGAAACATCAACCAGTTCCTTTATTTCATGAGGTTTCTGCTTATATTAATAATTACACTGACTAATGTTATACGTGCATCCTAATGAAAACAGAAATACTATTTGCGGTCGTGCTCTTCTTTCTAATATGAAACCGAATACAAACTGCTGACGCCGTAGTCTTCGTTTTCTCCAGAGGCACTGACTTCAAGTACAAATGTGTTTTGGATCTCTCGGAAAAATACCTGAGGAATTACGCTCGTTAACAGACTTCATTATCGCTATTATTGTCATCCATAACTATGAATTCAGCTCAGTTTTGCTGTGATGTCCGGATGAGCAAAGAATGCAGGATGAAGGCAGGCAGGCAGAGGAAAGAAAGGCAGGAAAGTGAAGAAAAGAAAAAAAGACAGCTAATGAGAGGAAACATGACTCCTGTGGTTTTCGGGCTTTGCTAATTAAGTTTCATGGTGGCAAGCTTGAATTCCCCCGATGCCAATACAGCCCTGCTCACCCTGAATACGACCAAAATGATGTGGAGGGAGGGAGTGAATCCTTATTAGCAAAGTGATACATCAGAATTTTAGCCATTTCTTAGGATTTTTAAGTAAACTGTTCTCTCTGAGAGAATGCTGACTAGCTATTCTAGAAATTACACAATAAGCTTCAATAATCTTTTGGACGCAGTTCACGGGCTTTTGGCTTATGAAAGTAATTCAGTTTATGTGAGCTTTCCACTCAAACGAATAAATGACAATTCCCAAAGCTGGAGCCTGGAAGGATCAGAAGTGGGGCTATCAGGTGACGGCGGAGGTTTAACCAAAGTTGTCGGGTCCGTACGTGCACACGCTTCAACATATTCCTTAAGAACAAAGTATTTAATGGCAAGTTGCAGTTTTATGGTTACAGTGAAATAGCAAACAGATGAGATGAATGGAGACAATGAACAGGAATCATGTTTAGGACACACAAGAGGATTACTGAGCTGATTTACACCAGATTTAATCTTGGCAATCAAAGGGAGCCTTGATTAGAGGTTTGATTATGTCTTGTGTACGGTGAGGTTTGATTATCTCTTGCCTGGTTCATACCAAACTCTCAAGCCCTGTTTAAACCGATTAACCTCTCGTATCCGGATACAATAGATCAAGATGTTGTAACTGACATTTGGACACCTGGAATCAGGATCCACCTCACAAGTAGAAAAGCTGCTGAAAAGCAAACTAGCCATTGCTAAGGGGTTTTTAGTCAGACTGTAGGCACACTTGTGTTTTGAGCTAAATGTCAGCAATGCTAACATGTTGATGTTTAGCAGGTATAATGTTTATTATGCTTGTTAGTATGCTAACATTTTACTTTAGCGATAAGCATTCATTACAAAGTAAAGCTGAGGTTGACGGCAAAGTTTGCAAGTACTGATCATAAAACAAAATACTGGGTGAATTAAATATTTGAGCTGATAATGAAAGGTTAAAGGAGACATATATTGTGCATATTTCCAGGTCTGTATTTATATTCTGGGGCTCTACTGGAATATATTGGGATGATTGACAGTTTTTAAAAAAATCTTTTGTTTTATACTGGCTCTTTATGCAGCCCCTCACTTCAGCCTCTGTCTGAAACAGGCGGTGTTAGCTCCTGTCTCTTTAAGGCCCCCCTCCTGATTGGTTAGCTCCCAAATGGAGCTAACCAATACATCCCAATATATCCCAAATACATCCATAGATGTTTGACCCAAAATCTAATCTGCAATATGCAAGTGGACAATGTTGAACCACACATTGAAAAATCTTAGCAACCAAGGCTACGGGACGAACGTCCATTTGTAGGCATGTGTGACGATCCGTCGGCATGGTAACAAAATGTAGCAAGCGTGGCTAAAAATACACTTTTGCATTTAGTTAGCTGAAGAAATGGGATGCAATAACTGGTTTGCACCTCAACCATAGGAACTCACTTCAAGTCTTTGCTGAATTATTTGGCAAATCAAGAAATGTCCAGATGTTCGGAGGATTTTGTTGACCTTCAGAAACTTGACAAGACATTTTTTCCTGGAGTATCAGAAACATTTAGGTTGAACCATTTATCAAAAGAGTTTAAACATCTGTGTGGAACAAAAGGTTTGCAGGATTGAATGCATTTAAAACAAAAAAAAAAGACTAGATCAAAACCTAGTATATGGCTGGACCGTGTATGAAACACTAGGCGACATGTGGCGACCAAGCCCCCCAGGAAGTACACCGGGTTTCGACTGAAGCCGATTTCACATAGGGGATGAGTTCAAAACCGCATACTATTGTGGTCAAGCCAGAAATCGTGTGAGTGTCTCATCAGTATCTCTAGGTCGTGTGAAGGTTAAGAGGTCGGCCTGTAAGTGGGAGATCTCAGCCCCCCTACCACACACACCACTTCCCCTGGTGATGAAGTATTACAAGCTACTGAGAGAGATTTAAGTGTGTGTGTGTGTAGTCGTTAAATACTGTATAATGACCGGGGATGACAGGGTTTCTTCTGTGAGATGCGGACCTCTTCCAGGAACAGGAGCCCACACAGACACACAAAGGATGGAGAATAGTGTATATATATTTAGTTACACATTACCGGATCAGTGAAGACGGATGTGTAGATTGATGGGTGGAGCATGGAGTTAAAATAAAGAAAGGGCATATATCATATTCTAAGGCATCATAAATCTCATGCAAACCGACAGCCAAGCAAGGTAATAATTTAGTGCTTACAATGAGATTCCTCTTTATAAACATCTTAAAAACTTAAACCCATTAATTTGAGTCTAAAGCTCTATAACTCTGCTGCTGCAGGTTTTTTTTTTTCTTTCCTCACCAGAGCACAGGATCTGATTCAGCTATTTTAGGGTGTGTTCCTGTGTTTAAACCTGGCCCGGATAGCGAAGCGAACGATGTGTATGAAACTTGAAAGCTGTATCAAATTTAGGATTATCAGCAGGGACTTCCTGTCAGACATGGTTAAACGCACTAGACCAAAAAAAGACATTTGCAACAGACTCAATTTGAGTGATTCCAGCGTCTTAGTGCCATTAAATCTGATCTGCAACACCACAAGTAAAAGCATGATAAGGCATAGATCGGGTATTGGGGAATTCGACTAATTTCCCGACTTACCCAGAGTTCAAATTCTCTGAGTACTTACTTGTCAAATCGTATTTTATGTGTCTCTGTCAGTTTTTTTATGTCTTTGAAATGATGTGAAATAGTGAAATCAGTGGATACCAGCTCAGTTACTGGATGGATGTATGGATGTAGCATTGTATAGCAAGTGCGTTTCATTCATGGCTGTAGTCCCATGTGAACAGGAAATACATGAGAAGTTCTGCATGATTTCATTTCTCTACTACTTTTACATAACACTTTTCGTATTGTACTTTATTTTTATTTTTTCCCCCCCTCTGTTTATGGTCTTTCTTTATTTGATTTACAACTTTATAAATATACTGTAAATGTCAACATGTAGTTCAGTTGGAACAGCCGTCCGTCTTTGGAGAACAGCGTTGCATTTCGCAACATTTATAAGACCTGTACTTGATGTCATCGACAAAGCAGCCGAGCAAAAAAGCTGAGCTCACTTTTAACTGCAGTTGGAGACGTTAGAAATGCATCAATGAATTTGTCTGACTAAGAGAAACAGTCCCCTAAAAACCAAATAGTCTCATATAAAGTTTATATCAGAAACTGAAAGGGCCCACAGTCGGTTCCCTGATGAACTCCTTTCTTAAAAACAGATATATTCATTCAGTATATCTCAAAGTCTTAACAGCTACATCATAATTTGGAGCAAAAGAGCATTTTTATCATGGCTATGATGTCATGTAAATAGGAAGTGGACTATCTTTTGAGCATAAAGGTGCATTTTTACTACTTGCACTGCACTAAAATGAAGAAATTAAGCAAAATTAAATCAAACGCATCATTCAAAGTACCTTTAAAATGAACTTGGAGATATTAGAAATGCATCCATAATTTTGTCTGAATCTGACTAAGTGGGAGGAAAAATTCCCCAAATCTTTTTTTGTTGTTGTTTGTTTTACTTTTGGATTCCTAATTTTATTAAAGACGTTTATGAATTTCAGTTTGTTACCACTTCAGATATGTTTGTTTGTTAGTTAGGCTTTATTGATCCAAGAAAAATCGCACTGAGCTCAAGATCTCTCTCTCTCTTTTGCAAGAAAGACCTGAGAACAGATTTACACCTAGACAGGACCAGAATAAGATCATATAAATCATGCGACTTCGTGAAGTCTACTGAACCCTATTGAAGGATTTATTGAAGAAAAGCGGATCATCGGTATTGATGTCTGGAGTGATTTTTATCAGTTTTGAGTTTCCGTCCCTGTGCAAACACATACTGGGGTGGAAAAATGACAACAAAATTGGGAGGCTTGCTGAGAGAGATGGAAGGATGAGAGCTGCAAAACATATCAGAATGTACTCTTGGCTTAAAAGTGGATTTTTAGGAAAGGAAAAGTCATGCAATCAGCATGCTTTGAATATCTTTATACCACTGCCCTTCCTTCATTTTCCTTGACTGTCTTTCTGTATGTCTCGATGCCTTTGTTTCTCTTCTTTATTGCTCTTTCTGTCTCCAACCATTTCTTTCTTAATCTGCTCTCCCTTTCTTTGCATTTTACTGTTATTCCTTTAGTCTTTTTTTAATGTGTGTGTGTGTGTGTGAGAGAGAGAGAGAGTGTGTGTGTGTGTGTGTCTGGGTGTGCATGCTGTCATACAGTGTAAGTGATACAGATAGAGCAACCGCAGCCTATGATAACAGGATTACTAGACAGCCGTGTTTAATTTGAGCTCGGGGCAAATACAGGCTCTGTGTGTGTGTGCGTGAGTGTGTGTGTGTGTGTGTGTCCTCTGTCTTTTTAGGTGGCCTCGATTCCAGTAAGTGCAGTGTCTGAATTGGCTTAGTACCCTGATTTACCTTCCTACATGCACACACACACACACACACACACAGAGTAAGATGAGAAGACACCACCCCTCATATTTGGATAATACCTCGATATCTTTGACCAGTTCACTTATTTTTAGACGGGATGATGTCCAAGAAACATTTCTCTTTGTTTAAACTCTCCTTTCTCTCTCACACGTGTACTGCTGCAGAGAGAGATCAGCCACACTGTCCAGAGAGAAGATGAGGGGAGAAATTTATCCTCCTGTAGCTGCCAAATACTCAAAGTCATGCAAACATAGTTGCTCCTCAGACACACACACACACACACACACACACTTTCCCTTTGTGCTGTGGTTGGGATTCTCAAATTAGCTGGTCAGCAGTCGGTCGTATCGAGGGGGGTTGTCGGTTGGATTCCCGTAACTGAAGCAATTTGGTCCTATTTTCTCTTTTTTTTTTTCAGTTTAATGCTATCTGCATTCTTCAAATAACCATGACTCTTAACATTCTTTCCTCTTTTTATTTCAGTCTCTCTCTGCCTCTCTACTTTCTATTTGAATGTTTATGTTTAGTTTTTCTATCCAATATCCTATTTTTACCCGGCTTGTCTTATCTAAATCTCTATAATGACTCTATTGTTATTGCAGTTTTAGTCATTCAAGCAAAGAAGAGGAAGCTCTGGAGGAAGAAAGCATTTTCTTTTGGTTAAGTCCATAAAAGTTCATGCTTTTTATGAATGAAGGATGTCATAGCTATTTTTTTTTTTTTTAAAGAAACTCTGCGTGGTCAAATGTAAGCCTGCTATTAGATCTGTCACTTTGCAGTTCTTGGTTGCAAATTTGTATAGAGCTGTTAATGGGGAGAAGTTATTTGGGGGCATTCAGCCAATCATTTACTTACAGTTGGAACTCTACCAATGCTCGGATGTACCGGAAACTCTCCAGGTTGAATCATCAGTACAAAAGATGAGCAGCAGAGTTAGACAGTATTTATGTTTATTAAGGGTGCAAGCCTGTGCATGTTAACTATGACTCCTGGGATGCATTTTGCTCAGAAACATCCAATTACAGAGCTTCAAATTCAGTTATGTACACTGCTAACTCACTAGCGCCGCACTAGCCAAAATTATTTCACTTTTGGATTATGGGTTGATTTGGGTTGAGCTTCATTGGTATTATAGTATTAAGAGCCATCAGTTATATAAACCTGATTGAAAAAAACATGATTTCTCAGAAAGAAATTTGTAATAATTTAAACTGTTGGATATTATATAAACATATACTACTGTTACATCATGCAGGAAATGTGTGTGTGTGTTGAAGAAGTTTGATGAGATCATTAAAAGGAAAGTTTTTTCTTTCTTTGAACAAATTGCGTCAGTTATATGTGCTGTAAAGCCTTCTATAAATCAAAATAAATGTATAAATGTATAAATTCAGGCTGTATATATTTACTCCCTATAGTTCGCCCTCAGAAAAAAGCACTTCTTTAACTCCACCCGCTCCGCTTGAATTCAACCAATGAGGTTATTTGTGCCTTCAAAAGCAACACTGCCTATGAAAAATGGTTATAGTATGTTCTTGATTTTCTTTTATCATTCTTATTCTTATTGAGACTATCTGTTGTAAACGTCTCTCCAAATCTTTTCAATCTCTCTAAACTTCCCTCCTTCTCCATCTCTTTGCTCTTTGCTCCTTCACTCATCTTTTTGAGTCTCACAGAGCTTTTTGGTCTCTACTAAGCAGTTTTCCAGAGGGTGTATTTGCGTGTGTTAGAGTGTGTTAGTGTGTGTGTGTGTGTGTGTGTTAGTGGTCCAAACCTCTCAGAAGGTGATGACAAGACCTCAAAGCTCAAGGCTTTTCTTTCGGGCCAGAATTTCTCTCTTTTTTTTATTTTATTACTTCTTTTCTTTCTGCCTCTCGTCTTTTTCACCTCTCATCTTTCTCACCTCTCTTTCTCTCCGTCAGTCGGATCCAATTCAACGTTCGATTTTGAAAAAGGTTTATTGGCATAAATAAAAAAATAACAATGCCGCCAAAGCACTTTACATTACATATCAGACATCTCTGCTGAGAGAAATGCCTAATACTTTGGAGCTGTTTCACATCAACAAACACGTAGTGTTCAAAAAAAATATAATAAATAAATACAGTTATCATTTTGTGGTGCAAAGAACACCAGGATAATCTGCCTCGCAGGCTTTTTAAAGTGACCATATAATAGGCTACAGCAATTCTGTTTGGTCATCCTAGTTTGCTGCTATAGATGGAAAGATTAGCTTGCATCTGGAAGCAGTGCATGATATTGAAAATAGTCACAATACCCGAAAGCTAACAAGTAGTGTCACAAAATGTAGCCTTTCTACTCCCCGACATGGTGTAACATATCATTACACAGAGGACATTTGTTGAAAACTTGATATAAATCTTTAGTAAAGAAGTGTCAGATTCTACAAAAGGTTTCCTCTCCAGCCAGCGCTCGTCATGTTAGCATGTCATCGCCTTGTTATCATGCTATCGCGGTTCTTAAAAATGTGTTTTAACATAACATTGTTTTAATGGTTTCTGGTCCCTAATGTGATAATTTACAGTCCAACTGGAGTCACATTTAATCATCCCGCTTTGCACTCAAAAATAATATCATGTTTTCTTTAATGTATTAATAGTTCTGTGTTATGAGAATTCAAGAAGAATGTCTGTTGTTTGATTGTTATTAGCTGGCGGGCTAATACGCTGCGTGGAACGGAGACAAAGAAAACAAACTGGTGTATGGATTTTGAAGAGCTACAACCAAACCAGTATCTAACAGGTCTGAAGTGACATTTGCAGGTATGTTAACAGCTGAGCAGCTAACTAGCTAATCTAACTTTAGTGGTGCACTTTTACCTTGTTGAATGTTTGTTTGGTGGCTCATGAAGCGAAGGCGAAGGACGAAGATGTGTGTTCTTGTTAGCAAGAAAGCTAAATGTGGGGTTGATGTTCAGAGTCTGTGGCTCTCGTGTTGTGTTGCAGGATGCGATCAGGCTCAGTGCGGACTGCCCTGACTGTGATAGAAAAGTCACGCTATCGTTTATGCGAGATTTGATTTGCTGTGTTGAAATAAAGACCCCATGATGAAATGATATTTAATCTAACTAAAGAAAAACTAGAGGTTAAATCAGAAATCAAATAACTTAAAACATACATTTCTCTCTTTCGGTTGCACAGAGCAGATATTTATGCTGTAGTAGACAAAAAAAAGGCATTTGGAACAAAATATGGAAACCGATTTTTGACTTTTAACATTATGTTATAAATTATTATTATTATATTATTACTATTGATATTACAAAACTTTGTGGCATACTTTGTGGCCTTACAGTGCAGACAAAGTTGCAAGGCACGAATCATGATCATGATCTTAACTCTGTTCATATTTTAACCAACCTTCGCTGGCACTTAAACCTCAAAGTAAATCAAATTTTCTACTTTTTTTTTTTTTCCTCTCTCTTTCCCCTCATACAGCATTGATCCCGATCTTTGTAAAGAAACCAAAAACTACCTCAGAATCAATTTTCTGGTGATCACGGTGCACTTGTGTGGACTTTACAAGCAAAAGTACACCACACACACACACACACACACACACACACACACACACACAGACACACACACGCAGCCTTCATTCCCAATGGTCCGTGAGTTGTTGGAGACATAAAGAGATAATGAGCCATCAAATACTGTATATGATCCACTTTTCCAGAACCTTCTGTCTGACCACAGAAAACAGAGCATAGACATTTGCGCACACACGACTACACAAACACACACACTTGCTCCATCCATAACCGTCTCCCACTGTAACCCCACGCTGTGCCGTCTCATCTTTCTCTGTCTGTGTTTCGGAAAATCCATGCTGCTGTTAAGTGAGGCAGAACGAGGGAGTTGGGAGGAGGAAACATGGAGGGAGGGAGGGAGTGGAGGAGAGTAGAGGAGAGAGATATAGGTGGGGAAAGAAAGAGGATAAGGCTGCAAAGGGAAGGAGATTAGCTGAGGAGAGAAGAGATGAGGGATAGAGAGACGAGGAAAGAGAGGAAAAAATACATTTAGAATCAAGGACAGGGAATAGCATAGTTGCTACCTTGCAGGGCAACTCATCGTCAGCGGAAACATCCCTGTCATTCGTTCAAATATCGAAAACAATCTATGCTTATGTTGACCTTAAGAGCCTTTAGCCGCAGCGTAAATGATGACTCGTCAGTTTGTAAGTAGCCGCAAAACTTTGATGCTAGCGAGCGCTTTTTTGTTTCCCTGACAGTCTAAAACGGTTTCTTTTAACCATAATCATGATCGTTTCCTAACCTTAAAGAAGAATCAACTGATATTTTGGCCACTTGAGGGCAGAAGAACAACCTGTAACCACAGTAATGACACATTATCACCTTGTGAAGTTGTTGTTATGAAGGGGTTAGCAAACAGTTGCTAACTACTTAAACGTCCAGCAGACACGAAGCAACATTAGCATTCATTTGAAGTTGTATTTTCTGGCTTCCTAGCAAATGTAAGTCTAATATTAACCCCACCTTTTAATGTTTTGGTACTAAATGCCTGTCTCTAGATGCTAGATGTTCCACTTTCTTCACTAGCTAGCTGCTAACTTTGGCTGTTTGGTGGGCAGGTAGCGCACAGTGGTTGGCTGCTGCTACGAGGTTGATGAGAGTGCTAAGAGCAAACTCAGTGTTTTCCCCCAATTATGCTACGTTAGCAAACATAATCACTGTCTGGACAAATAAAACACAATGTTTAAATATAGCACTGAAGACAGAGAAATGAAGTTGGGGTTCATGCAAGTACAAGACACTGGACTCTGGCACCAGGAACAAAGATCCGCATCCAAAATCCTGCATCAAGTTAGGTTTAGGCAACAAAAAGACACATGTTCTTGTGCTTCAGTTCATTATGGACTTTTTTATGCATCAAACCAAGACAATGATTTTTCCCTTAACCTCAACCAAATGTTGCCAGCGCCTAAAAATAAACATAAAAAGTTATTGCTGTAGTCACTATTAGCGGATATTGAACTGTGAAATCAGATATTTTGGTGGACAAAAAAAGAAAACTACATCACTCAGGATATCACTCATATGTTTAATATCAATGTTTTTGCAGCTTGCCAGATACGTTCATTTTCTCATTATGTTGAGAGAAAAACATAATTCAACCAGACTTACATCTCTTAAAAAAAAAACGTATTTCCTTTTGCGATTTAGTCACATAAACGTAATTTCTAGGAGACATGGTTAGCTAACAGGGAACCAAAACAGTAATTTTCCAGGCTGGAAAACCAAAACAATGAGCTTAAAGATGCTAAAACAATAGACACACGTAGAACAGAGGAACTGCGGAGTTGGGTAATAAATCTTTGTGGGTTCATCATCATGAGCGGCGACCCCTTTCACAATAATTTGATCGACTTTTTTTTATAGAAAAATATAGATTAGTGAAGTTTTAAGGTTTGGTTTATGGTTTGGCAACATGGTTAAGGTTAGAAAAAAACCTACAGTGACAAGTTAGAGACTTTTTATACCCACTTATCAACCTCCTAATCTCCTCCCTACAAGGTTTTACGGCGCTACATACAGCTTTATTACTGTCACATAAGAGTCATCATTTATATGGGCATAAAATTGGACTGTAAAAAGGCAAAGGAATAGAAGAAAAGGGGGGGAAAGAAGACAGGGAAACAGTGAAGTAGCACAGTGAGAAAGGATATAAATGATGAGAGAGGGATGGGGGGGATAAGCTGATAGAACGATTTATAGGGAAGAATGGATGAAAGGAAAAAAGAGACATAAAGAGGAGCTAGTTGTTAGCGTGTGGCGCTAACAACTAAATGAATGTAATGGAATTAAACGGCTCCGAATCCAGAACTAGTAGACTGACTCCAGTTCAATTAAATCTCACACACACACGGTCTGTTCAATGTCAACTGTCTTCGACTCCACACAAAAATCTTTTTACACTTTTACCATTTTTGCATTTGTGTGTATGCGTGTGTGCGCGCCCGTGTGTGTGTGTGTGGTATCTGAAGACAGTCTGGCAAGTCGAGGCATTGGAGAGGGACAAGGCCAAGTGCTGGGTCGCTGAGGGGACACACTCACACACACAGAGGCTAAACATGAAACAGACGCACACACTGGCCGACTTGCAGGAGTCAATATCTTTGACTGTACGGCACATTCAGTACATTCTGTCATAACCAGAGAGGGAGGGAGAGAGAGAGAGAGAGAGAGAGAGAGAGAGGATGCATTCTGCTGAGAGAGCTGTTTCAACATTTGTTGAATTTGGACGCTTTGGCATTTAACAAAACCTAAACAAGGAATTTTGTTGTTACGGTATATATGTTGTGGCTCCAAGATAGTGTAGGAAAAAAGACGGGAAGCAAACAGTATACAGAGAGCAACGAAAGCAGGGGAAAAGGAGAAGACAGAGAGTGAAAGAAGAATGTGTTTGCGTGCCCTCTTATTTTCTCACTTTTGAATCCTTTTCATGTTTTTAATTGGCAGAGTTGCAAAAATATTGTATCAGTTAATGTGCGAGTGTTGTGTGTGTGTGTGTGTGTGCCCTTTGGCAGTGTTTTGTCCCTATAATGTCATACTGCTGATATATAACCTGCCGGGCTGCATTGTTGTCGCAGTGTTGTTGAGGTTTGAATCCCTCCGTTGCTCAGCAGTGGACCACACGCACAGACAAACAGAGTTGATAATTAAACACTGATGTATTAGAGCAAAAACAACAAATGGAGAAACTGTCACCGATTCCAAATCTCTCTCTCTCTCTTTCTCTCTCTCCTTGACCTGAACGTCGTCCTATTTTGTTGTATTTAAACCTTTCTGCTTCGGTGAGCCAATATCCCGAGCGTACACACTCCTGGTCGATCATTTTACATGACGTGCAAATGATATCATCTGATTTTCACTGATGACTACTACGGGGGGGGGGGGGGGGGGAGTTTTTCACCTGGCGCCACGACCTGGAGACAGACATGAAGAGAACTGGCCATACACGGGGACACACAGCTGGAGAAACTGGCGCAGGACCGGGTCGCCTGGAGAGTATTTGTTGGCGGCCTATGCCCGAGTGGGGTCACAAGCTTTAAGTAAGTAAGTAAGCAAGCGAATGATATCATCTGATTTCACTGTTGACTGCAGCGACGCTTTGGCTTAATTTTGCCCCCCTTTCATCCTTACCTCATTTGTTCTGCCTTCGTTTGCTCCTAAACATGGAGGCTTCCCAAACCAGCTTGTGTGAACTACACTGGTTTTTTACTCGATTTGAGTTCAGTTTTGCTACATTTTGAACGTTATTTCGGTCTTTTACATAGTCCATCACCGCGGCCTCTGAGAAATTGTGAACGCCATCTTTCCCCCTATTTTTTTTCCTCACAGTCTAAAGAATGAATCGACTGATCAAGAAAACAACCAACAGATTGATCCATAATGGAAATAATCGGTTGCTGCAGCCCTACTTTGATGTTATTTCACTTTTACAAGAGAAAAGGCTTCAAGGATGATGATCTGCTTGGATTTTTAGTATCTCAGGAAAACTTTCCCCAACAGGAAATAGTGTTTCATCTTCAAAGTCTCTTTAATAATAATAATAATAATAATAATAATCATCTATCATAGCATATGTTCATTATATCGAGACTACTAATAAAATACTTTGTCAGTGAACATTTTGGCTGCGTATGAACATTTTGTGACATAACAGCTTCATTGAAAACATTCCCTTATTACGGTCGTAATCAGCCATAAATGCAGTCTGCCAGCTGTTAACGGTCGTAGAGATATAAGTGAGAAAAAAACCATTTGAAACATTTGAATGTGATTACAGAGAAATTGTGTATTTTACTGTTTTATTGGCTCTACTTCCTGCTTTGTGCTTGTCCTCTTTTCTTTACTTTTCTTTTCTTTTATTGATCCTGTATTCTTTTCCTCTCCCATATCCTCCCATGAATCGAGCACAATATTCATCTGGAATCACTGAAAATGCACCCACACATCGAAATACACACAGTGCTCCTTCATTATTTGTTATATCTCTCCAAACAGCACCACGAGAACCTGCGATCAATAAAGTCAGTCAACAAAAAAAAAAAGAAACTACACATAAAACAAAGTTGTTTTTCAAAAGATACTGAGCTTAGCGTTTTTGTGTGTGTGTGTATGTGTGTGTGTTTTATAGTTTCTCCTCATCATTTCAACAAGTTTCCTGAAGCTATAGCTCAATTTCTCAAAACTCTTAAACACCAAACTGAAAAGAGTTAACCGTTTTGTCAAAACTCCACAAATCTCTTGCAAAATGCACTCAAAAGCATGTTCTCCCTTCTCAAAACTGAATCTTTCCACCAAAACGATGCAGAAATTGTTTCTTTTTTCTCCTTTAGTTTAGGTTTTTTTGTCGCTATAGCTTGTAATTTTATGGTACATACAATATTAAAAACAGTTGCCATATTGTAATACAGTACTGTGAGAATGTAATAATGAAATCAGTGCACAAATAAAAGTGTTAAAAAGTTAATATTTGCTTCTATAATACAATAAAATGTGCAGTTGACTGCAAAAAATATAAAATGCAGTGAAACAGATCTACATGTAAATCAGCCCGCATCCTGCTTCCAATCCTAATCAGGCCAGAGGACTTCATCTACGCCCGCTATGATGTTCTCCCTGGCTTAAGCAGCAAGGGGGAAAAAGGGCCTGGCGTGGTGGATCCACCCCTGGCGTGTGTCTGCATGGATGTCTTCACACGCCTTCTTCATTGCCTGGAGTAGGGCCACACGCTCATGGGGTTTGGCCCTATAATGCCTCGGTTGTTAGTGAACCATTTTTGGACCAGAGCAGCCTGGTGGAAATGTCCCAAATGATCCCAAATGACAACGTAGTTGGGCTGCTCTGGTCCCTCTTCCCATGGGATGGGGGGGGGGGGGGGGTTGAGGTTATGGTTGAGTGCATCAAAGAAGGTTAGCAAACAGGAAGTATTATAAGGACCAAGTTGGGGGTGGTGATGGATGACCCCCTACAGTGACCGATGGCTGTGCACATGGTCACCTTTCCCCTACGCAGGCCAATGGCGAGATTGCCAATGATGTTCCTACCTCGCAACGTGGTCCTGGTGTACTTGCCTGCACATATTGGTGACGTAGTTTCAGAGTTGTGCTCCAACAGAATGCAATACACCGCTTTCATTCAAGGCTTGTGTTTCTTCAGGACACAATTTACTGGGGGACAGTCTGACGAGGTCAATGTCTGGGAAGTGGACATTAACTTAAACAACTCCATCTTTGATGTCTTTGAGAGTAACGACACCTCTTGCTGGTTGTCTTTCTATTCTGTGAAGTATATATAATACAGGCTACACATACTTTATAAATATGTGTAGCATGTACAATACATTTCTCCAAGTATTGTACATTTCCATAGAAACCATGAAGTTACATTATTAGAGAGTACAGACGACTACTGAAGTGGTTACTCACCTATTCTCATCTCTAAATATCGCCGGATGACTGAGGCTATTGTGAAGCAGCTCGAATTCAGATTCACATTCGCTGCCCAGCTCATGGTCATTGTTGTTAGGCCATGATTGAGTGCATGGTCAACCAAAATTGCGTGGGTTTTATTAGAAGTGTTGGCTCTCCCTTCCTCGTCCTCTTCCTTCCTCCCGTTGCTCTCACGCTTCCTCTCCCTTCTCTGTTTTCTTCACAGTAGAAGTCAACATCAGAAGGCCTCTTTTATGCTCCGACACACGATTGAAGTGTTTCAACAGGTACGCAGTGCGACCGACTGGTAATTAGTGTGTAGAATCTTGAAGGCCAGTGTTTTCCAGGTGAACAAAGTGTGCTGAATGATGAATTTTGTGCTTAAACGTTTGCATAAATGTGACTTAGAGTGAAAACAATGGAAATGTGCTTAAAGTTTAGAGGCTCAAACGCACTGAGAGTGTCTGACGCATGTGTTTTGAAGTACACCTGTCGTTTTAAATGACCGAACATGCACCAAAAGCATTATGAGGCGCGTCAAACTGCCTTCAACGCCACTACGCCTACGTCATTTCGATGAGGACCCAGCAACCAAAGCTGTTTCTTCTGCAGCAGGAATAGAGAGAGAGCCAAGAGCCCGAGCGAATGAGTCAGTGGAGAGAGACAGCATGGCGGTGGTCAAACGAGGACAGCGGGCGGCGGTGGAGTGAATGGGAGAAATAAGAAGTTTTTTTGATTGCGTCATGACAGTTACATCGTAAATCACAAATAAATAACCATCCGACGCTCGACAGATTTACTCTGGAAACAGACGCTTTTAGTTTCAGTTTCATTTTCTTCTTCATCTATTTCTCCTTTTCCTTCCTTCATCACGTCCGACCAATATCGGCGGCAAACACAGAGAACAACGGGACAAATCTGTGTCGGTTCTGTAGTGTTGGCATTTCAAATCTGATGCCTGCAGCACACCATAGCAGCGTCCAATGAGGCGCGTCAGTTATCGCTTTCAGTGTGTTTGGGGCCTTAGCTGTTTGGAGTCTCGTTGTTGATACACCAGATCCAAGTTTTCAGAATTGTGTGCATAGTTCTGCTTTTTGTGTGTATACAATGGAGAAAAGCTGTAATATGCCATTACACTGCAGTGCATGGGGTCACAAACACTATAAACACATCATTGAGCTGAATGTTAGCGGGCACCGACTTCTGACAAACATACAAACATCGTGTGCATTTTTGTGAGTGCGTGTGTGTGTGTGTTGGGGCGCCTTTGCGGGTGTCATGCCCGTGTGGGTTTCTGTTTGTGTGTGTTTGCATGTTTGCGTGTGGACACGCGGTTTGGCGTGCGTGTGCTTACGCTTATACGTGTATGTGTTCCTTCTGCGCTCTCTGTTTGTTTGTCCACAGTTTAAATGGGGGCACTGGGAGGTTTGCGAGATGCAAGCTGGTTTACTGGTCTCTAAACAGAGTTAATGAAGAGAGGAGTCAACCAGAGGGCGTAGAGGTGAGGAGAGAAGAGGAGAGGAGAAGAGGAAAAGAAGGTAAGGAGACAAAGAGAGGAGAAAAGGAGGAGGACGAGACGAGGAGAGGAAAAGGGAAGAGGAGACGAGAACAGGAGAGGACGAGGAAAAAGAAACAATGGAGAAGGAGGAGTGGAGGATAAGAGAAAGAAGAAAAGATGAGAGGAGCTGACAAGGAAAGGAGGAGGGCGGGGAAAGAGGGAAAATGAAAAGGGAGAGAGGAGGCGTAAAGGTGATGAGAGGAAGGAAGTACAGTAAGAGAGAAGTGAAGGAAGGAAGAGAAGGAGTGCAGAGTGAAGAGGAGGAATGGAAAGGAGACACTAAGATGAGGAGAGGGAGGAGGAAAGGAGGAGACAAGGAGAGGAGAGGAAAATGAAAGGAAACAAGAGAGGAGAAGGAGATGAGACAAGCGGAAGAGAGGAGAGGAGAGGAAAACAGAGAGATTCAAGGAGAGACAGAGGGGGAGGAAAGGCGGAGACAATAACAGGAAGAGGGAGAAGCGAGGAAAAGGGGGGAAACGAGTGCAGGAGAGGAGCGGAGAGCCTGAGAGACAAAAGTAGAGGAGAAAGATAAGAGAACGAAAGAGAGGATAAGATGAGGAGCAATGAAATAAGTCGGGGAGGACAGGAGAGATAATGGCAGAGGAATGAAAGAGGCAACAGAGGAAATGAGAGGAGGAGAGCAAAAAGGAGGCAAAGGGGGACCAAGAAGAAATAGAGGATGCGACAGTGAAAGGAAAAGAAGCAGGAGCAAGAAAGAGAGGAGGACATGTGAGAAGTGAAGGATAGAAAACGAGAAACAAATGCAAAGGGTGAACAGAGGAGGAGGAGGACGGAGGGATGAAGGAGACAGAAGAGAGGAGGAGCAGAGGAATCTGAACTATTGGCACCGCAGGCTGTTGAAACGGTCCCGCCCGCCAGTACCAGTTGTTGTTTTCCGCGCTGCGCTAACAGAGAATAAAGTCGCAGTGTGAGGGAGGTCTGGAATCCCATTAACACAAACCAGCAGACAGTCACTGTTTCATCAGACAGCCTCCCTTTTCCAGCCTTTACATCCCCCGATGGCCCGTGAAATAGCCTACAAAAACACATGAGGCCGCTTTCTGGTCAGAGCCATGACTGACTGAGGGGAGCTATGGCTTCTTAGCATGCAGACAGGCCCTCAGAGGTCACAGAGAGCTGTTGGAGCTGGTAATCGCCAAGCCTTTCTTGGTTTTTAGCTTCAGGGATGGCAACGTAATCACCACCACTTTGGTCCATATATCTCAACAAGTATTGGATGGATTGCAATGAAATCTTGTGCAGACATTTATAGTTCCTAGAGGATGAAGCCCACTGACTTCAGTGATCCCCTGACTTTTCACGGCGCTACCAGCGTGTCAAACTTTTCATGTTACATGTGAAATATCGGTGACATCTCAAAATCCTCAAGATGGATTGCCATCTTGGATCAGTCTAATAATTTGGTTCATAACTAAAATATGTAAAACTAACTACATTCCCATCACCCCCAGCTTGGTGTTTAGTGATAATTAGCAAATGTTAGCACGCTAATACATATGTTAGGCTTTTAAATATCAGCATGTTAGCTTGTCATTTTGAGCATGATAGCATGCCGCCGTTAGCATGTAAGTACAACCTCACAGAGCTGATAGTGTGGCTGTAGACTCTTATAAACTGTATGTTTAGATGGAACATAAAGCAGATTTTAGACACAGTTTGGTCACATACAAAGTTAATGGAAAGATCCTGCGGCGTCGCAAATAGGCGCAAAAATGTAATGAAATGAAAATGTCTCAACTTTAGCAAAACACTGTGTGTATTCAGGAGCTTTATGAATCTACATCATAACTGCACAGAGACAATGGGGAACAGGAGGCTGGAGGGAAATTACTTAAAAAGCAGGAGTCGGCAGAAGCTGAAGACAGTCAGTGCCTCCCTTGCTAGCCAGCTAACAGCTAATGTACAGTTGGGGTTTTGGTCCAGTGGTCAAATACATGTAAACGAGGTGAGGTGAAAATTCACTTTACTTTCTGTCTCACCATTTAGCCATTTTGCTCTAGAAAACTTCCCCAATACTGTTGTTTTTTAGATAAGTTAAGATATGTAGGGAAATTTTGTTCTAAAAATCTAAAAAATATGATTTCAGCTGTGAAGGTCTCAAGTATATGACAAACCAGTTTTATAATTTCATACCATAGCGTAGTGGCACAGGACACATATATGACTAAAGATGCTTTACCTGTTGTTCCTCCGCTGTGTATTATTGCCTACATGATATATATTTCTGTTGGATATTTGCTGTAAGTAGAAAACTTATTCCTCACTATTGACTTATTGACTGCGAACAGTTAAAGGGCACTGTGACTCACTGGTACACTTGCCTTGACAATAATTGGTTGACATTTTCAAACTTCCTATGTGGGTCTTTTTTTAGTAAGATAAATTCCATTAGACCTTTCATGCACCTTTAAGTCAAATTAGATGACTCCTACGCCTGTTCTACATCCAGCTGGACCACCATGGAGTTGGCCTCAAAGTCGTTCAAATGGGGTTCAAAACTGGATAGGCTTCGACCCTCCACACCGCTCCAGACCCGATGGAGCCCGACAGAACGTTTTTTTCCTTTACCAAAGGTGTTTGATTTGGTCGGTCCGGTCTGGCCGGGCTCTGCAGTCGAATACAAGCCAAGACTCACCGAGGCGGGAATCTGTCAGCGATTCTGGCAGACGCCAATGGGCGTTTAGCTCAAGGGGGAAGAAAGAGAGAGTGATGTTGAAGAGAAGTGCATCAGACATCCTCAACTCCAATTGGAAAAGTAAAAGAAAAATCATAGAATATGAGAATTAAAAAAAAAAAAAAAAAAAAAGAATTTCGCAATTGCAAACACTTCATCAGTTTTATCGTTCGTAGTTATTTGAAGTTCAGAAGTGAACCACAGCCTCTTTGCCATGGAGCAATAACCGATAGAAGAGCTTCCACTACATGGCCAAAAGTATGTAGATCCCCAAATATTACACTCATATGATCGTTCAACATCAACAATGGGATTTTGGAACCTGGATGCAAAGTTTAATTCCTAATCTGCCACAAGAGGATCAGTGAAGTCTGCCACTGATGTTGGACGATAAGGTCTAGCTCGCAGTCAACATTCCAGTTTATCCAAAAGGTGTTGGATAGGGTTGAGGTTAGGCCAGTCAAGTCCTTCCACAGCAAACTTGGAAAACAGTTTCTTTAAAAAAGATAGTGTAACAATATTAAAAGTCTGTCTTAAAACAACAGTCAGCCATATGAACACTGAAAGAGGTTTTCCTCACTGTAATAATTCCTCCTGTTCATACTGGCTATTTAAAGATCCCCTTCAAATGTGGTTTTGTATTAGTAATGGGGGCCAACACTTCAATGTGTCCACACAGTCATTTTATGCAAAAAGTTTTTTCTGAAGCTTGTATGAGGCCTCAGCAATCTGATTAGTAATATCAAGTGGATATCTGCCACATTTACAGTCTTTTTAGCATCAAATTTCCTCAAGATATCTCCTTGATTTGACCAATTGAGACAGCTGAAGCTTCATATCAGCTTCAGTAAACTTCCATTAGTACGCAGAAGAAGACTTGTGGATTTTGCCCCCCATCACTTGCACTTCTAAATGCCAGTATGAACAGTAGGAATGGTCTTGTCTCAATGGCTCTCAATATTCATATAAGCACCTTACTGTTTTTGTGATTTGAAATTGTGAACCCTTCCTTTAAGACCCACATCTCGGTTTAGTAGTAGTTTTGCACTTTGCTGTTATTGTCCTGTTACACAGCCTGAAAAATGGATGAGCATGGATGAGATTGATGCCGTTGCACAGGTTGTTGGAAGGCATTTTTCTCCAACTGAGGAGAAACGTTAACTTGCTCATAGCGACTGCTATTGCAGCTTTTTTTGTTGACTGCAAATGACACTGTTGGGACATCACTCGCAAAATAACAACACCTTGCAACACTTACATGAACGTGGTTTCAGACTAAATAATGATGTAAAAGAAGATGACAATTCTGTGTAATGATCAGGTTGCTCCCTTTGCGCTTGGGGACATTGTCATGTTGAAACAGGAAAGGGTTGCCACAAAGTTGGAAGCATGCTACTGCCTACTATGTCACATTATGGTGAAGCATTAAAAATCTTCTTAATTGGAACTAAAGGGCCAAAACCACAAAAGAAAACAGCCTCAGGTGGTGAAGTGGTGTTTTTCCATTACCAAGACTTAAGGACCTGTCGTCACATCGAAACTACAACAAACACAACGGCATAGCAGTAACCTCCATTTGCACTTCTGTGACTGTTTTAATGATGTACATCTGAAGCATGTCGCCTTTTTAAAGACATTTTGAACTTTCCCATCGAGGTCTAAGTGTGTGCCACCAGTGTCTACAAATTCCTGCAAGTTCTCAAAGGTCCAAGTTATGAGAAGCTCAAAGTCACAGCATGGTAATGGAAAAACAACACTAGAGTACACAAAAGGATGTCGGCAGATGTGTCTACATACTTTTGGCCATAAGCTGTGTTTTGTAGCAGGCAAGTGGGGTCTTTTTGAATGACAGTTGTTGACTTGCCTTCATATTCATGTGACAGCTCGGTCAAATCTAAACCTTTGAGTGTTTTTCTTCCTTTCTATCCCTCTCTCATTCTTGCCATCTCATTCTCTCCTCGCTCCAAATCTCTGTCTTGTGTCTTCATCGCTCGACCTCTTCGCTGTATCGCCTGTCCAAACGTCTCTCATCAATTTCTCTCTAATTTTCTCTTCTCTCATTTCTGCTCCAAGTCCTTGGCTTCCCTTTTCTCTTTTTGATTTTTTTTGAAGTCTCTCCCTCGTTTTTTTTTTTTTTAAATAAAAAAAATTCTACTCCTATAGAGCGGGACTGCCAGTTCGAGGTGTTGAAGACATCCTGGAACTTGTTGGAGGCCAACAAACATGAACCCAAATCATGGCTTTGAATGTGTGTTTCTCAGTGCACATTTTACTTCTTGCATAATTCTATGTGTGTGTGTGTGTGTGTGTGTTTTGCGGCACGCCGTTCAGCATTTGAGCCAGAGGTTTAAGAGAGACAAGGAGGGCGGGAATTATGGGAAATGAAACCAAGTCGAACATGAAAAAACGTGCACACGCACACACACATAAATAAAAAGAAGACAGAAGTTTCGAAAAGTCAAACGTGCCTGAGAAGTTCACAAGGGACAAACTGCTTATGTGATTTCATTATTTTCATTTTTTGATATGTAATTACCCTCTCTTTCCTCTCTCTCTCTCCCTCTGTTCCTGTCTTTGTCTATGTCTCTCTATCCCACAGTCTGCTGAATTATATTAATTGGCAGGAAGCAGAATTGAGTGTATATGGCCAACGTTTCTGTAAAGAGCCAGTTATTGCTTTAATTATCCGTCAATGGATTCAGCATCTGTCTGCACTAAAGACATGGCTCACTGCGCTGGAACACTAAACTCAAATGCGCACGCGCACACACACACTCACAGGTTTCCTACAAGTTCATCGTCCCTTAATGCTCAAGCTTGCCAGTATTTTAAATTTTCGACCTGCAAATATGTGCACACACACATACACATTCTCTTAGCGTATAACCCTCCAATAACATATTTCATTCATGTATATAGATGATGGTGAACACACACACACTTAGATCCAGACTCAGTATTTCAGTCATAAACACATCATAAAGGCCTGTCTTTACTAATGACTCGGCTAAAGAGAGAAACAGATCTTCTGTACAGTGTGACTGAGTGGGTCTTTACAGCCTGGCTTCTTCTTCCTCCATATTTTTTGGATGAAGAGCTGCAAAGGGTTCCCGATGGCACTCAGAGTTTGGCGGATTTTCATTGCAGAGTTCTGTTTATTAGAGCGAATTAAAGATTTTCAACTTGCAGGTTCACTATGTACAGACATAAGGAGTCATTGCAGGAGCTTCCAAACTGCATCTGTTATGAAGTGTGAGCGAAAAAAGGAACAAGAATTGGATAAGGTGCCAAACAGAATACCCTGTTTGAAAGAGACGGTTTGGGTTAAGCATTCAGCATTATGTTGTACTCGAGCAAGACGCCATACCTGCTAATTCCAAGGAATGAAACTTCCATATGTCCCCAACAATCCTTAAAGGATGCTTAAAACAGCAACCAATCACCACAGTTTTGCATACTGTTTTTTATTATATAGTTAATTGATTGAGTAACTGATGAGTAATAACTTAAAGTTATTATCCTTTGGATTTTCACGAACTCAAACCAGTTTTTGATACTATTTATGGTCTACATTTGTTATAACCATTCAATTTGCGTTCAGTATTCATCTCTTTATAGTAGTTTTTATTGGTAATGAGTCCACGTTGGATTCAGATTGCCTATAATAACACGGGATTCACAGGAAAATTATGTATGCATGTGATCCATCACAATTTTATTTAATTCACAACAGCCACAGTTTTTTACTGTTTGCTCTCTTTATACCGTGTCAGAGCTCTATTCATTTACTGGTAATGAAAACAGAGCATCCTACTGCTGCTTCCTCACATTAAAAGCGTTCAACTGGTGAATCCCAGTGTCAGTTTTAGCGAGGGAGTAATGGAACAAGAAGAAAGAGCAGCCACATTGAACTGTTAGATGAAGAGCTGCAGACCACAGGCTGCACACCTCCAAGTCTTCAGCAATGTGCCCTGCTGGTGTGTGGAAAACTACTCCCGCTGTGCCCAGGATGAAATCAGATTGCAGTTTCATTTATTACTGACTGACTTCTTTATTAAAACAGCTTGAGATTGTTTGGCCGCACTGTAAACAGATATGTTGTGTTTCTGATAAAGTAGCTGCTGGCAGAGTGTTCGCTGTCTCCAGAATCCTAGGACCTATAATATTAAACTGCACTTGCTGTTACCACGGTAAACACGGTTTTCACTACATCAACCATGACTGAAATCTTAAGGATTCTTTAAGGAGATTAAGGAAATTTGAACAAGCATAAATATTAGGGGGGGGGGGGGGGGACTACCATATTTCAGAAACCTTGGCAGGTTGGAAAGTGAGAGAATTCCAACTGAAGGAAAAGTTACGATGAGTTAACTGAAGTATATTAACAAAATAACTTTACTGATGCTGTAAAATATTTATAGAAAATATAGAGCACTCAATTTAAATCACAATTTCTCTTAGTGTACGGCTAAACTTTGCATAGATTGAGTATCAAAAACACTATTTTTAACCAGTAGCGGTAGGACGAGAAGTCTTCTTGGATGGGTGAGCCTTAAAAAACTAATTACTCCTCTTCCTCTTCTGATTTATTCCACAAAGCGGCCTACTCCAAGACAGATTTAAAGTAATAATCATGACTACTAAATTACAGAGATAAATTTAAGAAAAAATTACAGTAATTACACATCACATTAAAATTATTACAGTCTTTCCTGCTTTAGTCTGCTTTGGTTTGGCAGACATTACAGCTATTTGTTATGTCATTAGTGCAGTGCCCGCTCAAAACGTGCCTCTCCAGAATAGGCCGATTTCTCAATACCTTTAGAGAGAACAGTGCCTTTGCTATCTGTTGGTAGACGCTAGCCATGTTACCTTAAAACGCCTCACATGCAGACTATCGGTAGATGCAACAAATTATAGATGCTCCCTAATTGTCTCAAATGCAGGGTATAGGTAGACGCTACAATATACCGATGCTCCCTAAACGCCTCACATGCTGGAGACTACAATTTTGAGCTGAGCTGAAGTTTATCGGATGAACTGTAGTGGCCGTTCCAAATGCGTCTGAGCCGTCCTGCACTATGTCTTGAACAGACACACCAAGGTCCTGCATGTGAGGAACCAGAATAGTAGACTCTGAACTTTTTCAATTCACTCCCTATGGTAGTCACTATGGATGTAATCCCACCTCCGACCACAAAGTGGTGCTGTCCATATTTCCATTCGTCGGCTCCACGAACAGAAGATAAAGCAGGAGCAACATTGTTTATGAGGAATTTTTAAAATATATTTCTCAAGAACCCTTCATCCAAACAACTTCACACTGAACACTGCACTTCCTTGTGTCTTCGGCAAAACATCTGCCGAGTGTGAAGTCGATCAGATGAACAGTTGTCAAGATACACAAAGGACACACATACAGAGATTCTTTCCTTTATAGTTAGATGACAAGTGAGGGAATCACATGATGAACATTTCCCTCTAAACTTTAAGCAAATAAGAGAGATCGCCAAGTATAAGCAGACATTGTTCCTCGGTTCTGGATTTTGATAGTGAAGAGAAAATACAAGATTGTTTTGACAGCATTACATAACCACTCAATCTCGGAGCCAAACGGATTTTACAAGTTTGTTGATTTCATTCAGCATCACGTCGTATAAGAGAGATGGAGGAGACGTATTAAAGTGGACAAAGAGTCAAAAAAAGGCCTCGCTTGTCATCACTTCCCGGCAATTCTCACTTTCTACCCATCCTTCTAGCTATTTCTGCCTCCATCATTTGCTTTTTGTCTCTTTTATTCCACTCTGTTTATTAGGGAGCAAATTCTCCCCTCCATGCCAGGCTGAGAGCTACCGCTGCCAACCAAAATAATATTGTAGGACAGGACAGACACACACGCACACACACACATACACTGGGAGACAGAAGAGCATATAAATACTTCCACATTACTGGAATAGTTAAGGAGAGAGAAATGGATGGCTGAAGACAAAGGACAGACGGGTCGAGGTGTTCCAGAGGGCAAAGTGTAGATGGATGACAGGAAAATAAAAGAGAAAAATAGACTCCTGGAGAACTTCTCCTTTTCATCATCTAACAATAAAACTTTATATGTGATTAAAACGATCAGGACTTTTAAAAATGTATTCACATGACCAAACAGGCAAATACCAATACCAAAATACCAGAATCATTCTGCACACCACGAGTATGTTATTTTGAAAAAATGTCCATTAATGTATATTAAATGATACAATTTGTGGAAATGTTTGCAGCTGCTCCTGATGATAATTTGAGGTACTTTATAAAACAAATGTTATACTGTATAAGCAAAATACCGCATTGGCCCGAATAAGACTAGATTTTATTCTACAAATTACATTTGAAAACGTGGGGGACGTTATTTGAGAATGAAACAATTACACGTTCACAAGATCAGAGATCCTTTTTGAGTAGCGAGAGTACTGCTTCAACACCATAAACTGGTATAAAAAAAATATGGACGTAGCCACAGTGACGTCACTCATTGGTTTCTGAAGATCGGTTTTGAAGCTCAAAGTGGGTAGCACCAGCCGTCGCCATCTTGGCCGTGCCTGATTCCATCTAACTCCCGGCTAATACAAAAAAACGGGCAAAGAGGTGGAACTGAATTGGGCCGAATGAAGCCTGGTTGCTGGGACAAGCCACCTAGCGGCTAGCGACCCGTCACTCAAAGCCGCTGTGTCCTTAATTATGCACAACTTAACAGCTTAATAAAATTGAGTGACAGGTGAGTAATAAAGAAATCCACCCACCATACAGTTGTCACGAAAGGGTAAATTAGCTTTAGAGACCAAAACCATACATGACTACAAAGTTAGCCATTTTAACATGGAGGTCTATGGGCTCGCTGTTGGAGCCAAGTGGCTGTTTAAGGAACTGCAGTTTTTGGCACTTCTGCATTGGCTTCATTTTTCAGCCCTGGAGATTGCAGCTTGTTTAACACTGACTCCTATCAAGAGTGCTGCATTATAGGTCAATTTAAGGAACATGTCACTCAACAGCATGGCTCATTGACATGTTGTGTATAACTTTTGGACAACAATGGAGGTCTACAGCACAGAGGAATACGATACATCAGGCTTTGGATATACACACACAATTCTTTGAAGTAGATCAATTTATTGTTGGTTTGGCTCTGCACATGAGATTTTGTAATAATAAGAAAAATATAGAAATGTGATATCCTTTAAGATGCTTGATTCAATGAGCTGGCATTCTTGCTAACTGCACAACTCGTTAGCATTAAATATATTCATCCCTGTTAGATGTTCACACTCGACTCTGCTTAAAATATCTACTTAGAAAATAGAGTTCATAAATGTGTCATTGCTAAATTATACTTAAGAGCCCCCCATTGGCCTCCACAGTGTGATTATGATTCCACACCTTGGCCCCTCCAGTAAATTAGTATGGTCATATTTCTAATGGTGAGTGGGGATATGTGAGTAAAAATAAAAATAAACGTATGATGTATGTAGAATCAAAGTTGCATGCTCAAAGATATATCAATAAAACAAGTTTATATGCCACCTTGTTGCCAATTTTTTAAACTTGCATTGAAGTGTGTGTGTGTGTGTTTGTATTCACAGAGGAGGTCAAACAGTAGGGGAGCATTTTATATCAAAGTCTAAGAGCCCAGGCTGGCTCTGCTAGGCACAATCACTCCCGCATGACCCTGTATGTATGCGAGTGTGTATGTATGTATGTGTGTGTGTGTGTAAAAGTGCTTAAATCGTTCCAGTATGATCATAACAATGTCATCAGAAACTTGGGAGAGCTGCAGTACAGGCGAACACAATGTTCCCTAAGTGTGTGCGTCCAACTGTCTGTCCATCTGCAGGCGTACGTGCCTGTATGCCTATGTTTGTAATTGGGTGTGTTTGATGGATGTCTGAATGTATGTTTGTGTAAATGCATGTGTTAGCATCTTTCCATGTATCCATGTGTGTAGGTGTATGTGTGTGTGCCTGAGAGGCACAAAGTGTGTGTATGTGTGAGAGCGTGCATCCAAAATGAACAACCTCGCTGTTTCCGAGGTCAGAGCGCAAAACAGCTAAAGTCAGAAAATATGGAAATTTCAGAAGCCGGAATTCCTCGGTTTGCTTCCAAAGATCATTCACTCTTAGCGAGGTCAAGTCCATAAAACACACACACGCATAAACACACGCACACACAGACAAAAGGGTAGTCAGTGTAACGTTGGTGAACCGTGTCAGTATAAATCTGATAGTCCCAACATAATACAACGATGGCCACAAAAATGTCAACAGTCTACTTAACCCCCTGGAACGGATGTGAGGGGGAACAGCAGAGAGAGAAAAGAAAATGGAGCGATGGATAAACAGAGAGAAAGAAAGAATGATGGCAAGGTGGCCAGAGCTAACGGAGAGCCGCAGTCAAGCAGAATGGAGGAGAAAAAATAACAATCTCAGATAGCTGAATGGACCAGGATATCCACTAACACATGTTCACCCTCAGGATTTGGTATTGGCTCGTCGCCACCTCATTTGAAGCTAATGCATGTCCTGAACAGTGCTAATTATGAAGAAAAAAACTGTTTTTGCTAGACCTCAACTGCACCCAAATAGTTAATTTGACAGTTGTTAATATTCTGATGGCATAAGAAGATTTTTAGCAGATCTGTGGGATGGTATAATGTCAATGTGAATGCTTCTTTCCACCAGTTTAATGCAAAAGTTTGCTGTTGGGCCCCTTTTGACTCCTTCTATACACGATAGTACTCTAGAGCTGAAATGACTGAATGATTAATTGATTGGCAATTGGTTGGCAACAAGTTTCTATGATTGGTTATTCATTTAAGTTATTTTTTAAATACAAAAACCTCCAAATTTACTGCCACAGAATCAGCATTTTTCAGTTTTTGACTGTTGGTAAGACAAAACAAGCACATTGAATGTTAGTTTGGTTCTTCAGGGACTAGTGATCTACATTTTTCACGATTTTCTACACTGATCAATCAATAATTAATACAATTTTTGGTTGCAGCCTTACAGTACTCTTATGATGGAATAAAGCTACCATTCTCAGCTTTGTGCTTTACACTAGATTCTTATTATTTTTGTAGTTTTTGAAGACCAGGACCACAAGATGGAGGATGGAGGACCTATCATTGCTGATATCGTACTTAATGGGGACCTATTATGCTTTTCCTTATTTTCAGTCATATATGTTATAGTGTCAGACGTTCATAAATGTGGCCAAAGTGTCAAATAATGAGACGTATGTAGAAGTAATCCCCTTGAGCAGCAAGCACCGGCTTCACACTGCTCTGAGCGCTCGGCTTCCATCAGTTTTTTTTTCTACTTTCAGCCCGAGCAGATATCGACTCATGATGGATTTCTTTATATGGACATCTGCTGGTGCACTAGTTCAATGCTCGAGTGGAGCCGGTGCACTGTGAGTGTTTTTCCATTAAACACCACTACAAAGTAAAATGAGTAGTTTACCTGTTGGGGGTGAACTGGTTGTCTGCAGCTCTTCATCATACATCATCATCATCACTGTGGCTGTTTCTGCTTGTGCTATTCCTCCCTGCATTATTTCTAACTGATCTGCTGAAATATCTCTATATCTTCCTGTGTCAACCGATTTTTAAGTGCCATTAACAAAGTTTAGGTAATCTAGTGAGGAATAGCTAAGCTTCTTTTCCTGTAAATTCGTCACTATAAAAGTTCCATTATTTACTCATTTAAAAGCTTTTAATATGAAGCAATAAAGAAGCAAATGTTGGGTTTCAATCAGCGGTAACTTAACACGACTCTGATACAGCTGCTCCTCTGCAGGCTTCCAGAAAGCCGGCCAATCAGAACAGAGTGGCCTCATTTGGGAGGGGCTTTAAAGACACAGGAGCTAAGACTTCCTGTTAGGAGTTGGGAGTTTTTTGCACTGTGAATCATGCCAAGTTATTTGAGTGGAGTCCAAGATTGAAAATATTGAGCTGAAAATGAGCATAATAGGTCCCCTTTAAACAGTGCAAATTTCTATAAATATGTTTGATTGATTACATTGTGTAGATCCAAATTAAAACCCTCTTTGCCCAGTTGATAATCCAGCCTTGATCTAACTTTGATTTGCTCAAACACTGCTTAAGAAGGTTTGTTCATGGGGTCAGTTCATACCCACTTAAAATTATGAAAAATATGTTGTGTGGTCATGTTTCTTTTTGACTGTTAGAACCAAACCATGTTGTCCAATCTCCAAAGCAGTAGGAAAACTATTCCTCTGACCTTCCATTAGCCAACAATTTTATGCAAAGTTAGAAAAGTTTCATAGCGGTTTCAGGGTGAACCGCGGTTTAAGGTCATTCACAGTAACAGTCGAGCGAAAAAATAAAAACCAAGTTGTTTCCATCCCATCAATACCCCCAACCTGCTCGGCTTTCTTCTCACCAACTGACTAACCTTTCCTCTCTGCTTCCACCTACACCTTTTGACCCGAAACTCGACTCTTTAGCTCCGCTCCTCCAATAACTTCTCACTCTGCTTCCCCCATCTCACGCCCTTCCCCTCAGACCCGCTCCGTCCTGTCCCGTGAACCAAACTTTACCTCCTCCCGCTGCCCTCCTAACATTGAACTCACCTCATTCCCTCTCTCCAACCCCAAATTTCTCACCCTACCTCCCCCCCCTCCCGCCAGCTGTAACCCTAAACTTACCTTTAAACATTGTTAGGCCCCCTCTTTCTCCACGCACACACACCTCAGCTCACCCTGAGCCAGCTCAGTGGCCTGACCTTGCCTCCTCTCCATTTTAACTCTCCCATAACTTCACACAGGGCTGAACTTGTGACCTGAACGCCTTTCTCACACACACACACACACACACACACAGATGCGCACACTTGTACATGCACATGCCCATAAAGCATGACACATAAATGCTTCCGTTCTTGTCTTCTTGCTCTAAATCTGTGCTTTTCCACATTTGCGTGTGTGTGTGAGTAAATCGATCTGTCATCATAAAAACATCTTGAAAACGGGCTGTTACACAACATCTTACCTAAGAATAAAGACAAAAGGCTGCGTCTGAAATCAATCACCCATTCCCTGTGTAGGTAAATCAGTGGAAAACAGTGAGTCAGTTGGAAAAATCACAAACCGACATGACACCCTATCCAGGTTATCCCTCTACACTGTAAAGTCATGCATGAACTGTTTGCATAACAGAAACCTTTTCATACTTAGTTTAATTTCAGGAGGGATTATATAACAAAATGCAACCTTGAAGCTGCAGTGATTCGTTTCCCTTATGAAAGGCACCAAAAAAAAGAGAAGCAAAAGGACAGTGAGGATTTTAAAGAGCTGATACTGGAACTGCAGCTTAAAGCACATATCAGAAAGAAACATAACAAGGACCACATTATTCTTTGTGTTATGAATTCTTGAAACATTAGGTTATAACAACTTGATCACCTTAAAGGATCAGCTGTTAATCTTCTCATATTTTTCTCTTTTGAGTGATTTCCTTACCCTATTTATAGCCCCCCGTGCCCATTGGTTTCCACTGGAGATATAAACCCGTAAAGAGCTGACAAATGCATAGTTTCACTTTTTTAGAGGCCCAGTAATTTTCTGAAAGTGCAGGACACTGCAGTTTTTAGATGCAACATCCCCCCTTCGGATATTTTTTATATGGTCATATCTCTTCTACAACTAGAGTTCATTCATAAAAGTTCACCTCTTCTAAGTGTTTTGCAAAAAAAACATTCTTTTCTTCCTTTTTCTTTGCATCCCATCCTCCTATACTCACCAATATTCTCAGAAACAAGCCATATTTATATAATTAAATAAAAAAATTGATGCATTTTTTGGCTCATTACTCACATCAGCTCACTTTCATTTTGACTTTTCTTCTTTTCATGGTCATCGGAAGGTCATGCGCTCATGAAACATCCGTCGGGTTTCTCCCAATTCACAACCGTCCCGCTGTCCAATATATTCTCACATTCTCTGCACTTATCACATTCTCAGATGTTAGTCAAGAGGGCAAGAGGTCTTATGGATTCTGAGAACGCCGAAATGTAACGCACACACACACACACACACACAGCCAGCCTTTGGCCAACCCTTGTTCTTTGGTTGACCCTTGCCTCTCCTCTTCCGTACTCTCGCCCCGTAACTTAATGCTTATTTTCATATTGCACGCAAAAGCTTAAACACAAGTAGATAAACACAAACTCTCTGTTAGGTAACACACAAAAATAGATATCCAGGCAGTCTGTCTATCCTTAACAGGTTCTCTCTCTCTTTCCCTCTCTCTGTTTTATCCACACACACACACACACACACACACACAGCCCCAGTGTGTGCTGACCTAGGAGTAACTCAGTGAAGTCAGCCAATAAAACACAGAGGAATCGTCGGCACGTAACTTGACATTCTAGTGGTTTGTTTGGATAACCTCTCGCTGCGCAGGACCAACACACACACCTACGCACACACGCACACACTCGTGCTACAGCACAGTATTTTACATTTTACGACTCTCCGGATCCTGCGAGACCCCGCACCGCCCTGCTCGCCCCCCAGCGCTGCCCTCTCGTCCACCCCGCCACACACACACACACACACACACACACACACTCAGTCGACCAACCCTCTTGTTTTCCCAGCAATTATCTCCAAACTAAACAATTACCCAAACTCTGTAACTACAGACCAGAGTTATTGTGAAAGACGTGTTAGTGGCGTTGCTCTGGGGATGGCGACGTCGGTCAGGTTATGAAATATCTCAACAACGACTGGATGGATTGCCATGAAATTTGGTACAGACATTCACAGTCCCCGGAGGATGGATTGTATCGACTTTCATCCAGTGCCACTAGCAGGTCAAATTTTCCACTTGTCCGATACTTCAGTTCATGGCAGGACACTAGGGATGTAATGATTAACTAGTACATATTGGGGAAAAAAACAAGATAAAAGGTCATAGATTCAGCTACACCAATAAAAAAAACACAGGTTCAACATCAAATTCTGCACAAAATTCATAAGAAAATTGATGTGGCTGTCAAAAAAATCCTCTCTGTGTCTGACACACCTGTTTCAAACCATCCACAACATTCCCATATTGTGAGGGGGGGAGGGAGGGGGGGGTGACACATATCGCCAGTCACTCCTCCCAGTTTAGAGCAGAACTGTTAATGAAGCCGTGAGCCGTTATGTTTACGAGGACATGAGTTCATACAGTGTTATTCAAAGATGATGACTCTGACCCAGCGGACCGGGTCAGCAGCAGCATTTTTGTGGCCGAGAAGTTGTCCAGCGTATCGCTGCCCGTGTTTACTGCTGCCTGTGTGGCAGAGGACATGTTTTCCTGGAGTATTTATGACTTGGTGTTTGAAAGAGGATGTGAAGAAATAACGTATTGTTTATTTTGGTCACACTTGTTATTTAGAAAGTTGAAGCGTATCATGTCTTTACAAATGTATATATATTGTGTTTGTGTGGGATTATGGACTGTTTGGGGGAGAGATACAGGACGACCTGTCGCCTGACATGGAGGCTTAAATCCAGGGACTCCCACTCTCAGGGTCGGGGGTCCGCAAGATAAACGATACAGTACATCACATGAACCTGAGGTGGTCGCAAAATGATTGACAAGATAGAAAATAGGAACAAATATTGTGTAATTGCTGCTATTTTTTTCTTTTTTTGAATGGATTACAGGACGGTAGAGCTGAAACAATTAGTTTATTAGTTGACTAAGAGAATATTAATTGGCTAAAACAAAACTATTTCCACAATAGAGTGATAATAAGCAGGCGAAAATGGCAACCATTCTCTGATTTCAGCCTCTAAAATGTGAGGATTTGCTGTTTTTCTTCTTCACATGGTGGTAAATTAAATATATTTTGGATTTAGATCATTGGTCAGATAAAAATGCCACCTTGAGAAATTATAAAATAGAAATGTTTCACTATTTTCATACATTTCATAGACACATAGGCACCTGGCAGATTATTTGATAATAATAAATGATGGTTAATTGCAGCCTCACTGTGCAGTTTTATCTTTTTAGGTCCTGTAAAGTATTCTGTTGAAACAATCTTGAGATGAGACGTTATTGTCAGTTGAGCTGCTCACAACTCAGACACATATGCGACCTGTGATGAGGTTTAAAGCATCACAAGCTGCACAAGGTCAGAGATCAATGAAATAACCAGCTTAAGGTTGAATCTGTCGTCGACTTAAATTCAAAACTAACCTGAGAAATCATTGGATTTTTCTAAAGCTTTAGTGCGTCTCCAGATTTTTTTTTTTGGGGCTTCAGACTTGTTTCTGGTGTCTCTGCATGATGATACAAATATGTTTATATAATTTAACGCTCGGCTGAACTTCTCCAGAATCTCTGGCATTTCAAAGTGTCGTGTTCAACTTCTACTTCAGAAGTTTGATGCGGTTTCATTTTGAGATTTACAGTTGTGTTGTTGGTGTGTGTGTGTGTGTGTGTGAGCACGCCTGAATGTGTGTGTGTGTGTGAACTCCTGTTCCCCCTGCTGTGTGTTCCAGGTCTGTATTTATGAGTCTCTGGGCTCCCACTGAAAACCAAATCTTCTTTAACTTTTACCTCAACATGACCCTCGACTCGGTGTGTGTGTGTGTGTGAACATTGTGCCGACAGTGTCATCATTACCTCACCCCGACCTCTGCGTGCGTGCGTGCGTGTGTGTGTGAGAACAGCGTAAAGCAGAATCGTTTTCACCTCTTTACCTCACAGACTCTCTGCAGAACTCACTCTCAGTTTATGTGTGTGTGTGTGTGTGTGTGTTTATGTAAGGACAGCATATCAGGATTACCTTTACCTCTCACCTAATCCTGACCTTGACCTCTCGACAAAAACTCTCTTTCACAATATAAAACATTGTAATGGTGGCGTTTTTCACTCGGTGCTTCAAAGGAGCACACTGAGGGTTCGGAGGGTGGGTGGGGGAGGAGGAAGGGGGAGGGGAGGGAGGGAAACTGGCACATTAGTCATCTTACCTGTTAAGTTATGAGAACGCAGACACCAAAAGCATCCATGTGCACCTCATAGATCACACGCGGCGGCACCGCTACATGCGCCGGGATTACTCTAAATTTTCGGGCCGCGACTTGTCATTTTTTAGGTACCAGACGTTTCATGACCCCCCGGATCGGATGTGTGTGAATCTGATACCTTTGGGTCCGGTTTTTTTCAAGAGAGCGCGGAGAGCAGCTCGGAAATTTATTAGGGAAATGATGAAATATTTCAATCATGCGCTGATTTTTCTCTGCGAAGCCGTCGGAAAAGATTTGTATCCGTTGCGTAGATTTATTGGATTTATCTGCAGATTTATCTTATTGTGTTAGACTGTGACTTCTGGTATGCATATGTTAAATGATATGATGATGATTTAAAGGTTAGAGAAGCGCTTAGTTTCTAGGAGTGAGATGGCGCCGGCGAGGATAAAAGCCGTCCTTCGAGCCTCTCCTCAAAAAATGTTATGGTTTTGTGTATTTTTAACACTTTTTTATGCTTTTTTTCTGCATTTCTGTCACCAACAAATGCTACAGAACATTAGAGAGACTTTAAAACACAACTACAATAACAAGACTTGATCCAGTTAACATCCGGCCACTGCTCCCGAGTCAAGTTTATTTATGAAGCGCATTTCATAACGACAGGTGTAGATTCAAGATAAAAAGCAAAAAAAAGCAGGCAATACATGACAGAAACATGAAGATAAGAACGTATAAGATAAGGAGGTACTACATATAAAAACATGTGAGATAAGATGAAAACATACAAGATATAAGAATAAAAAGAAGTAAGATAGGAAGCTATAATTATTATCATTAAAAAGGAATAATAATAATACAAAAAAAAAACAAGTGAAACCGAACTAAAAGCTTGCAAAAAAGAAGAGATTTGCAGATAGTAGGGTAATGATTGAAGGCACCATAAGGGATCTGTCTGGTGTGTATTCAGTGAGCATGTCAAAAACATGGGAGGGAGCCATTCATCGATTTAAAAACAATAAGAAATGTTTTTAAAAAAAATCAATTCTTTGTTTTTTCTGGGAGCTAGTGGAAGAGAAGATAAAACAGGGAGGATTGTGTTCAAACCTTTTGGTTCTAGTTAACACTCTGGCTGCGGCTCCTCTAAGCTCATGTTCAGTCGCCGGATAACAAGCTGGATGAACTCAACTCAGGGGGCAAAACTGGCATTTCACAGCGTGAAAGCAAGAACTGTAATGTGATGGTTTTCACAGAGACCTGGCAGGACCCGGTGACCCCCCCCCTGACTGCGCTGTTACACCCGTGAGACGTTCCGCTAACCGGGCAGGATCGGACTAGTGCGCTCCGATGCTAGGGTGGAGGATCGGAGGCGTGCACGTTAGGGTAAACAACTTGTGGCATGGAGGTTGTTTTCTTCAGGCTGGAGCGCCCTAATGATTATTAAGTGCCGTCCCTTCTACCCTTCACCTTTCCGATCGGTCCTGCTCGCGGCTGTATATACGTCTCGCCGTCACAGGCGCTTGACGAGGTAATCAGCGAGCAGGAGGCTGAAGGATTTCGACGGAGCCGACCTGAGGGAAACACAGCCGCGCTATCACTAACACATCAGCTGTGAGACACGTGGTGCAGCCATGCTTAACTGTGTTTACACTCCGTACCAGGAATCATATAAAGCCCCTCCCGCCCCCGCCCGCCCGCCCGCCGCCTATCATTCAGCCAATCGGACCGTGCGGCTTCTCCCTGCCTGAACTAGAAGAGACCAATCACCCAGAACATACAGAGATGGACGGATGGAGCGGTTCCCTCCACGCACTGGGATGTTTTCTAGGAGGTGGCACGTGATGATTAACCTGACGCGTCAGATGGTACACAGAGCCGTCGTCCTTGGTAACGGTTTGGAAAAGGGTGCTTGGCAGGTGATTGAATGAACCGTCTGTCTATCACCGCCTTACCTCGTGAAGGCAGCTGGGTTTGTGAGATCACAAGATCACACGAGAGTCCTTAAAAAGGACGCCGATTGGACTGAACCATCGGTGGATCTCGCCAATCCATCCGCCCTGCAAGGTCAACACCTTGCATGATGTCACCGAGGACACGGAGGCAGTCGCAAGATGCATCAGTAAGTGCACTGATGCCTTGAACCCTGGATGGACGCACAGCTGCTCACAAAAAATGTGTAACTGCTGTATTTATGCAAATAAAGGTGCCAACCAACATATGTTATTTGACTTTTTTTAAGCTCAAAAGTCGATTTTCTTACTTTTTTTTTGGTCTGTGTCGTCTTCTTATCACGTTCCTGAGCAGCTGATGTATTTCTCATGTGGATAAAATCATCATATAGTAATAATAATGGCAAATAACATCACAAAATAAAGAAATTGGAATATATATAAAAAAAGAAGAAAACAGCCATAACATGATAATTCGGGTTTTAAATATCTCAAAACACTAACATCTGTGAGGAGAGAGAATCATCTGTAATTTTAAAATTCATGGTAATGCACGCCAGGCGACGTTTTACTAAAATACCCTTTTTAAAAGGGGGGGAAAAAAAGAAATATACCTTTTCTCACAGTGTAAAATATCCTGCTCAACCTTGACTGAGGCTCCTTTCGGTGCCGTGGTTAATGTTACTGTCTCCACCCTGGTCCTGTGCTGGCTTCAGCTGTAGTTTAATAACGGACAGTCTGACCACAGAGATTGCACAGATATCCCGAACGTCGTCAACTGCTACCTTCGCAGTCGTGTGTGTGTTGGACTTCGTTTCACTTTTTTTTTTTTTTGTCTTATAGGTATTTGATGGACCGTGCGGATACAGGTTTTCCTGCTTGTCCTGAAGAAAACGCAGCATATGCTAATGTGGTCGACTCCTCCATTGTCTCTGCACACTTCACTGTGCCGGTGGCGAGTGTGTAAAATCTCTGCAACATCCATAATCCGGTCTGACCGTGGATGCTCCGCAGATCAGCCCGCCGTGTCATCTTCTTTCTCCGGTGGTAAAAAGCAGACAGTCCTTCGCACACCATGAGCACATATTAAACCCCTAAAAACTCATCTCGTCCTGGCAAGCGCTTCTTATTTTTTCAGGAATGCGGCGAAGCACTTAGATGAACTGAGAAATAGTTTTTCTTGCGTAACCGTCTGGTGAAGGCCGTATTTTATCGGAGTGCAGCCAGGAGCGTGTTTATTGTCCCGTTCCAGGATGATAGGTAGGTGGAGGAGACAAGACAGCATTTCATCTCAAATATGAGCCATCGCTTATTAGAAATACAACATTTTTCTGGGTCGTTTAGCACCTCGTTCTCCATGAAGATTCATTTGAATCCTTAAAAAAGGTGTAAAAATGAGTCTTCTGACCGCTTTGACGCCAAAGGTCTTCCAGTATCTCAAGCGAGGTGACACTCCTCCGCTGTGAAGCACTACAGAAACCTCTACGTACATATATTCTAGGTATTTTTGCCTTTATTTGACAGTTGAAAGGATAGAGAGGAAGCAGGGAAACACACATAGAAAGACGAGTATCAGCAGCGAGAGTCGGACCGCTGCACCCAGAGAAGTTCTCCATTCATCCCGTGCCGAGTTCCAGGAGGCCGAGGTCGATCCGAGCACAGTACATTGAGTGAGGCGCTGCACACATTATACGACGAAAGGCCTAATATGAGGCAAATTTGGTTGGAAACAGTTTCGGTTTTGAGGAATTTTTTTTTTTTTTTTCCCCTGGCCTTTCTGCATGCAACAATGGTTCCAAAAGCCAGATGTAAATTGAGAAAGTGGTTCTTGGTTGACGCCTTAACCCCTCGACAACCAGGGTGTTCTGGAAAATGTTTTTTTTTTATTTTTTATTTCTTTCTAATCAACATTTTTCCTTTTTAGTTTCAGAGAGGTTCAAATAGTCGGACTTCCAACTCAAAAACCATCTATTTGTCGTCCTGCAGCAGTCAGTGAGAGCAGTTATCGCATCCTTTTCCTTAAAATGTGCAAAATAAATTACAGCATTCTAGTCAAAACATTACAATATGAAGCTATAGTGAAGTTCGGAGGATGGACACACTCATATCTCATCACACTTGACTTCTTTGACGTCCAGTCAGGCCAGTTTCATTCATTGAGTAAGTTTTTTTCCCAGTCATAATGAAGATTTAGTCCTCATTTAGTCCTTCAACTCACATCTCATCTCATGTGCAACAAATTATAAGTCGTAAATTATGATCCGATACTGTCACTCCCCACGAGGGCCTCAGCGGAGCAGAGACTGGGGGAGTGACGACATTAACTTCCTGCGTCATATGAAGAATATTTACATGACATACTTGAATTTTCTGCTTGGACTAGATCACTTTGTTTGTTTGTGAAACTTTACAAGGAGCTAATTGAAGCGATTTAAGTCATTTGAAACAATATTTAAAAAGTAAATTATATATTCGAGAAGGTGTCTCTTGTGTTGCTGAATACCAGCAGTGTGATTTTATAAAAGGAGGGAGAACTCACACCTCTTACCTACCGTCCCCTTCTCCGCTCTGCTCAATCCGATTGGTCAATGTGGCGTCCAGCTGAAATTAAAAAAGAGCTCCCGCACTGACCGTTCTCTTACCTCGCAATAACGACTGTTATTGTTCCTCAACTGGCAAAAACTCAGCGCTTACATATTCGGAGAAGGCATCTGAGAAATTTCACCCACCTGTGTTTCCTTAAGAAGTGATGTCTTGGCGAGGCGAGGCGTCTTTTGAAACCGTGACATGAAAGCTCTCCACTGAACACGGTGCAGATACACAGGCTGGCAAGCTGTGCGTATGGGGTATGTGTGTGTGTGTGTGTGTGTGTGTGTGTGTGTGTTCACAATCTGTTAATATGTGGACTCATGTTATCAACAGCAATGTTTTACAAGCACATGGACATGATCACCGATAGGTAAATAAAAAAAAAAAGAAACAGGAATAGCGCTATAAACACGAGCAGGAGAGCGTATGTGTTCATGTGTTTTGTGTGTGTGTGTGTGTGTGTGCGCAACAACGCTATAAAGCGATAGAGGAATGTGCTTTCACTCTTTAATGAGGTTCATCAAAACAGTGAGGCGTCAAGAAACGAGCCTCTTCACACGCGAGGCGAGGAAACGAGAGCGGGGGGCGAGGAGGGTCTGGATTTTATATACAGAAAGCAATTCTATAGACAGATGGAGGGCTAGAGGGACTTTTTTTTTTATTTTTTATCTTGCTTTAGCTGAATATTTTGGGGGAGAAAAGTGACGTTTTGTCTCTTAAACCTGCATTTAACTGGTTTTCTGTCCACTTTGGGGGCGGCGGAAACAAGTTGTGGACGCAACACTGACATATCATCGCCTTTTAAGTTGATATGTTGAACAAACAGTTACTTTTTTTCACATCCAGCAGTTACAGAGGAACTTTTTTTTTTTTAAATTCATTTGGAGTCGAGTTTCTGTCCACCTGGTGAATGTAAGTCTCTTTTTTTCCCGCTCCAGAGTGAAATATCTGCCTCTTGAGCTGCTAAATGCTCCACTGTGTTCACCAGCTAGTTGCTAACTTTGTCAGTCCACTGTTTGGTGCTGAGCAAATGAACATATCTGCCTGCTGTGTCTGGAAATGAAGCTGATGAGAACACTGAGAGAGACCCCCGAATGACCTACTGTTACTGTAAAAGCACTGAGCGGTGCAGATTTAAAGGAGAAACCACTTACCTGTAGTCCATCTGCATGAAGGCGTCTGCACTCGCAGGGGATTCAAAACCTGAAATGAGAGCACGGGAGGAAATACAGTGTGATTTAGTTTGGAATATTTCACACGCTGCAAGTCTAAGACATGCATTTTGTATCTGAAGCCACTAATACTTTGTTATATGCAAGTTTTTTCCTGGTGTTCAGCTGCAAGTGAACTGCAGTTTCTTGGGAAATGTTTCATTTTTTATCTTCATTCAAATCTTAATTTGCTTTCTGGTGGAAAGTTAGATGAGAAGACTGATAACACTCTCATGTCAGTGTGTTAAATATACTCTTAAGTCTACATCCAACAGCTGTCCAAGGATGACCAAATCTGCCTAAAGCTCGTTAATGAACACGTTATATCTTTGTTTGTTCAATCCATACAAAAGCCGAAATATAAAAACAACTATTTACTGTTTTACTGGTGGTAATTTAAGAGCACCGCAGTAAGAGAGCTAGCTGTTTACCTGTTTCCAGCGCTAAGAACAAAAGGACTGAGATAGTAATGTTTATAAGGCAACAAAGAGCAAAAGAACAGGCACAAATCTCATTACGGTTTACGTTTTGTGAATTCAAAATTCATTAAAAATAATCCTTAAATAATGTAATAAAGGCAGAATGGGGTGGAGTAGCATACTCCAGACATTCTGCAAGATGTTTTTTTTTTTTTTTTTTTTTCATACCAGACAAGTAAACTGGAAAGACAAGAAAAAGGTTTATAGAGAACAGACAAGCAGCGGAGGCCAGAAAAAGAAATAACACCGATATCAAGTTGATGGTAAGTTCATGGTAGCTAACACGGATGAAAGGAAAGAAAAACAGCACGATTTACAGGAATACAGGGCACGGAGAGAAAAAGAGAAGAAAAAAAAATGAGATTAAGGAGAAAGGAGACAGTTTAGATTTAGTGATGGAGGTAAAAAAAAGTGAGGTTTTCTTTCCAAATCTGAAAAGTTTCTTCTTCTTGATTCCTCGTGTTGATGGTAAATCTTATATTCTACATGACACGGCCTGGAGAGAGTGTGTGTGTTTGTCTGTGTGCTATGCGTGTAGTCCGTATAAATCTACGGCATGTTTTCTTTTGCTTTGCTCGAGTGGAATATTTTTCTAATGAGTGTTTTATTTCGGACTGCGACCGTCAGATGAATGAACGTGCGCACGTACACACACACACACACCATCAGAGACAAGCATATGGAAATGAAATCAAGAGGCTTTGGAGAGGGCCAAGGACATGCATATACACAGACATACACAAACAGCCATATACAAAGATCTCTCATGGTGATATATGAAACTTGTAGTGCAGTTTTTAAACACGTGCACTTATTTGTGCGCAAATCCATGCACGATGAGCACACACACACACTCATAAACACATGAAATGTGATACAGCAAGGTCTCTCTCTCTCTCTCTCTTTTTGTTTTTTTTTTGTTTTTGGCTTGATGTCGCCCACCTCGCAAAACCAAAAAACAACCAAAAAACACACATTCCCCGTCGGCCGGAGCGTGAAGGACGTCAAAACAAAATCGCCAAAACTGCACAAACATCTCGCGTGTCACACACTTCTCCCTCCCCCCCCGAGTTCACGCATGTTTACATAATCTATGTGTGCGCTACAGTTCTGAAGTATAGAAAAACATGCATGTTTCGGCTTGTATGTGAGGAGTGTGTGTGTGTGGGGAGGGGGTATGGGTGTTCCTCTTAGCATCAGCACCCAAAAAACGCCACAACCAAAACATCCAGAGGTTTCGTAACAGTTCCAGGAAGACATCAAAAGTTGTGACCTCCATCACCTTCTTCTATCTCTGGCCTGTATATGTGTGTGTGTGTTGTGTATGTGTGTGTGTGTTGTGTATAGTTACCAGATATTATCTTTAGCCTTTTATCGCTCTGGTTTTATTGTCAACGGCTGCACATTCACCTGCCAGACAACATGCTCATTGAGTCTCCGCAACCTTTTGGCCTTTACCTCACTCAGACAATTCCAGAGTCTCAGCCAAGAGAAGATAAAGTGTGAATGCCATGCTTTTCAAAAGCACACTATCTTTAGCTCAGACAAAGAATGAGTCCTGCATCTTTTAAATTTTTGGCAAATGAAACTTGGTGGATTTTTTTTTTTTAACCTAAAACATAAACAAACTTATAAAACTATCAGGGCAGACATGTTTAGTACCACAAGAGTGATACAGGCCTCAACTACAGACGTCTTGAGATAAAAAAAAAAAAAAAACATCCCAGAAAAACTTTTAAAAAAGCAAAAACTGATAAAAATCTTAACAATATGATGTCTGTTTGATCTTGTATCTTTCTGGGCACCTCACTGACAATGTACCACGTTCCATTTGCTCAAAATAGCAAAAAAAGAGAAAAAAATTGCAGAAAATTCAATTTTAACTACACAATTTTAGCAACACATTTTACACAAAGTAATAGCATGGCTCTTATGCATACAAACTCAATAGACTTAATAATAATTTAGTATGGACGGGAATAAAATTGAACCGTAACCTGACCTGGAAGCTGTTGAGTGACACATCGCCATCATCTTAACTGTCATCTTTCAGCCGCCCGCTAGTCGCCACAGTTTGTAAGGTTGTTGTTGGACTTGTTCAAAACTAGCCAATACATAAAAAAAGAAAGGTTGTTAGTGAAGTACATTACCATTGTGCTTGATTTGCAATGAAACAGTGGACATAATTAAAGGTCAGAACACAAACTACCACTACGACACCAAACATGCCTGTTTTGGACAAAACCATCCAAAAAACACAAAGGTAAGAACCACAAAGCTGAACTAGTTGAAGTCGTCGTATCAAGGCTCCGGCAGAATAAGAAGTGTAAAATCAAACATTTTCAACAATGAATGTGAGTGAAGAACTCACAAATGAACACTTGAACCAGTGTCTCTGCTTGGCCCATTGCACCTTTTTACGCCAAAGTTTAAGGGCTTTATTAACCAATGAAGGCATCACGTCTCCCATTAATACAGAAATACTAATGTTAATGTACAGAGCTCCTGAGATTTTGCACTGAAATATCATGTAATGGTCAGTAGATGCAGTAGAAAGTTATTGGTAGACTTGTATTTGTGTACCTGATCTTGTAGGTGGCATTGTCAATCTGTCTGTTGATCCACTACTTTGGTAATGGCTGATATATCTCAACAAACACTGGATGGATTGCCCTGAAATTATGTACACATGTTCACTGTCTCTAAACAATGAATCCCAATGATTTGTGATCCCCTGACCTTTCTTCTAGCACCACCATGAGGTTGATATGTGTCATTTTGAGTGAAATGTCTCAACATCCATTGGATGGACTGCCATAACATTTGCTTATTGACATCATGGTGATCTCTATACTTTTCATCTTGTGTCATCATTTCATCAAAATTTGGTCCCAAGAAGCTAAATGACATTCCCATCAGCCTCAGCTCTTTGTGTTAAGTGCTACTGACAAGATGTTAGAAGGCTGAAGATGGTGAACATTATATCTGCTAAACATCAGCATTGTTACTGTGAATATGTTAGCATTCAGTTCAAGTATAGCCTTACAGAGATGCTAGCGTGGCAGTTAAAGAAATTGATTTTTCAGAAAACAGGTTTTTATTCCTTTCAAGTTCAGATAGGCTTTATTGGCTTGACAGATCAGAAACCTGTATTGCCGACGCAGTTTCAGAGTTATACTCCTTTCAGAGTTATGCATTTATATTCCTAGTGTCCCATTTTAATAACACATAATTTCATAGTTATTATGGCTATGTTGCTAAGGTTATTAATATGGAGAATGTGCAGCCAGAGTGTAGATAGTCAGGTAATGGAGGTTAATTGTGTGTCAATCTATTGGTAATACCTCCGAGCTCCAGCAGGGGGAATCACGCTCCTCCCCGTCACTCAATACAGACAAGTGAAGACTATTTTCCCTGTTTTAAAGTTAATTACTGTACAGAAAGTACCATAAACTTAGCGACACACATTGTTGATGAATGTGTTTTTGTCACTGTTGTTCATTGTGAGAGGAAGAATTTTGTACTTTTATATTGTTGAAGAGTTTCTGGCTAACTCCGTCACTGTGTAAGCTAGCTACTGCTGTTGTCTCACTCTAGTGTCCGACTGTTTTTCCCGCCATTTTTTGCATTTAAGCATTTCTGCAAGCTGCTTAAAAATGTTACTTTGTTACTGTAAGAATTTAGCTCATGTGTCAGCTAAAATACGCAAGTTAAAAAAAAGTAAATGTATTTCATGTAAGTTACAGTCTCTGTTGTACAGTGGTTAAAATATAATTTACATTATTTAGAAAGACATCAGAGGATAACTTGATGTGGGAACTGTGGTCCTGAGACTGAGTGTATTCACATGGGAATAATGTGTGAATTTGGTCGGACTGTATATAATTAAGACTCAGTACAGACGAGTGAAGATGAGAGCAGTGTGCTGGTTACTTCATCCCTCTCCCTTCATTGTTTTCCCTGCTTTAAGGGCACAACACTGGCATGGCTGTGTACCCTTCTCTTGTCAACTTAATTGTTTTCTTTAACGACTGGAAACAACAAATGAAAGACGAACACATTAGATTTTATGTCCCAAGACTTGTGCTCCAGCTCCGGTTCAGGCTCTCACCCATAATCAAATGATGCGTAACGATGATGTTGTCTCTCATGAAGTCATTTTCAGGTCACGAAGGCACAAAAACATCTTCACATGTTGCATCTTTTGTGGGCTCGGTCACGAGTTGTTATGCACAAGGGTACCAGTCATAAATGCCAGTTAGGATTTCAACACTGCTTTGTGTTCTTTACTGATTTTTATCTGCCCGTTGCTGCAGATTTCACTGACTGATACAAGTAGGCACAAACTGTTTTATATACAATAAAGATCATTTTTATTTAGTCTACCAGCTTGTTGTTGTTTTGTTAATGTGAGGTTTCAGTTAGAAGTCATCACCAGCGCTGGAAGTTTATTTTAGGGTTGTACTTCTGTCTGTTTTCTAATCTGAATCAGATCACTATGGCATTCTTAGTACGTGTGTATTAACTCGTGTGTATGCGTGTGCGTGCGTACGTGCGTGCACACGTATTGTCTTTTCGTAAGCATACCACATCAACAATAAGATGAAAAAAGGTAGGTTTATAAGCTGCAAGAACTGGCAAAGTGACAAAGAAGTTGCAGCTAGGAAACTTGATCACTTTGAGAAAATGCCACATGCTGGTTCAAACTCTTTTGCAACTTGATGAAAGCTTAATTGTAGCTGTGGGAGCAACAGATGCAGTGATGCCTGTGTTCAGCTACAACTGCAGCGCTGACTACAACTTTTCTCTGGGATTTTTTTCCCTCCTATTTTTGCATAACGTACAGTAGATTTAAGGCAGGTAAGAAAAAAAAAAGGATATATTTTAGGTTTTAACTTCGGTCTTGATAGTTTCCCATCATTCCCATCAGTTGTGAGAACATCTGATGTGGGGGACGTGCTGATATTTCTACAAAGGCACGTCCATCAGAGACATGAAGACTCATCTTTGCGAGGGTCACATTATATTGTCGTAAGTGTCTGTGTATCGACTGAGTGTGTTTAGTGATACTGAGTGAATAATTCGCCTCTCTTCCTGTCTGAACACACAGTTTGAAGTCATAGCATCCTGAGATCACAGCATTTTCTGTTTCTTGCATGCATCACTCAAAGCCAGATGAGAGCGTTCGCTTGACTCATTCGTCAGATGTGAACATAAACACAGGAAGAAGGTCCCGAAGAAGGTCTTATCTGCCCTGATATCAAAGTGCAACGTACTTTGTTGTGCGAGTCCAGGTCGGATCTCGATTAACTCTCCGGCTAGCTTGCTCAACTACTTGTTGATTTCTCTCATTTGTATCCTAGCATTCAAAACACACACGCTCATAATGCTCAAACTCACGATATGCAGAGTAGGTCAGTCTGAGGTTCGATCACACTCCCACTACAAAGAAACCACTCCGGAGTTTATTTGGGACAAGGCTGAGACCACTTTACCAAAGGGTCTCGGTGCTGTTGTTCAGTCTGCACACCAGTATGGTTGCTTTGTGCTGATCTGCCCAAATGAATCGCACCAAAAGAGGAAATAAATGGAAAGAATGCAGGTTTGAATATGTCCTAATATGTTCTAATTATGGCCAGAACTACAAAACTGCACAAAAAGATTGTTTTAAAAAAAAAAAACAAACCTTAAAAACAGAAACATGTTTTCTTTGATAACGGAGCATATTGTCTAGGAACATCCTCCCATTCTTCCCAGAAACCTCACCTCAGATAGCAGCCAAAGGTATTGCAGCAGCTCAGATAAGATGGCCGACGTTGTTAAGCACAATCTTAATGATCTGACCTTCGACGGCAGGAGTTCATGGACCGTCGCGTCTTATCAGCGCGTCTTCCCGTTCCTGCTCCTTCAGATAACTTAGAAGAATTTAAGGTTCAGCCACTTGAGGTCAATTTGTACGTTTTATTCCTCTTTTTTGTTTTCTTTTCCTTTCTTTATTAATCCCATATATTCCCATCTTTTCATATATATTCTGCACATATATCACTCGCTGTGAAACCATGTGTCTCCAGTGTGTTTGTGTGCAACCTTACAGTCCTGTTTGTTTGCAAGAGGAGTGTGGGAATGTGTGAGTAAGAGAGAGAGTCAGGTGTCAAGTTTACCCCCGGATCGACCCAACCTGGGAATGATCTAGTCTCAGCGGGGGAAGCCAAAACTGCTCCTCTACGTGTGTGTGTGAAGGTGTGTTATATGTGTATGTGTGTGTCTGTGTGTGTGTGTGTGTGTGTGCGTCTAACCCGCGGATGACTCACAAACCCATCTGGAGGCCAGATGCAGGTTAGAAAAGTACTCTCTCTCCTCTCTCTCTCTCTCTCTCTCCCCCTTCCTCCAGTTGCTGTAAGTTCCCTTAGTTAACCCATGAACTCTGACCTTTCTGCTCTGGCCTGGGTGCATGTGTGCATGCGTGTGTGTGTGTGTGTGTGTTTCGATAACACCAGTCTGTGTGAGTTCGGGGCTCGTGTGTGTGTGTCTTCCTGGTTGAGTAAACGGCGAGGTTGTGACCTTTCTCAGAGATCATGAACTCTCCCTCGGTGACCTCCGGAGTTCAAGTTCACTAATTGGCCTTGTTCCCACTCAAACAGCCTCCATCTCTCCATCTTTTTTTTTTCTTTTTCCTCCTTCTTTTTCAGCTCCACCTTCCTGTCACCTTGTATACAGTGATTAACTCTGGGAAACTAGAGCCTGAAATGTGTCACAGACTTGTTTTCGCGGGACTTCACAAGAGTAACAGAAAAACAAAGATATAAAATTACATAAGTGACTAAAAAGTTTCTGATTTTGATCTTATTTTCCGTGTTTTCTACAATTCTTTCCAACATTATTATTTTTGTTGAGCTTCAAAATGAGAAAACACCTCAGAAGACACAACAGGAGAATAAATCTATCTTTCAGGCCAAGGTTAGGATTTAAAAAAAAAGTTGGAAATGCTAAGCTCAGATATCTTTTTCCTCTAAGTTCCCCCTCTTGTTAGATCTATGACTACCATGGTTTTCTGTTTTTTATATTAACTAATATTATTTAGTAGATATAGAGATGTTTCGCAGCTCAGTAAGTACTCCTCAAAATAAATCTGATTGCAGAAATCTATCAGAAATGTTTAATTGCATATAGTTTTTGTAGATGTAATACAGTAAACTATTGTGCATTATCTTTTCACATTTAAAGGAAATCCAAGACATGGGTCAATAAAGGATAGCTACTGCTAATATAACATATCAAAGAGAAAGCTAAATGTTTTTCCTAAAATATGTAACTTGTAGTAGAAAATGAACTGTACACTTCCAACAATGTTTTATAGAAATTACATTAATGTACGATTCATTTGGAACAGCAAGTTTGTTTGTAAAATGGCACTCAGATTACATTTTTGATCAAAATAATAAAGAACATATCTGCGAAAAGCCAAAAAATTAAAACTAAAATAAATCTGCAAAGCATTCATTGACATGTATTTCATTGGTTTTCCCAAGCGTATCCACTTTTTGCTACTAATTTGGTAACCAATTCTTTCATGGTTATGTTTAGGCAACTCAAAACATATGGTTACGGTTAAGGATAACCATAACCATGTCTTGGTTAAATACTGAAGAAGTTACACAAAGTGACACTTGACAGGATGTCTTTGCTTATTCTATGAATTCTGATTCAAGAGCGTCTTACTCACTGGTGGTGGAAAAAATGCCAGTGAGCAAGATCCGGGCAGTATTTACACGTTTCCTTCAACACATACTGGGGAAAAAATCGTTTAATAGTATACACTGTAAGCATAATGGTTGCAAGACACCAATGTCTTTGCCACTTATTAAGCCATCAAATGATTAAAAGCTTCAGCCCACAGAATCTCTGAGCAGATGATGGAAAACATAAATGGAGGATGCTCTAGGAGACAGAGGTGGCAGCAACAGTTCAAGAGTCGGACAAGAAAAGCCATATTATTTGTCTTTGCATGTAGTGATGAAGACAGGAGTCTGATAAAAACTCAGCCCAGTATTCCCAGGATTCATGATTTACATCCAATGCCAACGTTCAGTGCTAATACAGGAAGTAGTATGCCATTTGCATAGCGACGTGGAGAAGAAGAATGTAGATGACGCGGCGTTGGATGGGCTTGTTGCACATCTGACTTTAATGGAGGAGTCTGGAGTTTAAAACTGCAGTCGACGTTCTTCTTTTTTAATCAACCATAACTGGGACAACTGAACAATTTTGACCGATTAACAATGTAGGTCACTTTCAAGCAAACTTTGCCAAAATTCATAATTACAGCTTCTAAAAAGTGAGGATTTTACTGCTAATCTGTGTTTTATATGATTGTAAACAGAATATCTTTGGATTTTAGACATTTGAAGACATCAACTCGGATTATTTCTCTCTATTTCATAAAAACTGATCAAAGGACAAAAAACTGAACACAAACTTCAACATTCAACATCGTCTAAAAACTAATTTTAAGATTCTTGATCATTATCTCACCTCACTTCACTGTTAACATATATTTTAAGTGCCATCCTCATGACAATAACATCTTCTGACGAAACCGAGAAAGAAACGAGCGAGGCCTGGAGCCCATCCCAGCTTACTTTGGATGAGTTTAAAAAAAAAGAGAATAAGATAATTATAAGATAATTGTATCTATCTGACTGCCTTTGGTAGACACATTGTGGAAACTTAATGAGGATAATGTCCTAAGTGCAGCCACAATGTTTCCGCAACATCAGAACAAAGAGGATCTTTCACAGTGGTAACACACAGGCTGCTGCAGGCCATTCTTTGTAGATGAAACAAGTGTTTATTTGCTGTCAAATATTTCTCCAACACCAACCCAAAGCCTTACCAGTAAATCATCAAAATAATTGTGTGTTTGTGTATATGTGTGTTGTAGCCCTACCAGTAAACCAGTAAAACATCATTGTAACAAGACAACAGAGCTGGAATTCTGTCTTTTGTGCAGCCAAATGTTCTGATTTCACCCCCGGAGAGGCTTAGTGTGTGCATGGGCTTGAAAGCGTATGAACACATAGATGCGAACATCATTTTTGGACGGTTGTTGTGCATGATGCTTTTTGTGTATGTGTACGTGCGTGTGCTCGCTAGTAATGAGGTTTGACAGGAGACGACTGGATCCCGGTTCCTTGTTGGAACTGCAGGTTGTTCAGTATTGACAGAGAGATTATTAAGCGGTAATTAGGGTACAGTTGACCGGCCAATGAAGCCAATCAGTGCTGCTCAGCAGGAGCCAATGATTCATTTGTTAAAGAAAGAATAAATACTGTCCATTTCCTTCCTAACAAGCGGTAAATACCATGGCTTGAGGCTGAAGCCAATGTTGCAGTACCTTTAAGCGCAATGCCACCAACAGCCGCTAGATGCTGACTCCATTCAAAAAGTGTCAACTTCTCTTTAGAAATACCCAGTCAATCATTTTTGTCAATGAGTCATTATGGGTTCCATTATTAATTTCAGGCCCTCTTATAAGAGTGCTGGTGCTCATTTTGGAAATTATTGCTCCATTAATAAAATTTGAAGACTTATAGTCGGTTTGATGTCTGCCATATGGCTGTTGATTGAAAGCTGTGACTACTGTCTCAATATTTCAGTTTTAAGGTTACTTGATTATGACATGGTGGTGCAGTGGTTAGCAATGTTGCCTCACAGCAAAAGGGCTCCAGGTTTGAACCCACTTGGGGTCTTACTGTGTGGAGTCTGTGTGGGCTCTCTCCAGGTATTCCAGCTTCCTCCCAAAAACACGTAGGTTAGGTTAAATGGTTGCCCATTGGTAGGTGTGAATATGAGTGTAAATGGTTATAAGTCTCTATACTATATGTTATGAGTCTGCCCAGGGTGTAACCCGCCTCTCGCCCAATGTCAGCTGAGATGACCCTCTAGAGGATAAGCAGTGAAGAAGATGTATGGATGGATGATTATGATACTTGCCCTGTTAGTACAATGTAGCTAAGCTTGGTATTCCTAGAAAACTAGGTTTCATTCCAGGATAGCAATGTGTGATTCCAGACCATGAAAGGCAACACCCCATACTCCTTATCTGGAAGGTCCTGGCTCCAAACAGAAAAGATGGCACTGACCATAAGCTGCAACTCTAGGCTTCAGGCCAGCTCCAATGCACACCAACGCGTGACATCACACCTCGCTATGTCCATCATTATATACTGCTCCCCTAATTGTCAGGTCAAGTCAATTTCATTTGTATAGCCTGATATCAAAAATCACAGATTTGCCTGAGGGCTTTAAAGTCTGTACAGCAATACAACATCCTCTGCCCCTAGACCCTTGAGTCGAATAAGGAAAATCCCCCCAAAAAACCTTGAGCAAGGAAAAAAGAGAAGAAACATCAGGAAGAGCAACAGAGGAGGAATTCCTCTTCCAGGACAGACAGATGTGCAATAGATGTTGTGCACTGAACAAGATAACAGTTGTAATATCTATATGAAGAATGTGATGAAGAGGACACCGAGGAGTTTCAAGGTGCTGCCAGAACAGAATGGGACCTGAGCCATGCGACCTCCATTACCTTGGAGACCTGGCAGGAGGACTTCATTCAGATACAGAGGAGAAGAGACAAGAAAATGCATTATTCACAGAGGGGAGCGAGAGAAGGATGAAGTAATCATTCAGAGAGAGAGAGAGACATGAGGTGAGGCTGATCTCCTGCAGGAAGGGGAACCAGATCTAAAACTTTTGGAAATGGTACCGACAGCAAGGGAAGTAGAGCGGTTCCAGGATGGGTGCTGGTCCAGCAAGAGATGCCTGAGAGACAAGAGAGGACAGGAAGAGAAAATAGAGAGAGAGAGAGAGAGTGAGGGAGAGAAGAGAGGCAGGGCACACAGCTCATATGTTCATGTGCTTGTGGAACAAACAAACAGCAGGTTAGAGAGATTAAATGGTAATCAGACCAGTTTCAATAATCAATAATCTTATTAGCAGGACAGCGCTTAGCAGATTCATGCAGTACAAAGCCATGAAGTACTCAATTAAATTGTAGGTCAAGGCAAAAAGATGATTTTTAGAAGAACTCAGACTCAGATAGGAAAAGGCCCTGCCACCTGCCGACTTCTCTTTAACCTTGGGTACACAAAGGAGTTCTGCATTTTGAGAGAAGAGACCTTGAGATTGAATATAAGGTTTAAGGGGATCAGACAGGTATGATGGGGCCCATTTAGGATTATAAATCAGCAGAAAAACCTTAAAGTCTGATCTAACTTGGACAGGAAGCCAGTGCAGGGAGGCTAGAATTGGTGTAATATGGTCAAATTTTCTTGTTTTGGTTAAGATTCTAGCTGCATCATTTTGAACCATCTGAAGACGTTTAGTACTGGCACATTAACAGGACAGGCCAGTGATGCTTCAAATTTAATGAGAAAATGATCTGAAACAGTGGATCTGGCTGACAAGACAGTCAGATCAGAAACAGCTATCCCTTTAAATGAAACCAAATCAAAGGTGTTAACCATTTCAATGAGTTGACTCATGAACAAACTGAGTGAACCAAAAGCCTCTTTGACACATAGTTCCTGGTAAATTACTGGGATAACCTTTCGGGCACTGGTCATTTTCATTATTCATACATGCAACTACATTCGGGAACATTTTGGTCTTGCATGTGCGAAAGGGGCATCAATCCGTACCACCGATTTCCCACCTCAAGACCTAGTACCATGTCAGGGAAAATGCCAGTATGGCTGTGTTGTGAATGAAAGCAGTAACATTGCAGGGTTACGCCCGTCTGACGAAAGACACAAACCAATCACAAGACTCTGCTGATGACGTATTTGAATCTACAAATTGTTTACAGTTGCCTTGCCAATGCTTTCATGGGTAACTAACAAGCATGGTTGGAAACTGGACAGAGTCCGAAATAATGGAGCTCCTCTCAGTCCACGTTGAGCTGGACTGACCCTTGCCTCAACTATTCCGCCATTGCCGTGGGCATGTGTGCAAAGGCGCAAGATGGAAATGTTTCTGAATATAGCTGCATTTGTGAATAGTGAAAATCATCAAAGGTTACCCAAAGGAATGGAAACTGGGAACTATGTGTGAAAGAGGCTTTAGAGTATCACCTTATTCACATGAATACTGAAATCACCAGGAATCATAATCTCATCAGAATAAGTAACAAGATCTGAGATAAATTCTTCTAAAACTTGGGAATAAGGGCCATGTGGCCGACAGAGTATCACAGTGTGGAATGAACAGAGTGTTTGTTGCTGAGGGAGATGGACTGTTATTAAATAGTAACAATAAAAGCCTCAAATGGGTTGAATTTAGTGTCAAATTTGGAAGTTAAATGAAAATATATATGAAGGCAACACCCATACCCACCAACACAACACCAACACCAACACCCACTTGCACATAAGTAGGTGAGGAAGCTTCATTTAAGGGAAGGAAAATATTTGGTTTAAGCATATCAAAACTATGTTGAAGAATCAGATTATTTATTAGTATGACTTTAGTAGAAAGCGATCCGATATTTGTAAAACTTTAAAGCAAATTTAAGTGTCTTGTTGCAGTGATCAGCCGTAGGCAGAACTGTCACAAGAAGAAAGAAAGACAAACAAGGACAATTTTCCGAAAATTAACATTCGAAACATCCAAACATGTCCGCTAAATGCTCCGACGCTCTTCCTTTCTTGACTTTCACTCTTCAGTAAACACTTTGTGTACTGTCATCGCCACCCTGAGGTGCTCCACAGGGTGCTTTTATCCCGATGTGGAGGTTCAGAGGGGGAGAAGCAGCAGCAGCTGGATTGCATTCATCAATATGCATGAAGTTTTTTTTTCTCGCTATGTGCACATATACAAACAAAAACCGAGCTGAAACAAACCACAGTGTGGCTGCAAACTACAGCCAGACTCTAGTTTAAGTGGGTTACAGTTACCTGCTGCTCTGGAGGAGTTTTGTCTCTCTGGACAAAGTTCCTGTTTAGGCCTGGTGGTTTAATTTATGGGAAGAGTTTACTTTTTTTTTTTAAGAATAGAGAGACACACAGACTGTGATTCAAACCAAGGGATATAAATTATATGTATACTATATTTATTATAGTTTATGATATTACTAAAAGCACTTTGAGCTGCAGTGACCTGTTGGACAAGGTGGTATAAACAACAACATCAACATAAACTGCAACACAACATGAACAACAAGTCCTCCAAATTAAACTAGTGCCTTCCAGATCATATAAGCACACAAAGAAGAAGCGTTTTTTTTGATCTGGCACTGCTATCAGCAGGACATCGGTCGTCTCTGCCTTCCAAAACCATTACAACTCACTGCTGAAAAATAAATACGGTTTTATAATCTAACACTCGGGACTATTATCAATTATGTATAATAGCAATCTATGAAACTATAATGTGTAATATGAGAGGCAAAGAGTTATTAGCAACACTGCAGCTCCCCTCAGCTTTATGGAGCTTTATAGCGAGTTCCAGCTCATTGTTTAGCTGTCCGACTGCAACTTTATTGTTTTGGTTCACTCTCAGTGCTCTCATAGCGTGGTTTCAAGCCGCAGCAGGCAGCGGTTTCCAGAGAAAAAGCTCTAAAAAAGCCCACTGTATACTAGCTTCTCAGCACCAAATGGCAAACAGACACAGTTAGCTGTAGACTAGCTGGTGAACAGAGTGGAGCATTTAGTGGCTAAAGAGCCAGATATTTCCCTCAGGAGTCGGTAGAGAGCAAAAACAGAGCTAAAAGAGAGTCAATATTGGACTTACACTCACCAGGTGGACAGAAACACGACTCTAAATGAATGCAACTGGTTCAGCTCTGCGGCTTCGCCCGCTCTCAGTTCAGCCGGGAAGTGAACTGAGCTGCCCCATGCAGGACAGCTTTTTTGTTTTTCACTCCAGACTGAACTGAGCACGGTCAAAGCCGCAGAGCCGAACCAGTTGTGATGCAAAAGCAAACAAACAAACAAACAAAAAAGAAACAATAGAGGTCAAATCGGTCCATGTGTAGGGATAAAACAGCTGACGCAGAAATGTTAGAAAAGCTGAAACAGCTGATGTAGTGATGTAAAGGGGGGAGGGAGGGTTGCAAGCAAAGTCACAGCTCAATCATTATTACAGCTGATCAGACACCAGATGAAGGCCAGATAGAAGCCGACTTTGACACACAAACAAAGCTGCGTTAGGCGTAAAGACAAGCAGCAACGGTACAAATACACACCTGATAATTGCGGAGGGGCGAGACACACTGGTCATGCCAGTAACGCCAAACTGTGCAGCCATACGGAAATCAGACATAAAGGCAGAAACGTCCTCCCTAGATGTAGCGCTGAATGGCACTGCCCCATGATCATAATTCACTAAATTTAGTGGGCTGGAAGATAGAAGTAAAAACTAATCTGCCACAATCAGAAAATAAACAGCGATCTGCTTCTTTAAAGTCCAATGTTATGGACTCTGTGGCTCCATAATAACATCATCCAACTCCTGACTGATAGAAGCAGCTAGCAGTTACAGGGCTCTGTCACATGAATGTAAACAAACGTCGTTTCGGGGGTATTTGCTGAGTTGAACGGTGCCATTGTTTTCCTAGGGAGGACAAGCCTCATTATGAAGTAGTAGTAGCTTTAACATAATTCAATATGAATGCACCAACTGTGCACATTTGATCACCGCCGACATTTTCCTCACAGTAACAAGAACAATACTGATGTTTCTACTTTGCAGCCGCGTCAGACTCATGACGTTAGCCTACAGCTAAACGATCACCGCTGTGTGTTTGACACTCTTTACGGTAATTTTATGTGTAAATCAGTGAAACAGTCATCAGTAGTTCTGTTGCTTAATGCTGGGATCTCTCTCTCTCTCTCTCTCTCTCTCTGACATTTCCATGAACCAGCTCTTGATGTTCTTCAGATGAACAGAGGAGAGGACGAGGGGAAGGATGAAAGACAAATTCGTAAAAGAAACAACAGAAATCTGCCAGGCAGATGTCTCTCTCTCTCTTTCTCTTTTCCCTCTTTCCCAATCCTCATGTTGAAACTGAGGGAAATCTCTCCAGTGTGTGTGTAGTATTTTCCCACAAAGAGACAAGGATACTCCAATAAGTCCAAGCTAGTCGTAACCTCATATCCGTTAAACACGCTCTGTGGTGTTCAAATTTGGTTGCGACATTCTGGGCGAGTTTCTTTTCATTCACACACACACACATCTCTTTTGCGGTGTGATGTCATTGACGGTAAAGTTGTGTTGACAGTGATGACTTATGAGTGTGTGTCTGTTTTATGAGGAATACCAGTGCAACCGGCCGCTACTGTCCGCTGTGCGTGAGTGTATCGGCCGTGGAAATTTACTCATTTGTTGCAGCATTACAAGTAGAGTCTATTTTGGTCGAAAATTAAGGTTGATGCTTCAGAGAAAAAAAACAGGATGTACTGAGGGCGAGAGGAGAAGAAATTAAAGTGGTATTGTAAGTGACGTGGATGTGTGTGAGGCAATAAATGAGCCTGACACATTCTGGGTTTTCCTCATAACTTTTTTTTTTTTTTTTTTTTTTTTTAAATCGAAGTCCGAAACACAGTTCAGCATGCCACCATTATACTTCTCTCGATTCCCAGTCAACTCCTCTCTCTCTCTCTCTCTCTCTATACTCAATTCCCAACTCGCCCCCCTCCCCACCCCCTAAAAACCCACCCGCTGTCTGAACAGCGCCGCCAAGCGACTTGCATTACAATATCACCCCAAATACTGCAATCACCAAACATATGCAGACAAGATGACAGGCAACATTCAATAAGAACACAGTAAAAGCATGTTTAAACTTACATTTACACAACTTTTGCCCATAAAACACAACTCCACTCTTACACAGCTTTCCATCTTAGAAAAGTGGCGCCCTCGCGCTTCAAAATATCTGTTGTGAAAGTGTTAGTAACTTAACACCGATATAAACAGATGAAGTTGGTAAAACAACAGAATTAACACTAGTTTTTGTCCTTGACTGTGTCCATAACAGTCTGTTCCACACTTTTGTTGGGGTTTTTGCTGATTTTACTGGTACTTTTTCCATATTTCTGGCAGGTTCTCCACTGGTGTGTTATCCTTTAAAGTCCCATATTTTTGGGGATATTCCATTTCGGGCAGCGGTGATGGTGACTCAGCAGGTACAGCTCATCATCTTTAGCATCTTCTTAAAACATTTTACAGGAAAGCGTTTGTAAATATTTATTATGTTGCTGTGTTTAATCATCCAACTCTTGCCTTTTTATATTTGTATGTGACTTCATCTTAATCTCTTGTGTTTTATGATCTTTTTTTTTCTAAAAGCACTTTGTAACTTTGTTGAGATGAATAAATAAAGTTTATTATTCAAAAATCACAGGCCTTGAGCAAAACACTGAAATGTCAGTGTCCATTTTTTAGGGCTTATTATGGATAATTACTTTTACAGGTGTTGCAGAAATTATGGTTATACCTGACTTGGCTTTTACCAATTTTCCAAAACTTTCAGACATATTGACTTTTAAGGGCACTTTTGGTTGAAATATCTGAGTTTTCTGAGTGTTTTCTGCTGTTCAAGAGGAGAGAGAGAGAGCAGAATACAGTGATTAGGTAAGACATTAGGGGTTGGATGGATGAGAGAAGGCAGAGATGGTGCAACATCAGTAATTTCCGGAAGAAAGGAAACTGGAGCCACACAGAAGAAAATCTCAGCATGACTCAGGAAAAAACACACACACACACAAACTCACACACCCCCCGTCGGGAGAAAGATGTGTGACGGTAACTGTCCTAATGTTCTGAACTCTGGCTAATTGGGACAATTTGTAGTTCCTGCTTAGATCCTAGAAACAAACACACACATTCAAAGCAAGGCTTCTAGATGGAAATTAGTGGTGTCAGCCTCTCTTCCTGCCTGCTGTTACCTCCTATCTGAAAAGCAGAGAGTCAGGAAATAGACTATAATTATACTGTTCCCTGAATGAAACACACACAGCTGATGATGATGTGACTGAGTGCAAGAGAGATACAGAGACAGTGGGAGACAGACAAGACAGACAGAGAGTGCGCAACTGGTCATTATGAGTTCACACAGACATCAAGCTGACCAGACAATCACTGACAATTCGCTCATTTCCTACACAGCTGAGTTACCACTTGACGTTTTCAGTCATGCTTGCCGCGTGGCTTTATGGATGTCAGTGTCTAATTGGTCGGTCGGTCCACCACTCTGGTCCCGACTGAAATATCTTAACAAAAACAAGGACGTGTTGCCATGGAAATCTGTGAAAAAAATAAATAAATCAGAGGATGAATCCTACTGATTTTGGTTATTCCCTGAACTTTCCTTTAGTACCACTAGAAGGTTGACGTTTTTGGTTTTGTCTTGACAACTATCCGATTGACTACTATGAAATTTGGTACATATATCTTTGGTGCACATTTATTTTAATGACTTTGGTGATACCCAGACTTTTCCTCTAGCACCACCATGAGGTTCATTTGCGGTTTGCAGCATAACGTCTGAACAACTATTGGATGGATTGCTATGAAATTTGGTGCAGACGTTCATGTCCCCTTCAAGATCAACTGTAATAACTTGATCTGGTCTCTTCTCTTCCCATAGAGCACCATCAATGGGTCAAAATTTCATTTTGTCCAATGTTTTGGTGTGTGACCAAATACCATAGTCTGTAAAAAAATATGGACATAGCCACCATGATGTCACCCATTGGTTTCTGAAGAGTGGTTTTGATACTCAGACTGGGCAGTTCCAGCCATCTTGGCAGGACCTGACTCTGCCTAACTCCCAACTAATCCAAAATGGACAAAGAGCTGGAGCCGAGTTGGGCTGAATGGAGTCTTGTTGCTGAAACAAACCACCTAGCCACTAGTGACCTCTCACTCAAAGTGGCCACATCCTAATAAATAATAAATAAAACAAAATTTAAGTTGTCATGAAAGGGGACATTAGCTATAGAGACCAAAACCGTTTCTTGTACCAGGCTGTAAATATGTTTATTTCTGCTGTAAAGTTGGACATTATAACATGGTGGTCTATGGGGACTCGGGTTTCTAGCCAAGTGGCCACTCGAGGAACTGCAGGTTTTAGCATTTCTGCATTGGCTTCATTTGCTGCTTGCCAAATACCTGTAAAACTAATGACCTTTCCTTTGGCCTCAGCTGTACTTTATGTTTAGTGCTAATTAGCAAATATTAGCATCCTAACATGCTAAACTAATATCTTGAATGCAGTAAACTTTAGTCCTGCTAAACATCAGAATCTAAGCATGATTATTGTGAGCGTGTTAGCATGATTACATTAGCATAAAATAGCTTCATTCACTTCTTTAAACACAAGTTTTCAGTCCAACACAACAAAACAACATAATTACATGGGTTCAGATCCAGTTGCATAACAACAGTTGCACTAAACAGCAAAGCTGTAGACTTTTAATCTTCTTTTAACACATGACTGACTCATTTCCATGTAATACTCGTTCAAAAGGTGGTCTTTTTTTTTTTTTTTTTTTTTTTAATTTCACGTCTCATCAGCAGCAAACATATTGTTGTGCATGTTGATATCCTCCTAATTTTTTTCAGCTGTGCAATTTCTCTTTGAAAAAATAAATAAAACTAGTCAAATTAGTTTGGAGTTTTATAAGAGTTCGGGTGAGCTAATGACCGAGCTGAGCTGTTTAATGAATGGTAGAATATGCCACACACACAAACAAACACACACACGCACATCCTACATTAAAAGACAGGATATAAAGTGCTCATAGTGATGTTTTAGCTCCTTGAAATTAGCGAAATGATTATGCAAAGAAATATCTGAATTGAAAAAGTGATGTAAATTTGTCCATTTTCTAGTTTTGCATGATTGTTGTCTTCTAAACATACAAATATAGAAGAAATACATTATTTGTAATAAGTTCAGAGGATATTCTCTAATACTTATTGCTTGTTAAATGTTGCATATTTATATTTTCAGATCATGCATCATGTGTATTCATTACTTTCAGTCAGATAAAATCAGAAATGAGGCATCAAATCTCACAAAATATGTTCTGGTGTTGCAATTTGTCAGCAGAACATTTTTACTGTTTGACCTATTTGCAAGATGCTATCATGTATTTGTTTTTTCTGCATCCTGTTCATATTTGTCAAAGCAATAAACATAATTAAAGCTCCATTTCTTTTCAGCTACGACTGTACAATGAGCATAAAATACTGTATTTCTGCAGTTACTGTTATAGTAAAACCTCATTTCAACTGAAGGTTTACACGGTTTTTGATAGGTAGGGCGAGTTCCAGCCCTCAAAACCCAGTCAAAGAAAAAAAATACAAAACCAAAGCAGACATTTTATGTTTGGTCACACAAGCGAGACACAACAACCAGATGCCGACACTGTTTCCCCTTTTGTCCCTTTAACCAAACGAGCGGGAGGACAGACAACGGTTTATTTCTCTCTGCCACGTTGTTTATTTGGCTGTTGTAGGACACTAAACAAGCGATCTGTCGCTGGAGACGTTTTGTCCAACCATGTGCCTGCGTGGTTAACTGAAGCTAAACAAGCTCAGAACATGATCCGGGCAGCTCTGGCGCTCCCAGTAGGTGGTTTGGGACTTGATACTGTTCATTCGAAGCCAGACAGGAAGTTTTGGAGAAGGACATGTTGGAGAATTGAAAGATACTTTGGTTTGACTCGGTGTTACAGCTTCCATCTGTGTCTGCTTTCCTGCTTTATTAAATCCTTTTACATTTTTGACATTTAACTGAGTGTATTGCAATGAGTCAACAGATTCAGCTTTTGATGATAACAGCATTGGACATTTGATTAAAATGGTTATGAAATAAATGCAGCAAAGATGGAGACACAAAGATAGGGTATTACAAAGTTATTGTGTAATTATATATAAGAACAGAGTAACTTCTACTTTTGCTTCAGTCACCAGCAGAAACATACGGCGCCCGGGAGACGCCATAAAGAAAAAAACGAACTTATTTGTGCTCTCCGTTTAATAAATTCGGCTTTCAATTGAATAATTCATGCTCTTGATTTAGTGATTTGTGCTCTCGGTTTAATAATTTTCTGCTTTCAAGTTCATATGCCTTTCTTTCATCCTGCGTACACCCTCATTATAGATCAATTGGATTAAATGAGGTTTTGGACTAAGATATGTGGATATACTTTGGGCTTAAAAAATGTCTCTTTCATTGCTTTTTTTCAAACAAATGAACTGGGAAAATAGATGAATTGAAAGCACTGATTGATAATCAGTATGCACAAATTATTAAATTAAGATCACAAATTCGTTTTTTATTATCGTCTTGGCCCCTTCTGGCCTCCATACAAACATGCCTGTAAGGGCTGATTATTCGGGGAATATAAAATCCAACACAACCTATTATATGAAAGATGGCCAGTATCTCCATAGATGTGTCACCTTCTTGGAGAGAAGATCCTAAAAAAACATCCAATTTATACAAAAAACATTGTATCAGGAGGATCTTAGTTGATTCCTGTCCCTAAGACTTGCAATGCAACTACAGTCTGTGTTGTTTTCTTTTCCACGAATAAGACAAGAGCACAGTTTGCAGGAGAGAAACACAAAAAGAGGAGATGTTTAATTTAAAGTCAAGAGGAAGGTAAGAGAGGAAAAGGAAATGAGAGGTGTTTCCTGGTCACCATTTGTATCTCTGAGTAAGACTTGGATTCACCAATGGGACATTAAACATGAAGTAAAACAGCCTATTGCTTTAGACACAAGGCATTGAACCGATTAGGTCTTTGTGTTGATAAAAGCACTGCGACATAAAGTTTCAATAAACATATATGTCGTAGTTATAATGCGCAGCCACGTCTGATCAGTTTGATCTCAAGATGTTTCAGCCGGGGAGTCGGAAGTGAAGTGTACTTATGTGCATCTTTTCCTCGAGATCCTCCAACAGATTAAATTTGATCAACATAAGGATCAGAATTTGAACCGGAAATGTGACTTTTTCTTTCTTTTTTTCTTCTTCAGATGACATACTCTCACGCTCTCGAAAAAGCCAAGGTCAGGACTCGAGGGGAATTTTTTTCCTCTTACCTATCAATGACACACACTTTCAACTTAGCCAAAAAAGGGTTTTTCATTTTTGTGTCGCAGTCTTTGAGAGCTTGGCTGCAGCATTGTGAAAAAAAAAAAAAAACTCAAGAGGCCATATCATTTCTGTTAAAATGAAACACAAATCCATCCAAACTGCTCTGTTACTTATTCTTACTCTTAAAATCTTACTACAGCTTATGGAGCTGAGTGGAACGGCTTGCATGTAATTTTGAGAGAATTGGTTTAGTTCCCCATTGGCTCGCACTAGCATTGCTAACAAATGTTAACACCGGGCGGCTGCCAAATTCTCATAGAGGACCTTTTTGGACATCCTGAAAGGAATCTTGGTAAGTCATCAGGAAGAAAATACTTCTTAAACCTCTTAACCTTTAAACTGTAGATCTGGCTGAACTTCATTTTCCCTTAATATACACTTTAATAGCTTCAAGGGTAAGAATAATGGTGACCTGGTGGTTAAACAAACCATCCTACGTACCTACAAAAAACAAAAAAGGGGAGGAGGGGGGAGCGTTGTACATTTATTTATCCCATAAAATCTGACTGAGCGTAGGCATTCACGCACTTTTTCACCACTCTGATTCCAAGATATAATTCACACCTACAAGCAGCCCAGAAGAAACTATAGTGGTCTGCTGTTATAAATACCAACACTAGAGATATTAAACACCTCGCGTAAGGGCACCTTGACAGTGATTGTTTGCGAAGGCAAAGTGTTTCTATTCACTTCCTCTGTTAATTGGGGTTTTTACGTCGACTTTCTTTTTGTCTTTAGTTTACTGCCATTTTTAATAATACCCATACGTGCATGGATATGTTTGGATGTACTTTCAAACAAATGTGAAACAGTCAACTTTAGATGTGCAGCAAAACTTTATCTTAAAGTCTAGTGGAGACCCCAAAGTTTTTAAAGACGCCAACTGTGCCATCTGAGTTTTGGGGAAATAAATACTTGATATAATAAAATGATGCACAGCACATCTATAATATCCATTAAACCGAATGGTACCACCATTTGAAAAAACATGATGCTGCTATGATGCTGTATATATATATATATAGTTGAATTTTTATTGTTGTGTACTGGTATTTGCTGCTTAGTTTCTAAATGCTGTGCATGTGTCATCAAATTGATGGAGATGTTTTCTCGCCAGCCATCGCTGTGATCTCTCTCCAATAAAAAGCAATGAGTTTATAATTGGAAGTTTGGCCCATGATTCATACACACAGTCATTTCATTTGTTTATTTGAATATCAGACACTCTATACCATTAGAAAGTTTGGAATATGGCTAAACAGTGTGTAGACTGATTGTAGATCATTCACAAGGAATAGCGTCAGTGGTCAGTTTGGCTATAAGTAAGCTGCAATCATCTATTCAAAAGTTTTACGTTGTGATACTCAAAAAGTCAGATTTTGGCAGAGTATCAATTTGTTGTAATAATTCCTAAATAGAAAATCATTGCAGTAAAACTTGTTGGCTCTCAATCCTGCTCTTTGAGATGCAGAGTGCTGCTGATTCTTATCAATTCAGCGACTCATTTACACCTAAGTGGATGCTTTAAAACACCTGATAGGACGGAAAACCAACGTGACTGGAGGACAAAAAGTAGCAACTGCTGCAAGTGCAAAGACACAGAGTCGAGCGTGAGGAGGTTAAAAAAGAAGAAGAAGAAGAAGCTGTAAATGATCCTGATACAGATGTGCTGTGTGAAGTATGTCGTCACACATCCCCGAAAATTTTGGATCTGAAGCTGACATACATAAATTAATTTTCAAACAAAAGAGACAAAAGCAGCCTTGTTTTTCTTGAGCTCCTCTCTCCGTGCTCCTCCAAAAAAACACATTTTCTCCCTTTGATAATGCGACACATGATCGGGCCTGATAGAAAGTCCGCCTGGATCCACTCGGGTATCTCACACCACACCAAATCCGTTTAATTTAGACCTGTTTAATTTGGGTCAGGTCTCAGTTTCTGTGTCCCAAGTGGACCCTCTTGTGTGGAGAACAGCTCAACGTCCTCAGAAATGGTGGATTAGTGGTCAAGCTGTAATTGCCTGATTGGTTCCTTACTCGGATTTAAATACAATCCTATCCTGTTTTTTTACAGCCCTTATAGATGCTCTGTTGGGACTCTTACAAATTTGACGTCTACATTGAGTCAACACTGGTCAATTAATCATCTTCACCATCAAGTTTTTGGCGCTTTGTCTTACTGACATGACAACAATGAGCTAAATTAAGACCTGAAGCACTGACATAAATAAACCCATGTGGACACTTTGAAGTATAATCAATTTCGCGTGTTGTTGTATTTGGAAAATGTGTCAATTGAAACTTTAGACCTTGTACTTGGCACACTCGAGAGTGTAAACAAAATATGAATAAATGGAGTCTTAACATGATACACATACTTAAAGCTTAACGTGATGTTTCAGGCTCTCGCCCAACATACCTGATGATGAGAAGTTAATTCGGGTTTAATACAGGATCAAAACTACCAATTGTGAAGTTATCGCGTTGGTATTTTCATTCTTTTCTTCCTTCATCTAAGTTTTGTTATCCGAACCAAAGCTCTGTTTCAGCAAGAACGGCCAAAACCCCAAAACCGCTACATCACTGGTAAGATCTACAATCCTGCTAAAGTGTTGAACCATCAGCTTCACTGAACACAGTGCGAACATACAATTTCTTCCAGTAAATTCTGAGTGTATTTTGCAGCTCATGCATGGCTGTCTATGGAGAAACTTCAATTCTTTAGGGGACCGGGCTCTTGCCCTTTCATTAGAGGGTAGTTTCACCGAACGGCGGCCCGAACTCTGCAACTGCACGTCTCTGGTTTCTGGGATTTGCCGACGCCGAGGAAAAGGACGACTTACGAGTATATGAACCTTTCTCTGACCCCCACCTCCCCTTTCCCCTAAAACACACACACATATTCTGTTCCCCCCCACCCCCACACCCCCCATTATATAAAGTCCTGGATTGGTCCAAATCGACATTTTTCTCGGCCAATGAACTAGCCTCAGAAATGCGTATAAAATTCACATCAGCGTGAATTACTGGCTGATGGGATTCACGGCAGCACTCTTCAAAAAAAAAAAAAAAAAAAAAAGTCTCTCATGTTCAAAAGGGGGTTTCGCCCTCTTGCTAACCTTTCTAACCCTTTCTTTCTTTCTTCTCTTCCCTTTCTTTTCTCCCCATTTTCTGCTCTCTCTTGCCTCCCTAAACCCTCCAAATTTCCTTCTCCCTCCTCCCCTTCCCCTTTATACCTTTCCTTATTCTCTTCTCCTTTTTCATACTCTTTATCCCCCCACCATTTCATCTTCTCTTTCATAATTCAGGCCAGTCTGTCATCGACCCGTCCATGTGACTCTCCTTTAATGCTCCCATCCTTCTTTTCTTGATCTCCCCATGTTTCTTTTCCAGCCGGCGATTCCCTTTTAACAGCGAGCCAGTGGCCTTTCACAATCTGTTTCACAGAGACGATAGAGAGAGAGAGACCCCGAGACGGGCTGAGGGAGAGAAAGAGAGAGAGAGAGAGAGGGATTTCAAAGTCTAAAAGGGAAAGATTGAAAGATCCTAAATAGATATTGAGAGGAACAGATGATGCAAAGCGAGAGAAGCTGGAGTGTGAAAAGGAGAGATGTGGCTCTATAGTGGACAAGAGTGGAAGGTAGTTCAATTTTCTGCTACTTTCTATTTCACTACAGTTATTGGACAGCCGTAGTAAATAGTTACTAGGTAGATTAAACATTATATACACAAAACATATGATCAGCTTATGAAAATACATTGCGTTGATTTCCATTAAACGACCCAGAATGACCCAACATGGTGGTTAGCTCCACTTCTGCCAGCTAGAACAGTAAAATGCTGCTTATACGTTGCATCAACAATAATAATATAGATGCAGAAATAGGCCGTTTCACAATCATTGCTTTTTATACACAAAAGGATAAGGCTAGAATTATTCTTAACTTTTGTTATTCTCAACAAATCCCATAAAAAGATAAAAAAAAAAACGACAATCCGTCTCTCGATCCTTTCCCCCCCGACTTCCCCTTATTGTGTGTGGCTCTCAGACTCAAACCCACTGGTTCCCACCGATGACGTAAATCTTAATCTAAAAACAGGTCTCAAATATATAGTTTCATTTAAAAAAAAAAAAGAGGCTTGGGCAGCTGGGCACTGTAGCAAACATTGTTCAAACAGGAATAAATAGTGCATTTCTCGGGGACTATTTCCAGCTGTGGATTAATACACATTTCGTGCACTGGTGGTATTTACCGCAGCAGGATGTGGGATGTGGTATCGACTCAGAATAAACTAGATTGCCCATGTTCATGGTAATGAAGGAACATGTCATCCAGTGCAGAAGTAGGTGCGTTTCCATCCCACTTGTTTTTATTTGCATTTTCAAGTTGCGTATAAAAAAGAAAAAGCAATAAAGTGCGATAAAAACAGATTTAGCGCACAAATCGTGACGTATATGAAGCATGTAAATGTCCAATTAAGAGATGAAAAGTAGCAGCAGGTGAGAACATCCTCTTCAGCAATGGTTCAACGGCCTCCAACTGGAGAATTAGCACCAACTAGCCGCTCATCTTCACCATGAATATTCATATAATGGCAGTGAATGAAAACAAGGAATAAATTTAATTGTTTTTTTGGCAGATTTTCTGGAAATTTGGATCCAATCTGTGCTACTGTTGGATGGAAACGTAGTTCATGTGGCTCATTGATCTATCAGGCCTTGAACACAGAGACAATACTTGTTGGTTGACAATGAGAACAATGTAGAACTTACAACTCAACTACACTTTAATGTTATTACGTCTGATAGTAAACGCAGAACATTTACTTGTAAGAGTATTTTTACATCGTGTTACTTATTGAACACTTATTCCACCACTGAATATGGACGCCAGAGTACAAACTTCTACTATATCTATTAGCATTTGGGCTTTACAAATGCATAGACAATGAATGAGAAATAGAGAAATATACAGTAAAAAGAAATGAAAGACAGACATGTATTAGCACATTGTTACTGCCGTGGCCAGTCAGTCTGGGAACTCATAATAACCCTTCAACACTAATGACAAAACCACACACACATACACACACACACACACTTGCTCTCTGGCTCTAGGTCTGTCATTCACCCCTGTATCTCTTTTCTCTCTATCAGTTACCCTCCCTCCCCTCTCTCTCTCTCCCTCTCTCTCTCTCTGTGTCGTATAGACATACACACATACGTACAACTCCGGTGTTGCAGTGTTGATGGTAAAACCATTCCATATCAGGGTTATTCGGAGGGGAAAAAGTCATTCCTCCTGACAGCCCCCTTAAGAGAAGAAATACCTCCACCACTAAAACTGGACTTGGGTTTCACTCGTGACACCACACCAGACTACATATGATTTTCTGGGTTATTTAAAGTGCAATCTGAAGCGCAAAAATGCTGTAAAAATCAGTCAGTGAGACAGCGACGCACGATTGGTGTTTATCGTGTTTGGGATGCTCTTTGAGATGCCAGGAGTCTTGATTCTTTGGCCTCATATTTCTCTGTTAGCATGAAATCTATATTGTACTGGTTATTTTCACTCAGGCTTTTTTGAATTGCATATAAATCCCGGATGAAGAGCGGACCACCAATCCTGTGTTGAAAATACGACGGACCTTTAAAAATATTGGCAGCCGACACCCGGAGAGTAACACGGGAGCAAGTGGACTTTGAATATTCATCAGCTGCCTTTATCATTTATCCAGAGTTCTTTCAGAAAATAGAAATAATGAATTTGACACAGTTTGACTTTTGGCGGTGTTGGTTTTCAACCCCTCGTTGCAACATAGAGAGCAATGTTTGTGGAGGTAGAAGGGATTTAGAGTCTCTTTGGGTTTCAGTTTCTTGCTCGAGGACATGTACGCAATGTTCAGACAGGCAGCTCCAGTTCAGTTTTTTTTTTCTCCCTCTCTTTCTCTCTCTCTCATACAAGAAGGAACTTTTTCATGAAATCTGCACAAAAACATCAGGATTGTAATCCTCTCAGATCACTTGTAAACCACATTTTAAGGGGTCCAGTGAAATCTGGATTCATATTCCAAATGCAGCTCAAATTGCACTTTGTGTGTGTGTGTGTGTTTTATTTATTTATTTATTTATGTCACCACTTACACCCACATCTTGTTCAAGATATTAACCTCCAGCATATCAGCTCATGCTTCACTCAAGTGTTTTATTGAACTTTATCTTTTTTTTTTTTTTTTGTTTGGATCGTCGTATTTGTGACTGAAATTGTTTTTTTTTTTTTGTTCCTGTAAACACAACATTGACATATTATCACTTTATGTGTGTCTTCTACCAACTGCTGACATAAATAGCTGTTAGATGCTTCACTATCTTCATCAGCTAGTCGCTTAACGTGTCTCTCAATCTATGTACAAAGAGAGCCTTTTTTAATTATTATTTTTAAATAAAGGTGTATGTGCTCTATACCACTCTTTTCTCTTTCATGTCTGCACACACACACACACACACATAAAGATCCTGAGTCTGCAAAATATTACTTATTTACTGAATCTGCATTTCCTGAGTTGCCTGAAACTGGACTCATGACTTTTCCTCTGATTTCTACATGTTATTTTATTGATAGACTACTTAACTATCAATCTGTGACCAAAGTTAATATTTAAAAATATCATATAGACTTTTACAATAAATGTTATAATAAAATAAATGTGTAGAAACCTGCAGGTGATGTGCTGCTCTGTAACTTCACCTGAGGGTTTTGTCCTTCTTTCAGTTTGTGGATTTTTTTGGCGACACAAGTCAAGAGTTTCTTCTTTAAATCATCTTAAAAACTTCTATTTGTATTATTTTTCATCTTTTGCCGTGACATCAGAGCTCAGCTGAGGGTCTGCAGCTCACCTGTCTGTGTGTGTGTCTGTGCTGCTGATGGGATTTCACAAAAAAGCTCAGTTGGACAAGCTGCGGCTAATTTAGTTTATACATAATGTTCATGTCTTAACTCCTCTCTTGATCCACTCATGATGATGAGATGTCATTAAATAGTTAATATTTCTCCCACTAATTTCAGAGGTTAATGTTTTTATTGATTACAGAACATCTTATTAACTAAGCTCAAGTTTTATTGACACTGTGGTTCTTTTTTAAAACAGACCAGATGTCTTAATTTGCTTTTGGGAGCAATTTCACTATAAAGTTTTTTAATTAAACAGCAAAAATCACAAATTAACTAAAAAAGAACCCCCAAAACTTTAAATTAAATATAATATCAAAAGACATTAGTTTTGTCCAATGAAGTAATTGTCAATGAAACATTTAAACCATACCTAATAACCAAGATTCAGGTTCTCCACCTCACTGCCTCCTCTACTGCTGCGAGTCAACGGCTTGTGTGCTGGTAGAAGTTGTGGGTTGCCAGATCATCAGGTCGAGTATCCCCCTTATCCTGCTCTTTCACTCTTTATCATAAAAGCACACTTTTTTTTTTGCAGAAAACTCACAAACCAAGCAACATGATGTGGAGCTAGATTGTGTAAATATATTGGTGGGGACAATCCAGCAACACCTTGATGATGATGATAGGTACATGTTCCTACCGTCCGTACCCAAATATACGCCCACGTGTTCTAGTAGTAAGGCTGAAAACAGATACCTGATGTGGCTGGAAACAAGACTGACGAGAGCAGTGAGGCTGAACTTTATGTATAACACTAAAATGCCTCATATGGAGCCGAAGGGAACTGCAAAAATCAGGTGATAATCTGTGATTTCGCCGCTGTGTTGGACACTTTTTCCACATATTTGAAACACGGTTAACATGAAAATATACTGACGACTGAAACTGCTTTGAAAAAACAGATCTGGTCAACTGCTGCCCATCCTGACACAAAAAATACTGCTGTTGCTGTTTTCTCATTTGCATGACCAGTGTATACCAAGCTCCCAGTAAAAAGGCTATGAAGCCAATCTGACATAGTGGCCAAACCTTGTAATTACAATTTCTGGGCCCGGTCACGTGACGCGCACCGAGCCAAACTGCATTTTTTCCGCACACAATGATTGGAAAAGGAGCGGCTGTAAAACGGTTAATAAATTTTTCTGAGCGTCACAACCCCCTCCATTCAGTCCAATAACATTTGGAAAGTCTAAAAGAGCAGGATGATTAAATTATTTCATCCCATTAAAGCGAACGAGGCACCAACCGGAGGTCAGACGGCGGAAGTCTTGGACGAGCCGGAGAGGGACTCTACTGAGCATGCTCCATGGGCTCAGAAACGCGGAAGCGCGAGGAAGCTCACGGACACATGCATACTGGGAAGTAAGCATGTAGACACTCTTAAAAGTGATATTTTTAAGTCTGAACTCATCACATCTGCCTGACTCAACTTGATGCTCGGAAAATACAGATTTCCAACACAGGAAATAACTCCATGCTCCAAATTCAACACAGTCTTTTATTGTCTGATTGGCTCAAGATCTTTACTGAGACAAAACTAGATTCCAGAAAAACTAAAGTTCAGCCAACTTTGCCTTCCATTGGAAATATAAAAACGTAGAAAAAGTGATAAAAAACAAGTTTTTTTTCTTTTGTATAGGAATCCTCGATTGTTTTCCAGGGATTTATAAACAGTAGTCAGTCTGGTTGGGAAACAGTAGATTTTCATGGTCATTTTAACGTGACAGGAAAGTCAATTCCCTCGTGATTACGAACTAGCGAGAGAAAAAAGTCAAGTTCTAAGAACCACCTTTCCATAGTAGAGTGCAGACATTGATATATTTCTTTTTTTTTTTTTTTTCTCTCCATGAAAAGTTCTGGAAAGGTGAGCTGAAATGATCCTAATAGTATTTTTATTGATCGTTTAACAGCAGACGCCAGGGCCTCAGTGATAGACCTTACAGTGCTCGCTCCAAGTTCCAGGGGTTTGATATTAAAGATTTTCCGCCTTGAAACTGAAACACCGGACATCTGTGAAATTAATAGGGTTAATATCTGTAGTATCTGTAAGAAAAATCTAAAATATATATATATATATTTATTAAAATGATGTTACAGATATTCTGCTTGGGTTCAAAGCACAAGAGCGATATGTTCTTAAATTGTTTATAATCGCTGTTAAGAGTTTTATATCTCACGCAAGATTGAGGCCATCGTTTGTTGCCGGTTCCAGGGTTTTGATTTAAAATACAAAGAAACCAGAACTGCACCACATCTGCTCGAAACATAGAGATTCAGTATATTCTTTTCCATTTCCATCCCCCCCCCCCGCCCCCCCCCCTTCAAGAGCTCAGCGTCTCATCCAGGGACACTTAGTGTACGGCGAGTGAGAATGAAAGACACCGTAGGGGGTTCGGAAACTTGCTCGCGGGCACGTGGAACGACGACGGTCGACGCAGACGATGACGCCGACGATGCTCGCTCCGCTCTAATTGTCTTGTAGGTTTGGCGGCGGTTTTATTCAGCCAGTAGTTGAGAGTTTTAAAGTATAAAGTTTCAAGATTTATAGCAGATAAAATGTAGCAGTTGATGATGTAATAGCTGCTGGAAAGTGTAATAAAACTTTTCTAATGTGGCTTGAAAACGCAATGAAACCTTTACGTTATACATAAGAGCGTAATGGTAATGTAGTAGTAATAACCCCACACTCATGCCGTAAGATTTTTATGCATTTGTTACCACATTTTTAACCAATGCTGACATACATTTTATTGTGCTTTGACCAAACATAACTGGGAAAAAACGCCGTTTAGACAGCTGATAGTTGAGTTTACATGATAAAATTACATTATAATGATAAATTAAATGAAAACGTACTTGTCCTTAACAATTTTCTACATTTAAACACTTTAATTTCATCATCAAAACACAATTTACATGATGAATTGTGTCCAAAAAACATGTAACTTGACATTATGATGCTGTAGTAGTGAAGTAATACGTCCGCCAATACTGCGAACAACAAAACATCTTGGTGGTGTCAACAGTCCTCGATGGTGCGACCACATGTATAGCTCTTTGTGTGTTTGTGCATTTGCGATTTGTATTATATATGTGTGTGTGTGTGTGTTTGGAGTGTGTGTACATTTCCCGCCACTTTCCATAATAAACAGACCAATGAAGCAGAAAGTCTATTAAAAGAAAAAGAGAATCATAAAAACGGCTCCATGAGCAGCATTATGAATCGTTTTATTGATCACACTGGGGATATTACAACATCTTCCAGGGCTTTGATAATCCAATGCAGTGCCTCTTTTTGTAATTCTATACAGCAGCTGTGTTCGTGGTACTTTTAGTCTCTTTCAGTCTCTTCAGACCTTCATATTTTTGTATTTCGGCAATTTATTTGGCTCGTTTGGAGTGTTTGAAACCGTTTTTAATATGTCAAATTAACAGTGGAAATGGCCGCCTTCCACTGGTTGGTCAATGAACAGTCTGAGAATCAGTGTCTTTGATAAAGAACATGTTTTCAGGGCTAGCAGACATTTTTTATTCATTTACCTTTCCTGTCTAGCCCATGTGGGATTTGAACTGGCAACCCTCTGGTCAAAAAGGAAATATCTTCAAAGACGGATATAATTTGGAGTTTAAGTCCATTTCCCTCTGTTTCCATCATGTTTTCACCCTTTCTTTTAGCAGAAAAATGCAGCTGTGAAGGTGCTTTCACACAGCCAGTGGTTGCCATAACGGCCCCCACCTGCCAACATCGATGTTCTGTATTATGAATCGGCAGCACCTGGCCGCTACGGTCCTACCAGCCTGTACGCCACAGACTGCGATCAACCGCGTCTCATTATACTGCTAAATGGAGCGGGTTGTGAAAGGGGTGAGCGACACTTTATTAAGTTTTGCTAACTGGTATCATAAATGTTTATTGTCTGAAACCAGATCATCGGACTTTGAAGCGGATTTTGCGCTGATACTGTTTCTCCTTGTTGACCTGTCAGGAAACGGCAAGATTCCCTTGCTATGGTTTCTGTGGTTGCCATGGTCACAAGGTGAAAAACGGCAGCAGCAAAAGATCTGTGCATGTCCCCAACATCAACTAATTGCTGTCTGGAAGCTTCTTAATTCTTCAAACTCTTCAAATCACATGGGTTTGACAGCAAAGGTCGTCAGTCGGCGTGTTTTTTAAGGGACTATTTTACGGAGCAGACTTCCATTTCTCCCCCCGCAAGGTGTCGGCTAATTGATAGGAAACAGACTGTAAATACAAACGGTGTATCCAAAACCAATGTGGTGTGTTCACTCAGGCGGATGAAGCCAAGAAAAGTTTGTAGCCAAGAGAAGTTTGTATGCCATCCAACACCCTTACAATACCTGCAACTGGTTACCAATGAAGTGATTGGGTTGAGGTTGCGTATATATTTTTCATGTGATTTCTGTTAAAAGACTGTCCTCGGAGGAAAAGGTACAGCATCTGTCAGTGACAAACTGAAGTGGTGTGACGATACAGAGCTGCAAAACCCTTACAGATAAGAAGACCATGACAAGTTTGCCAGAAATCAGCAGGAGGAGGAAGAAAAGGAAAAGAGGAGCAAAACCTCACTTTAAAAACATGGGTACGATCCTTCAGCCTCGTCCGGAGCTGCTGCTGCTGCTGCTGCTGCTGCTGCCGCCACTGGCTCCTTGTTTTCTCGAGCTCAGAGGCAGAGGAAGCGGCGGAGCGATTTTCCATGGCATCGCACGGCGGCGCGGCGCGGCAGCCACCGGATTTGGCCCGCAGGTCTGTTCTGTGACGGTAAAGCCATGGGAACAGAACTGTAAAACACTGGCCTGGACACACTACTGACAACACACACTGCTATTAAACAAAAAAAAAAAGACCTTACAGGTATGTGTGCGTGTCTCTGAATGTGTGTGTGTGTGTGTGTGTTTCGACTGAAAGCAAGAACAGTAGAGGAAAAATAAAGGAAATGAAAGAGCTGAGAGGGGGAAATATATAGAAGTGAGAGATTAAGAAGGTAAAAAGTGTCAGTTTCTGTGTGTGTGTGTGTGTGTGTGGTTGTAAAACCCTATACAAGGTGCCAACGGCTGTGACCTTTGACCTGTTTTGAATGTTGCTGTATGTTGGAATGTGTATTAGCAGGATTTGGTGTTCCGGTGCCCCTGAGGGCGTGCAGTGTATGTGTGTGTGTGTGTGTGTGTGACCTCAGACATGTGTTCGTGTTAACTGGCACCATTAAGCCTTGAGGGGATCATTAGTGGGCTCTGGGAGCTGCCTTTACTGTACATGGCAGGGGACCTTTTGCACACACACACACACACACACACCAAAAAACACACATGAATGGACTTAAACACACGCACACAAACACACATTTCTCCGAGTCTGCATGAAAATATTAGCTAAATTCTTGAAATATAAAGCTATACACACACATAGACAGACACACATACTGTAACGGACGCGGAGACTCCAGCATGGCGGCTCGAGCGTTTCACCATGCACAGCCAATTTAAGGTCCATATAAGAAGCCATAAACATGCTCTACAACATTGATTGTTCAGATTTATATGGCAGGCAACTTTTAGCTCCGCGCCCTGATTGGTCAGAAACACCAAAATTTCCCTTAAAGTTTGGCAAGCTGAGGTCTATCGGCTTTCTCGCCAGCTGCTGTGGTAAGCAAAAGAGCTAGTTAACCATGGTTACTTTTTTTGGTTCCTTGCGGCGTCTCGGCCACAGCGGCTTAAGAAAGTTCCATCCAGTGTTCCTGCTGCAAACACATGGGAGATTTAGTAGTCTAGCATTAAAAAAAAAAAAAAAAAAAAAGTGGCATTTTTCATGCCTGTAAGAGATTCGTAGTGAAACTGAAACGTTTGGAAGTAATGAAAACCTACTGAGGCTACTGGAAATCTCTTTGACATGTAACTATGTGAATAACTGCTGTGTGGACAGTAATTCATTGTAATATCATTGTTTATTCGATATTTATGGTTTTAGCGGCCTTTAACAAATACCGTTTCCCATAAGCTCTTGAAGGTTTTCAGGCTAAACGTCATGGCTTGACAGAGGAGGCTAAACTCAAACATGTCTGTAATAACAGCAGGACAGAAGACAAGCGTTTAGACGGCGGTAATTACAACTGGACAGTTGAGAGAATGACATCGGGTAGTTTTATGGACCAAACCAAGTTACAATGACGGAAGTACCAATGCTGCCAAGCTTGTAGTTTTGTTTTTGACAGCAGCTGCTGTAGTGGAGGTGAGCCGTCTTAGAATACAAGACGGATAAAAGAAACGCCGAATGAGAGATCGCATTGAGTAACAGAAGCTAGAGGAACAGAGGTTAACCCGGACGTCATGACTTTGGATCGCTCTGATTTGCTTCTGATGGGAGAATTTTGATGGAAAGCTACAAATAATCGCTGTATATTACCTTTTAAAGACTCCACCAGAGCTACACAGCCTCTCACTTCAGCAGCTAAAATGATAGTCTGTATCATGTCTGCATCCAATGACTCTGATTAATCCGTAGGTTAATCAATCAGTCAATCGATTAGTCATTTGGTTTATAATAAGTGAGATATGGTGAAAAAAAGTCTTGTTTTGTGTTGACTAACAGGACAAAACCCAAAGATATTCAGTTTATTACAGTGGAAGACTGAAGAAACTAGAAAATATTCAAATTTGAGAAGCTGGTACAAGAGAATTTGTTTAAAGAAATGACTTGAAACGATTGATTGACTAGCAAAAATCAGCAATTAATATTCTGTTGATCAACTAATCGATTAATCGGCGTACTGTTGTAGGTTTAGAGGTGTTAATATGTCAATGACATGTTTACAGCTTGTTTCTGCCGCCCCCCGGTGGTTAAAAATAAATGAATGCAGCTTTAAAGTTTGAAAAACAATCTAAAAAGTTTGGTGTCAGTCCCTCAGGAAAAAAAATGACCCAACATCCAACAATCATACAGAAAGAATCAGAGCTTTTTTTTCCCTCAAGGTTCATCCAGTCACGTCATTTGATTTCAGTCGATGGCCTTTCAATGACGCAGCTAGCTCAGCCCTTTTTCAGACGGCGGCCAGCGCTGACGGGACCCTCGACAGGTCAGTTTTGGTCTTTAAATGAGATGTTCAGCTGTTGTTCGACTTGTAAAATAATCAGCAATTCCAGGAAGAAAATCAACAAGCACAAAGACAGGAGGCGAAAACAAGAAGCGCTGAAAAGAGGAAGATGGGCTGAGGATGAGTGTCGGGAGGGAAAGGGGGGCAAAAAAGGGAGGGGGGGGGGGGTAAACACGCTTACACACAGGCCCTCCTTTTGGGCATTTTAAGTGGTCTCATTGTCCTCCTTCATGGTTCCCTTCTCTCCCTTTCTCTCTGCCCTTTCTTTCGCCCTTTTAACAGTAACCAGAGAGGCCAAGAACAACGCTGGGAGAAAGAGAGAGCGATAGAGAGAGATAGGGGGAGACACAGGAGAGAGAGAGAGAGAGAGAGAGAGAGAGAGGGGGGCTTAAAGAGGGGTGGTTAGGAGATAAAAACTGTCTCCTCGCTGTAAGAGAATCCCCTCTTCTTTTTTCCTCTTCTTTTTTTTTTCCAGATAAGGGAAAGAGCAGGTTTATCTCTTGGTACTCAATTGAAGCTGGAGGACCAGTGTGTGTGTGTGTGTGTGTGTGTGTGTGTGTGTGTCCGAGACAGACAAGTTTCTCAGACCCCTGACGCCTATCATCCCCTCTTCTTCTGCTCTGTTTTCCACCCATCCATTCATTCACAGTTTCACAAGACGAGGTGACTCAGGCTCTTTTGGCATAGCGTCCACACCAACACACACACATATATATACACATACACACACACACACACGTATACACAGGGTCGTCCCTCAGGTAGCGCTGCTGTGTGTGTGTATGGGAAACAGACTGCTCAGGGTTCAGCAGAAGGTTGGCCCGCCTGATGCAACATGGACAGGAGTGAGAGAAAAAGGAAAAAAAAAAAAGAAAAGAAAGAGAAAGACACTGGAAGACACACAGAGAGAGAAGAAAAAACGGAAAAATAATGTTGAAACTACCCGAGGTCGTGCTCATCCCCCCCGAGTGTACAAAACGGGGAGAATCTAAAGATGTGTGAATTTTCCTCTCCCCCTCATTTTGCCCCTGCTTTTCGTTTTTTTCCAAAAAGTCGTTTTACTGGCTTTTCCTTCGCTTCTTTCACTTCATTTAGGTCTGAACTGCGACCCTGTTTTTCCCCTCCATTTGTTGTCTTGATTCTTTTTTTATTCGCTGCGGTTTGTGCTCTTTTTGCTTCGGCTGCACATGGTATTTATTTGCATTCTTGGTGTTAATCGAAAAATATGCCGGGCACCAGAAACAAATTGCTGCTTTTCATCACAAAGTCTATGTAGTCTATTAATTTATCTTTCATTCAGGGTTTTTTTTAAAAAAAATTTTTATGACTTCCTCGCTTAATTTTAAACTTAATTTTTTTTTAAATTTGCACAGCAACAGCAAAAAAATCCAGATTAAAGGAATAAAACAGATGTGACAGCAGAGGTCAAGGAGACAAAGGCTTAAACTAATGATGTCTGCTCAATTTAAGAAAAAAAAAAAAACAAAACAAATCAACAAAAAAGAAACATAATAAGAAATATATTAATGTTCTCCAGCCGTGACGGGGTCAATAAAGTTTTATCTCGTCCTAACAAGGTGTTTTATGTAAGATCTGAATGAATTAAAACATGAAATCAACCACTTTACTGTTCGCATTATATTAAAAAATGTATATTAAAGAAGTTACATGACTTACTTTTCTATAATTTGCCAGTTTACGCCTCGTATTTGATGTTGTTTGATGGTTTGATTTTAAACCCTCAACTCTACATTCATAACTAACAGCCTGAAAAGTTCCAACATTGTCTTAATATTACACGTTTGATGTCTTAGAGCAAAAAACAACAATATAAACCAAACTTCATTGATTTGAGCCGCGCTGGTTGATTGATTCGGGCACTTGGGGGGGGGGGGGGGGGGGGGGGGGTGGAACAAGCTGAAAACACATAACATCACCGTGGGACTCATATTTAAACGTTTCCCGCACAAGTCAGCACTGAATTAGGTTAAAAAGAACTTTTATGTACGCTGCACCTTTTCTGCTTGCAACCTGATCTAAAATTACCAAATTTGGTTTCCTCTCATGAATTTATAGTCGCTGCTGCGCAATCTGTCTGCTCTGTCATCTGGTTGCCGATGTTTTTGGGGCATTTTAAAATGTGTTAGTGTCATTGAGTAATTGTTTTGGATTGGTCCGTTTAGTTTTATTCCACTTTGGGGGATTTAGACAGCTATTGGGTTGTTTTAAGATTTATAACCGCAGTGTTTCACTCTGATATTGTGATGTGCTTTGGCAAAAAGGACTATGTACTCTTTGTTGTAGTCTATCTTGGCCGGGACACTCTCGAAAAAAGATATTTTTAATCTCACTGAGGATTTACTGGTTAAATAAAAAGTTGTTATTTTTTTGTAGAGTTGTTATGGTGAACGTGTGAGCAAACGTGAAGCAACATTAGCGTTCCCGTCGGAGTCGACTGTTCTGGTAGCTGTTTGTGCTCGAGCAACACCCCCGAGGGAGGGAGAGGAGGAGAAAAAAAAACAAAAAATCACGAGTTTGTTCACCAGCTAGTTGCTAACTTTATCCACCTTCTGCTTGGTGCGAGACGAGTAATGATTAGTAGATTTATCCGAGTGCTTTTTTGCTGAAAACTGCTGCCTGCAGCTGGGAACGGGGGTTTATGAGAGCCAGGAGACTCAATCAAAACAGTAAATTCGTCATTAAACAAACAATTCAATAAATAAAAAAAGCCTAAAAAAGCTTTGTAGAGCTGAAGAGTTGATTTTAATTATCTGCGGACACTGAGTGACACAGTTCACACAGCCATTTGATTCACTGTTAAAATAATATCAACAAGTGCAGCTTTAATTAATATCACTAATTAATTATAAGGCAGCAGGAGTTCATCTTATATTGTATTTAAAAAGGGTTTATATTGATGTTTACAAAGGAAACAACAGCTTGGCTCAGTATTAAAGGGAAGAAATATGCTAAATCACTGTTTATATTGAGGGCCAGGCTTTATATTTAATGCTTAACTGCAAAAAAATAATAATAAAAGTCGTTTGAATTTGTCATTTGAATAAAAAAGGAACAAATCAGAGGTCTCGCTTTTGTAATATGCTCACTTCTCTCTGTCTTCTCTCCACCATGCCCTCCTTTTCACCTTCCTCTCCTATTCTTTCTGCTGAGTGGGAAGCTCCAGGCCGACTCCCCCACCTCCTCCTCCTCCTCCTCCTTCTTCTCCTCCACACACACACACACACACACACACACACACAAACCCACACCTACTGTGCCCCTCTCCCTTTGCCCCGGTCAGAGCACCTCTCCTGGGACGCGCCAGGCAGTGAGGTGGGCCTCTCTGGCGGTCTGGACCGGGGATCTGGTTAGTGAGGAGGAATGTGTGGAGTGTAAATGAACACACACACACACACACACACACACACACACAGTAAAAATACATACCTGCACACACCTAAAGCGAGCAAACAAACACACACACACACACACACAGACTGATGAGGAGGAATGACACAGCTTCTCTTGTCTGTCACCGATCCCCTCTCATCCCTATTCACTCCCTCCGTCTCCGGGGACGACGGCGGGATGGACTTTCACTGATAGGACACAAATGAGAAGGTTTTGTTTACCTCAGAGGAGAGGGAGGGAGGAGGAGGGGAGGTGGGGGGAGAAAAGGAGAAAGAGAGTAAAAAGAGGAGGCAAAGGAAAGAATGCATGTATTTTTTTTTTATGTAATCAAATTATATTTAGGGCGTTTTAACGAAGGGAACGGGGGGAAAAAATATGGATTTCACTGGTGAAAAAGGTTCACCTGATGTCAAACTGCACAGAAATGTTATTCTGCAACGGTCGGTTGATTGTTTGATTGCGTGTGTGTGTGTGTGTGTGTGTGTGTGGCCTTACAATCAGGTGTGTGAACGGGGGAGATTGACTTCACTTCTCTCATTAGCCAGTCTACAACATTTCTCTGCCATTTCCTCAAATTAACCCTGTGAAAACACTCCGCGTGGGTGCGTGTGTGTGAGTGTGAGTGCGTGCGTCACCGTTGGTGTCAGCCACGCCCCCGCTTGATCGATTGCCAACCCTTTCAGTCCAAACATTCTGGTAAAAAGTCTTTGTTATTTTTATAAGTATGTGCAGACACCTGTTACACGTGGGTTTTTTTTTTTTCCTCTCCCGTGCGTGTGTGTGCGTGTGTCTGTGCGAGTTTGCAGATTCCTCACACAGAGGGTTTGTCTGGCTTAACGGTTTGCGGGTGTGAAAAAGAAAAACAAAAGAGAAAGAGAGAGAGAGAGGGATGGAGAGTAAGATAGATGGATGTTGGAAAAGAGTGAGGGTTCAGCAGGAGGACAGGAAAAAAGCGAGAGAATTAATGGTCATAAAGTATTTTTCACTACTCGGGCTGCAGCTAACGATTATTTTCAATATGGATTCATCTCTTTATGACTTTCTCTCTTCTTCTTCTTCTTGTTTTTTTTATGATGATGATTGAATGTTTAGTCTGTAAAATGTCAGAAAATGCCCTCCAGTTGTTTTGTCCCATCGAGAGTCCAAAACCCAAAATCTATTCAAATTACAATAATATAAAACAGAGAAAAACATCAAATCTGCACATCCAAGCAAGTTTCTCTCCCCCTTCAATAAACGATGTGAGCGTTTAACCGATCATCAGAAACTGTTGTTGATTAATCTTTCAGCCCGGACCCACTAATTGATTAATCAGCTCAGCCGAGTTTCGGCCTCCACACACGATAAAATGTAAACGATACAACAAAAAGTTTCATTTTTCCCCTCAATATCCACTCAGTGAAAGCGCTTCCTTATGCTTGTCCTGATTATAATTTAAACATATTTATTTATTTTTGTTCTTCTGCGGGATGGATGATGGAAGAGAAAGAAACGCTCCGCTTGCGCAAATATTTTCTTTTTTTTTTTTTAATTTTTTGACAAAGATACAACTTTCTCTTTCTCACTTTCTCTTTCCTGGAGATCTGTTGAAAGAACCTTGACAGTCAGACTCCACTTCACCCGTTCCCGACCTTTTCTTCCTCCTCTTATCCTTCAATCGCTGCTCCCCTCCCTCCCTCCCTCCCTCCTCCTCCTCCTCCTCCGTTCTCCTCCCTATTAGCACTTGTCAATGCTATCAGCAGTCTGTAATGCCCCATCATTACGTTCCGACTCTGTCAGCCTTATCGGGCTGTAACCCTGTAACACTGGCTCCACTACAGCTCTCTCTCTCTCTCTCTCTCTCTCTCTCTCTCTCTCTCTCTCTCTGCTCTAAACGTTCCCGCCTGGAAACGAACAGACGATGGGAAATCTTCCTCTGCTGTTTAGCTTCTCTGCGCTCATCCAGAGAGCGACTCGCGGCGGCGTCACGCTCTCGAATAATCCTCAGAGTCTAACTTTCAGTTTGACGGTTAAAGCAGCAGATACGGAGGAGGAGGAGGAGGAGGAGGAGGTCAAAGGTCAGAATCTGGAAGTCCAAAAAAAAGCTGTCTGGGAAATCCCTCGATGAATCATTTGGGTTTCAGTTCATGGTGTTCTGGCTGCAGGGTGGACATTGAGATTGAGTCAGTGTCCAGATGTAGATCAGTTTACGTCACTCAGCTGGAAGGACGTTTATATGTTAAAGCAGTGATTCCCGACCAGATGAGGACACTTTAAAAAAAAGTGTAAGATAGAGCCAGAAGTAAAGGATAAATGGACGACACGCCCCGGCTTCTGTCAGTCTGAGAGGTAACAGGATGAACGCTAACTCGACGGGATCACTATAGCTGATCATTTAGTGTCATTCAGTCACTGTTTTGTGAATATCTGAAGCCGGTTCATCAGAAATAAACAGCTGGTGGTGCCGTTCTTCCCAGTCGGGGCCATTAAATCATTTCAGGAGACGTTACTGTTTGTTTGATGTATGAAGTTTGAGGAGCGTTCAGTCTCATGTTTTCTTCTGTGACTCTGTGACTTTTTTTTTTTTGTCTCCTCAGTGGACGTTTAAGTCACGAGCTGCACGTACGCCACGATTTAATAAATCTGAATCAGTTTCCATTGCACTTTGTCACATTTTGCTTTTATCAATAACTTTTTCCATCTCAACCGAGTGTAAAAACTTTTGTGATATTGCAAGATTGCTCAAATATCAGGGGGGGGTTTTAACCCCTCTTATTAAAAACAGGTGGATGGAGACACACTTCATATCAATTATTGAAAGAATATTTGCTTTTAAGTGATTAATAGTAATAAATAATAAAGTTTCAAATCATGCGATCAAAGAAAAATGATGGCAAACATCAGACTAACAGAACATTTCACTCACAAAATCAGAAACAGTGCCTCTGGGAGGCCAGGATGTCAGGGAAATATTGGTAATAACATCTTTTAAAAGAGAATTTTACAGCTTTCAAAACTCTCCAGTCCAGCGATTCAAACTTTTGCCGACGAGTGACAACATCCCAACAAAAGTCCACAGCTGCTGTCACACGTACTGTTTTATAAAAACCACTCGACCACCAGAAACATCGACATCTAGTGTTTTTTGACAACATGCAACATGCAGGTACGGCAAGTTTTCAAAACTTTTACTCCTTGAGATCATTATTTTGCACCCTGTCTTTCAAAATAAAAGGACTTTCTGCTCCCTTGAGACTACAGGAAATCAACATATCAGCATACAGATCAATATCTACTAATACATACATCATAACAGGTATGTTACATCTCCAGAACATCACTGTCCAATCCATGTTTACCCCACATTTAAACTAGCTTCCTTTTTCTCTCTGCATCCCTGAATGCAGTCAGACCTCCGGCTCCCTCTAGTGGACACACCGGGAACAAAGGTGAGCCGCTCCTACAGGTGCAGGACTCATACTGGGTTCATCTCACTGTGTCTGAAAGTAGTTTGAGAGTTAAGCTTCTCATCCAAATATGAAAAAAAAAGTTTGTAGAAAGGTCTTTTTTTTGAGTGTTTTTTATTATAACTGTAACAACAACATGGTTAAAATAAGAGTTAATATTTGCTGGTGAGAGACGGAGAGCAGCGTGTGTGTGTGTGTGTGTTATGTTTGTGTATAATATATATAGCCTAATAGTGTATAATTAACATAATTCCCTGTAATTATAGCAGAGCTGTAAACATTACAGAGGAAAGGACAAACCGGCTACTGTATGCAGAGCGCGCGCGCACACACACACACATATACACACACAGTCTTATAAAACAAACACACAACAGTATGGTATTTAAGAGACTGATTCACCACTAGGCCTGTGTGTGTGTGTGTGTTTTCATGTTTTATGGTCCCACCTTGAAGCAGACCAACATTGTACTCCGAGCTCAAAGCCATTTTAATGTGTGTGTGTATTTGAAATAGGCACACTACGACACACACACACTCAAATAATCACATCTTTATTATGTTAATGATCGTCTTACGTCTTAATATTTACAGTTAGCTTATTATTTACTTCATTGTTATGATGGACGGGTTTCTAGTCGGGTTCCTTTTGAAATATTTCATCGATCAGGCCACACTGATTCAATCCAGATAATAATTCGGTTGGATTTTAATCCTTTAAACCTGCGATAAATGTCTTTTTTTTGGCTACTTAGAGGTAAAGCCAAGTCATTCACACATCCAGCAGATACGCAGCAACGTCCACACGATTCATTTGCGGCACCTCAAAGTCCAACATCCACTTTTTTTTTTTGTTTTGAAAGTTTTCTTTGTCTCTACCAACTCTTGCAAAAAAAAAAAATAAAATAAAAAAAGTCTGGCTAAACGCTCCACTATGTTCACCAGCTAGTCATTATCTCTGTCTGCCTACCATTTGGTGCTGGACAGGTAGCGTGTAATAAGTTTTAAGAGCCCTTTTTTTTGGGAGGGGGGAGCAGAAAACATCTGCCTGCTGTGGAACAACGTGGATGAGGAGAGCGCTGTGGGTGAAGCAAAACAATAAAGTTGAAAGCGTGAAAAAAATGAAGACTGTGAAGCTCCATCGAGGTGAGGGCGACTGTAGAGTTGGCTGATAATTATAACTACAGCTTTCTAATATTTTCATCATAACTCTCTCACGGTCATACTTGGATACATGATGGCGTTTTGTCGCAACGTCTTCTCAAATCCTTCCCCATCTGGCGTCCCAGCAGGTTAAAACAAACCATTAAACGTCTGTGTGTTTATTTAACAATTTGGTCTGGTAAAAAATAAAGAGAAGGAAGGACGGCGTGTTAACGAAGGATGGAAGAAGACATGGGCGGACTCGTTAAGACCGACCCCGGTGCTCCTCACACATTGGAAACAGCTGGTACCCACCAACGTGCCCGTACCGCAGTTATACCTGCATGTTTAGAGGGGTGGGGGGGGGTGGGGGGCGTTGCTTCGGGGCAAAGAGCCTGGCGTGTTTGCAGACGTGGTATGTGTGTGTATCCCCTCTTAATATGTGTGTGTGCGTTTATGTGGAGGGTGCATGTTTGAGCTCCAGGGGTAGAAGGGAGGGGAGGGGGGGGGGGGAGCTGAGACCCAGACGAGAGGCCTCCCCGCCTGTCACAGCAGCGCCGCAGTCCTGCCTCTCTCTCCTCCAAACCTCCAGGCTGTCACAGAGGTCCTGCAGCGCTGCACTGTTTACCAGAGCGGGGAGGAAACACAGATGTAGCCGCTGCAGAAGTTACCAACACATCCCAACACAGATGTGGCTTGTAATATTTCGTGCTTTGGCTGATTTATTAAAAATGTCATGCAGGGCTGGGTTGCCCATTATTTTGGCTACCATGACTCGGGAGAGGAGCTTCTGGTGAATTCCTCCGCGGGGAGGGCGGAATGCTGGGTTCTTTTTGGTGGGGCGCGCTGGTGCTTTATGAGAAACAGTCTCCGAGGTGGCGTTGGCGAGGAAACCTGATCCTGTTAGCAGCGCGAGAAACACAATTGACAAGTCAGCAGAAGTCTGTTCGTTTCCTTCAGAGCTCAGTGAGCGGGAAAATTCGGCCCATATGTGGGCACCGAGCGAGCATGTCGAAGCTGGCAGCGTCTTGAGCGTTGTTCGCAGCCATCGGCCGTCATCGGCTAATCAGATTTCTGTGCTTGCTTTCCATCCGGACCAATGGGATTCACAGCGGAGTCTCAAAAGCTCAAATCCCAATCTGTCTTCTGTTTCTCCGGTGGCTTGATCTCAAATCACACCAATTTATCAATAAATCAGAAGAGCACAGAAGGTATTCTGCTGGAGAGGAGCATGCTTTAAAAAAAAGGACTAATGCAATGTTTTTCCACACATTTAGCTAACAGTAGAGGCTCTTGATTAAAAGTAACGCTGCCCAAACCTTTTTCAGGTGTTCACTTCCTCGCTGCTGTAAGCTGCAACCCCGATGATTGACGTCACACCTTCGGCGCTACGTTCCTTTACATACAGTCTGCGGTTCACTTGCTTTTTTTTCCCCCTCCCTCTTTGAAAATCTGCACTGCAAATCATTTATACTTCACCAGTCGTCATATTGTTTTGTTTGACCGTAACCAATCCCTAGTGAGTGACACATCCGTCCCACTAATACGATTTGTAGCCGACATGGATTCGTAGTTTTCGTGAGTTGACTTGCAACAATCGTGGCTTGTCACCATTTCTCTGTAGCTAAAAGGAAGTAGACAGCTAGCGACGCAGGACCCGTCTGCTGAGCTCTGATTGGTTGCTCGTTTCTTCACCTTTACCGCTTTGCCAAACTCATACGCTCATCATGGAGGGGGACCACACCGAATACAAGAAACGAGAATGCTTTTGAGGTTTGGAGGAGAGCTTTGCATCAATGAACAGTTTGACAAACAAATGATCATTTCAATAAAAAAAAAAAAAAAAAAAAAAAAAAAAAAATGATGTTGCAGTTTTTCGTCAGTTCATCCTTGTTGAAAACCTTGTTTGACAGCCAAATCTCAAATGTATCAGGTTGTCGGGAGGCAAAACAAGAGTGAAAATGACAAATGCTCACCATGATGGATCAATTTTCTCAAGTAATGTCTCCACAAAACTGAATTTTCAAGCTAGACAGCAGTCTGGAAGGTAAGAAAATGTCTTTTGGCCGAACAGTTATATAAAAGCCGAGATTCACCTCAAAAAAAAAAAAAAAAAAAAAAAGGACAATTTTACACTAAACTCTACCATCTGCACAGCCTGGGAAAAACAATGTCCTCTGACTCCAGAGCTGGCATAACATTATGTTATACAATACATCATCAGCAGCAGCATTTATGAAATCAGAGGAGCAGCTTTTATTTCCAGAAAACCCACTTTTTGTCTGTGTGATACCTGAGCTCCTCTCGTTCTTCTAAAACATCTTTTGGACGGCCACCAATCTTTGTGTTCCTCATGCGTGCCCTTTGAAACCCCTCCCGGTATGTTTGGGATTATGTTTGTCATAAGCGAAAAAAAAAAAAAAAGTGGGATCGGATGCATGGATGTGTCTCGTAAAAAAAAAAAAAAAGCGGGGCGGCCGCGGGGCACGGAGTCGACGGAGTCCAATGAAACGGCTCGGATGGAGCCAGAGCGAGGCTTCAAGCTCCGGCTCTGATGTGGATGAATGCATGTGGAACGCTGCAAAAGTCCCCATGCATAAACAAACAGATATGTTAGCAATAATCTGTGGGATTCTACATCAAAACCTTTGGCTTCGACCACCACTAAGATATGTGTGTGTGTGTGTGTGTGTGTGTGTGTGTGTGTGTGTTTTTCTCTGAGATGTGTGAATCCATACATGCACGTCTTTGCACTTCTGTTTGTTTGTGCATATAGGTTCATATGTGTGTGTGGAGAAATATCTGAACACATGTTTGCATGTTGGTATGTTTACAGTCCTAAGTGTGTGTGTGTGTGTGTGTGTGTGTGTGCGTATTTGTATGTGTGTGTGATGCAGACCAGATTGTGATTTTCTCCAGCAGCGAATTGGCGAGTTTGTTAAAACAGCTTTTTCTATCTCTCTCATCCAAGACCACAGTGACCAGCCAAGTGCATTTGACCTTAACACACAGATACAAACACACACATACACACACACACACACACACACACGGGGGAGTTGTGTAACAGAGTGAACAGAAAGTGCATCTCTGTTTCCAGACGCAGAGATGGAAAAAAAAGGAAGATACGACGAAATAGAGGGATCAAGAAAGACATCATTCTTTTTTTTTTTTTGCCATTTCTGGGATTTCTCAAAAGGCAGTAAAGGTGAGAGTGTCTAAGTGTGACCTTCACTGTCCCAACATGTTGATTCAATATATTTCATTTATTCACTGTTGGATGCTGGACAGCTGCGTTTCTGTCCAAACGCCGTAAAGGGGTCGCGTATATGTTCAAGACAGCAATAAAGTTTTAGCTTTGACCTGAATTTCTTGTATCATCAGATTATCGTTCCCTCTAAATCTATAGAAGTAAAAAAAAAAAAAGGTGTTTTCTGGTGATTCAAGTTAAAACAAGTTTAGGAAATCGAAGGAACGTTAATGAGAAAAACAGTTATTATACTTGTAGTGGTTTTCTGCCTCATGATAATAAAGAAAACAAAGAAATTAATGGAAAAAAAAAAAAAAAAACCCAAAACAAACGGACAATATTTCCTTTACGAGAGGACATTTTGGACGTCTGCACACATCTCTGAAGAAATGCGTCAGACACGACCTTTTCCATGTTTCCATTCTTCTCCCCCGGTGACGGCAGTGTGAATAACAAGCGTCAATCTTGTGTTTTGAATGAAGATTGCTAGATACTAGCTTGATACAGCTCTAACTGTCTGATGATCGGTTGATCGTTGGGGGTGGGGGGTTGATTTTACTGATAATTTAATGAATGAAAGTAGTAGTAATCAATGATGTAAAGGCCTGCTAGAGTTGCCGATAATTAAGCATCGTGGTTAAGCTTTATACATTGGAGATGGTTGTTACTCCGGTCGGGTTCGGACGCTGTTCTCTCGGCATTTCTCCACTGGATGAAGCTCTAGCTGACAGTGAAGTTTAAATATAATCTGTCATTCACTAAACATCATGAATTATTGTTTATTTTTCTTTTTTTTATTCACTTGGCAGCTCTTTTATTCTTCGACAAAGTTTAAAAGCTTTTAATATGTCAAATTCAAGAATAACCTTTATCTATTTTTCTCATCTTTTCTCTCTTTCTCTATCCCGCCCCTCCCCTCTCTGGACCAGACATCCCCCCCGTTTATCCTTCTCTCGCTCCTCATCTGTCTGTTATTGGGTTGTTGTGTCTTTTTTTTTTTTTATCCAATCTTTCAGTCTCTTCCCACGTCACCTCTCACACTCTGGATGTTCTTTTCATTTGTTTTTTTTTTTTTTATTCTTCTGTTTCTTCCCCTCCCTCTTTTCTTCACCTCTACCATCCTAACCAACATCTTGGATCGAACCCGCTTTGTTTCTGGCTTCTTTTCCTTCTTTCGCTGATGCATCATTTTCCCCCTGTTCTTTGTCTCTCACGCTCATCCCTCGCTTTTCTTACTTGATTTCTTTCCCTCTTTTTTCTTTTTTTTTTTTACTCTTATCCGTTCACATCATTCTTCTGACTCATCGTGATGCTCCTTCTCATATCTCTCTTCTTTCCTCTTCCCATCAGTTTCTCATCTTTAATATCTCTCTTTTCAGCTCTTCCTCCTCTCTTTCTCTCTCTCTCATATAGAAAAACCAGACTTGACAGATAAAAAAATTGGAAAAGTAAATATCTTGAAAGTGAGAGAGGGGAGGGGAGGGGGGAGTTTGACAGCAATTTGCTTCCCTTCTCACATCCAGTCATCCTGGCCAGACACTGACGGGTGGCTTTCATACCTACTAATAAACTTGTTTCCATCACACACACACACACACACACACACACACACGTGCAGAAACACACATCAGGAACATAATGTTGGCTTGTTTCAAGTTGAGACCATAAAACTCAAACACACACACCAAAACACACACTTCAAGGCGGCTGCGATGAGGCTCAGCCAACCTTGTTCTCTGGCGAGAGTTGGGCACCCTTCTGTGTGTGTGTGTGTGTGTGTGTGTGTGTGATTGATACTCCAACAGTCTTTGCGATATATCCCCGAGATCAGTTTCTATGTCAACGACAGTCAACAAACAGGCGACTGGCATGATTCTCTCAGCCTCGTGTCTCCCTGCCTGCATCGTCGGTGCTGATAAAGTTTTTTTTTACAAAGATTGAAAAGAGAGGAGAGAAGAGGAGAAGCATCTTTCAGTCTCTCTGTCTCTCTCTTTCTTTCTATCCAAAGTTGTAAAAATAAACCGAATGCTGCCTTTCATCATTTTTATTCGCGCGAGGACATGAAGAGGCTTCGCTCCAAAGCACAAAAAAAAAAAAAAAGACGTCCAACTCTTGGGGAGAAAGAAAAAAAAAAAATCACACCTACTCTCCCAAAATGACTGCTGGCATGAAGAGCAGCACATTGTGGGATATTATGAAGGTTGTGAGTCATCTCTGGGCCTTGGCTCGAGAGATCCTGATGATTTTCGAGTGGAATCATCTGAGTTTTTGAAATATCGACGGATAAATCTGAGGTACCAGCACCCAGGAGCGAGGGAGGTTGCAGTCTGCCGCGGAGACTCGTTTGCTCTCAAAAAAAATAAAATAAAGTCTATGTGAACGCTTTTCCAAACCAAACCCTGAGAAGAAGAATATGTGCAAAAGCAATAGGATGAGCCCTGCGAACTATATTTTCATTCCCTAAATCAATTAACCCGCTGGCTCCCCGTGCCGTTTTTTTCCTGGGCTCTAGTTTCTTTTCGTTTTGACAGTCCGATGATGGACTCTGCATGTTTATACGTCATCGTGCAAAGTCGTTGTTGCGATTTTTCTCTTTTACCCTCAGAGGGAGAAAACATGGCAGCGTCCCTTCAGAACAAAAGCCACTGTTTAAAAGAAACCGCCTTGTTTTGTTTGTCGTCCTCTTTTTTTTTTTTTTTTTTTTTTTTAATGTGCACTGACGCTGCTGCGGACGGCGAGGGCCAATCACAACACGCTCGCAGACGAAAAGGGAGGAGGGGAGGGCGGGACTTTACAGTAATCAAGTGAAATTCATAGACACAATGGGCCCCGTCTGTCAAAACCAAATGAAACTCGAGTCCAGATAAAAGACTTGGAGACTTGTGCTGTGTAATTTTCTCTGGGCAATAAATGATCTTATTCAGGTTTTTTGTGTGTAAACGCTCCAAAATTATTTTTTGCTCATACGCTGGAAGCTTTTGCTGCAAAGATGGCGTTCTTTCTTTCTTGACTGAGTGAGTGAGTGAATGAGTTGTTGCTTTATTTGGGAGATCTGCTTTTGCAAAAGGACAGAAGTTTGTGACATTGTGTGAAAAATGGACATCCTTCTTCCAGTAACATTCAAACTCATAACAAACTGTCTCTAATGATTTCTTTCCTTTATCAATGAGTCTGTTGATTACTTTCCGATTGTTTAGTCCATTTAAAAACCATAAAATTACTCCACAAGTCTGTTTTTGTGTCAAGTTTAGCTGCATTTATCGATGAGGGTTAATTATCTCGCTCAAATCAAGGTTTTATTGATGATTTTCCTGCTCATTTGAAGGCACGTGGTGACATAAATATCTTACAAACTATTTATTTTTGTGCAAACATCCACAGTTTCTCAGATGAGGCACCGACATGTAACTTAACCTGCCAATCCTCAATCAATAAAAAGGAGAATATTCTTTTTTTAGTGTCTTTAATATTGATTAAAACCAAACTGTAACCGTTAGTCTGTCTGTCGGAGGCTTCATGAAACCACCCGTAGACGGAGGAGGAAGCGTTGCTCACACATTTTATGGGATACATTCATTAGCTACATCATCAGGCTGATATTATGTCGGCTGATTCGACCAAAGATCGACTTGTTTTGAAACCTCAGAAGACGACAACGTTTTATTTGGCATCAAACCCACGGAGCAGAATTGCAAAACTGACATAACCATCAAAAAACCTGCAAGAGCCAAACAATCATTTTTATATTTTAATACCCACAATTCTTCAAATGGCTCGTTTTGTTCAACCAAATAGTCCGAACCACAAAGAAAAGAATCCTGTAATCTGAAAATGTTTGTTTTGTTTCTTGATATATGATTTATTAAACTATTTCAATGATCCCTGTTTGGTTCTGAGGTCATAATGACCACACAACACACACATACATGCATCCATCATCACCGTTTCCTTGACAACACTCCCTACTCATCATCGTCCTCCTCCTCCTCCTTCTTCTCTGCTTGGTTCTGGGACCCTCCTGGGAGGTTACCGCAGTAACCGACGAGGTCGTGACCCCGGCGTGTGCCATGGCTGTCCGGCCGCTCGGCCCATGCAGCGTGATAAAGTGTGATGGCGTGTGTGGGTGTGTAGCCGTTGTTCACACACACACACACACACACACATACACATACACACACACAGAAGCCTCTTTATGCTGCTCGCAGAGTGGAAGTAGTTGTCAGACAGCTGTGTCTACGCACACACACACACACACACACTAACACACACACACACACACACACACACACACACAGATGATCTCTCCCAGTGAACCTGGTTCCCATTGCCTTGGGTGGAGATGGAGACTGCCAGTTGGACATCGCCCAAGTGAAACAGTGAGAGACATATACTGTGTGTGTGTGTGTGTGTGTGTGTGTGTGTGTGTGTGTGTGTATGTGCGCTGCAGGAAAGTGAAAGGATAGTTAAACAGTAGCTGAACCTGATCGTCAGAGCTGGTCGATATATTTCACATGGCTGGATACATAGTTTGAAAACCAAAAGTACAGATTAAGTTCAACCACAGACTCGTGACAAGTTATGTTTTGTGAACTCTTGACTTCATCACTGACAGGATGGAGACTTAAGTTTCTCTCCCTCTCTCTGTCTCTCTCTCTCTCATGTTGTAATGCAGATGATTTCTTTCCTCACTTTAAAGATGAGTAAGTAAAATCAATCATCTCATACCAGTACCAGTGTTCTTTTAAAAAAATGACTAATTAGGATGTGACACGATGAGATGATGTGTCACTAATCGACTCATTTTCTCTCTTTATTCCTGTAACTTATTTTGTACCCTTTCAGCTCAGGAAGTTCAGATTGAAAAACAGCTCTGCATTGAAACAACACGAGGGACTGCGTCGGTGGAAGTGTGGTGTTACGAGATACGAGTGAGAGACAATGAGATCCCATCCGGGAAGTTGAGTCGGCGTTACAGATTCACATGTTTTATCTTTTGGTGTGACGATGGAGATGAACATGAACATGAACATGAACCCCTCCCTCACACACACACACACACACACGATGACTATTCTAACCAGCAAGTCTTTCTAGTTTGAACAGAACATTTCGAACAACTGAGTAATTACAGAGACAACACACTGAACGACAGGTTGACTGTGAGTAAGGTCACGTAGCTAGGCAACCTCTACAATCCTGCAAAAACACACATTTCCATTTGCTGTACCCAAAACACATTGTTTGAAGACGGCTGCCTTGCTGATTGAGTAATTTTTTGTGCAAACTGTAGCATCAGTCATTTGTTTAAACGCCTGAAACGACCTACATGTACCTGACAAGGACCTCTAGCGGCCGTGTGAACCGGCTGTTGTCAGTCAGAAACAACGTCGGGAGCAGGAAAGATGTTATTAGACCATTAAAATCTCTTACCAGGCAGGCAAATGGACACTTTGCTGACCAAAGTGTGCAACTCTGACACACGAGACTTATGTTTTGCCATCCCGTCTCCAACCAACAGTCAACATTTGGTTTCTTTTAACCAAGTCGTTTTTGTCTCGACCTAACCGAACCATAACCATAGCGACGCCACATCAGAAAACTGTCGAAGCATACCGCGGCATTTTCTGAGTTTTCTGTTTCTCTCTCGCTCACATACATCATGTCCTCAGATGGACCGGACTCGGTCCAACAATCGAGACACCAGAAATCATGAGTGAAGCAGATCCAAAACAACCAGAATGTGTGTTTGACTGTTGAGTTTTCTCTAAATCACACTCTTATACTTCAAAACCCAACAATGCAGGGCTTGTGTTATGGATTCAAATGGGATTCGCCATGTGGACGTATCTTAAGCGTGTGTTTTAAAGTCCTGACTTTATGTTTGAGATCAAATGTAAATGGCAAATGACAGACTACACCGATATAAAAACTATTATCCTGCGCATTAAGGGACACGTACATGTAAATAAAGAGATGCGGACAGCGGATTACTATCTTATCTCATCATCTCATGTGGTTGTGGTGATTCACAGTCTGGGTGTATTTATCTTCTAGCATCCACACGCTGAAGGAAGGACGAGACAGCTGGGGGGAAAAAAAAAAAAAAAAAAGGATGAATTGGAAAATAACAGGGTGAGATAGAGGTTGGAAAAATATACATGAGAAAACGTCTGTTTGACCCAGTTTGATGGACAGATAAAGGAAAGAATACATGACTGAGTTTAAAGAGGGATCCTACATATATATATATAAAACAGTATTAAAGAAAATCAGGCTGAAGCTCTCATATCAAAGGGAGAACATCTATCAAAGCAAAAGGATGAAAGAAGACAGGTTGGATGGATGGAGAGAGTAAAGAGAAACCTTTGTCTCAACCTCCCCCCCCGAAAAAAACCCCTTGATCTTCTCTGTGTCAGGAAGACAGTATAGTAGTATTTGTGTGATTAATTAAACTGAGAAACAACATTTCAAAGTTAATCTATTGACCAGCCGGAGGAACGAACCAGGGGAGCGAGTCTTTTGGAGAGAGTTTCGGAGTGTGCCGTAGAAAACGGTCGTGTCAATGTTAAGCGGGGGGACGGGGTACAAAACTCCAGTTAGAAATCGCTTCCTGCATCATACTGGTTTAAGATATGACACGAGAAGCTGTTAGACGCAGCAAGATCTCATATCTCAAACAGCAGAGCAGACTGTTAGTGCCTTTTTTCACTATTATTATTATTATTATCATCAATCGCATATAATCATTTTCCTCAAAAACACAATCATTTTAATCTTCTGGCACATTTTTACCCATCTGGCAACGCTGTTCTGTCTCTTATTCCGCGCTGCTCGCCACAATAACATAAGTAACAGATGTTTATTTGAAGAAGTAATGAGGTAACTTGTAACAACAAAAAAAAAAGTAATCAGAGTACTCTAACGCTGGTTTGTCAAATAATTATACATACTTCATCTATTTGACAAGAAAATTATTACTGCAAAGATAAGCGCGGAGATAATAGTGTCTGAAGCTCTTGAATGGATTACAACAAAACATCACAAGTCCCATCGTAGGAGTTGTGAAATGTTCGAGACACATAGATCATATTAAATCATTTTTGACTAGTTATGGTCACTTGTGTGCAATTAGAGCTGATGGCTCGACTCTGCAAACATTTTGGAGCGGTGTTTAAGAACCGAGAGGGGAATGGCGTCGCTTCTTATCTACTCAGATCTTTTTTTTTTAGTGTGCTGGCTGATTAGCGACATGAGCGGATCACTGTTGATTGAAAGTGACTAAAACGGCTTAAAGAGGAGTTGTGCATGTGACAGAAGTTCATTGTGTGTCTGTTTCAGAGGGTTTATTGTTTTCCTCCCCCCCCCCCCCCCCCCCGCCTGACAACCAAATCTTTTCTGGGATTTTTAAACTATACCAACCCAAACCACCGGTGAACTATAAAAATCACTTCAACCATTTGGAATATTTAGTATATTATACATATAGAAAGAGAATCACAGAGAGAGACGGAGAGTCAAAGACGGAGCGAGAAAGCGAGAAAGATCATCCAAGGGACAAGCGGACAACCAGAGATGGAGGAAGAGGGTGAGCAGAGAGTGATGAAATGGTGTGCAACCATCGGACTGTCCCAGCAGAGACACCCGAACTGCATGCCAAGAGGTGTGTGTGTGTGTGTGTAAAAGAGAGAGACAGGCCTATGTTTAATGTGAGAGTCTGTGTGAGAAAGAACACAGGAGTCCTTTTCGAAATATGTGTGTGTACACTTTGCAGTGGGCGTGCACGTGTGTGTGAGGATGCTCCAGGCTTACATATGAAACCAATCGTCTTCCCGGCGAAGGTTAGATGGACTCCACCATATTATATTAACATGAAAATAAATGGGACAATTATCAAGCTTCACAACACACTAACAGGCTGCTACTTGTCCTCTGTATATGTGTGTGTGTGTGCATGTGTCTCGGTGCCATCCACATCTGTGGATGTTTATCACATCGTTGAGGAGAAACAGAGAGAAAGAGAGGGAGAGAGGGAGAGAGAGAGAGAGAGAGAGGGGAAAATTAGGATGGAGAAGGGGGAGAGAGGGAGAGGAGTTAATGAGAATGATTGTGTTCTTCCAGCCGACCGTGTCTGTCTTGGCTACTAGTGAGGATGTTTGACTCATCTTCAGAAACCAAACCAGAGAAAGAGAGAGAGAGAGAGAGAGAGAGAGAGAGAGAGAGAGAGAGAGAGAGAGAGAGAAAGCAAGAAAGGTGAAATGGGAACACAAGAGAAGGAGAGAGAGAGAGATGCTGACAATAGCAGGCAGAGATGGAGAATAAAGTTATTACTAACTAGCTCGTTTTAAACTGTGATTTACTAAGAAATGTGTTAACAAGGAAACACTTTGTGTAAATAGTTTGCTAGGGAACATCAGTAGCGCCCCGCCCAATAAGAAGCCAACAAACTATGTAAACAGGAAGTGCCTGTAGCATCACAAGCTGTGACATAACTTTAAAAAAAACAAACAAAATAAACAGTTTTAGGGGTCAAAAGATTACAAAAACTTAACTCCCAGTTCTTTGGTAATGTGGGACTGTGTTTTATTTAGAGCTGCGTATCCAGAGAAGCATGTGTATTAGCATGAGTAGCATTCACACAGGAAATATCTGATTATGCTAAGTTAATTGTCGCTATCTGGTCATTTAGCCTGACATTAATGGCATATGGTTTTGTAATTTGAGGTTTAGTGTGTGTTTTTTTTCTGTGAAATTTAAGGTGTCAGGTCAGATATGTCGACCATATTCTTGATTAACTACCTCTTTTACTCTTCAGGCTAGATATTAGCATATAGGATAGATATTAGCAAGCTAATGTACGTTTTGTCGGTTGGTTCGTTCAGAGAGCGTACATAGCAGCTCCAGCTGTCAGTCAGTATGCAAGAACTGGTTTGGGTTTTGTAACCTGTTTTAAAAAAGTTGAGTTAGCTTCAGATAAACTTTTAAATGAGGACTGTGGATTTTGCCTCCCAGCACTTACATTGAAAGTGTATTACGAGTGTTCAAAATGGGTGCCTGAATATTGTTTTTCAAAGGTTTTTTTTTCAGTTTTTTTCTTGTTTCTGTACAAACAAATGAGACATTTGTTTATAAGTGAGCTTTAGACATGGTGGTAAGCAGATGTTTTTACCTTTGGAGCTTCTTTCTGCTAAAGAATTAACCGTCTTTTGAGTCCAGCTTCACATTTAACAGACATTAGAGTTGTATCGATCTCATCTAACTATATATGCAAGAAGAAGAAAAAGCTTTTCCAAAATGGAGAACTACTTCTTTAAGTGGTCTGATTATTACCACTTTTGACATTTTGATCAATTGATTTGAATTTCTTTGTGTACAATAAATAATTTGATGCCAAAAGAAAAAAAAAAAAAAAAAGTATTAATGTGTTCCTAAGAAGGCGAACAAGACATGTGTTTAGTCTCTCTCTGTGTAGTCTTGTAGCTAATTTGACAGCATTTAATTCAGACTTGTGCCTTCATCTCGCTCTCTTTCATCCTCTTCTGGTTTGTTGTGTTTACTCAACACAGCGGAACAACAACTTGAGTAGGATGGATGGATGTGGCTGATGGAGAAAGAGACACAGATCCTGCAGACTTTACATCTGTGTGCGTGGGAGAAAAAAAAAAAAAGAAAGAAGAAACATAGAAAAAAGATGAAAGATGAAACACCCAAAAGAAAAAAAAAAAGACCCAAATGATTTTTCTTTTCTGGCTTTCAAAGCGAGAGCTGTGACGTCTGATTGGAGCTGTGAGGATGGGGAGATACAAATGTGGCTTTTGGGGGTTACACTTTGTCTATACTTTATAATTACCATGTGATTATTTCTCCCAAAAAAAAAAAAAAGTTAATCGTTAGATAAAACATCACTCTGAAAATCAAAACCAGAACTTTGGTACTTAACAGAGATTTTAGAGAATTACATAAGATCAAAAACAAACCGGAGTCATCACTCGCCAACAAGTTAAATAAGGATTTTAACTTGTGACCTTTTGGAAGATTAAGCTCCAAACATTTGGCAAAAATATGGGAAGTCAAATTAAAACAAACACAAGACAAAGAACTTCACCAAAAGCTGCTGCTCGTAAAAAAAAAAAAAAAAAGAGTAAGTACATAAAAACTGAAAAATCCTGATTTGAACTGTTGACCCTTTCGGGCTTTTCTGAAGATGTGGGAAGAGACATGGGATTAAAACATGCAAAGCCGTCACTCGTAAACAAGTTTATATCAGGACTCGAACCCATGACCCCGTGCATCTGACCATGCGGGGGAAAAAAAAAAAAGTTTACGGGTTTGAATCCCAGTGGCTAAACAGAGCCGCTGAGGCTCATATGGATCCAGTTGGCCATCAAAGGCCAGAAAGGGAAAAATAAACACTTTTTATATGATTTCTCTCTCAGAATGTCTCCTAGCTGGTGTTACTGGCTCAAAAACTGGATTTGTGTTTTTGTGAGTTGCTCACAATGTTCTTTTTTGCATGTGTGTTTGTGCGCAGAAGTGTGATTATATGTGTAAATTTGCATTTGTGTGTGTGTATATGTGTGTCTCTCTCTTTTTTTTTTTCCTGTGTATCGATCCCGAATGATGTGGCCTGACCAAGTGATGTTTATTTTCTGCTGTAATTACACAGAAAACTAGAACAGAGAGAAAGATGAAGGACCGACAGAGAAACATACAATGGAAAAGAAATAAAATTGAGTAAATGAAAAACATGAGATAGAGAGAAAAAGAGAGAGAGAGGGAGAGAGAACATGAGAGAGACAGATGAAGGGGAGGAGTGGAGGAGGAGAAAGAGGAGCAGATTATTTTGGTTTTCCTGTTTGAGGTCAGGGAGAGCTGGGAAACACTGAGTTTGTAAATCTGATTCTGAAGGTCAGGTTTTATTACATTACACGACATTATACTGGAGTACATTACGCCCACATGATTTCAGCGGTGAACCTTCACCGACGAGTAATAGGATTCATCAGAAATGAATATGGAATATAATAAAGAAAGGTGATACATGATATAGAGCGCTGTTCTGTAGGAGAAATAAAACAATGAATGGAAATTTATACAAGATGTGATGACATGATGGGAGGAATAGTGTTAAAAAAATACCAATAAAAGGAAGTGCTACTGCTGCTTTTTGGACAATAAATGAGTCGAGGATATCAGCAACAGTAGATTTTTAGCACTTCTATAAACTTCATTGCTCTCATAATGCACGGCAAAGTTTCAGTCATGTGACCGGTGATAATATTCAGTAAAAATATTAAATAAAAAACTTATATTTTAACGCATTTCATACAAAAAGATGCATTCAAATGTCTTTCACAAAACTTGAAAAACAACCCAAAAAGACAGACGCAAGAAATGGAAACGTTAAAAACACGACAGAGAGAGAGATTTAAAAACATAAAATGAATAGTTAATGAGACCCGAATCAATAATCGATCAGATTGGACTGAATTTACTCCACTCAGACGGTGTTCATGAAGTCGCAAATGGATTTTTTTTGAGTTTGAGGTTGAGCTGTAATCGTTAATTTCATTTCATCAGCTCATGAACACAAAAAAATGACAACACAGATGAAAAAAAACAACCTATGTCCACTTTTCCTGTTGGTTGCCAAGCGGTTAAATACCAAGCGTGTGGTGCAATTGACTTCCCGTTTCAAAAATACGACCTTACGAGTTTCACTTGAAGGCCGCATATAAAGCCCACTTTTTGAGTGTAACAGGCATTCCTAAACATATGATGTAACCAACAAAACAAGTGAATATTAAAATGCTTTCTATCAGGGCTCACTTGAATGAAAAATCACAGAGCAACAAACATTTTCTCTCACTCGCAGCATGTAAAGAGCAGGTGTAAGTCGATCTGGTGCCACGAGTCTTTATAAAGAATTCTGATAAATTGAAGCAACGAGAGGCTGGAGCGGGTAGGCAGAGGTCACAGATGTTAAAAAAAACGAGATTTTTTCGAGCAGAGCCGAGCACCGTGACCCCGCCTGAAGAATTCTTTAAGTCATGTCCTTTATGAAAACTGCCCTATATCCCCCCAGTCCTCCCCACCAAACCAAACAAGCAGCCAGCCATCACAAACACCAAATGCAGGAAATTTAAAAAAGACGGAGGGCAAAAGGACAGCGTGGACCGCGTGTGTACAAATACAGGAAATGCCAGCTTTCTCCTACAAGTGCTGTTCATGCATAAAAGATTTCATGGCCACAACTGGCTTGCGAGTTGCCCTCTGCATGACAACTAGTAAACACACACACACACACACAACACAAGGTACACCTTCAATAGGGTCAACAAGCACTGACACGTAAAGAGACAAACAAGCGACAAGCCGCAACGCAAACCAACTGAATTTTAATATTTATCTGAAAAATAAAAAAATCTAAATGAAGATATATCACTGCTGTCAGCTGGAAATTGTAAATTGTCCAAAAAAATACTGTGAAAAAGTGACAAGACGCTCCTGTTCTTGTAGCTGAATCCAACTTTTGACAACGGTTTTAACTGGACAAGCACTGGTTTGAGGGAAAGGACACAAAGAAATATCTCATTCTTAGTGTTTTTTTTAAATCTATGAAAGTTAGAATTTTATTTATTACTTAATTTGACATTTTGGGAAATATGTTATTGGGTTTTTTTGCCCAAACTTAGAAAGATCATGCAGGTCTGTACAACAAATCTAAAGCTAGAGCCAGGAGACTGTTAGCTTAGCCTAGCATAAAGCCTATAGGCACAGAGGGAAACTAGCTAGCTAGCCTGTTCAACAAAAATCTGCCTATGAGCACATTTAAAGCTCACAAATTAACAATATTTTCTTTAATCCATACAAAAAAAGACAAAAAAGAAAAAAAAATCACTTTTGTACAGGGTGGTTGAATGGGGGTGCAGAAATTAGCCTTTACGCTAAGCTAAGCTAACCGTCCACTGGCTGTAGCTTCATATTTAGCATACAGACATGAGAGCGGTTTCAATCTTCTCATCTCAAAACTTAACTATGGTGATTTTTGTAGAACAAAAATAAAAATAAAATATCCAATAAATTAAATCATTATCCAGCAGTAAGTAAGTTTGACCGGGTCGCAGATATTTAAAGAAAAATTAGACCAAACGATGTGTGAAACTTGTGCAGCGAGGGGAACCCTTACCAGCATGGAAACAAAAAACCCCATGATTACTTACATCATTTTGGAGTTCTGTGTGTTCATAAGATATTTTGAGAGGACATGGTGTGTTTGGGCTTCAGATCTCTCTTATACGAGCTTTGTCGCACCTCTTTAGCCTCCGCAGTCAACGCTGCGTTCTCCCTAATGATAAACAAAAACGCCATAAAAATAATCCTCATGAAAAAACAGCGACATCAAACTGGGCTTAAACAAGCACCGCTGTGTTCTGCCCCGGGTTTGGAATTCTGTCCACATGTTCCCATTTGATCCCTGTTATTGCAGTCACTGAAACACAAATCCCAGCGACATTCCCACAACCACATGACTGGGACAGCCTCGGGGGTCAGAGAGAGAGAGAGAGACTGTTTGCCAGTTTGCGTGCATGCATTAGTGTTACGCCTGTGTTTTTGCTGTGTGTTTGTGTGTGTTCGTTCTGCCAGGGAGCCTTGGATATGATTTGTTCAGTAGCGGGCAGGACGCTTTTTCAGCCCCCGTAAGCACGCTCTCTCCTGGTGGAGGTGAGCCCTGCGGACGAGCGGTGCAGTGGGCCCTCTGGATGAGATGGGCCTCCTGGATGAGGTGATTTATATGTCTCAGCTCTAGCCCTGCGCCGATTTAAATATCAGTTTCACAAATGTCAATCAACAAATATAAAAATGAAAAAAATGAAGACTTAAGTGGCTGCGTATTGTTTGACATTTTCCCCAATACATGTGCCCATAAGGTGAGTTTCAGCAGCAACACCGAAAAAAATGATACCTCCGACATTTTAACTTTGATAAATACTAAAAGGAAAGTGTGTCTGTGTGAAAGTGTGTGTTAAAATAACAGTCAGGTGCCCAAATTAACACTTAAACATGTTTTTCTTGCAATAAGATCAACTTTTAAATACATTTTTGGACAAAACGTGGACTGTGGCTTTTGGCCCCCGTCACTTACATTGAAAGCACATCTTTTAGTGGCCAGTATGAACAGGAGGAATGATGACAGCGAGGAAAACCATGTTCAGCGTTTCACGTGGGCTCCTTACTGTTGTTTTAAGACAGACTTGGGGAAGAAAAAAAAAGAATTGTGAACCTGTCCTTTAACTTTTTCTATGAAATTTTCTACATAAATTTGAAATATTGTCACATATTAGCACAAATAGCTGAGCAAGGACTTTGTCTGAATGATATAATATTAATCTAAAACAGGCAAATTTTCTTTGATTTAAGTCAGGAACTACTTGATGGGAGAATAAGTGAAGAAGCATATGAGTCAGATCAAGTATTCAGAGCCAGTTTTTCGGCACATGGCGCACCAAAAAAAAAAAAGTGTTGCGGTTCACTGCGCAGCCCTTACTGTAAGTCACAAGAATGAGAACTTGACTCTTGACTTGGATCTTACTCGACTGAGCCGAGACTTGACTCTTGAGTCGCCCCGAACCTTTACAAGAAATTCACAAAAAAAGAAACACAGGAGCAAAAAAAAAAAAGAAAAAAAAATCCTGAAAGTGTAAAACGCAGTAAATTGAAGGTGAACTTTCAGTCGCTGAGCAGAACTGAGGAGTGACGACCAGACCGGAGCCAAAACACAAACCTTGGCTCAGAACCAGGCCTTCCCGGACCCTGCTGGGCAAGTATATATATGTGTGTGTGTGTGTGTATGTGTGTCTGTGTAGAACGGACCCATCCAGCCGTTTTGCGTAGGCTGCGGTAAAAATCCCAGTCCAGGTTACAGTTCAGACTGTGACGCAGATAATCGCCATATGAGTGTGCCTGTGTGTGCGTGTGTTGAATCACAATACTGACGTGTTACTCAACTTATCACACAATGTGATCAAATGTGATCACATCTGTGGGCACATGTACATGCCGGCGTGAGAACACACCGTTTATACTGGGTGATTACATGTAAATGGTTGTTCAAAACATGTTTATGCACATGTATGTACGCATGTATGTAATTTGCAGGGCTGTATGGGTGAATTTTAGCCTCTCTTTGCTCTCTGTAGTTTTTTTTCATCCCACTCAGATCTGTCCTTGTCACCCCGACACCTACGACAGAAAGTCATCATGCTTCATTACATTGACATGAGTGGACCAACCGCTGTGAACAGTAACACACACACACACGCGCACACACACTTCTTCCAAGAAAATTACAAAATACAAAGGCTTTCACAAGAGGAATACAGTGCTCATTGTGAACACTCCAAGTCTTTCTCTCTCTCCTGTGTACTGTACTACTTCACACTCATTTACAACTTGCCTCACTTTCTTGCTCACACACACACACACACACACACACACGTAGAAACACTTGCCCGGTCAGTTTACACATGCTGCTGTAATAATTTGAGGGTGAATAAAGGCTTTTTATTGAGGTTTAATGATGTGTTCACTCTGAGCTGTTCTCTAATAGTGACACAGAACAGAGAGCTGGCACAGGATTCGGCCTTTAGCTGGGTGACTCACACCTACACACACACTCTCACACACACACACACACACACATATACACACGTGTTACAGTAAGTCGGTGACCCTCGCCTGACAGTCTGTCAGTATACGAGTGGGAAAAGTCGTGTCTCCCACACTGTTAACTTGGACTTCACATCCTCTTTTCTTGCTTTCACACCCTCTTCATGTGTTTGTAAAAAGAACATGCATGTAAAAGGCTCTCAGGGCGTATTAAACAGGAATGGGAGCCAACGGAGCCGGCGACGTGTTCTGTGTCAGTCTAATTAGCCTGTAACATGGAAAATCAGTAGTTCAGTTCGGAGCAGAGGACACCAATAAGAGCTTTGCAGCAGAAATGACATCTGGCACCATCATGGAGGTCCAGTGGTAGAGCCAAACTGTCTCTGTAAATACAGGGCTGCAATAACGCTTATTGTCAGTAACAATTCAGTTTTCAAGTTATTGTTTAGTCTGTAAAATGTCAGAAAAAGAGTGTTAAATGCCCGTCACAGTCAACAAGATTCCATGGTGATTTCTTCAAATTGCTTTTTTCGACTATTTGTAATCATGTAAAACAAAGAAAAGCAGTAAATCCTCGGATATGAAAAGCTAGAAGCCACTAATGTTTTGACGTTTTCGCTTCATAAATGTGTTAAACAACGGGTATATTTTTGTCTTGGTCGACTCAAAATCAGTCGGCTAATTGTTTCAGGAGTAGTTTAAATGGCAAACAGAGAGCGTGTTAGCCACTAGCTGGTGAAGAAAAGTGGAAAAATGTAGCCGCTAAAGAGCCATATGGACTTAAAGGAGAGTCAATATTGCTTTCATCATGGACAACTCCAAATGAGTGTCTGCTGGAAGCGTAAAGAGGCAACTGTTTGCTAAAATGTTAGCCATTATAACTTTATAAAGACAACTGCGATTGTCAGCTTGTTTTGGAGTAATTCTGCTTCCTATTGACCGAAAATTCATAAATGTAGCTTTAAATTTAGGTCACTTTTCATATCTCTGACACTTAGACTTCTGTCATCAGTGCAGGTAGACATCAAGCATCAAGAAAATTACTCAACAGCAAAGTCTCAACATCAAGAAGAAAAGAAAAGAACAGTACAGTAGAATATGTCCTTCATACATGGAAATGTTAGCAGGTTATCACTAAAATGTGCTCATCACTTATCAGATCTAAACATTATAATCAATCAACAAACTATTCAGTTTAGTGATGACTGGCACCTGGGTCTCCACACGAGTTGTGCTGTCAACTTAACATATGTTCATATTAGGGTGACATATCATGGAAAGGTTTCCAATTTATACTTTTGAACTAGAATTAAAAGGATGAGACACATGAAAATCAGTTTGAGATGGTAACATGGTCGAAAAATTTAAGGTAAATAATAAGAGCGCTACATTCAAACACATTTCACAAACAGTTCAACTCAATAACGTTGGTACTCAAAAAGCTATCTGTCTCTATAAGCTACCTATAAGCTCTGACCAGCGCTAACGCGTCTGTCTTGTTGAATAAGTCGACCGTGTTGGGGGTTTAAGAGCCTCTGTGTTGTTTACTTTGAGGTGCCTGAGAAAAGACCCAGGGTTCACGAGCAGTTCATAAGGCCCTCGTAAGATGCTGCTAAGGGGCCCGTAAGGTATTCATAACATGCTACCATAGAGCCCCCCCACTGCTAAAACAAATCATTAGCATCCTGCAAAAACCATATATGACTCTGAAGAGTCAATTTTTGAGGAAATGAGAAAACCTGGCTTATTTTCTCATCGATTCGGCAGCATTTTTGACATTTTAGGAGGTCAGGCTTCGGCTCAGTCGGGAGCTTTAAAGGTATCCATAAGAAACTACTTCATGCTTTTTTTGTGATGTGCTTTTTATTCGGGTTTTTGTTCCTCTGGTTTTACTTAATCTCTCTTTCTCAAGTCTGCTGAGCTTCCTTAAATATTCATACACTGAGTGGTCGTCCTAAAGAGGCTCATCAACAAATTAGTTTAAACAACACTGACAACAATACCATTACATTATTATTTTGATATTTTCTTGCATTATCTGCTTCTTATTAAATTACAGGCTCCATTGCATTTTGTTTTATTGCATTATTGGCATTTGCATTGGGGAGTTATTTAGTTAAGGGCCTCCAAAAGGGGTCAGACAGAGGGTAGTGTCTTATTGACTGACCATTGCGAAGATTGAACAGATGACCGTGCAATTACAGCACAGCTTCCAAAACCACAAGGCTGCTCCTCCATGTGTAGCTGAAGGATTGGAGAGGTTTTGGTGTCAGTTTGGGTGACAGGAGGGCCTTTGTGCAGCGTCGAGGGCCTGCCTGGGAAATTGTAGGTTAAATAGCGCTCGGGGGCTCGTAAGAGCGTCCTTGATGGGCTCATAGGGAGTTCGTAGCGTGGTGGAGAAGGTCTGTAATGTAGTGATAGGGTTCATAAGGCTGGTGTTACAGGCACAGGAAGGTCAGGAACTCTGCAAGAAGCTAATGGCGGGTTCCAACTTGTTGCTTCTTTTTGATCAGACAGAAGGAGTTAGTTTTATTCTTTTCTTCCGTCTTCTCCTCCCACTTCATTTGTCTTCTTCTCTTCCTTTTGATTCGCTTCGTTTCCATTCCTTTATGTCAAAAAATAACTGCTTGTGTTGGTGTACTTTGGCAAAAGAAAGGCATCCTATGAATACAGAATGCCTTATTATTTTCAGATTTTGACTGATTCATTCACTCAATCGCTTATATGTTTATTTCATCTTGTCATCTCTTATTCCCAGTCGCTCTGCTCTCCACTCTTCCCCTCATCACCCTCTACTCTCGATGGGAAACTTGGGGTCAATGTGTTTAACACACCCACAAATATACAGTCTCTCTCTCTCTCTCTCTAAAGAGGGCCCCCTGTTTCTGCTGAGACCTCAACATGCTCGTTAAAGCACTCCCATAACCTTTCAAACACTCCTCTCCTCCTTCCCTATCCCTTCACCTCCATTTTTTTCCTTCTTTCATTCCCTTCAACCTTCACCTTTTTTGTCTTTCTTCTTCTCTCCCTTCATAACTTCATATTTTCTTTTTCATCCCCTCTTTGTCACTCGTCCGCTTACCCCTTCTTCCCTCTCCTTGCTGCCCTTTTCACCTCCTTCATCCTGGAGGTGAAGAGTGCAAAGGGAAAAATGCCACTGACGTTCTCTTGGTCCTGCACTTTCCTTTTCTAATTTCCTTCCACATACTTTCCTCCCATCATGGCCCACTTCGCAATTTCTCTTCGTTCTCTTTTTCCGCCTAAAATCCCAGGGGTGAAGAGTGCAGAGGAGAGTGTTTTTGCTACGGAGTTCATGGTCATTACTGAACTATGGACGATCACCAGAGGGAAAGAGGGATGGAGGACGAGGACTGGACTCTTAAGCTGTAAACCGTATGTCCATCCAAATGTGAGGCAAACCTTTTGAGTGTTTATGAGCGTTTGTCACAAAGAAATTGGTTTCCATCAACCTGGTTGAATCCAAGTGAGCGACATGAATCCAACACACGTCAACTGAACTTAATGGTGCAGAAATGATCTAATTGGTTAAGTGAAATCTTAGTAGTTGGTGCCAAAGAACTGAGTTAGCTTACTGGTAAAGACAGTAAAGAAGGACATCTGGTCATAATACAAAAAAAATATGAATTGGCGTTCCTGCGTTTTCTTGCTAAGGTCTTCATGATATTTCTGTGTGACTAGTTTGAACTTGGAAGGTCAAGTAGGCTTACAAGCTCATCTACTGTACATTTTGGCTTGTAAAACTTAATTGCACATGTCTTTAAGCTGAGAGCAGAATAACCAATTGTGATGTTTCATAGTAAAACTCTGCAGTGTTTCGTAATAGAATAAAATAAAAAAAGCAAAGGGTTGAGAATAGTCAGAAAAATGTAGGTTTGTTCAGCTGAGCGCTTTGGTCCAGACTGAAATATCTGAACAACTATTGGATGGATTAACATGAACATTTTGTAAAGACATTTATGGTCCGCAGAGGTTGAAGCCTAATGACTTTGGTAATCTTCTGACTTTTCCTTAAGCACCGCCATAAGGCTGACATGTGTGTTTCAGATTGAAACAACTGATGGATGAATTACCATGTAATTTGGTAATTCACGATCTTTGTGAACTTTGGAGATCCCCTTACTTTTTTTTATGTCTTTATTAGGATCCCCATTAGCAGCAGAATAAGCATTGGCTGTTCTTCCTGGCGTCCACCACGCATATACAGTCGAACATACAAGAGAAGGAGAAACTTTTCATCATAAAGTAAGATCAAAATTTCAATTTTTTACCCAATACTTTCTTTACGATGAGCCACTACAGCCTTTAAAGAGTAGCTGGGAAATATTCTTTTTCCTTCTTACTTTGAGAATCATCTTGCGAGTTCCTGTTGATTGACCTAGACTAGACACTCCTCGAATACATCTTTTTCTCATCAAATACATCATCATATTTTTCCCAAATACAAACACAATCCCAATCAAGAGCACTATCTTAGCAATATAACACTGTTTTTCTTCTGCCTTGCTTTTGAATCCAGATGATGCTTTCCCCCTCTTTGAACAAAACAAAGGATTACTTTTCTTGGCGATATTCTCATGTACAGTTCAAACTAATGACCATAAATCCATTTCTGTAAGGTCATGGTGCACCTCAGGAAATGCAATCACTATTTCACCATATAAAAGGAATTCAGTAATTTCACTAAGATTTTACTGTGAAATATTACCACTTTCCTTCACTTCTTATAAATTGGTTTCTTCTCTCTCTATCCCTTTGTAGTTCCTTTCTTCTTTTTTTTTGCATTGCATCTTCCCCTCTTTCTTTTACGGTTTCTACCCATCCTCGCTGATGGCTTAAGCAGGCCTCGTCAAATGTTTCCACATACACACACACACACACAAGAGAAAGAGAAAGAGGACTCTGAGGGGTGATCATGGTTCAGAGGCCAAACAAATGTTCTATCAGATTTACTGGCTTAGCGAGGTTGGTGGCGCTCACACACACACACACACACACACACACACACACACACAAATTTGCACAAACAAATTATGTCATATCATACACACACACACACTTCATTCCCTCACCTCATGACCTCACCACTACATGACCTGCCTTAACCTTTACCCAGGTCTTAAACTCTAGCAATCACCTTAACATTCACCACCGCATGGCTGACCTTTACCATTACCCTGACCTGAACCTGACCTTAACTCCACCCCTGACCACTAACTTTGAAAATACTCTAAAACAGCAACCGTATACTGACCGATTTTCCTGTTTTTTTCCTACTCATGTGGTGACATTAAAGCCTTAAAGACACACTGAAATACAAAATACATTTCCAAGTTCTTATCCCGTGTCACTGCGTTTTCGCACATGTCAAGAAAAGCATCATCTACATCTTCCTGTAATAAAACCTTTTGGGTGGTGACTAATCCTGCACTTGAGGTGTTTACCTAAACTGCAGTTTGTAGGATCTAGATGCTGGGCGTTACATCACCCACATGTGGACATGTGTTTGACATGTGAGGACTTGACTTCATATGTAACGAGATTGTTCACAGGTGGAAAAGTCATTTTAGGAAATTCAGATTTTAACAAATGAAAAACTTAAGTGTGTCCAAAACCGTTCAGTGACAATAATTATTATTTAAAACCTAGTGCCAACATTACAGTATGGTTAATATTATGTAAAGGCAAGTCTTAACTGCAGATCTGTGATGTAACCTCCCTTATGCAGACTGCTGAATGAAAGTTCGACATGCAGCACAACATCCATAAAGGGCACTTACATTGTTTTTTTTCTGCTAAATTCTGGCTTCTGTGAGCAAAGAGTTCACTTACACATTCAGGTAAAGTTTCCTTGATCGCTTCCTAGATACTTGGCTTTGTCCGATCTTCTTGTAGAACCTCTAATTATTTTGTCAGTTTTGTTTCCTGATGAATGTAAAGTTCAATCATGTAGTAGAGAGAAAAAATATTAGATGTCTTGTGTTTCAAAACATAAGAAATAGTGTGTTACATAGTTCAGGCTTTGGAGTAGCATAGTTAGCGAGCAGCTAACTCCTTCAATCATATAAACCTTCACTTGACCGCATTAGCTTTTGGGTTGTAATTGCTTGTGGAGGCGTGCGTTTGTTTCTTATTTGCAAGAAACCTCATATACATTTCTGAAAGTGCAAGTGAGTGTTACACATATAGTATAATAGTATGTAATATGATATAAAAATCTATGCTCCCTCCTGCCTGACCTGACAGTGAGGCTGCATTTAGACAAAATCGCCTGAAAACTACCTTTGAGTTGTGTGCATTTGTAAAAAGGCCGATGTAGGGACGGACAGTACAAAATATCTTAGGCTATAATATTGGGGTACGTGGCACTGGTTCATGGTAGGTACCTATAAAACAAACGCTAAATACATATTTAACTTTCCAGAGTTGTAAAACCCTGCCTCACAGTACTTTAACTGTGCAGTGTGTTGGCATCTAATAGGTCTCAATAAATGATCTAGCTTGAATTTGAATCTTATTACATAAAAAGTTGCTAGTTCATGTCATTCCCACATCAACCACGGGCAAAGTGTGCCTGAGTGGTACTTCAATCAAACCAAACCTGGCTAAATAAAAGCACACATACACACACACAGCGATGACCATACAGTAACATGAACGCTACTAAGAGCTCTACGTTTTTTTTTTTCAAGAGCAGAGAATCCAAACGGAGCCCCAGAGACCAACACTTTGAGGATCACGTTACCTGCTCACCAACCTGGTAATATTCTTACATTTTTACATTTCCCAGTGAGTGAAATAGCAGAAAAAGCTTCAACTCCTGCAGCACCATCATTACATAAACCAACAGGAAGTAGGTGAAAGGTCAGAGGCGAACTAATTCAATAATATTTCAACGTAACCTACCAACAATTACATTTTGAAGGATAGGTTCCCAATATTTATGTCAGGTGTCCATATGAATGTTGAAAGATGTCTAATCATTCCTCCTGTTCATAGTGAGCATTATACGATCCCTTCCTAATGAGTTTTCAGTGTAACTGATGGGGGACGAAATCCATCCTCGCTTTGTGCGAAAATATATTCAAACATTTATTTGACGCTAATATGAGGCTTCATTCATCCAAATTAAGTGGATAGTTAAAGTCTTTTTAGTACAAAATTCCCAGTTGAGCGACACAGTGGAAGGATACTAACAAAAAGAGAGAAATTTGTACTCGCATTAAACACAAAGTACAGCTGAGACAGATGGCAATGTCATTAGTTTTGCAGGTTTGGTCATAAACCAAAGTCCAATTTCATGGCGAGTTGTTGCAAATTTCAGACATTTGTTGAAACATTTCACATTTCCAAACATTTTCAGTCTAGACCAAAATAGTGGACTGACCGACCAACCAAAATTACCATCTCTAGAGCCCTGCCACTGGCATAGCAAATGAAAACAGGTGGATGGAAAGATATATGCAAGTCTGTATTTGTTTAGCTAGCTGATGTTGGCTATCCAGTTGGGCTGGGTATGGTTGTGATTATCTGTTTACAAATCAATACAAGTCAAATGTTATTTGTCTGTAACATTGGTTAATTTAGTTTAATTTGTGTATCATAAAACATACCTTTGTCACTAGTTTGAGACCATAGACTGTAAACAAATATGGATGTAGTCACCATGACATCACCCACTGGTTTGTGGACTGCTGTTTTTGAAGGAGTTTAGCGATTTGACCATCACCATCTTTTATTTTTGTAGCCAGAGGTGGCCATATTTGGACAAGAGGTTGGAGCTGACCCTCGTGTTAGCTACAAGCTTGGTTAGCATGGTGCATTTACAGTCTATTGTTAACTGTGATAATGCTTCTGCTAATTTTCGCTGGCAAAAAAAAACCAAAACCAAAAAAAAAACAGGCCTAAAGCCATTAAAACAAAATGTACTTACCAGACTCCTCGCTTTTTTAAGAGACCAAAATGTTCCAATTAACTTTCATGAACTGAAACACAGTGTGAAATAGCAGCAGCTACGCCTATGTGAATCTGGGGTAACGCCACGGGTACATTACCTAATCAGCATTATTGTGGCCGTGGCAGCAACTTGTCAATCACAAAGTAACCACACCCCAAAGCATACACTGCTTTATTGTCTGTTTTACTTTAAATGGGACCATAATTTACTAAATGAACATCATGCTGTATTGAAGACTTAACACTAGCAATTGAGACCATAAACTCATTAGCAAACTATTTACTGAGGTTATAAATCAAGTAAATAGTAGGGTCATTTTCTCAGACTTCCACATGATCAGGCTCCAGTGGAGTCTCCCCCTGCTGGCCATTACAGAGAATGCAGGTTTAAGGCACTTCCACATGGGCTACCTGCTTATTTGAAACTCATTTCTCTCCATATACACAGTTAGACTGTGTGTTTGTGTGTGTGGAAATACATGCCACGAGTGTTATTTTGTGTGTTTAAAAAGAATGTGGAGGAAATATTTGTGTATGTGTGTGTCTGTCTGGGGACGGCTTGGTAAAACGCTGATTTTCGGGTCAGTGGTTAAGGTAAGGTTAAGGTTAGGGTAAGGGTTAGGTTTAGGGAAGTAGTGGTTATGGTTAGGGTTAGGGTAAGTCTCCAGGAAATTAATGTAACGTCCCCAAAAGTGACCTAGGACAAGTGTGTGTGTGTGTGTGTAGATGTGATGTGACCCTGGTACCTCAGCTGGTATTGTTTAGCATGAGAGGGTGCAGTCGGACCCTGTGACTGATCTTTCAACACCTTTACAACACACACACACACATAAGAAAGTCACAAATGAACTCTCAGCACCTCAGCTACAAGGCATTCCTTTGACATGTACATGCTAAGGGCACGAGGTCACACACAGGACTGGTTGAACGTGTGTGTGTGTGTGTGTGTGTGTGTGTGTCTTCATTAAAAAGGCCAGAGTGGGTGGAGTTTGCCCGATGTAATGATCCTTCACACCAGGCCAAAATTCATCCACTTAGAAAACGCAGACTGAAATTAGGGGAAAGAAAGAGAAAAAAAAAAAAAAAGTCTGTGAAGCATTATTTTTTTCTCTCTCAAGTTTCATGTGTACTTTTTTAAAAATGTCTTTTGGGTAAAGAAAGCAGAAAAATGGAAGCGTGTAATCCATTTCTGCAGGGCTGAGGTGGAATTCAGCATCAAAATAAACATATTTGAAAAAGAGAAGCATCTCAAATTTTTTATTTGTGTGAGCCCTAAAACACATTTGCATGACTCCCATTAAACAATTGAACCCCTGTAACAACAGCAGAGAGCAACTGATTACAAGATGGCAAACTGAGTAATCGATAAAACAGAAGCTGCTGGAGAGTTTCTGAAAATATCTCTGAAAATTATTTAAAACCCAATTTAGGGAGCCCTGTATTCAGAGTACTGAACACCAAACCGGCTCAAGAATTTGACCAGCTCCCATTTCTTCCAAACTGGCTGTGACAATGTGACAAAAACATCCACACAAGGGTATCTTTTTCCAACAAATCTTATGTATTAAATCTAAATTCAAGCTCCAAGTACTATTCCAAGTAGGGGTGGGTGAAAAAAATATTGATTTACGCAAGACTCTTGATTCTTATCTCCTTCTCCTATTCACAAATGTCAAAAATCGACTTTCTAAACATGATGTTGATGAAATGTAAAGGTGGAAATCAACTGCAAGGACAGTGCAGCACACATGCTAGAGTTATCCTGCGGTTCACCTTCAAAAAAAAAAAGGCACTGCTTGCAAGCATGTTTTGATTTAATGACTAAATAATTACATGTGCGAGACAAATGTGAAGTATATCGAGAACTTTCTGCACCATCACTCAGATTAATGTTAACGGAGTGGAGCAGCGAACCTCAGCAGTAACAAACCAGACCTTCTGACCGACACACGCTGCAGCATTAAACAAATTAAACCACCACTCTGAAGTGAAGAAAATAACTTGGCGATCAAAACACCCTGCACCCACTCAGCATGTTGAACAACATCTCTCCCCCGGAGCTAATGATGCAGCAGCAGCAGCGAGGCTGCTCTCCACAGCTGGAGACATGATGTTAATACTAACACAGTGGAGCACTCCGCCTCCCCCTGATTGTGTTTGTTATTCTCATACAGGAAGCAGACTGCGAGGTGCGTCCAGATTAATTAATTCATTAAGTAACTTTTTTTTTTATTTAATAAAAAGGCTGCAGACCTTTTTATCTTATCCGTCAGTTATGTTTCATACTGTTTCAGTGGACTAAAGACACCAGTAAATGTTTTGGCAGTACAGTACACTAGAGCTCCTCCTTTCTATTCATTCAATCGAGAATCGATTCTGAATCGAATCAGACACCAAGAATCCCAATCAAATCTTGAGATTCCCTAAAGTTTCACACCCCTGATTCCAAGGGAAAGAAAAACCTCATTCAAAGTCACATTGACATTTGTAATAATGCAGTTTGAATCGCATTTGCTTGGTTTTAACAGCCTTTAATTAACACCAACACCAGCAAGCCCCAGACCATCGTGAGACGGTTTTAGACACTATAGATTACTTTGGAATAGAGCACTGGTGGATCTGGAAGAGACTAAATCACAATGAAGTGAGTACAAGCGCTCCTGGGATGGTAAATGTTCATACAAGCTGTAGTTTTTGGGGTCCAAATGTCCATCACACCTTTTTTATACTCATGTTTAAGGACTTGGTCACACAACACAGGTGTTTTTGTACTGAAATATCATCAATGTCCTTACTTGAAATTTGATGGAGGCAGTTTATAAAGTGGACCTCTCAGACTTTATTTATTCCCTTAATCTACAGAAACTTGGATTGACAAGTGATTTCTAGAGGTATGCACCAGAAATCTTCAAAATGAGGATAAATTCTTGATGGTTCTACTGTAGCGAGGAGATATGTGGAAAAAGTTAAATCAGTCATCCAGTGATCATTATAAAGTCATATGGTCGAAAACCTCAGAATGCTACATTGACTGTCACCAACTGCTGAAGGTAAGCAGTTCACACTATCCCTCCCTGCACTAGGGTAACCCCTCTCTCTCTCCCTCTCTCACACATATGACCCCTCAGCTTTAGGGGGGCGAGGCGAAAAGAGAGGGAACTCTTTTCCATAGACGTCAGAGAGCAAACACAGTACCCACAATCTCTCTCTCTCTCACACACACACACATATGTATAAGCGCACACTCTGAACAGGGGGGAAGAGCATGTTTGTGGTTAGCGCTGAGGAATTACCATGAGCTTATTCCGTCATTTGCCAAAGCTCGGGGGGTAAGGAGGAATAACTCCACCAAAACACCAAAAACCACAATAAAGCATTTCTGCTGAGCGAGTGAGAGAAAAAGAATGGAATGGAAAAGAGGGGCGGAGAGGCAGCGAGAGGCCGAAAAAAAAAAATATGACAAAAACACAACCAGCATCTGACCCTGGAGGGTGGACGGATAGATGGATGGATGGATGGATGGATGGAGGATGCAAGCAGTGGTAACTTAAGAGGGTGAATACACGACCTCCAGTGGCCGATCAAGGTAAACATCCACCAATATATAAATCGAAAATCAGTTTTTAAGAGAACCTTTCATCACTTCTTCCCCTTTCAAGAATCTATCTTTCTGTTATATTAGTTTGAACGTGGGTGCACGTGTGGGTGTTGCTTTTCCACTTGGTCTTTCTCTACATAAAAGGATACTGTGAATTTACATGAAAAAAAAAAAAAAAGAACAGGGAGTATTACACAGCCTGTGAAACCATTTGTAAAAAATGTCTTCTGTGGCTTTGAAGAAGCTTTCAAAAATCTGAGAAAATTACTCAAGTGGGATCACTCAGGTATCTTGGCGTGAAGCTCGGAGACTACAGATTTATAATAGAAAGGCCGCGTTACACAAACCCGGAGCCGCGGTCATGGTATAACAATCAAGAATCTACAATAAGTCCACTTGCTCTTTTCTCAACACTTATAGTTTTGCGTAAGTAACATAATGGGAAGTGTAGGGATCCAGGTTTTTGGAGCTCGACCTGTAGTCACTCTACAAAAATAACCCAGCAATTTTATCACATCTCCAAATCAGCACATCCTAGTCCTCTACCTTGACAACTTGTGGTGGAAATGTACTTAAAATGCACCAAAGTGCTGAATCACAGTGGGTCAGTGTGACTTGAATAAGGGGCGAGGATGAGTCTTCTGCCCTTCTTTATGTGCTTTAAGGGAAAAACTGGCTCCAACCAGAACTGAATAACTAAGGGAAGTAATTACGTAATTCTTATGACCTTCTTGTTTTCTGTGCTGTGGTATGAAGTGTTTTATGCAAGGCCTTTGTGCGTGTTTTGCTTCTTGGTACCAAAGAAAACCAAAAGAAAACATTGAATAAAAGCAGAGACCAGAAACAGACAGACACTGGCGAGTTATCGTTTTTATTCATCACTGTTTCTTCTGCCTGCATGACGCCGCCCATGTTTGCTACATGCGTCCACTGATGCAACGCTATGCAACCGCTGTGTGTTGGAGATAAAAGTCGGGATAACTTGGCTTATGCTGCTTTAAAAATCTGACCAATGTTATTTTAGTCTGTCTCTCGCAATGCACCCCGACTTCATGGAAGTATATTACTTATACATGTGTCAACGCAGAGTTAGAATTACCAGATGTTTGACAAAAAAAAAAAAAAACCCAACTGTCTATCTGATTTGTTTGTTCACCTGCTGTTTCTCCCATTCTCCAGTTGATCCAGCAGCGTCCCCAACTGCCATATCAACCCCCTTTATGAACTGGAATCGTGAGTTCATGTCGCGAACGTCGCATGGGATCATTTCATCATCAAACAACGTCATCAAGGGGGGAGCCAGAAAGCCGACTGTTGGCGATGTCGGCCGACAGTTAAAACGTCAACGCCAAAATAACAGCCACGTATAGGATTTGAGGAACAAACTGGAGTTCCCTGGAGAAGTTCTGCTTTACTTAGACTTGCTTGTTCTTTTCTCTGCCGCCTCGTTGGATGTCATATACAAATATTTTGCAGGAACGTTCATGTCAGCTTTATAGAAACCTGATTTATTTGTTTGTGGGTTTACCCAGTTCTGTCAATCCTGGATGGAAAACTAGACGGAGATAACGTAGAGGGTGGGCGTCGGAGAGAAAAGGCATTCAACTGAGCCCTCGTTGTACTGAGAAAACCAGAAATAACAGTTTGACATGTGCGCCGAGCGGCGAGAGAAAGTTCAAGACGTTGAAAGAAATCCTGGTAGGAGTTCAACCGCTCCGACAAGGAAGGCAATTACCGCCTTGTGCCGTGTCCGTGTGTCGCTGCCTGTGTGAGTGCTTGGATAATAAAGCGGCGGGGATCATAAGAACAAATTACTTTTCTGACAGGGCAATTGATTAGAAAATGTTAAAAAAAAACAAAAAACGGGAGGTGCGGAGAGATGGATGACACCGCGATGAAAGACTGAAAGGATAGGGGAGTAAATGAAGAGAGGTCTAGTGTCGACTAAAAACAATAGTTAACGTCACGTTTCTGTCGTTTGGATGCTATAACTCACTGTGCATGTTCCTTTTCAATCTCACCTGCTCATTCCTACTCATTACTCTCAGCGCGTCGTCTTCAAGGTATCCCTTTTCCTTCCAAAGTTTTACAGTAACTGATAGAAATCCCGAAAACAAAAAGTCACGTTGTGCAGCAGTATAATTCGTCCCCCTCCCTCCTCCTCCAACGAGGTGTAGAGAGAAAAATGAAACGGAGATGAGAGAACGAAAAAGGGGGATGAGTGCCAGGGATGAGTGACGATGTGATTATAGAGAGAGGAAAGGCGGAGGATCGTGATGATAACGAAGCATCTGTACCGCCGCACCTGACCGTAATACCTGCAAACAGCCTCCTGGACATCTATCAGTGATCACATCTGTCTTCTGTGAATATCTAGAACAGCCTTCATCCCTCGAGGAATCTGTCTGTTCACGTCTTTCAGCATCTTCCCATTTTTTAGACACCTGGGGGGGAAGACAATAACAGATGGACCACCTGTAGGTAGGATATTTAAGGATGGGCTGATGAGGGCGAACAGAACGCTGACAGAGTGACGGACAGTGAAGTATCTCGGGTTGAAAAAAAAAAAAAGATAATAACGTTGGAGAAGTTTGGGACGAAGTCAAACTAAAAAGTTAAAGTGTGAGAGGAAATAACTCAAAATTGTTCAGATCAGATGGTCCTCAGATGCTCTGGTGATCATTAGAAAAAAAAAACGGTTTCAGCTTGCTGTGTGCATCTTTTATCTCTTTTCAGCTGCAGGAAATGTTGCAAGGATCTTTTCAGAAACTCAACTTTGGGTTCATTTTGTCCAAAGAGTCTTTGCTCTTAAGTAAGGACTTTCTGGAGGAGTTACAGCACATTGCTAACTGGTGAAACACAAACCTCAAGACTTGCAAAAACTCAACTCATCCTCCTCCTGACTGCGAGCGAGCAGCTGGTTTCGCTCGTCAATATTAAAAGGATGAGGATGAGGAGTTTTGGTTATATTTTTAAGCGATGATTGTAGCCGAAAATCCTCCAAAACCTCCAAAATAAAAGCGAGGGGTTGACACATGAAAGGAAACACACTCATGACAGTATGAATCACCTCTCATGTCTCCTCTAGTAACACTATTAAAGTTGCACAACAGTAAGCTGTAAGTTACAACACAATAACAATGCGGTTTTGTCTGATTGTGCTAGTTTTTGTATGCAGTAAGCTTTTTTTGGCCTAATTTTTGCAGCCCTTTAAATGCAAAGATGAAGTTCCCTTTCATACTTTAACATGCTGGCCACAGAAACATAAAGTTCTCTGTAAAAAACGTCCAATCCATTAATTACTAGAGGGCTAAATCAAGCCCCAAGGCACCAACACTAGTGTGAAGGAGCAGTTTGTCAAGACCAAAAGCTTAGATTTATTAATTTATTACAAATTACGCTACATAAAATAACTGTTTTCCACCACTTTCCTCTTCTTCTTCTTCTCCTCGAGAGCCGAGAGCTCTGTTTACGTCACAATTTAGCAAAAAACCGTTGGATCAAAAACAGCTTCTTGACATTAATTCGTACAGCTCGTAGGATTAAAACAAATTTGTACCTGACATAACCACGACCGCAGTACATTGAAAACCGTCCCTGCGTCCCGAACTTGTCACGACGCGTGCCAATTTTAACTAAAAAAGAAAAAAGGCAATAAATGAAGCTTGTTCCATTAATTTTCCCCTGAAACCCTCATTTGAAAATCAAGCCTGCACATCATGATTTCCATTATTAAGTATGACGCCGTCTCTTCTCATGTCCTTGGTAATGGCAGCCGAGATAATCCCGGGTAATTCCTCCGTTTAACAGCCCTCCAGGCAGAGTTCACCACCAGTAATTGCACATGTGGCATCAGGTCTCATCTTTAGGGTGAAAAATTGAGACAACGAAAAAGAAAATGGGGGGAGATTTACTGTAAAGCTGAGGTCAGTCTGGTTTTATAACTTTCAAACAAGCGCACACACACACACACACACACACTCACACTATCAAACCAGACAGATATGACATCATCGTGGTCTGTGATTCAATCGTCACCGGCGGCAACCGCGAGTCAAGCACATGACCGCAACCTCATATATCAAGACCCCTGCAGTGTGTGCGTTTGTGTGTGTGGAGACGTGTGTGTGTGTGTGTGGAGATGTGTGTGTGTGTGTTGTCTGATGATGAAGTGGAGGAGGGGGATCTGTCTGTTTGGAAAAGCTGACAGCTCTATCCGTTTTTCTGTCCGCACGCTCCTCTGATGCAGCGCCGTCCTCGCAAAGAAAAACGACAGCGGCGCAGCTCTAAAAAAAATTCAGGGGCGACTTTAAAAAAAAAAACAAAAAAAAACAACAACCTACAGTTACGCCATCTAGCAGCCGTATTGGAAGTGACGCACTTCAACATGACGTCTATATAAAGTGACTTGATAAGATGATTGGGCGTTATTAGCGGGAGGCAGGTCGGGCGGATGGCAGATGGCAAAAACATGGACTTTGCTGGAGGAGATGTTTGCTTCCCGTTTCCGGAAAAAACCGCTGTTCCAACCGCAAGTCAGGATGTTTTTTTTTTTTTTTTCTTCCCCCCCTTCGATGGTGTTGTTGCCATGATGATGAAGGTTGCGTAACTTTAAAAAGAAAGTATCGAGTGATAATTTGAACCCAAACAATTATCTTTTCCTACCAGACTTTCACCACAGCGTCGTCACAACTGAATTATTTTTTTTAACAGTTTTGAAAAAGTGGCGTATTATGATCCTGTGGGCTCGTTCTGGTTTTTTTTTGCCAGGTGAAATTTTAGCTCTATACCGTCGTTTAATTATGAGGATGTGTTGTCTGATGAATCCGTCTCTCTCTCTCTTTCAGCTGGTCTCGGTTTGACTGTGATTGAGTTTGTCCTTCTCTCTTAGTCATACATACAGTGTTACTCATCCGTCACACTAGTTTAAGTTTTTATTCGCTGACAAACTAATATTCTGGCATAAAAAAAAGGTACTTTTTTAAATATCGTTTTAATCTTGTTTTCATTGCGGCAAAAAAATAGTTGTTTATTAATATTTTCCATCGGTTGTCCTTAACGAACACTGGATAATGGAATCGGAGGATATTACGCAACCCGTCCGCTCTCTGACCATCACGATACTTCACCACAGAGGACACATCACATCCTGCGTGGCGTGAAACATGCGCTGCAGAATTGTCGAGTAATTTTAATTTCAAGGGATGATGAACTGTGCTGAGGAGTTTAAAAACCCGCTGTTACCTAACTAATAATTCAGTTCAGTTTAATCTCCTGCTCTGTCTCTCTCTCTCACACACACATAAAAAAACAAGCTTTATATGTATTATAAGCAAGCTACTGCCGATGCTAGACGTTATTTGTATGATGTCATCACTTCCTCGTGGCTCCGGTGACCTCCGACGAGCCGTAAATCACTCCCAACGAGCTTCTTGCTCTCTGTGCCTCAAGAACGCCGCGATCAATCCATCTCATAAATATCAAATGCTGAATAATAAAAGTAGATTGTCAGACTCTTTTTTTTTTTTTTAAGCTCACCCATGACCCTCCATTTAGTCCTCATATTGTGCCGGGGTTGATAAATTCAGTCTCTTTAGGTGATTACTGCCCTGCGGCGCCTCGGGTGACAGATGTTCTTCCTGACTCCTTAGCACATGGCGTCATCAGATATTAACTCAGAGGGATCTTAAAACACATTTTAGGAGACAGGCTGTTTATGAGGTGCAATTTCTAATAATGCAATAAAAAAATATCTAATTGTCTGGACGAATGTGCGTATTGGCGAAATGATAAATGTCAGTCATATTTATAGATTATTAGTCTTAATGACTGTGATGTTATGTTCTGCTCTTAAGATTTTAGTGGCTCCTAAGTGGAGCAACAACATAAAAAGATGCTGTGACCCGCCTAATTTTCACTTTAAAAAAGGATCCTTGTGGTGATTTTTTAATATTTTTCTTAAAATTACAATTCTCATGTACAGAGCCAAGCAAGTTTTGTGTGTGTATCCAAAGCCTGGTACGTCTTATTCCTCTGTGAAGAGAGTAGATCCCAACCTTTGTTGTCGAAAAACTATAAGAAAAAAACGCGTCAGTAAGAACAGTGATCATGTTTTCAGTCTCCAGAGAGTAGTTCTGTGTAACGCAGCTCTTTATATATATATATATATCACATATATAGTCCAGTGTAGTATAAAGTCAAGAGCATGTGATATGCAGCACAACAAACTAGTGAAGCTCTCTAAACAGAGCAGCGTTTCCCACACATGCTCAGTGGCGTCTTCCTTACACAAAGAACTACTCTCCAGAGACTGAAACATGACCACCGTTATTAGTCTTTGGAGCCGTTTCTAAACAAAACTACTGTGCCCAAACTCTTTTGTGATGAAGGAATATGTCATCGTGAGCAGCGGTGTGGCTCGCTGATGTGTTTTTAATAGTTTTTGGAACAACAACAGCGGCGGCAGTCTATGGCACAGAGGAATAAGATATACCAGACTTTGGGATAGACACATAATACTTGTAAGTAGGATCAATTCGTTGTTGGTTTAGGAAGTACATCAGTGTTGCACTTAAAGCTCCAATAATCAATTGTTGGACATTAAAAGGCAGGAAAACTCCAAAACAAGCAAACAGCCCTGAAATGCTATCACTTTAAACCGTTGCTATGGCTAACATGTTAGCAAAAACAATGCCTGCTTCTGCATCCAGCAGACACGCAGCAGCATTTAGAGTCGAGTGTCCGCCTGATTTTAGCTGCTTGACCGTCAACTTTCCTCACCTGGTTGCTAACTTTGTCTTATTAGAGCTTTACTTTGCAAAACCTGCCGTCTGCTGCCGCTCTGACAAAAGGTTGAGGAAAGCAGCGAGGCCGTCCAAGCAGTTAATGTGTCATAAAGCCAAACCAAACGAGCGAAAAAAGACGCTAAAAAGCTCCGTAGAGCCGCAGAGTGTAGCAATATCACACTTAAGTCGTGTGATTTAGTGCTAATATAAAAAATATTGATTAGTTGAAGCATTAGTGAGCAAGCGAGTAAGTCACTAAATCCCTTCCAGCCCCCAGAGTTGCAGCTCCGTAGCTCACCTCCGACCTTTGACCTCTGCTGGATCAGTAAAGTATCACCTTATTATCAAAAAGTTGGACGATCCCTCTGCTGGGCCGATGCTTTAGTCTCTTCAGCTTTTATCAGGTTTCACACCCCGACAGCTGTTGAGTTTGAAACCAGCAGGGCGTCCATCTCAAAAGATGGTGTGTGTGTGTGTGTGTGTGTGTGTGTGTGTGTGTGTGTACAGCACCAGAATGTGTTTTACAGCCTGGGAAGGTACCGTCCTCGGGGCTCGTGTTGTTAGTGAAACACATTCTTCTCTCTTCTCATAATCACGCACAGACCTACAGTTCAACACCGGGGCAAGGCTCAACACAGAAACACACTGCTTTCATCACAGAAAAAAAAAAAAAAAATCTCTTATTGATATCTTTTTCTCATTACTTTAAAATCTTTTTCTTATTAGCATCTTATACTATCCGATATTTTGCTGGAGCATTTGTACACACGATAGCAGTATAATTTTCAAAGCGTGTCATGGTTTATATGCTTTGAAAACTATATTGTTATCTCGTGTGCCAATATTTTAATAACATAATCTTGTTCCTTATTTGAAGGAGGTTCACCTTTTGTTCCCACGATCCTTGTGAGCCGTGTTTATAGATTCATTTTTTTTTTTTTTATTCAATCAGGATGAAAGCAGTATTTATGATGAAGCTGCAGTCATAAAATGTGCAGTTTGGCATTTTTCAGGACTGATAAAACTGGGAGATTTGGGCCTGGGAGCTCAGAGATGCAACTTTTCTTTTCAATGTTTGATTTAAATGTGAAAGTGCAGCGATGTGAGAGGATAAACTCTGGCCTGTTGGGAGGAAAAAAACTGAAGATTTTTGAGAAAAAGTTGTAATTTAATGAGAAAAAAGCGACGTGAGAGCATCAATTCTGCGGTTATATGAGAGTGTTTTAGCAAAAAAAAGGTGCCTTTTTACACATATACACAAATCTAATAATGAAGAAATGAAGATTTTGAGAAAAAGTTGTAATTTAATGAGGAAAAAAGCGATGTGAGAGCATCAATTCTGCGGTTATATGAGTGTTTTAGCAAAAAAAAAAGGTGCCTATTTACAAAAAAAATGAAGATTTTGAGAAAAAGTTGTAATTAAATGAGAAAAATGTGAATATTACAAAGAAAAAAGTTGAATATTTGGATTAAAAAACACTTAATATTTGAAGAATTGTCCCCATATTACAAGAAAAATGCTGCTATGAGAACAAAATATCATATATTATTCTTATATTAGGTTGGTTGGATGACATGTACATGTTTTTTACTCTACTTTTTTACACTTTTCAGAATACCTCCCACTGAAAGGTTTAGGAAAGCGGCTGTAAGCTTCACACTATGAAAAGGTAGGTAACTTATTTGTATGAAGGTGAGATTTATGCTTCAACATAAATGTTGTGAAACGGTTTTGATTTTTACAAGAGAAGGAGGCTTCGAGGATGAGCACTTTAAAAAGGCTGGTTTTGGCGAATGTGCACCTTCCCCACCACCTCTGTTAAAGCTGCAACAGCCTGTTTCCTAAACGTTGTCTCATCCAGAGGAAAAAGTCCCAAACGAGGTCAAAACAGCGTGTTGGTCCGACCGGCAGAGCAATAACGTTCGCTTAATGCACATCATACTGTTCGCTTGTAATATCATTTCCACAGTGGCTCAGGAGTTTACCAAATTCCCGCTGTGCTCCAGACGCTGCTTCAGAACACATCCAGTTATTGAGTCATACATCATGTAGCTGGTTACGTTTCAGTATCCTAAAAATGTCCGATAATAACGCAGGTGAAAACAGCTGTCTGCTGTGTCTAGAAACGGGGTTGATGAGAGCAGCGAGAGTGAACCAAAACATTAAAAGTTGGAGGCTGTAAACCCAAAACAATGAGCTGAAAGATGCTAAAAAAAAGTGGCCACAGCTGTTTTGTGAGTTCAACACTTCCTGTGTGATACATTATTTAATCCCTTATTGATTATTTTATTAGTTAATAAAGATTTTTGAAACTTTTTGTCCCGGTGAACCTCGCTAGAACCTTTCCATCTCTACACAGTCATAAACGTCTCGCAGGATGGACCGCATGTGTTCTTTAAACAAAAGCAGAGAGAGAGAGAGAGAGAGGAGAGGAAGAAAAAGAGTTGTTCAGACTTCTCACCCTCTCCCTCGTCTCCCTCGCCTGTCGTCTTCTCCGAGGCCGTGAACCTGACAGGTGTGAAATTATACCTCTATATCCCACATTTCTCTCTCCTCCGCCTCTTCCCTCCATCATGCTCTCCTGACCTCAACTCACACACACACACACACACACACACACATCTGGCAGATGGTTAGTAAGAGTGCAGCGAGAGACTTGCGAGAGTCTTGCTGCATTTAAAAGTTTTCTTCCCCAGACCGCCGAACTCTGCGACTGTGACCCTGAGATGATGACGATGACAATAAAACATATTCATGCATAGATTTAATATCAAAACACTGCATCACACCCGCACAGCTTCTCTTAAATCTACATTGTAAAGCTCATAAATTATGTCCCATACAGAAGGGATGAACCAATCAGAGGCTGCGTTTGTTTAAATCTGTCTGGATCTTCATGCTAGCCTTTTAAAGCTAACGAGGTTAGCTTGGTGAGCGCTAGTCAGAGTCTCTGTTTGACAGCAACCACATGCTGTAGCCTCACTCAGCCTATGTTGTAGATATTGATGATTTGTTTCAGTGGATCAGGGATGAAACTCTCAGTAAGAGGACTAGATGTTACTTTCTTGCGGTTAAGAACATGAAGAGGCTCGGTGAACTCTGTACGAACTCTACATCAACAGTTCAGCTGTGGAGCTAAATTAGCTTTGAAGGACAAAGTTGTTCTAGAGAAAAAAGTTGAAAGGAAGGGATAGATTTAAAAATATATATATGTGTGTGTATATACTTTTTCAAACCTGGACAATGTAACTCTAACACGCAGGTAGTTGTCATCAATTAATACATTTACATTGGAAAAATCTGAAAGTGCAACTTAAATTGTAACGAGCTAATAAATTTAAAGGATCCAGAGAGAGTTAGTTTGCAGACAGCTGAAGACTATCGAGAGAAGAACCTAAGGGATCGCTGGAAATCTGGGAGATAATGAGGATCCTGGTGCTGAAACTTGAGTTTATCTTTATTCAGTAGAGAAGAGATGCTTCAATTGAGTCTCAAATACTCGGACAGGTGAATGCAAACATTTTCTGTCGGGTATAGTTTCACATTTTTGAGGTAAAACTAGAACTAAACTGACTCGGTCATCTTCCAACTCCTTCCTGTACGTCTATTCATCATTACACATAACATTTTCATTCACAATTTCTACAAACCACCGACTGACTTTAACATTCGTCCTCCTGCTATCACAGCCCTACTGTACCAAATCCAAAGCATCCACCATGGGTTTATTTTGCCCATCTGTTGGAGCGAGGCGGCAATTTCCATGTTAAAAAAAAAAAGTGACGTCAACACACGACCGTTGATGTCCAACGTGCATACGCATTTTGTCAACATAAATAAAATCAGACGGGTTCACGCTTCAAGTGCAGGATTACACGTTTGGAACAGGAACCCTCTCCTCCGCTCAACAGCCGTCACTCTTCTCTCAACTTTCCTCTTGTGATTGACGGATAAAGACAGTCGAGCGGACGCCGCGGGTCTGCTAACATTACCGGATCACCGGCGTAAATACATGAGCTTACAAAGTGCGTATGTGTGCGTGTGTGTGTGTCCAAACCTACGTTGACACTCATTCACAACTGCCAGCAGGTTTCAGTGAGTCCCAATCAAGAGTGTGAGTGTGTGTGTGTATTTGCATTAGGAAATATTTATGCAGGCATGCGTCACTGCATGCGATTATGTGTATATGCGATCTATGTGTGTCACTGTGTGCGTCATTGCGTACAGTGTGCATGTGTGTGTTCCCCGTTTTTCCTGTTTTCTGGAGAGCAAACGTGGGAGCTTTATGGGGGTATTTTAGAAAGTTTGTGTGTGTGTGTGTGTGTGTGTGTGTGCCCTCCTGTCCAACCGTGCGTCAGCCTCCGTTTAGTAATCCCCCCTCAAAAATCGATGCAGACTCAAGAGTTCTTCGCCGCTCCTACGTCTTTTTCCTCTGAGTAAATGGCGCCGCAGAGTTCCACCCCGGGGGGACTCTTTCACCTTCTTTTCTTCTCCTCTCTTTTCCATCTCTTCCAGTTACTTTGCTTCTCTCGTTTCTCTGTGGTGTGTGTGTGTGTGTGTGTGTTTTAATTTATTCATGGTCTGGACTCCATGTGTCGCACAGCTGCGCCACAACTTCACCAAATCCTTGGCCTCGCCTTGAATCCGCAGGCGTGGATGTGGACTGGCGGCTGCTGCTGCTGCTGCTGCAGCCACCAGTCCTCCCCGTGTGTTTGGAGCTTTGATCCCGCGGTCATTAAGGCTTCGGCTCTCACATTCGCCGACAGCGAGAGAGAGAAAAGCAACATCTGTGAGAGGAGACGTGACAGGTAACAGGCGGCGGTGAAGGTCGAGCAGGTGGACGTTTTCCTTTAGCTTCAACGGCGCAGGTTCAATTCCCAAATGATGATGTCGTTTTTCCTATTTTTCCTTGTTCAGTTCAAGTTATGACCAAAATATTAACCTGCTGGGCCTCTAATTATTTGCAGTTTTTGTGAATTTGAATTTGAATATTTGTCTAAATGTCTGATTTTGGCCTTTTCGCTTTTATTGTTCTGCACGCAAGAAAACACAAAGAACTGCTCTCATTGGACCAGCCTGTTTAAATTAAAAGGTTTAATTAATGATTTAGGTGTCACATGACCTGTTTGACCCCTGTGAGTGTCAACAGATTCTTTTATGGCCAAGAAATAAAATCAGCAGTTTGTGTGTGTTTCACAACTTATGGCGACCTGTATTTCACTTTAATGCTGCTGCTATTACTTGATACTTTTAATACGTTATTATTTGGTATTTCTGCTATTTTATTCTCATATTTTGTGTGATTTTAATGTGTTAATGTTGTTTTTTTTTCCAATATCTTTTTGTACCGGGGGCCGAGTAATGTCAGTTTCTTCCTTTACATTTGCAAATGTGTTGGAGTGACATCAAAACCTTGAACCCTAATAGCACAGTACTCAGGTAATTAGTCTATTATGTGATTAGATTATGAAAAGTAAATTAATTGAACACTGTTTTGATTTAAAGAAATGTTATCTTTGCCAGTAATTTTATTATGATATAGTCTCTGGCTTCAAAAAATTTTGCCAACTCTTGATATCACCGCATAGTTAGCACACATTAGCTTTTTTTTAAATCAATAAACAGTATCAGTATCAATATCACTATTGATAAAGTCCTAATGATAATCATCCCCATTAAATAATGACTCAGCACCTTCTTGGAAAACCAGTAAAACTAAACAAAGTAAGTGACTGAAGTGTCTTCCGGTTTGAAGTTTAACAGTGTTTGAAACTTTTTTAATCAATATATTATGAAAGTTATTTAATAATTGTAGCCAAATAGACTCCAAGAGGGTTTATATATATTTTTAAACATCTTTTCTTCTTTTACACACCTTTAATCGCTACTCTGCATCTCAATTTCTCTTTTCTGTCTTCCTTTAATTTCCTTTTTTCATCCTCTTCCATATTGTTACTTCATTTACATCAATGGTTTTTTTCCACTCATCTTCCCCAACTTCCCTCTTTCTGCACCTTATTCTTTCCATTTTTTTCTCCATGTTTCTTCATTTAATCTTCACCATCATCATCCCTTCTTCTATTCTTACTCATCATTCTCTGTTTTTGTATCTTAGCCAAACCTCAATGTTGTAACGTTGCTCTTAGAGGATTTTTTTTTTTTTAGCTTGTATTACTGCTCTGGGTTCACACATCAGAAGCATCCTCTTCCTCTCCTACTTCCCTCTCTCTCTCTCTCTCTCTCTCTTTGTTTCTCCTCTGTTCTTTATTCTCTCACTTCCTTTACCGTTTCCTCTTCCTTTCATTCTTTTGCTTTCCTTCTTGACTCACCTTCCTCTCTTTCCATCATTTTTTCCTCTCCCATCTCACTTTCATTCTCTTCCTCTTCCACATCCACTTTCATCCATCTCTCCTCTTTCTTTCTTTCTTTCTTTCTTTCTTTCTTTCTCCTCTCTCTATCCTTACAGTACAATACCCTGTCTGTGTGACTGAAATAGCAGCTCAGGTACAGTACTGTGTTTTCCATATGGCTCCCATTCACTCACTGTGGAGAAAGACTATATTGTAGCAAACTGGGCTGTAAAAACATAACAGGGGCGACTCTTAAAATATAATGAAAACCCCGCTCCTACGTTTACATCGCCTGAAGGAGTAGTTTCCCCTGGCTGTTATAGAGACATCGTCTTGTAACTGAGAGCTCATTCAGCAGGGTCGATCGTGCTGAACATGAACATGAACTTCTGATTGAAAATAAAGGAACAAAACAAAGAAGCTGAGCATCTCACACAGTGTGCTTTACCCAGAAATATGTCAAGAGTACAGGTCAAAACTGTAGGGCTGCTCGTCCATTGGTTGATTGGTTGGATGATATGATCTTACCCAACCCAACTGTCATTGGTCGGACAGTCGCTGGTGTTGCTGAGCTTCAAACCCCCCAAAGTTTAGCTAAAAGACAGCGCTTTGTTTGTTTGTTTGTGCACCTTAATGCTTAACCAGCCATAAAAATGGAAAAAAAAGTAAAAGATAGCGCTGCACAGCCAGCAGCAGGCCGAGAAGACGGCGTTGACCAGGGTGAGTCTGAAAGCCACCCGGAGAAAGAGAGGCCTTTCCCGGGTTTGTCAGGCTCTGAGATACCGTTATTTGCTGCCTTCTGCTTACAAGTGGTACATTTACAGCTCACAGCAACTTAATAGGATGCGGTCTCTCACTTTTGGTTGATATGTAATGTCCACAAAAAATGTCGCCATTTGAACGATTGATTGGTTGAAGAGTTGATTGATTCTTAGGTTGACTACAGTCCTTTTACTGTTATGATGTGAGATGTCTGTGTTTAACATGGCAAAGGTCAAAGGTCCAAAACTTGAGGTGAACATTTGCCGCCTTCAAGTCAAAAACCAGGGCTTCAACCTGCTCCAAACCTTTGATTCGCCAAGTTACCTCTAATTCCTCCTTCATTCTGGCTCGCCTTTGTCATTAAGGTTGTTCACATTGCATATTTTGTATCAGATTCAGGCTCAAACATGTACACATACATTTGAGAAGTTTATATTTTGAATAAAGAAGAAAAAGAGGCTAATGAATCAGAGCAGAGTGGGCTGATCAGGAGGCGGGGCCTTAAAGAGACAGGAGCTAAAACGGCCTGTTTAAGACAGAGGCTGAACTGAGAGGCTGAATAAAGAGCCAGTTTAAGATAAATAAGGAGTTTTTTGAACTGTAAATCATGCAAAGATATTCCAGTAGAGCCCCAGAACATAAATACACACTTGGAAATGTGCATGATATGTCCTCTTTAAATAAACCTGAAAGCTGTTAGCAAAGGAATAAATGTATACACAGGTACTTTTTCCCTTCCTTCTGTATTTATCTTTCGATCTGTGTACGTTTCATTTTAATTTCTGACAAACCCAGTTATACCGGAATCGGATTTAAAACTGGAACGGGAGGGGTTCACTTTTACCAATAACAAACAGAGAAGAAATGAAAGAAGACAAAAGGGCAAACATCCAGAATCGAACGTGTGAAGTCACGACTGCGACACGAAACAACCCTCCTCCGACTTGTGGTTTTGATTCAGGGCTGACTCACACACACACACACACACACACACATAGAGAGAGACATTGATTATCTTTAAAAAATACTAAATGTACTTTGAATATCAACTCAACTCCCAGAAATAAGTGCCAGCGATATAGACGCACGGACACATGAGCCATATCCTGTTAAATACACACACGTTTACTGGTGCAGGGGAAACGCAGGAAAGCGTTCGGGCTTGTGCAATCACAAACAAAATTTGGGAAAAATAGATGGAAAAATGCAAAAACACACACACAAACACACACACACACACGAGCATTCACAAAAATAATGAACTGCACTTTTCAGACAAATTATATTAGTAAAAACACATGGCTCGGGGACACACACACACACACACACAAACACACACTGCGTAATATTCTCGGCTCATAGACATTAATATCAGGGGTGATATAATGACTCCCGAGGGCTTTGACCTTTATAAGTGGGATGGAAAACAAAGGCAGCGCTTAGACAGCCGCCCACGAACACACATGCCGACGCACCATTCCAACTTTTCGGGTGGATTTATTGTGATAAAAAGGGAGGACCGTGGCCTTGGCAGTCTCGTCTACATTTTTACCAAGAGGATTTTTTTTTTGGCGCTGTTATTTGTGTTGGTACTGCGAGACTTTACTGTGTGTGTGTGTGTGTGTGTGCGTGAGTCTATGTGTGCAGCCCCTCCAATAAGGACTTGATATCTTTCCAGCTACTGCAAACATTTATTTATTCTTTCCTCCCTTTTTTTTTTTTTTTTTTAATACAAATGGTCTTTAGCAGTCAATGGGAGTGTGTATCGGTATGTGTGTAGTAGGTCAGTGAGTATTTTCTTGCCATTGTAAAAAAAAAAATGATAATAAATTTTATTTTAAATGTTATATATTTATTTGTATGTTCTCTCAGAAATGTGTTTTTCCTTTTCTTTTTTTCCTACAGTTGGATGTTTTTCTCGTCTCTGTGCAGGATGATTTGTTTTCACGTTCATCTGCTGAAAGGGGGGGGCACAGGGGGGAGGAGGGGGGTGGAGGGGGTAGTTTCTCTGTGCTCATTGAAAATCCAATTTTAAGAGGTGGGCTTACGAGCAGGATTTGTGACATTACAACGAGTTTGGGAGCCGATCCTGGTCCAATATTCAAATTTACGCAAGTGCGATGTGGAAACTTGAAGCCTGAGAAAAGACATCTCGTGTCACAACAATGGTTCAACTTTTGAAATGAAACATATTTATAGGTTCTGGATGTTTCAATGAGGTGTCATTTTAAGGATTTTAATGTTGTAATTATACGTTTTTTGTGGTAAAACCTTATCAGACACATTATCGAGTATATTTATATGCGTTACTACATGTCTGGAGGAGATCTTCAACACTTAAAAAGGGATAATTTGTCAGTTTGTTATCCGTAAATAGGCGTTTGAACCAAATGCACAACTTTGCAAGAGTCAGAAAACAGCGGACGGTCCACCGACAGACAACAAGCGGTAAAAACTTTGTCTGCTCCCTGGCAACATCAGCGGCCTCCACCTACGTCCAAATCTGCAGGTAACATGTATCATATTCACAAGCTGTCACTATAAACCTCCTCTAATGTCATCACATAGCCAAACAGAGCAGCTTGTACCTTAAAATAAAGGAAATGGTGACACAAATAATGACATAACTGTAATAGTAGGGAACTTGGATACCAGTAAAAAAAAAAAATCGGCTTCTGTATTGTTTTCCTCAGTGTGGTTCCTGCGGTTGCCATGGTGTCACAGCGAGCTGCGGTGACAAGTCGAAGAAAGTTTAATCTCCATCAAGAGGAGCAGCGGCTGAAACAGCGAATGCGCTTCCAAGAAACATGATGGCAGCATCATTGCAGGGAAACACAACAGGGGAAACATTAATTAACGGATCTGCCAAGTCACAAAAAAGTTGATATGGAACATATTAGCGAATCACTACTTCAATGACAATGTATTTCATCTGTTTTCCCCCCACACAATATCTGATGGTAGAAACTGATTATGTTTTTGGGCACTTGCTGTTCTGGTGAGAAGGACAAACAGTGAGAGAGTCAGACGTGGCTGGAAGCGCGAGACACAACATGTTTACTCTGCTAACATTAACGAAAGCACGATCTTTCTCTAACCTTAACCTTAAGTGCTTTTTGTTGTTGCTGCTGCCGTTGTTGTTGTGTAAAACCAGATGTGGGAGTCAGGATGCAAAAAAACACTCATCTCTTAACTGTCTGAGACCTGCACAGCCGCCATCACTCACCGTCTGAAAGTACCTAAAAGTAGTCTAGAAAAAAAAAAAAGCAACTGGCCAGGATTCGGAAAGATCTGTCACTCTAACATTTTTACATTTGTAATTGGTCCATAATTGGACGTAATCCCTCACCGGCTCTTTTTTATTGTAGCACCAAGACGGAGGTTCTGCCACTCGGCTTTGAAACCCCGGGTCCCTGAGTAAACGCCAAATGTAATAGTGTGCTGCCACTAAATAAACAACAAAGAAAATGAAACATGATTTCATACGAGTGGAGGCTGAAGATGGGAATTTAGAGCTGATTACTCCTTAATATGCTGAGTCTAGACAGCCCACACACACACACACACACACACACACACACGAACCAGAATCCCCTTATTAGTCAGCTAATCGTTGTACTCCTACAGTAGGGGCTGCTTTAAAAAAAAAAACAACACACACACACCTCCAGGGGGGTAGCACTAAATCAGATGGTGGAACCGCGATAAAGGCCATGATTACAACACACACACACACACACACACACACACACAGAACAAACTGTAGTCACTAATAGTCTTAAAGTCGTACTTGGCAGCGCTACAATGCTGTTATCTTAATGGGTAAACGTGCTGTTACACACACACAAACGTATGAACGTGCACGTGGGCTCACATAAAAAAAAAAAAAAAATCAGTTACATGACGACAAACAACCTCTGTGTACACACACACACACACTTAATAACATGTATGATGGTAAAAACATACAGTGCACCCGCAGACCAGCCTGTAAAAGTCATGTTTAAAAAAAAAAAAAAAAAAAAAAAGGGTTCTGCTCTCTATACCTTCGGCTGCTCTGGCGCTCTAATTGGCAGAGGCTTGTGATTGGCTGCTGGACATCTGCCAACAACCAGTGAGAGGCCTCGGTCTGCTCGATCAAAACCATGACTCCTAAAACAGCAGGAGAGCAGTGTGTGTGTGTGTGTGTGTGTGTGTGTGTGGTCACCTTAGTCAAGAGTACAAACAGTAACAACATTGACCGACACACACACACACACACACACACACACACTATTGCACTGTACCACAAGCTGCATGATTACAGTCTACATTTACCATAAAACCTTAAATTAATAAAGTATGTGAAACATCCTGTGTGTGTGTGTGTGTGTGTGTGTGTGTGTGTGTGTGTGTGTGTGTGTCGGCCACATGTGTCAGAGTCATAACACTCCCAGTAGGAGGTTTCAGAGCCACAATGGTCCTTGTAATCTCACTGCTGCGCTGCATACATGAAACATCCTCGACAGACACACCTTCGACACAGACGACCTGACAAATCCTTTCAAATTAAAACACGTCGCCTTTTTTAGAAACGAAAGCCCCTCGTTGGCAAGACTGAAAAACAAAAACCTCCGCTGGAAAATAAATCCGTTTTATGATGCACTGTAACAACGCTGAGGTCTGGTTAGGTTAAGGCACAAAAACAACCTGGTTAAGTTTACAAAAAAAAAAAAAAAAAAGGTGGTTTGGGTTTCAGTTAATACTTCGTTAAAGGATAAGAGCTCGCGTCCAGAGCCAAACCACTTACAAGTATTCAGAGTGTATCCAAAGCCTGATATATCGTATTCCTCTGTGCCATAGACCTCCATTGTTTTAGTACAAAGTCAAGAGGTTGTGATATCACAACAAGCTAGCGAAGCTCTTTAAAACAAACCACATTCCCACACATGCTCAGTCGCGTCTTAGCGGTACACAGAACTGCTCTCCGGAGACTGAAAACATGATCGCTGTTATTAGTCTTTTTTAGACGTTTCCAAACAAACTAAGTCGACCGTAATCTCCACGATGAAGGAACATGTGACCCCAGTGCAGCGCGGTGCGGCTCGCTAACGTGTTTTTAATAGTTTTTTGGAAAATAACGGAGGTCTAGAGTACAAAAGGAATAAGATATACAAGCTTTGGATACACACACACACACACACATTACTTGTAAGTGGATCAATTCGTTATTGGTTTGGCTCTGCACATGAGATTTGTTGACAAAAAAAGAAAAAGTACAGAAAATCGCCGGTCTTATCGTTTTTAAGGCTAGAGGAGCTTTGTCATCATGGTTACAATAATAAGCACGTGGTTAAGGTTAGAGAACGATCCTGTTTTCAATCTACTTTTTATTTAATTGCTTAGTCACCCTTCTCTCGTCTGTCTTTTATCTTTCAGTTAGAAGTAGCGTGCACACACACACACACACACACACACACGCGCTCATACCCTGCAACACCGCTCTTAGCAGCGATAACTGGCTTCGTTTTCTCATTTTTATTTCTTTTTTTTTGTGTTTGTTTCGTTGGGTTTTGTCTACTTCTGTCTGTGTTTGAACTGCATTCATTTAAAAAAAAAAAAATTGGTTATGGTTAAAAAAAAGAGCAAAATTTTGACTATTGGTAGGAAATGAACAGCAGCCTCACGTGTTAAAGTCTGATCTTCTCCCCCTGCAGACAATGAAAACTACAATAAATAGCAGTAATTATTGAAAGTTAAAAACACCTGAATGCTGCAAAATAAAATAAATGGCATCAAAAAATGGGGTTCGATATCATTAAAAATCTTTAGGGATTAAAACTTTAAAGTTATTCTAGTAAAAGCAACGAGTGCAGCTGAACGGGATAAAGACACACAGACGTAGAAAAACTGCTTGGACACACGATTAAAAACGAAAGCATGACGGAAACCGCACTCCAACACACTTACATGTGGAAAATACATGGTAATACCCTCCCATCACACACACACACACACACACACACACACACACATAGAGTGGGTCAGCAGATGAGAGTAGACTAGCCTCATGCTGAAGTAAGGGGAATAGATTTAATGTTAAGCGGCCGCCGATGGAAACTGTGCCGAGCTCAATTAGCGCCGGCGTGTGGCTCTATTACAGCAGACGCCTTTGAACACGCAAACATGTCAGAATACCATTAAAAAAAAAAAAAAAAAGGGGGGGGGGGGAAAGAAAACACACACACACATACACAGATGCGAAAAAGATTAGGGGGGGGGGTTTAAAGGGTTAAAGTTTGTGAGCGATCACACAGTTACACATAAAACAGCCCTAAATTCTGCAACAGGCGGAGAAAACAAGCGGTAAACTCAGTTAAAATGGATTTATTTTATGAAATCTAATAATCGCGGCAATAAAAACATATTGGAATAATGTTTTGGCCGTTTCCTCTCTGACGTCAAGGACCCCCCCTCCCCTCCCTCCTCTTCTTCTTCTTCTTCTTCTTTTTTTTTTTTCCTGCTCGCATTTACAGAGGTGAGTTTCACGAAGCAGTGTGTTTAGCATTAAGTCAAGAATGCAAAAAGAAAGAATGAAAGAAAAAAGACCAAATTACATTCAAATAAAAGGATTTAGCGCAACAGGATGTTACATCATGAAGCTTGGACGGCATCCCGGTCGTTTGATTGGTCGTTTATCATCCCGAGCGGCTATGAATCCAAACATTTAGTCTATACTGATTTAACTTTTATTGCGCCGCTATAAGCCCCGGCTTTAGGAATTACATATAAACTGAACATTTAATTAAAAGAAATACAACGCTGAAGGACGGAAGGAAAGGAAAGACCAATAAAATTAGCGAGGAGTATGGCGAGAGAGGGGCTTAGAGCAGGAAAGTAAAACCCCCCAACCCCTCAAAAAAAAAAAAAGAGAATAAAAAGGAGAGCATGAGTTATTCCACTTTAATAAGAAATAAAGCCATGAAAATGAAGGAAACGGAGGGGAGCGACTCGGTTGTTGAGTAAAGAGCGAGTGAAAGAAAAAAGGAGGAATAAAGAAATGAAGTAAATGGATTTCGAATACTTTTTGGCTGGGAACGGTTTTCCACAAAGCTGAAGTCCACATTCTGCAGACTTCTAATGTTTCAGGATAAGGTAGGAGATGACACACACACACACACACACACACACACACACACATACACAAAAGCAGGGAAGCTAACCACATCATGAGTGGATGAAAATATTAAGCCGAGGCTCGTCTCTCCTCGTTGGCACCGACTCTCCCCAGACAGAAACCACTTAGGAGAGTTATAGACCCCCCGAACCTGGACGCACAATCTCAACCAGAACTGTGAGCGCTCACTAACTCATGTGAAACACACGCAGACAGGTTCAGGACGATAGGAGAGAAACCTCCTTCAGCTAACAGACACGGTGGTCCGGGGCTGCTGGCATCCAGTGGTATCAATAAAGGTTGTGACATTGAAGAGTCTGGAAGGGTTTAATAATGTGTGAGGTATAAAAATAATAAAAAAAAAAAAAGGGGAGGTAAATGAGGGGAATATTGAAGGCAGGGTGGCCCAACGTCTGCAGAGACCCAGAACGCCCCCTCACAAAAATCTTGTGAAAGGAGGAAATACCCGTGCAGGAGATGGTAGAGGAACGGGTCTGTTTGGTTTAAGCATCACATGTAGAAGAGACAGAAACTCCAAAGTTGAAGAGTTTGGATATATTTCTCAGCCATGGAAGTTGTGATTTTTGGTCCCAGTTTTTTTTCCCCATATTTGTTATTTATCTGGATATCTAAAAATAATAAAAAAGAAAATATGATAAAAGTCCCCCTTCACTCAAAAATGTTTTTCTTCTTGTTCCTTCACTTGGATGTTTTTCCCCTCTCTCTTCTCTTCTCTTCTCTTCTTCTTCTTCTGCAGGATGATGTATGTTCACTTTGTTTTTCATCTGCTGAAAGTGGAAAGTTTTCCCGGTGCCCTCCCTAATTCTTCAGTTAAAAGGGCGTGAGCGTGATTTGTGACTTCACAACTCGTTCGCGGCCAATCGTGGCGCGGCGTATATACGACTTAGACGGCAAGTGCGATGTGGAAAGTTGAAGCGCACAAACACTGAGAATTTACAGCGAGGGAGGAGACAGCTTGTGTGTCCAGCGGTCCAACATCTAAAATGAAAAAAAAAAAAAAAGTTTGCATATTGGTGTATTTAGGATGAAGGAGGAGGACGAGATGCAATTTTAAGAATTTCTAACGAGGTAATTGAACTTTTTTTAAATGTATAAACCTTAAAAGACAAAAAATTGCATGTCTTAAAACATTTGTGGAGAAGATATTTAAATAATTTCAGTGAAATTTGATGAAAAGTTTGGATGAGTGGACAGTTTTTGGTGTTGATCCAGAAACTTTTGTAAAAGTTATAATAATTTTGATAAAGAAGCTTGAAGAGGAACTCATGCTAAACTCATGATAGGCTTTTATCGTTTATTTAAAATTAAAACATCCCCGCCAGACATGTTTTAAGATATATAAAATCCTGTTATATATATATATATAATTAATAATATAATTAACTGTTTAAAATCCCTTAAAAAATGCATCTACTGCTTCTCCTTCATCACTGTAAAGTCTGTTCTCTGTGTTTTGAATGCTGGAGGTTTCAAGTTACCACATCACACTTGTGTGTATGTCGCATACGGAGCCACGATTGGCTCCGAACTAGTTGTGATGTCACAAATCATGCTCGTTAATCCGCGTCTTAAATTCTCCTCCTTCGGCAGACAGATGTGAAAAACTCCGCACAGTGAAGCTCAAACATTCAGGAACAAGAAGAAAAAACATATTTTTTTGTGAAGCAGTGAAAAAAAAAAGGGGGAAACTTCTAACTCTGATGCAATCATATTATTTTATGTTACATACATCAATGTTTCCGCACATTTCAGACTCCCTGTAAATGGCGAGAAGTGCCAGAAAGTCATCTGAGTTATGAGTGTGTTTAATTAATAGGATGAAAAATCATTTTTTCTTTGACTGTGCCTTTGAGGAATGTACTCCAACGCCTTTTATGGTCTTTAATATAACTAGATTATCGAAATTGCGGTCTTTACTTGGCCTCTAAGACCTAGTTCTGACCTGAACTTGACTTGAACTTGTCTTGGAAGTGAGCTGAACTGGAATAAGGTGGTCTGGACTGCAGCTATGAGCTATTTATGACAAGTTAGCATTCCCTCAGATGTGTCACCAAAACAAACTCGGATTTGCCAAACAGCACAAGTGGGCTTGTTAGGTATTTTAAAAAAAAAAAAAAAAAAAGGACGTAACGATGATAAAGAGTTCAGCGACCGAACAGCGCTGCTCGCATACAAGACAATGAACAATGAGCTGCTCTAAAAAATACTGTGTGCACTTTAGATTTATAGAGCAATCATCACAGTACGAAACTAACTTTACTATCTATTGTTGCTCCAACAACACAGAGGGATATTGTGTAACTGTGACCACCAGAAAGCACTGGAAGCACACACTAAAAAAAACGCACACATACGGCGAGGAGCACAGACACACACACACACACACAAATATATTAGATTATACAGAAAGTCAGAGTGTAAACTCTGCATGCACATAAACAAATACAGACGTTTGAATAAATACACACACACAAAAACTATTCAGGCACCATCGCAAGAAGGGACACACGCGATTTCACCATGACCTCACTGTGGACAGATCAGATCATTTACTCAAGTTAAAGTACCAACACAGTAAAGATGTAAAGATACTCTATTACAAGTAAAAGAATCCTAGATTATTGTATTATCCTATATTGTTATATAAGTATTATGAGCTTGATGTAGTTAAAGTGTTGCAGTAAAAGCAGTGACTGATATATTATTATATATGGCATCATTAGATTATTAATAGTGAAGCATCAGTGTTAGAGCAGCATGTTACTGTTGTAGCTGCTGGAGGTGGAGCTAGTTTACACTACTTTATATACAGTTTTGTCCGGTGGTTGCCAACCTAGGGGTCAGGGCCCCTCCAAAGGGTCAGCAGATAAATCTGAGGGGTCGTGAGATGATTAATGGGAGAGGAAAGAAGAAAAAACAAAGTCCTGATACACAAATCTGTTTTCAGTTTTTGGATTTTTTTTTTTTTCTCTCATCTTTGATTTTTTTGCTGAAATATTGGATCATTTGAACATTTATTGAAATGAAAGCATGTGAGAAGTTTAGAGGGAAAAATCACTATTTGGTGGAGCTGTTAACAACTCATAGACATGTGAAATGTGACCCCGACTACACACTGCTTTTTTGTGAGACGGAGCCCAAAAAAGGTTGGAAACCACTGGTTTCATCTTTAACAATGTGTTGTATTTTAAAAGCTTGTTATATTATCCATTGTGTCAAATCTTCATGTGAAAAGTAACTAAAGCTGTTAAATAAATGTAGTGGAGTAGAAAGTACAATATTTCCCTCTGAAATGTAGAAAGTAGCATCACATGGAAATACTCAAGTAAAGTACAAATAGCTCAAAATTGTACTTAAGTAAATGTACTTAGTTACTTTCCACCATTGATTGTGGAGGCAGAAAACAACCATGAAAAAACACTTTTTTATATTCTAGTTTTGTCCTCCATTGCAGAAAAAAAGAATCTACAACAACATCTCCAGTAAGCTGCCACATTAAAGCAACAACAACACACACACACACACACACACTTCATTTCACTTCATCATTGTTTTTACTGTCAGCCTCAAAGGTCGTTAAGGGCTGCCTTTAACGAGCCAGCAAAATAAAAGCCCCCCCATCTTCCTTAACGAGACAAAATAAAAGTTCCTCTTTTAACAGCCTGAAATCTTATTAGCATTGATGCTAATTTGTAATCATAACGTTCCCACTGTTTCAGTAAAATCTCACCCTGCGTGTGTGTAAAGTGTGATAAAGGCCACACACTGAAACACAAACGCACACACACACACACACACACACACACACACACAGCAAAACACAACAACAGAAGTCAAACATTACCAGGCTGAACAAAGACAGGCATTGTTTTGTTTTTTTTTTTTTTTTTTTTGGCGACTTTGAGGGGGGGGCTGGGGGGGGAACTGTGAGACAGGACAAAGTTACAGCTCCCACACTGCACACACACACACACACACACACACACACACACACACACACACACACACACACACACTAATACAGTAATGGTGTTGCTCACTCCTCATATGTTCAGAAAAACATGGGCGTTTTTTGGTTACCTTTTGTTTCCTTGACCTGTTTAACTTCCTGTCCCGCACAGGAAATGGACAAGCAGTTTGAGTGTGTTTGTTAGATGTCAGGAGCCCCTCCTTGACATTTAGGGACCGTTTTTAAACGTGTGTGTGTGTGTGTGTGTGTGAGTGACATCCTTCGAAGACGACCTTGAAGATGTGTGAGGGTGCCTGTGACTTCACACTTACTGTTCTTCACAATGTCCGAGCCGTTTCCTTTAAAAGTCCCTTCAGGATAAGTCTGGACGTCCCGTTCTTTACTCTCACGCTCCTCTTCCTCCTTCCAGCTCAGTCCTGCTCACTCGTAACTTTTTTTTTGTTGGTTGTTTGAACTCCCGGCGAAGGTCAAGAGATCTAAGGCACAGTGTGTAGAGAACATTTCAGAGCAAGGTATCTTGGGAAAATTGAGGAATGTGTTGTGACATTTTCCCTTTTTTTTTTTTTTTTTTTTTAAGTTTTTTTTTTTAAAGAATGAAATCCTTTGAAGCAGGTTTGGGCAAAAAAAAAGAAAAAAAAAAAAGTGCCCAGCAAACAAAATGCAATTCAGGAGAAACAGTCAAAACAGGAAAACTCTTCAGGTGTATCATGTCGTTTTCAAAACATACAAGAGGAAACACGTCTATGAAGGTGAAGGTAATATTTGCTATCGACTCTGAACCCATGTTCACCTCTCAAGTCAGCCCAAAGAGTCTGTGACCCGTCTTTTATTCACCTAACCCTGATATTTTGACCTGAATGCTTCAATATGTAATCCTCAGAATTAGTTAACAATATCAACTGAATCAATATGAACTGCGACATCAGCAGCTGGTTTCTGGCACAGCCTCTATTTGACTGGAATCGGCCTAAATTGATTATTTAGCATTAAATCAACTCCTGCAGATTAGACTCTGTTTTGTCACGATTGTGCATCAAAACAGTGACTGCAAATAAAATACTTGAATCTTTACGTTATAATCCATAACTGTGTTCAGAAATTAGCTGGTTTAACAGAAGCAGGCTTGTTACATTCAGGTAAATGAAGTATTTTGGCCAATATTGTCACAAAACCTCAAAGATTACACATTTCTCTAAAAGAGAGAGAGGAAAACTCACATCTGACACAGAGACGTTTGCAGATGGAAGCTGATTTTTGACAGAGGAACACATGCAAAACTCACAGACTTCTCTGAAGAGGAGGCAGAGGAGCGACTTCCTGGTTTGAAGACACATGGCTGGACATGCGTCATGTGACTGGAAGTGATGAAAAAAAGATTTGTTTAGCTATTTTAAATAGAGTTAAAATGAAAATCCTCAATGCAGCTGCTCCAGTGACCAATCGCAGCCATGGTAAAAAAGATTAAATAAAAAAAATACTGTCCATATTTTTCCTGTGTGGTGGGTGAATGATAAACATGTTGTGACGCAGGGATCTGGGGCTGAGAATAACACTAACAAACAATACAAATACACTTTAAACACATACCGGCTTTTGAAACAGACCTTTGAATATTTTGATGGATTTCCAACAGATTATTGTTCCACTTTACAGATTAAAATGATATAAACAGCGGACTGATAAGGGAGCAAACCTCAGACTATTTACTGGTTGGGTTATTTTTGTGAGGTCAAAAGATGTCAACCGTGCTAAATTTTGTTATAATAATAATAATTTGAAGTTTGTTTATATAGCACTGGTCAAAATTAGCAGTCTCAAAGTGCTATTCAAAGGGCTGGTATGAGGAAAATAATAATTTAAGAGAAAACAGTGAAAAAAGTAGATGAAATTCTGGGAATAAGGGAGCAATAAAAGAATAAAACCATAAGAACAAACAATCAAATACGATCAAATGGTAAAAATAAAGGGCAACATTAAATATGTACACATACAGTACCTGTGGAGCAGCTCCAGTTCGTTTGCCAGTGTCTTTCTTGGTCATACATGTACATTCATTCAGGTTCAGGTTACTTTACTTGTACCTTTAAAGTAGATTTGGTTTGCAGTTGACAACACATCCATCTTGACACACATTTTACAAACAACACAGACAATATATAGACGTGATAAAAGTACTCAAGACTCCAAAAATCAGGACTTTAAAGGAAAAAAAAAAAAACAAAAAACACTTAAATAAATAACCACTAGAGTAATGTTGTTATGTCTGAGTGATGGCTGCTAAACACACACACACAACGTGACACACATGCATGTTAGCTGAATTAAATAAGATTAATTTATATAATATAGTTTATATAAATATAGTTTATGATATAGAATTACACTAAAAGTGAGTAAAAGCAACTTAACACCTGCATTAACAGATTTTTTTGGCCATTTGGGGGCAGCAGAAACAAGTTGCGAACACACATTTTTGACATATTGTCACCTTTTAAGTTGATGTGTTGACCTTGTTAGCAAACTTATTTCCATGTAAGTCCAATATTCACTTTCTTTTAGCTCTGTTTTTACTCTCTACCGACTCCTGAGGTAAAATATCTGGCTCTTTAGCTGCTAAATGATCCACTATTTTCACAAGCTAGTCTACAGCTAACTGTGTCTGTTTGCCATTTGGTGCTGAGCAGGTAGTGAACAGTGGGTTTTCAGACCTTTTTTCTCTAAAAAACAGCCGCCTGCTGCGGCCAAAAATGACGCTATGAGAGCACTGAGAGTGAACCAACACAGTAAAGTTGCAGTCGGACCGCTAAACAATGAGCTGGAACTCGCTATAAAGCTCCATAAAGCCGAGGGGAACTGCAGAGTCGCTGATTATTCGCAGTAGGTTTATCACTACGAGCCATGACGTCATGCATTGTTATAAAAAGTATTGATTATAGCCGCTTTAAAGAAGATGTTTTTAGACATTTAATTTAAATAACCATATTTCTAGGTGGTGTAGTTCCCACGTCTTACTTTTAACATAGGCAATTAGATGTCGTTTGACCTACAAATCACCAATCAATTGGTGCTAACTGGGTTATGATCATGACTAATTTCTATCTTCAGTGACTCATTTTCTTACTCAGAGTTTCCTTCAATACAGTACACGTCTACCATGGTGTCAAACCTCCGATCTTACCTTTTTGGACATTCTCGAACCATCACATCACCCTGCCAGCTGTTCAGATCATAAGAGTTTGAGATGAACCAATGGATGAGGTAAAGAGTAGATCGCCCTCTCCTACCTGAGCTCTGGAAGACGTCACAGCATGCAAGCTACACGATGACTAAACACCCCAACAATTTGATGATTAGCATCTTGTTAAATTATACTGCTTTTTCCACTGAGCTGTTCAACTGCATTCCTCACCGCTAGTTAACGCAAAGACTAATGAGAGAGGCATGGTGTGTAAAATGAGTTTACAACCGCGTGTTGGTGGTGTACTGTACGGACAACAGAAAACAAAACAACAGCAAAGGCGCACTGATGCTGACAGTCACCCACTTACACAAAAGAGTAATGGTCCATTTATTAAAAGGTATGCTGGACCGCCCGCCAGTCAGTCCACAGTCATGCTAGAGGACACAATGGACTCTGATGGCACTTAACAGATTTTAGATTCACACAAAGTTTACAAAAGTTTCTTAAGCATAAAGATCTTGATACATTATGACCCTGTTTACATTTGGTTTTAAAATATGTCTTGGGTGATCAGATCACAAGTGGCCACCGTAAATTACAACTGTATGTAAGACAAATTGTGATCCAATCACTCAGACCATTTGCCAAGGTGGTCTGGGAAATATTTGACCACATATCTTTTGTGGTGTAAATGCTAATGTGTCCTGATGCGTCCCCAACAAGGACATATAAGGAAATACATCATCAATGCAGGATTTGGTGGTTGTTTTGGTGACAGCACGCTTTCCTGTCAATCTCACAGTTGGAATAGCCTGTACATGTATATTAGTTCTTGAAGCATTTTTGTTTTCTTAGCTAGCCCATGCTAAACAAATCGGGCTGTGCACAAGGTCCTTCGATCTTCTAGTGGTAGCAAAATCTGAACACAAATGGTCAGATGGACACTTTGGAGACACATAATAGACACAGGTGTGAATGGCGATGTGTCTCAGCTGTCCACTTGTGTTCAAATCACCAAAATGCATTTTAAAACCAAGTGTAAACAAGCCTCGAATGAGTCCATGGATAAGCATGGTATTGGGGTACTGGGTACTGGGGTTCATTGGCTCTACCCACCAAAGTTCAACTCTATCAGTGACAATATTGCTACTTCAGACAAAAGTTTTAGTAAATAAGTTAGCTCATAACGATTATGATTTAAACATTTTAATTCCACTATTGCACTCAAAAGATCACAGTCGCAATCATAAAAAGATTATGCAGGAGTGTTAGCAGGACACATCTGAGGCAGTGGTTAGTCCAGCTGGAAACTGGGCTAAGTGTCTTGAGATGCAGTTCCTCTGATGGCCACTAGATGCTGATTCTGAATAAAATAATTAAAGTGAATAATTAGAGTGATTTTTTTCAGTGAAAAAAGTGGAAAGACTGACAAAGACCCTGTGAGGTTGAAACCATTCAGTGTTTTAACCAATCTGTCCGAGTAAAATAAAGACTTTTAATGATTCCTCTGCTTGATTTTCCTAAGAGCGCCTGGAGAACATTTGCTTTTCTGTCACCTGCATATTTTTCTTTAAGAAGTAAAGCTCTCGCAAATGATTTTTTGCATCTTTTAATGTGTTTCTTTGTGGTACTTTAAATCCTTGTTCATTTAAATTCAATAATCAAGCCTTAAAGCGGGGACTAAATGGTGGCCTTTTGGTTGGTCTAACAGCTGTCCAAGCATTTCACATTCAGACGTGATTGTTGGCCAACCTCGACCCGGCTAATATTATGATATAATTGGAAAGATCTTTCTCCATTAACTAACAATGCATTCATGTGTTTTCCCTCTCTACCAAGGAACCTGGAAGACATCTATCTTTTATATCTGTCATTTTATATCTTTATAAATCTGTCTTTATATCTGTCTTACCAAATATCACTGACTGACTAAACATCCAAAAGCTGTTGCATCTTCTTTTAATATCGTTTGCAGCTGGATCTAATAATGGAATAAACTATTTTCCTAAATTTCATCCAAAATTCATGTAAACTGGAGTCAGAAGCCAAAAGGTGAACCTCAGCATTCACTGACAGACGGCTTCATCAAGTCAAACCTGAGGCGGGGATTTGCACTCTGGATGGCCTCAGAGGTGTCAGTGCAAGCTGTTAACGCACATCTGTACACATGTGTGTATTTGTGTGTGTGTGTGCGCTGAAGTGTTTGCAAGCTGATCTCATATGTCTGCGTATGTGTGTGTGAGAGTTTGTAAGCTGATATCACCGGTCTGAACTTTGGCAGTGTGAAGGATAGACTCACAGGTACAGATGGGGCTACTGCGGTTTTACTAGCTGCAAGTGTTTGATGTTATAGGCCTCCTTGCCGCTACACGGGTGTGTGTGTGTGTGTGTGTGCGTGTGTGTGTTTGAGGTGATAATGAAACAACTCGAATCCTGTTTGCCAGCCTCTCCTCCCAGTCATTTTCCATCATGTCTGGCAAATATGGTGCACTTTGACCTCTCCATGTTCAAAGCTGCTCTAAACACACACAGACAGACACACAAAGACACACACACACAGTTAGGGAAAGCACCGATGTATGTTGGCTGTAAACAAAACATTTCTCGAATAAAACATGTTTATTTCATCAGCGAGTCTGATTAACATAGCAGTGAGATGAGGCAACAGGATGAGGAGAAGGAAGAGAAAAAAAAAGAAGTTAGGAGGAGGGAAGGAAAAGCTGATGATGGAGAGGTGGATAAAATCGAGGATACAGAAGGAAGTGGGTGGAAGATGGAGAGAAAGAAGAAAAAGAGAAAAAAAAGGGGTGGAACTGGTGCTGGTGGTGGATTTTTGGAAATGGTGCTGATTCTACTGATGTCACTTAAAGTCAACGACAGCATAAAGTAAGAAAAGACAGCACAACATGATAATTAATGTTTTACTTTTCTCTACTAATCATGTTTTTAATACCATGAACCATTATTAAAATGATCAGACGGATCATCAGCTTATAGAAAATTCTCACAGATTTTATGTAATTTACATGTATGAGGAGCATTAAGTGTTAAAATTGATCCCTATGGAACACCACAACTAATTGTTATTTGAAGATATTGCAATTATCTACATAATGAACTAATTATTTTCTAGGTTATAACACCCAAATAATACACTCTCAAGCATTCAGATTGAAAAGTTATCCAAGTGTGATCCTGTTCAAAGCTGGCATTACTAGTACTAGTAGCTTCACATATTTTTGCTGTTTAACTACAAGATATTGTAAAAGACTGACTTCCAACCCTGCAGGCATCTACATTTTTTTTTAGTTAATGTCAGGACCTACTTGGGAAGGCGTAAACATTTTTTCCAAAATCAATTACAGGTTATATTATCCCCGAATGGTTATTGCATTTGTGAGTCAGTTATTCCTCTTTTTTTTGTTTCTTAACAAAATACACAAATAGTTTCACTTCTTACCTACCAATGTACATGCTTTTGGCTGACTGAGATTGTCTGTGAATATAAACAAACAGGAGTAGTTTGCAGTCTTTCTTTATTACCACCTAATGAAAACTTTGAACAGAAAGGTCGGTCGCTGACAGGAGCCATGGAAGACAAAAAAAAACAACCCACCAATTTGTGTAGAATTAGTTTCTTTTTTACTCAAATTACATAATTGTGCACATTAAATGCTAAATTGTTGCTCTTGAATGGTGTTTTACTTACTGCCTTCTGATTCGTGTTGTTAAAACACTTAATTCTTGGTCTTTAATGAATAATTCGAGTGTCTGACGTTTGTTGGTTATCAACACACAAGTGGGATGAGAATTCCCATAAAAGTCTGGTATTCATGTTAAATGATGATGGCTTGACCTGTCCATGAGATCACTAAATCTCTCTGAAAGTCTGATGCAATGCAGCTTTTCAGATTAGACACCATCCAATCATGAAAAAAAGAAAATCAGTGTGATTTCAGCCAATGCATACCAAAAAAGAACACATTATTTGTCTGACAGAGGACGTGATAAGATGTAAAAATACTGGAGGAGTTGAAACGGAGGGAGGAAGATGGTGGAGGTCAGGGCAGGGTGAGGAGGAGGAGGAGGAGGAGGAGGAGGAGAGGTGTATTTGGAGAGGAGGAGGAAGATGAGGAAGACAGTGAAGGTCAAAGAAAATGAAAGAGGGATGGAAGAGCGAAGACAGACCACCACAGCAGCCCACCCACACTGCATATACACTTACACACATACGCATACATACACACACTGTGGTCAGCAGTTCACCTGCAGTTCACGTTGACCATAACAACGCCCCTGAGAAACAGAGCAAAAAAAGAAAAAAGAGAGAGATGTGGTATCAGGAGGGATGGGCGAGTGGAAGTAGGGATGAGAAGAGGAGGAAAGAAGGGAGAGGTGGGAAAGGCAAAGTAATAATTTAGGCTTGTGGGAGCTCAGGAGAGGAAACGGTCAAAGAGAGTTTTCGGTCCAACTTCTGCTGATGCTGCGGGTTCGCACAAAGGTCAGTGAATCAAACACAGACATATGCATTATTTATTTATTTATTTATTTATTCTACATAGTCGTCCTCCCTTACATACGTACAAACCAGCACACTTCAAAGTCAGAAATGTATACTTGTCTGTTCAGAAAACACACGCTGTTTTTCATTACTATAAGTATATTAAACTGTGTTCTAGGTGGGCTTCATACTTGCTTTTTACAACTTGACGTGGAACTCGACCAAACCAGCGCAATTAAATGGAACCTTAACCAAAATTACTAATCATAACGCCAACCAAAATGTAACCTTGAAGAAAATAATTTATCTCCAAACAAAATAATTAAATTTCATCTTGTCCAGTTGTTATTGAGAATATATCCGATCCTCATTGGCCGCGGACTGTGTGTTATTCTCAGATATCCGCACAGCTCCGACACTCTTGTAACACTGTGTGGCTTTTTGGGTGTGTGGCGGATAGTGAATCAACTGTTTTGACGCTGATAAAAACTTTTTGCTCTTTTCCAGTTAAAGTGCATTTCTCCTAAAAGTTTGAGCAAACAATACTTATATTTTAATTGCCACTATGTCTAAATTACATTCACAACATTGGAACGGAAAAATATATCTTATTTAAAAAGACAGAAAAGGCTGTTATTTTATATTTGAAGTTGTTTCCAGCAATGCCCCCGAAGTGCCTGAAACCATAATATTGTCTTTGTAGCTATATAGCCTGAAATCACTTCTGCCTCCATGCTGTTTTAACCTCACCGATATCCAAAAACTATTAAAAATGCATAAAAAATAATAACAAATTGTTTCCCCGTGATAAACACAGCAGGAAAAATTTGGTAAGATAAAAAAAAAAAGTCAATAGCTTTAGTGTTATCCTTTGAAGTCAAACTGAAATCACCTTTAGTCATCCATTTTGGCAGCCAAAAATATTGTCAATGTGTTTTAAGTTTATTGTTAATAGTCTTTTATTATTATTAGAATAATTAAACTAAAGGTCTTTGGAGAAATGCCCCTTCTCATCTCCGCCGGCTAATGTGGGTTGTTGTTTTAGAGTCTGTGGGCTTTTTGTATTGTGTAGCAGGATGCAATCAGGCTCAGTGTGACCTGCTCTGAAGGAACTGTTACTTTACTGCTTCATATGGTTAAAATATGGCTAAAATAAAGCTGTTTTGGATGATTGTATGGAAACAAGTTCGTTATCTACGTAGATGGAGAACTAACAGATTAATCCACAGATAAAGGGGGTGAAACCAAAACATATAAACCTCTCCTTTTTGGTTTGATTTGTTCTTAAAAGGCGAACATGGTGAAGACACAATAAAGATATTGACAATTATTAACATGATCAAGAAAATAAAACAAAGCAACAAAAGCCAAAAGAGGAATAGTCTAAAGTCTAAACAGTGTAATATTCAATATATTCTAGTTGTAGTCTCACTAATACCCAATAATTTTTAAATAATACGCTTCACATATTGATCTGAAATGCAGTTTTATTGATAATACTGATAGTGATAATGCAGTGCACACAGTATTGCTCTTTGTAGACATGAACTCATATTTAGAATACATTCAGTCTGTGTCTCCCAGAAAACAACAAAAAATATATCATCAATACTGTCAGTTATGATCAACCATCATTTACAATAGTAGCAACAAAAGGGGTTTGTTCACGGTACTGTTGACGCAAAAACACAAACTGGATTTGGTTTCCAGTTTCACCAGGAAAGAGTGTATGCATGTTGGTGTTCAGTGCAGTTTTATTGGGTTTATTACAGTCAAAAGCATAAAGCCGCTTATGTTAAAAACTGAGGCGTAATGCAGCATATTTCCAGAGCGTAAATCATTCTGCTTTAGCAAGAAAAATAATGGAGAGAAAAAAAATATTTGTAATTCTGGTCAGTTGCAAGTCAAACATGTCATTTTTTAAAACAAAATTTCGGATTAGCAAACCATGCTATGTGCCACATATAAAACAGTTTTAATACCTGAAAAAAGCTAAGTTTTCGGACCCTAGAGGACCATGTAATTTTTTTAAAAAATCAGACAAAATAAAGGTGCACAAATAAGAAAAACATTAACTTTCAAGCATGTTTCAGTTCAGTGATGTCATAGCACATTTTTTGGCATTGAAAACTGATGAAAAACGACAACTGATTAGAGTGTGGTCAGAAGTCAAAGTGTTTTAAGCTATCCGCCTATTAAAAGCAGTGCATTGGTGTATTTTTCCTTCATTTAATTCATAGGTGAATTACAACTTAAAAACTTTTACAACAGCAAAATCTAAATGTTTCCTTTTTGTTTTTCGAGGACGAGAAGAGTTTAAAGCTTCATAAAGACCACCGCGAGTTGAATAAATAACATTTTGCGGAAAATTTAGGTGTTTTTTTTTTTTTTTTACTTTGTGTTGTTTTAGTTCTTGCTGGAGCACAAGCAAACAACTCAGAGGCAGCAGGTATTAATGAATGTCAAGGCATCAAAGCTAATAAGTAAAGGCATGTGGCGTTTACTAACACAAGGCAACTTTGCAGTACGAAGGCATCTTAAGGCTTTTCGAAAACATAACAAAGATGAATTATAAGTGACAGCAGGATTGTCTAAATAAACAGTGTATCCATTTTAAGGCTTGTAGATTTATATCAGCAGGATGTTTGAAGCTCTTTGAAATATATTCAGCTACAATATATAAAGACACTAACTCAATACAGTGTATTAAAAAGTAGATTTTATCTAATGCAACTGGCACAGTCATCTGCTGCAAATACAGAGCAGGAACTCCATCTTTTTTGCTCCTCTTTCTAAACATTAGAGTCATTGGAAAAGTGGAATCACACAATAATGAACAAGAGTCTACAGTCACACTAGCAGCATTGTGACACTGTGCGTTCAGCTAGATGCTAACATCGGCATGCTAACACGCTCAAAATGACGATGCTAACATGCAGGTATAATTGTTTACCAGGTTCACCATCTTATTTAGCACGTTAGCACGCTAGCATTTGTCCCGCCATTGGAAAGATGGCACATTCGGTACATTTCTGGATCAAGCTGACACGTTTTTTCAAGTCAAACTGACACCTGTTGGTCGCAGTTTGTCACCTCAAGTGAATATAATATAAATTTGGCTCAGCCTTGTGTCTGAACACATCTCAGCAAATTTTAGACTTGACGCAACAACGTATAAAGTCAAATGCAAAGATGTGAGTAGACAAAAACTCGAAAGACGCTACCAAAACCACATTTAGTGTCACATAATCAACCATCTTTGGTGTATTTGAAGTTCTCAGTGTGCACCTGAAACAATTTTTCAATCCCAGCCGCTATGAATCGCTTACACTCAGATATATTTGCCAAACGATACATAATAACGTAGTGATGGTGTGCAGAATATAAATCCCTGAAAAAAATCATTTTGATTACTAGTGTCTCCTTCTGAGGGTTTTGTAGTGTTTTTTTTCTTGACTTTTGTTCTTTTCATTCTCAAAAAACATTTTGTCTTTTGGCTTTTGACAGGCATTTGAGCTCCAAGCAAAATGCATGTGAGTGATTTCTTAGGAAACACCCTAAAAATGAATGAGTCAAATGCTCATATCTGATAACCAGAGAAGTTCTTCGTGTTTGAATAAAAGTAAACTTGAGAAGGTAAATTAGTGCGACAAGCAGCTTGCGGTTACAGAAATCTGTCTTCTGTTGCTAAACCCACTCTGACCTGGCAGGATAACAGATTACCAAAAACTCAGTCCAATAAATGAGCTGCTTGAGAGTCAATGTGACGTTTTATTAACGAGGCCTGGTTGGCTCATAATTGGCTGGCGTGAACCTAGAAATGAACCAAACAGGACAAAGTCAACTTTTCCACTCTGGTCATGTTCAAAGCAAACTGAAGGTTTTAAAAAAAAGAGACTCTCCAGACTTGTGCGGTAACTACAGCGAAGAAAGAGATGTGAAACTAAATTTTAAAATATTGGAAGCTCTTTTTTTTTTTTTAATCACATTTGTTCAATTATGTCTCAGTTCATCTTCTTTTCTTCGTTCTTCGTGGCATCTAGCAGAACGGACTTCCTACATTCTTTCATTTTGTTTCCATTTGACCCGTGTTCGCTAACTCAGGGACTATTTAAAGATGAAAAGACTTTGATAGACACAGACCCCTGCTCACACACACACACACACACACACACATAGGCACAATAACAAACATGTACTTCAGGAAATCCCGTAGAATCTGGGTGGATTAGTCCGTCTCATCTAACCCTTCCTGTTCGGACTGTGTGTGTGTGTGTGTGTCACATACAAGCTGTAATTGACCCAAAGCACACGATGAAAGGCCAGGACCATAAGCCAGTCTTGACCCACACACACACACACACACACACACATATAAAGTAATGTAAATGCGAACATGCTGAAACAGACACACTAACCCACATCACAGCACTTTTTTTTTTTTACCACAGTGTTTGTGTGTGTGTGTGTCCTTATCTGCCGACATCCATCTATCTGAAAACATGCTTTGTACTAATGAAGCTTAAACTCCCAGAGCAGCAAGAAAACAAATCCCTGACTTAACCCGCTGAACCCTCAGAGTGCTGAAAGACTGGAGGAGGAGGAGGAGGAGGAAGAAGAAGAGAAGGAAGAGCGAGGAGTAGGAAGAAAATAATTTTATGTAGGAGGACAAGGAGGTTGAGGTGAAGAAGAAATGAGGAGATGGAGAAAGGAAGACGTGGAGGGAAAGCGAGATTAGGACGACGACAGAAGAGGTTGAGGAGCGAAGATGGAGCAGGACGTGAGGGCGGAAGAGGAGGATGAAGAGGGGAGCGAGACAAGGAGAAGATGGAAAAAGAAGAGGAGGGTGCAGGAGAAGGACATTAATGAGGAGAAGGTGGAGGAGACGCATGAGGAGATGAAGGTGTAGGATGAGAAATAGAAGGAGAGAAGGAGGATTGAGAAGGACGAGGAGGAAGAGGAGGAAAAACAGAAAGAGATGCAGGAGAGGAAAGTAGAGGGCAAGGAAGGGAGGAGGAGGAAATGAAGAGGAAGGAGAGAAGAATGACGTGTGGGCTTGAGAAAGAAGCGTAGGAAGAGAGTCAAGAGGAAATAGGAAAGGATGAAAGGGAGGAAAAGAAGGAGAAGTCAGCAAATACATAAGATGGAGGTTAAAATTCACAACTGAGGTGTGAAGATTTGCAAAACTGAATCGTTCAAACGACTTTTAAACAACAGCTTTTAACTGCTAAGAAACAGACAGACAACGATTATCCCAGAGCACCTGAAGGCAGCATATGTGACCTATCGTGACAATGCAGACGATCATAAATCGGAGCTGACGAAGTTTTGCAATTTTAATACTGATTTTGATACTGATATTTCCTTTTCTGATTGTACTTGAAGGCAGCACAGGTAAGGGACGCGAACTACACGTGCTGTTGATAGATGACGAAGCGCAGATCTGACAGGAAAGGCACAAATGGACACACACACACGTTAGAAGAATCGCATAAGCTCGAGCATCATTGTTAATCTGTACAAAAGAGTGTAAACCCATCACCGCTGCTGTTAGCCTTCAACTTCAGGAAGATGACAGAATTGTTTTCAAGACTCAATCAAGACGGAAAAATAACATGAAAATCAGTTTCAGTTCAGCCTCGTTTCACTTTTTTTTTTTTTTCTTTTTTTTTTTTCTTCATTGTGTTAACTCGTTCATGTTCGCCGCCCTCCGTCGTCACTCTGTTCCCTTGGCTGGTCCAAAAGGTCCCACCATCTTCATGGCAGCGTAGTTCTGCAGGAATAAAAACAGTAAAGAGAGGAAAAAGAAGAGAAGATTGATGGTGTTATTCTTTATATTTTTGTTTATAGTCTTTCATAATCTCTCTTCAGGTTTTTATATGTTAAAAGCCTGATTTCTATTGTGTCTCTTTCTCTATCTTAAAGGGGACATATCATGCTTTTTTTTATGATTTTCTGCCATTTATATACTGTTATAATGTCAGATGTCTGTGTGAAACATGGTCAGTGTTCCAAAAACGCGAGAGGAACGTATGAAAACATGCAGCCTTCAAGTCAAAAGCCAGGGCTTCAGCCCCGCTCTGTTTGCAAAGTTACTTCTACTTCCTCTTCGTGATGACAACAGATTGGCTCAGACCGTCTGCTCTGCGGTCGTTGTTGCTAAGGTTGTTCCTCTCATGTTTCAGATCGCACTGGGGCTTGAACATGCACAGATATATTTGAAAAGTCTGTGTTTCGAGTAAAGAAAGGAGGAAAAAGACGTGAATTATGACTACTATTGTTTGTTTATGTAGAAGTTAACCAATCAGAACAGGGGGGGGGGCTTAAAGAGACAGAGGCGGAAAAACAGCCTGTTTCAAACCGAGGCTGAACTGAGGGACTGCAAAAAGCCACTTTAAGATAAATAAAGATAAATAAATAATGAGTTTTTAGTGTAAATCTTGCAAATATATTCCAGTCGATAAATTTAGACCTGGAATTGTCCGAGATATGTCCCCTTTAATTTCCTGTCATTTTCTTTTCATCTAATTAAATCCCTTTTCTCTTCTCCAGGTCTTCAAATGACCTTATACTTCAGTACACCAGTAACACATTCAATTAATTCTTTTACCTGTTTTGTTCCTTCTTTTTTGTTTGTTTTTTGTCAAGGACCTTGTATACACCGTCTTGGCTCCCTTCCTGCCTACTATGTGTCCATTTAGATCTGTGACAGTATGTTTTCTTTGCTATTTGCCGTGACTGGAAGAATAATTCCAGTTTATTCCAACTTCAATCCAACTTTTGTAGGTGTTACAGTGTGGGATTATTAGTGAAAATTGTCCTTTTGGGTTTTCTCCCAAATAAAGTGGATTAGATGCCTAAACTGTTGGCTTGTTTACAACTATCAGATGTTTAATGGAGGGGAGTAAAAATGCCCAAATAAATATCTTATAAAAGGAACAATGAGCTGAACTATCAAAATAACAAAATAAATCTTTAATAAACCACACTTGTCATCTATAATAAGCTGAATTAGACTTGCCGGGAAGGAGTAAAGGAAGACGCCAAGGAAGAGGAGGATGAAGAAGAGGATGATGAAGAGGATGATAAACCACTTGAAACGCCTCCACAGGATGAACTTGAGAGTCTTATAGGGGGAGGAGAACCACAGGAAGGAGGTCTCTGGACGCCTGGGAGGATGAGGACGAGGAGGAGGAGAGAATCAGAGACCATGTTTACTGTCAGTGTGTATTTTTAGGTGTGTGTGTGTGTGTGTGACTCACTGGGGTTCCTCCAGGTGAGGGTTCATGTTTGGTTCGTCTCTGCCGAGGCCGGCTGGTCGCTCCTCTTGCTCCTGTTCGGTCACGATCTCCAGAGACATCTCCACCTTCCCCTGAAACAAAGACAACAAAATACGCAGCTTGTCTTCATTCATTACCGACCACGTAAAGAACAATCTACTGTAAGTAGTCATCTGTAAACGCCAGTCATGGGAAGACCAGAAAGTGGCAAAACAAAACTCATTTGCTTGTCTTGTCATGAAATAATTGTCTCTAAAATCTTGAAAAAAATGGCTTCAACAGGACTAGTCGGTAAGCCACTGTCGCTGGTGAGCTAATGGCTAACATGCTAGCCATTTGGAAACATGCTAGCACTTATGAGTCACAAAGTAGCTTCTTTCTTTCTTCTTTCTTGGACTGTTCAGTTAACTCCACCCTGCTATTTTGTACTCAAAATTTTACATGATTAAATTCAGTGAAGAGTTATTGAAGAAAGGGGGGGGGGGGAGTTCTGCTAACAGTTAGCAAGCTTGTTAGCTCTGTCGCTAACAAAACAATAAGTTTGTTCCACTGACTCCTGTCTCATAAATGTCTGCAAACAATTCCTGTTTTGTGGAGCAGTTTATTCTCTGTCAAAGGAGTTTAAATAAAACCGGATGAAGCTACAGTATGTTAGCTTCCTCCATTTTAAACTCTCCAGCTCTCTGTTCCCCCAAAGTACAGTCATTTATAGCTTGCTATCATTCAGTTGCACCAAGTTGCATGTCAGAGTTCGCCAAAGTTTAAGTTGACTCGTATATTTACTTGGTGAAGATTCAGCTGAATTGAATTGATTATGATGTAGAATTTCTGGTCCAACATTTACAGTGTATATCAATCAATACACCAAAATAATCTAATCTATGACAAAAGCATGATTGGATATCACATCAGGCAGCAACCTCAAAATGTTTTACCAATTATAATTTGTCTTCCTGGAATTTTTTTAATATATTTTTTTATGATAACTAGTTGAGATCCAATTCTACGAAGAAGAAGAAGAAGAAAGTAACAGTTTCAAAGACTTCATTGTGAACCTTTTCGGGCAAAAATTCATCCATTGTTCAGTTTGTTTGAGAAATTCACAAAGAATTATTCAAGGTTAGCGCATGAAAATGGAATACGTGTTTCTTCTGTATATTTATGAGTGTCTCTGTGTGTTTATTGACGGAAGAGTTTTTGCATGAGCGAGTGTTTTCTGTGCTTCTCACAGCTATGATCTTCTCCCCGTTCTGGTTGCAGGTGCAGGGCCACCATCCTTTGACCGTCTTCTGTTCAAACAGAGACACCAGTCTGTCCGCCGGCTGGTCCAGCAGCTGCAGGTTACACTTCTCTGGAGACTTGGCCGGACGCAGCATGTGGTTCAGGTCCATCACCAGGTGACCTAAAGAAATATTAACATTTCTTTCAAGGCCGGACCATTAGGACCACATAAATCATGAAAACCCAGACACCATTTGACATTGATAAACATTAAAATATTGTTTTATGCATTTAAAAACAGGCTTGTCGAGTCCAACTAATTGCCCGGTTCAGTTGTTCCCAACTTTTGTCGACTTACTCCCCCCCCCCCGCCCCCCCAAGCATACACACATTAACAATCTAAGGTTCAGTGTATTGCTCAAGGACACTTGCACAAGAGGAGACACACCGCAGTCAAACATACACCTTTAAATCTGAGAGGTTGTCGAGGCGGGATGGGAAAGCCGAGGGAAAAAAGTCTGTCACACAAAAACCAGACTATCCACTAATATTTTCTGTCTGAATATCTAGACAATTTATTCTTCTCTAGAAATTATTCAAATAAAACACTCCTTGCTTGATTATGCAACAGGTGAGGAGGGGTTTCGCGAGCACAGAAGACTTCTGTCTCTCTACAATATCTGTGCATGGAAACTCCAGCGCAATAAATCCTGGCGCTGTTACTTTGAAATTATAAATACATCGTGATGCGCGGAATCGTCCGACAGGCTCGTTGCTGTCTTGTTGACGTCCATCACTTTGGTCTGAACTGTTAAAAACTGTGCTTAAACATCTGCTCAGACTGAATGCAAATGTAGGAGTCAGCGTAGAGTAATTGCCTATAAACTAAAGAGCAAAGAACGGGCGTGAACGTGCCCATGGGTGGTGTGAAGAGAGTGAAGAGAAATTTGCATGAGTTCAAAATGATTTCAGTCTGCGGCAAAAAAAAAAAAAAAAAAATCTGAGTTTAATCTGAAGACAACTTTAAATCTCTGTGGGAGAAATCTGCTTTCAGTAGCTGCTTTGTAGTGTCAATTTATACAGCTAAATTGGACATAATGAGTCCCAATTTACATAAACAGTGTCTCTCTTATTCACAGTGAGTGATATTAGTTTTATATTACGGCATCTGTGTTGCATTCAGGGATGAAAGTCCTTTTTTCTTTCTTCTGATTTGAGCACAACTCATGCAAGGTACCCGGCTCCTCTTCTTCCACTGTTTATTCCAAACAATCAAAAGCGTTGACAAGAGCAAAATGTGAAAGCTTATATGATTATCTACTGCCTGAAACTGGACATGGATTTCTATAAAAATGTCAAAAATATTATTTGAAGATGAAAAAACGATTATTTCGTACATTTATGAAGATGAAAAGGTGCAAAATTAGACAACGGATCTGTAAAAGTCATCAGTATCAGTCATCCATCTAACCTGTTTTTCCGCACTAATAACTGACTCATGAGTGAGGCGGTGATGAAGGGTAGTTAGTGTAGTTTTGATCAGTGTTTTGGCCTTTAGTATGGAGGGATTGTGGGTTGATAAATGGCTGAAGGGAGACTAGACGTCCACTGGAAGTGTTTTTCCAGAGTTAGCTGCAGTTTGACAGTGTGACCGTCGGAAAAATGGCTCGTGTCTGACCCTCACACCGTGCAGGAAGATTAACAGTCAGCGGTCCGCGCTGACGAGCTGAAGACAAGCAGGAATGGAAAAAATGCTTTGAGGTGGCCACACACCCGCAGACTGTATGAGGTGAATAAACCCGAGCGAGAGAAAGCGCTTCGCTGCAGCGGAGGGAGATGGTGACAGACAGGAACAGATCAGAATCTGGATTCCTCATCTTCCTCCTCTCGCACCGCAGGCGAGCGCTCCGAGTCTACAGAGCGGTCGTCCTCCCTTCTGTGGCAAAAAAAAAGAAGAAAAAAAAAATGATGAAATGAGGCAGGAGGAGTGAAAGAGGAGAGGCAGGGCGGTGAGTTATTTCGAGGGGACGGGGCTGCTGGGGCAGCGTCAGGGGTGAAGGAAAGGCAGAATTTTGACAGCTTGAGGCTCGAGCAAAAAAAAAAAAAAAAAAAAAAAATAAGATCAGCCCTTCCTCCCTGTGAAAGTTGCCGACACAGTGGAAATGGAAGAGCGTTAATTCGAAAGATAAATGTTATCACAGTAGTTTGTACATCTCACATATGGTTCCCTGGGCGGATTTACCACCTAAGCCGCGGCCAGAAATTAGGGGAAAAGCTGTCTAAATGTCATGCCCAGAATGAATTAAATGTATTGCTACAACCTAAAGGCATGTACGTGTGTTTAAATAGGTAGGAACATGGGGAATAAGGGCCCATTTCCAGTAAGACTCTAAGTATTTACTGAGCCAGCTGTGGCTCGGGGAGGTGGAGCGATTCGTCCACTAATTGCAGGGTTGTCGGTTCAATCCCTGGCTCCTCGTGTCCACATGTCATGAGTGTCCTTGGGCAAGAAACTGACCCTCAAAAAAATCGACCTTGTGTGAACGAGAGGCAAATTGTAAATAAATACATTCCGTCTCGAATATTTTGGAGTTGTTAAAATGGAAGAAAGAGGGGGGGAAAACAATTTCACAGTGGTTTTAGAAACAGATTTAACCGGACAGTTCCAAATTTGTCTGGACAAAATTGCCTTTATAATACAAGGATTTTGTTCATCAATGTCATAGTAGTGATGTGTGTTCGTTTTCTCTGCAGGGTAAGACTGCGTCTACATTTTAAAAAGCAGCGTGCGTCTAAAATGTGTTTTAAATGTAGCCGCAATGACACGTTAGCTGTTCTCATTTACATGTTTTTTTCTGTTTCTGTTGTCAGACAACGGAAAAAAGAACGACATAGTGATTAACCGCAGCCAATAAACACGTCGTGTTCGCCAGGAGTCGTTGTCCCAATTTATAACTGTGACGTCGTCTGACAAACTCTTCATAAATCCAGGTGAGTTACAGCAGCTCTGTTGTGCATTTGGCTAAATTGATGATAAAAATGAAAGATCACAGAGGAAGTTTGAGGTGAACATAAGGCTGCCTTCTTAACTTTTAACTGGTGCCCAGCCTCTTTGGATCTTTGGAGATTACGTTATTTTATCCCGTATACATCGAAACAGTGGATCGGCGCTTTAAGATACGCACTCTGGTGCATTTGGAGGGGACAAACAAGCTGTTTTACAGATTCAACCAGCCACATGTGTGGATGTACAGATGAATGGAAAGAGCGGCGTGTTTTTACCGAGGTAGTCGTCAAAGGAGAACTTGTCATTATCCCAGATCTGGATGGTCAGTTTAGGAGCCAGTTTGGTCTCGGCTTTATCCATACTCCAGAAATGTTCCTGAAGAAAGAGAGAGAGAGAGAGAGACAGAGAGAGAGAGAGCTGGTCTTAACAAAAAGTTTTTAAAATGACACGTATGTTTCCGAGGACCCAAAGGAGACAAGTCTAAAGCCGCTAGATAAGCAGTAACAGTGCAGCGATAGTAATTCAGAGAGACAGGAAACAGTAATCCAGAAGCAGCAGAGACGGATTAAAACAGGATCACTCCCCGAATCACGGCAAGTCTACAACTCTGAGTGACATTTAAAATCACTCAACGTTTCACATTTAACCCTTAAACTTAACGACATTAATTAAATGAATGTAACTCTTAACTTAAAACAGTCCAGTCAGTGCGTTTCTGCACATTAATCATTTAAAAAAATAGCAAGTTGGACTAAATTTCATCTGCAGTTTCCTGCCAGAATATTAGCTTTTACATACTAGTTGTACAAAAAAAAAAGTGATGTAGTAAAAGGGGGAAAAAAGAAAATTTATTACATATGTTAGCAGTCTAAACATCCAATAAAATCACTCAGATCACCTTCCAGACATGATTTAGCTGCTGTAGGTGAAATTATAGATGTTTATTGGTATCATTATTATTATTAAATTGCCTATTTTGTTTTTTTTTGCAAGTATTTCATTGTGTTTCAGTCTCTTAATCATCAAATCTCACACTCACATGACCCATATTTCAACCTAAACCTCACCTTTTAAAACGTTCGCTTTCATTTCGCTTTCTAAAACTTATGTGATGTTTACTTTAAAAAAAAAAAAAAAAAGCAGGTGCCAATGTGAAATATATCGTGTTATTACTGGAACGCTGTCATCGACACTGTTGCTGTTTATTACAAAAAAACCCTTAGAAACCATGTTGAATGATGGGACAGCAGCAGAGAGGCTCTGGGAAACATGTTGTGGGAGGCTCCTCGCAGTTTGGAGCGCCACTCCATCGACACATCTCTCACTACATCACCACTTCCACACTGGAGCTGTGTGTGTGTGTGCGTGTCTGAACACACACACACACACACACATCTGCACAGGTGTAACCATGAGAGTGTGTGTACGTGTGTTATACCTATTATCGCCTCTGGTAAATTCACACTAAACTGCCAGACACTATCTGATCCTGTCTCACCTTCCTGCTAATGGGCTTCACTCTGCAGCTGGTGCACACTCAGTTTCCTCAGCTTTCTCTTTCCATTCCCTCATTCGTCGCCTCTTTTTTATCTGCGTGTGAGACTTTTTTTTTTTTTTTTGCCTCTTGTTATGCTGATAAAAAATATGGCTTTTCACACCTGAAACAAAATAGGTCCCCCGTGACTTGCAGCGAATGTCAGTACATCACTGTAATGCTCCTAAAAATACTCGAGAGCGGGGAGATTTTCCGCAAAACTAAAAGCTGCACTTAGCAACTTGACTTAATGGCAGCCTGAATTCCCTTTTCCCCCTGAATTTGTGGATTTTTATTATAAACCAGTACCGGCTGATGATCGATTTATAGCAAAGTGAGGAGAGATAAAGTTTTGGCTAAACTGTAAAACAGTTTTTTCTCTCTTTTTCTTTTCACAGTCTCTCGGTTTAAGAGACAGAGTCCTGTGTTTTGTATAGTCTGTTCCCACGTGCTAATTTCCTGCCAGAGTCCATTGAGGGGGAATCCGCTACGTCTCAATTAGTAGATATGAGGATCTCTGTCATGTCCCGTCCATTTCCTGACCCTTTGGTCGTCGCGGTAGCGACCGAAACCGCCGAAAATCACTTCAGCTAGCCTCTGTTTAACGCTAAAGAGCTTGCGTTTTCTACTCTGAGCTCCTTCCAGATGTCTGAGATCTTCACAGGTTCAAATCTTTATGGACATGATGTGAACCAGGAAAAGATCAAACCAGAAACCCGGACCACACGTGTTGTTCCATCAAGGTCGCTCAAGTCCGCTCGTTTCTGGTTGTTACAAGATCAAGGTCGAAGCACATGGGAGACGCTTTTGCAGTCGTAGCACCTAAACTCTGGAACGAGTTGCCTCTGCATGTCAGACTGGCTCCTACACTGCCTGCTTTTAAAGCCCCTCTTAAAAACACGGTTTTATTCCTTGGCTTTTAACTCGGTATGAGAGTTGCATTGCTTTGTTTTTTTTTGTTTTTTTTTCGTGTGTGTGTGTGTGTTTTTATTGTGTTGTTTATGGCTTTTTGTTATTTTGATCGTACAGCACTTTGGTCAACTGGCGGTTTTTTTAATGCGCTTTATAAATAAATCTTTCGAGTTGAGTCGAGTTGAGAACTAAAACGCGGCCAAAGCGAAACAGACCTGAAGAAGAAAAGAACAGCAACACTGGCAGCGGCGTGATGCTCCACCTGTTAACGAGTAGCCATAGATATATATATATATATATGATATGATAGACACAAAAACTATCCAAGGTATAACATGCTAGAATAAAAACACTTATCTCCAACATGGTCCTAGGATGTTACAGGTTATTCAATATGAAACTAAAAACCAAAATCCTGAAATCTAATAACGCATCACCACATTTTAATCAAAATACAATGACAATCTGATAGCTTCAGTACAAAATGTCATTATAAATCTATGAGCCTCTTCTTTAAATAAGTCCTCCCTTGACTTCTATATGTTTCTTTGTTTTAATTAGATGTGAAGTGGAAGACTTCTCCACAACTTCTGGCTATATAACTGACTCTAGGGGCTTTACATGAACACACACTGCACCCATGAGTGTCGATAACATTGTTCATATGAGGAAGTTGCTGCTGCAGAGCAGTTCTTCTGATAATAATGCATTTTAAATAAATACAGAACAATATTATTTTGCAGTTCGCTCCTAAATCTAGCTATGAAACCACTTCACCAGGCAGAACAGGCATAATCACAATGACACTGTATCTATGATGATTTCTTAAAGGGGACATAACACGCTCTTAGTGATTTTTCTTTCATTTATTTGCTGTTATAATGTCAGTTGTCTACTGTATGTTAAACAAAGTCAGGTCCAGATACTTATACTGTAACATGTGTCACGTAGAAAAGGCATTGTACGTGGAAAAAAAAGCTATGTACTACTATACTGTATGTATATTTTTTTTTTACATGTTTTCTATTATGCTTCATTTGCAGCGGTGTTCTTTTGATCTACCCGTGTGTGTTACTCCGAATATCCTGCTCAAAATGTCAGTGACCTTAGATTTGAATTTGCCTGAGAAATGTGCTGTAATTTTACTCTCAATCACAGGAATCATAAAAGTACAAATAAAACTTTAAGTAGGGCAAACAGAGCTTAGCGTTTTTTTTTTTTTTTTTCCCTTCAACAATACATCTGATTTGTACAAAAATGCACAAATGACGAATGGACTCCTCTCTGGAGTCCGTGTAATGGCTTCACACTGACTCTCTAAATCAACGTCTAAATCCACATCATGCTCTCACACTTCATAACAACACACACAAACAGTGAGAGTAAACACACTACACCCTGTCTGCCTGCGTGTGTGTGTGTGTGAGGCTGCTAAAGCATGTACGCATGTCAGTGTCAACGTATGTGTGTGTGTGTGTGTGTGTGTGTGTGTTCACCGCTTGGCTCATTTTATCCACAAACTCTTTCCAAGTACATTAAGTTATCACTCCAGCTGTCACAAGCAGGGGTGGGACGCTATGTATGAGTGTGTGTGTGTGTGTGTGTGTGTGTTTGTGTTAAACTGCTCTCTGCAATATCTAACGGTATCAATCAACTTCCCATTCTGTAGCCAGAGTCCTAAGTACAGAGTCTTGTTCAGTCTTCTCCCTCATTTCCTCCATCTATCTTTCTCTCTCGGCTGTTTCTCTCTCTCTCAAATCAAACACGCTCTGTTGGCGTAAACGTTGAGTCACGCTGCTGCCAAAAACTCAACTGCATATTGTTAAATTTAATGAACGTGTACATTTTAATAAGGGATAAAAACTAATCAGAGGAAAATGATTATCTTAGATTATTTTAGATCGTCTCTCTCTGTCTCTCCTCTCATGTTATTTGGTGCTGTTGTTTGATGGTTGTGCTGTCATGTGATTAACCTGTTGTAATCTGTATGTGTGCGCCATTCAATCCAAGCAGCTACACCAACATACTTCAGGAAATGAGACTGAAAACATCTTTAACAAGCTTTAAAAATGAGGATCTTTCCCCACTAAAACTGAGTCTAGTCCAAGCACAGTTTCATCTTTTTTATTTATTATTTACTTGTTTGTATAGTGATGTTAGGCGTGTTTAAGGACTGATTTTATGTGTTTCATTCGGATAAATAAAGACGTTTATTTGTCATATGGACTTTAAAGTAGCTAATCAATATTTTAATATTAACAACAGACCAGATGTTCTTGGTTCAGTTCTACTTTATGGAGCTTTTTAGTGTCTTTCAGCTCATTGTTTTGGTTTTTACAACTTCACTGTTTTAGTTCACTCCCACGGCTCTCATCGGTGTAGTTTTCAGCAGCAGGTAGCTGTGTCAATGAAAAAGCTCTGATAAAACAACTGTACTCACAAAACAGTTAGCAACTAGCTAGTGAACATAGTTATCGGCTAAAGAGGCAGTTTAAATTTAAGTTAGTTTAATTTCTAAATCAATTTCTCAGGGGTTGGTGGAGACCAAAACAGAGCCAGGTGGACAAAAACACGACTTCAAATATGTGTATGTGTGAATAAGAAACTGTTAGCTAATGTTATATCAATGATATATCAATCATCAATTTTATAAAGGTGATAAAACTGTGTTGGTGTTGTGTTTTTAGCTTGTTACGCTGCCCCCAAGTGGCCAAAAATCGGTTATTGCAGGTTTAAAGACATAAATGAGACTTTTTCAGTAATAGTTAAAAACATTATCTGCCATTTCATGTTATAAATAAACATTATAGTGTAGATAAATATAAAATAAGTATCTACATTTTTAGATACATTTGACTTTGAGGTTTTCAGGGAGACCAAGATGTTAAATTGGGGGTCCGAAAACTCTTTGAGACACTTTACGTTTTACACATTGCATTTACTGAACATCAATCAATATTATGTATATCAGAATTCTGAGATTGAAGGTAAATCTTAATTAAAGCCAGAATTCAGAGGAAAAAAGTCTGAATTTTAAGGTTAAAGTCAGACTTCTTGGGGAAAACACACGCTACAGATGGTGACTGAGCTGAACTAACAGAGTTGAAAAGACAAGTGCAGCTTTTCCTTCCACATCACAGTTTGCCCAACATACTGTATATCAGCAGAGTGTTGATAGCGTTGTTGATCAGTCCCTGTGACTCAGTGATTATATCACCGACTGCTGAGGTTTCTGGCTTCATAAACTCGGTCTCTGGCTCCCGTCTCTGTTTTGGAGTAAAAAAGCTCTCCACCCAGCAGCGTTTTATTTAAAACTCCCTCTCGTCTTTTCGGCTGCTCTCTGATTGAGGATGCTGCTACGAGCGAGTGAACACCATCGTAAAACATGTGGGCCGCAAACGGCTAAAGAGGCTGGTTCCCGGGCCAAAAAAAGCAAATGACAGCCGTGTTGTTATATCGGATTTCAGTGTGATGTTATTTTAGCTCTTCACTACATGTTTCTGTTGGGTCTCGGAGATTCAACAACATCTAACTCACTCCTCTTTTTTGTGAAAATGACACTGATTTTTTTTTTTTTTTTTGTTAATTGCAGGCGACTGTAGATTATCTAGGAGAGCCGCAGGGCAGACTTCCACTCTGAAATCCCTCCTCAACCCACCGACACCAGGTCTCAGGTCCAAACTTTGAGGTCTGAGGTTCATGTTGGGTCTGTTATTAATGCCACATTATAAATAACTCAGATATAGTTTTTTGCTTTGGTCTGACTGGATTCTAATGAGACACAAGAGCAACTTTTACAGCTTTTGTCACAGGGAAAAAAAAACGACAATTGAGTTGGAAGAAGTTCAGTTAGGAGGATATTCGCATTATCATTTCACCAACTTTTTCTCAGCATGGTCAGAACCAGTAACATCTGGTGAATCATCACCAATTTCACATCCATGTCTTGTGTTATATAACGACTAAGGTCTTAGTTTTGTTTCAAACTGATGGATTTGGGTCGGGGAAATTGGGAGTCGTTTCCAGTTCCAGTAAAACTTGTTGGAGCCATGGAGATCTTTAAAGGATAAGACTGTTGGCGAATTATCAACAAAGTCAATGAAGAGACCAAACCCAACAATGTTTTAATCTGTCCCTCAATACGTTTTGACGTCTCTACCGTGCCTGCAGCACTCAGACCCAAGACTTTTGGTTTCTACTGACAACATAAATCTGTCAAAACAAATATAAAATTTATTATTTTTAAAAAAAAAAGGCTCAGTAACAGCTACTTGTTAGAGATGACTTGCAGCCGATTAACACACATTCGGTGTCCTAGTGAGTAAACGTAACCCAGTGCAACCAGTGCAACAATGTGACTCACTGATGGGTTCTTGGCCAAGCTTACTATCAGGCTTTGACTACACAAACAATGCTTGTTCGTTGATCTGTCATCATTGTTGGTTTTGGTCTTTTGGTGGGATTTGTTGACAGTCCTTTCCTCCCTCCTTCTTACCTTCCTGTCGACGACACACAGTTGCTCCGCTGGTAAATAGTGGAAGGGAAACAGGAATCTGTAGTTGAAGTTTCCCTCGCCGCCCAGAGAGCGATAGTGGACGTCGGTCTTCAGCTTGTTGTGTTCGTGTCCGTCGAGCCAGCTGAGAAACAGTTGATGCATCGTCGTTATCGTTCATGTAATCAGTACATAAGATTTATTTTAAATCTTAGAGAGACGGAGAACAACTAGAGTAGAACTGAAATAAATAAACGATGGCAGATGCTTCGGTTTTTACCCTTTGACGTAAATGTCGCTCATCTTCTCCCCGCTGATGCTGACATCATCCAGGATGACATCACTGGTGTTCCAGATGATGCAACGCAGGAAGAACCTGAACAAGCATGGATTAAAACCGATTAACTCCGATATTGATGAGTTTATTGGTGTATTGATTACTGTTTGCTTATTGATAATGTGACTGAGTAAATGATTGAATGCCTGGCTGACCAACTGGTTGATCGATTGATTGTAAGACTGAGTAAAAGATTGATTAACTGACCAACTGGTCACAGCTTAGTTGATTAAAAGTTGTACTAATTAATTGATATACTCACTGATTCCCTGACTAACCAATTGACTGATTGGTATCTTAATTCACTGACTGATTAACTGATATATTGGTTAATTGACTGATTGATTGACTGACTGATTGGCATGTGTCAGCCTGTCTGGAAATTTATATCTGATCAGATCTCAAAACAAGATCAGTGTGTCTCCAGTACACTTGATATGTGTGTGTGTGTGTGTTTGTGTGTGTGTTCCTACTTCTTAGGCTTGCGTGGTGTGACGTTGAACGGGGGTCCCGGCGGTCCCAGAGACTTGGGGAACAGGTCCACCCACATCATCAGACGTCCCTGATGGACAGTAACGGACCAATGAAAAGGCAGAAATGGACACGAGGAAAAAAAAAAAAGAAGAAGAAGCTAGAAAGCCAAGATATGTGATCATATTAGGAATGTATTATGTTGAGTGTGTGTGTGTGTGTGTGTGTGTGTGTGTGTGTGTTTGTGTGTGTGTTACCTGCTCTATGTCGGGTTGCAGCGGGCTGTACAGCGGTCTCGTCTCCACATGTTCAGGTACCAAATCCAGTTTCCTCAAGATGTGGAGGGACAGTCGCTCTTCAATCGGGCCGAGATGATGTTTGGGCACCTGTTTGTCCTCTGAAAACACACACACAAACACACACACACACACACACACACACACACACACACAAACACACACAAACAGGCGTATAAAGCAGCAAACCAAGGTTCAAGTGTAGGTCATGGTGCTCCTTAAATGATTATTAAAGTTCTCAGAGTGGAAAGTGGAAATACAGAATACTGGGTGGACTGGGAGGAGAGTGGTTCACAGGAATTATTCATTATTCACACACACACACACACACGCACACGACTATTATACTTATAAGCTGTTCATTGGTCTCTCCATCACTGTTTCAACTGATTGAGGAAAATCTGCGTTGCTTCCAAGGAAAATGAAAATATCAAGCAAATGTCAAAAGTTTATGACTGTAAACTTCGAGTCACCTCGACTGTTGAAGGAGAGGAGAAGAAAGGAGGGGAGACAAAAGGAGAGGAGATGAGGGGGAGACAATAGGAGGAGGACAGACAAGGAAAGGAAAGGAGAACGATAGAGGAGGAGGGGAAAAAGAAGAGAGGAGAGGAGAAATAAAGGAAAGAAGAGGAGTAATAGAGAAGAGGGAAAGGGAGATGGAAAGTTGAAAGAAAAGTATGATAAAGAGGAGTAGGAGAGAGAGAAAAAGAAAGAGGACATGAACTAATAAAGAATAAGAAAAAGGAGAGACGAAGGAATGAAGGAGATAAGGGAGGAGGAAAGGAGACTAGAAAAGATGAGATGAGGATCGAAGGGAGTAAAGAAGAGAAGTGAGGAAGGAAGAGAAGTAGGAAAGAGAAAAAAGAAAACTTGGGGGGAGAGAGAGAGAAACCCCGAAACAGAGAGAAGCGAGACAAAAAAAAGTGAGGGAGAGAGAGGGAGAGAGAGATAGAGGAGGGGAGAAAAATCGAGGAGCGCGGCCTCTCAGCCAGTTAGCGGCCGCCTTTGACGGACAGCGAGCTGACGCACGGTAACCGCGGCAACTGTGGAAAGAGAACGCAGCGGCGCTCCTCGCTAACCGGGAGACAACCACGATGTTGACGTTGGCTGGTCCCCACACACACACACACACACACACACACACACACACACATACACACAGAGAGAGTTGTACCATAAATCACCAAAACGACAACCATGACCTTGCATCGCACCAGCCATGGAACATATACGTGTGGGTTTGATGTGTGTGTGTGTGTGTGTGTGTGTGTGTGTGGAGGTGAAAATGAATCTTGAATATTTATCTCATCGCTCCACTCTTCAGGTGGTCCTGTGGTTTAACTCCCCCACTCTCTCCCCCCATCCCCTCCATCCTCCTCTTTTCCTCCCTCCCTCCCTCCTCCCCAAGTTCTGCAGTTTTAGTAGATGTGAGGCTGCAGAGGAGGAGGAAAGGAAGGCTGGAAGGAGGTAAAATGATGGGGTAAAGAGGAAGAGAAGAAGGAAGGAATAGGGTAAAAAAAATGTAGAGGGGAACGAGGGAGAAGAAGAAATGCGGAAAGCAAGAAGAAAATGAAAGGCAGAGGGAAGGAAAGGGAGGTATGAAGGTTGAACGGGAGAGGAAGGAGTGAAAGAAAGGATGGGAAGATGGAGGGAGAAGGGAAAGGAGTAAAGGTGATAGGAGGAAGAATGAAGGGGAAGGAAAGGAGAGAGAGAAGTGAAGACAGAAAGAAAGGATAAAAGAGATGACGGGAAGAAGAATTATGGAGGGATGAAGGGTTAGGAAGACAAGAAGAGGAGGATGGAGGAATAAACAAGAGTTAAGAGACATAACATTAGACTGAAAGGGGGAGGAATGAATGAGAGAAAATGAAAGGTAAGGAAAAGGAAGGAGGGATGCAGGAGAAGAGGCTGAGAGGTGGACACAGGAAAGGGATGAGGAGGAGACAAAAGCGGGGAAACAGGGCAGAGGTTCAGCAAAAGAAAGAAAGACAGGAGTTAAGAGGGAAGAAGAAGAAAATGGACAGGAAAAGAGGACTGGAAAGACAGAAGGAGACTGTAGGGTTAAGGTGTAGAGAGCAAGACGGAGAGAAAGTGTACAAGAAGGGGAGCAAAAGAGGCAGAAGTGAGAAGAGAGAGGAAGAGGAGAAAGAGAGAGATGACGTGAGGGAGAACATGTCAGTGTCAGATAATAAGAAGAAACTGGAAAAGAGGAAAAATGTTGGAGAATTGATTGCGAGAGGGAAGAGGAAGAAAAAAAAACGAAGAAGAAGAAGAAAATAAAGGAATAAAAAAAGAGCAGAGAGAGAGCGAGAGGGAGGGATGGGTGGGGTGGGAGTTTGGTGTAGAGTGATTTATTTGCTGTGAATTTACTGAACGTGTAAGAACCACTTATATACACACACACACACACACACACACACACACACACACACACACACACGGAGTCGCGGATGATATAAATCTGTGCAGTTTGTGTTTTCATTAAACTGAGTCTTTTTTAATGGTGGAAGGTCTGATGGAGTCTGAGTCAATCAGCGATGAACTGAAGGGCGTGTGTGTGTGTGTGTGTAAGTGTGTGTCCAGTGGCGCCGATGACGCCCTAATCGAACTACTCTCAATTCGCCGCTTCCCATGCTCTCTCTCTCTCTCTCTCTCTCTCGCTAGTTTTGTTTTTCAATTCATGGTAGCTTCAACGAATCTAAGTGGATAAGTGGTTTCAAACAGACGGACGGATTAACCCACGAAATTATGATTCATTCATCGGAAGTTTTTGCTGAAATCAGCGCTCGCCCGTTATGAATGAACGAGCCTCCTGCTACTGTGTAGCTACAGCAGTGACGGTGTTCGCCACAGGTCTGAAAGTGCTGACTGAAACTCCACAAAAAAAAAGGGGGGGAACTGAACGGCTTCCTGCAAGCACAATCCACTGTCGAAACAATCCGACTTCATGTTTAGAGGTGTATCTCTCTCCCGCAGCCAGCAATCAGATAGAAAAACATTCTCTAATAACTTCTGGGGCCTTTTCTTGAGGATGCTTGGATGCTTTTTAAGCCTTTTTTCCAAGACAACTGAACACTCCAGGCATCAATCCCAATGTTAAAAGATGAAGAAAAGAGAGGAAAAGAACATTTTTAAACAGGAGTGCCTGTAAGTTTTTTTCCTTCATCTGTCTTATGTGCACTTGAGAATGAGATAAGAACTATGATAGATTCGCTTTGCACTATCTGTCCTCGTGAGCATATTCCCGCCCCTCCCACCACCACCGAAGAGTTTCATTGTGCCTGTCCTCAGATATCAATGCAACATCAACACATTTTTTCTTTTTTTTTAGCAAAGGATGACTTGTCCATCTTTACCGTCTAGGGACACCTTTATTCCTCCAGGTGCACACACAAAGTATGCGAACAATGCTGTAACGGTTTCCCTTTCCCTGGTTCAGATCCCTTCATAACGCAAGTAATGTAATGTAATGTAAGCGACGGGGGGGCCAAAATCCACAGCCCTCCTCCTGTGCAAAAAATGTATTTAAACATTTATGTGAAGCTAATATGAAGCTTCGGCCGTCCAAATGAGTCAAATCAAGTAGATATCTTTCAACGTTACGGCCTCTCTAGTGCCAAAGTCCCTCTTTTTGTTATTATAATCCCACCGCAGCTCAACAGGGAAACACTGTCTGAGGAAACACAAAGAGGAGAATTTAATGCTAAAAAGACTGTAAATGTGGCAGATATCCACTTGATATGAGCGACTCTGGACTGCCGAAGCCTCGTATGAGCTTCGGATTAACTTTTAAATGCATTTTTGAGAAAGCAAAGTGGGGCACGCTGGGAGGTTTTTTTTTTTTTTTTATAAGACAGAGGCTTCAATTTCAGGTCACATCTACAAAAGTTAGAGTTCAAGTTGAGGTGCTCCCAGCCCTCACATCTCTCTCTCTCTCTCTCTCTCATGTCTCTGCACACATTCCCTGCATATATTTCTTTAGTTAGCCCGTTCATTATTTATTTATCGCTCACCGAGGTCTGCGGCGGAATAATCTTCTCCTCTGAAGTAGACGACTTCGTTTCTGTAAACCGGCTTTTGCAGGTTCCGCCGCTCGCACACTCTGGACAGCAGCTGCCTGGGTGTCAGCTGGTCTCGCCACTGGTTGACCCCCGATCTAATGGGCGCGGAGACAGAGAAAGTGAGTGTGTGACTCTACTAGAAGCAGAGAAATGTTTCCGTTTATTTATGTTTCTATCTAAATTTAGCTTGGGAATAAAGGGAAGACACAGTCACTCATACTCACATGCAGTAGGACTGAGGCAGGCCACACATGGCTCCGTATTTGGACAGGAAGCGGTTCTCCAGGTCGATGACCGTCTCTCCGATCTTCTCGTCTTTGGACAGCATGTCGTGGTCGTACAGCATCACCCGAAGGTCCTTCTCCACAGGGAGGGAACAGGTTAACTCGAACAACCTTGGAAGAAGAAGAAGAAGAAGAAGAAGAAGAAGAAGAGGGAGAATAGTCAGAGCTTTGATTGAAGAAGAACGTACTGTACTGTATGCTGGTTTATCACATGACCTGCATGACATTTCAAGAGACGTGACATTTTGTTATGTGGACGTGACATGATGAGCCTTTTTGTGATATGATATAATGTGAAGATGTAGTAAAAGTCTTGAACATGACATGATGGGGGGGGCATTTCTTGTGACGTGGCATGACATTTTGTGACATTTTGTGATATGACATGACGCAGCTCATGAAAGAACTTGTTCAATGTGTCTGTTCTATAAAAAAAACTGTGGAGTCATGTCAAGAGTTTTCAGCAGGACTTCATCTCTGAGGTAGAGGCAGTTTAAAGTCTGAGCTCAAGATGTGCACCGGTGCACCCTCATCTCTCTCTCTCTCTCTCTCTCCGTGTCCTCTCCTGACGCTGTGATCGGTGTGTGTGTAGCGACCCCTACTGGCGTGAACACGGAAAAGGACTCAAAGGGAATGTGGAGAATGAAGAGAATGAGATGAAAAGGAAACGATCAGATAGCAATGAACCCATCAAAAACACAGTGGAAGACGAACCCCCCCCCCCAAAAAAAAAAAACCCCGGTAGACTCAAGCACAAGAGCCGCTCGGTAGTTTGACTTTACCCTCTGTGACGTCTTCATGGAAAACATTGCTTTAGTTTCGATCTGAGTAATGTGTTTGGGCTGGAAAGGAGCAAATCCACCCATCATTTAACATGTTAAATGAGGAGCCTTACGTTTTGGAGAAGGTGCAGTGTAGTTGCCTCATTAATGTTTTATTGCATGTTTTGAAAGTCTCCAATTAAAAGCATAATTACATGTGACATTTTTTTTTTTTTCTTTTCAAATGACCTCACATAAATGAGAGCCTAAATCGCTGCATGGCAACAGGTGGTAGCTGATAAAACAATAGGTGATATTGAATGTAGACTGTTATCTGTTGTTTAAAAAGTGATTTTTAGTTGGGAAAAAACACCGGAAAGTGAGTTAATTTACAAAATGTTATAGATATCCGTACTTTAAACCATCAGCTTGAGAGAAATAGCATAGATGTACATAACAAAACCAAACAACTTGACTAATAACTGAAGCTGGAAGAGCTGATTTTTATTGAGGAAAAGAAGAAGAAGTGAGAGATTTTACAGTAAAGGACATTACGTACTTTCCAAAGACAGGATCCAGAGTACAGGGGATGTAGTTTTCATGGTCACTGATTGTCTTTTTCCCCAACGTGATCTTCACATAGGGATCACACTAAAAAAAAAACACACATACGTGATCATTTCCTTCATATTAATCAGCGTTTATTAATCCGTTGACCAATGAGACGCTTTCCTACCTTCCCATTGGTGTCTTTGGGCTGCAGTCCTTCAGCCTGGATGATGTAGACTCGGACCAAACATTCCTCGACGCCGTTGGGAGGAAGCTTTCTGAACTGTCTCGGGGGAGCGGCGACGGAGGGGTCGTCCGGCAGGGGGTAGATCTTAAACATACCCTGTTTGATGAGGGGCGGGTTTGGTGGACAAGACGCAGTTAAAGAGCGGAAACAACACGTTTAAATACAGTCGAAAAAACCAGGAAGAAGATGAATGGAGCTGAACCCAGCCAAACATTACACAGTGAATTGTAGCATAATGTTATGTAGCATGGGTTGTGACATGATGTAATGTGTTATTTGTTATTTCCTTCACTTGAATTATGATCACGTTTTTTTTATAGCGCGTGTAAATGTGATCAGATAGTGAATTCAGTGTTTCCTATGTCATATTCAGCTCTGACTGTAACCCAAAGGCAGATATAAAAACGGAGAACAAGAGGAATCATGTTCTATTTCTCTCAAAACTGTAGCTGTTTTATATTTATAGTGAGGAAGTCTTTACTTTTCTATCCAGGTTGTGCTCATGTGAAATTATGTGACATTTTGTGATGGAACTTTTTTGACTTTACAGGGGTTTTTTTTGCGATGCGATGAAGCATTTAGGGATGTGACATGATGTAGCACAGCGCGACATGGCGTGATATGACACTTACCGATGCTACGTGTCATTTTGTGAAATAATGTGATGTCATTTTGAGTATTTTGTTAGTGACGTGACTTGATTTTGACGTGACGTTTTAGGTCATGGTTGCGATTTTTTGCAGCGTGACGTAAAGTGACATGACGTGGCGTTGTGTGATGATAGGGGATAGCGCTGCAATGCATGTAACATAAGAACAGAACAACGTGACGACAGAATAGAGCTCAACAAAACAGAAGAAACAAAACCAAACTAAAACACAGGACAGAAAAAAAGAACAAATTCCATGTAATGTAGTAGAAAAAAGAAACTTGTACCTTGAACTCTCCCACCACTGAAGGATCCTCTCCTTCATCCTGGGTCTTTCCTCTGTACAGTTTGAACGTTTGACAGAAATCGGAGAGACCGTCGAAGGTCTCGACCTTCTCTAACTCCCGCTCGTACACCTGAGGAAGAGAGAGAGTTGGAAGAGAAGGTTGGATTTAGATGTTTTTTGGTTTTCATGGATGAGAAGAAGCTTGTTTCTGTGTTTTGAGAGCTACTAGTTTAATCTTTAAAGCCACACACACGCACACACACACACTCACACACTGTATTTTTAACAAGCTTCATCAAGGTGCCAACAGAACACACACAAATTACTCTATATGGCATCGTAGCTGCGTATTGGCCAGTGTAATTCCACTGGTATTGGATTAAAACTAAAGCCAAAAGCTACTCAACATTACATTACACTCACACTGCAGGGGCGCTGGCACGAGACGAGTGTGTGTGTGTGTGTGTGTGTGTGTGTGTAAATGCATATATATCTGGGCAGGGACGTCTATGTGTCAAAAGCACAAAAAGATTCATTTGTTTTCATTAGTGGTGTTTGTTTACATCAGTCACACACGCGCGCACACACACACACACAGATGTAAGTACAGGGGCTTGTACTGTATATGCAGCCACAGAAGGACACACACACACTGACTGGACACACACACACACACACACACATTCCCTCATTCTTATCCAATCATGGAAGAATGACAGCTCTGCGGCGAGACGCTGAAAAGGCGAATGCTTAGAGAGGGAGCTGGAAACAGTGGTTCACTTCAGCATCAGACTAACAGAACTACAGCACTGTCCACTGGGAGGAGGAGGAGGAGGAGGAGGAGGAGGAATATAAAGAGAAGGAGAAAGGAGGGGGTAAAGATGGAAAAGGAGAGGAGGATGATGACAAAAAGTCCAAATAGTAGCTGAACAAGCAGCTGTAAGACACAAAGATAGTTCAAATTGAAAGAAAATGAAGCATAAAGAATAAAAAATAAAAGACTTCTTGACATTTGGAGGCAATATTTGATGGAGAGAGTCTAAACGCAAACGTCAGCTTACTAGCTTCAAAGCTTTCGACTGTATCTCACGGTCTTCAATCCAGCAAATGGAGCTGGTTCAGGCAATAAGTGATATTTGACGTGACGTGTCATGCGAACTCGGTTACGTGACAGCAAGCGGTCGTAAACGGGAGGCAGACTGTGAGACAAGTTAGTGCCCCTTCGAGCTTAGATTCTCTCCGTCAAATAAAACCCACTATATTTAAGATAAATATTGGATTGCATGTATTCAAACGGGATATTATAACGTAGTAAAACCCTGACCAAAAACGTTCTAACTTACAGGTTAAGGCTGGCAATGCTTTATGTCTTTTATCGTCAATAAATCCTATAAAAGGACCAACAATAAATTGATCCTACCGGAGCCTGATATATCTTATTCCTCTGTGCCGCAGAGTGTTGTCCAAAAACTATTAAAAAAACATTATAAACGCATACACTGTAGTTTATTTTGACTCAGTCATACACACACACACACCATCCCTCTGCCAAAAAACCCCCAAAAAACTCACTAGAGCACCAAATGTGTATTAATCCACAGCTGAAAGTAGTCCCCAACAAACACACTGTTTCCTTCTGTTTTAGTGGATGTACTTTGATGGACACTGAAGGTTTTGGAAATAGTAGTAGTGGTAAGTTTTAATCTCAAGATCATCTTTGTCCACTATTTTCATATTTCAAAATAAAATGATACATATATACAATATAATTTCATATTTTTTTATCAGTTTTTTCCACGATTGAGAATCAGAATAATCTTTATTGGCTAAGTATGTTTGACTCCAGTTTAATGGCTCTCAGTGTTCTTACACAGGGAATAAAAGTTAAACATTTCTGTGATATTTTGTAAATGAAAAAATATATAACATGTAACATGAATAATATACAAGTTCCAGAGTTGTTAGAAGGCAGCTTTGGCAAAGCTAAGCTAGCTCTTTCACCCTGCTTTCAGTTTTTACACTAAGCTAGGCTAAACATGTCCGAGACCGAACTCTATTCTGAGCACACAAAGATTAAATTGATATGGATCTTCTCATCTGACATATTTCCCAAAATTAACTTTTCATTTTATCCCTCCAGTATTAGCCAGTAGGTGTAGCAGCAATCTCATTATTCAACAACACAAGATTTCACAGAGCTTGGAGCACTGTGGTAGCTGAATGGTTACAGCGCTGCCACATAACCGCAACGTCCGTGGTTCAACTTTGCCTGGGGACCCTTGTTGCATGTCATCCCCCTCCTCTCTCTCTCTCTCTCCTTTGTTTCCTGTCTACTTCTCTACTATCAGCTGTTGATTAAAGGCAAAAATGCCCTAAAAACATAAAATAAATTGCAGTGTTGTTAAAAAAAACAGAGCTTTCATCTCCTGTATGATGCCCAATTTGTGTTTTTTGTAATATATGTACATACAAGATATACTGGTCTTAAAAGTGAGCTCATTAAAATGAGTCAAAGGGGGAGGAGAAAGGTTATGAAAGTTATGAGATGCTTTCCATCTACTGTAACTTCTTTGTTATTAAAAAAACAAAAGGGAACAAAGAGGTTGGTTTGGAAAGAGCGATGCGGGAGATGATGAGAGAGGGAGGGAGGGAGGGAGGGAGGGAGGAAGACGAGAGGAATGAAGGGTACGTGGTCTAAGATTTGGGTGGAGAAGGGTGAAAGAGTTGGAAAAGCAGGGTGAGGATGGTGGGGGGGGGGGGGATGGGGAGGGAACAGGAGAAAGAGAGAGTGATGAAGGGGATGATGTAAACTAAAGAGAAGTCTGGAAACAGCCGTTCATTGCAACTGAACAACGAACACCAAACCCAGTACCAAGGGAGAGGGGGTTCGAAAAGAGAGGGGGGAAGGTTTAGACACGAGCACCGGGGTTACAGACTTCATACATGTACTAGAAACAATGTTGATTGTTAGGCAGAAAAGTATGTAAGCAACTGAACTGCATCCTTCACAGAAAACATCACCTTTCTTTGAATACAGTAGTAAATTAGGGAGTCCTTAAACATTGTCCGATATTTAAATCTACATAGCAGAAGAAGATGTGAAATGTTAATATGTAGCTTGCGCATTGAAATAACAGGTGTAACACACATTTTTCTTGAGCTACCATATCCAAATACAGAAGGTTCTGGTTCAAAGGATTAAGATTATAAGATTAAATTATTGATCTGATAGGAATTAAAGTTTAACTGGAGAATGAGACTCTTGAAATTGACGTGACGCGATATGTTGGAGAGAAGGCGTCTCAAATCGGATGGATGGATTGGGTGATTACAGATACACAAACGTGATAACAGTTTAATTTTGGTCTGCCATCAGCTGATATGACCTGATTGTCATTTTAATGGGTGAAAGTGATGGTCTGTACCAATGAGACGGAAAGTGTCAGTTAAGCAAATCCGTCTACTTTGACCAACCAGGACGTCATTTACCCCATTGTGCCCAAATACTTTATTTACATTCACATGCTCCACAGAGACATAATTAAATTATTTGCACCTTTGTGTGTGCAGATTACTTAATTAGTGCTCTTGATTTATCTGCCTTGCTTGTTCCCCTCTTGTAGAGAGCAACAAACAGATTCATTCAGCAGTCAGTTCATGCAGCATCAAATTTGATGAAGGGTGGGTAAAACATCGACGATTTACTTCAGGTTTGCTAACACCCCTGAACCCTAAAGATATCCAGAGGAACGAGAAAGTTTTTACACCAAAAAAGTCCGTAATCCCTTAGACTACATTTATGGGATCTCAGAGATAACACAGTGTTGTGCTTACAAGCTGAAACTCAAAGTACATCCACATATCTCAGTCCAAGATCAAAATAAAACCTTACAAAATCCAAGCGATCCATAGAGATGGTGTATGTAGGACAAGAGATTAGAGGGCAATGCACATATTATTAAACCAAGAGCACAAATTAGTTTATTCTACTAGGCTCTGTAAATTTTCACTTGCATATACAAGTGAAATGTTCAGACAGGGTGCTCTGAAGGAGACTATTGCTGAAGCACTGGCAGGCTGAGGTGGACAAATCACAGTAAAGCGAGGGTCAACAGTTGATCGGCTTTACTTTAGCCAGTATCCTATAAGTCACAAACTCTTTTAAGGATGACATCTTTTTTCAGGCTTTATCCTGACTAGTGATCCTGCAAAGATGCCACCAGTTTAATTGGCTTACACAGCAGACAGTAAGTGTGAGTGTTTTGAATAGTATCACCAATCTTCCAAGTAAAATAGATTAATGTAGTTTTTTTTCAGGGGAAAGATGGTCTTGCATCAGCTCTTTGAGTTTAAATCCATACTAAATACTTTCATTCCAACTACGTTTGAGTTGAAAAGGAAGGATCACAAGATAATCTAAGATAATCGTAAAGAAACTAACTGACAAAACTGAAGGTTTTTATGACCTTTTTTAACCTGCTGTGCTCCTCAGGTCTTTTCTTTCCCTTTGAGATTAACAAAATCAACCCTAGATAATAGCCGACATATCAAAATGAGTGCTGCACTCCTTTAAATGCGAATCGCAAAGGGTTTAATAGAAAACAAGAGACGTTATTGCTTTTTAAAATGCTATCTGTGTAAAGGTGAAGCAGAGGTTGAGGAGGTTAAGAGGTGTAAAAGCTTTTAAGAAAAGCTGGGATGATGCAAATGAAAGACAAGTCTGGAAACACTGGCTCACTGGAGTACAACAAACCACAATCCTCCTGCACCAAACCCAGCTCCAGGGGATAAAGGTGAGGAGGAGGTGAGAAAGGGAAGGAGAGAGGTGAAGGTGAAGTCATAACAAGGATGGAAACAGCAGCGCCTTTGTGACAGCAAAGCAAAAACCAATTTTACTGTCAAGAACAAGAAGAAAGTAAGGAGAGAGGTGAGGGGGTGAGAGCGTGGCAAGTGAGGGATAATCCAAGGATTGAAAAGGTCAAAGAAAGTAAAGAGGAGGAAGAAAGAAATGAGGTGAAACCGAACAGGTTGGTGCAAGAAAAACAGGAAAGAAAATATAAAATTGGGTTTCCAATGATGTGACATATTGGAAGCCCATAACTCGATTCAATGAACCGAATTGTTTTCTGACCTGGTTTGATCTGATTATTTTAAGGATACATCTAAGCAATTTTAGGAAGCCTCATTGTAGTGTTTAATCTAGCTAATGCCAGCTATGTAGCCGCAACTAGGGTTAGCCGACTCCATTAGCTAAAAGTTACATTTATTTACAACCAATATGTAGTAGCAAGTATGTTTAGTAGACAACATAATGCCTCCTTATGCTGTCAACATATCAAGGAAATGGTTTTGGTTGTGTTTACCAGTCATCCATCTGATGAAACAGATACACTTCAGTTGTACTGAAGGGACCAGAGCACATTGATTGATTTGTAGCCTTTAAATGGTACAAACCTGTTTGTACCATTAAAGGCTGATTGATTTAATGGTACAAACAGGTTTGTACCATTAAAGGCTGTAAATCAATCAGCCTTTAATGGTACAAACAGGTTTGTACCATTAAAGGCTATAAATCAATCAATCTGCTCTGGTCCCTTCTGTTTTTTTGAAGTCTGCTGCCGTCAAACTGAGAAGCACCTGATCCAGCTGCTATTTGTGTTGGAAGATGTGTGGAGAATCCTGTTTCTACTACACTTCAGTTACAGTCGCTGCAGCTGTCAACGAAACCTGCGCAACCCTTCATGTGTGCAACCTGAAGCATTTTTCTTAAAATGACATGAACATGAGCTACTGCTACTAGTCTCAGTTGCACAGTTTCAATCCCTGCGAGTTACAACTCCAAACCAAACGCTGATTTCTGTTTTTCTGCATCTCAACGGGTGGCCTTGCCCAAATCAGAGTGGACATAACGTTTTTGTTCTACTTTGGGGTGCAGAGTAAACTGCAACATCACAGAAAAAAATGTAATTATAGTCTAAAGGCAAGGAAAGTTTATTTGTACTGTATAGCACCTTTCAATTCAAAGTGCAAGAGAAAATTGCTTATCTTTCTCTGGAAAAAAAATCAAAGAAAGTCCATTGTAATTAACCCTACTGTATTCACTTTGACGAGAAACAGCCGTGTATGTATGTCTTTATTTATATATTTATGTATGGACTCACTCAAAAAATGGATTTAGTTGATTAGTCTTTAAATTCCAGGTTTAAAGAGTTAACTGTGTCACAGTAACTGCTTTATAGCCCAATTTGCTTTGCTGAATCCTTAGTTAGGCCTTTTCAGCTGGTTTTGATGAACGTAGCAGTTTCCCCGAGTTCATTTTCTAGTGGACCTCCGCGATGTCGCCAAACAAGAGTGCAAAACTGGTGATGCAACTGCAAAGCTTCTGCCACGGTGGGAGGAGATGGAAACAGAAACAGAAAGGTGACAGAAAAAGGAGGCGACAGCAGCGCCAAAGGCTGAGAGTCAAGGTGAAGGAATTAAAAGAGAGAGTTTCCCTCGGGTCAAAGCGAGGCTGGAAACTGCGTCTCAGCTGACAGCGGCAACCCAAAGACTGTCAAAGGGTTAGAAGGAACAGAGGAGGAAAAGAGGGCGAAGAGAGCGGAGGTGGCGGCACGGGGTGAAAGGAAGGTAAAGAGAAGTCGGAAAGGTTGGAAACAGTGGCTCATTTCCCTGTGACAGTAGCAGATCTGGGTTTGTCAAAGGAAAGAAAGGAGCAGCAGAAGAGAGAGGAGGAGGATGAAGGGAGGGAAAAGGGATAAATAAAAAGGAGGCACAGTGTAGGTGGAGGGGAGCAGAGGAGGAGAGGGTGGAAGTAAAGGCAAAAGCGACGATGGAATCAGCGGCTCATTGGTCATTTCATTAGTTTCCATCCAACTGTCAAGTGAATTTTGAGCAACATTTTGAAATGTCGCAAAAAGTGAAAGGCGACTTGGATGTGTTTCCATTGGCCCGGGGTGAAACGATTTAATGGGCTTCCTGAATGAAAAAAATACACCCACTAAGAAAAATGGAAAGAGCCTCGAAAGGGTCAATCGCTGTTGGGCAAACCGTTATTGTTCTCTGTTGTGCCATTTAGTTTTAGCGACATCTTAATGTTTTCTTTTTACGTAGGAGCATACATGGAACACTTCTGGTAGTTGGAGGGTAATTTTTGAATAATTTTCCATGACTTGGATCTTGGAAATTGGCCATTTATTTCATTGATGCTTCCAAAATTGATCCGATAATCCATTAATCTTCCATAAAACTTTCTGTAAAACCTTTTTTGAACCAAATAAGTCATCAAAATATTACATTTAAATCCCCTTTTCAGCCCCCGTATTACATAGTCTTCATGGACGTTGGAAGATACACGCAGAAAACTGGTTTTTACAGTTTTTAGAAAGGACAGAGTTAAGGCTGCTGCCCTGATGAAATGGCTTTCAAGGGAGATGTTAGAGGTCTAATTTAAGAGTAATATTAAAAGGCCAAATTCTGACATGATTAGTCATTTGTTTGGGCATCAGACAAGAAGACTGACGTGTGTTTTGAGTCCCGGTGGATGAAAAGGTCGGGGTTTGGGCCGAGAGAATCGGGATAAGGGTTGAACAGAGCGTGGGCGATGGCGGAGGGGCTCCTGGGGACGGCGGCTGAACCGTGTCGTGACTCTAAAAGAACGAGACCACAGACAGACGTTGACGACGGCTGACGTGACCGCTCGTTTTCAGACCCCGCCGGCATCAAGCAGAGAGCAACCTTTTGCCTGAATGCGTCCCCCTATGGCGCTCCCCGAAGCAAATTCACCATGGATGAGTCATCATACGTAAAGCGGTCGGAATGTCACGGCACCCGGTACTGCGAGGACGGAGCATGAGAAGAGAAGGGAAGGGGAGGCAGAGGGGGGCGGGAGGATGGAGGGACGGAGGGATGACGGTAGCTGGCAGGAGGGCAAAAATGTGATTTAAATGGTGAAGTTTGGGGCAACGAGCAAAACATTTTAAGAAAGTGGAACAAAGGGCTGCACTGTCTCCGTCTTCTTTGGGTTTTTCTCTTTCTTCTTCCTGCTTTCTTCAACCTCTTTGCCTTTGAACATCGTTTTTTTTTCTGACTTTCTCCCAAACAGACATTTGCACAAACATCCATTTGACCTGGATTTGCATCTAGCAAACTACTGACACACACATGCATACAAAGAGAGTGTGAAGAGTGTCAATGAAATGGACAGACACACATTCAAACACACCAAAAATATTAGAGAACCTATAAATCATTTTTTACCACTGATTTATTTTTTTATCATGTAAAGAATTAATAATTTAGTTAATAATAACAGCTTGTTTTGCCAAAAAGGTGTCAGATTTTAACAATGTAGACGAATTTCCAAGTAGCATCACCCCAGAGATGTAGGGGTAGAAAACATATCACAGTCAATTAATAAATCAATAAATGAATGAGTAACTATTTATTTTACTGGTCCAACAGTATTCCAGTAATTTCTTTAAAAAGAACCGATATGTAATTACAACATCTCTGGAAATTTTCTGAAGAACTACGCAATTTGGTGCTAAAAGGGTCCAATTCATTGATTCAAACTGACTAAGAACACAGAAAGGTCAACTAAACATGCAGTTATATCAAATAAATTCCTCCAGAAATCAGCATAAACCCAACTCTAACTCCTTTATTGACAATATTAGTTCCTGCTTCTTAGGAACTACTTTCCATATAATACAGTATACAGTAGTGCCAAACTACACAGTTCTTTCCAAGAAACTTACTATGAAATTACACAGAAATGACGTGTACCGGTAAAATAAAATAAAGCGTCTAATAAATGAAAACCGGGATGACTTGAGAGGTTATTGGGGGCTGATTTTGGAGCTCGACATGAAGAAAGGTTTTTGTGCCATACAGTAAACTGCATGGATCGTAATGAGTGGAAAATAGTCAGTATCCAAAGAAGGAAACCTCCCTGTCAGCTCAGAGTATGTAATTAGCAATTAGCATCTAGAGTTTTTTTGAAATCTTAATAAAATGAATCGAGTTTTGTGCTCTTTATCAGTATTATACACTGTCTGTAAGTGCTAGCTAGAGCTTAGATTGTCTATCGATGTGTGCTGTGTAGTAAAGCATTTTGGGAAATGCTAGTGCAACATACAAATGTACCTCTAAAATATAACTTTTCTGGTTCTGGTTCTGGTAAATACTGAAAATGTCCATATATAAGTTGTCATGACATCATGTTTTCTATCTCCCTGCTGTGCCCACATCACTGATTGTTACTAGTAAATATAAAACTTGTCTAGTACATAAGTAAAATTCTGTTAAAGCAACATAAACAGCAAATATCTGGTGTTTTACCTGATAATTTATTGAAGACACTTCAATATTTTCTGTCCGTTGACTAATCATCTACTTGTGTGTGCCTACGAGTAGCTAAAAAATGCTAAATGTTCAAAAGCAATAAATCAATTTCAGCACATGCATAAAAGAAACCTCTATGCTTACATTGTGCAGTCATTTCCACATGGAGAGAACATTGGATTGAGCTCTTACCTTCAGCGTGTCGAAGCCTTTCTCCAGGTACGTCCCGCACTTGTTTTTCTCTCCAATCGAGGCGTAAAACTTACTCCACCAGTCCATGAACTCTTCTGCCTGTTGGTCACACATTCAGAGGTTGACAAGAGCACTGTGTCATGTGATTTTTGAAAAATGAAAACCTTTGAGAATCTAAAAAACAAGGTGGCGTAGTTCAGTAAAAGGATTAAAACATTAAGAAAAAAAATAACAAATGTGTAATTGTGCTTGCAGTTTTTTTTAACACAGACATTCCAATGTTGTAAAACCCAGTACACTTGTGATTTAAGTTGAATTTAGTGTTTTTCTATAATATTCATGGGTCCAAACTGTATATTTTTACCTTTTACACTCCAAATTCTTGTTCTTCTTTAAATGTTTGCATTGAATTTAATCTCTACATCCTCTTTATTTTCAAAAAGACTGACCTGTAATGCCAAGAAATTACTTCAGAGTTCATCTCTTCCCTCATCAAAACTACTGATACCGACTGCACATCATTGATTTATATGTTTTTTTTTCTAAACATCTGACTTCCTGTTATCACATTTGACCGTTAAAACACATTAAAGCCCTGTATTGAGTGTTGAGCTTGCCTTTGTAGAGCAGCGGAGGCTCAGGAGTAACCTGCTTTTCATGATTTTTTCCAATGATCACATAGTAACGTGGAGTTCGCCAACTCACGTCAACACAAGTAAAAAATTGCCCCTGGTGGCATTAAGGTCATGGTATATGAGCGTTCTGAAGCAATGGAAACAGGGCAACGTTGACATGAGAACAGGCACAAAGTAGACAAAGACAGCATCATATGCAAAATGTATGTTTATGCATGAATGAAAATTGCATCAATGCTCTCTAACACATACATTTTCTTCATCAGACCGAGGCAGATCCTCAACACACGGACGAGCAGGATGCTTCTTGTGTTATTTGACAGACTGATTTGTTAACAGTGTTCAAATTGAGCTGTTGCGTTTGTTCTTGTTGTTGGACTCTTGCTCTTATTTTGTTGTCTGGGTGCATGACGTGTGTTCAACATCGTTTTATTTATTGCATGTCTGTTCTGTATTCTGTTAGTCCTCCTTTATTTTCCCCATTGAAGGCTTTTTATTGTGGAGTTGTTGAACATTAGAACCGGGGGTGTAAGGATAGAAAGAGTGTGTCGTATGTTGTACAGATTGGACTATATAAATAAAAGCACCGGATACGGCTGCAGAACTGTTAGATGGGCAGTTTATCAGACATTTTGACCGTCTTGTCAACCATTTTACTGCCATTAATGGGACATTTTTACCAGATGTTTTTTACTGTCACGTCTGGCGTTTTAGTGCCGTTAGACAGGGCATTTTTAGCCGACAATTAGACTGTCATGTCGGACATCTGAGTACCATTAAACAGGGCATGTTTCCTATATTTTAGTGTTTTAACCAAAACCATGATCGTTCCTTAACCCTAAACCAAGTGGTTTTTGTGCCTAAACCTTACCATTTTAACCCAAAACACCTACAAGTAAAAACATTCCTCCATTTTGAAACTATTTGAATTTGATCATGTGGTCTTGCACAGTCAGTACTAATGCACTGATTCTGTACCAACAATAAATGGACTACTGACATGGAGGAATCAGTACCAGTTGCCACTTCCATGAATAAAACTTGACCTGACTTGAAAACAGGACTCTACAGGAGTGACTGAAGTAATAGATTTAGTGTTTAGAAGAGGATTGATGTCTAATTGAAAACTTCCTTCAGAAAATGTCTCAAATAAATTAGGATAAGTGCTGAAATGTATTCATCAATAATATATATTTGATGAAAGTAATGATATTAAACCCCTTATTATGACATAATTGTGATACTTTTATTGCATAACTGTTTGTAAATTGTTTGTATTTTGTGCCGTTTTGTATGAATTTTCTTGTTTTGTGTAATTTAAATGTAATTTAATGTACTGTATTTTAAAAACAAGCATTGTAAACTAGCTTTGGCTATGAATGTTGTGGTATTATGCGTCATTAGTCCGTGTGAGATACTAATAAACACTAAATAAATAAATGAACATATTTATGGGTGACAATTAATTCACAGACCAAACATCCACATGCATAGAAACCTCACCAAAAAGTGTAACTTTACACACATTCTCCACTACAGCTAAAAAAAAAAACAAAAAAAAACAGTCATTACTATTTTCCTATGAAGTCAAACTTACCCACTGTAACATCTAGTGTCCGCGTCAACAGTAAAAGAAAGGTGCAGACAAGAATTTAGTTTCATCATATATACTTTGCAGTCACTCAATGCAGAAGCGTACGACGCTGACAAAACGTAACCACACACTAAAATAACAAGATTAAACACATTATAAGTAGCTTTTCAACACATTTCTTAATACCTTTCCCTCATAACATATTAAAGAGTTTCGTTCCAACATGAAGCATACACCATTTGAGAAAAAAAAAAAAAAAAAAAAAAGAAGAAGAAGAAATAAATCCCACTATTACAAAATGACTGCTGGCATGAAAGTAAAGGCTGTAAAGTCTTACTATTACTGCTGTGAGTCATCCTGAGGTCGGCGCTTACAATGTCGTTCTGTTTTGCGGAATAAAATATCTTTGTTTTTGAAATTTTGACTGATGGCTTTTTGAGGTTTGGATACAAGTCATTTTGATTTATACAATATGATTTTGGGGGGAAGAATATACATAACATCTTTGAATGAAACCCCTGTTACGTGTTCTTTTTTTTTTTTTTTTTTTTTAATATCGAGGCTTACTTTTACTTTTCTCAAGTATGAAACGGCGTCATCCATCAAATCTAGTAAAAGTCTGTTCACATTGGCAACGTCAAGCAGTTTTAAGAATTTTTGAGTATTTTCTCACAGAAACAAAAATTGTGTGCGTCTGAATGTGTGTGTGTGTGTGTGTGTGTGTGTGTGTGTGTTGACGGCAGCCTGTTGGCCCTGATGCAACAAGGAAACAACGACTACAAAGATGGGGAATACCGAGGGGACAGATCAAACTACCAGACTGCCCCTTCACACACATACACACACACACACTCACACACACATATAAAACACACATTTCAACTCGACCCGTCCCCACCCTGCAACCTTCAACCCTCCGAGGAACACTCGAGCTTAAAACACACTCGTGACGCATGCACCACTTTTTCCTTTGTGTGTGTGTGTGTGTGTAGGCATAAATGTAGAACAAAAGTGCTCTTATAGCACCGAGTTGGTGTAGAATCCCCTTTCTCCTACTTCCCACAGACTCAGAGACACACTTATAAACACACACACACACACACAGAGAGGGCGGAAAACTATGGAATTCCTAATTTTTCCAAAGTGGCAGCATGGCATGGAAAAGGGCAGCACGTGGCGTTTAACTAGGACATGACACACACACACACACATACACATAGTTCTTTGCGTCTGAGGCTTGAAGTGTCTGGTGTGTGTTAATGTGCCCGCTGTGTGCAGCCAATGCCAAGCATTGATGACAGGGGCGCCAGAAATTTTGTGTGTGTGTGTTAGTGTGTGTGTGTGTGCTCCCACTAGTGTGTGTCAGGGTGTGTTCCCTCAAGTCCGCTCGACTCTTGATTCAGACAGATTAAGGCCCCGTCGGTGGAGTGTTCCAGACTGTATTAAAAGGACACGCTTAAGGGATCGAACACACACACACACACACACACATATATATATAAACACACACATGCAGTGGTCTGTTCAGGGTGTCAGTGTGGTTTGCAGCCTATCATTACGCCCTGCAGGGAAAGCCAGGCTAACCAAAGGCAGACTGGCACTGCCAAGAACTCTGCGAGCAGAGTGGCTGGATTTACATAAGAGCTTTGAGCTGCTTCATAAATGTGGGGGAACCCCTTTCCACAGTGGGGTCAGAGGTCAAAAGAAGGAGCTGGAGCTGGTAGACGTTGCCCGTGACGGCGAGCCCCTTCAGTTCCCTCCTTCAAAAGTTAAGACAGTCCAGACTGACAGAGATCGAAACGGATGGGTTCAGGAGCTTTTCTTTGGCTTATAAAGTCAAAAAATTTCCAAATTTATCACCAGGAAGTTGCGCTCAAGCAGCCAACAAAGTGTGAATACCAGCGAAAATCTGTGATAGTGTTTACAGTTTGAGCTTACGCTTACATTTTTCACAGATTTCTTCATTGGCAGACGTATTCGCCCGAAAGCGGCGTACAAATGAGGTAAAAAATCCAAAGCCTCTATCGATCAAAACCAAGTGTCACAACATTCAATTTGAACAACTGAAGGAAAAACCAATATAAATCTAATAAATGTGTTTTTCCACTACGAGGCTCCAGAACAGCTTTGATGCTCTTTGTGGAGACACTGTCCAAGTTTGTGGATCTCTACTGGAGGGATGAACGGCATTCTTCCCCCGAAGATATTCCCTCATTTGGTGTTTTATTTATGATGCGGAGTGCTGTCGAACAAGTCGCTCAAAAATCGCCCATAATTGTCGAACTTGGTGGAGATCCGGCCGCTGTGAAATGTTTTTTTTTTTTTTATTTCTCTAGAAGACAACATGCTCAAAGAACGGAGTTTATGTTTCCTGCAGTGGCTGTTTCATTAGTCCACTTCCTGTGATGGATTTACAAGTAACTGATGACCATCTGTCAATGCAAACACCTGGTGAATACAGTGTGGTTATGATATGTCCCTCAACTTAACAACTCAACAAGGATTGCTTGAACGCTCCAAATAAAACATGGCCAATCATGTGCAAACAATCTGCCTGCTTTAATTGCAACCAAAGACTCCACCTGTGGAGGTCATCAGTTGGAATAAAACCCTGCAGCCTGGAATAACGAGGGCTGCCAAAGACACAAAAAGAAAGATAGAAAGGTGCTTCTCAATCACAGCTGGAGACTGAAAAGCCAAATGTCCTGCTGTTATGACATTGACAGTCTAGAAATGTGGACTTTGGAGGATCCAGCACCTGAATTGAGACACTTAGCTCAGCAGGAAAGGTTGGGCGCTTTGAGAAGATTTTGCTAACCCACGGGGCCTAAAATTTGCACAGATTTTCTTTGGCCCCATTCTGTATCTCTGAAATAAACTGGTTAATGTGAAGAATGTGGAAAGACTGGGATAGATGTTTCAGCAGAGCTGTTTGTGTGTTTTGTCATTCCCTCCACTGTGGTTTCAAGGCAGAGTACCAAAACCTCAAGTAAAAATCTGTGGCATTTTCACATAAATAAATGTCTTCTTTGCTATCACTGATTGACATTACACAGTAGTGACTCAATCTATATCCAATTCCTGAAAGCTTTTCCATTTGCTGTTCTAAACTCACGCTGCCTGGCAGCTCTTTGCTTTGAAAATCATTCTGACGTGCAGGAAATGATGCATAGTAGATTTCTGGCAGTTTTGAATAACCTAAAGAAGAACCGGGTAGTTAGCGTTAGCAGTGACATCCAGGCGCTCTATCACGGAAGGGTTACCACTTTAAAAGATCTGCAAAGTATCAGTTTACTCCTAAAAAAAATCATATGTTTATGACGACCAAGAGAATATCCAACAAAGAAGCTTCCCTAAAATTGCTCACTTTGACTGGAGGTTCGTGTTTTTACCCGAATAAGCACTTTTCATTTGCAGATCAAAACACATCTAAGTGTCTAGGTTAAAATTTGGCTAAATGTGGGTGAAAAGTGAAAAGTTTTTTTTAGGTTACAACTAGCCAAAAGCATTAAGGTCGAGTTCACCGATGTTTGTATCTTTCTAAAACTGATAGTCCAGCGATCACACCCACTGTTCATAGCGTTTGCTGCTGAGAACATCTGCAGGATTTTAACTTCTCTCTTAAACTTTTTCTTCTGTCACTTTATGTGTATCTGTAGGAGGAGATGTGGCAATGTCATAAAGGCCTTCGAGGAACGAGAAAGATTATCTCGTCTCCACAATGACAGAAAGACAATAAAATGTCATAACACGAACTAGTTTGTTTCAACTTGAACACTTAAATTTGCATAAATTATATTTTTTTGGCCACTTGAAGACACGTTATTGCCTTTTAATTTGATTTTTTGCACTCTTTAGCAAACAGTTGTGTATTCACACATCCAACAGACACAGAACAACATTGGCATTCATTAATTCGTGTTTCTGGCCAACCGATTAATGAATATTCACTCTTCTTTTGGCTCTCTGGTCTGGTTGCCACCAACTCTTTAGTTGCTCCATTATGTTCACCAGAGAGTTGCTAACTTTGTCTGCTGTATGGTGCTGGGCAGGTGTTGCTTACAGTGGGTTTTTAGAGCGGGAAACTACAATGGAAATGACACAAATCTTTCATCTAATCAGGGAGAGAGAGGCCCTCTCTTTTTCAGGAACACTCACTGATCACATTCACACAGTTACACAATCATACCGGGCAGCTGCTCAGCACAAACACAGTCTGATCTGCCGGCCGCAGGGGGACTGAACTGGTGACCCTGCAGTCAAAAGCTCGCTTCTCTGACCCTTTAGCCACTGCCCGACACTGATGAGAGCGGCAGAAGTGAAAAAAAAATTTCAAAAATCCTCTGTGGCTTCACCACGACGAGTGACACCTGTCATATTACACGCAGTCGTATGATTCATTCTTAACATAAAAATAATGATAATAACAGCTTTAAAACGTTTCGACTTAATTTAGCCCAGATTTAAACTCAACATCTAGACATACTTCCACCCGCAAATCACCAAATGATTATTAGATAGACTGAAATGGGACATAACCGACCACAGATGATGGTTTGTTAATTCTCAAGTATCTAGTACGCTAAAAGTCCGACTCGCATGGCTAACGTTGGACTTATAAAAGCAAGACACCCGTGTCATCCAGAAGGGCACGGACACATTTGGATTCTGTGCAGCGAAATATGTGCAGCGTTGAGATTCTGGAGGTGAACGGCAGCTTGCATCAGTCTGAGGCTGAAATTAGCAGAACAAGAAAAACAATAATGATTTAGTAAGCCGCTCTGACATCTTGTTTCTGGTCACGGTGTCATTATAGATCCATAAATGTGTGTTTCATAACCCCCCCCCCCCCCCCCCCACCACCACCACCACCACCACCAAAAAATGCCGCAAAGTCACCTGGCATGAGGCCATTTCAGTTAGTTATTCTGCTTCTTAAAGCAGCCCAGGAAGGATTTATGAAACTAGAGGCAAACTACAACATTTCATCAGAGAGGGATTTTAACGTAACTCGACTGCTTTCTGGCGACGAGCTGGAATAGCGTTGGTGAGAATTAATGGAAGAGGAGAGGCGCGGTGCGACCGCAATTTTTTGAAGGGGCACAAATTTATACAAAACACGTCAACATTGGTGAACATAGATGTAAAAGCTACATTATATGGAAGCGACTTGACAGCTTTTTCTAATGCAACTATCTAGAAAACTAGAAAAGAGGGGGGGGGGTTGGTTTGATCCATGACAAACAGTATCTACGAGACTGGATGCTGCAGATGAAACGTGACACAAAATGTTCATTTTCCATCTGAGCGATGTTAGATCTCAAATATCTCGAAGGGGGGTCGGCGGCTCAGAGGTCTGAGGGAGCCATGACGCTACTGACAGCCGATCTTCTTAAACTTTTCCAACTCTGAAACTAAATCTGACTGATCCGGGCCTTTGGAAATCGTTTCTAGTGAGCGCGCACACACACACACACACACACGATCTTGCTCCAGTAATCTGGTAATCATCAGACATACGCCCATGACCCATTTTTCTGGTCGCGACCCAGAGATTAAGAAGCCAGGATTTACAGCATATGAGGGTTTTCTTTTTCTTGTGCCATGAGATATTAGTCCTCCTTCGTTTTCTCCCCCATTTAAAAAAAAAAAAATCTTTTCTTTTCTTTCCCTCTGCTTCTGTTTTAGTCACGTTCTCCCTCCTTAACCCTCTCTCATTTATCTATCCCTCCCCTCGGTCTTTACTAACTGTCTGCTTACAGAGAGTTTGTGGTATAGAGGATCTATACTGCAGCGGCTCTGTTGACTTTGGCTCCAGCCAGACAGAAAGCCGAGCCTTTAATTTGACTGGTTTCAATATCTGACCCTTAATAAAACAAATATCTTTGTTTGGAGAGAAAGAAATCACCCCCAATTACTGTCGAGCGCCGAACGGGGAGAGCACTACTGGATGTGTGCGGTACATGCGATGTGTGTGTATTTGTGTGTGTGTGTGTGTGTGTGCAGTCTGGTCCGGGTCAAGCTAAGTCTTCAAATTGACCTGGCTTGGATAAATAAAAAGGAAGAATGTAACAAGGAGCGTGGTCTCCTGTTCAGACTCGGGATCAGATTTCTGCTGTAACCACACGGCCCGGTGTGTGTCGCTCTGTAAAAGCCTTTTTTTTTTTTTTTTTTTGAGTAGAAACTATTTTCCTGAGCCCGAAAGACTAAAAAAAAAAAAAAAAAGAGGGAGGAAAATGTTAAAAAGTTTCCCATCTCAGCGCAATTTTCTTCTTCTTTATCTCATTCCTTTCAGATCAACCTCCATCTCGCTGCAGCCAGTGTTATCCATCAGTGTCTTACTTAGAATAAACTTCATCAATTAAAAAAAGCGCTCTCACTCCAGAAGTAGATCTCTGCTACCGCCGACTGCTCTGCAAGTCAAGCACAGCGCGGCATACGAACCTGAGGAGTCTGTTTACTCTAAAGCATCCTAAAACATTTTGGCTCGCGAGCCCTTAAAAAACGAAAGAATCGCCTACTTGTGGCTGAGCTGCACCCACGATCGTGCTCCCTTATTCACTCTCTCGCTACTCTATATAACAGACACTCAGTAGTTTACTCTTTCACGAGGAGTTGACTGACATTTTGGACACTTTTTTAATCATTTTCGGCGACAGGTGTACAGTCCCCGCCACTCATAAAACTACTTTCTGTTGGAAAAAGGTGGAAAGCTTCTCTGCGCCGTCTATGGACAAGTAGGATTTGTGACATCACAACTCGTTTGGAGCCACACACACACACACACTGAGAGCAGACTTTCCATTTTAAAAGTGAAATTATATTCGTATATTCATAGATGTTGGATGGTTAACAAGGTAGAAGGAGTGGAGGTAATTTGAAGAATTTTTATTGAGGTGACTAAACTTTTTGTGGAGGAAAAAAAAAAAAAACATCACAAATTATCATTCAAAGCTGCCTTTTTTTTTTTTTTTTTTTATTATTCGTCTTAAAAAACGTCTGGAAGGGGGACACTTAAAATAGCAACATTCTTGAGAAGTTGCAACATGTCTTAGTTGGTCACAACTAAAATAACAACTCTGTAAAATGTAATCCAAGCAACTCCGATTTTGTTTATTACAAGGAAAACATTCTGTTGCTAAGTTTTGGGGGAAATCAGTTAAGCCTACAACAACTGGCTGGTTTTCTGCTCTTTCTCTTGTTCTTGAAAAAGTCATGTTCATGATTATAAGGGGGATAAAAAAAATTCTACCTTTGAGAGGATTGTTTATTGAGTTTCTAGCAGGAGGGGGGGGGTGAGACATCTACTCGATAACATCATAATACATGCACATTCTTCTGATGATTTGCTTATATTTACATGTTTTATTTTGTGTTTTAACCAGGAATATCTTGTCAAAATGTGCGTAATCAGATGAGCCTTGACGTGAATATATGTGCACTTTATTCTTTTGTGTTTGTGTTTGTTAAGTCTTGCTGAAAAGATTTGTTTAAAATCTGTTCTAAAAAAAAAAAAAAAATAGCAAAGAAAACAAGAAAAGATTTGAATCGTATAAACACGTCAACTGAAATTGTTCTTTACATAAACCTGAAACAGCTGTTTCCTCTTTTCAGTGCCATTTATGAGGATTCATTAAAGAAGTAAACTGTAACTGACTGCTGGATGTTTTTTTTTTTTTAAACTCTCAGATGCAATGAAACCCTTCAAATGTGACGCAAATGCTATAAAACGTGAGGTAACCGAGGTATCTGTGTTTTAAAAAACACTGCTTGTTGCCAATGTGAACCAAGTGTTAAGTAACAGTGAGCGATGGAGAAGAAAGACAGAAGCCTCCGTAAATTTGATGGATGGGATTAAAACAGCTACAATGAAAAGAAAAGCATTTTTGACATCATGGTTAATGTTAAAAAAACAAAAAACAAAATGAATGAAATGAGTTAAAAGATGAGTTTGTTACCTACATGAAGGCTGGAACTAGAGGTGGAAAGGTTAATGATAGCCGAGCTGGCTCCGTCTGCAAGCTACGAGACACATGTACACACACATAAAAAACACACACACTGTCAGGTTAGCCGGTTAGCAACAACATTAGCATCACATCTCATGAATTATTGTAGCATGTTGCTTCCAACAAGACGGATAAACAGTCAAAAAAAAGCAGGTGTAAAGTTAGAAATACACTCAAAACATGCTGAATTCTTTAAGACTGGACATTGTATACTGACATATTAGTGACTCAAACATCATCATCATCATCATCATCATCATCATCATGTGTTCACTCAAACAGCAACAATTAATCAAAAAAAAACTTTTGGTCCAAAAATGTTTTGTAAGGGGGAAAAAATGACTTTTACTTAAACATTTCGCTTCTTTTGGGAGGTCCCCGCGCTCGGCGAGGTGCCGACAGCAGCGCTCAGTTAACGCTGATCGGTCGCGACGGGGCCCGGTTTAAAAAGACAAAGTGTTTACATGAGGTCACGGAGCAGCTGAGCATATGGAGAGGAAGAAGAAGAAGAAGAAGAAGACATGGAAGGGTGGGGACAAGGACGCATCCACATGTTGGGCTCGAACAACCAAAAAAAAAGGACAAAGACGGGACCAGATGTTGCACTTCTTCGAATTCCGAAAAAAAAAAAATCTGCAAACGTTTCAGGCATGCAGAACTTTTCATATGCGTATTCATCCGTTTGTTACCTCACTTTTCTTGCGTCCAAACACACGTCAAAGCAGTTGAATTGGTTGTTTGTTCCAGTGTGTGTGCATTAATTTTAACACCCTACTTGGTTTCATCAGATGAACAAAGATGCTCATGCTGCACATTTTTTTTTGGAGCTTCTAATGTCACCAAAAAAAAAAAAAAAAGAGTAAAGCCGCTCCCCTCAAACGCAGCAAGACAATTGAGCCTTCGCATCAGTGCAAAAGAACAAGGAGAAGTACGAGGTAACAGCTGTATATTTGAGACAGTCTCATGACGTTTATATAATGCATGCATGCGTGTGTGTGTGTCTATGATTGTGGCGCCTGTGGGTTAAGGGATAACAAAGAGCGACACGAAGAAATTAAAAAAGGGAAAGAGAAAGAGCAGAGGGGTTTTAGACATGATGGAAGGATCACAGAGGGGATGAGTGGTTAATGAGCCACAACAATGAAGAGAGAGAAAGAGAAGGAGAGGAGGGTAATACAAGGATGCCCTTTAATGAGCTACCACATTAAAACAACTGTCAGCTTGATAGATAGAGAAGAAAAAAAAGAAGGAATGAGAAAATGAATTAAAAGGGATAAATGGAATTAAAGAGCGGGATGGAGACAGAGAGAGAAAGAGAAAAGACAGCTCAAGGAAACCAGAAAAATGTAGAAGAAAAAAATGGAGGGATAAAAGGAGGGGAGATGGTGAAGGAGTAGAGAGGGAGCGAAGAGAAACAGATTACAAAAAGAGACGGGTGCAGCGCAAGAAAAAAGGGGAGGGGTGGGAAGAAGAATGGGAAAGAGGTAGAGAAGGAGGGCGAGAGGGATGCGGGGAGATGATGATGAAAGTTAAGAAAGAAGGGATGGAAGGAGAGAGAGAGAGAGAAAGGAGAGGGAGAGAGGGTTATGCAAGGGAAAGGAATGGAAGGAAGGAGCGGAGTTGTGTAAGGAGGAAGAGTTGATAGGATGAAAAAGAAACAAAGCGAGCAGTGAAACTGAGAGGAATCTGCAGGAAAAGGAAAACAGTGAAGGACAGAAGCAAGGAAGACAGGAAGCAAATGATAGGAAGGGTAGGAAGGGAGTTGAGGCAAGGAAGAAGAAGGAAGGAAATGAGGAAGCAAGGAAGAATAAGGATGTTGAGAATCGTGCAGGGAAAAGGAGTGAATGAGGAAGGGAAAGAAGCAAGAAGTGAAGAAAAGAGGATTCAGGTAGAGAAGAGAGAACGGGAAGAAAGAAGAAAGGATGGACGGATAAAGAAAATCAGTGTGAGGGAGGAAAGAAGGAAGAAATGAAGGAAGTGAAGAAGGAAAGGAAAGAGAGTGGAGACGAGCAAAGGAGTTTGCAGCAGGGGGGAAGGATGGGAAGAAGAAAAAGCGGAGGAAAGGAACTCCCTTGCTTCTTCTTTTACATCCTCCTTCCTTGTCTCAACTCAATTCCTTCTGTTCATTTGTAGGAGAAGGAGTAGCAGGAAAGAACGGAAAGAAGGAACAAGTAAAAGAGGGATGAAGAAGGAAGACAGGAAGTCAGAGAGTTATACGTGGAGGAGAGTGTAGAAGGAAGAAAAGAAAGAAGGATGAAGGATGAGTCCTGTGTCAAAAAGAGTAGCAAGAAAAGAAGCAAGTGAAAGAAGGATTCGAGTAAGATGGAGCAAAAGGAAGGAAGAAGGGAAAAGAGAAAGACAGATCTGAAAAAGACAGGAAAGAAAGATGGAAGTAAGAGGAGAAGCGGCTGTGGGAAAGAAACAGAAAGAAGGAGCAAAGAGATGAAGAGAGATGTGCAGCAGAGAGAGGAAGGATGGAAGGAAGTAAGGAAGGGAAGAAGGAAAAGGAAGTAAAAGGAGGAAGGACATATCTAAGGTGGAGGGAAGAAAGGAGGTGAAAAGGAAAAGGGAGGAAAGTTGATAGAAGGCAGCAAGGAAAGGAAGGGAGGAGATGAGGAAGGAAGAGTAAAAGATGGAGGGAGCGTTCCCGTGGGGATAATGAGACAGAGAGGAGGACTAACGAGGACCAGATTGAACATGTTTGTTTATACGCTGTAACACACAAACCACACGTCTGTCTTTTATATCATTGACAGTAGCAGAGAGACGGGGTCAGATTTTCCCCCTCAGTGATCACCAGGAGGAAGACTTAACTGAGACAGAGGAGGAGAAGAAGAGGAGGAGAAGAAGAGAAGGGTCAGGAGGAGAGAAAAGGAAGAAGAATGAGATGAGAGACTGAGAAAAATGGAGGAAGGACGAGAGGAAGAGAGGTGAAAGAAGAAAATGATAAGGAGAAGGGGAAGAGGAGGAGGGGAGATGAGGAACAATAAGAAACAATGAGATGAGGGAGGATGTGGAAAAAGGAGGAGGAGAGAAAAAGGAGGTGTTCAATGAGAGGAGAGAAGAGAGGAAACAAGGAGAAGCGAAGAGGGAAGAGGAGGAAAAATTAAAAAAAGACTTGACGAGGAGAGGAGAGGAGAGAAAAAAGGAGACAATAAGGAGTAGAGAGAAAACAGGAAAAGAGGAGAAGAGGAAATGAGAGTAAGGGAAATCAAAGCAGAGAGGAGAAAGAGGAGAGAGGAGGAGAACAAGGAGCAGAGGAAACAGGTGGGGAGAGGAGGATGGATGGATAGAGGAGACTAAAAGAAGAAGAGATGACAAGGAGAGGAGAGGAGAAGAAAAAGTGACAAGGAGAGAAAAGGGGAGAGAGAGGAGACAAGACGAGGAGGAGAAAAGAGGAAAGGAAAGGAGCAGAGACAATAAGAAAAGAGTAGAGGAGAAAGAGGGGAGGAAGGAGATGAGGAGAGAGGATGAAGACTGATGGGCGAGGAAAGTGAGAGAGGATGAAGAAGAAGAAGAAGAAAAAAAAAGGAGGAATGACAACAGATGACAGGAGAGGGGAAAAAATGAGGAGGAGGAGGAGGAGGAAGAGGAGGAGGAGGATAGAAGAGAGAAAGACGACAAGCTGCAGGAATCCAGAACAGAAGTCTTGAATCGCTTTAACCTTTATTCAAACGGAGGAGGTTGACAGATATATCACGAGTTTGGAATTCTTTCCTGAAAAATCACCAGTCCCTTCGCTAAATTCACTGTCTCTGAATGTTACTTCAGTGACCTTAAAGGGCCAGTCCAGCGGTTTTCCACGTTGTAGCCAATTAACTTCAAATCCTGTACAATTAAACACTACTGCAGAACATTTTCCAAAGACCTGCCACACTGTCTTTATTGATTTATTACCGGGGCAGCCATTGGTTTTTCATAATTACAGTTCAGGATGAATATTAAATAGCAGAGTTTAATTTATTTATATATATATATGTGTTTATGTTGAAGGAATGGTTTGACATTTTAGGGGAAATGTGCTTATTTGCTTTCTTAGAGAGAGTTAGATGACAAGATTGATAACCAGGCTCACGTCTGTAGAGTAAATATGAGACTACCGCGAGCTTGCCAGTTAGCTTAGCTTAGCATAAAGACTGGAAACAAAAGCTAGCCTGACTCTGTCTGAAGCTAAAAGTTAAGTACATGGAAAATTTCACTGTAAAAACCGGAGTGTAAAAATGACAAATTGCCATTTTAAGGGGCGGTTGTGTGCTGGACTGTTTCTTGGTTGGGACCACTAACTTTCCCTCACTCTCCATTGGTTGCAGTGTAAATGGCAACCAGTATTGGTGGGCGGATTTAAACCAGTTGTTTTAGCTGCCAAACCTTAACAAAATCGGCATTAGTGTAATCCTGGATTAAGCAGAGTTGGTGATGTTGACAGGTTGGTACCCCTACTGCAATGGTTTTTGTTAGGCCTTTTGTTTGGGTTTATGTTTCCAGGGTTTGTGAATAGTTAGACAATATTTTGTTTTATTAAATATCACTCTGGCACAGAGACTTTTTTTTCCTTTTTGCTTGTTTAATCCATTCAAAAACCAACCAATGTATAAAAATGACAAATTGCCATTTTGAGAGGGGAATTAGGTGCTGGACTGTTTCTTGGTCGGGACTGTGAATCTCCATTGGTTTCAGTGTAACTGGCAACCAGTATTGGTAGGTGGATTTAAACCAATTGTTTTAGTTGCCAAACCTTAACTAAATTGGCATTGGTGTAATCTTGGATTTAGCAGAATTTGGTGATGTTGACACGTTGGTACCCCTGCTGCAACGGCTTTTGTTAGGCCTTTTGTTTGGGTTTTTGTTTCCAGAGTTTGTGAGTAGTTAGACCAGGTTTTGTTTTATTAATTTCACATTGGCACAGAGACTTTTTTTCCTTTTTGCTTGTTTAATCCATACAAAAACCAACCAATGTATAAAAATGACAAATTGCCATTTTGAGGGGTGGAATTAAGTGCTGGACTGTTTCTTGGTCAGGACCGTGAATTGGTTGCAGTGTAACTGGCAACCAGTATTGGTAGGTGGATTTTTAGTTCCCAAACCCTAACTAAATTGGCATTGGTTGGTTCCCCTGCTGTAACGGTTTTAATTGAAGTCACTTTGTAAATAAACAGGTTAGGCCTCTCGTTCAGGTTTTTTCCTCCAGAGATAGTAAGTAATTACGCCAAGTTTTGATTTTTATTGGCACAAAGACTTTGTCCAGCCCTTCCCCATGTTTTGAGAACCTTTCTGTTAATGTAAATACTGTGGATAGTTAATGATAAATTGTTCTTTACCTCCTCTTTGACTGTTTCAGTCCACTTCCCCCAGTCCACCAAGGGGACATAACAATACCTTAAACCATATTTATGTTCCAGATCGTTGACTAACCTTCCCATGCGCTGATATTGTAGGAAAAAATTATTTTTAAAATGTTGGTATTGAAAGTAATCCAAGGTTCTGCCAATTTTGTCCAATATTGATGTTCTTTACTAATAATAGGGACAGTTGTTGTTAGGCGAGAGACCTGGAAACTGGACCCAGTAGGCAGCAAAACATAAATCCATCAGGCTGAAATTTCAGGACTCATAGCAACTTTGCCCAAACATAGAAAAACAAACACTGTTCACTGTGATGGACTAGTTTCAAGTCTCTTGAAAGTTAAAAATTTTCCGTTCAGAAGCGAAGGTAGAAGGCGAATATGAAGTCGTATATATTCTTCAACGGCCTGCAATGATATAAAGTGTAAATGAATTGTAATGATTGTGTGAAAACCCACAATTATGGTCTTTTAAGATCAAGTTAAATACTCTGAAGGAGGAAAGAACATCAACCTTTAAACTGCAGCTTCTCTTTCTGTCTTTATCTCTCAGTTCATCTCTTCATCATCATCTCTGCCTTTTTTTTCTGTCCTTCTCTCGCTCCCTCTCTCTCTCTCTCTCTCCGTCTTTTTTTCCTGACACATTAGTACAAACATGACTTACACAAGGATAGCTGCGGTCTGTGTGTGTGTGTGTATTTAGTATTTATAGGGCTGCAATATTTATATTTGACCCTTCTAAAAGAGTACATATGACAGCCTCACGCAGTCTGCCAAACCAATAAGACCGAATTATGTTGTCTCCTCATTCTACACAATCCTCTATTCACTAATATAAACAAAGAAACCGTTTCATAGACCGCAGCAGTGTGTGTGTGTGTGTGTGTGTGTGAGGGGATTTAAAGGTTATTTCGTATGTTGTCCATTGAGTGTAACTGATAGTTTTTGGTGTAAGGATTGTTGTTTTATGCAAAGTTAGTAGCTGAAACTGAACCTTTTCACTGGTGTTCAGTTGGAAGTTGCCTACAGAATTCAACTCATGAGACTGTCGAGTAAACAATATGTTTGGTATTCAAAGCGGTTTATATATGATATGACTGGTGATTTTTCTATATTTGGCTCTGCACATGAAATTCGAACCGACAATGAACTGATCCACTTATAGATATCGTGTGTGTGTATCCAAAGCTTGATGTATCTTATTCTTCTGCGCTGTAGACGTCTATTGTTGTCCAGAAATGATTAAAAACACCTTAATGATTCACACAGCTGCACTGGGTGACATGAATGTTTTTTTTTTTTTTGACTGTGTAGTTAAAAATCGCATATTTTTACATCATCAAACCTCAAAAAATTATGAATTTTTTGAGGTCTGATGTCTCTAAAAAGGGGGGGAAAAAATCACAGTTTGAACAGCTGTGACGAGGAGTTAAAAGTTCACTTGGGTTTAGTATGAAAACAGTGAAATACTCATGTATGTCTTTATGTGTCCTCATGAATATGTGGTTGTCTGTGTTATCTTTGCATGTGTGTGTTTTATGGGTTCGAGTGTTCCTGTGTGTGTGTTTGTGCGTGATAAAATGTAAATTGTGTGTGCATGTGTGTGTGTGTGTGTGTGAAACTAGAGAAATTTGAACAGGGATTAGGTCGACTGGAAAATAGTTTCCATGTTCCTCCTTTACCAAACCTACCAGTCTTCTCTACCAGAGACAGAAAGAAAAGAAGGAAAAACTAAAAAAAAAAAAGAAAGAAATAAGAGAAATACAGAAATCTAAGAAAGTTGGAGAAAAAGAAAGAAAGAAAGAGGTAAAGAAACTGGAGAAAGCTTAATGTTTGAAAATTGGAGAAAAGAGACAGAGGGAGAGAGAATGTTAATGATTGGTGACAAGCGTGGGTCTCGCGGTCACCGCGGCAACCACCGACCACAGACACGGTTGCCATGTCATCATGTCAGAACATGTTTATTTATGCTGGTGGTACCACTAAATACACGCACACACACACACACACAGAAACACACACAGACACACACACACATTTAGACTCTCCTTTTAATCAGTCCAGGCATAACACACACACACACACACACACACAGATGTTCCCTGTGGAAAGATGTCTGCTCCATACTTGACCTTTACGCTTATTAGTCGTAACACGCCACATCCGAAAAAAAAACAAAACACGTATGTACACAGATAAACAGCGTCGACAGAAACGTCATGACACACGCACACACACACACACGCAGAAGTACACACAGATACATCATACGTGTGTACGGATCAGTTGTTATGGAGACACTTGCAGTGAATGAAGAGAGCAAAAGTTCAGCTCCAGTCTAAACATTTCTTTCACGAAAACGCATGCGAGCAAAGAGAGCATCTTTTTTGTGAATCTAATAGTTTCATAGTTTCATAGTTCCCGTCTTTCAGAGGATCTTTGATTGTTTGGTCAAAGCTTATTTCCTCTTTGACTGAGAAGAATTTGAAATCTCGCATTATTCACTTGATGCTTTCAAGTCGGACCAAATATGCTTCAGTGTGGTTCCTCCTTGCATAATTATTCCAATTTATTTATAACTATTATGTGATCTGATGTCTATTTAAAATCGAACCACAACTAAACAACCTCCATGTACAAAACACTTCAACTGAAACTGGCCTTTTCCTGCCCTGAACTTTGTCTTCCAGGCAGCTCATACTTCCAGATTAAAGCTATTATCTTAAAGATTTTCGCTATTTCAAACCCCGTTTTTGATGCTAATCATTTTTAAAAACATATTTTCTGCAATTCAAAGTATTTACATTCTTGGTATAGAAGTTTTCATTCCCCCCAGTTCCTGTGATTACCAAGTAACTCACAGGAAAACAACTCATGCATGTGCGCCACTTGTGTAAGCATTTTATCTCATCGATAGACGCTTCCCTGTTCACCAGTCGCTACGGACATGATTCGAACAGTGTTACTGAACACTTCCTTCTGCTGCTGCTTCGAATTAAAAACACATCACAGTGTAGCTTTTATGTGTTTGCCAGAACTTTTCAAAAAAGGAGCTAAAAGTTCAATACATTTGCTCACTTTTACTGTAAAACTCTGGCAGGTTTTTATCTCAGTCTGAGCTTTATTTATTGGTTTTGTCCTGTAAAACATATGTTCTTTAAAAGGGACAGATCACACTAACAAGTATTGTGAGTGTATCACAAAAAAAAAACTTTTAAAAAACATCTCAATTAATTACTATAAACGCTCAATCCAACATACACCGTCCCGCTGACAGATACTCACTAGCACAGTAAATGTGTATTAATCCACAGCTGAAAATAGTCCCTACCAAATGTTTTATTAACTCCTGTTCAAGTAATGTTAGCTAAAAACTACAGTGACCTTCTGTTTTATGAAGTTACTCAGCATTTTTTGTTAAATGAAACCACGTATGTGAATCTTCAGCAACATTGAGTTCAGCGCTGAGAGGGGAGGGAAGTCAGAAAGTGTTGAGAGACGGACAAACACATTGTTGGTTTTGGGCTTTTCATGGGATTCAGGCAGTATTTTTTTTCTTCATTTATGGTAATCGCACTTATTATTCGGAGGTAATGTTCACACAGAGCACCTCAAACTGACAGGATGGTTTTACCTGTTCAGGTATGAGCAGCTCCCGATCGTCGATGTCAATCAGGACGTCTCCACTAACGAAGTGGGGCAATTCACCTACACAAACAAACACACGACGGCAGAGAGACATTTTTAATATTAATGATTAGTCTGGCTCTCTGCTACAAATCACTCCATCTCTCCGTGTCTTACCTCTCCCTTCCTCCGCCTCCTCCACTCTCTCCCCGTCCTCCGGGTTGCACCGGTACTCCTCCAGCGACCGGATGGTGCACTGACCGACCACGGGCTTCCTGCCGAACTGACGGTTGTCGATGACTTTGATTACGATGGGCGGCATGTAGAGCTCCTCACAGGGAAGTCTCTGCGGAGAGACGGAGAGGACGAAAGAGAAAGAAAGAATATTAAAAAAAAAGGGAAGAAATAGGACGGAAAAAGACACCAGAAGACCTACAGCCGGCCGCACTGGACTCCCTGACTCTAATTGGTTATGCCACCTGCCTGCCTGATGCTGATTGGCTATGGCTGCTGACTGTCTGAAGTTGATTGGTCACGCCTGGGCGACCGTCCAATCAGGGCACCATTACACCTTTGCTGACCCCTCCCATCTAAAGGAAGAAATGATGTAGAGATTTAATCTTCGTGCAGGGAATCAGAGCACAAACGTCACTTTAAATTGAGATCCGAGTTCAGCGCTTTAAATAAATGTTTACATGAAAAAGCGACACCATGAACGTCGACATTTACTTTAAAATGACAATATGGCTCAGTCCGTTCTTTTCCATCCTTCTTAGAGAGAAGGCAACAGGAAACGACTGACTGTCATCAAATGCTACACTTGACAATTAGAGCTGTTGCCTTTCAAAATAAAGCGTGTGCCAGTGCCAAACTGCACCTCAGCAACACATTTATACAGTTTAACTTCTTTTTCATGTAATCTTCATCACAAATGTTGTGTTTCAATCATAACATCCTTCCATCTAACAGCCTGTTTTGTATTTTTTTTAAAAATCAATAACATTTTTTTTTCATTGATTGTAAGTACGTTTTATTGTATTATTTTGAAATCAGTATTTAAATTGACAAAGCTAAGCAACATAATTAAAGTAAACAATGAAAAAGTGAGTTTATAGAGTGAGATTAACATCATCAACCCCATGTAAAACTCGATTACATTAAAAATGAACTACATTTACCGAGTTTAGTGCAACATCTGTGTGTTCGTAATTGATGTTTCTTTCAACGATCAGTTGCCGACTTTGACGCAATTACTCCCAATTACTGCATTGGTTACAAGTAATAAGTAGCTACTTTCCATTATCATTGGTGGTGGAAAGTGTAGAGCTGTGCCAACATTAAAAAGATTCAAAAAAGGATCCATGTGTGTGTACCGAGTTGGAGATACAACAAGATGTGGACCACAAATGGGTGGCAGACGCAGCCATAAAGCAGGCAGTAATCACTCAAAATGCTGCACATGTGTGACAAGGCCTCAGGGACAGATGTACCATGATCCAGGAAGAAGTGAGGGACTTTGAGGAGGGAATCAAGAGGACCCAGAAGTCCTGGACTAAGTGGGGTCTACCCAAGAGATAGAGTTGAAGAGATTAGATATGACACCCTTCCTTCAAATCTACATGAAACGTTTTTGACTAGTGCTGCAACAATTATCATCCAATCATCGTCATTATTAGTAATGAGCACAATTTGTGAACAGCGTGTGTTTTTTTCTGACTTTGATTATTTTGATGAAAAAGGAAAAACTCGCACAACCCCTCCGAAGCTCAGCGCTGCGGAAAGTTCAATCTGTCATTTTCAATCCCATTAACTGCCAATCACTTGTGCATCTTATATGTTTCTTACGTCTCAGCTTCTGTGTGTGTGTGTGTGTGTAGCAGTGATCGGCTCAGTAAAAACCAGAAAAAAAAAAGCTTCAGAACACAAGTGGACCATCACTTGAAATCTCTCGGTGCTGCTGATAATATACGTTTAAGCGTCAGCTGACAAACGTGAAGCCGACAGAAGCTCGTGCAGCATCCGTATGTGGATCGGGGCTTTCAAGAATCCCTCAGCACTGTCATAACAAGACATTAATGTGATCAGCTCGACTTCACTTAACCTTTTCTGGGTTTTTTTTTTTAACCGAGAGCCGAGACGCGGCCGATGTTGCTAAGAAAGAAAGAAAGAAAGAAAAAACAAAAACGCACGACAAGCTCGAGAGACAAACCGCTGGAGTTGATTTCAAAAGCTGCTGCTTGAACTCATGCAACCAAGCCTCGCTTTTTAAACTTTTCAAGACTTTACAGCAGCAACATTTAAAGACAATATCCCCTTTAATACTCTCTTGTAAGCCAGGCGGGCTCAAGGAAGAAAAAGAGTTGTAATCCGTTTGACCTCTCCGGCTTTAAAAAAGGGCTTAAGTAGAGCTGATGATGCTAAACTCACACAATAAACTTAGAGCTAACATTAGGTGGTTAGACCCTTCAAAGAGCTGTATTTAAGGAAACTATGCACATGACATTTTCTTATGCCCCCGTGGCATATGAAAACACTTACTCATTCAACTTAAGACCTTAATATTGTTAACATTAAATGCTTGGAGCTGGTTCAGGAGCCGAATTTGAGGGAAAAATATGTGCATATTTCCACAGTCCAGTTGAGGCTGTCATACTTCTGTGGTGGTCAACACAAGACCTTAATCTTGTTAGCATTGAACTGCCGCATGCCAAAGTAAGGATCTGTATTTAAAGGAAAAATATGTGAACATTTCCATACTCCAGTTAAAGCTGTCATAATAAAACACTGAGGTGATCAACTTCAGACCTTAATATTATTAACATAAAACTCTAACAGCCCATTCTGGAGCTGCTGTTTGGAAAAAATGTGCATAACATTTCCATATTTCAGCTTAGCTTTTTCATAAGAAAAACACTTCTGTGGAATGTAATGTGGCACCGATGTAAATTCAGTGGAAATATATTCTCGGAGGACAGCGTCGGATTTGAATAACAAACAATGACCTTAAAATAAATGACTGAAACCAAAGATTCCTGCATCATAACCACTAACAGGGCGACTGTTTCTGAGGTCAGGAGTAGATTAGATTCATCTTAATCAAAAGCAGCTTCAAATCTTTTGGGAAGCACCTTAAAGGAGCAACAAATAGGCTTTCTACAGAACCGAGAGGGGGTGTCTGATAAACTGTTCCCTAAAATTACTTATTTGTGCCGTCTGTACTTATTTGCTTCCATGAATTCAGCCATTTGTATCCTCATATTACTTATTTTGTTCCCTTAAATAAAGATTTATGTCTTCATATTGCTAAAAAAAAGACCCTAAAACATAAAAACTGTTAGAAAGGCTCAAAAGCTCTGTGAATAGATAGTTGCAAGTACTAAATTCTCTATGCTCTATGCCAAGAAACAAACAAACAAATTGAGATATTAGGGAGTTATTAGAGAAGTAACATTTAACAGTCACACATATAAGACTGAGGGGATTAAATAACAAGCATGTAAACTTGTAATTTAAGGACACAAATGACTATTTTAATGGAAAGATTTATCAGAAATGTTCCTCTGGCCTCTGCAGATTTCTGCCGACATACAGTGCAGAGATGAATCAGACTCGGTGACTATTACCAATAACTTATTGATCAATTAAGTGGCGAGTTGATGACTAACTTTTAAAAAGATCTGATTCCCAGAATCCAGAACAGCCATGTCAGCAAATGATTCTGGGATACATATTTGACCGATGATGATCGCTCACCATGAAATAATTAACTAGTTAAGAGGAATGCCGAATGCCTGATTGTTTATTAGCTGTAACAATAAAGCAAATAAACAACACTGTAGCTGTATAAAAGCAACAGAGGGAAGCAGCTGTTCTTGCGGTAACTAGTTTGCATGAGTAAGGTTTGATCTATTCCCTCTTGAAAGGGTTTCGACAGCTTTAGCCTTTTGGGTGCCACATAAAACTGCAGTCTTAATTGTAGCTCCCTGTGGTTTAAACTGCAGTACAAGTAAAGATGCCAAATGTTGCCAGTAACACAGTAAGAACTGGTAACGGCACCAAACTTTTTTTTTTTTTTAAAAAAAGAGAGATTCACTACTGCGGCCAAATTGGGCCAGAAACTAGCTCATATCAACTTCCTGAACTTGGGAAATTTCAGGACTATTCAACACGATTCACCCAGCTGCTCCTCCTGGATGAGCGAACGGCATCATGAAACATGTCAGCGCTGTGAACGCCCCTTGTTAATTTTAAAAGCCTCTGCGAAGAGGTTTTATTTTTTCCTTCGTCAGCACGAAAAGCTGAAATGTGCTGAATTAACACGTTTTAGCAATAAAAAAATCTTTTGAAAAATATTCTTTTTGAGGGATTTTTTTACCTGTCGTAAACGAAAAAAAGGTTTTTCAGGGTCAAAGTGTTTGGAGACACAAGTATTCATATTTCAGTGACATCCAGTTTAAAAGCATCCCGTCAGCATTTGTTCCACAGCCGTATCCACCATAAAATCTCAACCTTGCATTTAACCTGCTTTGGTAATATATAGTATTTACTGGTAGTCATGGTAGAAGTCCTCCACCCTTCATCTTTACCACTCTGAGCTGCAAAAACTTTGAAATAATTTCTCCTTGCAATCAAACTGGAACCAAGCTGGAAGCGTCTAAAATATGTGACTTCTTGAAGCAGAATTACTAACAGAAGACTTCTACTTTTTTGGGAAGAAAAGGAACAGTAAAGTCCAGTAGTTTTGCTCCACTGACATTATTGTGGCTCCGCTGATGAAGATAAATGACTGACGCAAACCACATCACAGCAGAACTCATTAGCCATGAAAGCAGCCGGGCCTCTCCGCTGATTACATCTGCGCAATGTGTGTGTATGTACAGTACAGCGTGTCTTCGTGTTCTCACCACATCAAGGATGAGCGTGTTAACGTCAAAGTTGGGCTTCTTCTTCACGCTGCGGATTACGCAGCTCTGGATCACGGTGCCGCCGCACTCCACCTGCAGGCTCGGGGCGGAAACGCTCGCCAGCTGGAAACTCTTGAGGTTACGAACGCCCCACGCTAAGATCTGCAGGTCAGGAGATGAAGATAAGTGGTGTTATTATTTCTTTATCTTTCCCATTAGTCAACCAATCATTTAATCTATAAAATGTCAAAACTATTTGTAAAAAATTCCCATTCTTCAAATTTTTTGCTTTGTCAGACGCATATGGAAGATTTAAACTGCCAAAATAAAAACAAATTAAATTGTTATATGTTTTTCCTTTTTAAGTATGCATTTACTGTGTCATAATGACATTAAAACATGGAGAAAGGACTATTGTTTTATTGTTTTATCTTTATTAACTGGATTAATTGTTTTTTTTTTTCATGCAACATTAAAATCACAACACAACAAAGCAGTGAGGAGGTACTTTGCATTTCATTGTTGTCCAGCAGAGAGCAGCATAGACGCATCATCCACACCAAATGGAAAACAACCAACAAGCTAACAACTTTTTTCAGAGCTAGTGTTGAAGCCTACAGGAAATTAGTACTTGATCCTCCCAAACATTTTCAGTACAATATAGCCTGTGTCATGGTACCTCAATGGCGGTTCTCTGCAGAGCAGGTTTGATGCCCTGAGGAACCACAAAGACGTTGGGCTCTCTCTGAGGTGGCGGGTGCGGGAGGTCCGACTCTTCCGGCTGCCAATAGGAAAGCAGGACAGTGATGAGTCAGAGACAGGTCCATCAACAAGCGACACGAGACAAGTGACATAACACAAGACATGGAGCCGTGATGTTTGCAGCCAGGCAGGATTTTGTTTTTCAAGGCGACATAAAACAATGTAAGCAAATTGTTAGATGACTTTGTATTTAGTTTCAACAAATCACATGAGTTTTAGAGTGTTAAAATTACACAATAATTACATTCAAGACGAGAAAAAAAATGTTTTTTTCTGTATGTGTGTGTGTCTTCGACAAAAGGAACTCATTAAAAATAACAACAGGCATACATAAAAATTTACAGAAGGCTTGAGAGGACATGCATTTCATTATTTATTTAAGGAAACAATAATTGAATGGTCCTTCTTAAAAAAGGATCATAATTAATAATTATTCCTTGATTTACATTATTACATATTATTATGTATTTACATTATTATTCTGAGATCATAAAGAGCTTGTTGAAATTGTAGAAGAAAAGTAGAAAAGTCATCTCAGGCCTTCTGTACAAAAACAAAAATACTGTATACAACTGACACTAAAATGCCGTTAGTGGGATTTCGGGTTGTGAGAGACAATGAGAATGAAGAAATGGTAAAAAAAAAAAGTAAGTGTACACATTGTACCCATTGCTGAAGGCTTTCAGAGAGGAATCCTGGAAGAATTAACTGAGGAAGTAACAAAGACAGAGAAGAAGAAGAAAAAAAAAAACAGACGAAAAAGACAAAGAGCAGAGGAATGAAAATACTGTAGAAGTACCTTAGGTGGAAAAAAATCTCAAAAGCATTATGTATAACATATTCTGCACATGTTAAGAGGGAAATACAAAATCACTGGAGAAATGCATTCTTACTTTGATACGTCAGGAAATACAAATGTGTTTTGTTACTTGACATTTCTCAAAGATTTGTTGTCACTGGAGACAAATCAAATCCAATTATGTATTCCCAATTCTGCAGATTTCCATGCTTGTGAAAAACAGAAGTGATCAGAGACTGCGTTGACTGTATGTGCTTCTCTCTCTCTTGTTTTTTTTGTCATTTTTATCTAATTAATATATCAACTTACATGTTTGTATTCAGATCAAATCGGTCAAAGTGTCGGCAAGTTGAACAATGATAAATAAGAGTGTGACCTGTGTTCAGCGCAGTGTTACCTCGTCAAGGACATGGGAGGAGGTCAAGATGTCTCCCTGTGTGTGGGAACAGAGAAGATTTGATTTTAAAGGCTGAAAATGTGCGACAACAAACAGCAAAGAGGGAGATGTTAGAGAAATAAATCAAATAAAAAAAAGGGTAAAGAAAGATAAACTGACCTCTTGACCTGGAATATGGTGAACTGCTGGCTGTAGACATAAAAATGGAGGGTTAAATTATTGTTATGAGATTATTTCAGTTGTTTCATGTTTTCAGGTATTGGATTAAAAGGTAAGATGTCATACCATCATCTCCCATTTAAGCCAAATGTATCAAATAAACACCCATTCACAGTTTTGGTATTGTCATTAGAGGACCGTGAACCAGAGCAGATTCTTAAATAGCGGACTGAAGTAAGAAACAACTGGCAGTATTAGAAAGAAATGTTTAAGAAATACCAGGAACCTCGAGAAAGAAGTGCAACAATCAATAAAGTGCTAAAAGGTAAGATGTTCAGGGAAGAGCTGAGTTTCCAGGAGTTTCTTTAATGCACCACCATGCAGAGCTTCATAGCTCAATTCCACCATTGCAAATCCACAATGGAGAAGAGTCTGGATCGTGACTTTGTACCAGGCATTGATGGTATTACCAGACCTCATTCATGGCACAAAAGAAGGTTGCATTTACATCGGTCATCAAAGCCTTGAACTCGAAGCGAGCCAACGCCGAGTAAGCCAGAGGAGGCGGACGAACAGAAGCGTGACATGAGCTCGTTTAGGTCGGTCGGTTAAACACGCCAGACGTGCCGCTGCATTCTGAATCCTCTGCAGAGGTTTCACACAGTGCAGTGCTGGTAGTCCAGGACCAGGAGCGAGTTGCAGTAGTCCGGTCATGATGACCTGAGCTTGGACTCACTTACACCCACTCACATTTCAAAAATTGCTCTCTCAACCTCAAAAATTGATGCACCCGGATAAAGTATCCGTATTCCCAAAACCCCTTAAACACAACATGCATTTTTCGAAATATAAATATGAAGAAGAGGGAAAAGGAGAACAACAGACACTGGAGGAAGATGAGCAAAACAGACTCAGAAAGTGATGATGATGCTAAGGATGGAAGCTTGACCTCTGACCTTGTCTCTGCGTATGAGCTCGAAGGCGGCCAACAGTTCGCCGGCGTTTTTCCCCCCCGCGTGAATCGGGAACCAGGCCAGATGAGGAGAAGAAGAGAAGGAGGGCTGGCACACACAGCGGCCCATGAACTCATCCGCTCCCTGGACACATTTAAATCAGAAACCTTTATTTGTTTGGCAAGAAAGTTAGAAGCTACTGCAAAAAAAGAGAGAGAGAGAGAGAGCGACAGTCCAGCCTCAGCAAGGACAAAATAGATAAAATAGACATCTTCATAAACACTCACGTAGGTATCCTGGTCGTAAAGTTCCACCACAACGTTGGGCGGATTGGCAATCACGACCTCGGGGTCGCCGAAAATCTCCACCTCGAAGAAAATGAGCGTCTGGTCCCAGGTGGGATTGAGGGTGTTGCGCACCGTCACCGTCTTCTGGGACTGATGGAGGAAGGACACAATGGCGTAGGGGTCTGGAGGGAGTCCAAATAACCGAAACACAACCTTGATAAATATCAATAAAAATCCATTTGCTGTTCTAAAATCATTGGTGCGTCTGGTTGGTCTTTGAGTGGAGACATCATGAGAAGTTTGCGGTTTGTTTTAAACACATAAAAGAAGAATAACGATCACTAACGATGAATCTTAGTAGTGAAGAGTGTTTCTATGAAGACTCTTGAACTCCTACACATTTTCTACATGAATTAATTATCATCTGTGTTGGTTTACTTTCTTTACTTTCTAATTTAAACATCAACATCACACATTTTACTTCACTTTAACAAAGAAACTTAACGTTCATGGTAAAATTAGAGACTTAAAAATGTACAAAAACAGCAAAAACATGTAGCTCTTGGTTCCTCCTGCAAGTTGCGGTGCTTCTTAAGATGCTCTTTTCCACCTATAAGTGTTTAGGAGTCACTTATTAAACTACAATGATTTCTAATAGTCGTTATTTACAATACTTTTGGGAAACACCACTTCAAGAAGGTTCATAAGATAGATTTTAGTCTTAAAATGCTTTTGGGAAATGAGACCCAGAACTAAAAAGGTGGCAATGTTCCTATTTTTCCTTGTGCATGGTCAAACGAGGGGAACTACAGGTGTGGAAGTGACCCAACTACGCAGCACCATCCATTCAAGAAAGTGCTTCACATTTAGAGAAATGAACTGAAAACTATTTTAGAAAGTTAAAAATGAAAATTCCTGTAAACTGAGCCCACTAATAAAAACGGCAGAGAAGCAGTAACAACCGGTTTCTAGCAGCCATTTATGAGCCTCAACCGAAGTTCCCGTCCTACGATGTCAGTGAGGGATGAGGTTAGCGTTGGAGCTCGGGAATGCATTCTTAAAAAATCGGGGTCCTCGCAAGTATAGCAGACCAAAACTTAAATATGTGTGTCTAAACTATCCTGGCGTCCCACACGGTGACATCAGCAGCTTGGGAATGCCGAGCTCGAGACGGAGGGCTGGGAACGCCGCTTGGAGAAGTTTGTTATTCCAGGTCACAACCACTCTCCTCCATGTTAACACAGCCACACACACACACACACACACACACACACATGCACACACACGACGTTCAATGTGGACCCATGCATAAAAACACACACACACATACATGTACAGTGACACACATACAGAGTGAGTAGTTTGTTATTCCAGGCCGAGAAAGGAGTCTCTATGGAGCCGTTAGCATCAGGGTAAACAGAAGCTAAGTTGCATTTTCCCACCAGCCCTCAATTAACCCTGCAACTGACACGCACGCACACACACACACACACACACACACACACACATGCACACGCACGCACACACACACAAACTTACATAACCCCCCTGGGCTGTTTGTATTGCTGTTTATATGAGCTAATGGGCTGTTGGGAATGGACGGTAATTGAATGGGTCACCATGGGTGGTGCGTCTGTACAGTGTGTGTGTGTGTGTGTGTGTGTGTGTGTGTGTGTGTGTGTGTGTGTGTGGAGTGGAAGCAGCGGTAGTCAGGGTCCCAGTGGGAGCCACAGGGGTACATAAACACAATGAACACTGAGAAGAGAGAGGGAGGGAGGGGAAAGACAGAGAGATGGAGGAAAGAAAGGGTGAAGGATGGAGAGAGAGAGAGGAATGAAGGAGGGATGGAAGAGAGAGATTTCTAGATGTTTTCTTTTAATAGAAGAAGGAAAGAACTGTAGAGACAGAAAGATGGACATAAAGGAGGAAAGAAAGACAGACGAGTGAAGTAAAGAAAGGAGGAGAAAGTTGGGGGAACGTCAGGATGAAGGAGGGATAGAAGAGAGGGAAGACTGGAGGAGGAGAAGAGAGATTTCTGGATGTGGGAATTTGGATCAGAGAGACGAGAAAGAGAGAATAGAAGACAAAAAGAAAGAAAGAAAAAAAGAAAAATTAAGAAAGAGAAAGAGAGAGACAGAAAGATTTAGGCTGGTAGGTAGAAACAGACAAGAAGGAAGTCAGTGTTTGATAGTTGATTCAGTCTTTAATCATGGCCGCCCAGACGCCATGTAATACCAGATTAACACACAACTGAAACCCATCCATCAACTCTACTCATCCGTTACACTCTGTGTGTGTGTGTGTGTGTGTGTGTGTGTGTGTGTGCTAACAAGGGGCGAGAGTGATAGTAATTTATCATTTCAGTCAGAGGCCAGGATGCTCTCTTTCTTTCTCTCTCTCTCTCTCTCTTTCTTTCTTCTTAACCCTCTTCTCTTCCTCTTTTTTAAACCCTCCCTCCTTCCCTCCATCTGTATCTCCATCATCTATCATTTCTGTCTTTCTCCATCTACTCATCCCTGCCTGTTTTTTAAAAGCTCCGTCTCTGTTTTTACATCTGAGTCTGCGGTGGGTTTCTGATTATCACACACACACACACACACACACACACACACACACAGTAGCAGTAGTTTCCATGACCTCTTCGAATAAAAGAAAAGCATTTTCTCTTTTCTTTTTTTTTTTTTGGCTCTCCTCCCTTCCTGTGTCAGTCTTTTCTTTCAGTAACTTCACTCTCACCGCTTTTTCCTTTCTGTCTTTCAGTGATGTCTCCATCAGCAATGCAGATGATAACAAGCTCTTCACAGTTAAATCATTATTGTTTTAATGCTCTTATTGTTTAAAGCTTTAATGTGCTCGATGTTAAAGCGTCAAAACGTCTTTATTTTCAATCCAGAGCTGAAGCTGCTGCTCCAGAAGTAGGGAAACCTCATTTCAAATCCAATTTACCTTTATAATAACACAAAAAAACTGAAAGAAAAAGGCGAGACGAGGTGCTGCAGTTCATTTGGACGGGTTTTTAGACGACGGAGATTACAGCTAAAAGAGCACGAAAATTAACTTCAGACAAGAACGTCGGTGATTTTTTTTTTGGGATTTAGATGGAAACCAAGTTGCAGTGGCGCCAAGTATCCTGGGCTGCTTTTCATGCACCTCAATCACCAGAATAAAACGCTGGCATCGTACGTTCCTCTACATTTCAATGTTGATCGCATTTTAAGCTTTTCGTGTGTGTCATTTAATGACACATTAAATGGCCGTTATTAGATGAATAATGATGTTTTATGATGTGACAACGCTGCGGTGAAGATCTGGTTAGGTTTGGGCACAAGAATCACTCGGTTGGGGTTTGGGGGGGGGGAAAGATGGTTTGTGTTAAAATACACGATTTTGTCGCCAGAAAAAACGGCCGCAAAACGTCCCAACGTCTCGCTAAAAATACCCACTGTTGTCGGTTGAAAGAGGAAGCGAGCAGTAGTCTCGAACAGCGGTCTCTCTGCTGCTTTGAAGCGCTTTCAACTTTCTTTCGACATAGGAGTGAGTTCATATAGATGTCATCTGAACTGCATTATTTTCCCTGAGACGCGTATTGTAGAAAACGTTGATACGATGCTAACGTTTTAAACGTATTGAAATGTAGGGATTCCATGCGTCTGTGGTTTGAAGAGAGGTACAATGCCAACATTTTATTCTGGTGACTGGGCTGTTTCATTCTGCATGTAGAAAAATATATCAACTTCTAAAAGAAAGGGCTGTCGGTACAGTTTTGGACAAATATGGACAAATGAAAGAAAATGCTGACTGAGAGATTGAATAGAGTTTCAGAAACTGGTGGAAAAAAACAAAGGCTGGTGCAACAACTTGATCTACAAGTGGGGTACTGTTGGGGTCATGTTGAAACTAAGGGTGTTTTCTGTAACCAAGCAACATCTGTGTGGCCTTTGTTTGTGTGTCCTTCTGTTTGTTTCACTTTCTACCAATCAAGGGTGGAGGTAAGAGCTCAATTTTCACAAATTAGACTCTCCAGCCACCAGATGGCGCAATTTACCAGCATGAATACTGATACGTTACTGATGCATGATGGGAAACATGTCAAAGATTTTAAATAACCGGCTGTACGTTACCTGAGAAGCTGTCTTTGTCCATGGGCAGCAGGTCTCTGGCTTGGTACATGTAGCAGCGCAAGTGGTAGCGGGCTCCACCTACACAAACACGGCATTCATATTGACAAAAAAAAAGAGGTAGAAGAAGAAAGTGGAGGCGATAAAGAAGAGAGGAAGTAAAAGGAACGCCGTCTTACGGTCAAAGAAACAGGAAATTGTTGGTCGGTTAACTCCGAACGTGGTTGTGACTGACTTGTCGTCGTTCTTGTCTTCTATGCTGCTCTGTGAGAGGAAAAAAGAGGAACATTTCAGAATAAAAAGACCTAAAAATACTAAAAAATAATACTAAAATTCATGAATAACTGCTGCATGTTCTCCTTCTGCTCCTTCTAATGAGAGCAGACTTCAGCTTTTTGCTTTGTAGTTCATCTTAAATGCAGTTAATTGATTTTTTATGAATGTGAAAAGTCCAGAAATTGCATCAGTAAACATGTTATTTTTTTCTTCTTCTTCTTCAGTGTGTTTAACTCATGTGTCTCTCTCACCAGAGAGCACTCCAGAGCGAAGATGGCAGCCGGTCCCGTCTTCTCCAGCGGCTCCATGCGGCACCTCCACCTGCGCCTCCTGAAGCTGTCTGTCTTCCTCGGCTTCAGGTGGAACTTCCAGCCGAACAGCGAGGCGTACTCCCAGCCCTCCCTCTCCGTCTCGTCGGGACGTTGCTGTAAACACAGACATACAAACATTTATTTCACATCTGCATGGTAGAATGATCATTTTAGGATTCATGATTCATTCCGTTATTTATATCTCTGAACAAAGATATAAAAAAAAGGAAGATAATGTGATGTAACACAAGTTTAAATAGACATGTTTGAACCCAGAAGCTGGAGTTTCAGCTCTTCTTTTGCTCATTTGTGCAACTAGACCACCATCTAGTGGCTCACACAGGTAACTACTCTCATTAGAGGATGACGAGACACAGACTGAGGACTGTCCTGAAAACCCAGCTGAAGAAAATTAAATGTTTATTTGCTGAATTGGATGTTAAAGAGATTATTGATCCATATTATTGGCTGTAAAGGGAAAAAAACAGCGGCATATTCTCTGCTTCTATCAATCATCTCTTGCTCTGTGAAGCCACTGCATGATATTTTGATTTAAAAACATGTTGTCAAAGCATTTACATACTTGAGAGCGACAACATGAGGTAAGTAAATGAATACAATGGATACACAAACAGGTGAATACAGCATATGGAATAAAATAAGACAAAAAAAAATAGCATATGGAGAAATTTGTAATTCAGGAAGTCTATAAGAAAATGAGCCTCTGCCTCCTGAGAAATCTTCCTCTTCATCAAATTTAAGGCTGAAGTCCAGCAGCATTATACTGAATCTCTATCCAGTAGCAAATCCACTTAACAAATCTCATATCTTTTCATATCTTTGATCAAATCTATTTCATTTTAGCTTTCAGCCACTGCAAGTAATTTGAAAAAAAAAAAGTTACGTGTGTCAAAAATGAAGTGTTATTCTTGTTTGTTGTACTTCAGTTTATGTTGTCTTGAGTTTTATGAGCTTTTTTTTTATATACAAGCGTTTGTTCACTTTGAATTCATGTGCTGCTGATTAACATGTAGGTAAACGTTTGTTTTCATCATGTGTGGGATGACAAATCCACATAAGCGAATCATTTTTTCCTAAAAACATTAAAATTGTGAAAACAATTAGATGGAAACTAACTAAATGTGGTGGTGAACACACACTCAGCACATTAAAGCGTATGATCATGGATCTTTTATCAGCGAGCAAGTCATATATATTTTCATGGGCATTCACTTAGTGGTAAAAGTCATCTGACGACATTTTCATCTTGCAGTTGCTGAATTGTTTAAAAAACGGGATAGAAAGTGATTAGACTCTGAGCTTAAAGCTGCACTAATCAATATCTTTACATGAACAAAGGGACCAAATGCTTGTTTGAAAGGTGAAACTGCCTCTAGCCTACAGATATTCATCCCTCGACTCTGCAGTTCTCCTCACATCTACAGAGATTTTTATGATCTTCCGTCTCATCGAACCAGAACAGTCTCACCAGCTCTCATCAATTTCATTTCCAGCAGCAAAGCAGCTGTTTTAAAAACTCTCTCTCGTCACCTTTCGGAGAGCTTCCATCTTCTGCTGGTCTCGTCGTCTCAACCGTATCCATCTCCTTCGTCGGTTGGTGTGATACATCTTCTCAGCCGGTACCCATGACTTGGGACGGCGGTCCGGGGGGATGGTGATGCCGTACTCCCAGCCTGAACACACACACACACACACACACACACACACACAGAATGGGATTATCTAGCTGTGGATTTTGAAGGAGGAGGCTTCTTCAGGGTTTAATCAACGGTACCTTGATCGTCCACAGCTCTGTTGAGGTCTTCGCTCCACTCCACCTCGTCCCACACCCAGCCTTGAGGACACTCCACCTCGTCCTTCGGTACGGCTTTCTCCCCGTTCTGACACACACACGTATAGTTTTTTAGATTTACAGAGATGAGTACAGAAACACACACACACACACACACTCACACACACACACACACACATACCACATCAGTGTAACCCTCCGGCATGCCGATCCACTGTCCGCCAGGTAACCTCATCTGGTTTTCAAACACTTCCTCTGAGAAGGTCATGTGACCGGCGTCCACGTCAAACAGCAGTCTGAGAGATTATCAACACAGACGGAGAGAGGCACACATGAATACACACATAATCAGATACAAAATGACCTACAATAATAATAATAACTCAATACATTTGCTCATTAGTATATTATATTAATCAACAAGCAGCCAATTGAATTACAGTGTGATGACCGTCTCGTGTGTCGTGACCTGATGACTCCGTTCTTTTCTTTTTACTACTTTGTCTTTATCTAGTTTTTAAATGCATCCCCCATAAAAAAAAACAAATTCACACAATTAAAAACATAAAGAAATTATATTAAGCAACTTTAGTATGAGCTAAAATAGAAAGATAAATAAATCACCAACAGTTTAACAGTTTTTTTTAACAGGATTTAATTTTGTTTGTTTTCTCACACTGTCATTATTAACTTTTTTTTAAAGCAGGTTTTATAAAAATTCATTAGGCATTTTCCTTAAATTATAGATCTTTTTTAACAAGGAACAGAGGAAAACAACTCCACATTGATACAAAGGACAGATGACTATTTTTCACACACTGTGCATTACATTTATAGGTTGTTATTATAGCTATTAATAGAAATCTGTCAATATTATTAAGCTAAGCGAGCTTTGACGTATCCCAGATGCATCAGTATATTCTCTCTGATAACTGTGTGTGACGTTTCCTCAACATTTTGTCTCAAGTAAAACAAATTAGCACAATTTTTTCTTTCCTGTGTGGTCTCTCTAAAAACCAGTAAACCAACAAAAAAATGTGTGTTGAATCAGTGGAAAATGTTAGTATTGAGCAGCAAGAAGTAGAAGGAAAAAGCCTAAAACATTACCAAACATATTAATGTATTTTGTTATGCTAATATAACTTTAGAACTCAAATGGTCTAAAGTTTGTTTACATTTCTGGCCAGCTTTCAAAATAATTAATCAATAATGATAGACAGGAAGATTAAAGAGTGTGTGTTGGTCTCTATCAAACCTCTATCAAACACACACACACACACAGACTCACGTCTTCTCCGGGCTGATGTACCACTCTCCGGCCCAGGTCCAGCCAGGCGAGGGTTTGAAACTCTCTTTGGGTAGTTTCACTCTCCCAGTGACGTCGCTGAACTTGGGGTACGTCAGACCCGTAGTCCCCCAGCTGCCCACCAGGGCGAGCCGGGTCTGGTTCTCATACTACAGAAAGACAAGGAACAGACAGATTCGGGTCATGGGATGACATCAAAGCATGGCGTCTTAAAAAAAATTGTACAATGTTAGATCAATAAAACATGAAGAATGTGCATAAAACACAACTACTGCAGGCTATAAAGCCTGTATGACGACGGCTGAATGAGGGAATAGCAACAAGTGTGCGGACCAGTCATAGACCGCCACTGTCAATAAAGAGGTTTCCATTCAAAAAGAGCATAAACTAAAAGAGCGCCAGACAAATCTCAAATGCTGGTTTAAGGCTTTAATTTGAAGGATATAACAATTTCCTCGTCGCTGCACATCTGTTGGTATGTTTTTGTCTCTTCAGTGTCCTTTAAGTCACGTGATTGGCGATTTATTTAATTAGCCTGCAACTTTTTTTATGCACAAATTGAAAATGTGCATCAAAGCATGGATGGAAATGCGCTTACAGCTGTTGAACTGTTTGTGCTGGAGGCTGTTGTGAGTTGTTGTAAGGTTAAAGAGTAGGTTCACAGTTCTTCAAGTCTGTCTTAAAACAACAGTCAGGAGCCTAAACGAACATTGAAAGCAGTTATGCTCGCTGAAATCTTTCCTCCTGCTCGTACCGACTGTCAGATCCTCACCGCCAGCAGCAGTTTGAATCTTACCGTTTCAGCAAAGACAGACAGTTTCCCCTCAGCAAACTGGTTGAAGTGTTTCACATCAGCAGCCAATCCAAACCAGACTTTGACCCTCAACTGACCGGGAAGTTTGGCTTCTCCGCCGCTGCCCTGTGGGTGCTGTACACACACACACACACACACACACACACACACACACACACACAGGTCAGCCACACTTTATTTCAGGAAAGAAAATGTGTTTCTATTTGTTTCTGTGTGTGTATAAAGTACCTTGAGGAAGACAGTCTGCAGCTGTCCACAGTGTTTGCCACAGTGCTCCTGGGAGAAGATCACAGTGTGCGCTGGGATCCGGTGGTACGCCACCCTGCGGTCGCCCTGCAGCATCCAGATCACGATGTCTGGAAGACTGTTCTGGGGCTGGGCGAGAGACATAGACAGGCACAGAGAGACAGAGAGAGAGAGTTTATTACAATTTACATGTTCTTTTTTTAACAAAACTGAATTAACTGAATAACAGTGATCATTATATTCCTCCTTCTCCACCACCTCCTACTCTTCCTCTTCCTCCTCATCATCAGCAGCAAAATCAGTTGCAAGAATAACATTTAGTTAAAAATAAAGGAAACAAAAGTTTAAAAAAAAGGGTTTCTTGTAAAAATTGTACTTTATGTACATTTTATGACATCACATATGGCATTAAAAATCTGCTGGGAAGCTGCAATACTCACTAAATATTTATCAAGGTTACAAAATTTACTCTCGCTTAAGATGTTTTCTGGTTTTGTTTGTAGAATATCCAAAAAAAGGACATTACAAACATGAAAAACATGTGAGGAAATTTCTGCAAATTTTTCTTTCTGTAGATGTACTACTATTTATCTGGGTTGTTGGCATCAGAGCTGCAGTGATCAGCTGATTTATCAATTAACAGAGAATGATTCTGCAACTATTTTAATAATCTTTTTTTTGTTTTAAAGAAAAAATTACCACATTCTCTGGTTCCAGCTTCTTAAATATAATTCTATGACTATGACTTGAAACTTCACCATTTTCTGACATTTTATAGATCAAACAATTAATTGATTATTCAAGAAAATAATCAACTGATTATTTGATAATGAAAATAATAATTAATTGAGTCTGGATCTGCGGGTGGGATCACACACCTCCTCGGCTATGGTTCTCAGCCTGCTGGCCCAGTCCTCAGCCTGCTCCATCACGGTGGAGAGCTCAGTAGCGGGACCGTGTTTGAGAGCCAGCGCCGCCGCGACAATCTGTTGCAGGTGAAGAGTCCGAATGTGCCTCAACGAGCGGTCCAGAGGGGTCGCACACTGCCACTGGTCGATAGAGGGCAGCTCCTCACTGGAGATGTGAAGAGAGAGAGAGAATAGTGAAGAGAGGCAGTCTGAAGAGCGTGATCACAGTGGGATCCACTACTTTAAGACTGTTTACCTGCAGTCTGTGATGACCTGATCCAACAGCTCCACCACTCTGAGCTCCACCTCCTCCAGATCACTGCCTGCCTTCACTTCCAGCTGCACACGCTTCAGGTTCTCCTCCTGGACACACACACACACACACACACACACACACACACACACGTTCAAATCAAATAACTCCTAATAGAGACAAATGCACATGAGCAACACAGATAAAGAACCAACCAGTCTTTCTATGATGACCAGCAGCATGTTGAGAGCCTCGATCCTCGGTTTGATATCTTCCCATTCTGAAGACAGAACCACCACCGGCTTCACGTTTCCCCAAGGGAGGTAGTAGTAGTGGCAACCTGGAACACACACACACACACACAAATCATTACACAGATGATATGGTTGGCAACAACACACTCACTATTATAAAACATTGTTTTTAAATCAATCAACAGCATTCTGCAACCAAAACTCATTGTGAGATAAAAGAATATAACAATTTATGTATATTGGATCCTGAATCTTGGGCTCAAGTGTTGCTTACAGCTGCATCTAGAAAAATACAACACGCACATAATATAGGTAGATAATCTCCAGATGTACGGACACGTGTAAAATATACTATGAACAAGAGTTTACACTATTACTGAAATATTAGAGTGCAGTTAACAGTAATCAGTAAAGTGTCAGAGCATATTTAAAATAATAAAAACAATAAAAAAAACATGCAAAAATGAGGCAAAGTCTATAAATTACATCTGCAATAAAATAAAACAAGTTAAATAGTATTGTTCTCACTAAATATCAGTATTAACGAATGGATAAATAACTTGGATTAACAAAAACAAACAAAGGCGAACACTGTAGTTAAATCTTCTAAACCAGCGGTTCTTGTCTTCCTCTCTTTTGGAAGCTGAATAAATGCCATGATCTGATGTTTGTTTGCATGTCTCATCAGGTTCTGTTGTGTCAATGCAAAATGCAAGTTAAATTTTTCCCCCAAGTTTAATTCTTATTGTAAACACACTTTAATTTATTCCATCTTTAACAGTTAACTGCACATACCTGTCACTTTGCTGCACATGTGTTTTAATTGAATGCGTGCTTATATTGCTTTACTGCACATACATCTATCTGCTGCACATGTTTATCAGTTTATTTCTTTGTATATTAATAACTGAATCTCCACTTATTGCACATATGCATCATTTGCTGCACATTTACACCGGTTTTGCAGATTTACCGCTCACATAAAGACGTTTTGATGCTTTACTACAATTTTAAATATTTGTAGATTTCACCTCGACTTCAGCGGCAGCAAATACAACCTCACCTTTGACCCCTGACATGATAGCTTTGACCTACCGTCGAACACAGCCCTGCTGAACTGTGTGGTGGAAGCCAGAGGGAGGCAGGTGTAGTCGAACTTGTTGCCGTAGTTGCCGATGCTGACCTCGAACTGGATGGCGTCGTCGACGTCCTGGAGGAGCGTGGCCGAATAAAACGCGACGAAGAGAGAGAACTTCCTCTTCCTGAGAAACTTCTGTTAGATGAAGAGAGATTAAAAAAAAAAAGAATGGATGGATGATATCTCTCTTTCTCTTTCTGCTTTGAAGTGTTTACAACCTTCCTCCCTCCTCACCCTCTCACCTCAACCACCAGCAAATCATCTGATGGTATGTCTTCGATTTTTTGCTCCGGTTTGTCCACCAGTTTTGTGGTTAGTTCCATTAAAACTCGACCCCGGTACGCTACGCCCTCCCCCTGGTAGACAGAAGGAAGAAGAAGAGAGGCACGATGTGACATTATCACATTTTTAAAAGGTGCAACATGGATCTTGAAAACAAGCTGTGCAGCAAAACACTGTTCAAAGATTATTTTAAATTTTAGTGGTTATCCCAATTTGTTTCAAAGACGTTCAATATTTCAGGCTGAATTTTAGGGATATTTAATTTTGGGGGAAATGGAGCAACCATAAAAAACATCACTACACATTCAGTGTAAACATCATCAAAATGAGCATTTAACAAGATCAGCTTTTTAAAAATATGAATACAGACAAGTTATCTTAATGAAGCCAACCAGCCATGATCAAAAATTGAACAGTATTAAGTGATACATGGTTTTCTCAATTGTTCACTACTTTTAAAAAGGTACCCTGTGAAATTTTCTTGTACACAACAATAATAAAGTTGTTTACATTGTGTGTATGTCACCTGAACATACTGTGTGTATATTTGAGGCCTAACAAATGTGTTGAACGTGTTTCTTTCATAATAAAACATTTTCAGAGCCAATTTTCTGCATTTTTCTGGCACTTCTTAATGTTTATTAATGCAACTGTCAATCAGTGAAATAGCATAAAACCATCAAGGGGAATGTGTGAGGATAGTCAAGCTGTTTTTTTAATTCAAATAAAGCAATGCTAATGTGTATCTTATTCGCAAAATACAAACAACTGCTCACAAAAAAATGGCTCCAAATTGCTACTAGTGGCCAAAAACTCCATAGGGTACCTTTAAATCTAAGGCGATCAGCTTATTTTGTTCAAAAAGAAAAACAGGTAGATTATTAGATTAGCGTCCATTAGACAGAGTTACTTTTCCGAGGTTTAGAGCTTCATGAGGGTCATTGAAGGCGGTGAACTCTCTGGGGCTGCCGTACAAGTTGACGAAACACGGTCCGAATGTCGGCAGGAAACCAAGACTGTCATCCACTGCGATGAGACAAAATAGACAGTTTGTTTTATTGTTAAAATCGCAGAACGTTGGAACATCGATGGAAATGAAGAAAAGATTGATTGCACAAGACGAAATGATTGAATTCATTGACACAGAACACAAAATTTCAGCAGAATTTATCCAAGTTGGAAAAGATATGAATCGAGAGAAGAAGAGAATAAAAAAAAAAAAATCACAAGAATTATGAAGTGCTTTTTTATGATTTATATTTTCAATATAAAAGTTGTGTAGAGAGGATGGTGGACGTACTGCCAGAGTGGACGGTCCGTGGAGACAAGTCATCTGAGTGCGTGGAGAGGAAGGATGGTTCAGAATTACAGAGAAATGAGTCAAGGCAGAAAGGAAACAGATGTCTTTGAACGCCACTCAAACCCAAACAGATGCACTGGACCACAAACTCAAACACTACACACGACCAAACGAAGAAACCAAATGCAAGATCATTTGGCTCGTTTCAAGTAAATGACTTGAAACACTGCTGAGAAATGAGTGAAATTACGGAAGATTTCAACCACTGCAAAAAAAAGTGGGAAAGAAGTTCAGTAAGCTTATGAAAGGTGCATAAGTAAATGTTTCATTTTAAAATATATTACTCTAAATGATGAGACCATCACTGCCAAAAGCATCTGCTACACAACATTTTTTAATCTCCCTGCACAATTTTGAGATATTGATGATAGAAGATAGCCGAAGAAGGGAAAGACTGATGGAAAATGAAGCCCTAATGGTGTCTCTGGCAAATCTAGGGTCCCAGTTTAGTTAGCCATGGTCTCATTTGTTTAAAAAGGACCATACCAGTGTTTTAACCCATACAAATCAAATATAAAACATATCAATCACAGATTACCATTTTAAAAACCATTCGTTTTTATTTCATATCTTCTTCTACTTTACACGATGTTCAATCCATCCAACATTAAATTTGCTTGAGTGGTGTGATGCATCACTGTGAACGTCAAGGCTGCAGCCCCACGTCAAAGTTGCATTATCATTGCAGGTTTCAAGAATCCACTCATTTATCTTTAAACTACACAAACCAGTGGAAACCAATGGCTGCATGAAGAGCAGGAAAAGTACACCAGAAAATGTAAAACTCAATATGATTCAATGTAGTTAAGGAGCTGAACTGGTGTGGTCCTTTACGATATTCCAAACAAGGTATTTCAATTATTTAGACATTATTAATTGATTTTTCAGCGTGACTGCAAACTCTTTTTAAGAAATATATCTTAGAGATCTTCTTCTTTTTGGTTGCAGAATGCTGTTGATGATCTTCTAAAACTAAGATGAGAATGTGTAATATTTGACTATTTAAACTTTTTCATAAATAAAGTCTAAATGTTATGTTAGACTTTATTTATGACTGCATTTCTGCAGCTCTTGACTTGTACAGCAGGGATATATATTTGTGTCTCAATTTAAAGTCTGTATTTGGACATTTTTAAGTTATTTTTGTAGAAAAATTATAATCAGTAACCAATAATCCTACTAGAGATTTTATTAGAGACAAAACAGTCAATTAGTTGAAGTAAGACTGAGAGATAATTTCATATAGATACAAGCAATTATAAAAATGAATTTATTGGTATTCTGATTCTCAAAATGTCCCATCTTGAACTCTTGAATTGAGACACAAATAAAATTCCAAAGTTTTTTTTATCAGCAGATTCTTTTAGGAGAGTGATAACAGTAATTCAATATAAAAAGTTGATGTTATTCATTCTTTCTGGTCTGAGCCACTGTTTGGTGGCATTGAGCTGTCAGATGCTGATGACACATCATTATTCACATGGTGTTTTCCAGGATAAGACAAAGAAGAAATCTGTCACACACCGGGTGAGCAAAACTCATGCATGTCGTCTCTCTCGAGGACAAGGATGACACATCTGTGAGGCACTCCAAGAACCCAAAACTCAATGTCAGTGTTCGGCACACAAACATTGTCAAGTTAGTCTTCATGCATGTCACTGAGCAAACATACATGCTTTGTTATATTCACAAACCACAAATCAAACCCAAGTTTCAGTTCTCACACAGGACTTCAGAGCCAACTCTTAAATGGCAGACAGATGCAAAGTGAGCTCTGCACGAGTAGAAATGTATGTGAAGTGGCTAAAATCCTTGATATCCTTGATGGCACAAAACTGATAGATTAAGATCAATTCAGAGCAGACCAGGCAACTTTACCACAACACAACCACACCAAATGTCTGAATTATAGTCCAGATTGCACCATTAGGTATAAACCAGTCCAGCACTGTCACACTCAGACCTAGACCAGTCTGATCTGGAACCACAGGAGATCAGCTGAAATGTTCCAGACTAGACACATTACTTACCAACTTTCATCAAGTCTAGATTCACAAAAATGCAAACTCATCAATTTAAAGCAGCATCAAGGGATTGTTGGCTATTTCAGGATGGTTGAACAAGATGTGAACACAACCCTGACATATTATCACCTTAGAAGTTGTTTGGAGGGACATTTTAGCAAACAGTTGCCTTTTTAAACATCCAGCAGACACTCAAAAGCTTAGCTTAGCTCCAGTTTGGTGTCCACCAACTCTTGAGGGATCTGAACTGAACATTTGTTGATAATGTAAGGTGATAATGTAACTGCCATGCAAACTTTGGTGCACACAACTGAAGGCACTAAGCTGCTCTCCTATGTGAACTGCTTGTAATCCACTTGCAATGGGAATAATTGCAGTAACATTAAATAATGCTCATATTCCACTTTGTCTTTATTTGCTTAATTGGCAAGATACACAAGAGAACAACTAAAGGTTAACTGAGTTCCTGGCTTCATAGCTTGAAAATAAAAAGCAGTTTGATCAAAACAACTATATCACCATTCACTGTTGAGATCTGCTAAATATATCTCTTTTGACGTAAGAAACAGGTCCTCCATTAAGAGAATACAACAGCTAGTTAGCTAGTAAGACTTCATAATATTAGAGCTGCAACTAACAATTAGTTGTTTGTCTTTAAAATTGTAGAAAATGGTAAAAAAAAAGTGTCGATCACTGTGTCTCAAGCTCAAGATGCAACCTCAAATGTCTTGTTTTGTCCCAAGCAATGGTTCACAACCCAAAGATATTCAGTTTACTGTACTAAAGAAAGAAACCAGGACTAAAGAAACCAGATATTCACATTTGAGATGCTGGAACAAGAGAATTTTGACATTCTTCTTAAAAATGGACTCAAAATGACTTATTATCAAAATTGTTGGTGATTCATTTTCTGTCGAATGACAAATCAGTTAACCGACAAACTGTTGCAGCTTTACATAATATATAAAATTGGAAGACCAACACAGCAAACATAAGTGACCTTTCTGTTCATGTAACCTCTGTTTACAACTTCAATTTTGGGGCAAACAAATATAGTTATACATTTTAAAAAGATTAAACAAACCAGACAAGACGCGTTAGGGATAAACACTCATATTCAGCCCATTCCACTCTGAAATGGTCCAAACCAAACTGGTCGGGTCCAGTCCAGTTCAGACCAGTTTCAGCCAATAACTTACCATCTATCTCTCCTCCTGGGGCGGAGATCTTAGACATACAGAGGTGGGCGGTGCCGATGACATCATTGTGACTGGCTCTGTCCCTGTAATGAGAAAAAAAGATCCCAGACATGTTTTTCAAGCTAAATTGTGACAAATTGATATTAATCACCCTAAACTCAAGACATTCTCTAAGTTTCATGTAAAAGCTTTTATATTCTGGTGAATTTGATAAGCCAAAAGATTATATATCAGCAGGGATTCACCAGTCCAGAATTCTGATCCTCATCTTCTCACACATGGAGGGAAACTGGTGAGGAAGAACAAAACATGTATTGTATAATGATAAACATACTATCTTGAGAGCACAATAAAGTTGCAAAATAATATATGAAGTAGATAATAGATACTCGATTTTATGAAAGGTACTAAATGTTTGCGCTCTTTGTCTCACCCTAATTGGCATGGCCAGACTCTGGTGCCATTGTGGATTGGCGTTCTTCTCCAGAGTCTTTGTGCAGACCTGAAAAAGGAAGAAAATGCAATCCACCTTACAATGGCTAGCTTTTGCAGCTGGGTGGAAAATTTGTTCCCCTTAAGCTTAAGTTATCTCTCAAAGTCGTTTAAATGTTAATGCATATGTTCATTGTTGTTTATTTTCAAGTGTTACCCTGTTTTGTTAACAGTACGCTACCAGTTACTATCTGTGGTTACCAGGTGGCAGCGTTGAGTAAGATTTTGGTTCCTACTTAAAGTGCATCCATTTTTTGTGTGGACAACCTGGAGATTTGCGTGATTTAGACGCTACTCGTGTCAATGTCCTGTATTTTAAAATGTGTAGCAAAGTAATGTAATGTGCATTAAGTCTCAACTGTGCCAATGTAGTTTGTTACTTGCGAAGTGGTACCGGGTTATATTTCATTTTAACGCTGGTTCAGAGTAAACAATCATGTTTTAATCCAATCATGTTTTCTTCCTGTAAAAAATAATACTGCTTACATCAGCTTGAACCAAATAATTTCAACCAATAATATTACATCCACCCATCAATCACTTTTATACTTTTATTCTAAGATTCATAATGACACACCCATTTTTCAACGTTCAAATCAAAATCTTCCCAACATTATGTCCTGCCTGCAGAAGTTAGATATTCTTGAAATACCATTTCATCTGGACTTTAATGGGTTAATACCTTCTGCCATTTTGATCAACAACCACAACATTAAAGCTACAAAACCCATAAGTAATTGTGTCCAGTGTGGCATCTAATTCCATGGGCTACACTTCTATTACTATTATCAGGTTTGGCATAACACAATTCTTGGCTCATACGACTTTGATGTTTGCTGTATCAAGTCATACGCACTGTTTTGCCAGCAAAGTGGATCTCCACCAGAGGATCCACCAAGTTCTTCCTGTTACTGTCAAACCCAAGAATTTGCCTCATCCCATCCATGAAGGCATCGTCCACTGCAGAAAGAAAAGATTAAGAAATCTTTCAATCTCTGTTTTGAAAGCAGATTAAAAATCGATTATAACCTCTCAAGGACTCACTCTGTGGCAGATCTTCAGCTCTGAAAATCCTCAGAGTGAAGGTGGCTCCTCTCAGTGACAGACCAGCAGGCCTCAGCAAGTTTCCTTCAATATCCTCTTTCTCCTCCACACACTCACGCCTATCAGCCTGGAAAACACATACAAACACACACAAAGCCATATATATTAATACATCTACACACAGTACATTACTAGTGAGATACGCAGAGAGAGATACAATTAGAAGTCCGCAAGAAACACCTTTGCCAAAATTTGAAATACAGTCAGAGTTCATTGTACAAACATTTTAGCATTTAGCGCTACTGTTCTTAGATGCTATCCAATAGTATGACAAACAGGTATTTTTTGAGCAATGGGCTTATATTATACGCTTTATTTTTTTCCAAGTGTTAATGGTATCATCATAATGCTAATTTGCTAATCTTCACCTATCCAATCAGACTTACCGGTGGCTCGTCTCCAGCGGCCAAGACGAACAAGCTGACCTTCAGGTAACCTTTAACTCCAGCAGAGAGGTCGTCCGGGTCAGACAGCAGCAGCCATTTCCTCAAGAAGCAGTGTCCTAAAGGTAGAGGGGCATTCTTCAACTTAGGGCTCTGAACTTGGGGCTAAATAATCAAAACAACTCACAACCCAGAACTTGAAAATCTATGTTTTAAAACAGTTAATTGATAACACTCACTGTGCTCATTGTAGACAGTGCCAACATCCAACTGTGAAAACAATCAAAAGATTTCAGATTTCTTTTACTTTTCACTTAAAGAAATCACATATGGAACAAACACACAGAGCGCTCTATGTACGCTTTACCTTGAATTCACCGATCACAGCATCAGTTCTGAGCGAGCGAGAGTCACAAACCTGTCAGGTAAGGAGAGAGACTTTACATTATATCCAGAGCAATTTACAGAAATAGAATAGAAATAGAATATCTTACATTCAAAACCAAGATTGCCAGTGTTACACAACAGTAAAAGTCAACTTTATTGTCAATTCTGTCATATGTACAGGACATATAGAGGGTTGAAATGCCATGTCTTTTACACCCTGGTGTTGGTATACACATACAGTACAGTATAAAAAGATGAGGAAGGTTTTATTTTAAAAGGAAATAGTATGAATATTAAAGTTATTCTGAATGGAATAAAATGGAGGTAAAACGTCCAACTCACAGTAATGAAGATTGGTTCATCAAACAAGTCTGATGGAGTCTCAAAGAAGTTCAGGAAAAATGTCTGTTAAGAGAGAAAAACATTCAAGTTGCAGTTTGAGAGAATAAAGTATTTAATGTTTGAACTTTTGTGAATCCTTCAATACTACAAAACATAAGTTGGACAATTTATGAAGGAAAGCAGACAGTTACGAAGATTCGTGTACCTCATCAAAGACCGGGTTGTTTCCTTTTCTTATGCGAGTCCTTTTGGTCTGCCCGGCTACCATTATCTTGACAACGGGCTTGATGTTGACGCCCGGCAACTGTCGCCCCTCAATGACTCGCACACGAACCTGTTCAGGAAGACATATGGACGGAAACGTGTACTGTTATGTAACCTTTCCATGAGATTTGGTAGATAAAACCTCTTAAGCATCTACAGTTTTAATGATTACGTGACTGGTTTTATTTGACACTAACCTTATTAAACCTTTTATTTTCATTTCGATCATCTAATTTAATTCAATTCTGCCCTGCTCATTATTGGACTTTGGGAAGTTTATATTCCAGCAACTTCAGCCAAACTTAATACCCATTTAAGCATTACGTTCGTCAAACTCATCAATTAGACTTCATCCTCAAATCCTATTTGCCTTGTAAAAGTGAAACATAATGTTTGAAAACGCGAACAATAAAGCATAGTCTCTGTGTTGCTTGTCCAAGTATGTTTTTCTTTAGTAATTAAAATTCATTTTCTATTCATAATATTGCACCATTACATAAAGACTGAGTAGCTATGCTGCAAAACAAGAACAAACATCATTAACTGTTTTAGCCTCAGTCTTTTAGAATTATATCATTTATGTATCAAGCAAGTACATACTGAATACCCTCTTAAATGGTTTTAAAAACAAGCTGGAGACATTAAAAAGTCAGCTGGAGACACAGTTTAAAGTTGTTAATTAATTATTTGGCTAGCTACAGCTGATCAAATCTGCCAGCAACAATTGTAGCTAAGCCTGTTTTGGTTTTCTTTTGTATTTTCTTTGTATTCTTTTGTAAATAAAAGGCCATTTTTTCCTTGAAATTAGCACAAATTGGGAGTGATAAATGTAGCTACACATGTGCTGTGCTAGAAGATAAAGCTTGACAAATATCGACACTAATTAATGGAGGCAGGGCGTAGCATGTGGTCAATTGATAAATGACGCTCATCGACTTCAAGCATCTTTATTTAATATTTAATATGCAGCGTGTAACCAGAGTCCCGTGTCTTGCCTGCTCTGTGGAGCCTTTCTTACTGTGTTAATGGCTGATGAAGAAGCAGAATATTTGCACATATTGCATTAAATCACTCGTACACACCTGTATGTCCTGTGGTTTGTTGGGCAGAGGTTTAGGCTGACTGCTGGCTCCTCTCCTCCTCCTCCTCAGCCCTCCTTGGGTGTTGTGGGACGGTGGCGTACGTTTGGGTATCTGGGCGGTTGGGGACTCCTGGCCCTGCGTCCCCTGGGTGCCGACGATCACCATGGAGCGTCCGTCATCGGGGCCCTGGTCTTCTGTTTGCTCCAGCATCATCATACTCTCTGTATCCTCCTCACCCAAAGTGTCCAGAGAAATCACTGCACCGAAAACACACAGATTGACAGAAACTAGTCCCAGAAGCCAAATATGCAACAAGCCGATATAAATATCACATTTTTTATTCTATATTTAGTATTAAAGTCAGAATTGATCTTTCCACCAGGCTGGATGTGGACAGCAGAAGCGATGACAGATCGTATTACTTGTGACAGTGTCCAGCTCCACAGTGGGGTTGTTATGGGGCAGGGCCTCAGGCTGGGGGGGAGGCTGGAAGATCGGAGCTAATCCTGGAGGAGGGATGTAGGAAACCTGCAGGGTCAGCGTAGCCTGGTGGAGACAGAAAAGAATAATTATTTGACATCATCAGTGGAAGAACATGGTTTTAAAGTACACTCCTCTAATTTTACACATGGAAATCAATTTCCTTGTCATGTGGAGGAGTATTCAGACCGTGAAAACAGTTGTGTTATGTCCTCTGTAGCTCTGGAGGAGATATTTCAATCTGAGAAAATAGCCATGTGCTATTGAAGTTATCTCTGAGACCACATATTTTTAATGGGAAGTCTGCATCACAAAAAGGAAAGTGGAGTTTGACAGACCTGGATATTTACTGAGATGCTATCGAGCTGCATTATGGGAATTGTAGGATCCTACATTTTTGGAAGTTGATCCATATTATGGACTAAAATATTGATATATATCTTATTCCTTTGGGTGACATGTTCCTTCACCATGAAGATTACAGTTATTTGTAGTTTAAAAACGGCTCCAAATTCCAATAACAGCGATCACAATCAAATACATACCACAACCTCTTGACTTTGTACCGACGTTCTTTGAGAAACTGACAATGTAGTACAAAGTAAAGTTGTTGTGATATGTATGTTGTGCAATGAGCTAGTGACGCTCTGTAAACAGTACATCTCCCCCAGAGGCTGATATTAGTCTTAGGAGCCATTTCTAAACAAACTAACATGACTCTAATCTTTGTGGTGAACAGTGTGACTCACTGATGTGTTTTTAATAGTTTCTGGTCAACAAGGGAGGTCTACAGCACAGAGGAATAAGATAAGATATATCAGACTTTGGGTGTACTCATAATACTTGTCAGTAGATTAATTGCATTGTTGGTTTGGCTCTAGACATTGTTGATAATAATAAAAATATAGAAAAAACCATCTCCTTCAAATCTCCATGTTTATATAACACACTTCTAGGCTTAAAAATCTACTAAATCAACAGACGACTCAGAGTTTCTTTTATCGCAAGAGTCCAGTCAGTCCGGAGCGACAGAGTTCAGTTTCCTTCACATTATTATCATTATAAGACATTATAATTATAAGTTGTCTTATAGCAGCGGTGCGGGGTCTGTGGACCAAGCAGAGTGTGGTCTTCCGCAGTTTCCTTTAACGGGAAAAAGCTGCTTAAGTGGTAAGGTGTGATTTCTCTGTAAACAAAAGATCAGGGTCTGTGTGCACAGCAACCACGTTTTCTCTTCAACAGGTTTGATATGAACGTTCTCACCTTTTGTGCCTTTCCTTTCTAAGGTTATTACGCATTAAAATAAATTTTAATATAGGCCTATTTAGCCTATGAAGTGAAATGAAAGTAAAAAGCAGCGCCTTATGATCCAGATCTTTAGGGTGAATATGATTTTTATAACTTGTTTCTCAGTTTGAGTGAAATCACAAGTCAAATGTAATATTCAGTTGAATGGATAGATATATATGGAATGTAAAAGATTATAGATTAGAAGTATATTTATATTTTATACCATATTATAGCATATTTAGTGTTTTAATTACATCTTTATCTTATTGGTATGTTGGTTTACACTTGATTCTGCTGTGCTTTGTACCTTCTATAATATAAACACAGGCTTCTTCTTTCACATCCTTGTCACCTCAAACTGACCGTGTGTGTGTGTGTGTGTGTGTGTATGACACTTAACAGGAAGACTTTGTTTAAAGTTCAGGAAATGAGGATGGGAAACAGAACACTGTTTCATCTGCAGAGGATGACGGTAAGCGTGGCCAACCAAGATGTATTTATGTGTGTTTATGGTCTTTTACCTCTTTGACTTTTAGCTCTAGTGAAGACATTTTGAACCTGACTACTTCTTTTTTTGGTGGTTTCAGTTTTTTTGAAGGCCGCTGCTTGCTGATCTCTCACCAGGCAGTCAGTCAGCAAAGCCTTTAATTGCTTATTGGTTATTCAAATACCAATAAAGCAACAATAACATGATGACAAACTAATCTGTGATAACATCCCAAGCTCTGTTTTTTTTCATACATATCAAACCTTTCAATCTGTAGAATCATATAAATGACTATTGATTTAATTAAATGTTTGAGAGGCTCCAAACAAAAACATAATATGATCCACCCATTACAATCAAAATACACAAGAAATAATCTAATAATTTGACTACTCGGCTTGTTTTTTTTGTTGTTTTTTTTTAGTGTAAAATAGACTTTCAATGTTGAATTTAACACATTTAATAACACAGTTGAATCTTATATTGGTTAGTATTTTTTTTATTATTTATTTTATTGAAGCACCTGATGGAAAACAACCAAGAAAGGTTACTGTCTCTGCTCAGAGAGCTTCAGTGTCAGGTGGAGAAAGAAGAGAAGGTGTAGAGAAGTAACGATAGATGGAAACACAACCGTTCAGGACTTTTTCTCTCCACAACTGTCATGGCTGCCGGTGGACCTTGGTTTAAAATCTGGCTAAAATTGAGGCTGTGTTTAAATTATCCTTCATTATTTATAGCATGTTTAGAAAAATTGAAAATATATATGAAATGAACTCAAAAGGCGCCACAGACCCTGTAACGCTTTGTTTACTGTTGATCTTTTAGGTCAACCTTAGCAACAAAATATCATGTGAATACAACATTGTCTAGCAGCTGACTCAGAAGACCCCAGTTATGGACTTTCCCAGGAGCACATGAACACAGCATGATAGTATAATTTTGTTTGACACTAAATTTTTTTCACCTCATTTCCAACAAATCAACTGATTTCAAGCATTTTTTTTTTAGAATCAAGTGACATTTTCTTGCTTAAGTCTAAGAACAACCTGAATAATCCCCTCATAGTGTTGAAAAGTCATTGTGAGACTGCATGACATGAGAGAAACAAAGAGAGAGAGAGAGAGAGAGAGAAAGAGGGCGTGGTACAGTTGTTATTCCGCTCTGATTCAGGAATCTCTTTCCTCTATTTTAAGATCCAGACAGGAAACTCAAAATGATTTATGATTAGTCATTGGTTCATGATACAATGACACTGTAAATTTAGTTTTGTCAGTGTGTCGGTGAGTGTTCACGTGCTCACCCCTGTGTTGTTTCTCTTGGTGTCCAGCAGGGACACAGTGAAGGAGGCAGCCAGGTTGGGAGAGTTGAGCACATCTCTGAGAGACAAGCGGCTTTCTCCCAGGAACCTAAAAAACACACAAACACTCAAAATGTCTCGTGTACTGTATTAAGGACACGATAAACCCTCTACGATATGAATTATGTTTTGTTTGGGGGGGAAAAAAATCATCATCAATCACAGACAGAGATTATTTGAAAATTCATTTTATTGAATTCTTTTACAGGCAGGTCTTTGAAACCTTAAACGTTGTTGAAAATCATATTTATAGCCCATTCTCATAACATCAGAAAACCTCATTAAGTATCAAGGTGATAAAACAATGCCAAGTTTGGGTTCTCTTTAGCCGTTGAAGGGCGTCTCAGGGCGTCTCAGGGCGTCTGACAGCAAATGATAAGCAGGGACATGAAAGAACCCTTATTACCCTTATATGAAACCTTAATACGTAATAAACAGTTGTGTTTGCAAATGTAGCTAACAAATTAACAAGTTACAACATGTTCTTCATCAGGGGTGGAGCAGCGATGTGAAAAGTGCGGGTGTTTTAGGCGTGGGACATGAGCGCGTCATTTCAAGTCATCTTAGGGCACTTTTACATGGAGCAGGTCTAGACCACACTCTTTAATTTACAGAAAGAGAAACCCAACAGTTCCCCCCATGAGCAAGCACTTGGCGACAGTGGGAAGGAAAAACTCCCCTTTAACGGGAAGAAACCTAAGGCAGACCCTGGCTCTGGGTGGGCGGCCATCTGCCTTGACCGGTTGGGTTGAGAGAGAGAAAGGGGGGGGGTTAGGGTTAGGGTTAGCGTTTAGGGGTTAGGGTTAGGGTTAGGGGTTAGGGTTAGGGTTAGAAAAAAAAGCTACAGAGTTTCCTTGGCAACGACACAGAACTCACGTTTCGTAACAGCGCAGCACAGAGGCTCCCAAAAATTGTTAACGGTTCATCAAGAAAAAGTCAGGGGGATGAAATCATCACCCACAACACCCACAGTTGTGACGCCCATGTTCTTCATTCATGGGAATCGTAAAGAATCACTTCTAAAGCCTCTAGATGTGCTTCAAGAGAACCATACCCCCACTGGGAAAAACTGGTGAAAAGGAATCAAACCCTTCGCGTATGGAGTTTTAACCGTTAAAATACTGTGTGGCCCTTGTAAAAAACTGAAATATATCTAAATATATATCTTTTTAAACCCCTTTAGGAGACATTCATCTCTTGCATTTCTTGTCTTAGGGCGTGATATTGTCTGATGATGCTCTCAGTCTCCACCATCATCGGTGTCTGGCCCTCCTCGATGTAGTGTCTCCTTCCAGTTTTTTTGCGCAGGTTCTGGAACTTCTGTCGAAGGATGCTGTTTTGCTGGGCCATGGCGCCTGCTAGGCTTTAATATCTCTCCTCTTCCTTAAAAAAAGCTACAGAGTTTCCTTGGCAACGACACAGAACTCACGTTTCGGAACAGCGCAGCACAGAGGCTCCCAAACGCAATACATCAGCCGTGGAAGTTGTTTTAAATTGTTAACGGTTCATCAAGAAAAAGTGAGGGGGATGAAATCATGTTTTTGTGAAACACCCACAACACCAACAGTTGTGACGCCCATGTTCTTCATTCATGGGAATCGTAAATAATCACTTCTAAAGCCTCTAGATGTGCTTCAAGAGAACCATACCCCCACTGGGAAAAACTGGTGAAAAGGAATCAAACCCTTCGCGTATGGAGTTTTAACCGTTAAAATACTGTGTGGCCCTTGTAAAAAAACTGAAATATATCTAAGTATATATCTTTTTAAACCCCTTTAGGAGACATTCATCTCTTGCATTTCTAGTCTTAGGGTGTGATATTGTCTGATGATGCTCTCAGTCTCCACCATCATCGGTGTCTGGCCCTCCTCGACGTAGTGTCTCCTTCCAGTTTTTTTGCGCAGGTTTTGGAACTTCTGTCGAAGGATGCTGTTTTGCTGGGCCATGGCGTCTTTCTCTGCTTTAAGCGATTTATGCATGATTTTTAAAACCTTTTCTCCTTGCAGGTAGTTGGAGAGCTCCTGAACCCTCTGTTGCATAGTTAGATTTTCTTGGTTCAAAGCGTTGTTCAATCCTTTTATCAGATTATTCTTTTGCACTAAGTCTTGCTCCTTTGAGAGCTTCTTTTCCAGCTCCCGGATTTTTTTCTGGAGCTTGTCTTTTTGGTCGCCTAGAGCTGTGTTCTCTGCCTTCATTGTCTTATAATCCGCCTTAAGAACACTTAGATTTTCAAGCTGCGTGTTGAAATCGCGAATTTCTTGGTTCATCCTGTCATTGTCTTCCTTCAAGGCATCTGTCTGCTCTTTCAAGGCGTTGTGTTTGTGAGTCCATTTTTCTTTCTTTAAAAGCTTCTCTGCGAGCTCAGAATGTGTTTTAGTTAGGACTCTACTTTGTGCCTCCAGGACTTTCTCCTCAGCTCTCAGTTCTCGACATTTGTCTTTTTCGTTTCTTCTGATCTGAAGATTTCTGCTGACGGCCTCGATTTGCTCTTTCAAACTGTTGTTTTCCGTGCTAAGATTTTCCACGAGGGTCATTTTTTCCCTGCATGCGACGGCCCAATTATTAACGTTTTCGTACTCACTGTTGAGATCACGGAGTTCCTCATAGAGGACCTCATTTTGATGGGTTATGGCTTTTAGTGACACATTAATTGTCTCTTTCATTTCGTGCAAAGCATTTTCATTCTGGATATCCTTGTGGATGTCCTCAATGTGCTGTCGCAGGGTGTCGTTCTGTTGGCTGACTGCCTCGTTCTCTGCCCTCAATGCATTGTAGGATTCTTCCAATGCTTTCACACTTTCATGCTTCTCTCTGAGCTCCAGGATTTCTTTCTGTATGGCGTCATTTTGCTCTTTCATAGCCTCTGTCGCCTCTTTCATTGCAGCACACATTTCCTTTGAAGGTCTTTCTTTTTGGAGTTCCTCCTGTAGGTCCTGAAATTCTTTTTTAAGCGCCTCATGTTGTTCTCTTGTGGCTTCACTCTCTGATTTCAATTGATTAAACCTGTCTTCTAAGGGTTTGTCATTCAGCCTGTACTCAAGGTCTTGAATTTGTTGCTGAAGAGTATCGCTGTGACGCTCTAATGCCTCCTTTGAGGCTTTCATAGCATTACACATTTCGTGTATAGTGTTATATTTTGAGACCTTGTCACAGAGCTCCTTAAATTTTTGGTGCATGGAGGAATATTTTTCCCTTGCAGCCTTTTCTTCTGCTGTCATAGTTTCCTTTATTTCCTCCAAACTTCCAATGCTCTGAAGCTGGTTTTCGAGCGCGTCCATTTGGACTTGCAGGGCGTCAAGTTGTTGGTTGACTGCCGGTATACTCGCATTCATTGCACTCACACCGCTTTCTGTATCCGATTGTTTCTGGTGGGGGTCCATGCGTTCAGTGTCTGAAACCTCCCGAGAAGAAGTGGCGGTCTGCTGTTTGCAACTCATTTTCCTGCTTTGGTTAAGCTTGTCAGTAAACTTGAGGTGAGAAATCTCAGTGAAACTCAGTATCAGTGTGTGTCCAGATCAATAAATACAATATATGACTTGCTTTGATCTGTATATGAAAGATCATCAAAGACACTGTGACATCACCTGTGTGACAATGTTCTAGTGTGACATCATGTCATACTAGAACACTGTCATGTTCTATTTGGAATGGAATCACTGCACATGCTCAGAACACAGTACTGTATGCAAACAGTAGGGGTTGCCTAGCAACAATGAACTGACCAATCAGATTCAGCCATTCGCACACAGTTTTTTGTGTATGTATGTATGTATGTATGTATGTATGTATGTGTGTATGTATGTATGTATGTATGTATGTATGTGTGTATGTATGTATGTATGTATGTATGTATGTATGTATATCTATACAAATTCAAAATCCAAATCTTTTCTGTACATCCACAAACCTCTTTCATAGGTTTACAAAGGTTGATTTACAACTACAAACATTGTATGTATTTGTTAGCGTCTCTTTACAAGCTCAAAAGCTTGGTAACAACTAACAAAAAAAACATGCAATAAAATATGATAAAACAAAATCATTATAAGACTTATGAGATCTTATGAGATCTTTTCTCCTCAAGGAGAAAATTTAAAAGTGAATTAAATCAGGCAGTATCATCATACTTCTGTTTTCTCAAATGATGATTGATGATTGAGCTGTATTCTTTTTCATTTGGATACCATTCATACTAACTTAGATAGCAAACAACTCAAAAGGCCAATAAGAAAAAATAAAAAGTAAAAAGAAACAGACAAGAGAAGAAACAAAATTAAATAAATAAAATCTTGGGACAGTTTGAATCAATTCTGTAGTTCTACGTGGATTAGACATACTTGTACACATGTAGAGACACTTATATATGCGTCCACATATACTGTATATTTAAGTCACATATTTTATATGAGGTGGTAGATGTACATCAGTCCTTTTTAAAAACATTTTACAGCCACATGTGCAACATCAACCTGACATGCCAGATGGTTTGTTACACAGAACCATCTGAGAAGTCCTTGGAAACTGATTGGAAAAGGGCTGACACCTTAAAAAAAAACACTTAGCGGGTGATTGGATGAACCATCTGTCTATCACTATCTGCAGCTGGATTCGCAAGATTGTGCAAGAATTCTCATAGGAAGCACATGGTGGTTCAGACACATGCTCACTAGATGGATTTTCATGTGATTTTGCAAATCCAGCTGCCTCAAAAGGTAAGTGCCAGGCAGCTACATGTAGTGCTTTATGTACAATGTGGTTTTTTACCAGTAAAAATTGCAAAATGTGTCATGTGTCAGGATGAAGAAGGATATTTCATTCAAACAGATAGAGCCACTTAGGTACTTCCTTATGTTGGGTATATCCAATTTAGCTATGCATCTTCCAGTCTTGAATTGAGCTGCGCCAAAACCGAACCTGCTATGGACACTGCTACACTCAAGAGGCTGCTGTAAGTGTATAACCAACAGTACTATATACTGTATATAAGCGAACATGCTTAATATAAGAACAAACCCAGAGAAATGCAATTTACAACAGTAATCCAGAGCGAAGAGGTCACATTCTGTACAATGAAAGGCTAATGAATGAATCAATGAATCAATCAACACATCAGTGGGTGAATGGGTGGAAATATGAGCGAATAAATACTGAACGACAACAATGAGAGGATGACCTGATTCTTTCAAGCCTGCCCCCTTCCCCTCTGAACGAACTCTAGCAGACTTGTCATCTTGATGGAGCGAAGCAATCCAAAAATAACCATCTGAAGGGGTGTTTTCCCCCTCTCTTTTCATAAAACAAACAACTCTGGACCTCGAGCCACACCCCTGTTCGTGCCCCAAGGTTGGTCTAATCCCATCAGTTCACCCCCATCTCAATCTGACTATGCAGCAGTTCTTATATCAGCTACTGTGTGCTTTAAAGAGTAACTACACACCAAATCGTTGTTTTACACTGTACAAATAATTTCATACTTCTCTGCTGGAATATGATGTTATTACAGGTGGTTTTTTCCAATAATATACAGCTATATTTCTTTTCTGTGGCAGTAAACACACACAGAGACCTGCTGGTAACTAACTGCGCTGTTAGCCTCGACTTCCATATATCATAATTCAGAGAAAATATATCAGATTACGAGATCTATTCCTGTAATTATGAGAACATTTCCTAGAGCTGCTCGATGCAACTTGATAAAAATCTGCGCCAATGTAACATAATGCAAAACTATCAAGATTCAGCTTACCAAGACTTTTTCAGGTGGCAAAATGAATTGTAAAGTACAACCAGCAGATTTTTTGACAGCTAAGAAGAGAAAAAAACTGGTGCTGGGTTTACTGTCAGTGTAGAGGGAAACCTTTGCGTCTTTTATGGCTAAACACACAGCTCAGGTAACTTGTTTGGCTAAATTTGCAGCTAATATCCTCAAAACTGTGCTGTTGAGTGCAAGACATTTTTCTGTTCTTCTATGACAGGAAAGGTTTAAGAATCACTGCTAAACATAAAGTACAATATCACTGAGAGTGGGAACACATTTCTGTACTATAAATCCACAATATGTGGATTGTTTCGGCCGATTCTTGGCAGGTAATTACTGTATTTGTGTTGTCAGAAGAGCCATAACAGTCAGATACTGTGTGTACCTGCACACATTCACACAGTGACACACAGCAGTCAGTTACCTGTTCCTCCCCATCTTCTCATGGTCTTTGACAACACAGTGCAGCTCTGCTCCAGAGTCCAGGGGAATCCCCTTAAGATCCCATTCAAAACCCTGACACAGAGACAAGGAACAGCATTACCTCAAATAATCTACTGCAAAGCCCATGTGGCTCACTTGCACACAGGGGCCATGGGATATTTACATAAAACTGATATCCTAATATCCATTTGATATGTAACACATATGGTGTATATTGACAATTACAAAAGAATAAATTAAATATGTTTAAAATATTTAATAAGTTCAACATAATTCATCTGTAGATCCGTCTTTACAGAAGTACACAATACTTAATTGAGATTGCTTTTCATTGTTCTATATTTGTTTGAGATTTGACAGTTTTGGGACAGAAAAACAACTTTAAAAAAGGCTGAGACAACCTGATCTACTTTATTACACAATATAATGAAGGTTGGAATGTGTAAGCTGCTGTTGCTGAAATACTTAGGATACACTTTAGGAAAACAGATGAACATATGATCTGTTGCAGCTCCGTTTTATGAATTAGGTGGATAAGAAGTGTGACTTTTCATATAAATACGTTACAATAATCGTATTGATAAAGGAACAAATTCTTAAGTCAGCATCTGTTTTTAAAATGACTTGGTACTTGTAGTATTTACAGTACTTGTCTAAATAGCAAATAATTAAGAGGTGGTCAGGAGAATTTACCTCATTCCAAACAGGGTTTGGGTTGTTCTTGATGACTTTTGTCTTCTTCTTAGATCCTGAGGAAAATGTAGAAAGAGGGACATAATTAGCTTATAAAACAAACAACAAAACGGTGTGGGTCCAAAAATATCTACACACTTTGAACCAAAGTAAAAACTTGTGAAAAAGCTTGTTTAAAAGAAGACACCGTCGTAGCAGACCTGAGTTAATAAGAAAAATGTGAGTAATTACTCATTACATATTGCTCATTGAAAAAGTGATTATGTTACTTTTCTAGTTGCTCAACAGGAATATTTACATGATTACTTTACATTACGTTACTCGGCCCAACTCAAACAAAGGTGTCTTTAAAACAATCTTTTAAGTCTCTAAACTCACACATCAAATATTTTGTATTTAACACACAAATAAAATAAGCAGCCAACCTACTGAGCTTAATGTTGCCTTCCACTACTCATTACTGAGTTACTAAATAAGAAAAACGCATTATTTTACTAAATTAGGCGTTATGTCCCGAGAATACATCAGTTTGTAAGACAGTGATTGTTGGCTGATATGCTAACAGATGTTTGATCAATATTCAGGCTAAAGCTGATTGATTGAAGACATATAAAGCGTTGGGAAATTGCATTTTTCTTCTGGAATTTGTCCCGAACCGTAACAGTTCCTCAGGTGAAAACTATTAAAACTTACTTTGCAACACCTTTCACACAAACACACAAACACACATTCAGTGGCCAAAATCTGGCGTTCCCAAATGACATTAGTATGAAAGTGTTTGTATGTTATCTTTTCTGTGGCTTCCTGTAACATGAAGTTCTGAGCTCTGATTTCCTGTCCGTCGGGCACTCCGGCAGGAAGTGAGAGGTAAGATGGAGCAATAAACTGCCAGGATTCATCTTGAGCTACTGAAGAGCACACACAGACACACAAATCACCTGAGAATGTGAATTATTACCTTGTAAACAACTATCATCATTTCCATTTAGTTTTAGTTGAAAAGAGGAGTAGGTGCAGACACACACACACACACACACACACATACACACACACACACACACTGATTGAGATGTTCTTTCCAGATGAAAGGAAACCGAGACAATGACTATTGTCTGATTTCTGATTTTAGAAGCTACTTATTAATTTCCATGTAATGAGCACTGGAGAAAGCTGTAAATAGATAAATAAATCTCTTAGTTTTGTTGAAGGATTACATGCTTCATTATGAGTTGACAGATATTTTCCTACCTTTACCTTTAAGGGAAATAAAGCTGATTTGAAACCCATCAGGATATTTAAAATAAAGCTTGTTTCTTGGAAAGTTGGCATTATGGAAGTGCATAGTTTCCCCCAAAAATCAGGGCTCATCAGTTTGGAGATGAGAGATGATGACGGTTTTAGCCATTACTTAAACGAAAATCAACCCAACTGACTTCTATAATTTACATATATACACTACATATTGTTTTCCCAATTATATTGCATTGGAAAATGTTACCTAGATTATGTTTGCATTCAAAGTTTTCTTCCAATCATTGAAGTGTTACACTTATGTACCACGATGAAGTCGGGGGCAGGTGGTTGTAGCGGATGGCAATCGTATAAAAAGCAGGACTCCGACTGAGGTTTTCATCTCTATTAGGATAATAGTACACAAACATGATGCATTCCCCTCACTGAATACACTCATTGCAAACCAAAAGTAACCTGTTGCAAGTTTTTTGCATTTGCATGAAATATAAAGAGTGTCCTCACAAGAAAAATGACCCCTGTCCCCTAGAGCCCATCGTAATTAGGACGGGATCAAAGGAGTAAATCAGTTGACGTTATTATACCATCAAAGTCAGCGTACGGAGAAGTTCAGGGTGAACGGATGGGTCAAAGAACATCTGACTTTAACATTGCTGTTTGTTTCCCGTTTCCAACTGTGAGTCAACTGTTTTTTGTTTTTTTTTTTAAATCCTTGACCACAATCGTCCCCTAATCTTAACCACGTGGTTATTACTGTAATCATGATGACGAAGGGCTCGTAAAACCATGAGGAAGTAGTTATTTTAGCCATAACTGCAATGGTTTTCTTAACCACAATAAAGTACTTTTTTTTAAAAACCCCAAACCATGATATTTTCCTAAAACTAACCAAGTCACTTTTGTGTCTAAATCTAACCAGACCAGGTTACAGTGACTTGAAACAGACTAATGATGTCGTCCTGCTGATTACTGTTGTAATCAGAGCAGAAAACACAACAACCAAAAACTTGCTGGAAATATCGTGTTTGATCACTTTTGGTAACACAACTCATGGCCTCAGGTTTACACTGTATTCTTAATGTGCTTACACACACACACACACACACACACACACACACACACACACACACACACACACAAATTCTTTCCCTCCTTGCACACCCAGAGAAAGGTTGTTTGCTTTCCTGTTTTCCTCACAGTCATCATCCAAAGTGAGAGCGCACACACAAATACCTACGTAAGTGTACCTCCGTTCTTGGAAGATATCTTAAAAAACACCTCCACCCTTCCAGGGTCGAGAGGGTATGTTGCGTGTGTGTGTGTGTCTGTGTGTGAACTGTGTAAATCTCCTAAGAGCTCACATCTAAGTTAGCATCTCAGAGACAGGAAGTGGCACAGCGTCAACTTCCTGGTTGGTTCAGCTTGGCACAGTTTCTGTCATTAGCCAAGAATAGAACAGACTGTGACCCACAGTGCAGATAAATACGTATGGGAAAGCTAAGTTTAGACCTTGGGAGTGTGTGTGTGTGTTGCTATATCCGTGGCCTGCTTGAATTTAGGAAGCGTTTTTTCTTCTTAATCTAGATTTAAAGATTAGTTTTTGAGTGAGGATTAGTTTTAGCAAAACATTATATGCTAGCCTGGGTCCAGAGAAATATAATCACAACCACATCTCAAATATAAGCAAGCAATCAGTGGTGTATTGTACTGTCATCCCAAGAAAAACTCCAGAGTCAGACATTTGTTTAAATGCCTTAAAACAGTATTTTCACATTATACAAGAACCTTTTTGTGGCTCTGAGAATCATGACTTGTATTTGTCAGGAGCCACAACAGTCAAGATTGGTTTCTTTGACCACAATATTTCAATATTTCTTATTTATTTGTTTTGGTTGAGTCTCATTAGGCTCATCTCAGTGGTTTTCAGCCGCAGAAGGCAGCTGTTTTCCAAAAAAAAACTCTGATAAACCACTGCCTGTCCAACACCAAATGACGCCCCAAGTAAGGCACCAGCTAGTGAACATTTAGCAGCTAAATAGCCTGGTATTTCCCTACATGGTGGAGAACAAAACAGAGCTAAAAGGGAGTGAATATTATTATTAAATTGCTGTGTGTGTGCCAAGGCTATGATTAGCACAGGGCATAGCTGAAGTTAGTAGGGTTGCCAGATTTTATTTCTGTTTTTGACAGAGAACAACGCTTATCGTTCCAACAACAACACTTGGGCCGGAAATCCTCCTCGCATGACAGAAACATTCAAACACATACACGCATGCTTCATTACCTACACCTGCAAAAACGCACGTGTGCCCACAATTAAGGAAGTACATGCAAAAGAGGGTAAATTAACTACAATGCAGGCTAATCTGGGGAAACAATCTCAATTGTAAACCAGTGCAATAGCATTGTAGTGCATGTAAAGGATTTGAGTGATCAACCAAATCAAACATGAACTTTCCAAACAAAATCAGTCAAATGGATGTTGCCATTCTGTTTCACTTTATCTCAATTAAATTTTCTGTGCTTACGGTAACAAATTAGCCTAAATATTCTAATCAATAGCAAGTCCTGGTGAGTCGATTGCGACTATCGACTGATATTTTAAAATAAAACTTAAATATTCATGCAATATTTTTGCAAAACTACCATAAAGGAAGTCTCAAAGTGCATTGCATTTTGTGTTACAAATAACTTACAAATGTCTTCCATATAATTACAGTAAAACTTACAAATGTCTTCCACCTGCGTTCACTTTCTGTGTCATCTGTATTTCACTTACATGTATATTTTGTATTTCAGTTTTAACAGAACTGCATTTTTTTTGTTGCAACATTTGAAAAGTTTGCACAGATTTTCATACATCATACATGTCTCTTTCTCTCTTACCACCTAAACTTATGCATATTGTGGTCAAGTATTTGTATATAGTTTTATATGTTTTTTTTTAATTATTGTTAAGTATTTACACTTATTTTACTGCATTTTTGTTATTTGTTATCTTCAGGTATCTAGTCGTAATTTTCTATGTTTTACTGCAGTCTTATTTCTTCAATCTGACACTTGCATTAAAATATGTACACACCAATGTGGTGAATTAAGTCTTTCCCACACACACTGACCAGTACACACACACACACACCTATGATCTCTTTTCGCTCTCCTCCCACTGCTTCCTTGCTCCCCACACCAGTTTTTCCCCTATTCATTATGGTCACTGATTTCTATAAATGGACATGGTATCTGTTTCTAGACGGGAGGAAATTCTCTCTCTCACTCTCTCTGTGCTCTAAATTCCTTAAGTTCTTACAACACAGAAATACTTATTGAGACCAACAACCTCAAGAGCAGCTTTCTGAAAAATGCCACTAAGTCGCCTCTTTAATTCTGCACTTCTTGTAGAAACAACTGTAGTTACAAGTTTAAGGTGTCCATCCATCTGTAAATAATACAGTGGTGTGTAGATATAGAGAGATGTAACAAAACAGTTATACCAGTCTCAATCTGCTGCATTTGTCTTTATTGACAAGAAATGCTCCAAAAAGAAGACCATTTTAGTTCGGACTTACACCAAAACTCTGACATTTGAAGTTTGTTTAGAGTCACTACCTACTATCAAATTCCAATGGAGCAGCTGGAAAAGGATTGAAAAACTAAGCCAAAGTCACTTCTGTGTGTCATATTTATCTGCTGCGTTACAGCAACTGTGTTTTAAGGGTTTTAGTTGAAAGAAGGGTTTAGTTGGTTGTTAATAGAGCAGTTATTGAACAAGCATAATGACCACCTGTGAAATCAAATGATGTAATAGAGCTTGCACATCTAAATGCAACAAAAACCTAGTCAAAATGTTGTTAAAGGCGGGAGGTAGTGGCAAACATGCAGTGACATTACATAATATAGAGAACATAGACACACCCACACACAAGTATATTTATATCTCTGGCCCATCAGTCTTTGTGAGGTCCAATTTAAGTCTTAGGCCCTGAAAGATGAGATTATTAAAACTGCCAGATTGTCACTTAAGACTTGATTTTATTAGCTTTGCATTTGGTTTACATTAAGGTTGAGGTAAGTCGGCCCTCACAAATGTGTAGTACAAGTGTGTATCTGATGGCACCAGGAAACAGCGCTCAGACAAAGGCAGGATGTTAAGAGCAGAGCTCACCTCATTAAGAAAGCAGACACTGACTAGTGGAAAGTACAACAACAAACTGATGGAAAAACAGATGGGCGCTGAGGCCAGGTAGCCAAGTCCCCTTCACGTTGTACCATTTGACATCTTTAGTTGATGTTTAATCAGAGGTCACATTCAGCTAGCTTTGCTCTCCAACACTGGTGTAACGTTAATCTTGGACTCAAGTCACAAGTCGAACTGAATTTGAAATACATTTTTTCTAAGAAATCATTATGTCAATGTATATCTATATGACAGCTGCATAGGGTTCTTCAGGGGACGTGAACAGTTTCAATGTCAGCACAATATCTGTGAAATAGTTAGAGTTGAAAGTATCATTAAAATTCAAATGGCCTGCCAGGCGGTGAACCTGCTGAGGGCTGATGTTGTTAGCTGTTGCTTCGTCCCACCTGTCATTGGAGAACTATATGCGTTACTCTTACCTAATTCAATATAAAAACATACACAACGTACCACATGTCTGAATTCAACTATGTCTGTAAGTGTGTCAGTCAATCAATGTGTTATTGTCAAGGCTGTCACTAGCCTATGATGCTTGTGGCTCTTTCTGACAGATGGCTAATGGTTAGCTGTCATGTCAAAGAGGATTGGTCTTTTTTAAAGAGCTCCAGGAGGCTTCATCCTTCTTTCGTATAGTAAACAGGAAAAAAAAATGCTGCGTTCTGCACACACTGCAAGAGTACATTTTCTTTCATGCACAGTATAAATGCTGATATAAAGATCATATTATGATACCCAAATGTAAGCTGAGGTTCCCATGAGAGCTGAGAGCTCAAGAAATTAAACTCTAACTAAGAAGAAAGATTGCAAAACGCAAAGTTCCTGACAATCTTCTTAAAGGAAACTTTCTTTAAAGGCTCTCTCTCAGTTTTTGTTATTCACGAGGTGCAATTGTGATTTAATGTTTTAATCATTGTAAACTATGACCAGCTCATGGCATAACATTGTGAAGATGTAAGTTAAAGTTATTTTTATGTTAAAGCCTATAAATTTATTTGTTTGACACTAGTTACATAACGTAAACATGGAGTAAACCTAGATTCACTAGTATAGGTGTAGCCTATTTTAGTGTGTTTTGGTTGCCTAAATCAGTCTTCAGCTTTCAGCTTTTGGTTGTACTGAAAACCCCTCTAAGGCGTCAGATGACCAGTTTTTCCAGCAAGTACATTTGTTTGAATGGTTTAAGCCCAAAAATTAGCATTAGCATTAACATTATCACAGTTAACCATAGACTGTAAATGCACCATGCTAACCAAGCTAGCAACCACCGCTAGGGTCAGCTCCACCGCTCCAAATATGGTCACTTCTCATCACTTCTGGCTCCAAAAATCCAAGATGGTGACAGTCAAAATGCCATATTCAAGGCTTTGGATTTGCAAGTCTTCAAACCAATGGGTGATATGTGTGCACATTGACGAATACCTTTGGGGATGTTGGAAGACAAAATATAATTTTTTGTCTGCTGAAGTGCTGTCCATGGTGTTGAAAGATGAAATAACTGTCACCCATCCTCATGAAAACACCTATGGTGCATGCATAAGCAAATACATGTGTACATGCGGTTTGGGGGTTTGAAAATATGGTCAACCTAGACTGAAGGAACTAAAGGCCTGAAGCTGTCCAAAAACAGCTTTATCGCCTTTTGCAAAATATGCACAACAGTGCAATATGCAGTATGAGTGTAGTTAATGGTTTCTTTTTTAGACGTTAAGTCACAAAAATTAAAACTTGACTTGGACACTAGATTTAACTTACTTAAGACTCCTTAAAGATTAGAAAATAAGTCCAAGTCCCGGGTTTTTACCTGGTAAAATACCAGCACCACTTGCATTCTGACTTGCAAATGTCCCATGAAGGTGTGATTTGACTTGGACTTTCCTTCAAGCACCTTAAACTTGACTTAGACATGAACACTATTTTCTATAACAATGGCTGACTTTTCTGTACATTGCAGTGTAGCGTCTTATTACAGATGGCCTGAATCTCACATGATCCTCTTACCTCTGAAGATGACACTAGCCAGAGGGTCAGAGTGTCTCAGGTTGTTGGCTCGCTGAAGAACACAACGTAACATGGCTGAAACCTCAGCACAGTCCCGAAACCTGCCAGGCTAAGAGAACTTGCTGAGAGAGGGAGGAATCAGGTCCGAGTGATTGGCAGGTGATCTGGTTCACCACGTCTGAAGTAACGGTTGGTTACATGACAAGAGGAGCGTTGATAATGGTAACTGGTGTAACCAAGCACCAAAATGAACAAACCAAAAACAAGTCGCAAAAATTTTTTAAATAACTGTGAAAGAAAAGTTTCTAGTGGTCTTCTCAGTGAGTAGAAATAGATCACTCTGTCCACAGCTTGAAAAACTGAAACCAACTCTTTCACAAAGCAAATTCTGAGGCTTTGTTAAAGGATTTTCCTTGTTTGGCCAAAGACAAGCCCCAGCATCACAAAAACAAAATGGCAAAAAACAATTATCCACAGATTGTTTCAGCATCTGTCTAAAACTACAAAATGAAAGCTCTGTCTTCACAGAACCGGCTCCTTTCTTTTCTGAAAGAGGGCAACAACCGAGCATGTCAGGAACACACACACACACACACACCTCACATCCAGAGGAAATCTCAACATTTCCTGTGCTCTTTTCCTCTCTTGTCTCCTGGTTGTTTCCCTATCTTTCCCACATCTTTGCCTCTCCACTTGGCTGTACATTCACTACTTGCCTCCGCCTCTTTCTCTTTTAATCCCTTTATCTTACTTGGTCTATTCCATGGATTTTTACCTTATCAGGTGTTTTTAGTAAACTGTCAGTCTCTTAAACCAGTACTGCCAAAATATTTCCAAATCTTTAGTACCATTCTTGGTGAAAATGTCCCTTAGAAATTGTAAAAAAAAAAAACATGTTCATTGATAAATCAGTGGTTATTATAACAAAATTAGTGTTGTGTTGTACACCTATCTTTGCTGGATCTGGCACTTACGTTTAGGGACTCGAAATGGTGTATTTTATGGTAAGACATTACATTAGTCATTCATGTGTCATTCAAGTTCAGGTCAGGTCAATAACTCCCATGGTTTTCCTCAGACAAAGAAAGATAAATTTTAAAATAGCTAAATTAAAAAAAAAACTACTCTAGTTTTGTTTTTCTCAAATCATCATTTTAAGGGATTTTAAAATCTGTCATTGATTGTGTCTTGGGTCCTCAAACTTATTTTAAGATTTAAAAAAAAAAAACAGGTCAACCTTTTGGAGCCAATGGGGAGGGGGCAATGAGGTCACATAACACTGTGCACATCTACATAAACACTAACCCACAGTGAGAGAGCGCCACCTGCAGACCTGGAGCAGGACTCACACACTCACATCACTCATATTCTTCTGTTTGTGTAAAGTCAGACCTTTGCTCACTGACTAAAGATTGCCTCAAGAAATGCATTAAAAATACTTAACGTCATGAATTTTAGTTGTATCTTAGCTTCTATCAAAACTGCTGTTGACTACTCTGCATAGACCAATGTTTAGGAACAGAAAACCCCAAATTGTGAATTTGAAGCTAAATTGGTCATATTTTTATGTCAGTGGTCTTGAATTCACCTCTCAGAAATTTCATTGATGCTGTTTATAGCTCCCACATTGCATTTTTATTTGAAGAGTATTATCTTTATTTACCTCTTAACACTCAATTTCACCAGAAGTGGATACGCAGTGACTCCATTGTTGAAATTTTGTGAACCTCTGCGACAGGCTCCTGATTGAATGTAAATGTGCAGCGATACTGTTGTTGCCTACATACAGTGATATATATATATATAAATATATATAATCTCCCCCTGAATGTCTGACAAGCTTTAGGTTTCTCCACATGCTGAATCTGACTGCATGAGGCCATAAGACAGATATCCAATAACAAAAAGTTGGGAGGATGATGTCTTTGTTTTTAGCCATTACAAAACCGAAAACATCAGGGCATGTTAAACTTGTTCATCACCTCTAAGGTAAGCTACAAATATTAGCATGCCTGGCTAACAACTTAAACATTCTAGTAGCAATATTTCAAGGCGTATCATTGCTAACTACATTATTTTGTGCAGTTAGAATAATACCCACAGGACATGAACATTCATTCCACACAATCATCCATGAGTTTGTCTGTCCTGTATTTGGTTTGGGAAAGTTTGTACTCCAGCCAAACTTGCATTAGATAGTGTTACATATGTGAAACCCATCATCAAATGCTTTTCTCTTGTAAAAAGTGAAGCATATTATTTGAAAATCATAAATATTAAAAGATTATGTTAGAGCAAATAACAATTTGAATATATTTTTATTTGTGACATATTACTGCATATGGGGCTAACTAGCTCTACTCTGCAATACATGAACAACGCTGCTCCTTATTGGATGCTCACTCTTTGCCTGGGACATGTAGCTTTGGCCTTAGCCTTATGTTACCCTTTTAAAGACATTTTAAAACAAACCAGCTGGAAACATTACAAAGCTAGCTGGAGACAGAGTTTTAGCATTCACACAAGTTCACGCTAACTAGCTTCAGCTGGTAAAATCTGCTAGCTACAGTCATCATTTCAGTTGACAAAATCCACAGTTGTAGGCTAGAAATTAGTAATTTAATTAGATTGTCATATGTTAAGTCAGTATACAGTATATAGTATACAGTATATTGAATTAAATGCATTTCTCATGGTTGTATGTTACTTCTAATTTAAATATATCTTGTGTCTCATACTATATACATTATACTGTAATACAGTCTCACATGTGTGGATTATATATTCGGAAACCTTGTGATCTTAACTAGAGTTTAAAATAAAAAAGTTCAGTGGGATTGCACTCTGTATGACGGCACGAAATAAGTTTGAAGAAAATTGATTTTCACAAGGATTTAACTTAAGTCTCATCTATGTTTCAGGCTTTATAACCAATTAGCTGTGCTCTGTGTATTTATCATGACCAGCCGACAGCACATGACACCCAATGTGTTTTCCCAACTGTCAGGGTTACATGAACATACCTCTTACAGTCTGCTGCAGTGATGATTCATACGATCTCTATATGTTGGGTTCTGGCTGCTTATGGGCCTTAAAAGGAGCAATAATTGAAAGTATAAGAATCAAATGTCTCTTGTAATTGTGCGATTGGTCTTATGACACTGACTGGGTGATATCACCTTTGGTACATAAAATCTTGGACTGTAGCAAAAAGAGCTGCTTTAGATTAAAGTAAAAATTCAATTTATTTGACGACAACAAGGGCACAATGAGGCAATTTCAGGATTGATATTCAAGTCAGAGCAAAGGTAGCAAACTAAATTCAGTGACAAAAAATACAGAGACAAAACAAATCTGGTAATAAACATTTAAATTGTCTACATTTCCTTTTTTGATTCGAGATACAGATCTTTGACATTCCCACCAGCTCATGAACATGAAAAAAAAGAATAAACTAATGATCATATGTTTTGTCTATAAGTAATCCGTCTGATCTACGTGTCTGCCAGTCTTTCTTCTGTAACATCCTCTAAATGTAATGAACTCTGAGTGAAAGAAATGATGCAGCAGTTTTTAAGAGCAGACACAGCAAAGACAGTGTTAAGCTTCAAGGAGGAGCACGCAAGTTAAACAGATTGGATATGTGATATCAGCCGGTCTGGAGAAGTGGGGGGAAAAACACTCAGAGAATATTCAGCTGTTCAGTGATGTTTTCACAATGTATTACGGAGGTTTTTAACCCACTGAACAGCAGCAGTGGAGGCCTTTCCACTCTTTACAAGAACACTGCATACTCATCTTTTCATCCTGAGATTGTCTTGAAAATTCTCTCTGATATTTTGCTTTCATTTTAGTCAGGGTTAGAAAATAAAGGGTGAAAGGAAACATGGGAAGAAAGAGAAGTGGTGACATGTAATAAAGTTGGACCCTGGTTGGATTTGAGCAAGGGTTGTCATGGTTACATGGTTCACTCAACCACCAGGACAATGTGAAGCTTTCCAGATTTCAGCAAATTTTAAATTTGTATCGTATAGACGCTTTAGTTTTGACCAGGCGTTGTGAACAGAGGTTGGAGTTCATAAACCATGACAAGCTGAGCAGTTACTGAAATATAACATACAACACAGTGGGTAATACAAGTGTGTGTTATTGCTTATAATCACCCAGGTTGGAGTATATTATTCCACTTATATGTGTCTAGAAGTCAGCTGTTAAAATCTGATACTGCCAAATGGTCACACAGTTAGCAGAATTATATTTTCCTTAAATTTGACACCAAACTTAACTTTATTTGGTGGACAACACAACACAGTTTTATCAAAACTAACTGATTGGCTGGCAGGTGTCTGTTAAAACTGTATAACAAGACACCTCAAACAAAAGAGTTGACTTGTTCATTGCACAAGTTTGTGAAAGTTTCTCTATTTCTGTATAAATATGACCTAATGTGATCAGATTTTTACAATAGTCCCAGATAAAGGGAAACGAATTAAACAAAAGGAGACAAAAACATTAAACTTATTGATTTATTTATTGAGGAAAATTATCCAACGTTACATAATTGTGTGACGCAAAAGTATGTGAAACCTTTGCTTTCAGTAATTAGTGAAGCAATAACAGCAATCAAGCATTTCCGCTAACTGTTTATCTGCCCTGCTCATCACCCTGGAGGAATTTTAGCCCAGTCCTCTTTACCGAACAGACTCGGGGATGTTGGTGGGCTTCCTGCATGAATACCATTTCTATAGGATTAATGTCAGGACTTTGGCCTTTCCAAAACATGAACTTTCTTCTTACATAGAACGACTTGTGTGTTTAGGGCCATTGTCTAAGGATTTTGTCTCATTTGTTTAATTGATGTCTTTTAATCTAGTGTAAGGACTTCTGATCACGTTTTAGGCCATATTTAATGCAGAAATAGAGCAAATTCTACATGGTTCACAAACTTTTAAGCTGCACTGTATAATAAACTGCAGCTAACCATGGCAACACATGTGCTACAACTGGTAACTGACTGATGAAACAGATCTAACTAATCTTAAATTGATTACCAACAAACTTACAAAGAATGGATGACAATTTGAAGACAACTGATATAAGCACAATGATATACACCGATTTCACCTGATGAAGAAGAGTGCATGTCTGTTATTTTAATGGATCTGGACAGATCAGAGTGTATTATTACTGACTTATAGAGCTACCTCTCATTCATTATTTATTATTCATATGAGTGATGGCGTGAGCATAAAAATACTGGTATCTATAAACAACTTTTTTCATGAGTTGTAGCATCTAGCATTAATAATTACATTATTCCGGCCCAGATTTTAAACCTGCTGGTCACAAGCACAAGTCTGTGTATGTGTGTATGTCTGGAGACATACTGCAGGCGCTGCCCTATATTATACAGGGAAACTTTTGTGCAGCACGTGTCATGAGTTCATGACACACTAACTAAGTTAGAAAACTCAACTCTGTTACGTCTGTACTTCTTCTTATACTGCTACAGATGAACATATAGACCAAGATATTAAAAGATATACAGATTAGTTTATTAGAATTTTTGTTTTTGTAGATGGTAGCTGCCACATTATCTGCTTTGAGTCATGGCAGTTTACGGGACTGTCGTAACTCCAGGCCGTTAAGCTGTCGCAGTGAATTTAATGGTCAAATCTATGAGTCAATACATTTTTTGTCTATATCGTCCAGCTCTAGCTCCAGAGTTAGCATAGAGGCTATTTTTCATCTGTTATCCTTGGACAAATGTTACAAAGTCATCCTAAAGAAGAATATAAAAAGGATATGTAGTCAATCTAATGCCTTAATCAGCATTTTTTTTCAGATTTGAGACTGTATACCCTGGTGTCAGATGTGTTTTTAGAAGCACATGATAGGCATACAGTATAGTATGGATAATCTATTTGTTCTATATTTCGTGGCAAACAAAGACAGCTGTCAGGATTTTTCTCTCAGTCGTGCTGAAGTCCTTATGATACATAATCACTATGAGAGTCTGTCTGTGTCTCGTTTTGTGCCAATCAAAGTAGATGTTTAAATATTTCACAGGGCAAGTGACGTGCTTGTGGTGCTAGACGAAAAGTTAGATCATCAGAGTCATTAGGAATCATTTTCTAGGGAACGTGAATGTCTGCACAAAATTTCAAGGCGGTTCATTACCTACCAAACTGAACTTGGCTATTAATATTCGCATCTATAATTGTAGCCATTTAATTGGCCCGCTGACCAACTAGGAGCATGAGAGAGAGGCAGAGAGATGAACGCCCCAAAGGATAAACTCTGCTGAAAGACTGGTGGTAACTATAAACACATCCATGCTTTACTGGAGACACATACCCACCCACAAACACACACACACACACACACACACACTGCTACAGTCTGTCACTGCATCATCTGTTTAAGCTCCCATGTTTCCCACCTCTTCTCCTCTTTCCTTTCCTCCCTTTATCTCACCCTCACAATCTCTCTCTCTCTCTCTCGCTCTCTCTCCCTCTCTCTGCCCCACCCCAAACAGACGGGAAGCCATGAAAGACGACTGGCGGAGACTTTCCAATAATAACCTCTCAGCTGTTCGAGAGATGAGGAGAGGGTTCAGTGTTTAGATCAATATTGTGCCATTGCTTGTTTTCTCTTTGCACATGAGCTTTGTCACTCATGCCCATTTTTTCCCCCTTTTTTTTCTACCTCTTACCCAAATCGCTCTTCTCTTTCTCCTTTTAACTTCTCTCATACACACAAACACACATGGACACACACCCTCCATCCCTACCTTCATAAGTGACGGTGCAGTAGGAATCGCTGACGTCATCGTCCGGCGTTTGCAGACGCTCTGCGCACAGAATAAACACACGCAGCATGGTTCACACACACACACACATACACACTCACACACACAGCAGAGCTCTGTCAAATCACAACAGCAGGCACTCTGTGGTCCATATATGGGTGTCAGTAGATCCAAAAAATATCCCTAAAATCAGGAGAGATCCATAGCAGAGATTGAGAGAGAAAGTGGGCAAGAGACATAAAGACTGAATAGCTTCAGAGAGAGACTGGTAGAGCTGCTGTTCTCAGCTGTCTCCTCACCACCCCTTCTCTCTCTCTCTCTCTCTCTCTCTCTCTCTATCTCTACCTCACACACTCACACACACACACACACACACACACACACACACACACACAGAGAGAGAGCAAGCATGGTGCACTGGCTGACTCATGCAGACACACACTGTCCCTTCAATCACAACTGGTTTAAAGGGCCAGCAACACACACACACACACACACACACATATATATATACACACAGTGGCCTTTATTTTTGGGCCACACATGCCTGCACACAATCAACAATCCAAACTCTGCCAACTTAAACCAACACACGTGGGGAGCTCACACACACACACACACACACAGACACACACGCACACAGTGAGAGAGACAAAGGGTGAGAGTGTGTCTAGGAAAATGTGCTTATTGATGCAGATTTGTGCAGAGAGAGAGAGAGAAAAGAGAATAATATAAGACAAGATGGTGTAGTATATTCTGTAGACGAATCCGGGTTGTAACTGGAAGTAGACACCATAAATTAATTGATATGGGCTGAATAAAAATGACCTTTGTAACTGTGCTGTCGAAAAGAGAAAGATAAAGAGTCAAGAATAAAAAACACTTCCAGACAGCGAGTGGATGACGGCGGCTACACCGCCTCGGACACTAAATCATTTGGCATTTTTTCTGATACAAGCACTTTAATTTACCTCAAACATGTTGTTTAATTAATTCTTCTTTTATTATTTCAATTTAACAACAGATTTTAAACAGATTGTAATGGTTATATGAAATAGCACCAAAATTAAAAAATTATATGTATAAATAAAAGGTTGGAGTCTGCATGGCAGTGATGGTTATGTTGGATAAAAATCAAAGGTATCTAGGATATTAACATCAGGACACAGGATTAAGGATTAACCAGATAGAAAATGTCTTTTTAAAATTTGACCAAACACAAATCAAGTCAACCAACAAGTCAGAGTTCGACAGAGAAACCCTTCAGAATGAGCAAACACAATGAAATCAGGAATTTAAGATGTTTCATGTGACTGACTGTTAAAACCAATCTGTGCTTCACGGCAATAAAAAGGTCTTAACAAAGTGTTTTGACAGGCAAAAGAGAAAAAAGCGGAGAAGGAATTTAAATGGTCAAACTCATGTGACTTTAAGGTTTGACTGCAAAATCTTTCACACTGACTTTTACGTTGTCTTTTTTTCCACAAAAAGGAGAGATGAAATGATTTTGATGTGTAGATAAGATATGTTGTACATGTTCGGTGTTGGGGGCAGGCTGCTAGCTGACATGGAAAGATTTCTGTTGCTCCTCTATTTATAGTCTGACCCACTGGGCTTCAGTCATGTCATCTACATATTTAGCGCGATTGAGAGAGTGTGTGTGTGTGTGCACCTACGGGAAGTATGCTAACTTCAGGAGTCACTGGGAAGGCAGTCCAAATCAGGCAAATGGGTCCAAAGGGGCGAGGCAGGAAGGCGATAAAAAGGTCAAAACGGCAGTAACGAGGATCAGGATGACTTGAACGTAAGCGTGAAGCAACTTTGACGAACTGGCAGGGAATGGATAATAGAAATCAGTATATGTAGTATTGGGACTGATGGGGTAATGAGAAGCAGGTGCAGACAGTCTGGGAATGGCAACAGGTGGGTGTGGGAACCAGGCAGGAAAACGACAAAGACTCGAGAAGAGAGTATGGGGCTGAAGGCAGGGACAGAGACACAAAGGACAAGGGAACACGAATAGGAATGGTTCCTCTAGTGCCACCAGCAGGTCAAAATCTTCACTTATTCAGTATATCTTGACTGATCTATTGGATTGATTGTTACCAACTTTGTTCGGATATTCAAGGTTCTCAGATAATGGATCCTGAAGACTTTGGTGACTTTACCAGTGCAAAAGTTTTAGGCGCTTTAGGGAGGCATCTCATCATTCTCAAATTCATTCTGCAGCATGATAACAACCCCAAACATACAGTCAGAGTAATAAACTATCTTCAGCAACAAGAACAATCAGTCTTGCAACAGATCGTTTGGCCCCCAAAGAGCCCTGATCTCAACATCATGGAGTCACTCTGAGATTACATGAAGAGACAGAAGACATTGAGATACCTAAATCCACAGAATAACTTTGGCAAGTTCTCCAAGATGCAGGAACAGCTGACCCCCCAAGTACCTGAAAAACTGCACAGGTGTACGAAGGAGAACTGGTGCTGTTTTAAAGGCAAAACTGCTCACGCTAAATATTGATTTCATTTAAGGTTCTTCTGTTGACTGAACTTTGCATGAAGTCAACTGATGCTATGTCTCAACTCACTTTTAGTGCCTTAATCTTTTGCACTGTACTGAATATTGCATGGATTGACATGGAAATGTTACAGACATTCATGTTCCTATAGAGCCGCCAAGGGGTCATGTGGTCGACAAACAACATTGGCGTAGGAATCCATGGAAACTGATTAATAAACTGAAGGAATTGGGAGTGATTGGTAAAATGAGAGCACACTTTGCCAATCTGTGTGCACAGCAACTGTAACTAAAGGTGGCACTCAATTTGGTTCCCTGATTCATATGTTTGTTTGTTCCTTGTTTTTATGTCTTTATCCCTTTTATGCCTATATGTGATATTTTGTGCATCTCCAGTATACGGTTGGAAATTGAAACTTTAAATGGCTCTGTCTACTTTACAACACAGCATCTTCAATCAGTTATTATTGATCCTGTAAGTGTTCCTCTCTAGAGAGGCATGGTGTAATCCAATTTCATCTTAAATGACTCCAAGCTGGAGCAGGTTGCTTGAAGAAAAGCAACATGCCCCTCTGGAAACAGTGAATGTTGATTCTCTACAACATTGTAACATATGTTCAGTTCAATGTTTAATGTTTTTCAGTTTGTCTCTTCTGGATATGCTTGTGAGGATATTACGTTTTTATTCTTCTTTCTTCATCTCTGATGATGCTGGCCCAAGCGCCACCTTGTGGACAAATTACTGTACACCTACCGTCTTCTTCTGTCTGTCTTTCATTTCTGACAAAATTTCTCCTCCAACCTTCAGTATTGCATTTCAAGTTGTACTTAAAAAGTAAGTACACCTTCAAATTCTGCAAAGTAAATTTTAAAGAGTCACTCCACTCAATGTGTTACCTCACCTTCACTGTTCAGAGTGATGTATGTACAGTGTTTGCAAATAGACGTATTATTCAAAGCAGAGTATTTTTATATGACTTATAACGTGTGGAGGGGATCTTTACAGATCACAGAAGCACATTTCTGAAACACGTAATATATAAATATATAACGAGTAATATATAAAGATTTACAGGTCAGTAAACATTTTCTGTGGTGTAGTTAAATGAGTGTATAAATGTTTGTGTTTGTATAACAGGGCTCATAAAACACACAGACTAACTTTTTTCAATGCTTAAGCCTTTTAATTGAGTAGAGGACAAGAAACAGCAGTTCACTCTCTGGAATCAGTTTGTACTAAAAGAACAAACTTGTTCATTGAGTAGTGTTACAGCAAAAGAAAGAAGTATGGATTACTACATGCAGGAGCCTACATGTGATTAGGGCACAAAGATAGTTAAGTATGCAAACACACCATCACACATCCACCCAGTTCCTCTGGTTGTGACAGGTATTGCATTTTTCTGCATCATTCAAAGAGATCCTACTTCTTTGTGGCACAGACAGACGGATATTTGTTATCGCAGGGCTGGTCGTCAAGTTTCTTCACACCTGTAAAAAGATACAGAGGTTTTTTTTTTTTTAGGGATAAATTGCCTTCTTTCTCACTCAACCAATAAATTTGTCTAATGAATTTGTTAAATTTTGCACAAAAATTTAATCCAAAACAAACACATAACAGAGAACAATACAACAACACACAATAAAACTGTTAATTTGTTGTGGAAGATTGTTAATATTTTCATAAACCCTACACTGATTCTTGCTGAACATTCATGGAGCACTTAAACTGACTGGAGATGAGATGAACATCATTTACTTCATAGAAATGCAAGAGTATAAAAATTGTTTCTTAGTAGAGATTTAAAGGAAGTCACTGTGATACCTAAACAAATTTCAACAGGTAGACTGTTCCAGACGGAAAATACAAATCTTAAGTTTCGACTGTAGATGCAAGATTTAAGATTGAGAGCAGTTACATACAGACACAAAAGTTATGTATGCTAGAGCCAGACCATGGAGTGCTTTAAAAGTAATGAGTAAAACCTTAAAATCAACTCTAAAATCAACTGCACGCCAATGCAAAGAGGCTGTGATCTCTCTTGTTCTTCATGATTGTCTGTTTCTGTTTTTGCACAAACCTAAAAATACAGCACCAGATTATCTTCCTTTGTCAAGCCAAGATATTATTTGATCTAATAGATTAAGCTCTAGTGGTTTCAGTGAACGAATTTGCCATAAAGCCAATGTAAATTCTTTTAGCAACCTAGACTCAATGGTTTTGAGAACTTTTCTCATTAATCGGGCATCATCAGTGGGAAAGCAAACAAAAAAACTGACCAAACTTGACCCAATGCAGACATCACTAGTTTTGATGTCTGTGATGGGAATTATTTTCCCAAACCCTGCTCAGATCTTAGGAGAAGAAATAAAATGTTTCTCAAACTTAATTTAAATTTACCTCCATAGTTCAGCGTCAAACAGCTTCCACGATGGTCAGGCTGCCCTGGAGCCCAGTTTGTAAATGGGAAAGATGAACCATCACTCCAGAGCCAAGTACCATCCTAGAAGATAAGAAGACAGTATAATAAAATATAGTGGACAGTATGGCTTATTTAGTAACTTTTATATTTTGTTTACTCAATATACCTGTTCTGCATCAGAGCCTCCGAGCCATGTGACTGGAGACTTGCCTGCAGTCCATTCCTTTATCACATGTTGAATGTTAAGAAGCTCATCAGTATTGCGTACTGATGCCAGGTGTCCACCAGGATAGCCCTGGCAAAATTCCTATGTAGGTGGGACGAACAGAGAAAGTGAAGTTATGTGGAGCCACACAAAACAAATATTACATGTAATACAAAAACTCCCTATTAAAAAAATATGCCAAATAACAATGTGTGTAGGTCTATACCAGCAGAATTAAAATATTGTAGAAGCTCTCTGCACTGAAACTACATTCTGTATTCCTTGATTACCTCAGCTTGAGCCCAAGTCTTGAGTCTTGAATCATAGACGTAACAGCGATCTCTAAATTCAATCCAACGCTCGGGGCAAGATGACCTCTTGACTACGTGACTCTCTTCTGAAAACAAATTGAGAAAAAAAATGAACATATTGTTACTTCAGGCAGAGCATTGATGTTACATTTGTTTCAGATGATTAGCTTCAGTTGATTGATTGATTTGATTTTTTGAACGGGACAGTATGTAGTATTAAGCATAAATGATGCACTGCACCAGAGTTAGCTTGAACAAACAAACAAACAAAAAACAAACAAAACAACAAAAATATAGTGTTATTTAACACCATTATTATATCATATTCACCGCCAGCTGTGGTCAGAGCCATCAAGGCACAAACAAGTGCAGACACAGTCAGAACCTTCATGTTGGGGATGATGGTGATGACAACCTTCAATAATGTTGCTCAAGACAAGCAGCTCTTATATACATTTACTTAGATTGACATCTCACACAAAACAGGAAACTCACCAACACTATTACACATTGCGCTTTAAGTATACTCAGAAACTTAAAGCGCAATGTGTAACCTAAATGTAAGGATATATTTACTGTATCTTAAATGTTTGTTCTCATCAGTAATGTCTGTAGACTCAGGATTAGAACAAACCTCTATCATCAGTTATAGTCAGTTAACGAAATGTCCAACTGTGCAATTTAAATTAGCTGTTTTTATTGTTTAGACTTGTAACCATTGTTTTTTTGTATTTGTCTGGTCATTATATTTGCTGAGCACACAGGAATTTGTGCTACATTACTGTAGACAATTTCCTGAAAGTTAAAGTTAAGTGGTTTTTAATCAATATTGTGTTGCCATTTTCTTGGTGCAATTTCAAACTTAGCACTTTCCAAATAGATCAATGTAACACTTTTTTCTGTTCTTTCTTATAACTTGTACCAAATTGCACCATCCTCTCTGTAAAATATTATAAAAAATGAACTGTTAAATATTCCAAATTACTCAAGGAAATTTGTATAATATTGAAGAACCTGTAAAATAATACTACAATTATGCACTATTTAACTGACAACTAGTAAATAATTTCAGATGAGGACAAGAAAATTACAGTAAAATGTTGCGATTATTACCTCCCTGAAGAAAGTAGCAACACATTACAACATTAAAGTATATTTAATGCACAGATTTAATTGACAAAACAAGCTAAAGTAAATGGTAAATGGTCTGTACTTGTATAGTGCCTTTCTAGTCTTCTGACCACTCAAAGCGCTTCTTACTCTACAAATCACATTCACCCATTCACACACATACATACACTGAATGGTACAGGGGCTACCATGCAAGGTCCTAACCTGCCCATCAGAGGAAATCTAATCATTCATACACATTCAGACACTGATGGCACAGCCATCAGGAGCAATTTGGGGTTAAGTATCTTGCCTAAGGACACATCAACATGTGGACTGAAAGAACCGAGAATCAAACCACCAATCTGTGGAGGACCTGCTCCTCCTGACATCTCCTGAGCCACAACTGGTTGCTAATATAAATTGAACACTCCCAAAACATTCAATTAACACTACATGGCAACAAACTCAGTAATAGAAATAAAACAGATCTGTCAGGAGAGGTCAAGCAGCCATAGCATGGCATAGCCAAGCATTGTTGTCTGAGACCATAAGATATGATTCAGTGAGCACAGAGAAATGTTGTCCTATTCTGCGTAGTGAAGCTCAAACATCCAAATGAAGTAACAATAAGAAAATCACATTTTGAGGTGCAGGAGGACTTGCCATTTCTGCTCTTTCCCCATGTTAATACTCACCAGTAGCTGAGGCCAGTGCCATCATGACACAAACCAGTAGAAACACAGCCAGCATCTTCATGGTGGAGATAGTGCAGATGGTAAGGATGATGATTATCTTCATTGAAGAGAGAAAGACTTGTTAGTAATGTTTCCAAAGAGAGCAGAGACAACAGAAACAGAAACAGAAACAACCAGCAGAGACATAAGAGAGAACAGAGAGAGAAGAAAAGAGAAAAACCTTCTGCAGGATGATCTTCTCTTCTGTCTTCTCACTTGGTGTAAGCTTGAAGCTTGAGTTGTCCTGTGTAGAGGTGCTGAACAGGATAAAGACAAGCTCTTATATCTATCTTATATTTATCCATCTATCTATCTTTGTTTTAAATAAATACCACAACCGACTCCACCCCAGTGTATGGATCATAAAATACAACTCCATGTACAGCCCTCTATAAAGGCATATCAGATTTTGTGCAGAAACCTTGGCACTACGCCATTGTTTACTTAAATAGCTAATTAGTGTTTTAAGTGACTCACGGTGTTCCTGTTATAGAATATTTATTGGCATGACAGCATGTCACCTGCAAACCTGAAAGGATAACCTGTTCATAAAATTAATGGACAGATGGGCTGCTGAATGGAAAAACTGAAACATAGATCATGTCAAATGACAAAGTGCAACATTTTATGATTTTTCTACTCTACTTCTAATTTCTACTAATTTCTATATTAACTTATGTAACTATTCATTGGTAGATATAGTATAGTTAAATATTAACACCCACATGGGAAACTAGTGGTATCCCTTTAGATTACAGCCCACAGAATAGAGTTTAATTTACAATGTAGTTTTTTGTCCTAAAAGTGTACCAGTACATACTGAAAAAGATGTGAATTATAGTGAGCAAAGGAGTAACAACCTGGTAATTTACAAAGAATTTATACTGTATTACGGGCACTTTCTTACTAAATGGTATCTGTTCTAAACGTATGACTTACTGAGCAATCTGGCAGTTGGGAGGAACTTAACGGAGGGGCTCACATTTCTTCAGTTCTTTCTTCAAACAATAGTCAGGAGTCAATATTTGATATTGAAGTAGGTTTTTCTTTCCATAATAATTCCTCCTGTCCATACTGACTATTAAAAGATCTCTTCATAAAGCACTTACAATGTTAGTGAGGGGGACAAAATCCACACTCCTCCTTCTTTGTAGCTAATATGAAGCTTCAGCGTCCAAATGAGTCAAATCAAGTAGATATCTTTAAGCGTTGAAGACTTTTTAGTGCCAAAGTTCCTCTTTTTGTTACTATACTTCCACCACAGCTCAACAGGGAAACATAAAGAGGAGAATTTGATGCTAAAAAGACTGTAAATGTGTCAGACATCCACTTGATATGACTAACTCAGACTGCTGAAGCCTCATATAAGCTTAACATCAACTTTTAAATGCAATTTTGCACAAAATGACAATGTGGACACATTTTGGCCTCCATCATTTACATTGAAAGCACATTTGAAGAGGATCTAAAATGAATGATTACAGCAAGAAAAACCTCTTTCAGTGTTCATATTATTTTATGATCAGGACTTTGTCAGACAAAATAAACAATAACCAGGACAGTAACAGCAATGAGGATACAATAATTCAATTCCGGTGCAGCCACAAAACATCTGTTATACAAGGCAGAAAGAGACATTAATACATGTTTGCATTTCATTTATACGGATGTAGTTAGATACCATTAGAGGTAAGTCAGAATTTGGGTGGACTGTCCTTTTACCTTTGATGTTTAAATCTAGCAGCTGCCAGATGTAAATGTGCAGTAGGGCGTTCAAAAGAAATGAATTCTCATTTAAACCTACCTTGGGTAAATATGTATTGATATGATCAACATTATTAGTCTGATGGAGCTCCACTGTAAAACTGGGAACAGATCCAGAACAATCAAATAAAAAAAGACACGAGTCAAAAGAAATGTTAATAACACAAGGACATCATGACCATACTGTCACTTACTATGGTGTTCCTCTCTCGACACATTTTGCCTCACGGAGCCTCTGGTACCTTTTGCAGAGTAGGGATTATGAATGTGGACCCAACTACTGTAAAATAAAAAGAAAATCTCATTATAAAACATCGCTAGAATGTTAAACAAATGTATAAATCTACACAAAAAAGAGAAAGTTTGCAGAACTACCTTAAAATTACCTCATTTAAATGATGACTCTTGTTTTCATACAGTAATTCATAGAATTATCCAATACAGCCACAAGAACTCTGGATGTAAAACACAGAAAATGTTCATACTGTACAAAAAAATAAGATCATGAGATAATAATTTACAAAACATAATTTTAATAATTAGAAAATTTCTGTGGCAGAAATTTTGAAAGTGACACGGGCCAATGCCGGTCGATTATGTGTGAGGAAGCCCCGGCTGATGGGGGACACTCATCCAAGAGGAGCCAATGGTATTTGCGTCAGTGATATCTGTTATGAATTCAGGCAGCGGTATGACCGTTAATCATTTTTGCTGATCATTACTCTTTTTGTGTTTTTCTGTCCCAAACTTAATAGTAGGTTCGGGAGACTGTTATCAGCCATTTATTTCAGTGTGCTGATGGAGCCCCGCCCACCGTCAAAACAGAAACTTAAGAAGACGTGGTTTGTGAAGGAGGCAACCCTGTCTCCTCAAAATTAAGTTCATACACAACTAAAACTGCATTCTCAATTACATTACGTTTACGATTACTTTTGTTTGTAACGTATCACAAATATGTTTCTAATCAACATATCTTTGCTTTCCTACAACGCTATTAGCTATTTTAAATCGAACAACCTTTCTCTACTTTAACATACATATATATTGGTGACAGGCTTACGCGTTTTTCTTAACAAACCTGGATATGTCCCTTTTCAATGTGCCGGTACTCATTTTAATTAATGGATTGATTTATAATTGCTGTGTATCTTGTATCTCCACTGACATCTTATGATTTCCACATTATGGCCGCTTTTTAAGTAACCGCCTGCCATTGCTGTGAAGAATAAAATAAGAGAAATAATTGTCAAACTCAAATTTTCTGGCCATTGTTGTCTAACTTCATAAGAAGGGACTGAAAAAAGAAAGAAATCCTAAATGTGTTCCCAGTGACGTCATGCATAGTAAGGTCCCACAAAATGCCCCCCATCTAAATGATCTATGTTAACAAAAACTTAAGATGTTGGTTTGTTTAAGATATTTTAGTGAGTGTTTTTTGGATGGCAGTTCTTCTGTTTTGTAAAGTTGGTCATGAAATAGGTTCATAAAACAACATAACTGCTGAATATCTCACATATTTACTACAACCAAACTAATTACACTGCATCTAGATGATCTATGTTCAGAACATGCAACAATGTTGCTTTAATTTAGACATTTATATATATATATATATATATATTTTTTTTTTTTTTTTTTGTGTGTGTGTACTTGCTTGTGAGTGTGTGTGTGGTGGGGGGAGGGGTGATTGTTTGCGCATCTGTTTTACAGATCACAGAAGCACATTTCTGAAACACATTTATGTGTTGTGCCAGTTCACACTTTTAGCCTTGATATTTGTTAACATTACTGTTGATAAACCCAAAAGCTTCTAGTTAAGCAGTTGTATATGTTGTGTTTACTGCCACAGAGGAGAAATAAATCTCTTGTTCATGTCCACCATGTCTGTGAAGTGTTGCTAATATTACTGGCTACATTACAGCCAGAAGGCAGGATAAATTATCTTTGAAACAGAAGTCTGCAACAATACTTTACAGCCAAAGTTATGGCAAAGTAAAAGTACAAAAGCCATTCAAAACTGATAAATAACTTTTATGAAGATTAAAGGTTATAACTCTAAGAAAAAATCTTCTGCTCTCAATTTTTTTTTTTACCCCAGTCAGTGTGATATTTGAACATGAGAATAGATTATGATCTTGCAAGTATTTGGCCAAACCTTCACCAATTTGCTTTTAACTTTCTTGTTCTCTGATGATGTTTCTTAGTACAGTAATCCTTGTACACACACATGCATTTCAAAATAAACTGCTTCTGCTCATTTCATCCTTTAGATGGTGCATCAAGCCTGACTATTTGAAATAAATACTTCAACCAGCATATACTATAATTTACTTACAGTATTATTACTGTAAGTATTATTTCATGCTATCTTAGACAAGTCATACATAAAGATTTACAGGTCAGTAAACATTTTCTATGGTTTAGTTAAATGAGTGTATAAATGTTTGTGTTTGTATAACAGGGTTCATAAAACACACAGACTAACTTGTTTCAATGCTTAAGCCTTTTAATTGAGTAGAGGACAAGAAACAGCAGTTCACTCTCTGGAATCAGTTTGTACTAAAAGAACAAACTTGTTCCTTGAGTAGTGTTACAGCAAAAGGAAAGTATGGATTACTACATGCAGGAGCCTACATGTGATTAGGGCACAAAGATAGTTAAATATGCAAACACACCATCACACATCCACCCAGTTCCTCTGGTTGTGACAGGTATTGCACTTTTCTGCATCATCCAAAGAGATCCTACTTCTTTCTGGCACAGACAAATGGATATTTGTGATAGCAAGCATCGTCGTCAAATTTCTTCTCACCTGTAAAAAGACACAGAGGTTTTTTTAGGGATAAATTGTCTTCTTTCTCACTCAACCAAAAGAACAAAACAACAACACACAATAAAACTGTTAATTTGTTGTGGAAGATTGTTAATATATTCATAAACCCTACACTGATTCTTGCTGTACATTCATGGAGCACTTAAACTGACTGGAGATGAGATGAACATCATTTACTTCATGGAAATGCAAGAGTATAAAAATTGTTTCTTAGTAGAGATTTAAAGGAAGTCACTGTGATAGCTAAACAAATTTCAACAGGTAGACTGTTCCAGACGGAAAATACAAATCTTAAGTTACAACTGTAGATTCAAGATCTATGATTGAGAGCAGTTACATACAGACACAAAAGTTATGTATGCTAGAGCCAGACCATGGAGTGCTTTAAAAGTAATGAGTAAAAGCTTAAAATCAACTCTAAAATCAACTGCACACCAATGCAATGAGGCTGTGATCTCTCTTGTTCTTCATGATTGACTGTTTCTGCTTTTGCAAAAACTTAAAAGTACAGCACCGGTTTGTCTTCCTTTGTCAAGCCAAGATATTATTTGATCTAATAGATTAAGCTCTAGTGTGAACAAATTTTCCATAAAGCCGATGTAAATTCTTTTAGCAAGCTAGACTCAATGATTTTTAGAACTTTTCTCATTTATCAAGCAGTAAGTACCAAACTTGCCTTAATGCAAACATCACTTGTTTTGATGCCTGCATTGGGAATTATTTGCCCAAACCCTGCTCAGACCTAAGAAGAAAAAAGAAAATGCTTCTCAAGCTAAATCTAAATCTAAATTTACCTCCATAGTTCATCGTCAAACAGTATGGTGCTGGTCCATGACTGTCAGGCTGCCCTGGAGCCCAGTTTGAAAACCAGAAATGTGAGCCATCACTCCAGAACCATGTCTCATCCTAGAAGACAAGAATACAGTATAATACAATATAGTGGACAGTATGGTTTATTTAGGAACTTTCAGATATTGTTTAATCAATATACCTCTTCTGAGTCGGAGCCTCCGAGCCATGCAACTGGATACTCATCAGTTCTACTCAGTATCATACTTTGAATGGCACGATGCTCATCACAACTGTGCACTGAGGCCAGGTGTCCACCAGGATAGCCCTGGCAATATTTCTACATAGGTGTGAAGAACAGAGAGAATGAAGTTATGTGGAGTGCTCAAAATACATATTACATATCAAGTAATTAAAAAACTAACAACTACCACTAACAACATGTGTAGGTCTATACCAGCAGAATTAAAATAGTGTAGAAGCTTTCTGCACTGAAACCACATTCTCCACTACTTGATTACCTCAGCATCAGCCCAAGTCTCAGGTGTTGAAACATAGAGGTAACAGCGATCTTCGAAATCAGTCCAACCCCTGGGGCATAATTCTGACTTCTTGACCGCAGGACAGTTTCCTGAAAACAAATTGAGAAAGAAAATGAACATATTGTTACTTCAGGCAGAGCATTGATGTTACACTTGTTTCAGATGATTAGCTTTAGTTGATTGATTGATTTGATTTTTTTGAACGGGACAGTACGCAGTATTAAGCATAAATGATGCACTGCACCAGACTTAGCTTGAAGCTAATTTGCATCCGTAGTCCACCACAATCGAAACATACAACAGCACAACAACAAACAGTACAAAGCAAAAAACAAACTAACTAACTAAAAACAAACAAAGAAAACAACAAAAACACAGAAACAGAAAAGCCAGAATGTCTTTTTCAGGAAATATTGATTATTAAAGATCAATTCTACTCACGGTTTAAGTAAAAATATATTCTACTTAATTAATAATCTGTGTCCTGATTGTTTTTTTTTCCACAAGAGAAGTTCATTTACTTTGCTTGAAATTCTTAAATTTACATCTATTCCTTCTCTCTCTTGTTGGAAAATTCAGTTGTATGAAAATGCATATTTTTTCATTTCATTATAAAATTTAAACTTCTGGACACAATTTTCCCATTTTCCCTTGACTATTGGACCATGATTGACCCCAAACTAGTTGTGAAGTTACAAGTCATGCTTTTAGATAATTCAGTGAGCACAGAGAAATGTTGTCCTATTCTGCGTAGTGAAGCTCAAACATCCAAATGAAGTAACAATAAGAAAATCACATTTTGAGGTGCAGGAGGACTTGCCATTTCTGCTCTTTCCCCATATTAATACTCACCAGTAGCTGAGGACAGTGCCATCATGACACAAACCAGTAGATACACAGCCAGCAGCTTCATGGTGGAGATAGTGCAGATGGTAAGGATGATGATTATCTTCATTGAAGAGAGAAAGACTTGTTAGTAATGTTTCCAAAGAGAGCAGAGACAACGATAAGAGAGAACAGAGAGAGAAGAAAAGAGAAAAACCTTCTGCAGGATGATCTTCTCTTCTGTCTTCTCACTTGGTGTAAGCTTGAAGCTTGAGTCGTCCTGTGTAGAGGTGCTGAACAGGATAAAGACAAGCTCTTATATCTATCTTATATTTATCCATCTATCTATCTTTGTTTTAAATAAATACCACAACCGACTCCACCCCAGTGTATGGATCATAAAATGCAACTCCATATACAGCCCTCTATAAAGGCATATCAGATTTTGTGCAGAAACCTTGGCACTACGCCATTGTTTACTTAAATAGCTAATTAGTGTTTTAAGTGACTCACGGTGTTCCTCTTGCAGAATATTTATTGGCATGACAGCATGTCACCTGCAAACCTGAAAGGTTAACCTGTTCATAAAATAGATGGTAGATACAGTATAATTAAATATTAATACCCAAATGGGAAACTAGTGGTATCCCTTTAGATTACAGCCCACAGAATAGAGTTTAATTTACAGTGTAGTTTTTTGTCTTAAAAGTGTACCAGTACATACTGAAAGAGATGTGAATTATAGTGAGCAAAGGGGTAACAACCTGGTAATTTACAAAGAATTTATACTGTATTACAGGCACTTTCTTACAAAAGGGTATCTGTTCGAAACTATGTATGACCTTGTAACAGTTGAATATATGAATAGTGCCTTTAATGTGTGTTGCTTAACAGTGATGTCATCAAACAGTGTCTATTATGTTTTAAGCTAGTTGAGAGCGCGCTACCATGCTGGTCGGATGTGTGTTTACGAGTTCTTGCTCCTTCCTCCTTCTCTCAACTCAAGTGGTGATAATAAGTCCGTGTGGTAACTATTTATTTCATGTATGAAGATATAGTAGCCGTACAACCAGGCTTTGTAAGGTTGGAGTGTTTTAAGTTTATGTACATGAATCTCTACCTGTCTTCTCACTCCAAGCTACACATGCGCCCAAAATCGTCATAACCTACTGAGCAATCTGGCAGTTGGGAGTAACTCAACGGAGGGGTTCACATTTCTTCAATTCTTTCTTCGAACAATAGTCAGGAGGCAATAATTGACATTGAAGTAGGTTTTTCTTTCCATAATTATTCCTCCTGTTCATACTGACTATTAGAGGATCTCCTAATAATGCACTTACAATGTTACTACTAATATGAAGCTTCAGCGTCCAAATGAGTCAAATCAAGTAGATATCTTTCAGTGTTAAAGACTTTTTAGTGCCAAAGTTCCTCTTTTTGTTACTATACTTCTACCACAGCTCAACAGGGAAACACTGTCTGAGGAAACACAAAGAGGGAATTTGATGCTAAAAAGACTGTAAATGTGTCAGACATCCACTTGATATGACTAACTCAAACCGCTGAAGCCTCATATAAGCTTAACACCAACTTTTAAATGCATTTTTGCATAAAATGACTGTGTGGACACACTGACTGTGTGGACACACTATTGAAAGCACATTTGAAGGGGATCTTTTAAAAGGAATGATTACAGCAAGAAAAACCTCTTTCAGTGTTCATATTATTTTATGATCAGGACTTTGTCAGACAAAATAAACAATAACCAGGACAGTAACAGCAATGAGGATACAATAATTCAATACCGGTGCAGCCACAAAACATCTGTCATACAAGGCAGAAAGAGGCATTAATACATGTTTGCATTTCATTTATACGGATGTAGTTAGATACCATTAGAGGTAAGTCAGATGTCTTAGTAATTTGGGTGGACTGTCCTTTTACCTTTGATGTTTAAATCTAGCAGCTGCCAGATGTAAATGTGCAGTAGGGCATTCAAAAGAAATGAATTCTCCTTTAAACCTACCTTGGGTAAATATGTATTGATATGATCAACATTATTAGTCTGATGGAGCTCCACTGTAAAACTGGGAACAGATCCAGAACAATCAAATAAAAAAAGACACGAGTCAAAAGAAATGTTAATAACACAAGGACATCATGACCATACTGTCACTTACTATGGTGTTCCTCTCTCGACACATTTTGCCTCACGGAGCCTCTGGTACCTTTTGCAGAGTAGGGCTTATGAATGTGGACCCAACTACTGTAAAATAAAAAGAAAATCTCATTATAAAACATCGCTAGAATGTTAAACATGTTAAATCTTCACAAAATTCATTCAGAATTATCCAGTTTATGTTTAAAGCCGCCCAATCAAAGCACAGATTTCTGGATGTAAAACACAAAAAATATACTGTAGAATTTTATTCAAATCACCCTATTTTAACATCCATTCAATTCATCTCTTTATTTTTGTTCAAATAGTTAATTAATATACTAATTTATAGTCAATCAACATACATAATATTCTTTGTTTTGTGTTGACATTCCAGAACTCCATATATTGATGTGAAAAGCTTGTAAATATATTGGAGAGTTGCTTGTAATTACTGTCAAATAATATTTATATAAAGAAATTATTATCAAAATTATGTTTTTTTAAACTATTATCTCTCTAATTTTTTTGTACAGTACGAAACCAAATTTTACCAAGAATTTACTCAAAAGAGATTGTATTTGAATGTAATTTTACATAATTTTTCTGTGTTTTACATCCAGAAATCTGTACTTTAATAGGCATTTCTTGTGGATGGATTGAATAATCCCATGAATTACTGTATGAAAACAAGAGTCATCATTTAAATTAGGTAATTTTAAGGTAGTTCTTCAATCTTTTTCTTTTTTGTGCAGATTTATACAATTTTTTAACATTTTAGCTGTATTTTATATGACGGGCAGCTGAATGAAGTGGAGCCTGCGGAGGAAACACCGGACCATCAGGGAGAAACTAGCTAGAAAAAGGCTAGAAAAAGCTAGAAAAAGGAGCTGATAAGTTTGGCTACACAGACAGGAAACACTTCGGCTGACAGGATGTACCACTAGGTTTGGAAAAACAATCTTTTTGGTTTATAATGGCAATTGGCAACCAGCGTATTAGGTACATTACCGCCACCTTCTGCTCCGGAGTGAGGACCAGACATTAAGTCCTTCACATTAATACTGTCTCTCAAATTAACTCAATGAACACTCTACTGTTCCACCCACTTGGCAAGTTCATTAAAATTTTAAGGCTGCCTAAATTTTTCCTTCATATATTGTCTTTCTTGATCATACTTAGTACAATCTGTGCTTATATGCATAATAGTCTCCTCAGCTGGCAAATATATCGGCATCGTTGGAAATACTGGTATATCAGATATCGGCAAAAAATACTGGATCCCTATTATTTTCTGATTGGTTCACATTGGTTATGTTCTAAAGCACAAATACACATACCTACACCTTTGCACAATGCTGTGGGAATGTGCCACATTGCTGGATTTTCCCTAACCATAAACAAGTTGTTTTCGATTCTAAACCTAACCAGACCTTGAACTGCAGCATTGTCACACCATAAAACATAATTATTTGTTAATCGTGAATTGTAACGGTTTTGGAAAGCACAGACAAATGCTGTTGGTCTGCCAATTACTGATGGGTATATTACACTCTCTGGTGTGATATGATGTCGGATACAGAGGCGGAGGGCAGAGCGGAGCAGAGGAGAGAGACAGAGACTGTGATGTAACCTGGTCGCTATGATTAAGTAATAAGAAAATACAGGCAGACGGCATAGTCTCTGCAGATAAATAAATCTTTTCACATTGTCATCAACAGACAAGATTTATTCTTAACCTTGCTAATGCTTGTGTGAGACATTTGATATGACAGTGATGGAAATTTCCACTAGCAAAGTTAATAAAACTGAAGCAGTTGTTAACAGTTTATTTGTGATCTTTCGATTAGATTGTATTCATACAACTTGAAAAAATTAAAATAAGGGGTCCCAGAGTAACAATTAATCTTTCTAAAGATGCTACATGTTGTGTAACAAACATCAAAATGTTGTCAAATTATATAACTTAATGTCAATGAGATCAGGACAGACGCTGTTTCTTTAGTGTGTGCAACAGACCACATTTCCCATCAGTACCATTACTTCCTCTTCTAACGTCTTTATTTCAAGACGAAGAACAAATTATTCCCCAAGCTTTGTATGAACAGACACTGAAAGCTGGAGCTCAGTTTGATGTGGAGGAACAGCGCCCTCTTCCTGTTTTGTGCCGTAAAGCAAAGAGACAGATCCATCACAGGCTTAGATTCTGCTCGTTTAACTGCTTGAAATAAAGTGTAACTATTCATTGATGAATAAAAGGAGTAACATGTTGCATATTTGAAAAGTGACCTTTTACATTTTATTTTTACTCTATGACACTCTGCTTATGTTCTTGGTTCTGCAGGACAAATCTGATGCAATGTTACTGTGAAATTATATGAAGAGCAAGGCATCAAAGTCTATAGAGTTTGAATCCCAATGTGATAACCCATGCTAAAATATTCATATATTAACAACATTTACATGAAAGAAAGCTCCAAACAGCAAAGACACAAATCAGTACATAGTGATTCATCAAGCTGCAGACGTTTCACTTGCTCATCTTCACATTTTCGAATTAAAAAACACAGTTTTAGCTTTGGTATTTGTTAACATTACTGTTGATAAACCCAGAAACTTCTAGTTAAGCAGTTGTATGTGTTGTGTTTACTGCCACAGAGGAGAAATAAATCTCATGCTCATGTCCACCATGTCTGTGAAATGTTGCTAATATTACTGGCTACATTACAGCCAGAAGGCAGGACAAATTATCTTTGAAACAGAAGTCTACAGGTGCAGTTCTGGCAAAGTAAAAGTACAAAAGCCATTTAAAACTGATAAATAACTTTTATGAAGATTAAAGGTTATAACTCTAAGAAAGAAATTCCCTGCTCTCAATTTTTATCCCAGTCAGTGTGATATTTGAACATGAGAATAGATTATGATCTTGCAAGTATTTGGCCAAATCTTCACCAATTTGCTTTTAACTTTGTTGTTCTCTGATGATGTTTCTTAGTACAGTAATCCTTGTACACACACATGCATTTCAAAATGAACTGCTTCTGCTCATTTCATCCTTTGGAGTGTGCATCAAGCCTGACTATTTGAAATAAATACTTCAACCAGCATATACTATAATTTTCTTACAGTATTATTACTGTAAGTATTGTTTCATGCTATTTTGGACAAGTCATACATAAAGATTTACAGGTCAATAAACATTTTCTGTGTTTTAGTTTAATGAGTGTATAAATGTTTGTGCTTGTATAACAGGGTTCATAAAACACACAGACTAACTTGTTTCAATGCTTAAGCCTTTTAATTGAGTAGAGGACAAGAAACAGCAGTTCACTCTCTGGAATCAGTTTGTACTAAATGAACAAACTTGTTCCTTGAGTAGTGTTACAGCAAAAGAAAAGAAGTATGGATTACTACATGCAGGAGCCTACATGTGATTAGGGCACAAAGATAGTTAGGTATGCAAACACACCATCACACATCCACCCAGTCCCTCTGGTTGTGACAGGTATTGCATTTTTCTGCATCATCCAAAGAGATCCTACTTCTTTGTGGCACAGACAGACGGATATTTGTAATTGCAAGGCTGGTCGTCAAGTTTCTTCACACCTGTAAAAAGATTCAGAGGTTTTTTTTTTTAGGGATAAATTGCCTTCTTTATCACTCAACCAATAAATTTGTCTAATGAATTTGTTAAATTTTGCACAAAAATGTAGTCCAAAACAAACACATAACAGAGAACAATACAACAACACACAATAAAACTGTTAATTTGTTGTGGAAGGTTGTTAATATATTCATAAACCCTACACTGATTCTTGCTGAACATTCATGGAGCACTTAAACTGACTGGAGATGAGATCATTAACTTCAAGGAAATGCAAGAGTATAAAAATTGTTTCTTAGTAGAGTTTCAAAGGAAGTCACTGTGATAGCTAAACAAATTTCAACAGGTAGACTGTTCCAGACGGAAAATACAAATCTTAAATTTCAACTGTAGATTCATGATTTAAAATTGAGAGCAGTTACATACAGACACAAAAGTTATGTATGCTAGAGCCAGACCATGGAGTGCTTTAAATGTAATGAGTAAAACCTTAAAATCAACTCTAAAATCAACTGCACGCCAATGCAAAGAGGCTGTAATCTCTCTTGTTCTTCATGATTGTCTGTTTCTGTTTTTGCACAAACCTAAAAATACAGCACCAGTTTATCTTCCTTTGTCAAGCCAAGATATTATTTGATCTAATAGATTAAGCTCTAGTGGTTTCAGTGAACGAATTTGCCATAAAGCTGATGTAAATTCTTTTAGGAACCTAGACTCAATGGTTTTGAGAACTTTTCTCATTAATCGGACATCATCAGTGGGAAAGCAAACAAAAAAACTGACCAAACTTGACCCAATGCAGACATCACTGGTTTTGATGTCTGTGATGGGAATTATTTTCCCAAACCCTGCTCAGATCTTAGGAGAAGAAATAAAATGTTTCTCAAACTTAATTTAAATTTACCTCTATAGTTCAGCGTCAAACAGCTTCCACGATGGTCAGGCTGCCCTGGAGCCCAGTTTGTAAATGGGAAAGATGAACCATCACTCCAGAGCCAAGTACCCTCCTAGAAGATAAGAAGACAGTATAATAAAATATAGTGGACAGTATGGCTTATTTAGTAACTTTTATATTTTGTTTACTCAATATACCTGTTCTGCATCAGAGCCTCCGAGCCATGTGACTGGAGACTTGCCTGCAGTCCATTTCTCTATCACACGTTGAATGTTAAGAAGCTCATCAGTGTTGCGTACTGATGCCAGGTGTCCACCATGATAGGCCTGGCAAAATTTCTATGTAGGTTAGATGAACAGAGAAAGTGGAGTTATGTGGAGCTACACAAAACAAATATTACATATCAAGTAATACAAAAACTCCCTATCATAAAAATATGCCAAATAACAATGTGTGTAGGTCTATACCAGCAGAATTAAAATATTGTAGAAGCTCTCTGCACTTAAACCACATTCTGTACTACTTGACTACCTCAGCTTGAGCCCAAGTCTTGAGTCTTGAATCATAGATGTAACAGCGATCTCTAAATTCAATCCAACCATAGGCGCAAGATGACCTCTTGACTACGTGACTCTCTTCTGAAAACAAATTGAGAAAAAAAATGAACATATTGTTACTTCAGGCAGAGCATTGATGTTACATTTGTTTCAGATGATTAGCTTCAGTTGATTGATTGATTTGATTTTTTGAACGGGACAGTATGTAGTATTAAGCATAAATGATGCACTGCACCAGAGTTAGCTTGAACAAACAAACAAACAAAAAACAAACAAAACAACAAAAATATAGTGTTATTTAACACCATTACTATATCATATTCACCGTCAGCTGTGGTCAGAGCCATCAAGGCACAAACAAGTGCAGACACAGTCAGAACCTTCATGTTGGAGATGATGGTGATGACAACCTTCAATAATGTTGCTCAAGACAAGCAGCTCTTATATACAGTTGCATATCTCGACATCTCACACAAAACAGGAAACTAGCAAACAGTATTACAAAATATAGTATACTCAGAAACTCAAAGCACAATCTGTAACCTAAATGTAAGGATATATTCAGTGTATCTTAAATGTTTGTTCTCAACAGTAATGTCTGTAGACTCAGGATTAGAACAAACCCCTATCATCAATTATAATCAGTTAACAAAATGTCCAACTGTGCAATTTAAATTAGCTGTTTTTATTGTTTAGACTTGTAACCATTGTTTTTTTGTATTTGTCTGGTCATTATATTTGCTGAGCACACAGGAATTTGTGCTACATTACTGTAGACAATTTCCTGAAAGTTAAAGTTAGGCGCTTTTTAAATCAATGATGTATTGCCATATTCTTGGTGCAATTTCAAACTTAGCATTTTCCAAATAGATCAATGTAACACATTTTTTCTGTTCTTTCTTATAATTTGTACCATATTGCACCACCTTCTCTGTAAAATGTTGTAAAAATTAATTGTTAAATACTACAAGTTACTCAAAGAAATTAGTATAATATCGAAGATAACATAATACTACAAATTATGTACCTTTTAAACTTGCATCGCTTGCAAAATGTTTTGGTGACTTTTAACTGACAACTAGTAAATAATTTCAGATGAGGACAAGAAAATTGCAGTGAAATGTCACAATAATTACCTCCCTGAAGAAAGTAGCAACACATTACAACATTTAAGTATATTTAATGCACATATTTAATTGACAAAACAAGCTAAAGTAAATGGTAAATGGTCTGTACTTGTATAATGCCTTTCTAGTCTTCTGACCACTCAAAGCGCTTTTTACACTACGAATCACACATGTGTGTGAATCACCCATTCACACACATTCATACGCTGAATGGTACAGGGGCTACCATGTAAGGTCCTAACCTGCCCATCAGAGGAAATCTAATCATTCATAACCATTCACACACTAATGGCACAGCCATCAGGAGTAATTTGGGCTTAAGTATCTTGCCCAAGGACACATCAATAATCATGTGGACTGGAGGATAAGTGGGTGACCCGCTCCTCCTGACACATCCTGAACCACAGCCGGTAGCTAATATAAATTGAACACTCCCAAAACATTCAAATAACATTACATGGCAACAAATTCAGTTCAGCTTCAGGAAATGTATTTCTGCAAATGCAAAATTATAAAAATATGAATGATTCAATTTTTTTTGGACACACATGCAACAGCATAGAATCCATATAATGGAAAAAAGACAGATCTCTCAGGAGAGGTCAAGCAGCCATAGGCTTCTGCAACGGATCTTAAAACTTTCCTTTTTGATAAAGCTTATAGTTAGGTCTGATCTGACTCGCCTTGGATCAGCCCTTAGTTATGCTGCTATAGGCCTAGACTGCCGGGGGACTTCCATTGATGCACTGAGCTCCTCTTTCGTCTCCTCCATCTCTATGTATTTTATTACTATTAATGCATGTTACTAATTTCACTTCTTCCCCGGAGTTCTTTGTGCTTTCTGATCCACAGGAAGCTCCATAAACCATAGACCATGCTGATGTGCTGACGTCCTTCTTCTGCCCTCGGCTAGCTGTTCCTGCTATTGCTGCTGCTTGCTGCTGCTTGCTGACTATTGTTGTTGTTGTTGTTGCTGCTGCTGCTCTTTCATTGTGTACACAATCTCTCTCTCTCTTTCTCTTTCTCTCTCTCAACCCAACCGGTCAAGGCAGATGGCCTCCCACCCAGAGCCCGGGTCTGCCCTAAGGTTTCTTCCCGTTAAAGGCCTTTCCGCTTTTGCCAAGTGCTTGCGCATGGGGGGAACTGTTGGGTTTCTCTTTCTGTAAATTAAAGAGCGTGGTCTAGACCTGCTCCATGTAAAAGTGCCCTGAGATGACTTTATGTTGTGATTTGGCGCTATATAAATAAAATTGAATTGAATTGAATTGAATCTCCCCTCAACATCAGAAAACCCAATAAACAAATAAAGAAACATACAAACAACATGAAAGAACAAATATAGCAAAATGATGCATATAGACACCAAAGTGAAAGTTACAGAAAAATATTTTAAAGTATTAAAGTATGTGTTAAAAAAATAAGGTCACTGTAAAATCATTAAAACCTCCATTTAGAGTCCATTTTAGTTGTCAAAACGTTTCCCATAATGCTAGTTTCTAACACACAACCATGACTCTGCCATTATTAATGAAGAATCTACATTCGAACTGTCCATGTGTTTAAAATTATAACTGATTTTTATATCTGTTCATGTAAGATATTGCATTGTAAAACACAAACACTGGTACAGCTCTTCATATGCTAGTGCCGAGCCCCAAAAGTACAAGGAAAGCCTTCATGGATGATTTAGCATTAAATGTTCCTCATCACTCTTGGTGACACAGTGGAAATTAATGCAGCAACTCTGATGAAATAATTTCTCAACTTCTCTTTTGAGTTATGTGCCAATGTAATATCAGGGTTATTGGTGGGTGACAGTTCCTCATGAGTAATGGTAAAAGTACAAAAGTATTATCTGTTAAATTTACTATTTAACTGAGAGTATTAAAAGTCAAATTTCTTGTTTTGCAGAAACCTCTGATATGTTAATACATTCATTGAAGTATATTCAAAGAAATTAGTATAATTATATATTAGTATATTAGTATAATTAGTAACTTTCACTGGTGCATCAGTGTGTAAGATTTACTGTTGTAGCTGCTCAAGGTGGAGCTAGTTTATATACTGTTGATTCCAGTGGTTCCCAACATAGGAGTTGGACCTGTCCTGAGGGTCATAAAATACATGTGAGGGGTTGCCAGATGATTAAGTTCATACTCATGTTAAGTTTTCAAAGTAGATTACTAAGCCAGAAGTTCTTTTTTCTTTTTTTGCACTGGTGACTTGTTATGGAGCAGTCTTCTGCTACACATCTAGCTGTTTAAAATGAGAGGGGCTTATAGAAGTCAGGTAATAGGACTAATTTATGGAACAGGGTCATAGTTTTATAACGCCCTTTGATGACCATCGTACCATTCAAAGTATGATACTGGGAATAACTCATTAGTATCCAGTTGCATGGCTTGGAGACTCTGATGCACAACACGTATATTGATTAAACAATAAATAAAGTTACTGAATAAACCATACTGTCCATTATATTGTGTTATACTGTATTCTCATCTTTTAGGACAATACTTGGCTCTGGAGTGATGGTTCTTCTTTCAAGTTTTCATACTGGGCTCCAGGGCAGCCTGACGATCATGGATCATCAGCATACTGTTTGATGATGAGCTATGGAGATAAATTTAAATTTAGCTTGAGAAGCATTTTCTTTTTTCTCTTGAGGTCTAAGCAGGGTTTGGGCAAATAATTCCGAATGCAGACATCAAAAGAAGTATCCAAGATGTTTGCACTTGGAAAACTTAACATGAGTATGAAGCATTGTTATTTGAGAACACAAGCATCAAGGAGCATACCCACTGAGAATATTGTACAGTCCTACACTTCTGAATTCATCACTACCAACATGAGCTGGAGGAGATGCATTTAATACTATTTAATTCATACTTCTACTTAATAATACTATTGTACTTTTACCTTGAGGGGAATTTTAAAGGCAGGTACTTTACATTGTGATATTGCTACTATTACTTCTGTAAAGGATCTGAGTAACTCTTCCGCCACTGCTGATGAAAAATTGTGTAAAAATCTTGATACTGAATTAACCGGATATGTCATTGCCACAAAACAGTTTTTCCTACAAATTCAAAAGAGAAGTTGAGAAATTATTTCATCAGAGTTGCTGCATTAATTTTCACTGTGTCACGAAGAGTAATGAGGAACATTTAATGCTAAATCATTTGTGAAGGCTTTCTTTGTCTTGTTGGAGCACAGCACTAACATATGAAGAGTGCTCCAATCTGTACCAGTGTCTTTGTTTTACAATACAATGTGTTACATTAACAGATATAAAATCAGTTATAATTTTAAACACATGGACAGTTTAAACCACTAATCATGGCAGAGTCATGGTTGTGTGTTAGAAACTAGCATTATGGGAAACATTTTGACAAGTAAAATGGACTCTAAATGGAGGTTTTAATGACTTTGCAGTGACCTTAATTTTCTATTCTTTTAACACATACTTTGATATTTTAAAATATTTTTCTGTAACTTTCACTTTGGTGTTTATATGCATCATTTTGCTATATTTGCTGTTTTATGTTTGTTTGTTTGTTTGTTTGTTTGAATTTTCTCAAATGTTGAAGGGTGGTCCTTTGTATAATCATATGACTTCTCTGCCTCTCCTGACAGATCTGTTTTATTGCTATTATCTGGATTCTATGCTGTTATGTATGTGTCCAAATAAAAAAATCTACTTAAATCATCAAATATTTTTATATTAGCTCCCAGCTGTGGCTCAGGAGGTGTCAGGAAGAGCGGATGACCCCCTAATCAAAAGATTGGTGGTTGACTTCTGGTTCCTCCAGTCCACATGTTGATGTGTCCTTGGGCAAGATACTTAACCCCAAATTGCTCCTGACGGCTGTTCCATTAGTGTGTGAATGTGTATGAATGATTAGATATCCTCTGATGAGCAGTTTGGGACCTTGCATGGTACCCCCTGTATCTGTGCATTAAATATACTTAAATGTTGTAATGTGTTGCTATTTACATCAGGGAGGTAATAATCGTGACATTTTACTGTAATTTTCTTGTCTTCAGCTGAAATTATTTACTAGTTTTCAGTTAAAAATTACCACAACATTTTACAAACTTTACATTCTTAAATGGTGCATAATATGTAGTATTATTTTACAGGTTATTCAATATTATACTAATTTCTTTGAGTAACTTGTATTTAACAGTTAATTTTTACAACATTTTACAGAGAGGATGGTGCAATTTGGTACAAATTATAAGAACAGAAAAAAGTGTTACATTGATCTATTTGGAAAGTGCTAAGTTTGAAATTGCTTCAAGAATATGGCAATACATCATTGATTAAAAAAACACCTAACCTTAATTTTTAGGAAATTGTCTACAGTAATGTAGCACAAATTCCTGTGTGCTCAGCAAATATAATGACCAGACAAATATAAAAATCAATGGTTACAAGTCTAAACAGTAAAAACAGCAAATTTAAATTGCACAGTTGGACATTTCTTTAACTGATTATAATTGATGATAGAGGTGCATTTCCACAACATATTGTTCTCTCTCTCTGTCTGTTCCAAAGGGAGTGCGCCACCTCCAACATCAATTACAAATGAAAACAAAACGATATAGCCCACAGCTTCTCTGAAAGAGTGTACACACTATGAAATGGCTGCCTCAGTGCCTCTGCGCGCGTTTTTTGTCTTACCCAAAATTCCCTGCAGTCCTCTCAACTTAATCATTTTAAGTTCATCAGAAGTAAAACTCAATTTTCTTTATGCAATTGAACTAAAACATATTTACATATGGCATTATTATAAAATGTTAAGTTGAATGTACTAGATTGTTTTTAGTTATGCAATTCAACTTAAAAGTTCTATTTTCATTTTATTGATTCATTTGAGTTGATTTAATCTCTGGGCTCACAGTGAAAACATTCAAATACATTACATGGCAACAAATTCAGTTCAGCTTCAGGAAATGTATTTCTGCAAATGCAAAATTATAAACATATGAATGATTCAATTTTTTTTGGACACATATGCAACAGCATAGAATCCAGATAATGGAAAAAAGACAGATCTCTCAGGAGAGGTCAAGCAGCCATAGGCTTCTGCAACGGATCTCCCCTCAACATCAGAAAACCCAATAAACAAATAAAGAAACATACAAACAACATGAAAGAACAAATACAGCAAAATGATGCATATAAACACCAAAGTGAAAGTTACAGAAAAACATTTTAAAGTATTAAAGTATGTGTTAAAAAAAATAAGGTCACTGTACAATCATTAAAACCTCCATTTAGAGTCCATTTTACCTGTCAAAACGTTTCTCATAATGCTAGTTTCTAACACACAACCATGACTCTGCCATGATTAGTGAAGAATCTACATTTGAACTGTCCATGTGTTTAAAATTATAACTGATTTTTATATCTGTTCATGTAACATATTGCATTGTAAAACACAAACACTGGTACAGCTCTTCATATGCTAGTGCCGAGCTCCAAAACTACAAGGGAAGCCTTCATGGATGATTTAGCATTAAATGTTCCTCATCACTCTTGGTGACACAGTGGAAATTAATGCAGCAACTCTGATGAAATAATTTCTCAACTTCTCTTTTGAGTTCATGGGAAAATATTATGTGGCAATGTAATATCAGGGTTATTGGTGGGTGACAGTTCCTCATGAGTAATGGTAAAAGTACAAAAGTATTATCTGTTAGATTTACTATTTAACTGAGAGCATTAAAAGTCAAATTTCTTGTTTTGCCGAAACCTCTGATATGTTAATACATTCATTGAAGTATATTCAAAGAAATTAGTATAATTATATATTAGTATATTAGTATAATTAGTAACTTTCACTGGTGCATCAGTGTGTAAGATTTACTGTTGTTGTAGCAGCTCAAGGTGGAGCTAGTTTATATACTGTTAATTCCAGTGGTTCCCAACATAGGAGTGATATATATATATATATATATATATATATATTGGACGTTTCGATAACTGATTATAATTGATGATTTACATCAAGAAGAGGTTTGTTCCAATTCTGAGTCTAGAGACATTACTGATGAGAACAAACATTTAAGATACAGTAAATATATGTGCTTTAAGTTTCTGAGTATACTTTATTTCGTAATAGTGTTTGTGAGTTTCCTCTTTTGTGTGAGATGTCAAGATAAGCAACTGTATATAAGGGCTTCTTGTCTTGATCAACATTATTGAAGGTTGTCATCACCATCATCTCCAACATGAAGGTTCTGACTGTGTCTGCACTTGTTTGTGCCCTGATGGCTCTGACCACAGCTGACGGTGAATATTATATAGTAATGGTGTTAAATAACACTGTGTTTTCGTTGTTTTGTTTTTTCTTTGGTTTTTGCTTCATACTGTTTGTTGTTGTGCTTTTGTATGTTTTGATTGTGGTGGACCACAGATGCCAATTAGCTTCAAGGTAACTCCAGTGCATTTATGCTTGATACTGCACACTGTCCCATTCAAAAACTAACACTATGTTAATGTTTTTTCTCAATTTGTTTTCAGAAGAGGGTGACCTATTCAAGAGGTCAGGATATTGCGATGGGTCTTGGATCCTTTCTAATGGTCGCTGTTTCGTCTATGTTAAATCACCCAATACTTGGACTTATGCTGAGGTAATCAGGCAGTTTAGAATGTGGTTTCTGTGTAGTAAGCTTCTACACTATTTTAATTCTGCTGGTATAGACTTGCACATGTGTTATTTGGCATATTTTAAAATAGGGAGTTTTTGTAGTACTTGATAAGTAACATGTGCTCTGTGTGGCTCCACATAACTCCACTCTCTCTGTTCTTCTCACCTCTGTAGAATCATTGCAAGTCGTTCGGTGGACACCTGGCATCAGTGTCCGACCCTAAAGAGTATCGTGACATTCAAGGACTGGTAAAGAATTGGTCTTCACAGGACGAAGAAGAAGCATGGCTCGGAGGCTCTTATGAACAAGAGGTATATTGATTAAACAAAATATAAAAGTTACTAAATAAACTATACTGTCGATTATTTTGTATTATACTGTATTCTCATCTCCTAGAAAGGTGATTTTGTCTGGAGTGATCGTTCATCTTTCAGCTTTAAAAACTGGGCTCCACGGCAGCCTAACTTTCGTGGATCAGCGCCATACTGTTTAATAATGAACTATGGAGGTAAATTTAAATTTTGTTTCAGAAACATTTTCTTTTTTCTCCTGAGGTCTGAGCAGGGTTTTGGTAAATAATTCCCAATGCAGACATCAAAACAAGTGATGTCTGCATTGAGTCAAGTTAGTTAAGTTTTTTTGTTTGCTTTCCCACTGATGATGCCTGATTAATGAGAAAAGTTCTAAAAACCATTGAGTCTAGGTTTCTAAAAGAATTTACATCGGCTTTATGGCAAATCTGTTCACTGAAACCACTAGAGCTTAATCTATTAGATCAAATAATATTTTGGCTTGACAAAGGAACACAAACTGGTGCTGTGTTTTTAAGTTTGTGCAAAAGCAGAAATAGTCAATCATGAAGAACAAGAGAGATCACAGCCTCTTTGCATTGGTGTGCAGTTGATTTTAGAGTTCATTTTAAGGTTTTAATCGTTTCTTTTAAAGCACTCCATGGTCTGGATCTAGCATATATAGCTTTTGTGTTTGCATGTAACTACTCTCGATCTTAAATCTTAATTTTAAAATAGCATTTTTATAAAATAAGTGATGTTCATCTCATCTCCAGTCAGTTTAAGTGCTCCATGAATGTACAGTAAGAATCAGTTTAGGGTTTATGAATATATTAATGGCCCTCAACGACAAATTAACAGTTTTATTGTGTGTTGTTGTATTGTTCTCCGTTATGTGTTTGTTTTGGATTAAATGCCTCTCCAGTTTTTGTGCAAAATTTAACAAAGTCATTTGACAAATTTATTGATTGAGTTAGAAAGAAGACAATTCATCCCTAAAAATACCTCTTTCTTTTTACAGATCAGAAGGAATTTGCCAGCTTGTCATGCAATGCCCGTCGTCCGTATTTCTGTGCCAAAAAGCCATGATATCTCTTTGGATGATGCAGAAAAATGCAATACCTGTCACAACCAGAGGAACTGGGTGGATGTGTGATGGTGTGTGTTGCATATTTAACTATCTTTGTGCCCTAACCACATGTAGGCTCCTGCATGTAGTAATCCATACTTCTTTTCTTTTGCTGTAACACTACTCAAGGAACAAGTTTGTTCTTTTAGTACAAACTGATTCCAGAGAGTGAACTGCTGTTTCTTGTCCTCTGCTCAATTAAAAGGCTTAAGCATTGAAACAAGTTAGTCTGTGTGTTTTGTGAACCCTGTTACACAAGTGCAAACATTTATACGCTCATTAAACTACATCACAGGCTTGATTTGCCATCTAAAAGATTGCATGCAGTTCATTTTGAAATGCATGTGTGTGTACAAGGATTACTGTACTAAGAAACATCATCAGAGAACAAAAAAAATTAAAAGCAAATTGGTGAAGGTTTGGCCAAATACTTGCAAGATCATAATCTATTCTCATGTTCAAATATCACACTGACTGGGATAAAAATTGAGAGTGGGAGATGTTTTTCTTAGAGTTATAACCTTTTAGTCTTAATAAAAGTTATTATTTATCAGTTTTGAATGGCTTTTGTACTCTTACTTTGCCAGAAGTGCATCTGTAAACTGTTGATGCAGACTTTTGTTTCAAAGATAATTTATCCTGCCTTCTGGCTGTAATGTAGCCAGTAATATTAGCAACAATTCACAGACGTGGTGGACATGAGCATGAGATTTATTTCTCCTCTGTGGCAGTAAACACAACACATACAACTGCTTAACTAGAAGTTTCTGGGTTTCTCAACAGTGATGTTAACAAATACCAAGGCTAAAACTGTGTACTGGCACAACACATAAATGTGTTTCAGAAATGTGCTTCTGTGATCTATAAAGATCCCCTCCACACATTATAAGACTTACAAAAATACTCTGCGTTGAATTATAAGTCTAGTTTCAAAACGTGTACATGCATTATTCTAAACAGTGAAGGCGAGGTAACACATTGAGTTGAGTAACTGCCAGCTGTACAGTAATTTGTCCACAAGGTGGTGCTGGGGCCAGCATCATCGGAGATGAAGAAAGAAGACTAAAACCTCTCAGCCCTTGGCAGAGACAGACTCTCAACCTGTCTCTCTAAGCACTTGATTGTCTTTATAAATCTCATACTTTGACGAATGAACAAAGCAGACCTCTATATGTGCGGACTGATTTGTGTCATTGCTGTCTGGAGCCTTCTTTCATGTAAATGTTGTTAATACATGAATATTTTAGTATGGATTGCTGCATTGGGATTCAAACTCTAAAGTTTTTGGTGCCTTGCTCTACATATAATTTCACTGTAACATTGCATCAGATTTGTCCTGAAATACCAAGAACATAAGCAGAGTAAAAACAAAAGGTAAAAGGTCACTTTTACGGCACAAAACATGAAGAGGGCGTTGTTCCTCCACATCTGCTCCAGGTTTCAGTGTCTGTTGCTGCAAAGCTTGGAGGAATTATTTGTTCTTCCTCCTGAAGTAAAGATGCTAGAAGAGGAAGTAATGATACTGATGGGAAATGTGGTCTGTTGCACACAGTAGAGAAACAGAGTCTGCCCTGATCTCATTCACATGAAGTCATATAATCTGACAACATTTTGATATCTGTTATACAGTATGTATCATCTTTAGAAAGATTAACTGTTACTCTGCGACCTCTTATTTTAAAAAGTTGTATATAATATGTTGTATGAATACAATTTAGTCTTGCACATGATTTACAAAGGTCATAAATAAACTGTTAACTACTTCAGTTTTATTAGCTTTGCTAGTGGAAATTTCCATCACTATCATATCAGATCTTACACAAGCATTAGCAAGGTTAAGAATAACGAGAATTTACGAGAGTAATATAATCTCGTCTGTCAATGACAATGTGAAAAGAGTTTCATGTGGTTTCTGTCAAGTCAGTAGAAACCATAGATTATGTGATATATGTCTTTGTTTTACTTTACTTTGAAAATGTATGAGAAATGGAACCTTTCATGCTACAAAATCAATCAAATCATTTATTTTATCAGTAACTCATTTTGAGTTATTGATATAGTTTAATTGTAAAGTCATAAATGGCAGCAGAGAAAGAGAGGTCACTATTTTGATTGTCTTATTACTCACATTTCACTTACTAAGGGTGTCGTTGGGTGCTGTTTCCTTAAGCGAGGGTCCAATATGTTGACTTATTTCTGTTGTGCACTTTGTTTTGTTCTATTTCTATGAAATATTCATTAAAACTTGTAAGTTACAGGATTTCTGATCATGGTTCATTCAACTGTCTGATAAATACATTTCAACAAGTTTAAAATTCATCCTGGTGTTGTAGAGCTTCACTTGTGTGTGAAGGATTGATGGATAAAATAATGATTGAGCAGGAACCTGGTGAATATTAAGATTCTTGTTGAGGACTAATGAGGAAATTAAATGAGTAATAATCATTATCAAATAAGACATAAAATAGCTACAAAAATACTTAAAACAGGAACATAGAAGTTGAGAAATTATTACTATCAGAGTTATCCCATTTCAGCACTTACCTCTTATCTAAAGCTTAATCACCTTCTCTCTCTTCTGCTCCACTCTGTCTCAGCAGTAATCAGCAGACCAACATCATTTGTCTGTGTTTTCTAAAAATATTACAAATCATTATTAAAAAAAATAATGATGTTTTTTGATGAGACAATGTTGCGGTTATGGTCCGGTTAGGTTTAGGACCAAAAACAACTTGGTTGAGGTTAGGGAAAATCCTGCAGGGTTGTGCGAATGTGTAGGTGTGTTTCTTTGCTTTAGAACGTAATCAGTGTGAAGCAATCAGAAAATAACATTTTATTTATCTGACTCACACCTTTCGCTCTCTTTATTCACTCTCTGGGGAGGAGAAGTCAATTTTGTTGATATTATTTATTTATTGATAACAGACCCAAAAACAAAAATCCGAGGGATAACATGTTAAAGTGAAAACACTTACTTCCACTATGGTCCCAAAGAAACATAAAGAAACACAAGACATTTAACATTAAAACTAAACAATCATGAAATGCAAAGACATCATCACAATTCAAGAAATAAAAAATAACTACTATTATACAATTTGATAGCTGAAGTAACAATGTCATTGCAGATTTCATTATAAATCTGTGACCCCGTTCCATAAATGAGTCCTTTTACCTGACTTCTATAAGTCTCTCTCATTTTTAACAGGTGGATGTGTAGCAGAAGAGTGCTTCACAATAAGACACCAGTGTAAAAAAAAGGAACTTGAGATGACTTAAACCTGATATGTTATTGCCACAATACATTTTTCCAACAAATTCAAAAGAGACGTTGAGAAATTATTTCATCAGAGTTGTTGCATCATTTTCACGGTGGCAAAAAGAGTGATGAGGAACATCTAATTTAATGCTAAATCATCCGTGAACACTAGCATATGAAGAACTCTCCAAATTGTACCAGTGTCTGTCTTACAATACAATGCGTTACATGAACAGATATAAAATCAACTACAATTTTAGTTTTAAAAAAAGTTTGCTGGCTGGCATACTTGTGTGGCAAGAGAATAGGTATGAAGGGAGCTAACCAGTGCTATCAAAACAATACAACTACGCCACCCTAGGAGTTTTACCCAGGGACAAATGTTACCTCAGACCAGTACCATTAACCCAAAAGGCAGTCAGGTTCATTACACCTAGCGACAAGAGACATGATTCCAACCATCAATTCTTTATTTAACAATATCAAAATTGAGTGTAAAAGAACAGTTTACAGACTACACAGGCATTAAAAAGAGGCGCAGGGGAATTATTTAGGGCCGAACCTAACCCCACCACCATGGGCACTCAACTCCTGAAAAGAATAAAAAGGGATACAAAATCAACAAAGTGTTCAACCAAACAAATAAAACAAACAAAATAACCTAGGTAAAAAATATTATTAATATGAAATCATTACATAAGCCATAAAGTAGGGAAAATGAATAAACTAAGCAAATCTGACAATAAGCAAACTATAACAAGCAGCAGATGACCAAGTTAATCAAAACAAAGGCAATGATTGTTAATACTAATGGCAAATAGGCAAAGCAGCAATGTTCTTGTGGTGTTGGCCAGAATTGCCACAGCAGCTAAGCTGCTAGATGCTGACCAGGGCATACAATCCTGTGATGCATAATGAAAAATCTAAAACAAGAATGACAACTGCCAAAAATGAACCTGGTGCCATAGTAGACTACATACTTGTCAGGTAGGGTCTGTAAGTTCAGGAAGAGAGAGAAGAGTCTTTGGAGCCTATGCTGCTACTACACATGGGGACCTAGTGACAAAACACCCATTACATTACATGCAATATAAAAAAATTGCGGAGCGAGGGGAATGAACCCAACAACAGCAGTCCATGAGAGGATCATTTCTGAGGGAGTTACCACGGAGGGATCTACAAAACCATAAACCACTGACATAAGTAACAGCATGGGAGCACTTAGAGAACAACTATGTGCCTTTATAGCGTGCCCTCAGACAATGATTGGCCAGTGACCGCCGAGTAATCAAGAGACTAAAGCTCTGCAGGTCTGCTTAAACCAGAAAAGAATACATTTCCATTCTGCTACAATCTACCCCTCCTTCTTGCATCATCGCCCCAACAATGGACCAGTCAAAACTATTACCAAAGCTAACTCCAGGGCCTAAAAAGTGCCAGAACTGCATTAGTCACAGGACCAGGAGTGTTCACAGCCCCTTGTGCCAATTCCCCCACAGGCCTTGGAAGATGGTGGACATTGGAATGCTGACCAGCCGTTGAACGTGTTGTCTGCCGTACTGCCACTTTGCTGGTGTCAACGTAACTGATGGAACAGCCACAGGGGCAGGTGGTGGGGCTGTTGTCACAGTAGTATGAACCACCAAGGGACCTGGCACAGCACTGAGCAAGTCAGAGAGTGGGACTACTACTGGGCTTTCTCACAGAGGTAATGATCGTGACATTTTACTGTAATTTTCTTGTCCTCCGCTGAAATTATTTACTAGTTGTCAGTTAAAAGTCACCACAACATTTGTCCAGTTACACAAGATTAAATGGTGTATAATCTGTAGTAATGTATACTAATTTCCTTGTGTAATTTGTAGTATTAACAGTTAATTTTTACAACATTTTACAGAGAGGATAGTGTAATTTGGTACAAATTATAAGAAAGAACAGAAAAAAAGTGTTACTTTGATCTATTTGGAAAGCGCTAAGTTTGAAATTGCACCAAAGTGAAAGTTACAGAAAAATATTTTAAAGTATTAAAGTATTTGTTAAAAAAATAAGGTCACTGTAAAATCATTAAAACCTCCATTTAGAGTCCATTTTAGTTGTCAAAACGTTTCCCCTAATGCTAGTTTCTAACACACAACCATGACTCTGCCATGATTAGTGAAGAATCTACATTTGAACTGTCCATGTGTTTAAAATTATAACTGATTTTTATATCTGTTCATGTAACATATTGCATTGTAAAACACAAACACTGGTACAGCTCTTCATATGCTAGTGCCGAGCCCCAAAAGTACAAGGAAAGCCTTCATGGATGATTTAGCATTAAATGTTCCTCATCACTCTTGGTGACACAGTGGAAATTAATGCAGCAATTCTGATGAAATAATTTCTCAACTTCTCTTTTGAGTTATGTGGCAATGTAATATCAGGGTTATTTGGTGGGTGACAGTTCCTCATGAGTAATGGTAAACGTACAAAAGTATTATCTGTTAAATTTACTATTTAACTGAGAGTATTAAAAGTCAAATTTCTTGTTTTGCCGAAACCTCTGATATGTTAATACATTCATTGAAGTATATTCAAAGAAATTAGTATAATTATATATTAGTATATTAGTATAATTAGTAACTTTCACTGGTGCATCAGTGTGTAAGATTTACTGTTGTAGCTGCTCAAGGTGGAGTTTGTTTATATACTGTCAATTCCAGTGGTTCCCAACATAGGAGTATATATATATATATATATATATATATATATATATATATATATATATATATATATATATATATATATATATATATATTGGACGTTTCGTTAACTGATTATAATTGATGATACAGTAAATTTAAGATACAGTAAATATATGTGCTTTAAGTTTCTGAGTATACTTTATTTCATAATAGTGTTTGTGAGTTTCCTCTTTTGTGTGAGATGTCAAGATAAGCAACTGTATATAAGGGCTTCTTGTCTTGATCAACATTATTGAAGGTTGTCATCACCATCATCCCCAACATGAAGATTCTGACTGTGTCTGCACTTGTTTGTGCCTTGATGGCTCTGACCACAGCTGACGGTGAATATTATATAGTAATGGTGTTAAATAACACTGTTTTTGTTGCTTTGTTTTGTTTTTTGTTTGTTTGTTTGTTTATTGCTTTATACTGTTTGTTGTGCTGTTGTATGTTTTGATTGTGGTGGACTACGGATGCAAATTAGCTTCAAGCTAACTCCGGTGCAGTGCATCATTCATGCTTAATACTGCACACTGTCCAGTTCAAAAAATCAAATCAATCAATCAACTGAAGCTAATCATCTGAAACAAGTGTAACATCAGTTTTTGCCTGAACTAACACTACGTTATTTTTTCTTTCTCAATTTGTTTTCAGGAGAGAGTGACATAGTGAAGAGGTCATCTTGCCCTGAGCGTTTCACTCTTTACAATGGTCGCTGTTACGGCTATAATTCAAGAGGCATGACTTGGGCTAATGCTGAGGTAATCAGGCAGTGCAGAATGTGGTTTAAGTGCAGAAAGCTTCTACACTATTTTAATTCTGCTGGTATAGACCTACACACATTGTTATTTGGCATATTTTTATAATAGGGAGTTTTTGTATTGCTTGATAAGTAATATGTGTTTTGTGTGGCTCCACATAACTCCACTCTCTCTGTTCTACTCACCTATGTAGAAACGTTGCCAGGACTATTCTGGTGGACACCTGGCATCAGTGCGCAACATTGATGAGTTGCGTATTATTCAAGAAGTGATAAAGAAATGGACTGGAGGCAAGTCTCCAGTCACATGGATCAGAGGCTCTGATGCACGACAGGTATATTGATTAAACAAAATATAAAAGTTACTAAATAAACCATACTGTCCACTATAATGTATTACACTGTATTCTCATCTCCTAGGCAGGTAATTGGGTCTCGAGTGATGGTTCATCTATCAGTTCTTCATACTGGGCTCCAGAGCAGCCTGACCGTAGTGGAAATTGTTTGACGATTAACTATGAAGGTAAATTAAAATTAAGCTTGAGAAACATTTTCTTTTTTCTCCTTTTTAGGTCTGAGCAGGATTTGGGCAAATAATTCCCAATGCAGACATCGAAACTAGTGATGTCTGCATATGGTCAAGTTTGATAAGTTTTTTTGTTTGCTTTCCCATTGATGATGCCTGATTAATGAGAAAAGTTATCAAAACCATTGAGTCTAGGTTGCTAAAAGAATTTACATCGGCTTTATGGCAAATTTGTTCACTGAAACCGCTAGAGCTTAATCTATTAGATCAAATAATATCTTGGCTTGACAAAGGAAGATAAACTGGTGCTGTATTTTTAAGTTTGTGCAAAAGCAGAAATAGTCAATCATGAAGAACAAGAGAGATCACAGCGTATTTGCATTGGCATGCAGTTGATTTTAGAGTTGATTTTAACTTTTGTGTCTGTATGTAACTGTTCTCAATCTTAAATCTCGAATCTACATTTGAAACTTAAGATTTGCATTTTCCGCCTGGAACAGTCTACTTGTTGAAATCAGTGTAGTCTTATGTATGTATTCACAATCTTCCACAACAAATTAAGAGTTTTATTGTGTGTTGTTGTTTTGTTCTCTGTTATGTGTTTGTTTTGGATTAAATGCCTCTCCCATTTTTGTGCAAAATTTAACCAATTCAGTAGACTAATTTATTGGTTGAGTTAGAAAGAAGACAATTTATGCCTAAAAAAAAACTTCACTGTCTTTTTACAGGTGTGAATAATTTTGCCAGACGGCCTTGCTCTGAAGGTCATCCGTCTGTCTGTGAAGTGTAGCCATGACATCTCTTCGAATGATGCAGAGGAACTGGGTGGATGTGTGATGGTGTGTTTGCATACTTAACTATCTTTGTGCCCTAACCACATGTAGGCTCCTGCATGTAGTAATCCATACTTTTTTTCCTTTTGCTGTAACACTACTCAAGGAACAAGTTTGTTCTTTTAGTACAAACTGATTCCAGAGAGTGAACTGCTGTTTCTTGTCCTCTACTCAATTAAAAGGCTTAAGCATTGAAACAAGTTAGTCTGTGTGTTTTGTGAACCCTGTTATACAAGTGCAAACATTTATACTCTCATTAAACTAAAACATAGAAAATGTTAATTGACCTGTAAATCTTTATGTATTACTTGTCTAAGATAGCATGAAACAATACTTAGTAGTAATACTGTAAGTAAATTATAGTATATGCTGGTTGAAGTATTTATTTCAAATAGTAAGGCTTGATGCACCATCTAAAGGATGAAATGAGCAGAAGCAGTTCATTTTGAAATGCATGTGTGTGTACAAGGATTACTGTACTAAGAAACATCATCAGAGAACAAGAAAGTTAAAAGCAAATTGGTGAAGGTTTGGCCAAATACTTGCAAGATCATAATCTATTCTCATGTTCAAATATCACACTGACTGGGATAAAAATTGAGAGCAGGGATTTTTTCCCTTAGAGTTATGACCTTTAGTCTTAATAAAAGTTATTATTTATCAGTTTTGAATGGTTTTTGTACTCTTACTTTGCCAGCACTGCACCTGTAGACTTCTGTTTCAAAGATGATTTGTCCTGCCTTCTGGCTGTAATGTAGCCAGTAATATTAGCAACACTTCACAGACATGGTGGACATTAACAAGAGATTTATTTCTCCTCTGTGGCGGTAAACACAACACATACAACTGCTTAACTAGAAGCTTCTGGGTTTATCAACAGTAATGTTAACAAATACCAAAGCTAAAACTGTGTACTGGCACAACATATAAATGTGTTTCAGAAAGAACACAAGCAAAGTTTCATAGAGTAAAAATAAAAGGTAAGAGGTCATTTTCTAAAGGTGCTACATGTTACTCCTTTCATTCATCAATGAATAATTACACTTTATTTCAAGCAGTTAAAACAAGCAGAATCTAAACCTGTGACCGATCTGTCTCTTTGCTTTACGGCACAAAACAGGAAGAGGGCGCTGTTCCTCCACATCAAACTGAGCTCAAGTTTTCAGTGTCTGTTGCTGCAAAGCTTGGGGAAATAATTTGTTCTTCCTCTTGAAATAAAGACGCTAGAAGAGGAAGTAATGGTACTGATGGGAAATCAATATCAATATCAATTTATTTACACAATATTGGAAGACTTACTCAGATCCTTTACTGAAATAAGAGTGGCAATATCACAACGTAAAAGTACCTGCCTTTAAAATCCCACTCAAGGTAAAAGTACAAAAGTATTATCTGTTAAATTTTCTGAGAGAATTAAAAGTAAAATTTCTTGTTTTGCAGAAATACATGTTACTCCTTTCATTCATCAATGAATAATTACACTTTATTTCAAGCAGTTAAAACAAGCAGAATCTAAACCTGTGATCGATCTGTCTCTTTACTTTATGGCACAAAACAGGAAGAGGGCGCTGTTCCTCCACATCAAACTGAGCTCAAGTTTTCAGTGTCTGTTGATGCAAAGTTTGGGGAAATAATTTGTTCATCCTCTTGAAATAAAGACACTAGAAGAGGAAGTAATGGTACTGATGTGAAATGTTGTCTGTTGCACACAGTAGAGAAACAGAGTCTGTCCTGATCTCATTTACATGAAGTAGTATAATCTGACATTTTGATATTTGTTACATAACATGTAGCATCTTAAGAAAGATTAACTGTTACTCTGGGACCCTTTATTTTATTTTTTTTTTTAAAGTTGTATGAATACAATATAATCTTGCACATGATGTAAAAATATCATATATAAACTGTTAACAACTGCTTAAGTTTTATTAGCTTTACTAGAGCAAATTTCCATCACTGTCATATCAGATGTCTTCTACAAGCATTAGCAAGGTCCGACATGGTATCACGCCACAGAGTGTAATACACCCACTGGTCCACCATGTCAGGCATGGAAAGTGCATGCATGTACATTAAGAATGTTTTCTAATATGGCGCCTCTATCAGCAGGTTTAGGACCAAAAACAACTTGGTTAAGGTTCGGGAAAATTCAGCAATGCTGCACCTTCCTCACAGGGTTGTGCAAAGGTGTAGGTGCATTTATTGGTGCTTTAGAACATAACCAATGTGAAACAATCAGAAACTAACCTTTTATTTAACTGATTCACAGCTTTGACAGACATAACCATGACTGTGCCATGATTAGTGAGGAACCTAACTTCATGCTGTCCATGTGTTTAAAATTATAGCTGATTTGGCATTGATTCATGTAACACATTGTATTGTAAAACACAGACAGTGGTACAGTTTGGAGCGCTCTTCATATGTTAGTGCTGTGCTCCAACAAAACTAAGAAAGCCGTCACGGATGATTTAGCATTAAATGTTCCTCATCACTCTTGGTGACACAGTGAAAATTATACAGCAACTCTGATGAAATAATTTCTCAACATCTCTTTTCAATCCGTGGGAAAAATGTTTTGACATATCAGGGTTATTGGTGGGTAATAGTTCCCCATGAGTAAGACAGTATAAATATACATAAGCATTTTTATACCTTAATTCAATCATTCAATATCAATTTATTTACACAATATTGGAAGACTTACTCAGATCCTTTACTGAAGTAAGAGTGGCAATATCACAATGTAAAAGTACCTGCCTTTAAAATCCCACTCAAGGTAAAAGTACAAAAGTATTATCTGTTAAATTTTCTGAGAGAATTAAAAGTAAAATTTCTTGTTTTGCAGAAAATTGTCTGTTGATGGGAAATAATTTGTTCATCCTCTTGAAATAAAGACGCTAGAAGAGGAAGTAATGGTACTGATGTGAAATGTTGTCTGTTGCACACAGTGGAGAAACAGAGTCTGTCCTGATCTTATTTACATAAAGTAGTATAATCTGATATTTTGATATTTGTTACACAACATGTAGCATCTTAAGAAAGATTAACTGTTACTCTGGGACCCTTTATTTTATTTTATTTTTAAAGTTGTATGAATACAATTTAATCTTGCATATGATGTAAAAAGATCATATATAAACTGTTAACAACTGCTTCAGTTTTATTAGCTTTACTAGAGCAAATTTCCATCACTGTCATATCAGATGTCTTATACAAGCATTAGCAAGGTTAAGAACAATGAGAATTAATGAGAGTAATATCATCTTGTATGTCGATGACAATGTTTAAAGAGTTTTCTGTTGTTTCTGTCAAGTCAGTACAAATCATAGGTTATGTTATATATGGCTTTGTTTTTCTTTACTTTGAAAATGTACGTGAAATGGCACCTTTCACGCTACAAAATCAGCTGTGGTCCTCCAGTTTCTGCACATGGAGAGAGAATATGCCACTTTAACTGCTCTGTAATTATAATCAGCAGTCAGTCAGGATGGATATGTTTTTTGTAAAAGAGATAACTATGTATGTGTGTGTGTGTTACATACAGAGAAATTTTTATCATTTATTTTGTTTAATGGTAAAGTCATAAATGGTAGCAGACAAAGAAAAGTCACTATTTTGATTGTCTTATTACTCACATTTCACTTACTAAGGGCGTCGTTGTGTGCTGTTAAGTAAGGGTCCAATGTGTTGACTTATTTCTGTTGTGCACTTTGTTGAATTCTCTCTCTATGAAATGTTAATTAAAACACTGAGTAGGTTTCAGGATTTATGATCATGGTTCATTCAACTGTATGATAAATACATTTCAACAAGTTTAAAATTCAACCTTCACTTGTGTATGAAGGATGGATGGATAAAATGATGATTAAACAGGAACCTGATGAATATTAAGATTCTTGTTGAGTACTAATTAAAGAATTGAATGAGTGACGAAAGTGGGAACATATTCTTTATCTAATCATTATCAAATAAGACATAAAGTAGCAACAAAAATACTTGAAACAAGAAGATAGAAGTTGAAAAATTACTGCATCAGAGTAGCACTTCCGACTTATTTAAAGCTTAATCATCCTTGAAGGCCACCTTAACTTTGTATATTATCTTGAACAACTCAGTCTGACATATTTATTAGCAGAAGAGTTTAGAGAACTCATGTAAAATTCACGTAAAATTGTGTGTGTTTTGTAATATTCCAGCATGTAGGTTAAAGATACATTATGCAAGATTTTCATGAAAAACATTGTATAGACAGAGAATCTGCCTTCTGCCTGTATTTTCTCATTACTTTATTGTAGCGACCAGGTTATATCACAGTGTCTGTCTCTCTCCTCTGCTCTGCTCTGCTCTGCTCTCCGTCTCTGTGTCTGACATGGTATCACGCCACAGAGTATAATACACCCACTGGTCCACCATGTCAGGCATGGAAAGTGCATACATGGCGCCTCTATCAGCAGGTTTACGAACAAAAACAACTTGGTTAACGTTAGGGAAAATCCAGCAATGCTGCACCTTCCTCACAGGGTTGTGCAAAGGTGTAGGTGTGTTTATTGGTGCTTTAGAACATAACCAATGTGAAACAATCAGAAAATAACCTTTTATTTAACTGATTCACAGCTTTGACAGACATAACCATGACTGTGCCATGATTAGTGAGGAACCTATTTTTATGCTTTCCATGTGTTTAAAATTATAGCTGATTTGACATTGATTCATGTCACACATTGTATTGTAAAACACAGACATTGATACAGTTTGGAGCGCTCTAATTATGCTAGTGTTGTGCTCCAACAAAACTAAGAAAGCCGTCACGGATGATTTAGCATTAAATGTTCCTCATCACTCTTGGTGACACAGTGAAAATTAATGCAGTAACTCTGATGAAATAATTTCTCAACGTCTCTTTTCAATCCGTGGGAAAAATGTTTTGACATATCAGGGTTATTGGTGGGTAATAGTTCCCCATGAGTAAGACAGTATAAATATACATAAGCATTTTTATACCTTAATTCAATTATTCAATATCAATTTATTTACACAATATTGGAAGACTTACTCAGATCCTTTACTGAAGTAAGAGTGGCAATATCACAATGTAAAAGTACCTGCCTTTAAAATCCCACTCAAGGTAAAAGTACAAAAGTATTATCTGTTAAATTTTCTGAGAGAATTAAAAGTAAAATTTCTTGTTTTGCAGAAAATCTCTGAGATGTTAATACATTCATTAAAGTATATTATTAATACTGATGGATTATTATTATTATTATTATTATTATTATTATTATTATTATTATTATTATTATTATTATTATTATTATTATTATTATTATTATTATTATTATTATTATTTGCCCAAACCCTGCTCAGATCTCAGGAGAAAAAATTAAATGTTTCTGAAACTAAATTTAAATTTACCTCCATAGCTCATCATCAAACAGTATGCTGATGATCCATGATTGTCAGGCTGCTCAGGAGCCCAGTATGAAAACTTGAAAGATGAACCATCACTCCAGAGCCAAGTATCATCCTAAAAGATGAGAATACAATATAATACAATATAGTGGACAGTATGGTTTATTTAATAACTTTATTTTGTTTAATCAATATACTTGTTGTGCATCAGAGCCTCTGAGCCATACTACTGGATACTAATGAGTTACTTTCAGTATCATACTTTGAATGATACGATGCTTGTCATAGCTGTGCACTGATGCACGATGTCCTGCACATTTCATTATAAATCTGTGACCCTGTTCCATAAATGAGTCCTCTTACCTGACATCTATAGGCCCCTCTCATTTTTAAGAGCTGGACGTGTAGCAGAATACTGCTCAACAACAAGATAGCAGTGCAGAAAAAAAAAAATTCTGACTTCATGATCTAATTGGAAAACTTGATATGAGTATGAAGCGTTGTTATTTGAGAACACAAGCATTGTGGAGCATACCCACTGATAATATTGTACAGTCCTACACTTCTAGATTCATCACTATCAACATGAGCTGGAGGAGATGCATTTAACACTATTTAATTCATACTTCCACTTCATTACATTTAATTTCTTAGAAAGAAACAGTGTCTAGTTGGATCTTTTTGGCAGGAGTTCTTCGTTTATCCATTAAAGGTACATTTCACCCCTAAACTCATCAAGTGGTTTCATTTAAATATCTATCTGAGGTCCAAAGAGTTCTGCAGTGTTTCACAAAAAAATCAAAGATTACAGAAAAGTCTGAAAAATAAATCAAATTTATGTAAATTTATGTTTTTTTTTTTTTTGTTTTTTTTTTTTTTTTTGCTTCTTCACATAATCATTTAGCAACCCCTCACATATGTCTCATGACCCTAAGAGAGGCCCGACTCCTATGTTGGGAACCACTGGAATTAACATTATATAAACTAGCTTCACCTTGAGCAGCTACAACAGTAAATCTTATACACTGATACACCAGTATTAGTAATATACTTTAATGAATGTATTAACATATCAAAGGTTTTCTGCAAGTGAATTTAAGAGATAATACTTGATGGTACTTTTACCTTGAGTGGGATTTTAAAGCCAGGTACATTTAAGTGATATTGCTTCTATTATTTCAGTAAACCATCTGAGTAATTGAACTTAGGTGTAAAAAATACCAAAATATATACATATATCATCCACCAATAACCCGGACACTGTTTCTTTCTAAGAAATGAAATGTAGTGGAGTGGAAGTATGAATTAAATAGTATTAAATGCATCTCTTGCAGCTCATCTTCATAGTGATGAGGACTGTACAATTTTCTAGTGCATATATATACATATATATATACTGTCATACTCATGAGGAACTATCACCCACCAATAACCCTGATATGTCATTGCCACTAAACATTTTTCCCACAAACTCAAAAGAGAAGTTGAGAAATTATTTCATCAGAGTTGCTACATTAATTTCCACTGTGTGAACAAGAGTGATGAGGAACATTTAATGCTAAATCATCTGTGACGGCTTTCTTTGTCTTGTTGGAGCACAACACTAACATATGAAGAACTCTCCAAACTGTACCAGTGTCTTTGTTTTACAATACAATGTGTTACATGAACAGATATAAAATCAGATATAATTTTCAATGACTTTACAGTGACCTTAATTTTTCTATTCTTTTAACACATACTTTAATATTTTAAAATATTTTTCTGTAACTTTGGTGTTTATATGCATCATTTTGCTATATTTATTGTTTCATGCTTTTGTTTGTTTGTTTGTTTGGTTATTTGGGTTTTCTTATGTTGAGGGGAGATCCACTGTATGAGCCTATGGCTTCTTACTTCTCCTGACAGATTTGTTTTATTTCTATTATCTGGATTCTATGCTGTTTTATGTGTGTCCAAATAAAGAAATCTATTTGTATCTTTGTATGTTTTTGTAATTTAGCATTTCAAGCAAGTTGAACTGAGTTTGTTGCCATGTGGTTTAATTTCAGTGTTTTAGGAGTGTTCAATTTATATTTGTTACCTTTAGCTTGCTTTGTCAATTAAATCTGTACATTAAATATACTTTAATGTTGTAATGCATTGCTATTTACTTCAGAGAGGTAATAATCGTGACATTTTACTGTAATATTCTTGTCCTCCGCTGAAATTATTTAATAGTTGTCAATTAAAAGTCAACACAACACTTTGCAAGCTATACAAACTTAAATGGTGCATAATCGTAGTATTCTTTACAGGTTCTTCAATATTATACTAATTTCCTTGAGTAATTTTTAGTATTTAACTGTTAATTTTTACAATATTTTTCAGAGAGGATGGTGCAATTAGGTACAAATTACAAGAAAGAACAGAAAAAAGTGTTACATTGATCTATTTGGAAAGTGCCAAGTTTGAAATTGCACCAAGAATATGGCAATACAACATTGATTTAAAAAATACCTTAATTTTTAGGAAATTGTCTAAAGTAATGTAACACAAATTCCTGTGTGCTCAGCAAATACAATCACCAGACAAATACCAAAAAACAATGGTTACAAGATTAAATAGTAAAAAAAACAGCTAATTTAAATTGCACAGTTGGACATTTTGTTAACTGATTATAATTGATGATAGAGGTTTGTTCTAATTCTGAGTCTACAGGCATTACTGATGAGAACAAACATTTAAGATACACTAAATATATCCTTACATTTAGGTTACAGATTGTGGTTTGAGTTTCTGAGTATACTATATTTTGTAATACTGTTTGCCAGTTTCCTGTTTTGTGTGAGATGTCAAGATAAGCAACTGTATATAAGAGCTGCTTGTCATGAGCAACATTATTGAAGGTTGTCATCACCATCATCCCCAACATGAAGGTTCTGACTGTGTCTGCACTTGTTTGTGCCCTGATGGCTCTGACCACAGCTGACGGTGACTATATTATCTAGTAATGGTGTTAAATGACACTGTGTTTTTGTTGTTTTCTTTGTTTGTTTTTAGTTAGTTAGTTTGTTTTTTGCTTTGCACTGTTTGTTGTTGTGCTTTTGTATGTTTTGATTGTGGTGGACTACGGATGCAAATAAGTTTCAAGCTAACTCCGGTGCAGTGCATCATTTATACTTAATACTACATACTGTCCCGTTCAAAAAATCAAATCAATCAATCAACTGAAGCTAATCATCTGAAACAAGTGTAACATCAGTACTCTGCCTGAACTAACACTATGTTAATGTTTTTTCTCAATTTGTTTTCAGAAGAGGGTGACATATTCAAGAGGTCAGGAAATTGCGGAGATTGGTTTTCCGCCAACGGTCGCTGTTTCCTCTATCATCCAACACCCACAACTTGGGTTGATGCTGAGGTAGTCAAGTAGTGCAGAATGTGGTTTCAGTACAGAAAGTTTCTACACTATTTTAATTCTGCTGGTATAGACCTACACATGTTGTTATTTGGCATATTTTTATAATTGGGAGTTTTTGTATTACTTGATATGTAATATGTGCTTTTTGTGGCTCCACCTAACTCCACTCTTTCTGTTCTCTTCTCACCTATGTAGAAATTTTGTCAGGGCTATCCTGGTGGACACCTGGCATCAGTGGACAGCAATGCTGACTATAGTGGCATTAAAACACTGATGCAGAGGTATGAAAAGTCTCCAGTCGCATGGATCGGGGGCTCTGATGCAGAAAAGGTATATTGATTAAACAAAATCTAAAAGTTACTAAATAAACCATACTGTCCACTATATTGTATTATACTGTATTCTCATCTCCTAGGAGGGTACTTGGCTCTGGTGTGATGGTTCATATTTCAGGCCTCCAAACTGGACTCCAAGGCGGGATCACAGTCACAAAAACTGTTTGATGATGAAGATGGAAGGTAAATTTAAATTTAGTTAGAGAAACATTTTTTTCTCCTTAGGTCTGAGCAGGGTTTTGGTAAATTATTCCCAATGCAGACATCAAAACAAGTGATGTGTCTGCATTGCGTCAAGCTGGGTTAGTTTTGTTTTTTGTTTTTTTTGTTTCCCATTGATGATGCCTGATTAATGAGAAAAGTTCTAAAAAACCATTGAGTCTAGGTTCCTAAAAGATTTTACATTGGCTTTATGGCAAATTTGTTCACTGAAACCACTAGAGCTTAATCTATTAGATCAAATAATATCTTGGCTTGACAAAGGAAGACAAACCGGTGCTGTATTTTTAGGTTTTTAGGCAGTTGATTTTAGAGTTGATTTTAAGGTTTTACTCATTACTCTATGGTCTGGCTCTAGCATACACAACTTTTGTGTCTGTATGTAACTGCTCTCAATCTTAAATCTTGCATCTACAGTCGAAACTTAAGATTTGTATTTTCCGTCTGGAACAGTCTACTTGTTGAAATTTGTTTAGCTATCACAGTGACTTCCTTTAAATCTCTACTAAGAAACAATTTTTATACTCTTGCATTTCTATAAGGTAAATGATGTTCATCACATCTCCAGTCAGTTTAAGTGCTCCATGAATGTACAGCAAGAATCAGTGTAGGGTTTATGAATATATTAACAACCTTCCACAACAAATGAACAGTTTTATTGTGTGTTGTTGTATTGTTCTCTGTTATGCGTTTGTTTTGGATTAAATGCCTCTCCAGCTTTTGTGCAAAATTAAACAAATTCATTAGACAAATTTATTGGTTGAGTGAGAAAGAAGACAATTTATCCCTAAAAAAAACCCCTCTGTATCTTTTTAAAGGTGTGAACAAATTTGAGGAAGACCACTGCGTTACACCTCATCCCTTTGTCTGTGCCAAAAAGCCACAATAAATCTTTGGATGATGCAGAAAAATGCAATACCTGTCACAACCAGAGGAACTGGGTGGATGTGTGATGGTGTGTGTTGCATATTTAACTATCTTTGTGCCCTAATCACATGTGGGCTCCTGCATGTAGTAATCCATACTTCTTTCCTTTTGCTGTAACACTACTCAATGAACAAGTTTGTTCTTTTAGTACAAACTGATTCCAGAGAGTGAACTGCTGTTTCTTGTCCTCTACTCAATTAAAAGGCTTAAGCATTGAAACAAGTTAGTCTGTGTGTTTTATGAATCCTGTTATACAAGCACAAACATTTATACACTCATTAAACTACACCACAGAAAATGTTTCTTGAATGTTTATTAAATCTTTATGTATGACTTGTCTAAGATAACATGAAACAATACTTACAGTAATAATACTGTAAGAAAATTATAGTATGTGCTGGTTGAATCACTTATTTAAAAAGTCAGGCTTGATGCACCATATAAAAGATGAAATTAGCAGAAGCAGTTCATTTTGAAATGCATGTTAGTGTACAAGGATGACTGTACTGAGAAACATCATCAGATAACAGCAAAGTTAAAAGCAAATTGGTGAAGGTTTGTCTAAATACTTGCAGGATCATAATCTATTCTCATGTTCAAATGTCACACTGACTGGGGTAAAAATTGAGTCTTAGAGTTATAATCTTTAGTCTTAATAAAAGTTTTTATTTATCAGTTTTAAATGGCTTTTGTACTTTTACTCTCCAGAACTGCATTTGTAAACTGTTGTTGCAGACTTCTGTTTCAAAGATAATTTATTTTGCCTTCTGGTTGTAATGTAGCCAGTAATATTAACAACACTTCACAGACATGGTGGGCATGAACAAGAGTTTCATTTTTCCTCTGTGGCAGTAAACACAACACATACAACTGCTTAACTAGAAGCTTCTGGGTTTATCAACAGTAATGTTAACAAATTCCAAGGCAAAAGTTGTGTACTTGTAAAAAAAAAAATAAAATAAAAGGTAAAGGTGCTACATGTTACTCCTTTCATTCATCAAGAAATAATTACAATTAATTTCAAACAGTTAAGTTTAGACGAGCAGAATCTACACCTGTGATCGATCTGTCTCTTAATGGCATAAAACAATAAGAGGGCTGTTCCTGACCCACTCGAAGTGTGCGGCAGTGTATTTATCTGCAGAGAATCTGCCATCTGCCTGTATTTTCTCATTACTTTATTGTAGCGACCAGGTTACATCACAGTCTCTGTCTCTCTCCTCTGCTCCGCTTTGCTCTCCGTCTCTGTGTCCGACATGGTATCACGCCAAAGAGTGTAATATACCTGCTGGTCCACCATGTCAATGTCACCTAGGAGTGGAAAGTGCATGCATGTACAGTAAGAGTGTTTTCTAATATGGCAGGTCTGTCAGCAAGTTTAGGAACAAAAACAACTTGGTTAACGTTAGGGAAAATCCAGCAATGCTGCACCTTCCTCACAGGGTTGTGCAAAGGTGTAGGTGTGTTTATTGGTGCTTTAGAACATAACCAATATGAAACAATCAGAAACTAACCTTTTATTTAACTGATTCGCAGCTTTGACAGACATAACCATGACTGTGCCATGATTAGTGAGGAACCTATTTTTATGCTTTCCATCTGTTTAAAATTATAGCTGATTTGACATCTGTTCATGTAACACATTGTATTGTAAAACACAGACACTGATACAGTTTGGAGCGCTCTTCATATGTTAGTGCTGTGCTCCAACAAGACAAAGAAAGCCGTCCCGCATGATTTAGCATTGAATGTTCCTCATCACTCTTGGTGACACAGTGAAAATTAATGCAGTAACTCTGATGAAATAATTTCTCAACATCTCTTTTCAATCCGTGGGAAAAATGTTTTGACATATCAGGGTTATTGGTGGGTGAGACAATGAGTAAGACAATACATATATTAAGAAGTATATGTATATGTATGTGTATATATATATAAAATGTTTCTGATACTAAATTTAAATTTATCTTCATAGCTCATCATCAAACAGTATGCTGATGATCCATGATTGTCAGGCTGCTCAGGAGCCCAGTATGAAAACTTGAAAGATGAACCATCACTCCAGAGCCAAGTATCGTCCTAAAAGATGAGAATACAATATAATACAATATAGTGGACATTATGGTTTATTTAATAACTTTATTTTGTTTAATCAAAATACTTGTTGTGCATCAGAGCCTCTGAGTCATGTGATTGGATACTAATGAGTTACTCTCAGTATCATACTTTGAATGATACGATGCTCTTTATAGCTGTGCACTGATGCACGTTGTCCTGCACATTTCGTTATAAATCTGTGACCCTGTTCCATAAATGAGTCCTCTTACCTGACATCTATAAGCCCTTCTCATTTTTAAGAGCTGGATGTGTAGCAGAATACTGCTCAACAACAAGATAGCAGTGCAGAAAAAAAAGAACTTCTGGCTTCATTATCTAATTGAAAAACTTGATATGAGTATGAAGCGTTGTTATTTGAGAACACAAGCATTGTGGAGCATACCCACTGATAATATTGTACAGTCCTACCCTTCTGAATTCATCACTATCAACATGAGCTGGAGGAGATGCATTTAACACTATTTAATTCATACTTCCACTTCATTACATTTTGTTTCTTAGAAAAAAACAGTGTCTAGTTGGAGCTTCCTGTCATGAGTTGTTTGCAGTTCCATTAAAGACACAAGATCTGTGATGTTTCACAAAAAAAATCAAAGATTACAGAAAATTCTGAAAAATGAATCAAATTTTTGTATCAGAACTTTATTATCTGTTTTTTTTCTTTTCTTTGCTTTTCCACATAATTATTTAGCAACCCTTCACATTTGTCTTATGACCATTAGGAGAGACCCAATTCCTATGTTGGGAACCACTGAAATTAACAGTATATAAACTGGCTCCACCTTGAGCAGATACAACAGTACATTTTACACACTGATGCACCAGTATAAATACTTTAATGAATGTATGAACATATCAGAGGTTTTCTGCAAAAGTAAATTTAAGAGATCATACTTGATGGTACTTTTACCTTGAGTGGGATTTTAAAGCCAGGTACTTTTACAAAGTGATATTACTATTATTACTTCACTAAAGGATCTGCGTAAGTCTGCTGATGAAGTATTCTGTTAAAAATATTGATACTGAATTATTGAACTTAAATGTAAAAATGCCAATATATATACATATATCATCCACCAATAACCCTGATATGTCATTGCCACAAAACATTTTTCCCACGAATTCAAAAAAGAAGTTGAGAAATTATTTCATCAGAGTTGCTACATAATTTCCACTGTGTCACCAAGTGATGAGGAACATTTAATGCTAAATCATCTGTGAAGGCTTTCTTTGTCATGTTGGAAGACAACACTAGCATATGAAGAGCTCTCCAAACTGTACCAGTGTCTGTGTTTTACAATACAATGTGTTACATTAACAGATATAAAATCAGCTGTAATTTTAAACACATGGACAGCTTAAATGTAGATTCTTCACTTATCATGGCACAGTCATGGTTATGTGTTAGAAACTAGCATTATGGGAAACGTTTTGACGAGTAAAATGAACTCTAAATGGAGTTTTTAATTAACTTTCAGTGACCTTAATTCTTTAAACTCATCTTAACACATACTTCAATATTTAAGATATTTTTCTGTAACTTTCACTTTGGTGTTCATATGCATCATTTTGCTATATTTATTGTTTCATGCTTTTGTTTGTTTGTTTGTTTGGTTATTTGGGTTTTCTTATGTTGAGGGGAGATCCACTGTATGAGCCTATGGCTTCTTACTTCTCCTGACAGATTTGTTTTATTTCTATTATCTGGATTCTATGCTGCTGTATATGTGTCCAAATAAAGAAATCTACTTAAACCATTATATGTTTTTGTAATTTAGCATTTCCAGAAACACGTTTCCTGAAGTTGAACTGAGTTTGTTGCCATGTGGTTTAATTTCAGTGTTTTAGGAGTGTTCAATTTATATTTGTTACCTTTAGCTTGCTTTGTCAATTAAATCTGTGCATTAAATATACTTTAATGTTGTAATGCGTTGCTACTTGCTTCAGAGAGGTAATAATCGTGACATTTTACTGTAATTTTCTTGTCCTCAGCTGAAATTATTTAATAGTTGTCAATTTAAAGTCAACATGACACTTTGCAAGCTATACAAGCTTAAATGGTGCATAATCGTAGTATTCTTTACAGGTTCTTCAATATTATACTAATTTCCTTGAGTAATTTTTAGTATTTAACTGTTCATTTTTACAATATTTTTCAGAGAGGATGGTGCAATTACGTACAAATTATATATACATATATATATATATATACTGTCATACTCATGAGGAACTATCACCCACCAATAACCCTGATATGTCATTGCCACTAAACATTTTTCCCACACACTCAAAAGAGAAGTTGAGAAATTATTTCATCAGAGTTGCTTCATTAATTTTTAGGGTGTCACGAAGAGTGATGAGGAACATTTAATGCTAAATCATCTGTGAAGGCTTTCTTTGTCATGTTGGAAGACAACACTAGCATATGAAGAGCTCTCCAAACTGTACCAGTGTCTGTGTTTTACAATACAATGTGTTACATTAACAGATATAAAATCAGCTATAATTTAAACACATGGACAGCTTAAATGTAGATTCTTCACTTATCATGGCACAGTCATGGTTATGTGTTAGAAACTAGCATTATGGGAAACGTTTTGACAAGTAAAATGAACTCTAAATGGAGGTTTTAATTAACTTTCAGTGACCTTAATTCTTTAAACTCATCTTAACACATACTTCAATATTTAAGATATTTTTCTGTAACTTTCACTTTGGTGTTTATATGCATCATTTTGCTATATTTATTGTTTCATGCTTTTGTTTGTTTGTTTGGTTATTTGGGTTTTCTTATGTTGAGGGGAGATTCACTGTATGAGCCTATGGCTTCTTACTTCTCCTGACAGATTTGTTTTATTTCTATTATCTGGATTCTATGCTGCTGTATATGTGTCCAAATGAAATCTACTTAAACCATTATATGTTTTTGTAATTTAGCATTTCCAGAAACACGTGTCCTGAAGTTGAACTGAGTTTGTTGCCATGTGGTTTAATTTCAGTGTTTTAGGAGTGTTCAGTTTATATTTGTTACCTTTAGCTTGCTTTGTCAATTAAATCTGTGCATTAAATATACTTTAATGTTGTAATGTGTTGCTACTTGCTTCAGAGAGGTAATAATCATGACATTTTACTGTAATTTTCTTGTCCTCCGCTGAAACTATTTAATAGTTGTCAATTAAAAGTCAACACAACACTTTGCAAGCTATACAAGCTTAAATGGTGCATAATCGTAGTATTCTTTACAGGTTCTTCAATATCATACTAATTTCCTTGAGTAATTTTTAGTATTTAACTGTTCATTTTTACAATATTTTTCAGAGAGGATGGTGCAATTAGGTACAAATTATATATACATATATATATACTGTCATACTCATGAGGAACTATCACCCTGATATGTCATTGCCACTAAACATTTTTCCCACAAACTCAAAAGAGAAGTTGAGAAATTATTTCATCAGAGTTGCTACATTAATTTTTAGGGTGTCATGAAGAGTGATGAGGAACATTTAATGCTAAATCATCTGTGAAGGCTTTCTTTGTCTTGTTGGAGCACAACACTAACATATGAAGAACTCTCCAAACTGTACCAGTGTCTTTGTTTTACAATACAATGTGTTACATGAACAGATATAAAATCAGATATAATTTTCAATGACTTTACAGTGACCTTAATTTTTCTTTTCTTTTAACACATACTTTAATATTTTAAAATATTTTTCTGTAACTTTGGTGTTTATATGCATCATTTTGCTATATTTATTGTTTCATGCTTTTGTTTGTTTGTTTGTTTGTTTTGGGTTTTCTTATGTTGAGGGGAGGTCCATTGTATAATCCTATGGCTTCATTACCTCTCCTGACAGATCTGTTTTATTTCTATTATCTGGATTCTATGCTGTTTTATGTGTGTCCAAATAAAGAAATCTATTTGTATCTTTGTATGTTTTTGTAATTTAGCATTTCCAAAAACATGTTTCCTGAAGTTGAACTGAGTTTGTTGCCATGTGGTTTAATTTCAGTGTTTTAGGAGTGTTCAATTTATATTTGTTACCTTTAGCTTGCTTTGTCAATTAAATCTGTGCATTAAATATACTTGAATGTTGTAATGCGTTGCTACTTGCTTCAGAGAGGTAATAATCGTGACATTTTACTGTAATTTTCTTGTCCTCCGCTGAAACTATTTAATAGTTGTCAATTAAAAGTCAACACAACACTTTGCAAGCTATACAAGCTTAAATGGTGCATAATCGTAGTATTCTTTACAGGTTCTTCAATATTATACTAATTTCCTTGAGTAATTTTTAGTATTTAACTGTTCATTTTTACAATATTTTACAGAGAGGATGCAGCAATTAGGTACAAATTACAAGAAAGAACAGAAAAACGTGTTACATTGATCTATTTGGAAAGTGCCAAGTTTGAAATTGCACCAAGAATATGGCAATACAACATTGATTTAAAAAATACCTTAATTTTTAGGAAATTGTCTAAAGTAATGTAACACAAATTCCTGTGTGCTCAGCAAATACAATCACCAGACAAATACCAAAAAACAATGGTTACAAGATTAAATAGTAAAAAAAAAACAGAAAATTTAAATTGCACAGTTGGACATTTTGTTAACTGATTATAACTGATGATAGAGGTTTGTTCTAATTCTGAGTCTACAGACATTACTGATGAGAACAAACATTTAAAATACACTAAATATATCCTTACATTTAGGTTACAGATTGTGGTTTGAGTTTCTGAGTATACTATATTTTGTAATACTGTTTGCCAGTTTCCTGTTTCGTGTGAGATGTCAAGATAAGCAACTGTATATAAGAGCTGCTTGTCATGAGCAACATTACTGAAGGTTGTCATCACCATCATCCCCAACATGAAGGTTCTGACTGTGTCTGCACTTGTTTGCGCCTTGATGGCTCTGACCACAGCTGACGGTGACTATATTATCTAGTAATGGTGTTAAATAACACTGTGATTTTGTTGTTTTGTTTGTTTGTTCTTTGCTTTATACTGTTTGTTGTTGTGCTTTTGTATGTTTTGATTGTGGTGGACTACGGATGCAAATAAGTTTCAAGCTAACTCTGGTGAAGTGCATCATTTATACTTAATACTACATACTGTCTCGCTCAAAAAATCAAATCAATCTTTCAACTGAAGCTAATCATCTGAAACAAGGGTAACATCAGCACTCTGCCTGAACTAACACTATGTTAATGTTTTTTTCTCAATTTGTTTTCAGAAGAGGGTGACATATTCAAGAGGTCAGGATATTGTGATGGTGAGATTGGCTCCAATGGTCGCTGTTTCATTTACAATCCATTACCCACGTCTTGGACTGATGCTGAGGTAATCAGGCAGTGTAGAATGTCGTTTTAGTGCAGAAAGTTTCTACACTATTTTAATTCTGCTGGTATAGACCTACACATGTTGTTATTTGGCATATTTTTAAAGTAGGGAGTTTTTGTATTACTTGATATGGAATATGTGCTTTTTGTGGCTCCACATAACTCCACTCTTTCTGTTCTTCTCACCTATGTAGAAATATTGCCAGGGCTATCCTGATGGACACCTTGCATCAGTGCACAGCGATGCTGACTATCGTGCCATTAAAAAACTGATGCAGAAGTATGACAAGCCTACAGTCACATGGATCGGAGGCTCTGATGCAAAAAAGGTATATTGATTAAACAAAATCTAAAAGTTACTAAATAAACCATACTGTCCACTATATTGTATTATACTGTATTCTCATCTCCTAGGAGGGTACTTGGCTCTGGTGTGATGGTTCATATTTCAGGCCTCCAAACTGGACTCCAAGGCGGGATCACAGTTCCAAAAACTGTTTGATGTTGAACTATGGAGGTAAATTTCAATTTAGTTTGAAAAACATTTTTTTCTCCTTAGATCTGAGCAGGGTTTGGGAAAATAGCTCCCAATGCATACATGAAAACAAGTGATGTCTGCATCGGGTCAAGTTTTTTTTGTTTCCCATTGATGATGCCTGATTAATGAGAAAAGTTCTAAAAACCATTGAGTCTAGGTTTCTAAAAGAATTTACATCGGCTTTATGGCAAATTTGTTCACTGAAACCGCTAGAGCTTAATCTATTAGATCAAATAATATCTTGGCTTGACAAAGGAAGACAAACCGGTGCTGTATTTTTAGGTTTGTGCAAAAACAGAAACAGACAATCATAAAGAACAAGAGAGATCACAGCCTCTTTGCATTGGTGTGTAGTTGATTTTAGAGTTGATTTTAAGCTTATACTCATTACTTTTAAAGCCCTCCATAGTCTGGCTCTAGCATACATCATTTTTGTGTCTGTATGTAACTGCTCTCAATCTTAAATCTTGCATCCACAGTTGAAACTTAAGATATGCATTTTCCGTCTGGAACAGTCTACCTGTTGAGATTTGTTTAGCTATCACAGTGACTTCCTTTAAATCTCTACTAAGAAACAATTTTTATACTCTTGCATTTCTATGAAGTTAATGATGTTCATCTCATCTCCAGTCAGTTTAAGTGCTCCATGAATGTACAGCAAGAATCAGTGTAGGGTTTATGAATATATTAACAACCTTCCAACAAATGAACAGTTTTATTGTGTGTTGTTGTATTGTTCTCTGTTATGCGTTTGTTTTGGATTAAATGCCTCTCCAGCTTTTGTGCAAAATTAAACAAATTCATTAGACAAATTTATTGGCTGAGTGAGACAGAAGACAATTTATCCCTATGTCTTTTTACAGGTGAGAACAAATTTGAGGAAAGCTACTGCTCCATACTTCATCCCTTTGTCTGTGCCAAAAAGCCATGACATCTCTTTGGATGATGCAGAAAAATGCAATACCTGTCACAACCAGAGGAACTGGGTGGATGTGTGATGGTGTGTGTTGCATATTTAACTATCTTTGTGCCCTAATCACATGTGGGCTCCTGCATGTAGTAATCCATACTTCTTTCCTTTTGCTGTAACACTACTCAATGAACAAGTTTGTTCTTTTAGTACAAACTGATTCCAGAGAGTGAACTGCTGTTTCTTGTCCTCTACTTAATTAAAAGGCTTAAGCATTGAAACAAGTTAGTCTGTGTGTTTTATGAATCCTGTTAGACAAGCACAAACATTTATACACTCATTAAACTACACCACAGAAAATGTTTCTTGAATGTTTATTAAATCTTTATGTATGACTTGTCTAAGATAACATGAAACAATACTTACAGTAATAATACTGTAAGAAAATTATAGTATGTGCTGGTTGAATCACTTACTTAAAAAGTCAGGCTTGATGCACCATATAAAAGATGAAATGAGCAGAAGCAGTTCATTTTGAAATGCATGTTAGTGTACAAGGATGACTGTACTAAGAAACATCATCAGATAACAGCAAAGTTAAAGGCAGCAGCAAAAGCACAGTCGCCTTTGGTTTTCAGTTTAGGCTATTAAATTTTTCAGTTTATAGCCAAACCTGTTGGCTATACCACATACCATACGGTCACCTAAGTGACCGGATATATATGCAGGGGTTAAACCGTGTAAGGCCTTATAGGTGATGAGGAGAATCTTAAAGTCAATTCGGAACATCACTGGTAGCCAATGCAATGAGGCTAAAACAGGAGTGATGTGGGATCTGTGGCCAGTCCTGGTTAGTAGTCTAGCTGCTGCATTTTGTATAAGCTGAAGATGTGACAAGTCAGCTTGGTTAAGGCAGGTAAAAAGTGAGTTACAGTAATCTAGATGGGAGAAAATGAAGGCATAGATTACATGTTCTAAGTCAGAGGCTGACAGTAATGGTTTGATTTTTGGGATGGTCCTCAGTTGAAAGAAGCAAATTTGCACTGTTTTATTGACATGATGATGAAATTTCAACTTGGGATCAAATATAACTCCTAGATTCCTGGCCTTAGTTTTGACAAAGGTGGCAAGTGGGCCAATTTGCTGAATGATGTTTTGAGCAGTATTTTCAGGGCCAAAAATGAGGAGCTCAGTTTTGTCAGAAATTAACTGAAGGAAGTTGACAGACATCCAGTCTTTTATCACAGTTAAACAGCTGTGGAGAGTGTTTACATTGCTAAAATCATCTGGCCTTACAGAAAAATATAGCTGTGTGTCATCCGCATAGCAATGATATGATATACGACCAAAGCAACTGATTATCTTACCCAAGGGCAGCATATACAAAGAGAAGAGAATAGGGCCAAGTATTGACCCTTGGGGGACCCCATATAGCAGCGGAGTGGATGAGGACACATAGTTACCCATAGACACAGGGAAACTTCTATTTGACAGATATGACATAAACCATTCTAGGGCTTTCCCCGAAATACCAACACATGTATTGACACGATTAATGAGGATAGAGTGATGGTGTCCATTGGTGGTCAATGGTGTCAAATGCAGCACTCAAGTCAAGTAGGACCAAGATGGAGAGTTCCCCCTTATCAGCCTGCATGAGGACATCATTCATGACTCTTAACAGAGCTGTTTCGGTGCTATGGATTTGACGAAAGCCAGATAGTGTTACTATCCACAACATTGTATATATCAGAACTTTATTATCTGTTGTTTTTGTTTTTTTTGTTGTTGTTTTTTGCTTCTTCAGTAATCATTTAGCAACCCCTCACATTAGTCTTATGACCCTAGGAGAGGCCCCAACCCCTATGTTGGGAACCACTGGAATTAACATTATATAAACTAGCTCCATCTTGAGCAGTAAATTTTACACACTGATACACCAGTATTAGTAATATACTTAAATGAATGTATTAACATATCAAAGGTTTTCTGCAGGTAAATTTAAGAGATAATACTTTAGTACTTTTACCTTGAGTGGGATTTTAAAGCCAGGTACTTTTACAAAGTGATATTGCTTCTATTATTTCAGTAAAGGATCTGCGTAAGTCTTTCACCACTGCTGATGAAGTATTCTGTTAAAAATATTGATACTGGATAATTGAACTTAGGTGTAAAAATACCAATATATAAACATATATCACTCACCAATAACCCTGATATGTCATTGGCACAAAACATTTTTCCCACGGATTGAAAAGAGAAGTTGAGAAATTATTTCATCAGAGTTACTGCATTAATTTTCACTGTGTCACCAAGAGTGATGAGGAACATTTAATGCTAAAGCATCCGTGATGGCTTTCTTTGTCTTGTTGGAGCACATCACTAACATGTGAAGAACTCTCCAAACTGTACCAGTGTCTGTTTTTTACAATACAATGTGTTACATGAACAGATATAAAATCAGGTATAATTTTATTTTGTTGTGTAACAAATATCACTATGTCATATTATACTACTTTATGTAAATGAGATCTACTGTGTGCAACAGACCACATTTTCCATCAGTGTCGTTACTTCCTCTTCTAGCATCTTTTCTTCAAGAGGAAGACAAATTTATTCCCCCAAGCTTAGCATGAACAGACAATGAAAGCTGCAGCTTTCATATATATGTATATATAGATATAGATATAGATATAGATATAGATATAGATATAGATATAGATATATAGATATATAAAGTAAAAGTACAAGGTAAAAGTACAAAAGTCTTATCAGTTAAATTTACTAAAATTATTAAAAGCAAAATTTTAAAAAGTTGCAGAAAATCTTTGATATGTTTATACATCCATTAAAGTATATTACTTATACTGGTGCATCAGTGTGTAAGATTTACTGATGTAGCTGCTCAAGGTGGAGCTAGTTTATATATTGTTAATTCCATTGGTTCCCAACATAGGGATCGGGCCTCTCTTGAGGGTCATAAGATAAATGTGAAGGGTTGCTAGATGATTAAGTGGAGAAGAAAAAAACAGGACACAAGTTTTTGACACATAAATTTGATACATTTTTTGGACTTTTCTCTAATCTTTGTGAAATCAGTGAAAAAAAACATAAAATAGCAAATAGAAAAATGATGCATATAAACACCAAAGTGAAAGTTACAGAAAAATATTTTAAAATATCAAAGTATGTGTTAAAAGAAGTTTAAAAATTAAGGTCACTGCAAAGTCATTAAGACCTCCAGTCCATAATGCTAGTTTCTAACACACAATCATGACTGTGCCATGATTAGTGAAGAACCTACATTTGAATTGTCCATGTGTTATACCTGATTTTATATCTGTTCATGTAACACATTGTATTGTAAAACAAAGACACTGGTACAGATTGGAGAGCTCTTCATATGTTAGTGTTGTGCTCCAAAAAGCCAAAGAAAGCCTTCACGGATGGTTTAGCATTAAATGTTCCTCATCACTCTTGGTGACACAGTGAAAATTAATGCAGTAACTCTGATGAAATAATTTCTCAACTTCTCTTTTCAATCCGTGGGAAAAATATTTTGATGCAATGACATATTAGGGTTATTGGTGGGTTCCTCATGAGTAACACAATATATATATATATTGGTGTTTTTATACCTAAATTCAATAATTCAGTATCAATATTTTTACACTATACTTCATCAGCAGTGATTGAAGACTTACTCGGGTCCTTTACTGAAGTAATCGTAGCAATATTACAATGTAAAAGTACCTGCCTTTAAAGTCCCACTCAAGATAAAATAACAAAAGTATTATCTCCAACTAGCTCCACCTAGAAACTGTTTCTTTCTAAGAAATTAAATGTAGTGGAGTGGAAGTATGAATTAAATAGTAAGAAATGCATCTCCTCCAGCTCATGTTGATAGTGGTAAATTTAGAAGGGTAGGACTGTACAATATTATTAGTGAGTATCTCAGATAACAATGTTTCATACTCATATTAAGTTTTGAAGCCAGAAGTCCTTCTTTTTCTTACTTTTTTTACACTAGTGTCTTGTTCTAGAGCAGTCCTCTGCTACACATCCAGCCATAAAAAAATGAAAGGGGCACATATTTTGTTTTTTGGGAAAACACAGACATTTATTGTATACAATGCATAGTGATTCCTGTTTCAACATGAACACACTTAAAAGCAAAGACAACTTGTGAATATAAAGTTAAAACTTCATACAGGAGGACAAGGAACAGTAGCATTTCCTATAAAATAATTTCCATCATTAGCCAGGTAGGCTTTCTTTTAGGCATACACTCGTTATTATTTAAATATGAACACTTCTTTGGGACAGTCACCACAAAAGGCACTGAAGGCAGAGTCATGTGTTTCAGTCTCACGACTCACAGTAAAACAAAAAAAGACCTCAGGGTCTTATTCACAGTGCAGAACAATTACATGCTGGTATCATTGCAGGTTATGATCTTGATGATTTAGGTAGGTTCTACATCTTGGGAGCCTCGCACAGGGTACATCCAGGTTTCAGGTCGGCCTGTCTCTCCATTTGAATTGTAACCGTGTGGAAATTGTAGGACAAGAAACAAGCTTGTGTGATTTCTCTTAAAACTGTCTGAGCATCCACTGACTCATCTATGGCTACATGTGCAGACATTACAGCTTGGTTAACGGTGAGGGCCCAGATGTGAAGGTTGTGGACTGCTGTCACCCCCTTCACTGCAAACAGACCATCCCGGACTTCACTAAAATTCACCCCTGCTGGAGTACCTTCCATCAGGACAAGTAGGATATCTCTCATGATTGTGCCGGTGGTGCACAAGACTAATATGGAGAATAGGAAGGTGCAGATGGGGTCAGCCATCTTATATTCTGGCTTAAAGTAGATAATGATGGCGCTGACGAGCACACTGATGCTCTGTAGAAGATCTCCCACCACGTGTATGAAGGCTGCTCGCACGCTGGCATTGGCCTGCTGAGCTCTTCGCCTGTTGTTGGCTCCTTTTTGCTCCACATCTAAGTGTTCATCATTTGAATGGCTGTGGTTTGATTCTTGTCCTTTCTTGTGACTGTGACCATGACCATGTGAAGTGAGTCCCCCGTGACTGTGACCATGGCCTGATTGGTGAAGGGTGAGGGCCATAATAATATTGGCCAGCACAGCACAACCAGACGTAATAAGCATGACCATGCCATCGATGGTGTAGTCGCCATTGATGAGGCGCTCTACAGCCAGGTAAACCAGCACTCCCGTTGCCAGCCAGATGCTTAAAACTGACAGCAGCGCACCCATGATTTCTGCACGGTGCCAGCCGAAGCTGAGCCTGTGTGTGGCAGGTCTAGAGGAGAGCGAGAGGGATAACAGGCTGATGATGAAGCTAGTGAAGTCCACCAGCAGGTGGGCAGCATCCGTCATCACTGCCAGGCTCCCAGCAAAATACCCACCGAGGATTTCGCTGATCATGAAAATCAGGCAGATGAAAGAGACCACATACAATCTCTTTCTGGCAACTTTCTTCTCTCTCTCGCGATCCTCCTGTGCACGGCTGTTGTCATGGCAATGCTTGATGCCACCGGTACTGTCTTTCTGTAATACCTCTTGGCTGTGGGTGCTTCCCACAATGTGGTAATTGTTCTTCACCTCTGTCACCAGGGGAACCCTCTCTGGATCATTGTTCCTGAACATGACTGAATATCACAGCTAAAGAAAATCCTCAAACTCAAATAAACAAACAAAATAATCCCTAAAACAAAAACACTAAACAAAGAGTTCTATTAATCCAAGCTTAAGTTCTACAACTTGTTGAGGTCTCCTCTGTTGTCGTCTCTTTGGAAATAGTCTCAACAGCTACTGGACATCCTCTCAAACCAACCAAGGGTGCAAACGGCTAAATATTTGATGCCGCCTTGTGACTACAGCTGCTTCCACTGTGTGATAATGCGCAGCTGCGTGCAACACCTCAGAGCTCAGTGATGATGATTATCCAAGTAGATAATGAAGCCAGAAGTTCCTTTTTTTTGCACCGGTGTCTTCTTGTGTAGCAGTCTTCTTCTTATGATGAAATCTGCTGGAAACCTTGCATCAGTGCATAGCTTTGATTAGCATCATATTGTTCAAAGTATGGTACTGGGAATGACTCATCAGTATCCAGTCACATGGCTTGGAGGCTCTGATGCATAACAGGTATATTGATCAAACAAAAATAAAGTTACTAAATGAACCATACTGTCCACTGTATTGTATTATATTGTATTCTCAACTTTTAGGATGATACTTGGCTCTGGAGTGATGGTTCATCTTTCATCCTTTCACTACATATCATTTCTGAGAAAGAAACAGTGTCTAGTTGGAGCTTCTTGTCATGAGTTCTTTACAGTTCCATTAAAGACACTTTTCACCCCTAAACTAATCATGTGGTTTCATTTAAATATCTATCTGAGGTCCAAAGAGATCTGCAATGTTTCACAAAAAAGACACAGAAAACTCTGAAAAATGAATCAAATTTATGTATCAGAACTTTATGTTTTGTTGTTTTTTTCCTTCTCCACTTAATCATCTTGTAACCCCTCACATTTATCTTTTGGCCCTCAGGAGAGACCCAATCCCTATGTTGGGAACCACTGAAAATAACAGTATATAAACTAGCTCCACCTTGAGCAGCTACAACAGTAAAGCTTACACGCTGATGCACCAGTATTGACAAATATACTTCAATGAATGTATTAACATATCAGAGGTTTTCTTCAAAACAACTATCACCCACCAATATCCCTGATATGTTATTGCCACAAAACATTCAAGAGACGTTGAGAAATTATTTCATCAGAGTTGCTGCATAATTTCCACTGTGTCACCAAGAGCGATGAGGTACATTTAATGCTAAATCATTTGTGAAGGCTTTCTTTGTCTTGTTGAAGCACAACACTAACATATGAAGAGCACTCCAAACTGTACCAGTGTCTGTGTTTTATAATACAATATGTGACAAGAACAAATATAAAATCAGGTATAATTCTAAACACATGAACAATTCAAATGTAGGTTCTCCACTAGTCATGGCACAGTCATGGTTGTGTGTTAAAGCTGCGAATCACTTAAAGAAAACATTAGTTTCTGATTGTTTCACATTGGTTATGTTCTAAAGCATGATTAAACACACCTACACCTTCACACTGTTTTAGTAGCTACTTTATGTCTTATTTGATAATGATTAGATAAAGAATATGCTCCCACTTTCGTCACTCAATTTAATTCTCTAATTAGTCCTCAACAAGAATCTTAATATTAATCAGGTTCCTGTTCAATCATTATTTTATCCATCCATCCTTCATACACAAGTGAAGCTCTACAACACCAGGATGAATTTTAAATTTGTTAAAATCAGACAGTTGAATGAACCATGATCATAAATCCTGTAACTGGCTCAAGTTTTAATGAATATTTTATAGAAAGAGAACAAAACAAAGTGCACAACAGAAATAACTCAACACATTGGACCCTCACTTAAGGAAACAGCACACAACGACACCCTTAGTGAGTGAAATGTAAGTAAGAAAATCAAAATAGTGACCTTTCTTTGTCGGTATGATTTTACCATCAAACTACATCAGTAACTCAAAATAATGTGTTTCTCTGTACGTAACACACACACACACACACACACACAGTTTTTTCATTTACAAAAAATATATCTGTCCTGACGGACTGCTGATTATAATTACAGAGTGTTTTAAGTGGCATATTCTGTCTGCATGTGCAGAAACTGGAGGACCACAGCTGATTTTGTAGCGTGAAAGGTGCCATTTCACATACACTTTCAAAGTAAAGAAAAACAAAGACATATATAACATTATCTATGATTTATAATGACTTGACAGAAACAACAGAAAACTCTTTATATTGTCATCAACAGACAAGATTATATTACTCTCATAAATTCTTATTATTCTTAACCTTGCTAATGCTTGTGTAAGATCCGATATGACAGTGATGGAAATTTCCATGAGCAAAGCTAATAAAACTGAAGCAGTTGTTAACAGTTTATTTATGACCTTATTACATCATGTGCAAGATTTGATTGTATTCACACAACTTTAAAAATTTAAGATAAAGGGTTCCAGAGTAACAATTAATCTTTTTAAAGATGCTACATGTTGTGTTACAAACATCAAAATGTTGTCAGATTATACTACTTTATGTAAATGAGATCAGGACAGGCTCTGTTTTTCTACTGTGTGCAACAGCCATTACTTCCTCTTCTAGCGTCTTTACTTCAAGAGGATGAACAAATTATTCCCCCAAGCTTTGCAGCAACAGACACTGAAAACTGGAGCTCAGTTTGATGTGGAGAAACAACGCCCTCTTCCTGTTTTGAGCCATAAAGCCAAGAGTCAGATCCATCACAGGCTTAGATTCTGCTCGTTTACGGTGTCTAAACTTAACTACTTGAAATTAACTGCAATTAGTTCTTGATTAATAAGAGGAGTAACATGTAGCACCTTTAATAAGTGACCTTTTATTTTTACTCTATGAAACTCTGCTTATGTTCTTTCTGAAACACATTTATGTGTTGTGCCAGTACACAGTTTTAGCCTTGGCATTACTGTTGATTACCCAGAAGCTTCTTGTTAAGCAGTTGTATGTGTTGTGTTTACTTCCACAGAGGAGAAATAAATCTCATGTTCATGTCCACCATGTCTGTGAAGTGTTGCTAATATTACTGGCTACATTACAGCCAGAGGGCAGGATAAATTATCTTTGAAACAGAAGTCTACAGGTGCAGTTCTGGCAAAGTACAAAAGCCATTTAAAACTGATAAATAATAACTTTTATTAAGACTAAAAGGTTATAACTCTAAGAAAAAAATCTCCTGCTTTCAATTTTTTATCCCAGTCATTGTGATATTTGAACATGAGAATAGATTATGATCTTGCAAGTATTTGGCCAAACCTTCACCAATTTGCTTTTAACTTCTCTGATGATGTTTCTTAGTACAGTCATCCTTGTACACTCACATGCATTTCAAAATGAACTGCTTCTGCTCATTTCATCCTTTAGATGGCGCATCAAGCCTGACTATTATAAATACTTCAACCAGCATATACTATAATTTTCTTACAGTATTATTACTGTAAGTATTGTTTCTTGCTATCTTAGACAAGTCATACATAAATATTTACACTTCAGTAAACATTTTCTGTGGTGTAGTTTAATGAGAGTATAAATGTTTGTGCTTGTCTAACAGGATTCATAAAACACACAGACTAACTTGTTTCAATGCTTAAGCCTTTTAATTGAGCAGAGGACAAGAAACAGCAGTTCACTCTCTGGAATCAGTTTGTACAAAAAGAACAAACTTGTTCCTTGAGTAGTGTTACAGCAAAAGAAAAGAAGTATGGATTACTACATGCAGGAGCCTACATGTGATTAGGGCACAAAGATAGTTAAGTATGCAAACACACCATCACACATCCACCCAGTTCCTTTGGTTGTGACAGGTATTGCATTTTTCTGCATCACTCAAAGAGATCTCATTCATTTCTGGCACAGACAAACGGATGTCTAACATGGCAAGCATCTTCATCAAATTTCTTATGATCTGTAAAAAGACAGAGGTTTTTTTAAGGGATAAATGGTCTTCTTTCTCATTCAACCAATAAATTACCAACCCATAACAAAAGAACAATACAACAACATAAAATAAAACTGTTAATTTGTTGTGGAAGATTATTAATATATTCATAAACCCTACTCCGATACTTGCTGTACAGACAAACGGATGTCTAACATGGCAAGCATCTTCATCAAATTTCTTATGATCTGTAAAAAGACAGAGGTTTTTTTAAGGAATAAATGGTCTTCTTTCTCATTCAACCAATAAATTACCAACCCATAACAAAAGAACAATACAACAACATAAAATAAAACTGTTAATTTGTTGTGGAAGATTATTAATATATTCATAAACCCTAATATATTCATAAACAGTATTATTACTGTAAGTATTGTTTCATGCTATCTTAGACAAGTAATACCAGACTTACAGGTCAATAAACATTTTCTGTGGTTTAGTTTAATGAGAAACACGGCAGGAGCTGGCAGATCAGGTGGAACAGCTGACAAGCAGGCCCGACACAGAGGCTGCAGGATTCCCAGATTCACTCCATGCTAGCGGAGACAAGGAGAACAGAGTCCGCGGGGCTGGAACACCAAATCCGAGCCTGCCACCGAGACCAAACATATGTATTATTATGTCATATCATGTAAGTAAGACAAAGCATATTGTGACATGTTATGCTATGATATGTTATGTATTATTATGTCATATCATGTAAGTAAGACAAAGTATGTCGTGTCATGTTACGCAATGATATGTTATGTATGGTTATGTCATATCATGTAAGTAAGACAAAGTATATTGTGTCATGTTATGCTATGATATATCATGTCAGTAAGACAACATATATTGTGTCATATTATGTTATGATATCCTATGTATTGTTATATCATGTAAGTAAGACAAAGTATACTGTGTCATGTGTCTTGTTATGGTATATCATGTCAATAAGACAGAGTATATTGTGCCATGTTATGTTATGATATGTTATGTATTGTTATATCATGTCAGTAAGACCAAATATATTGTGTAATTTTAAGCCATGTTATGTATTATGTCATATCATATAAGCAAGACAAAGTATATTGTGACATGTTATGCTATGATATGTTATGTATTATTATGTCATATCATGTAAGACAAAGTATGCCGTGCCATGTTGCGCTATGTTATGTATTATTATATCATATCATGTAAGTAAGACAAAGTATATTGTGACATGTTATGCAATGATATGTTATGTATTATTATGTCATATCATGTAAGTAAGACAAAGTATGTTGTGTCATGTTACACAATGATATGTTATGTATGGTTATGTCATATCATGTAAATAAGTATATTGTGTCATGTTATGCTATGGTATATCATGTCAGTAAGACAAAGTAAATCGTGTAATGTTAAGCCATATGTTATGTATTATGTCATATCATGTAAGCAAGACAAAGTATATTGTGACATGTTATGCTATGATACATCATGTCAGTAAGACAAAGCTCATTGTGTCATATTATGTTATGATATGTTATGTATTGCTGTATCATGTAAGAAAAAGTATATTGTGTCATGTGCCATGTTATGCTATGGTATCATCATGTCAGTAAGACAAAGTATGTGTCATGTTATGTTTTATGTTATGTATTGTTATATCATGTCAGTAAGACAAAGTAAATTATGCCATATGTCATTCCATATGTTATGTTAATATTTAAGTTTAAATTTTAAACAAATGTTACTGTACAGCTGCCAGTCACTCCACTTAATGTGTTACCTCACCTTCACTGTTCAGAGTGATGTATGTACAGGTTTTGAAACTAGACTTATTATTCAACGCAGAGTATTTTTTATGACTTATAAACACATTATAAGTAGGGGAGGAAGGGATCTTCACAGATCACAGAAGCACAATTCTGAAACACATTTATATGTTGTGCCAGTACACAGTTTTAGCCTTGATATTTGTTAACATTACTGTTGATAAACCCAGAAGCTTCTAGTTAAGCAGTTGTATGTGTTGTGTTTACTGCCACAGAGGAGAAATAAATCTCTTGTTCATGTCCACCATGTCTGTGAAGTGTTGCTAATATTACTGGCTACATTACAACCAGAAGGCAGGACAAATTAGTTTTGAAACAGAGGTCTGCAACAATACTTTACAGCCAAAGTTATGGCAAAGTAAAAGTACAAAAGCCATTCAAAACTGATAAATAATAACTTTTATTAAGACTAAAGGTTATAAATCTAAGAAAATCTCCTGCTCTCAATTTTTTATCCCAGTCAATGTGATATTTGAACATGAGAATAGATTATGATCTTGCAAGTATTTGGCCAAACTTTCACCAATTTGCTTTTAACTTTCTTGTTCTCTGATGATGTTTCTTAGTACAGTCATCCTTGTACACACACAAATTTCAAAATGAACTGCTTCTGCTCATTTCATCCTTTAGATGGCAAATCAAGCCTGACTTTTGAAGTAAGTTTTCAACCAGCATATACTATAATTTACTTACAGTATTATTACTGTAAGTATTGTTTCATGCTATCTTAGACAAGTAATACCAGACTTACAGGTCAATAAACATTTTCTGTGGTTTAGTTTAATGAGTGTATAAATGTTTGCGCTTGTGTAACAGGATTCATGAAACACAGACTAACTTGTTTCAATTAAGCCTTTTAATTGAGCAGAGGACAAGAAACAGCAGTTCACTCTCTGGAATCAGTTTGTACTAAAAGAACAAATTTGTTCCTTGAGTAGTGTTACCGCAAAAGGAAAGAAGTATGGATTACTACATACAGGAGCCTACATGTGATAAGGATACAAAGATAATTAAGTATGCAAACACGCCATCACACATCCACCCAGTTCCTCTGGTTGTGACAGGTATTGCATTTTTCTGCATCACTCAAAGAGATCTCATTCATTTCTGGCACAGACAAACGGATGTCTAACATGGCAAGCATCTTCATCAAATTTCTTATGATCTGTAAAAAGACAGAGGTTTTTTTAAGGGATAAATGGTCTTCTTTCTCATTCAACCAATAAATTACCAACCCATAACAAAAGAACAATACAACAACATAAAATAAAACTGTTAATTTGTTGTGGAAGATTATTAATATATTCATAAACCCTAATATATTCATAAACAGTATTATTACTGTAAGTATTGTTTCATGCTATCTTAGACAAGTAATACCAGACTTACAGGTCAATAAAATAAAACTGTTAATTTGTTGTGGAAGATTATTAATATATTCATAAACCCTACTCCGATTCTTGCTGTACATTCATGGAACACTTTAACTGACTGGAAATGTGATGATCATTTACTTTATAGACATGCAAGTTTATAAAAATTGCTTCTCAGTAGAGATTTCAGGGAGTCACTACAATAGCTAACCATGGACCATGGAGTGCTTTAAAAATAATGAGTAAAACCTTAAAATCAACTCTAAAATCAACTGCACACCAATGCAACGAGGCTGTGATCTCTCTTGTTCTTCATGACTGTCTGTTTCTGCTTTTGCACAAACCTAAAAATACAGCACTGGTTTGTCTTCCTTTGTCAAGCCAAGATATTATTTGATCTAATAGATTAAGCTCTAGTGGTTTCAGCAAACAAATTTGCCATAAAGCAACCTAGACTCAATGGTTTTGAGAACTTTTCTCATTTATCGGGCACTAAGTACCAAACCTGACCCAATGCAGACATCACTTGTTTTGATGTCTGCATTGGGAAGTATTTGCCCAAACCCTGCTCAGATCTAAGGAGAAAAAAAGAAAATGTTTCTCAAACTAAATTTAAATTTACCTCCATAGTTCATCATCAAACAGTATGGTGCTGATCCACGATTGTCTGGCTGCCTTGTAGCCCAGCATGAAAACTTGAAAGATGAACCATCACTCCAGAACCAAGTATCCTCCTAGAAGATGAGAATACAGTATAATACAATATAGTGGATAGTATGGTTTATTTAGCAACTTTTAGATTTTGTTTAATCAATATACCTGTTGTGCATCAGAGCCTCCGAGCCATGCGGCTGGATACTGATGAGTTATTCTCAGTATCATACTTTGAATGAAATGATGCTCCATACAGCTGTGCACTGATGCCAGGTGTCCACCATAGCTCTGGCAATATTTCTACATAGGTGAGAAGAACAGAGAGAGTGGAGTTATGTGGAACCACACAAAACACTTATTACATCATCAAGTAAAATAAAAACTCCCTATTATAAAAATGTGCCAATGAACAACATGTGTAGGTCTATACCAGCAGAATTAAAATAGTGTAAAAGGTTTCTGCACTGAAACCACATTCTGCACTGTCTGATCACCTCAGCATCAGCCCAAGTCTTGGGTGTTGAAACATAGAGGAAACAGCGACTGTTGAAACCAGTCCAATCATGGGGGCAACATGCTGACTTCTTGACTACGTGACACTTTCCTGAAAACAAATTGAGGAGAAAAACATAGTTTTAGTTGAGGCAGAGAACTGATGTTACACTTCTTTCAGATGATCAGCTTCAGTTGATTGATTTACTGAATGGGACAGTGTGCAGTAGTAAGCATAAATGATGCACTGCACTGGAGTTAGCTTGAAGCCAATTTGTATCTGTAGTCCACCGCAATCAAAACATACAACAGCACAACAACAAATAGTACAAAGCAAATAACCAAAAAAAAAACAGTGTTATTGCTATATAATATTCACCGTCAGCTGTGGTCAGAGCCATCAAGGCACAAACAAGTGCAAACACAATCAGAATCTTCATGTTGAAGATGATGGTGATGACACCCATCAATAATGTTGCTCATGACAAGCAGCTCTTATATACAGTTGCTTATGTTGACATCTCACACGAAACAGGAAACTCACAAATACTACTACTGTCACGGATGTGGTAGAGTGGAGCAAGTGGACCTAAATGCAGAGATGACAGGCAGGCAGGATACGATGTAGTAATGTTTAATGAGGATGCAAAAGTAACAGGAACATACTAGATGCGGGGAGACACAGACACAGGAACACTAACCAGAAAAATGGAGTAACACGGCACAAAAGCAGGAGAAAACTCGACGACTCGACAAGGACTAAACTGAAAATTGGACTATAAATACACAGGGAGTGATTGCAAATGAAAGACAGGCGAGGGAAACAAGACACATGAAATAATCAAACACAGGAAGTAAAGTGACCACAAAAGGAAATATTTCAATAAAAGAGGAACTAAAGTAAAACAGGTGACACAAAAACACAGGAGGAACACACAAGGGAAACAGAAAACCAAAACCAGTAACACACGAGACTGAGAAACGAGAGCAGGAAGTGAAGGATAACAAAAAACAGGTAAAAAAAAAAAAAAAGAAAAAGTCCCAGTAGGATGTGACAGCTCCCCCTCAAGGGACAGATCCCAGATGTCCCAAAATCCCACCAAGACACAGGACGGATGGTAGTTGCAGGAGGCCAGGCAGGGGGCCAGGCAGGGGGCAGGCAGCGAAGGTAAAGGTTGGGCTGCAGGCTGACAGGGAGGGGAAAAGCTGGGCCCGTCAGGAGGCAAAACCACTGTGAATGGTGCTGAAGACTTGTGGGGCAGAGCCATGGGGAATGCTGCAGGCCCAGGAGGCACTACCGCCAGGGGTGCTGCAGGCTCGGAGGGCAATGCCACAGGGGTTTCATGAAGTTGAGACCTGGTCATCCTGGGAAAGCCAGAACCACAGGGATCTGGGAGCAGAGTGGGACATGATGGCTGCAGCACAGGATCAGGGGACTGGCGCAGCACAGGATCAGGGGACTGGCGCAGCACAGGATCAGGGGACTGGCGCAGCACAGGATCAGGGGACTGGCGTGATGGTCCAGCAGGAACAGGAGGTTGCTGCACACCAGCAGGGACAGGGGGTTGAGACTCAGGGGTGCTGGGGAGTGGAGACTCAGCCCTGGATCGGACAGGTAAGGTGGCAAGGTGACCCAAGGAGCAGTAACGTCATTTGCGCTGACGACCTGACTTCTGGTTAGCGCTCTATGGGCCTCCCAGAGCCAGGTGGGTGTCCCAGATGCAGTCCTGAACTGGAGCGCCATCCGGACCAGCAGGTTGGTGGTAGGCAGTGCAGCATGCGGGCTGAGGACAGGCAGGTCAAGGTCAAGGCAGACTGGTGGAACTTTTTACTAAAGTAAAAAAAAAAGATGACACAAAAACACAGGAAAAACACAAGGGAAACAGAGAAAACCAAAACCAGTCAACACATTGCGGCAGGTAACACACAAGACTAAGACACGAGGGCAGGAAGTGAAGGATAACACAAAACACAACAAGGTCAAAAGAACAGAAACTAAGGGGTCCAAAAAACAGGAAAAGTCCCATTAGGACATGACAAACGTGATAAAGTATACTCAAAAAGTTAAAGCACTATCTGTAACCTAAACACAAGGATATAAATAGTATATCTTCGTTTTCATTTGTTCTCATTATAATCAGTTAACAAAATGTCCAACTGTGCAATTTACTGTTTTTTACTGTTTAGACTTGTAAACCATTGTTTTTTGGTATTTGTCTGGTGATTGCATTTGCTGAGCACACAGGAATTTGTGTTGCATTACTGCAGACAATTTCCTAAAAATTAAAGTTAGGTGTTTTAATCAATGTTGTGTTGCCATATTCTTGGTGCAATTTCAAACTTGGCACTTTCCAAATAGATCAACATAACATTTTTTTCTATTCTTTCTTATAAATTGTACCAAATTGCACCATCCTCTCTGTAAAATATTGTAAAAATTAACTATTAAATACTACAAATTACTCAAGGAAATTAGTATAATATTGAAAAACCTGTAAAATAATACTATAAATTATGCACCATTTAATCTGGCATAGTTTGCAAAATGTTGTGGTGACTTTTAACTGACAACTAGTAAATAATTTCAGCTGAGGACAAAAAAATGCTATTTTTAAATGCTAAATTTAAATTGAACATTCCTAAAACATTCAAATTAAACCACATGGCAACAAACTCAGTTCAACTTCAAGAAATATGTTTCTTGAAATGCTAAATTACAAAAAATATATAATGATTTAAGTAGATTAAAATAAAACAGATCTTTCAGGAGAGGTCAAGCAGCCATAGGATTATACAATGGACCTAAGAAAACCCAAATAAACAAACAACAACATAAAACAACAAAGCAAAATGATACATAAAAATACCAAACTGAAAATTAGAGTGAAAAATATTTAAATAATAAAAGTGTGTGTTAAAAGAAGTTTAAAAAAATTGAGGTCACTGCAAAGTCATTAAAACCTCCATTTAGAGTCCATAATGCTAGTTTCTAACACGTAACCATGACTGTGCCATGATTAATGAAGAACCTACATTTGAGCTGTCCATGTGTTTAAAATTAGTTTAAAATTATTATCTGTTCATGTAACACATTGTATTGTAAAACACAGACACTGATACAGTTTAGAGAGCTCTTCATATGCTGTCGTGCAAAGAAAGCCTTCACGGATGATTTAGCATTAAATGTTCCTCATCACTCATGATGCCACAGTGAAAATTATGCAGCAACTCTGATGAAATAATTTCTCAACGTCTCTTTTGAATCTGTGGGAAAAATGTTTTGTGTTGATGACATATCAGGGTTATTGGAGGGTGATACTTCCTCATGAGTATGACAGTATATATATATATATATATATATATATATATATATATATATATATATATATATATATATATTGGTATTTTTAAACCTAAACTCAATAATTCGATATCAATATTGTTTTACAAAATACTTCATCAGCAGTGGTGGAGGACTTACTCAGATCCTTTACTGAAGTAATAGTAGCAATATCACAATGTAAAAGTACCTGCCTTTAAAATCCCACTCAAGGTAAAAGTACAAAAGTATTATCTGTTAAATTTACTGAGAGAATTAAAAATAAAAATTTCTTCTTTTGCAGAAAACCTCTGATATGTTAATACATTCATTAAAGTATATATACTGGTGCATCAGTTTGTAATATTTACTGTTGTAGCTGCTCAAGGTGGAGCTTGTTTATATACTGTTAATTCCAGTGGTTCCCAACATAGGGGTTGGGCTTCTCCTGAGGGTCATGAGATAAATGTGAGGGGTTGCAAGATGATTAAGTGGAGAAGAAAAAAAACAACAGAATATAAATCTCAGCTGTAACTAATTTGCTAATTGAGCACTGTCTCTGGCTGACTTTTTTTCAAAGCTGTACATGCATGCACTTTCCATGCCTAGGTGACACTGACACGGTGGACCAGTGGGTGTATTACACTCTCTGGCGTGATACCATGTCCGACACAGAGACAGAGCAGAGCAAAGGAGAGAGACGGAGACTGTGATGTAACCTGGTCACTACGCTATAAGTCCTGACCTCATACCCGGTGCGGTTATTGGCTGGGGACTACTGACCAATTGCCCCAAAATTGACACCCAGAAGAGCCCTGACCATAGCAAAGTAATAAGAAAATACAGGCAGGCAGCATTATTATGTCACATAGTTTTTCTCATATTTTTACTTGTCAAAACGTTTCCCATAATGCTAGTTTCTAACACATAACCATGACTGTGCCATGATTAGTGAAGAACCTACATTTAAGCTGTCCATGTGTTTAAAATTATAGCTCATTTTATATCTGTTCATGTAACACATTGTATTGTAAAACACAGACACTGGTAGAGTTTGGAGCATTCTTCATATGTTAGTGTTGTGCTCCAACATGACAAAGAAAGCCTTCACAGATGATTTAGCATTAAAGGTTCCTCATCACTCTTGGTGACACAGTGGAAATTATGCAGCAACTCTGATAAAATAATTTCTCAACGTCTCTTGAATCCGTGGGAAAAATGTTTTGTGGCAATGACATATCAGGGTTATTGGTGGGTGACAGTGCCTCATGATTATATTTACTACATATATATGTATAGGTAATTTTACACCTAAGATCAATAATTCAATGTAAATATTTTTTTTACACTTCATCAGCAGTGGTGGAAGACTTACTCCGATTCTTTACTGAACTAATAGTAGCAATATCACAACATAAAAGTACCTGCCTTTAAAATCTCACTCAAGTATTATCTGTTAAATTTACTGAGAGTATTAAAAGTAAAATTTCTTGTTTTGCTGAAGACCTCTGATATGTTAATACACTCATTGAAGTATATTTGCTAATACTGGTGCATCAGTGTGTAAGATTTACTTTTGTAGCTGCTCAAGGTGGAGCTAGTTACTGTACTGTACTGTTAATTCCAGTGGTTCCCAACATAGGGGTTGGGCCTCTCCTGAGGGTCATGAGATAAATGTGACGGGTTGCAAGATGATTAAGTCGAGAAGAAAAAAACAACAGAACATAAAGTTCTGATACATAAATTTGATTCATTTTTCAGACTTTTCTCTCATCTTTGATTTTTTTGTGAAACATTGCAGATCTCTTTGGACCTCAGATAGATATTTAAATGAAACCACATGATGAGTTTAGGGGTGAAAAGTGTCTTTAATGGAACTGCAAAGAACTCATGACAAGAAGCTCCAACTAGACACTATTTCTCTCTAAGATATGAAATGTAGTGTTCTCCAATAACAATGCTTCATACTCATTTTTTTTTTTTTTTGTACTGGTGTCTTGTTGTGGAGCAGTCTTCTCCTAAACATCCAGCTGTTGAAAATGAGAGGGGCTTATAGAAGTCAGGTAATAAGACTCATTTATGGAACAGGGTCACAGATTTATAATGAATTCTGCAATGACATTGTTACTTCAGCTATCAAATTGTCCTTGCTCTTGGATCAAGGAGTTATATTTTATTTCTTAGATTGTGGTGATGTCTTTGCATTTCATGATTGTTTAGTTTTAATGTTAAATGTCTTGTGTTTCTTTGTCTTTTAACATTTGGAACTATGGTGGAAGTGTTTACATGTTTTTCCTCAGATTTTTGTTTTTGTGTCTGTTATCCACAAATAAATATCAATTTTCCATTTTAGCAAGGACCTTGAAAATTAATGGTGGCAGATTCACCTCTGAAAATTCTTTTAAATTTTCAAAACGATTGACTTCGCAGGCTGACAATATGAGTGTTGTTTGCAGATGTTAGCTGTAAGTAATTAGCTAAAATTTGCTCTGTCTCTGGTCAGCTGTTAAACTTTAATACATTAAAGGTATACTATACAGGATTTTTCAGTTGGTATTTGTAACCACTCAGCATTAAAATTGGCTTCTCCTCCCCAGGGAGTGAATAAAGAGAGCGAACAAAACTGCTAATCAGATAAATAAAACGTTATTTTCTGATTTTTCCCTAACCAAGTTGTTTTTGGTCCTAACCCTAACCAGACCTTATTTAGCTTTATAGTTACTTTATGTCTTATTTGATAATGATTATTACTCATTTAATTCACTCATTAGTACTCAACAAGAATATTAATATTCATCAGGTTCCTGCTCAATCATTATTTTATCCATCTATCCTTCATACACAAGTGAAGCTCTACAACACCAGGATGAATTTTAAACTTGTTGAAATGTATTTATCAGACAGTTGAATGAACCATGATCAGAAATCCTGTAACTTACAAGTTTTAATGAATATTTCATAGAAATAGAACAAAACAAAGTGCACAACAGAAATAAGTCAACATATTGGACCCTCGCTTAAGGAAACAGCACCCAACGACGCCCTTAGTAAGTGAAATGTAAGTAATAAGACAATCAAAATAGTGACCTTTCTTTGTCTGCTACCATTTATGACTTTACCATTAAACTATATCAGTATCTCAAAATAATGAGTTTCTCTGTAACACATACGTTTACAACACATTTTCTTTCACAAAAAAACATATCCGTCCTGGCTGACTCTGGATTATAATTACAGAGCAGTTTAAGTGGCATATTCTCTCTCCATGTGCAGAAACTGCAGGACCACAGCTGATTTTGTAGTGTGAAAGGTGCCATTTCACATACACTTTCAAAGTAAAGAAAAACAAAGACATATATAACATAATCTATGATTTGTAATGACTTGACAGAAACAACAGAAAACTCTTTATATTGTCATCAACAGACAAGATTATATTACTCTCATAAATTCTCACTGTCATTATCATCTGATATGGCAGTGATGGAAATTTGCTCTAGTAAAGCTAATAAAACTGAAGCAGTTGTTAACAGTTTATTTATGACCTTTTTATATCATGTGCAAGATTAAATTGTATTCATACAACTTTAAAAAATTAAAATAAAAGGGTCCCAGAGTAACAGTTAAGCTTTCTAAAGATGCTACATGTTGTGTAACAAACATCAAAATGTTGTCAAATTATATAACTTTATGTCGATGAGATCAGGGCAGACTCTGTTTCTCTACTGTGTGCAACAGACAACATTTCACATCAGTACCATTACTTCCTCTTCTAACGTCTTTATTTCAAGACGAAGAACAAATTATTCCCCACAGCTTTGCATGAACAGACACTGAAAGCTGGAGCTCAGTTTGATGTTGGAGGAACAGTGCTCTCTTCCTGTTTTGTGCCGTAAAGCAAAGAGACAGATCCATCACAGGCTTAGATTCTGCTTGTTTACGGTGTCTAAACTTAACTTAAATTAAGTGTAATTATTTCTTGATGAATAAAAGGAGTAACATGTAGCACCTTTAAAAAGTGACCTTTACCTTTTATTTTTACTCTATGAAACTTTACTTATGTTACTGTGAAATTATATGCAAAGCAAGGCACCAAATACTCTAGAGTTTGAATCCCAATGCGTTAACCCATGCTAAAATATTCATATATAAACAACATTTACATGAAAGAAGGCTTCAGACAGCAATGACACAAATCAATCCGTAGTGGTTCATCAAGCTACAGACGTTTCACTTGCTCATCTTCACATTTTCTAATTAAAAAAAAAAAAAAAATCAGTAGTTTGAGTCAGAATTAATCCGAAATGGAGCCGTGAGAGCTTCGTGTTGAATTTCTTGATTTCTGCTGAAGCTTTTGGTAATGTTTCTGGGGAAAAAAGAGGAAAACAAACAATATTATTTTAACAAAGTGTGTTTTTTTGTGTGTTTAGTTTAGTTTTGTATGTGTGTGTTTAATATTGTGTGTGTACCTGCAGGTTGTTGTAGTGTTTCTGGCTGCTGCAGTGGAGGTCCTTGGCTGTGGTCTCATTCAGGTAGAAAACAGAGCAGAGATTACAGAAATATCCTGATTTAGGGACCACAAACTCCTGACCTGAAGAGAGAGAGAAACAGGGAAAAATATAACAACACATTTTAATCTAAAATAATTAAACAAAACTGCTGTGTCCTTGTCTTACCGAGCGGATTATTTGATTTGAACGGTGGCAGTTTGAAGTCGGCAGCAACACAAGGAGACTGAGAACGAGATCGCTTTGCGTCAGGTCCGACAAGCTCGCTCTTCCGTTTACTCACAACTAGAGAAGAGGAGGAAAGAACAATCTGTAAATCACTTGAGCCCCATCAACATGGCGACACACTTCATTGTAACTAGAGCTTAAAAAATATCCATTGGTGAACAGAGAAGGAAAATCAATCTGCAACAATGTTGATATTAAATTACAAATAATATGTATATCACTTAAGTGACCGTCCAAGGAACGAGAGAGAATGATAATGGGCTAATGGCCTTAATCCATCATTCTGTTTACTCTGCTCCATCCTTCCTTCTCCTCACCTCCTTCCAGGTTCTGGTTCTCAGGATGCTCTAGTTGCAGCTCCTGCCCAGCAGATGTGGCTTGGTTCGCTTCTTCCACATCTGTCTTCTGAATCTCCACCTGGCTGTCAGTCGCAGACTGTTTGTCTGATGACGAGGAGGCATCCAGTGAAGTGAGAGGCGGAGCATCAGTGCCAGCTGGTTCATTTCCCTCCTCTTCTTTCTCACTGTTCTCTTTTTTCGCTCTAGTAGATTTTCTCACTGTGGTAAAACAACACAGATGCAGATGAGGCAAAGGGAAGTCAGGAAATAACACGGTTACACTTTAAATGCTAAAGATGCTTGTGTGCATGTTACCAGGAGCCTGTCTGGTTCTCTTTTTGGCTCTGGTTTGTGTCCTGGTGGTTTCTGCTTCCTTCTCCTCCTCTTCAACCTCTCCCACCTCGTCCACTGTCACAAAGTGCATATTCTCCTCTAAAATATGACAATTAAAAAAAAAAAAAAAAAAACAATTCAGAAAATGTGGAAGGGATTCATTTTAACAGAGTTTGACAGTGGAAGGGTTTTAAGTATTTGTCACCGTCTGATTTTGTGTTTTGCACTAACATTGCTGACTGAAAATCACTGTGTTTTATAGAAATTACAATTCTATGCGATCTTTTAAGCTGCAAATCGTAAACTAAATCTTTTTAAGCTAAAGCATTTCAAAATTATTGATATACTGTATATATTCAGTCCTCCACCATTATGTTTTCCCCATTTCAAAAATCCTTTCAACAAGAACCAGAAACAAGACAATGTGACAATCAAATAGTTTCTGAAAAATGTTTTGTCCATCATTTTGGCAGATGGTTAAAAATTTGACAATACACCTGAAGAAGCTGGTCAGAGATGCAAATTCAAAACACAGCGCTACAATTGTTAAATTCACACACAAGTGACAAAAAATTTGCATGTGAATTTATTCAAGCTGCAGATTGTCAAAATCATAATCTGTAGCTTCCAGCCACAATTAGTGGTGGATCTGACAAAATTTTAAGCTCTTGATGGGATGCTTCTTGCCTTGTAAGTCACAGTTAACTTCTACCTCTGAGTTTTTATGTTCACAGTCTCGAACCTTTGACCCTCATCAAAAAATCCTGTTATGTTCAAACACACTTGTTTATCCTTTATACTGATGATTTAACCGAGCAAGTTTCACGTCATTCCAAGCTGCAGAAATTCTCAAACTGTGAGTCAAATAAAATTGTCTTGAAGAAATGATCAATGTGTGTAAATGAGTAAACACAGAATACACACCTGTGTCGTCATCGTGTTTGCGTTTAGCAGATCTTGAGGTTTCCACGGCTTTCTCTTCATCTGCCTTCTCCTCCTCATCATCATCGCCTGCTTCATCTAAAGTCACCAAAGTCTGACAGGAGAGATAAGAGATATTTAGCATCAATGTTTCTGTTTGCTTCAAAGTTTGTTGCTGACAGTGCTCCCACATGAAAGAGATAGCTTTAAATCTTAACTTCACCTCTGGGTTTAAGGAGTCCACTGATTCGTCCTCCTGGGTGGTTGGACGGGACTCTGGTGTGTTTTGCTCTGCCTTTCCCTCCTCCTCGTCCTCTACGATCTCATCCAGAGTGACCAGCGCCTGCAGCTCTGCCTCTGTGATCTCTCCGTGGCACTCCTGGCTCTCCGGTACTCTTTCCTCTAAAGCCTCATCTGCTCCCACCTCATCCAGAGTTACCAGCTCTTTGGCGTCTACCTCCACAGTCTCCTCCTTTTCCCTCCCCCTCTCCTTCGTCCTCCTCGTGCCTCCTCCTCCTCTGCTGCTGCTGCTCCGGCTCCTTCGTTCCCTCTCCCTCCCCTCCGTCTCTCTGGTCTTCCTCTCTTCACGCTGTTTGACAAGCTGCTTTTCTTTTGCAGCTGCTTGCCTTTTCCTCACTTCTTCCTCCTCAGCTGTGTCATCAGGATAATCCTCCTCTTCCTCGCTTACCTCGTCCAGGTTCACCAGAGCACTGGCGGCGGTTGTTGTGTCGTATTTCTTGGGTGACTTTTGCTTAGTCCCTCCTTCCCCATTTCTCTGGGACTTTGTTGGTGATTTGTCTTTTTTAGGTGTACTTTCCTGCTTCACCTTTCCTTCTGCAGCAGATGGATCTCTCTCTTCCTTGACAACCACCTTTTCGGACTCCTCTGCTGCAGTGTTACTACATGTTGATATGTCATCTCTTGCAGTTTTTGCTTCGTCTTGGGGGCGAGTTTCATCTTCTGCCTTACTTCTGTGATCGTCTGTCTCTTGAACTTGATCGTCTTCCAAAGAATCTACTATCTGATACATAGGTTCTTCCTCCTCGTCCTCATTTTTGGGGGACTTGCTGTTGTTTTCTGCAACTGTCTTCTTTTTCGCACTCTCGGACTGTTCTGTGGGGGGCTGATCATCACCTGCCTCGTCCTCCACAGAATCCAGAATTTGATATGTTGCCTCTTCTTCTGACACTTTTTTAGATGAGTCACCCTTCTTTGATGTTGCACTGTCATTTTTAGCCATTTTAACCTCTTTCTTTGGTCTTCCCCTTTTTCCTTTTCTTTCTGTAGCTGGCGGATCATCCTTAACAACCTCATCCTCTACAGAGTCTACAATTTCATAGGTAGCCTCCTCCTCACTTACCTCTTTCATGACAGTTTCCCTCTTCTTTGTTGGTGTGCTCTCTTTTGGAGGTACTCTCTCTTGCTTCATTGGTGTTTTTTCCTGGTTTCTTTCCTGTGAATCTCTGGCAGGAGTGTGCCTCCTTCTTGTTGGTGTGTCCTCTTTTGAAGCATCTTTCTTGGTTGTTCTTTCCCTTTTTCCTCTGGTAGATCTTGTTGTGACAATTGGTTCGTCTTTGCCAGTCTCATCCTCCACAGAGTCTAAAATCTTGTATGTTACCTCCTCATCGCCGTCCAGTTTTTCAGACACTTCTGTGAGATTCAGTGCCAGTTTATCATCTTTCTTTCCTCTTGCACTCCTTCTTCGCCCAGACCTTTCTGTGCTGGTGGCATCTTGAACCGGTTCATCTTCAACAGAATCTACAATCTCATACACCATTTCCTCAGGGACTTCTCTGATCTCTTTGTCTTTTTTAGAAACTCCTGCAGTGGTGTCCTTCCTTGTTCTTGTCTCATATTTTTTAACTGTCTTATCGTGTTTCTTTGGTGATTTCTCCTTTTCTTCACTTTTGGGTGTTCTGGTTGTGGGGCCACTCCTTGTTGGTTTCTCATCTTTTCGAGCAGTTGTCTCCCCTTTCCTGGTTCTTCTGTCTTTGTTGTCAGACTCTGTCTCAGTAGTCATTGATTGATCTTCTACAGAATCAATTACTTGATATGCATCTTCTTCTTCTATGTCTTCTTTAGATATCTCGTCACTGGGAGTTTCAGGCATTTGGGTCACATGTCGGCTAAGTTTTTGGCTGTCACCTTCTGTTGCAATTTGATCATCAATTGAATCCAATACCTCAAAGGTTTCTTGTTCAGTAACAGTACTCTCAGGGTCTTTTAAAATGTCCTTGCTGTCATGGTCTTCATTTATGATTTGGCCATCAGGATTTTCAACACCTTTGGAAACTTTCAAAATTTCTGTTGAAAGCATTTTGCCTTTAACCTCTTCCTCTTTCAGTTTTCTCTTTTGTCCATCTCCCCTGTCTTTTAGAGGTTGCTTGCTCTCTGTATCCAACACTTGGAAATTTCCATCATCATTTGTCTCCTTCTCTTCATCTGCTGCATTTTCAACTGCAGATTTAACATCTGATTTGTTGACAGCTGGAATCACATCTTCCTCAGAGAGCTGCTTTAGTGTGGAATTATCTTCAACCAGGTGACTGTCCTCTTGACCTGTAGCTGCTTGGTCTTCAGTAAGACTGTCTAGTACTTGGAAAGAACCGTCCATTTCCATTTCACTGTACTCCTCAGGGCAGGCTTTCCCTTCATTGACATTATTTAAGATCTGATAGTTTTCCTCATGCAAAGTCTGGCCTTCCTCTGGGCCAGTTAACTGGGTTTCAGAGCTGCCATCTTGGCCCCCATCCATCTGTTCGTCTGTTTGGTCATCGAGAGAATCAAGGATTTCGTAGTTTTCATCTTCCTCCTCTTCCTCTTCTGTATGTTTTTCAACATAACCTTCCCTCTCTCCGTCTTTGATTTTCTTCAGGTCTTTCAGTGTGTCATCATTAAAATCAGTTTCCAGACTTTGTGGATCGTTCCCCATGAAAGATGAGCCTTTCTGGGCTTGGCTTGTCAAGTCTAACCCCTGTCCCTGTGGAGGTGGATGCATCTCTGATGATGTTTCTATTTTTATCTCTGACTCAACAGATTTTGCAGAAATTCCCTCTGCTGACACTTTGTGGTCAGTTTTTGCCACTGCGCTCTCTCCAGCTTTGGCTTCTCTAAAGGGATCTATTGATGCCTCGACAGTTGCTGCTGTTGTTATCTTTTCCCTTTCACGTGCAGTCGAGGACGATCGGGTCCTACAACTCTGGGATGTAGTGTTTGATACTGTGGCTGGAGATTTTGACTTGCTCTGTTGTGTTTTCTGAGGAGGAAAAGGGAGAGCAGCGGAGGAAAGGGTTTCAGCAGACAATGAAGAAGAGGAAGAGGTAGAGGCCTTACAGACACTGGTAGAAGATGACAGTTTGGTAGGGGATTTGGTGGGCTCAGATGAGTTCTTTGACTTATTTGGTGACACAACAGGCGAGTTAGAGGATGGGCTGCTTTTCAAGGAACCTCTAGTCGACCTGGATGAGTGAGATGAAGAGGATGAGGAATAGGCTGAGCTCTTAGAATCTTTTGAGGAACTTGTTGAGGTCTGTTTGGCAGCAGATGACACATCAGAGATTTGTCTTTCACTTTTTTCTCTGGAGGACTGCTTGGGTGGGGAGGCGGGCTCGGCTGAGAATTGTGGATCAGGGCTTGTGTCTCCCACATCATCACCAACTTCATCAACAGTGACAAAGTCATCCATGTTGAAATTTTGCTCATCAAACAGGTAGGCATCTGAAGAAAGGATATCATCTGTAAAATGACTTTGATCCTGAAAGAAGAACAAAGAAGAAATGAATCTCTGAAACAATGAATCAGCTTAATCAAGTTATAACTGACACATACACAGACTGCTTTTAACAAAAACTAGCAAAAAAAAAAAGGACTAGAGAATTGTCCTTGGCAAATTCTGAGAATCATCAGTATTATCAGGTTTTGAGGGTCTCATTCTCTGTTTAGATGAAAGGTTGAAGTAAGGCACAAATAGGGAATAAGAGGTTTGTATGAATAAAAAACACGTTTACCTTTCCTTCCGATGTGTCTTCATCCTTTGAGCTTGTGTTGTTTTTGCTTGGACTCTGCTTGGAAAAGAAATGCATATATTAAAATAAAGTTTTTCTGGATTAGTAGAATAAATGGGAAGATGTGAACAATCATAACAGTCAACTTTTCAAAATTTCATATTTGCCTGATGATGTTATAACGTAAAGCAACCCTTTTAAACTTTCTCTTCCGTTTGCAGATCTGCCGCTATGACATTTTGGTCTTCAACTGTGGATTAATAAGTATTTTGTGCTCTGGTGATTTTTCTGGCAGCAAAAACTATGACAGAGAAATAATACAAGGACTTGGACACACACTTGATACTTGTTAGTGCATCAATTAATTGATGTTCTGGGTCTTTCCATGGGATTTCTTGACAATGAAAAAATACATTTACCCATTCCTACTATGCAGTGAACTTATTTTGAGGTACAAACCACATAAAGAGTGACTCTACAACTTGGCACATATATGTTGAAAGAGATTTAAAGAAAAGCCTCACCTCCTTCTCCTTGCTCTGGAACTTGTTGCTCCCTTGTGTGAGTCTGTGCTGCTGAACTGCTGCTTTAAGGGCCTTGAACATTTCTGCATTAATCTGAGGAAGTCCTACAACGTTTTCTTCAGGCATGACCTCTGTGGCTGAGGTGGCAGGGCTGGAAGCAGCAGGGATTGCCTTTCCACTGCTGATCGCAGGGGTAGAAGTCACATCATCAGTAGTCACTGAAATTGTCGGTGACACCATCTCCCCTCTCTTTTCTTCTGTTTTCTCTACATCTTCATTTGATTTGGGACCAACAGCAGGTTCCATGGTAATCTCAGTTCCTGGTTCTTTATCATCCTCCTTCATTGCAATGTCACTTACGGTGGTAGTGCTTGATCCTTCTGTGACCAATTTGGAAATGATGGATCCCGCAGGGTCATCTAGTTTAGCAGGAGCAGGGCTATTCGTTTGCCGAGCAAGGTCAGACCCATCATTCAAAACTTCAGGAGGAGGAGGTTGGGTTTGACATTTCACAGTTGGTGACTCGGCTTCAACACTGATGCTGTCTAAGTTGAGGTTTATCTCACTAGAATCTTCTAGACGCTGTTTTAGGCTCTTCAAACTAAAATAAAAAACAGAAATGGGCTGTTAGTTGCCAATGAAAGGTTTGTTCTTACAAAACGTGTGACAAAAGACAAGTGAGACATTCCAAATCAGTGAATTTAGTTTTTTAAATATCTAAATCCCTCTTTTCTCCTCCTGTAAAACCTTATTTTTGATAGCTTATCTTGAAACTGAGGGGCATGTACACACATTTATCCAATGAAATGTTATTTGGGAGCCCTAGCTAACCCCTGGCTATCATATAAAGTTGCAGTTGACTGTTAGCGTGTGGATCATAGCAGTCATTAAAATGATTCTTTTCTTGATTTTAGTACCAACAATATGTTCTGTCCCTCTCTTAACCTGACAGGAATCAATTATGAAGTGATATACTTACGATCCAAAACGTTGAACTTTACTCCTGAGTAGAGAGAAAAAAAGTTGGTCAGTTTTGATGCAAAGATGATGGATTAAAAAATAAAAAAAATACATAAACGTGTAGAGAGTATTGCAATGGGGAACATTCATGAGTAATTAACCTCTTTTTTCCCACCCCCTATTTTTTAAGAGGCACACATACCAAACTGTGGGCCGAATCGGAGAGGTCTGTGAGAACGTGCTGTGCTTATTCACCACTTGCGTTACACCACTGGAGTCAGCCATCTCAATGCATATCTGAGGAAGAACAGAAATCATGGGCAAAGAGCAAAAAGACACAGGAGGGAGAGATGAGGAAAGTGACAAGACAAAATCAGCAAACAGAAAGGGAACAGCACCTAGCCATGAGAACCCCTCGTACATGATGTTACAGTATATTCAAGCAAAAATGTTGAATCTAATATTTCTTGATTGAGTGTTCTGTCCTATCAACTACACTGCTAATACATCCCAAACATTTTCCACACAACTTTTGCCAGTCAACTTGCTGGAGTACCAAAAATTTTGCATCTCAAATTGGCCATGGAAAGATTGAGAAGCTCTGGTCTCAGTCACAATAATCACTCACGCAGTGTTTTTTTTACTAAACACAGGACTGGTAACCCATCATCCAATCACCCAGATTAAATATTTTGGTAATGAATACAAAAAACCCTAAAATACTTAAGTACATTTTTCTTGTTTATAAAAATACAAAAAGCACCCCATTGTCAGATTTGTGAGCTTGGCCTTGCAAACATGCGGAACTGCTTGCTATCATAATGGCAACGTCTGTTGCCAATAAACTTTGTATTATTGTAACCAACATATATTCCATTTTCAATAATACATAACCAGGCAGTTTCCTCAGTACTTATAGGTGAATAGTGCAGATGTTTGTGTTCTTATACCCTGTTGGCAAGTGGCAGGAAGCTGACAAAAGTTGCACACGATGCCACCATTTCCATGACCGCTCTGACAACATGATTTGTCGTCTCAGAGATCTCCACACACAGCAACCGCTCTGTCAGAGACTCTGAGTCTGGACCACACTGAGAAACAAGAAACAGTTGTTGTTGTTAAGGATCAGGAATCCAAAGAATGCTACTTAGACTTGACATTACATTTAAGAAATAGATTAATGACTTACAGCGTTGCTCAGTTTCATCAGAGTGTGGTACATGTTCTCCTGTGAAAAAAGTCAGAGATTGTCATAGATGTTGATAAAACATAACCCAGCCTGCCATTAGGTGCTTTCCTGATGTCCATACCTCTGTGGATTCAGGATACATGTGCTGCAAGAGGAAGTGGACGCAGAGTTCGTGGCCTCTGACAGAAACTGGATTTCTAATGTGATCTTGGACAAAATCGCAGCACGCAGTCCAATCCTCGAAATACACAAATGCCTGGAGGTGAAACAACAAAAAATGTTAAGCCACAGTTCATTTCAAATAACACAGCTACATTTGATTAACAACAGCGTAACAGTCTGCAGTGTGTTGTCCTTACCCTCCTCTGTAGTGTTAGGACTGTCACGTTGTAGTAGAGGGAGTGAAGGTTCTGTTTTGTAAAATACGGCCAGACCAGCTTAGCGACATCTTCATGTGTGTAGCTGTCTTCTGGCAACCCAGTCAACATGATTGTTGGGAACATGTCACCGTCACGTTTGGCTTTCTACAAGACACAAGATTTAAAGTTTAATGTTTAACTTGCATTCTGAGTTTAAGTGAACAGATATGGAGAAAGCCCCAACAACTTTTTGTTGACACTGTGCCAGACAGATGTTAATTCAACTTTATGGTACATTTGGAATTTTTCACATCACAACACACAAGATCAAATGACAAGAAATATAGTAAAAGATGTTTTTGTTGGACAGATGCATGAAGTTAGAGACGATCAATCCTGCTCTGAATAAACCTTTACAGTCATTTTGGATTAACAACATTCAAATGTGATAAATGCTATGAGAAGAAATAGGCTTACCTCAATGTCGTCCTTTTCCCTGACTGTCAGGTAATCTAGGAGTTAAAAATAAAGATAAAGCAAACACTTTTATTGACACATATGAAATCTGGCAGTTTCAATTTTAAATCTCATCAGTATGACAATTTCTTACCAGGGATGGTGAACCAAGGAGACATGGTAGGGAACAGGAAGGGACTAGTTGTCAAAGGGACCCAAAATGGTGAAATGCTACCCTGTGGAACACCAAATTTTGCTGATGGGATTGAAAGAACAACATCGCTGTTATCTGGCAGAGCTTTCTCAGGAAGTCTTGGTGCTGCAGAAAAAAGCAAGCAGCAGTCAGTGCATCTTGTTTATATATTTACAAAAGGTTTCATGTTTTTTTAATGATTTTATGCTGTTGTATCTGTGTGCAAATAAAAAAAAAATCTCAGAGACTTACGGAGTGATGTACAGCCGCTGTGTGGTGCTTTCAGCCTATGGATTTCATAGCCAGGAGGTTGTTTCAGGAGGCTGTACCAAATTCCTATCCGATCTGCATCATGAATGGACTCAAATTCTACAAACACCTGGAAAACACACACACACACACACGTCAGATAAGACTAATACAGTATCTATATAGGCCATGTAGTCAAAGCACCATGTTAGTAGAGCAGCAGCAGAGTCAGTTCATCATCAGGATGCTTTTTGTTATTTTCCGTTATTTATATACTGATGATGTTGGATATCTATGATAAAGATGACCAAAGTTCCAAAATCTGAGGTTGATGTATATAGAAATGTTCCCCTGCAAGACAAAAGCCAGGGCTTCAACCTCCTCTTAACGTTTTGTTTGAAACATTTTTTTCTGTTTTTCAGTTGTTTGTTAGACACACAACTGAAAAACATGGCTAAAGAGCCCCATGGTAGGCAAGCCTTAACAAACACTCTTTTTAGAGTCACTAACACATATCTATTGTGTGTGTGTGTGTATGTTTATACCTTGTTGAGAAGAGGCAGGTAGTTTCTGACAGAATCAATTTTTTTCAAAGCTTCTCTGAGTTTCCGGACCTCAACTGGTGAAATGTTCTTGATGAAGACTGTTCTTGCTCCGTCATCAACAGAAGGCTGCACAAAAAATAGGGAGTGAAAATCCAGAGCAAAAGTTAAGAGGACAGAAACACAATTATAAAAGTACTGCAATTAACAGATTTTGATCACATTATTGATATATTTTAAAGATAAAAACACAGAAGTAAAGATGGCCCCTAAAACTCAAATTGAGACAAGGGGGAGCTTTGACTTTGCTATGTATCTAAAACAAGGACTGTATTTAAAGTGAAAATTGAGATAAATTACATTTACCAACAAATTGAAAAGCAATTAAACCCTTTAAAGAATGAAGAGTAATTAAATGTGTGTTACTTACAGAATTCATCAGCTTCATCAATGATTTATAAAACCCAATCTGAAACAGAAGCATCAGAGATCAAAAATACTTCCCAGTCCCAATACATCATACACACACATATTAAAATCTGAGGAAAAATCAGTTTAAGTCTTAAATTTATTGAATATTTTAAAGAATCTGGCACTTTCCATACATTTATATGTGTTTATATGTTATACGAAATACTACATTTTCAGGAAATTAAGCAGGTACTGCAGTGAACTGGTTACTGTAAATAATTAAGTGTAATGATCTCTTTGTCATACGCATGCTCAGATGTAAAACCCAAACCCAGTTGTGCATTCTTTAGGGGTGAGAAAATCTGGTTTCTAATCTCCTACGCTGATTCCCATTTATATGACGTTTGAGAAATCGTCATCCAAGAGAAAGCCTTTGAAAGCTTTTCCCTCCCCTGTTTACTAATGTGCATGAAACACACTTAATTTTGTTTTTTATCATATTATAATTTTGTTCATTAGTACTTAAGTAGAGGAAATTAATAAGCCCCTCGGGGTTTCATTTCTCTTCCTGCACATTTATTACTTTCTTGCTTGTGTATCCATTTGATTCTTATCTGTGCAACAATAAATTAACACTTAATAAAAACGTAGGTTTGTGTACATGCTTACCCTTGTTGTTGTGATGCCACTGTCCACGACATACAGACGGATTGCACACCGCTTGAAAACGAAAGGCTTCCCTCTGGTGGCTTTCATAATGTCCTGCGCATTCTGTGCTGATGGCATGGTTATAAAGGCCTGAAAGGAAACCCAGAAACACATTTATTAGTGCCATTTATACTAATTGCTATTGGACAGCAGTAGTACTGTTACTGGTCAAATATTTTTAGTTTCAGTAGAAACAGTAGAAATTATTTTTCCATTAGGATTTCACATCTTTTCATGTGGTATAAATAATAAAGGTAATCATATAGCCTTCCCAACATGTATGGAAAAACATTATGTTGTGTCTAAAATGAGCCAACAAATGTTTATCACATTGAACTGCAAGCCATGAGTTTGGTGGAATTTCCCATATTAGCCTCAAAAAATGTTTTTAAATGTTTCATAAATTCTTTTAAATTTGAAAAAAAAAAAAACAAAACACTGAACATTGGTAGAAGTGATCCCCATAAAAAAGGATTGAAGAGCAAAAGCAGAGACATAGGATTCATTAACAAAATTGAAGCATATTTTTTAATCCTGGTGCCTACCATGCGTGTCTGAGGAACAACGTAGATATTGGATTCTCTATATTGAAATCCATAAGGCATGAGCACTTTGGCAAGGTCCTCCTCAGTGTAGCAGCCATCGTAATATTTAGGCAGGTTGGCTATGAACAACTGCTTCTTTGAAAGTGAGAGAAACTGCACAAATAGAGAGACATGACAGTGAGAGACAGACAGAAAGAGAAAACAGTGAAAGGCATGGTTAATTTCAGTTATTATCAATATTGTTTTGCCCAGTAACAATATTGTTACACCCCCATGACACCCTCTCTTCTATCTATATTATATTATAAACAACTGTTGCTAAGAAAAATATCAATTACAATATTAAGTTTCATAAACATTTGTTTCAAATGTTTACTATATTTTGATGCTTATTTGTAAGTCTTCAGAGGTGAAAAAAAGAGAATGGACCCAAAACATACAATTATAGGGCTGCAACTAATGATTACATTCACTATCAATTACTTGGTCAATTATATCTTGATTCACTGTTTGCTTGATAAAAATGTAAGAAAACTGAAAAATGTCCATCACAGTATCCTGAAGCCAAAGGTGACATATTCAAATTGGTTGTTTTGTTTAGCCTACAATCCAAAGCCTAAGCATATTCGGTTTAATATCACTTACGACAAAGACACACTGCAAATCCTCACAATCCAGATGATGGAACATGACATTTTTTTATTGAAATGTGTCAAATATTAAATCAATTATCAAAATACTGGTAATTATCTTTCTGTCAATTGACTAATTGAATAATCGACTAACTGATGCAGCCCTACATGATCTTAAACAAATATGTCTTATTCCAGGAATCCATAGTCAGGACATGACCAATCCAAGTGTTTCAAAGAGCCACTCTTTAAGTTAAGACTAACTTTTGTACAACAAGACCTACTTCAAAGTTTAATTTATGCCTTTAGTAAAAATTAATCTCTACATTTTAGTTCATGCAAGTTACTTTAAGAAACCTACATTTGGTGAGAAGCAGGTCTTTTTCTTGAGGCAATCTGCAAGAGAAAGAAAAAGAAAAGTAGGTGTTATGATCACATGCAGACATTGTTAATGTTCTGTAAATTAAGTTGATGTGTTAAGTCTGACAGACAGACACACACACTCTTTCTCGGATATATTTACGTATTCTTTTTTGATGCAGGTGTTTTTCCGCCATCTCCCCAACAGTCAGATGTGTAACTACAGCTGTACAAGGTGTGGACGTTGTCGGTTGCTGCTCTTTCACCACTGCAGCTGTTGGTGCAGTTGTGATAGATGTATCCTCCTCAGTCAAGGTATTGGAGGCATCCTTGGCTGTGGTGGCATTCATTTCTGTCTTCACTGCGGTTGCAGCATCTTCAAAGGATGAAATTGAATAAAAGATGTATATCAGTATGGCATGTAGTATTGTGGCATGGCGCACACCTAGCTGCCACCAGTGTTGGGATTGGTCTTTTTATGGGATTTCTATAAAATAACAAAAATCTGAAATACTGTAGCCTTATCCCTTACATATTTCTTACAAAACACCATCTACAGTACATTCCATTCCACATTTTAACATACTTAACAATCTATCCATTAATTGGTATCCAAAATACCTTTTTCCTTTGTTTTTGTCTCCACCCCTCCATCTGTTAGCTTTGTCTCCAAAGCAGCTTCAACTGGGCTTCCTGCCGCCTGCTCTTCCATGTGTGAACTGTCTGTCTTTGTCTCAGGCTCTTGTCCTTGCGTTGGCAAGGTGTTTTGCTGGACCTGTGGAGAAGCTGTGACAGAGGTTTCAAGACTTTTGATGTCAGTTTGTGGGGTCTGAGTATTGGTGTCTCCAGATGATTTAGGAGCAGTATCCGTGCTCTGTGTTGGAATAGTAAGAGGTTTCGGTAGAGAAACATCTGGCTGATTCTCGACTGTACTAGTTAGTGGTTGACTCTCATTGGATATGTCTGCTGAAATTTCAGGTACAGCCTCAGTAGTTGTTAGTTTTTCCCTGTTGCCCTCAGTACAACTCTCAACTTCCATGGGTTCTGCCACTTCCACTCCTGTTTCCTCGTGCTCCATAGGTTCAGCGTCTTTACTGCCATGTTCCATAGGTTCAGCATCTTTAACATCATGCTCTGTAGGATCAGCGTTTTTTCCACCATGCGCCATGGATTCCGTATCTTTAACACCATGCTCCATGGGTAAGGTGTCTTTAACCTCTTTTGCTTCAATATCAGCTCTGGCAAGTTCTGCTTGGTGTTTAGATTCAGAAACTGCCACATTTGCTGTTTCAACAACCTCTTCTGCATGATTCAGTACCATCACAGATTCTTGAATCTTGGTATCAGAATCTTCCTGCTTCAAAGTCTGTACATCATGGTGATTTTCTGAAGTCGAACATTTGGATGACATACTTTCAGTCTTTGTAGGCTTTCCTTCTACCTTTTCTTGTGTCAGGGCTCCTGCCACATCCATTTTGCCCGGTGGAGTTTTGGGTTCCTGCATAGCTAAAGCTGTTTCCACTTTGGAACCAGAGGCCTTTTCTTCAATGACGATCTCTGTGCCTTCACTTGATTCAGTAACAGATGTGTTTGTTGACTTATCAGCCTCATCTGTCTCTTTCAGCACCACCGCTGTTTCTTCAACATTGGTTTCAGATTTTTCGGGTGCACATTTCTGCTTAGAGACACCACCATCAGGTGGATTTTCTGGAGCCATGGGCTTTTGTTCAACCAAAACTTTTGTCACAGCTCCCTTTGCAGCCACCTTGCCTGTTTTTACTGTTTTGGCAATCTGCTTTGTTGAAACATTTTTCGCTCTGGAAACCAAGACTTTTGCTTTAGTGACAGTTGCCTGACCTTTGGCAGCAATTTTCTTATTAGGCATTGTAAGTGGAGGCATATTAGGTGTAGCAAGGAGAGCTTTTCTGGTGGTGCTGGTGGTGGATTTAGTGATTTGAGGTGTGGAGACACTGGATGTGTCAGGTTTTCTGTAAAATCAAAACAAAACCAAGAGGAATAGGCTTTACAGGCTTTTAGCAGAGTTACTACTTATGACAGAATACGTTTCTGAATAAATTGGGGTACCCAGAGATGCCACAAAAAAAGCCAAATTGCTACTTTTGAAACTGAGGAAAACAGTAAACAAGGAGCATCCTTTGTCTATAAATTTGAATTCAATATATTGATTACATTGATTGATGATGGACATTGGATATGTTGATATATCAAAACATTTATCATGTCTATGTGTTCAGATTTGACTGAATAATAATTTTAACCAGATCAAGTGCAAAATTTTAAAATTCAGGTGCAAGCAGTTGAGTTTTTATAAAACATAAAATAGAACTGTCCTTTAAGGGTTGAATTCCTTGGATGACATATATTCAATGCGTTAGCCTTCAAATATTGGTGAACAGGAAATGAACAATGAATGATATTTAGCATAGAGAGGGACACCATCATGTACACAATTACTGCACGGTGCACAAAAATAAACTCTGCCTTTTGCAACTGTATAACATTTCTTTTTTTGTTGGGACTGTGCATTTCCTCTTTAAAAATTAAAATTACTTTAATGGCAACACACAAGTATACAGATTTTTTTGTCATGAAATTCATTTCAGTGAGGTTAATTTTGTAATGTATGTGTAAAAAGATCCTGATCTAAAAAAAATGATGAAAAATCATCTACAGCCCTGCTCAAAAAAAAAAGTCTGTATAAAATGTGTTACCTCAGGGGAGGCTTCTTTTGTTCCTTAGAAACAGTCACCTGTAAACAGTAAAAAGATCAGACAAATTTTAATCTGAATATTATCATGACTAAACTACAGTAGACAAATATATTTAAGTCTCAGGAACAGACAAAAAAAGAAGTTTGGTACCCTCTCTCTGAAAACAGTGACGGGAAATCCTTTCATGGTAAAGTTCTTTATGCTCTTCAATTTCTTTGCATCTTCCTCTTTCTCGAAACACACAATTGCCTACATGAGGTGATGACGTGATGGTTTTGGGGTTAGATTCACATGTTTATGATCACAGACAATCTTTGGATAAAATCATCACACCAAATAGCAAACTACTACATATATATACACACACACAAACACAGTATTTTCTCTTTAAATATACATACCTGCTGCATTTTACGAAACAGTACAACTGATTTCGTTTTTCCAAAACGCTCCACATTAGCAACTACATCATCGTGAGAGATAGTACTTTGAACCCCATCTAGCTTCACCATAGTTGGAGGAGAGGATTTGCCAGCCTGAAAAAGAAACAGAGAGAAGCAACTTGAAGCACAAGACAATGTGGACACTATGAACTTACAACTGAAATTAGTTAAAAACGTTTAGTAAACCTACCTTAGTCTTTGCAGAGGAACTTGTCTCACTCTTCTGCAGGTTGGTCTTCACTTTAGTTGGCTCCTTCTTCTTTGCTATAGAAGGGGAGGATGAAGAAGAGCCTGCAGAGGACAATTTCTTTCCGCTTGTAGAGGGTGGAGGTAAGGAGCGTTTTCCTCCTTTGGAAGAAGTGGTGGAGGACTTAATCTTCGCCAGCTCAGCTAGTAAGGCAGGAGCCAGAGTTTTAACCACAGCCTCCAGATCAGACTGGTTTGACAGGGACTGGACAGCTAGACGGACAGAGACAAAAGAGGGGTTTCTATTTATCTAAAATCATTATCATTTTATCTAAAAGTGTTACAGTTAAAGTTACTGAAGTATTGTTCATTCAGTCTTTACAACTCCCACAAAACAGCATCAACAGTTTGGGAGAATGAAGATGCATGATTTGCCTACATGATTTGGACAATAAGGTAATACTGAACAATAACATAATATTGAAATAGAACCAATTTTAGCTTCTACTCTTTAGTTGAGGATTATCCAAAGCTGGCTCACGTAATTTTGGAGCAGAAGAGACAGTAATGTATCATTCAAGAATACATTACACTACATTTTAGCAGCATATAGCTTTATAACATAAGTCAATTTACACTTGAGGAACAGAATCATTATTTAAGTCCTGGTCTTAAAAACGTTTGAAATTTCTCAAACCTGATGTTTCCAGCAGTTTCTTAGCCAGTCTCTCTGCACTGCTCGACTTGTTTTGTTGGATAGATGGTCTTTTCTCATGCATCCTCACTGGGGATGATCGTTCTTCCTGACTCCTCCGTGTTGACAACCATCTCTCCTGGCTCCTACTTGGTGACGATCGTCTGTCATCACTCCTCAGTGGTGGTGACCATCTCTCCTGGCTCCTGTTTGGTGACGAACGCCTGTCGTCACTCCTCCGTGGTGACGACCATCTCTCCTGGCTCCTCCCTGGAGATAATCGTCTGTTGTGACTTCTTGTTGGCGATGATCGTCTCTCACGGCTTCTCCTTGGTGACAATCGTCTCTCGTCACTCCTCCGTGGCGATCGTCTTTCATAGCCCCTTCGTGGTGATGATCGCCTCTCATAGCTTCTTGAACGTGAGCGATGGCGGTGGGATGAAGAGATAGGGGAGCTGGAGCGAGAACGATGGCGAGAACGAGACCTGAAGGAAGTGTGGATGAATGATGCAATTAATATATTACACTACATTTTAACAGCATATACCTTTATAATTTAAAAACTGGCAGAAACTTTTCACAAGTCTAAGTTTCTCAAGGGGTAACTATGTTCCATTGTTCTGTAGAAACATTTCACGATCTTCAACAATACTGTTTATGTCAGAATTTATTTTCAACAAAGCCTGATGTTCCAGTTTTGTGTCATTATGTCTCACAGACCTGTGAGTGTATCTAGAGCTGTGTGGTGATTGTGATCGGCTCCTGCGTTTCTCCCTTCTACCCTCTGAGCCGTGGTGACGCCGCGGACTGGGTGAGCGTGAATGGGAGCGGCTGCCATGCCTGCTTCTCTGATGACGATGATGGGTAGCCTGTGCAGAAACTGAGGGGGAGGGCTTGATATCTTTGCCTGCAACACTGGAGAGAACATGATATAAAAAAGGTTATATAAATGATGGGATAAAGTCAGTCAAAATCATCAGGTTCACAGCTTGTGTGGCTGTGACATCTCCACAGAGTGAGAAATTTACCTTGGCCCGAGCGCTACCTCACCATCCCACTGTGGGTATCTGAAAAGAAAAAAAAATCCAAACATAACTATTAAGTTAAAAGGTATTGAGGAATTATAGGGTTTCTTGAGAAAACAACCACTAAAAGATTCCTTGAAGAGCCCTATCATAAAGAATGTATTAACACAAGGGTAATGCCACCAAACTTCAAAGAACAAGGTTCTTCAAGGAATGTATTTTACTAATGAGAAACTTTACAGTGGTTGGAAGCCATTAGCAAGGAGCTATGAAAGCTGTGCCACTATGACAAAGGTTGTACCAAACGCAAAAGTTCATCATGATAACCTCTTCCTCAAGATATGTAAAATGTATCAGCCAAAAATCTGATGTTGTGGTCTGATGTCCAAATTCTAATATCAAAGTGATAAACAGTGCTGGAGAAGAGGATCAAGTCTCAAATATTGTGGTGCACCCTGATAGCGATCATTACTAAAGAATAACCAATAAACAAGACTTTCATAGGAGGAAAAGAAGAAATTAAGACTGACTGTCTGCGGAGGAGTTTGCAGCTCTCAAGGTGAAGGCTGGTGTTCTGGTGAGAGATCCAATCCTAGTAGTCAAAACAACAAACACAGCATTTAGACAGGCCTAAACATAATCGCAAGTGCTATCAGCTTCATTATCACAGATGCCATTTTTGTTATTTTCTGACTACACAGATATTTTTTATTAAAGATATTACAATAGCCTGAAGAAAAACTTTCAAGTCCCTCACTGTCTGTTGGGTCTGTCAAATCCTTGAGTACCCAATCCCATCGTCCGCTGTTGTGTGGTGTATGTATGAAATAACTGTAGACTAATGTTGATGCTGAACAGCAGGTCCACAAAACAACATATTTCATCTCTCATAATGTCTTTAGTACAGTCAAACCATGGTGGGACTAACTGTATATAGACAAAATTATAATGGGAAACAAAGCTTTACAACTAGGGACACTTTCTTCCTTTATAACACCGGCTGGTTTATCAGCCAGAGTTCCATCTTTAACATGAAATGCAACAAACACAGGAATCAGAGTAATCACAACAAAAACCAAAATAAAAAACTTCTTCTTGGGTCTTGATCCTGTGGTGGCTGGTTCTTCAGTTGGTGTCAAAGTTGCATGAGGTTACATGAAGGTCCTTGTGGCAGGGTTCAGGATCAAGTATGAATCAGGACAACACACAAGCTGAGGCAATTACATCTGAGGAAGGGGCAGGAAGATGTGGACACTGGGGGAATGAGGAAGCAGGTGTGTCTTTGCTGAGTAGCCAAAATGTTGAGTCTTTTGTGTGTGCCAAGGGGGGTAAAAAATGAAGGACAAGTGACCAAAAAGAGGAAAAAAAATTGAAATAATAATGCAGATTTTGTGGTTTATGAAATATTATGGTGGTGGAATTCAGGTTCACTGTATATCCTCAATGCCCAATATTCCAAATGGATTTCCTTTCTAGGATGCAATAATATTTTTAAAATTTGGAGAGCATGCTCCATAATGATGGCCAACAATGCCAAGAGTGATTACTACTAACTATGAGTTTTGTTTGTGTGTGTGTGTGTTTTAAGAAGTAATTTACATGATCATAGAAATTAAATATGACTGCATATTGGAAAAGTAAACACAAACAGTTTTTTTTTTAAATGCATTAATAATAACCCCAATTATGAAAGAAAACATTGATACATTGACTAGCAAATGTAAAAAGAAAAATCCAAATCTAGAATGTTGGACAGCAACATACTTCTCATTGTTTTACATCGAATTTTCCAACAAATATCACGCCTTGTGAGTCTAACAATCGCCATTAGACACTTTTTTTATAATCTGACAACAATGATCTAACAAACATTTCAACTTATTTAAATGAAATATAGATCAGAAACTGTAAAACTGAATTACAGAACACATTGTTAGCTGTGACAGGTCACATAGAAACATTATGGTACACATAATTTAGTTGGGAGTACATCAAAATCCAGAGTTACCAGAGTTTTGAACAATAAAAATATGAATTGTTCAAGCTCTCTTGAAATTCGCAGCAACACAGAACATGCCTCCATGTCATGCAGTGACCTATTAAAATTCTAAGACAATGTTACATAAGTCCTTTAAAAAAGGTTTGGACTTTCAATTATTCATTAAAACCCTTCCCACAAAAAAAATCTTTTTTTTTAATATTGAAATTAACATCCCAAATATTCCCATAGGGAGAAAGAACAGAGTGCAGTCTTTCACTCACCTTCATATGAGTACATTCTTTGTTACACAGAACACAGGTATGTGGAAAGATTCTGGGCGTGGCTGCTGCGTAGTCATGCATCATGGCTGGCGTCGGTAAACCCTTGGAGACTGCTGGGAGTTGTGTGTTGGAGGGTGGCAGTGTTGTATGAACAAAGTTCATTGGGATTGGCTGAGGTGGTCCTGGAGGAATCATAATGGTTTGATGGTGATCACCGGGGATGAACATTGGATGGCTCCTGACATCAGTGATGCTGGGGATGTGAGAAGCAAGGGGAATTGGTGGAACTGGTTTCACTGCAGAGAAAACCGGGGGCCAGATTGTCTGCCCCATCTGTGGATGTGATATTGCTGGCTTTTGCACCAGCTGTTGCTGCTGTTTCTGTGGCTGCTGTTGGTGCTGTGCCTGCAGCTTCTGCGTCTGCTGTTGGTGCTGCTGCTGTTGGTGCTGCGTCTGCTGCTTCTGTGGCTTCTGCTTCTGTGTCTGCTGTTGCTGCTGAGTCTGCACCTGCTGTTGCATTGGCTGCTTCTGTATCTGCTGCTGCTTTTTCATTGGTTCAGCAACCGTTGAACCTTGTACTTGAGTTTTACTCTGATCCTTAGTGCCGCGGCTGTCATTACTGCCAATGACTACAAGGCCAGGTCGGCTGGGATGTACACCACGCAATAGAGTGCAGGATGTTTGAGCTTTTGCATTAGGGTGGCGGTTGACCTCCGTTTCTTTCAAAGAAATAGGTTTGGAAGCTTCAGGCTTGAGCATTCGGATGTCTGTGTCTTTCTTTGGCAGAGAGAAAGAGCTGAGGAGTTCTTGGGGAGTCTGGTTTTGTTGGGTCTGCAATCGTTTGGTTGGGTCATTGCTTGAGGGGGCCACGGAGCTCAGTATTGAACTGTATGAAGAGCTGAGACTGGTAGCAGAACTTGCCTGGTCATGGGAAGAACCCAAGGTAGTGCTTCTTCCTGTTGCTGTATTTTTTTGCAGCGGGTGGCTATGGCTGTGACTATCGCAATTATCCTTCATCCCACCACTGTTAGGTCTACTGCCACTGGTTCTTCCAATCTCATCCCCAACCCCTCCAGCATATTTGCCTATATGTCCATAGTCAATCACTTTACTTGGCTGTAGAATAGAAGATGACGTGTCCTCCTGGCGCATTCCCGTCCCTCCAGAACTACTAAAACTGTCCATTCCACTCATGCTTCTGGTGGGTGGGGGTTCAGAGTATGGTTTTGACTGAACTGCACCTGCAGCCCTTTTGGCCTTCTGAATACGGATTTGGCGCAAAATAAATGGCAGGTTAGCAGGTGTGATCTGGTCTTCAGGGTAGGCGATGAGATGTTCCAAGTCCTCTTTTTCAAGTCCAAAGTGCAGAAGGATGTTGGCAGCTGATTCAGAGGTGTATTTAGGACGACTGGACTCTGTAGGGTCTGCAGGTTTATCTGGCACTGGATAGTCATAATCTCCTAAACCTGGAATGGACGATGTATCGTGTTCTCTTCCACTAGACGCACTAAACCTACGGTCCCCACCATCTGCATAGCTAGACGAAGCAGGTGATGAATAAAATTTAGAGGGGTCATCAGCAGTGGGCCTCTTGTAGTCCGATAACCAGTCCAAAGAACCACTGCCACTTTCAACTTTCGAGTGTCTAGCCAAATGTCCAAGAGAGGGAGAGGTTGAAGACATGGGGTAGGAGGTCACCGCTGTGTTTGAGGAGAGCAACTCATCCCTTTGAGTGCTGGTTAAGTAAGTGCCTTGACCTGTAGACTGATGCATTGGTGTGCCAAGAAGCCTCACATTTTCTCTGGCTCTGCTAATATGCATGTCTATGGACCTCTCTATATCCTCATCAATTGCAGGCCTACCACGTTCAGGCCTGTAGTTCATTGAGTGAGGCACCACTGATGGGAGCATTGCTCCAGGGTTTGCAGGAGTCCCAGTAGAAAGTCCAGAAGAGCTGAGACAAGGTCCCACATGAGGAGATCCCCTTCGAGGGTCTCTCTCTGCCTGTACACTGGGGAGTCCATATTGCCCCTGGGTGGATCTTTGGTTCCCAGAGGAATAGGGGTTATACAGGGGATGGGACATGGTGTTTGCAATCTTCAGAAGGTTGAGGAGATTGATGGCCGCAGCAGTGGGGCAGGGCGGTGTCGAGGATATGTAGGGAGTAGATGTGTTGGGGTTGGTTATCAAGGTAGCACCTCGGCCACCAACAGAGAAAGCGTTGTTTATCTGCGTGAGAGCAAGCTGGGCTTTGAGCTGAGCCAGCCGCAAGGAGGCAGCCTGCTGGCCAATCAGAAGTGAGCTCCCAGGGAGCCCTCCAATTAGGGGGCTCCTTAGGGGCCCTGTAGCAGGAGAGGGGGCACAACGCTCCAATTGCAACGCAATGCTGAAAAAGTTAAAAAAACAAACAAAAAAAAACAAACAAAAGAAGGGATTATTGATTGAGACAGGACCTTGGCATCTTTGATGGGTACAATTCATCATCTGGAAGTTCTTGTCTTGAGATGCCGACTCCTGCTGGATACACACTCATTCAAGTTTTACTTCCTGGGGTCACATGCAAAAACAACATGTATGCACAAAAACCGTGAATATGCCATTCCCTGCGCATAAACTGGTATTTATAAAAATACAATGTGCACACTTCACACGTTATTTAGACTGTACATGTTTTTCTAGAGCTATCTGAGAGTGATATGAGTTGAGAGTTGGAATATTTCAGTAAAATATTGTTTGTTTAGGTTGAAAACCAGCTGCATTGATGGTGATTTTATTTGCATTTACATTTGTAAAATATGAATAAAAACACATTTATTAAGATAAAATTGATTACTTTTGTTATGATTAATTTTATCACTTTTAATTTACATTAAGTCAGAGTCAACATTTTATTTAGCTGTTAATATTCTTTTGTTTTATCCTTAGTTGTGACACACCTTATGAAGTTGGCTTAGATATGAGTACTACAAACTGATCATCTAGCATTTATCACTGCCAGTCCTTTTTTTTCGGGTTTAAAGGTCCATGTGAGGAATTAGTTATATGGACAGTGGGCTTGTCTTCATCCATTTGTGGTTAACTGTGGGAGTGGAAAGGAGTGTGTGTATGAGCCCAGTTCCTCGATGACTGAGATTTATAAAAACAGAACCATATGTATGCACAGCTTTATGAATCTGATGAAAATAATGCATATGCATATTTCTGGCTTTGTGCATACATACAGTTTTAGTTATTCAGTTATGAATCTACACAGAGTTTTATGCATGTGGCCCCTGGTCTTCACTTGCAATAAAGAACAGAGGAGGTAGAAGCAACAAAGCACAGATAAAGAGAGAACAACAATTAACAGGAAACATCAAGAACAGACACAAACTCATTTATGTTCTTTCATGCTCATCTCTGGTTGAAACAGTTAAAAGAGTACTCCACCGATTTATTTATTCCTTCATTACATTACCAGTTGTGTAATGTTATGTGTAATTGCACATAACATTATTTGATTCACAATAAACAGCTTTTCTTTAAATGATCAAAACTAAAACCTGGGACATGCTGTTAGCCTCAAGCAAAGATAAAGTGGGAACTACATTGGTCTGGTAACCTCACTCATTTCTAACTCTACATTAGGTACTGTCTGTGGAACCACAAAAGGCTTTAGAGATTTTTTTTTTTGGTGGAACATAGGTGGAGTTCCCCTTTAAGACTGGAACCAGCAGGCACACAAGGCATATTTAACATCTGCCATTTCAATTTCACATTCGACCATACTGAAAGACTTACGCCGGCCTGAAAAAAGCAGCTACTAGTAAGTGATCATTTAACTAACAATCAGACTAACATAAATGTGTCCAGTATATTCCTTCTGATAGGCCTGTCAGACGGTCAAATATCTTTGGAAACCTCCTCCCCCGGCACCTTTCTGACAGTAAATTGGGGGTGGTGGGAGAGGTGACTTTTTAACACCAATGAACCGACAATGACACCCATTTCACACAGTGACAAGTCAGCTGTGGGGGGGTGAGAAAGGAGCCAGGGTTTGAACTTCTCTCTCATTCTTGACAAAAGCTATTTCTGTCACTTATATGAACAAACGAGTGCAACACTATGAATGTCTTGCAGGAGAGAATTTCCAATTATTCCCATTTAACCCTGCCCACCTCTCTATGACGGTCAGCTTTTCACTCTGTCTTCGAGCATGGCCATTCATACCAACACGTCATAAGAATCAGACCTGATCGACCCAAAAACTCTAGACCTAGATCATAATTTATTGAGTTAGACATTAGGTAATGTAACAAGATGGAATATGGACTGAATCACCATCAGGATTCAGGATCCTTATTATTTATAATGTGGTAGGCTTAAAATTAATGGCAATGAAAGTTCATTTAACTGCAACAGCGGAGGAAAGATAAAAATCACAAAAATCCACAAGGCCCAGTAGTCATGGAGGGAACCTTTGAGTTTTGCCTTCCGTTAAAAAAAACACACAACAAAACAACAAAAAGAAAACACACATGCACAAACAAAATATTGGAAAGAAATGTGGACAAAGAGATAATTTTTTTGGTGACAAATCCAAATCAGGGTCTCACAAGGACCACCCTGACAGTGGTTTACTAGAGTTACTCCAAGTAGAGTAACGCTTACATTTCCAATACACAGCTATTTTTCCCACTATGTAGTAGGGTAGCACCATCAAACACTACATATTTTTTTGCTCTCAAGGTGAAAAAAGTTCAGAAATGACTGCGCTGAATCCCAGAGTCTGTTGTTCCACCATAGGTTTGCGGCCGGCACCAGCTGGTCAAGGAAGAAGCACTTGGCAGTGGAGAGTGGCTCAGCTGGTCGGGACCTCTCACTCTTCTCCATTCTGTCAACCTTCTACTTCAGTTGGTGCCAACAAGTCGTACCACGACACATTAAGAACATACAACCAGTGATAAAAGGAGATTCTATGCCATTCATTTACCAGTGGACATGTATGGAACTCCGTTGCACTGGTCTCACAACCAGATTAATGGTTATGTAGTACAGTAAAGGGGTGTTCAGACCAACATTAGCTCTGCATAAATGAAAAAAGAAAAAAAAAACACAACAACACAGCCCTTCCATTCATTTGAATGGGAACAGTGTGTTGAAGCAGCGGGAGTGCCAAAACACTGCAGCGGTCACCCGGCAAAAAAGTTGAAACGGGCTCAACTTTTGCCACAATGCAATGAGGACGTCATCCGACAAGGCGCTGTGTTGGCCAGTCATACATGCAAGCACACATACCCGGTAGATGACTTTGTGAATGCCTTAACCGACTGTTTACCTCATGATTGCAGTGACAAAAGATAACACACACAGCCATGGTAACTTACCAGAGTTGTACAATCCTGTCTGTCAGTATTACAAACCACTGATAATCTCCAGCTCGACAACCTGTATTGTATTTGCTTTACACTGTTTTAACGCAGGGTTGATTTCAGTCTGAATGCTGCCTAAATTCAACCAGAATATAATGAGTGTGTTTTTTTACTTAATAATAACTACATTCTTTTAAGTGTTTAATAGCATTAATGTGTTATATTACTTTTTATGAGTGGCTTATAGCGCAGTTTGCTATTTTCAGCAAAAGTTTAGTGTTTCTGTATCTTACCTACTTCCAATAAGGAGCAGTTTGCAGTTTCGCTGTCTACAACTTCAAAGTAGCTTCCCTAATGCAGCAGACATGATGTAATGAATTAAATATTATGCTAATATTGTGTCCAAATTCCTCTGGGATTGTATCCCTTGTGCCAGGATCCAAATTAAAGGGGAGCCAGGAGGAGTTTGGCTCCTCTTGTGACATGAGGTTGTGGCTTTTGGTTGATATCTAGTGTTGCCAAAAAATGTTGCCAACACTAGATATCACATGCTAAAAATCATTATAAAATTAAGTCTGTAGTTATTCACTCAGGACACGGTTTGCATCAGGTTCAAATACTTCTAATTTAAATTATAAATTATTATTATATTCACAAATAAAAACTTGAATCTTTTCACATTTGTTCATGTCATGTCAAATTATAGAAAGTGGTATAAATGCGAGTGGAGATAAGTATCGATAAGCAGTATCAGTATCGATAAAATTCTAATGATACCCATCCCTAGTTATAGGCTGGTTTGCTGATAGGCGACTTTCGCATTCAATGTCTCAATTGTATTGATAAGTTACTGTGCTGATCTGTATGTGATGGGTTGTTGATGAGGACTCGATCCCTTGTAGGCAGCTCTGGTTTTAATTTAATGCCCATATATTTGTGTTGTTGTACCATTCTGTGATGTTTGGTTTTTGATATCCATGTGGAGGTTTGATGTGATCATTAACTGATTATTATATATCAGATGTGCTGACATACAGAAAGTAGGCCAACATGCTTGCAGGTATGAATGTTTCTTTTCAACCAGAGTCATAGTCAGACCTCCCTTAGAGGTAAGCTCAAGCACCCCAAACATTAACTAATAAACAATTGCCGATGTTTACGTTTTAACCAACTTTCTGAGCACACAATATACACATTCAAGACGTTGTCCGACGTATCTTTACATTTCCAGCGTGTAAAACTGTGGTAAAAAAAAAAAAAAAAAAACGAGCTTAAACTAAAATGGCTGTTCCTGGTAGCAAGTATGAACGTTAGCCTTCAGCAGGGGCTCAACAGCAAACGGTCAGCGGTTGAACAGAGTACAGCCTCGGTAAATACCAACGTTTCCTTCCGTGGTTTTATAAGTAACGTTTCTGTTGCATACCTTTAATGATTTGTGGTGTATCTTGCGGCTGTGGTTTGCTCAAACTTGTCTCCGCTCCGACCTGTTAGTGAACAGGAAATCTCAGCAACCCGAAAGTAACACTTCCGGCCTAGCGGGTCGAGACTTCAGAATAAAAGCGTCACTTTGAAAATAAATAAACAAATGAACTAATATAAAATTTTAAATTAAATGTTTTTAATTAGAGAGCTTTATTGTCATTCTCTACAGCAAAATGAATTGCAGTTGAACATCCACTTTAGGTGTCAAGTCTTACTAACTATGAATTTATTGTCAAATAACCTGCAGATTAGTTTCTCAATTAATCTTTTACTTCATAAAATATCAGAAAATTGTAGAAAAAATGTTTATCACAAAGCCGAACCTGATGTTTTCAAACGTCTCTCAAAAAAATCTGTAAAGCACCCATTGTTCATATTTGAGAACCTGGAACAAGAACGTGTTTGTCATTTTTTTTAAAAATATAATTTGATTATTGAAATATTATACCTATATCATAACATTAGTTGATAATATACTAGCCTGGAGCTCGTGTTTTATTTGCTCCGACAGATGCGTCTGGTCCTCTCCTCTTCAGATGGATATATAACAAGAATAATAACAATAAGCTCTTATAATACATCCATGGTTTAGACAAATAGATGAGAGCTTCACATCCGGATATTTTGCTCTTGCGTCATGCCCCCGCCCCTTTTTGAGTGAAAAAATTTGACTGGAAAAAAGTTTGACTCTGATTTGACTGGCAGTAAATGCAAATTACAAATCTCTAACCTGAAGTTCCAGATTGTTTGTTACACAGAACCATCCAAGAAGTCATCCTTGTGAACTGTTTGGAAAAGGGCAGGCACTTTCAAAAAAATACTTGGCAGGTGATAGGATAAACTGTCTGTCTATGACCGTTTTCGCCTGGCATATCTTGAAGCCTGACAAGAAGGATTCTCATGTGATCTCGCAAATCCAGCTGCCTCTCAAGATAAGCAAATTCCAGTAGAGACTTGAGGGACCAATAGTTAGAAACACTGTATAGTTCCAGCATTGAACCTCATTAATTTTCAGTATTTGGCAAGCACACACACTGATATGTTGATGAAATGACTACATTTTTTGACATTTTAACACATTAGTGGACCTCTTTAGTCAGTAGTGGTATTTTATGTAGCCAGCTTTAGTTAATGTCTCTCAATAAGAGTTAGAAAGTATTACCGCAGGTAGCTAATTACTTCACATATTTTTCTGTTGAAGAGCTGGCACACAAAAGCATAGTAGACTAGCTTTGATGACACAGCAAGCCAGCTATCTATAAAGGATCCAAAAAGCAACAAGGTTATTGTCAGTTATATCTGTAACATCCAAAACTTAGTGTTGTGGTGGAAACTCACAATACAATGCATATATATTCTTCTATACTATTGTCTTATTCATGTCTTTTAAGTCTCATATAGCCTTTGTATGACTTGTATATTATGTAACTACTTGTTACTGCCAGACGAGAGTACAACCTGATCCTTCCCAGGTCATATACACCCAGTTAGTTCAGAGTAGGACATAAAATAAATAACCTGCTACTCACATAGCCACTATTCAAATTTAGCTGTGACCAATAAGAAGGTGGGAAGGCACTGTGACAACACTAAAGACCAATAAAACTGATGGGAAGGGTCAGGGGATTATTCTCATTTATTGTACATATGACACTGTGCTGTCATTTTTCAGTTAACTCAGGTCATTGCCACATTGTCAATAAAGACCTCATATTGAAGACTCCACCTCTTAAAGTTTATTTCCACCACAAAGCTAAAGCCACTTCAATAGTCAAATATTTTTGAAGATACAGCAACACACAGACACAATTTATGTTTATTTAATCCCTGAGCAATATATGATATAGAACTATACCAAGTATTTAATGCTGGTGTCCTTGTGGGCCTACAAACATTCCTCTACAGTGTTATGCTCGATAGATCAATACACAAAAAAATAGTATATGGCTTATCTGATCTTTTTAAGAGTTAAATTTGTTCTGCAATCATACCCACCATTTGTTTCTGTTAGAGCTCATACACACATCTTTACACAAATCCTTTTAAGACATCCAAATCCTATTTTGTGTTTATGAATGCCCATTTGGGTTGTACACCACCACCTTCATGGCCACTAGATGGAGGCAGCACAGCATATTTGTATGAGATGTATTTGATAACCATATAGATTGCTGATTCAGTCTTTGCACAAAAATACATTTGTACACTTATGACAATATGAGTGTGTGTGTGTGTGTGTGTGTGTGTGTGTGTGTGTGTGTGTGTGTGTGTGTGTGTGTGTGTGTGTGTGTGTCCAGTCTGAGGTTTGTGAGTAGCAGTCGTGACAGGAAGGCCATGATAACAGGAGTGGAAGGCCATAGGTGGGGGAACAGCCTGGACCTTTTACCCTCTCCCTGGACATATTATATCATAAACTGTTTTGTTGAATGCATTTGGTTTCCTTGTATATTTTGTGCCATTGACCAAATGTCTTTCTTGGCTTAAATTGAGCAGTTGCTGGCATGATTGATATTTAGATTTTATTTAACTTTACTGTCATTGCAAAGTACTGAAATAACAATATGCATTTTGTATCTAACCAGGAGTGCAAAGAAGCAGTAACAAATCCATATTTTTTGGTTTGTGGTGATGGTTATAATTTAGTATATTGAAGATTAATAAAGTTGGCCCTTTTATTCTGAAACACAGCGTAATTGTTGTTCCTATTAATATATTTTGACTTTATTAATTTCTGTGAGGTATAAGATAATAATCATACCCTAGTCATACCCTAACATAATAATTGTCATATATGTTATTAAAAAACTGACTTCATCACTGTGAATTTGTAATGCAAAACCTTTATGGGGTGATATTTGTCAAGTTAAGGAAATGGACATGAAAAAAGTCTGTTTCCTACCACTGAAGTATCCCTCCGTAATGAATTGAAATGACCAAGCTTGTTTCATATAGCATCAAATTGAATTAACCAAAAAACTAAAAACTATTCCACCACATAGAGGCACTTTTCTTACATAAATTTTGTTAATATATTGCTAATAAATAGTTCCCATGGGTGATGATCAATCTGTTTTTCTTAATCACTATTGCATTTCACATGCTGATGTGGAGGAAGTTGGTAAGAATGTAATAGACAAGTTAGAATAAATATTATATGCCGGGAGGAGTTTGTTGTGTTGGAGTACAGAAAGCATAGCTTAGCGTTATCTAATTTTCAAAGTCATGGCTGAATATTTAGCTGACATGAGATTTCAGAACAAGACTTCTCCCTAAGCAAGACTTGGTTCGATGCAAATAATAACAAACAGAATGGATCAAGCGAAACATTTTATTTCTGTATGATCATTTCCATTATGTTGTCAGACACTTATAATAAATAAGCCTGTCAGTGGCAAAAACAAGCACTTTTGGTGGACATACATTGATGGGGCGCTATTGCCCCATCAGTTTACATTGCAGCCTGTTTAGCAGCTGCCAGCTGCAGCACTCTCACTCAATACTGGACCATTTTCAAAAATTGTTGACCCAATTAGTTACTTACACACAAAAACTGGGAATATAGGGTCCAGGTTGAAAAATACCAAAGTTTCCCTTTAACCAATCACATTCTGGAACACTTCTGGTTTCAGATTGGATTTATACTCACCACCAGAGCTTGAAGCCTTGATAATGAACAGCTATTGACTGTATAGACTGTTGAATCAACAATTTATCAAAAGGTGACGATGAATAGTTTTAATTAAAGGATCATTCCTATTGGGTATTGCACCAAATTACTAATATATCCCCTTTATCCCCTCCCCCGGACCACAGAGCTTAACGCCTGACCACGACACAACAGCTGACTGGCAGCCCTGTGGCTGTGTGTGTTTGTGTGTGCCAAAAGAGGCTCGGTTTTATTTTCGGCTGTCATCGCAACCCTGTCAGAGAACCCAGTCTCATGGTGGTGAGCTCACCATTACACACACACCCCATATCCCCATGAGGACTACTGGTCCCAACAAGGTTGGTGTTTATATTGGAAAAGGTCCAAAAGATTTAACAAAAGAATGCACATGCAATTATAAACTGTTTGTTTGGAAATTTGATTTGATTCAACACAGACACACATGTCCGTACTGCACACACTCCTCCAACCATCTTAGCCTCTTGAAATAGCATCATTACTATAATTTCCTGTGTGACCACTACAACTACAAACCGAAGTTCCTTGTCCCCAAGTCCATGTTCAAATCATCTTTCCTCATGTTGACTGAAAACAAGATCCTGTTATTAGTTTTCACTTCTAAACAAATTAACATGCCCCAGCTCTTCAGGGCCAAGGAACATGTCATCCAGTGCCATGGTGTGGCTCTTTGACATGTTTTTAAAGGGGACATATCATGCTTTTTATTGATTTTCTATTATTTATATATGATTATGATGCTGGATATCTATGTTAAACATGGTCACTGTTCAAAAGTTCAGGTTAGTATATGGATGTATTATAAGGGTTGGATACTGTACCGAAAATGGAGCCCATTTGGTCCAATAGGAATTGCTCGGCTGACGCATACGCCAAAAAAAGTTTCTAGCTTCTGGGTTTGCTTCTGTATTGTGTGGCCCACTGAATATGGACAGTAGTGTGTCTCCCACTGGCCCCGCCCGTGAGTTCCCACTTGGCCCATAGACTTTACATTGTGATAGCGTCACAGATTTTTAGATTGCTTCTTTTGGCTCGAGGAAATTTTTACAAATGCAAAACTTCATTGTTTGCAGTTTGAGTTGTCATGTCAACAGTTTTACAGAGTTTTACGTCTGTTTCACAATGTTGGTCTATAGGGAAAATGCTTTTTGGTCCACAGTGGGATATTTCACTGTAATGCTTCCAGTGACCACTGGGAAAAATTGGCTACAAGGCTGAGCAGCAACACCCTATCCAGCTCTTATAATACATCTATGATGTGGCCTCAGCTCATTGTGCATGCCCATATACGACTGTCTGTTCAGTAGTCTTTGTTGCTAACGTTGTTGCTAAGGTTTTTTCACGTTGTTCAAGTTTTCCACTCTCATATTTCAGATTGAATTCCAACTCAGTCATTTAGGGATGTATTTGAGAAGGTCACATTTTGCGTAACGAACAAGAAAAAGTAGTGGACCTACTACTAGTTTAGTTTGTTTCATGGTTTGTTGACGTAGCCTCCGGAGTTGGCAGACATCTCCCAAGGGGCAGCTTCTGGAAGCTGACCAATCAAAGAACAGAGTAGACTCATCATGAGCAGGATCTTAAAGAGACAAGAGCTAAAACAGCCTGTTTCAGACAGAGGCTGAACTGAAGGGCTGCATAAAGGGCCAGTATAAGATAAATAAGGAGTTTTTTTTAACTGTAAATCATGCAAAGACATCTCACTAGAGCCCAAGACTATATATATATAGACCTAGGAATGTGCAAAAAGAGCTTGTAAAAAGATGAATTATTTGTTGGTTTGGCTCTGCACACACAATTTGTTGACAATAAGAAAAATATAGAAAATCACCAGTCATATCCTTTAAAGAGCAGCCCACAGCAGCTTCCCTGAGACATCTCTTCATAATAAACTGGGACTATTTTAACATGCATTAAAACTTTCTCTCTCATACATACACACATTTATCAGTGTCACCACATGCATCTGTAGCATATACCTCTTCTGCCCAATAATACTAGGTCAGATCCTCTCAATTCTGGCTGGGGGTAACCTGACCCCAGATCAGTGACAACAGACGACGACTGCCCCCAGGATTGAATGTAAAATCTCCCAAAAGGAATGTTGAATCTCAAATTAGTATCTGTCTTCAACCCATGGATATTTCCAGAAAAATATATGGCTCCTATTTCCTTGTCTAGGCAAAACTGAAAACTTGGAGAGGGAAGATTACTGAGGAATGTTTTCTCTCCCAACATGACAAGGTACCGCTGTGCAAGGCACTTATATTTAGCATGCAGACATGAAAGTGGTATCGATCTTCTCATCTAACTCTCAGCAAGAAAACAAATACGTGTTTCCCAAAATATCAAACTACTCTTGAAGGATTTAACTGAACAGGTGTCAATTTGTACTACAGTACTGGGCAAAAGTTTTGGGAATTTGAGATGTTTAGATTGTTATCCATTATGCAATACCATCAGGGAGGCATCTGATCAATTCCAAATTTATTCTGCAGCATGACAATGACCCCAAACATACAGCCAGAGTCATAAAAAACTATCTACAGCACACAAAGAACCAGGAGTTCTGCAACAGATGGTATGGCCCCCACAAAGCCCTGATCTCAACATCATCAACACTTACATGAAGAAACAGAAGCAACTGAGATGCTGAAATCCACAGAAGAACTGTGGCAAATTCTCCAAGATGCAGGAACAACCAACCCTGCTAAATACCTTGAAAAACTGTGTGCTGGTGTACTGAGGAGAACTGCTGCTGTTTTAAAGGCAAAGTTGCTCACATCAAATATTGTTTTCATTAAGATTTCTTCTGTTTGATCAATTTTAATGAAGTTAGCTGATAAATAAAAACTATTTGTGGCATCATTTTTGAAAGTATCATCACTTTACTTTTAGCAGCTAAAACTTAATGTAAAACTTGTTTCCCCTCATGGGATTACTACAGTTATCTATCTATTGATGCTGTGCAGATATTCTTATAGTCATTATGAGCTGTCGAACTGTGAAAACCCTAATTATCACCCCTTTTATCTGATCAATCTCACCCAACATGCCCTCCCAGTCTCTAATGCCTGATAGGTCATGTGACATGGGTGTGTGGTTACCTCAGTGACTCCTGGGAGCCCCTGTGCTGTCTGCGTCGCACCCGGAGACAGACAGATGGGTTTAAATCATCATGCAGTGGGGACACAGAGTGCACACGGTAACCCACACCAGGCAAACCTTGCTGCTACACATGTCAGAGATATAAATCTCTCCACAGTGCTGGCAGTTTTAATATACTTTGATGTTTTTGACAATGATTGATGATTCAAGGGAGGCGGATGATGGGGCTAACATGGTTGAAATTAGATTTTCTTAAAGTTTCACAGAAAATTTGAACTATTTGTTTTATAATTTTATGTTTTTCTTATGGAATGTTTTTGCTCCCCCTCCCCAAGTATATATTTATACTGTATATATCAATAAAAAAGTTGATCAAAAAGAAAATAAATTATATTTGATCCTTAAAAGACAAAATGAATAGAAAAGTATTTTCTGAAAAAAAAGAAAAACTGTATCAAAATATCTTATTTAATATGTGTGGAGAAGAAAAGAAAAGCAGTTTGGAGTGTTTCTCATGTTTTAATTCACTTGTGCACAGTTCTACATACTGTATCTGCTGTGTATGTGTGTTTCTATGTGTGTGCGTGTGTGTATGTGGATTCTGCGAGAGCCACTGCCATCCTCTGAGGAGCAGTTAGCAGAGGGTCTAATGAGCGTTGATGAAAATAAATCAACGCTGGCTCAAATGGAGAGTTGCAGTCACTCAGCACCACAAGATCTCATCCTAAATGACACACACACACACACACACACACACACACAGTCTTTACAGAACAAAATAGTTTATTTGTCCTTGGACTGTGCGTGCGGAGATGTAATGAAGTATTTATAGTGGTGGCATCGACGTATCACAATTTCGTGTATGGTTCACTGCACTCCAGTATGCGCATGTGGTGTGTTGGTGATAAATACTCAACATTTATTACATAGAGCTGTTTTTAAGTCTTTTGGGGCAAGTTCAAGTCAAGCGTCGAGGCAATTGAGAAAGGTCAAAGACAAGTCCAAAGAAGTCTCACTGCAGTTGAGTCTCAAGACTTCTGTGACTTACTGTGAGTAACATTCAAAAATGTTCGCCCAACTCAGTCAAAAACATATAAAATGTTGCGTGTTGGTTAAGAAATATATATTTTAAACTTCAGTATTACTTATATATATACAGACAGGTGACAAATTAAAGGAAAACCCAACATAAAGTGTCTTAGTAAGGTGATAAGCCACCACTTGCTGCTAGAAAAGCTTCAGTTCACCTTGGCATTGATTCTACACTCTGAACTCTTCTGGAGGGATGAACACCATTCTTCCAAAAGATATTCCCTCATTTGGTGTTTTGATGATGGTCCAAAATCTCCCATAGGTGTTCAACTGGGTTGAGATCTGGTGACTGCGAAGGACATAACATATGATTCACATCATTTTCAAACTCATCAAATCATTCAGTGACCCCTTGTGCCCTGTGAATTGGGCCATTGTCATCATAGAGGAGACCACTTCCATCAGGATAGAAATGTTTCATCATAGGATAAAGTTGATCACTCGGAACAACTTTGTATTGATTAGCAGTGACCCTTCCCTCTAAGGGGACAAGTGGACCCACACCATGCCAACAAAATGCCTCCCAAAGCATAACAAAGCCACCAGATCTTCTTAGTGTAGGGGTCCAGCATTCACACCTGTGCCAGTTTTTTCCTTTAATTTGTCATCTGCCTGTATAAATTATGATCACATTATTATTATTATTATATAACAAAAAAATGATATTTTATTTGAACCTGTACTTGAAAAAGATCTTACACTTTATAATATATTGTGTACCAAGAAATACTATACTTACTGCCTTTCTTAGTAGCTTACACAATATGAACTGGCATTAAAAATATGTGTTTATCCTCAAAACATACAGAAAAGCTATTAAATTATCATTATATTATACATTTTAAGCCCTGAGTAGCATCTGTAGTCTTCCTTTGCAGGGCAGTCTGTATGTAGGACTGTCTTTTTCACCTACCTAACATTGCAAAATTCAGACACGTCCTGTCTCAAAAAGATGCAGAACAACTATTCCATTCATTTGTTACTTCTAAGCTGGATTATTGCAATTCCCTATTATCAGACTGCCCTAACAAGTCTCTAAAGACTCTCCAGCTGGTCCTGAATGCTGCTGCACGTGTCCTGACAAGAACTAGGAAAAGAGATCATATTTCTCCCATTTTAGCTTCGCTGCATTGGCTTCCTATAAAATCCAGAATAGAATTTAAAATCCTTCACCTCACCTACAAAGCTCTTAATGGTCAGGCACCGTCATATCTTAAAGAGCTCATAGTACTGCATTACCCCACTAGAACACTGCGTTCCCAGTATGCAGCTTACTTGTGGTTCCTACAGTCGCCAAAAGTAGAATGAGAGGCAGAGCCTTCAGCTATCAGGCTCCTCTCCTGTGGAAACATCTTCCAGATTCGGTCGGGGGGGCAGACACCCTCTCTATGTTTAAGACTTTTCTTTTTCATAAAGCTTATAGTTGGGGCCTTGGACCAGCCCTTAGTTATGTTGCTACAGGTGTAGACTACCAGTGGACTTCCAATGATGCACTGAGTTCCCCTCTCCTCCACTATATGTCACTAACTTGGCTTCTTCCCTGGAGTTTTTGCGCTTTCTTTCTCTCTCAACCCAAACTGGTCAAGGCAGATGCCCACCTAGAGCCTGGTTCGGTTTCTTCACATTAAAAGGGAGTTTTTCCTTGCTGCTGTCACCAAGTGCTGCTCATGGGGGAATATTGAGTCTATGTAAAATAAAGAGTACGGTCTTGACCTGCTCTATGTGAAAAGGGCCCTGAGATAAGAAAAAACAAACTATTTGGATATTAAAAGTTAATGAAAAGTTAAAATGGTGGAAAAAAGAAACAGTTAAAACAGAACAATAAAAAATAATATCGAAAAATTGCCATTTGGACAGTTACTGGAAACACTGGCTGTGAGCACTGGGTCAGACAGATGTCAGTTTGAAATCTCTCATGTATAATCTTAATATTTTCTCCCCGACCTCACGGGGAGTTTGAATGGGATGGACAGCAGAAAATTATACTGCATCATGTGGCACAAGCATAGTGTGAATGTGTGTATGTGTGTCTAGTTCGTGTTACATCATCAGCTGAGGAAAGTTTTCATCACCGTCGAGGAACAGTATGTGTCATTCTGTCTTATACATTTGACACCATATCAAGTGATATGGCAAGATAGCTTCAGGGCTTTTACTATTTTAGGAGACTAAAAAATATAAACTAAGCCAAAGAGAGTAAAACAGAGATTAGCTAGAAGGATATATATGGATGATTTATTTCATATTAAAATATGAAATAAATCATCCATAGGAAAAAAATACAATCAATTTAAAAGTATAAATGTATGTTTTATGATTGGAACCTGTGAAAATAATCTCTAAACTTGTTTTAGGAATGGATCCTCTTTAAAGGCAAAATCCATAATCTAAATGTAAACACAACAGTAGTTCATCCTGTTCTTTTACTCGTCTTCCTTTTATTCTCATACACATGCAATGTAAAAATCATGTCAGTGAGTCGTGGCTTTGTACGATGACGTCCTGTCCACAGTTATCACAGTTGATTACGGTTTCGGTGCCTGGACTGGCTGGTTGACCCAGAAACTGCTTTCACAACTGGATGAACTAATGGAGTCCAACACAACGTGACCTGATCACCACGCTACTTCAGGGCTAACCGTGCCAACAGTTGATATCTTGAAGTTAGAATGTAAGGGAGGGAGTTCTTGTGATTGTGACCACAATTGTTTCTACCATGTTACACCTGATAAAATTATCAGTTTGTTTCTGATCTTAATTTTATAACCTCGTGTTTGTCAAAATGACGGCCAGTAAACTCATCAACTGATCTCAAAACAGACAACAAACATATCTCTGGATCTCAGTTGTGATACCAGCAAGACTGGATGAAGGTTGCGTGGAACGTTGTGTTAAGGTGTTAATGGTCAACAGGTGGGACAGAGCACAGTGAGAGGACAACAGGACGCTGAAAGACAAGCGTGTAAACCTAAGTACATCCAGCATGTACAACAAAGAGACAGAGAGAGAGAAAGATGGACAGAAGCCATGAAAAGGATGTAAGATATGGTGAAAAAGCTAACAAAATATAGGAAAAGCAGCAGCTGCACTTTTAAACCCACCTGTTCTCTCTTTGTAACACGCACATAGTGACAATCACGCCCGTTGCATTCCTAAAAGTAAATCCCTTCCAAAAATTTACGAGGTGCTTGGTCATATGGTGAGTGTGTAGGCTAAATGCGTGTGTGACTGAAACAATAATGTTACAGAGGCCACAATACAAGGTCTATGTGTTTTTGAGCTTTTGGTTTGATCAATGTGTCAAATTTTGTTTAAGTTCAGGTTGCAGCTAAGCTCGACTGGATCTTTCATTTACTGCTCACATTCACTAAATTGAAAACTGGCATGAATATTTAAAGCTACACTAATCAATATCTTCATATTAACAATGCATGAAATTAAATGTAATGTGTAAAATATGAGAGTGGTCACTTGAAATAATGATCTCACAAGTATCACCTGACTCTGAGATTCCCCTCAGCTCTGTGGAGCGTTTTAACATCTTTTAGCTCATTATTTTGGTTTTAAATCACATTTCTTGTGTTTTCCAGCAGCAGCATTCAGATGGTTTGACCAAACAGTGGACAGACAATGTTAGGGAGTAGTTAGTGAACATAGAGGAGCATTTAGCAGCTAAAGGGAAAGATATTTCACTCAGGAGATCATGATGGAAACCAAAACAGAGCTTTAAAAAAAGAATTGAAAATGAATATTCAACTTGGATATGTGAAATTGCCAGAAACAAGTCCAAATAAACATTAATGTTGCTGTGGGTCTGCTATGTAAATGTGTAAACAGCAACTGTTAACAATGCTAACACATTCACCATTATTGCGAGTCCAGGGGTTGGAGAGAGCAGCAGCTAAGTATCAATATACTATCAATCACAGTTGTCAATCAACACCCACATGGCAGACACATAGACTGTAGAAAATATGGATGTAGTAACCATGAAGTCACCCACTGGTTTAAAGCCTGGTTGCTGAAACAAGCCACCTAGCAGCTAGTGACCTGTTACTCAAAGCGGCCATGTCCTTAATTACGTATAACTTTACGGCTTAATAAAATTTAAACAATTATTAAAAAAAGTTCACCCACATACAGTTATCATGAAAGGGGACATTAGCTGTAGAGCAAAAACGTTAATTTCTGCTGTAAAGCAGAGCATTTTAACATCGAGGTCTATGGGGATTGACTTGCTTTGGGAGCCTCAAGTGGACAGTCAAGGAACTGCAGTTTTTGGCACTTCCGCATTAGCTTAATTTTTCAGCCCCACTTGGGCAGACATCAAAGCTGCTAAAAGTCTTCTTATAAATCTTACTAACAGAGCAATCATTTCCAATTTACCAGAACACTTAGTAGATGGCCTGAATTTAGCGATTGAGACCATAATGACTTGTTGAAAAAAATGATTGATTAATATTTCTAGAGAGAAGATTCTTTCTGAATGGGAGTCTATTAGAGCTAGCATCTGGTGGCCATTGGGGGCATTGCACTTTCAGGTTGCGGTAGTAGGTTTTCAATCTGTGGTAGTTGCCACTTGGATGGCGTCCTAGGTGACCACATAGCTCGCCTATGCCTACAAGCGGTCTTCCGCATAACTAGCTGTTGGCTAGGTGTGACCACTACAGGCCTGTATCTACTGGCACTGTCTCAAAATGTCTTCATAAGTGCAACCTTTGCCACCAATGCATTCACATGCATTTGTGTGTGTGTGTGTGTGTGTGTGTAATGGAGAGGTGATGACCTGGGATCCAAATGAAAGACTCAAATATAGACCACAGCCTGTCACACAGTTATAAATCAGAGAGTGCTAAGAAGGAATAGAAACACCTCAAAACCCTGTGTGTGTGTGTGTGTGTACATGCACATGTGGCTGTAAATCAGGCTTTATATAAAGTGTGATACAAGTATCAGATGACAGAGCTGTGATAAACCTCAAAATATAGACAAGGGGGACACAGATGTAAATCAGATTTACTTATGTGTACAGACACACACACACACACACACACATGCATAAACACTCCTAAATCCATCTGTCTAAATCCACAGCAACAGAGAGCTCAGAGCAAAGCCTTGCTTCAGACCAAAGCTATTTCACACCTTACGTAAAAACATCTCTCCTTCCCCCACACTCACACACGCGCACACACACACACACACACACACACACACTGACACACACACACTCCTACTCTTATCTTTTCTTCTATCTATCTCTGCCATCTCTGTTTACTGCTTGAATCTTGTACCCACCCCTGTTTTTTTTTCTGTTGCCTCTCCTCAAGTTTAGCTCATGTAACACTCACTCACACCGGGGTGTCTTCTGGTATTTAGTTCCCTTTTTTACTATCATCCCATCAGAGCCCAGCCAAACTCATAATGGCTTCAAGGCAAGCAATGGGAACACACACACACAGCAATACTTCCCTTTTTAAATTTATACTTATATATATATACTATATTTTGTAACCGTGTGAAACTGAAAAAGGAGGAGTTGAAGTTATTGAGAATCAAACAAACATAACAGTTATAAAGTGATGGAGAGTAATGGTGGTGCTTTTTTTTTTTTTTTTTAAAGATAGTTGGCAAGTTGAGTCCTTGAATGACAACATAGTGAAATACCAACAATTTTAAATTAAGAATTCATATGTTGTTCTGCTTTCTGATAGATGGTGAGTCACTGAATGTGTTTTGGAGAACGGATTATGAGATTAATTGTAATTGTTCTCTGTTTTGTCCATTTTTTGTAAATTTTTGTTTTCCATTTCTTCAAAATATAATTTAAAAGCCAAAACAAAAAGTAGGAAACCTTCTTTGGACACTTTGGTGAATACATTACTGTAGGAGAGAACGAATGAATGAATAAATATATGAATTGATAAATGAATAAGTGAATGATCGGGTTTTCTTGTTTATTCATAACAAATGATGAATTAATGCCTGTATGCAGCAATGACTGTAAACGAAGGACGAATGAATGAAAAACAGATGAATTAATCTCTGTGTGAAGAAAAACAGAGATTTCAACCAAACTGAGTTAAAACTAAAATAAAACGCACGTAAGCAGAACATGCGGATAAATGAGACAGATGGCAAAGCTAAGCCAACAAAAGACTGATTTGAGCTGAAGAGTAAAGGTCAAACTATTAAAAGCTGTCATGGTGACAATGAAGTTGCCACAAGGTTTTAAAATTTTCGTCCTGGATTTTTTTAGTCTCAACTTAACGCCCGGGAAATGGACAAACATCAGAGCAGTAAAGTAACATCTTCATTCATACATATTCAGTTATTTCCAAGCCTATTTCCAAAATATTGGTCTGTCATCTGTCAATGGACTTTTGAGCCTAACATTGCTTTCAGATTGTAAACTAAATCTTGAATTATTCATCTTAAGCGAAGCTAACACTCACTGTAATCATCTTTAACCAAAAGCACTTGATCAATAGAGGTTGTTAACGACTGTGTACAGCCAATGCTTGTGAAGCTGAGTTCAGGGCATAAAAAACCCCATTTCTACACAAGACTGGTTGAGTAACTTGAAGAAAAAAAACATTTCTTTGGGTTTCTTTTTTCTAACTTGACATTAAATTAATGCCCCCCAAAAAATATGCGATTACAGCAACAGTTTGTATTCCTTGTCCAAATGTAGTCCAAATCAGATTTAAAAGGTTTTTTAGTTTAGTTTAGTTTCATTTTTGTTTGTTTCTGTTCATAATATCCAATCACAAATTCCAGTTTTTGTAATAAAACATGACTGGTGGGTCTGGGCTCTTAACCTTTTCTGTTTAAACAATTTGAAAACATAGCTGAAAATAAAAAAAATCTACTCTTGTGCTTTTGGTCCCTTGCTGTACTTGGTTTGGATCACATACAACTGGAGCAGTTGTTTAAATTCTGGTGTAACACCCGTTCAAATGGCACAGCTCTCACTTGGATGAAAGAATTAAAGCTAAAATACTTGTATACATTTCTTGAAACCTGTTTTCATCATGTACTGCTCTGCAGCTGAAACTGAGCCACATGTTTGGTGATACTTTGTGTCTGGGCAGTATGTGTGACATGCATAGCAGACGAAAACTTTTAAAGCCTTGGATTTAGACAGATGAGACGCCCGCATATACATGCATAACTGAATCACATACAGTTGTCCTCTTGTTTTAGCTATAAGGTCAGCTGGGGTAGCCAGGGTAATACCAGATGACTATTTCACACTTGCTAATTGCTTCATAAGAACACATGGCCATAGAAGAATGGGGGCGCTTCAAACTCACTGTGGCTAAAAGTCAACATATTACCAACATGGGTGAGACAGATTGATCCTGTTTCTAACACCACAGCAAACGTGATGGAGGTTGAATCACTTGGGATACTTTCTGAAGCCCAATAACATCTTTCTTTTTCCCCCAATAGATAGAAATTGTATCCACATCGTATTTTTGTGGTTTGTTTTCTTCTCAAGTGGGATGAAAACTTTCAGTCTGAATCAAGGAATTTGAAAATTTGCCTTTTTACATTAACTCTACAATATCACAAACAATTATTTGACAACTAATGCAACAATAAAAGTCACTAAATAAAAATATAATTACCTTCATCCTTCCCGTTAAATTAAACTGCCTTTCTCTACCATGAAGTCATACTGGTTTACAAACCTATGCAAGTAAAATTATCTCTAAAAGATAAGAGCAGAAGATGCTTGACTAAATTTGTAAACTAGCTAGCCAAGTCACCAAATATTTTTCTTTTTATTCTTTTACTAAACTTAGCATAACTACCATTTAGTTATTTTCCGATCCGAGTTGGCACTTTGTCAAGTTTCTTGAGTTTTGTTACAGAAAATAGACATTTAACTAAAGATGTGTCATGATAAGGGGCAGGACAAGAAGGATTGTAACAATATGTTAACAAATGTTAACTAATGTCGAAGTAGAATTAACAATAACTGTTCAGTTCAGTTCAAATATTTGTTGTCATGACTACATAATTTCACTTTTTATCACTTTTAAACCTCATTATTTAACTACACTTCAGTAACATTAATTAACCGCATTGTTCTTCAGCACTGATTCAGTAGTATTTCCTGTTGCTGATTCAAGTTTACATACCATTCAGTTAAGTACAAAACTAGGCCCATAAAAGCACTGTTTTAAGGTTAATAGCTCAGCAGCTTTCTATTGCTTTCACATTCTTTTGATAAACGTTTAAAGATGAAATAATGTATCACAGCTGCTGATAACAATGTTCTCAGTCACTAGTAAGTGGAGCTTCATTGCTAAAAGTTACTAATTCATTAAAATGGTGATTCAGTAGTGGTACAACACCGCTAGGTAGCTTGAAATTATTAGACAGCTAGCATAACTGGGTTGTCTTCATTAGGTGGTGTCGGCTATAACTGTATGATAATCTCTTTGTAGAAAAAAAATTGATTGTGAATGTTTACTTATTTTAAAAAAATAAAATAAAATCTACTTTAATATATTATAAGTGATGGTTTATTTTATTTATTCATTTTTAATTTATCTTTTACGAGGACAATGCACTTTTATCAACATCACTGTACTGTAAATGTATTAATTAGTGTTGGATTAGCCATTAAAGCTCAACTGCTGACTTTAAGTAAATGTTTAAGATGTTTACTTTGACCGTGCTCTGTAATGTTACCAGATTTCATTTCGGTCACACTTTTTGTATTGTTCGAGAAAATCTGAGAAAGCAAGGCAGTGAGTTACAGGTCAGGTTTACATAAAATCTAGTTTTCTAAATCCTGAACTTCCTCTACGGCAGTTCAGTTTTTCCTTTACTTATAATAATTGTCATGCATCTCCTGCTGGACTTGAGTGTGAGTGAAAACATAACAAGCAACAAATTTTGGACAAACTTGGTACTACTCTCTCTTTTACACAGAAACCCCCCCCCCTCCCAAAAAACAGATATCTATTCTCACCGGCGTGCAGGGTCGACGGCGTTGCTGTTCTGCAAGATCTGGTTGGTAGTCTTGCTGGTGGTCGAATTATGGTTGTTGATCTTCGATGCCTTTTGTTGACCGACATCTGCTGAGCTCTGCTGCTGAGAACCGCTGGCCTTCTTTCCCTCCAGCATGGCCAAACACACACATACACATATATGTGCCAAAACACACACTCACAAAGTAAACGCTTCTGTAATGCTTCTAATAGGCTTATTTTTCCCTCTAACCACACACATGCATTCACATTCGCACTTCCAGATATGAGGTTATATCCCAAAAAACATGAAAAAGGGGACTTTTCTCTTTCTGTTTAGTTTGAATTATTTCCTTATATACAATGATAAAATGTTCATTTTCTGTATGAAAAAGTTTTATCCAGAAGAAAGAATTCCTGAAGGCAGCTTACAAATCCTCACATAGCTCCACAATATTAAGGCAACTTATCCGCTTTTACAGGGTGCTTGCAAAGATCATCACCAACCACCTTTGATACAGGATGAAAAGTTAAAAAAACAAATAAACAAATGTAAAAAAAAAAAAAGACTCAGTAAATCTTCTCAGCTCCCCAAAAAGTCCACAAATATTCGTATATATTCCAAAATTTCAGGTATTCCAGAGCTCAAGCATTTTGGATTTCTGAGGGCTTAAGCCATTAGTGGCTCAGAGGGATTTGAGCTGCAAGGGACTGAAAAGCGAATGCTCTGCTCTGCACTCGTCCCACTGAGCCAGCAGCTGGAGGAAGAGAGAGAGAGAGAGAGAGAGAGAGAGAGAGAAAGAGAGAGAGAGAGAGAGCCACGGGGAAATCAGTTGTACTAAAAAAAGAGAGACACCTTAATTTACTACCGAGTTTTACCAGCGTTATTTCTCTAGAATACATCTGCTATTAATTACCAACTGCATTGTGACCATTTTTAATCGTACAAGTGTGGTTGAAACATAACTGGAGTTCAGTTTGATGTCGTCTCCTCTTAAATACCGCTCACCCATCATAACATAACATCAGTATTGAGGTTCCTGTGGAGCTTGGGATCACTTAATTACGCTCCTTGACACTTATTGTTATTATTGGTAAATCTTCTTTGGTATTACATGTATTTATTTTTTGAAAGTGTAAAACATTTAAACATTTTTGTTATTATCTTACAGTATTTCTATCTTAATAAGAAAATAAAAATAATTTAACAATACATTAAATAAATTGTATTTTGATGCACATGTTAATCTGCAGTTGCAACCAAACACAGGCCAATCTTCACATAAACGAAAAGGTATCTGGTCTGTGTGCTTATTTTTTTGGTTCAGTTGCCTCTGACAACTGAAGCCATTAAAATTAACGTGCAATAACAGGTGGTCTGAGTGAGGTTTTAAAGCAAAAACTATTTGTTCATTCAGTGCCACAACATTACCAAACAGGTGCAGACGCAAAAATTAGAGACTTGTGACCGAGAAAAAATGGGTAAAACTGTGTTTGCCCAGTAAAAGACCAGCTTAATACCCAACATATGTAAGGATACATGACCATGAACCATAACATGCAACAGCAAAAATGTTGACAGTGGAGGCTGCTGGTGCCTTCCCCCTCACCGTCTGGTTGAACGCTGACCTCATGTGGTCCTCTGTGACAAGTACGTGAATATATTGTATGTCTTTGTATGTGACATTTAACCCTTAGATATGTTCTTTATTTATTGTTTTACCTGCACAGGCGGAGCTCACTGCATCCGACTTCTCTGATAGTATCTAGTAAATTCTGTGTTGGAGGAAAATTTATGTGTATTTTTGAAACTCCAGATGTGTAAACAATGTGGAAAAATGAGGTGAGACAGAATCTAAATACAGTGAAACATTGAGGGAGAGCAGAAGAATAATGGTCCAGGCAGGTTTGATAAATAAAAGGCCTTTATTTCAGTGAGCTAGAGGCATTAAAAAACACACCAATTTGTGTCGGATTGCACCTTCTTCATCGTGTAAAGAATTTTTATCTCTCTAACCTACTTTGAGTGCCTGGACCTGGAATTTTATGCCATTTTTTGGTCATAATTCTTCTGCTCTTCGTCAATATTATTCCCTTCCATGAGCACCAGTTTGAGGTGGTTTTTACTTCTCTCTTTCACATATAATGAAATATTGGAGGTTTATAATCAAATGCACTGATGTGTGATTTTTATGTCTTTACACCATAGATTTGTAAAATGCCAAATCAAAGGCGCATTTATAAACGTAGCCTAATAGTGATTTATTACTTTTGTAGAATCTGTTTCATAGTGTTTATCATTTTCTTACCCAGTTAATATCCTTTATCGTGACACATCCTGAAACACTGGTTTCAATATGAGCGCTACAAACTGATCACTGATGACATTTCTGAGGTTTAATAACAGGTCTACATGATGATTTAATGATACAGACGCTATTAACAGCTGCGTAGCCGCGCGCAATGACAGCTGTTCTGTCGCTGTTGGGGGAACGTCCTTAGTTTCCTCCCCATTTGTTTCAATGACAGGTGCAAAGACTGGCGGAGCAGGAAGCATACCTATTAGTATTAAAACGGCTCCATTTATGGGTAATTGTGGGAATGGATATGAGGCTTGTGCACGTGCATCTAATTCCACAGTGACAGATTTATAGGAGAACCACATGTTTCAGTTATGAGTCTACACAATAAAAGTTGTTTTTTTTTTAAATATACTTCCGCATTTAACCTAGAAATGAGAACATATTAGCTTAAGTCATCAATGATTTAATCTATAACTAACATTTAACTTAATTTTTTAAAGAATTTTACTGCTGGAAATCTTTAATTAATTATGAAACATTAGATTAAAATGAATAAATACTAAAATATCAATTTATTACTGAGGTTCTATTAAAATAAATAATAGGAGATACTCTTTATAATCTAAAAATGTTCTATTTATGCTCTACAATTACAGTTTGTTATGTATTTTTACTGTAGTTACATTTATACTAAACACTAAATCTACAAAAAAAAAATCATCTGAAGCTGTCACACACATGATAAATAGTTTAAAATAAGACACACTGGAGTCAAGAGGACCTTGTTAAAGTATTACTTTGTTTCACAATGTACAAAAAAAAATACAATCCACTCACCTGAATAACTGTGACAGAAACATACAGTAGTAGTACATCAGTACAGTGTAGTGCAACATGTTTCACAGTCAGCGGATACTTACATTAATCAGCCACATGGGGGAAGCAACAGCTCTGATAATTCTGTATAGTCCAAAACATCCATATATTTTTTACACAGAGAAAGAGACTCCATTTATTAGTTTAGCTGAATTTAGTTTGATTCAAGTAAGACACTGCATGGGTTATTATTTGAAATCGATCAATCATTCCCTGTGTGTCATTTACTTTTTAAAGAGTGACTCAAAAAAAAAAGGAAAACAGCACTTTTTAGATTTCAGTTACAAAGCATTTTTCACATTATGAACTTCTGAAATCTGTAATATTCTCCACTTATTTCCATTTTCTTTTTTAAGGTGGAAACATTATCCCTTTATCAACCAAGATACTTAAAAAGTATCAGAATAGGATTTAGTTTTCGTGACACAAATCATTTTCATTGAACAGCTGTTGAACCAAAACACACAAGTAAATAAAATTGAATCCCTCTGTGAGATGATGCGAATGCTGACATGCTACTAAACTGACTTCTAAAAACTGAACAAAAGATGATGCCACTTACTCTGTTAATGCCTGCTTATTGATTTACACGTTTCCCATTGTACATCCACTATAGACTAACCAGTTTCCACTAGTTAGTCTTGCAGTTTTTTTCCTTTTCTTTAAACTTATTAAAAGCTGTTTGTTTTTTTAAAACACTATCTGGTCTAATTAGCGTGTTTTTATCACAGATAAACTCTACTCATATCAAGAAAAGCCTTCCTGTGTTAATCAAGTATCATTTACAGCATGTTTTCAATATTGATAATTAACATTATGATCATTAAAATAAACAAACAAAATAAAATTAATTGTAATAATCTGTCACAATTTAAATCAGTGAAAGCTAGTTTGACATTTTCCCCTTTAAAAAGACGCCCTGCGGAGTTTTCCTGTAAAAAGGAACAAAAAGTTGTTTACAGTGAATATTTCTCACCAAAATTGTGCATTCTTGTTCTTGTGTATTCTTTGTGTTCAGTGTATTTCCTTCTATGTAACACATTTGCAAAGCTGTTTTTATTTATTTATTTTAAAACCTGCATTGTTTACATCCATGTTTACTAGCTTGTAGTCTTCTTCTTCCTCACCCTTATTGGCACATTGCTGCCATTTCTTTGTGCATTGCCACCATCTGTAGATCAGTGGAATAATGTGAAAAATATGTATTGCCTCACTTGCATGCATGTGCATCTCCGTGCATTATATAAACAAAACTGCTCCGTAATGAAAAACTCCACAGGGTACCTTTAATGCCCCCGAAACATCAAGCATATGTAGTTTAACGTGTAAATTGTATTTACATGAAATGATAATATGTGCAATTTGGCTTATTTTTAAGTTCATGACATATTTTTTTAGTGCTTGGTCATTGAAAAGAAGTTAAAATGGTGAATGAATGGAAGATTTATTTGTTCATTCACCAGTTTGATCATTGCTTTGCAAGATGGAAAAAAAAGAAAATGCAGTTAAACACTGGTTAACTACTACTGGCCGTTTGGCTTTGTGTCCTTGCGTTAAACGCAACGCTGGGTACTTTTCAGCTGAAATTTAAATTTCAATGCCAACATCAAAAAAAAAAAAAAAAAAGGTTCTGATCATTTTGAAAGCAATAATTTGGGATTCAGTGGTAGGTTCGTTTTGGTTTGGAACAAAACTCTTCAACTGGACCCAGAAAATTTACAGAAAGCGAAGAAGACACACAGAACATAGAGTTAGGTCAAAGGTTGGAATGAATCTTAATTAAAAAAAAATAACAAAAATAAACTCATCCTGTCTCTTTCTTCCAACTTGCTTAGTTTGTTTACAATTTATTATTGTTTTCCCCCTATTTTGGTTCGATTATATAACTTAAAGACTAACAAAAACACCTCCTTCCTCTATTTCTGTTAACATTTAACAATGAATATGATATTGTTGTGAACACATCAGCTACTGGCAGCTCTGTTTTTTTTTCTCTCCAATGTATCATCTGTTCAACCTCTTTGCACACTTGTAACAACAATTCCCAATTTGTGATGGTAGTTGGAGTCCTTGTAATAAACTAGGACACAGTTGGCAGCTCATTAAATCCCATTTGAATGTTGAGTTAATTTTTAATATCTTAAATACACCTTTTCTTCTTTCCTTCTCTCTCTTTACTCTTCCTCCTCTCTCTTCATATCAACTTTCTAACCTTCCTTTCCTTCCTTCCTTCTCTTTCTCTAGTTGTCCCTCTACGTGATGTTGGATATCGGGTCGCTTATTTTCAGACACCTCCAGTAGATGGTTCTTGCCATGGTGAACAGAGCGAGCAGGATCAGCAGAGCCCACGACACGTAGATCCCTTTGGAGTCCCTGGCGGGCTTCCAAGTACCAACCTGAACAGACACACACACAAACAGAAGTTTATAAAAGACTGTAAACAGAACAGAACATGAGACTGATAAATACTAGAAAGTTTTATAGTATTTATATTCAGTAAATATCCTATAGAGCAGTGGTCCAACTTGAATCTAAGCAATAATGAGATGATTTCCTGGGTAGTAAACAAAATCTGTTATATAAAAATAATACCTACTTTCCGCACTTTTCTTTTTTTTTGCTCCTTTTCTGTCCTCTTTTTTTGTTAAACTAAACTATTTCCAAGGCATTTAAAGTCTGACAAAGGAAAACAACCTCTTGTAAATAGACATTGCTTTGTATTAAAAGGTCACATGCAAAAAAGGTTGGGAACTACGGCTGCAGATTAATAGTTTAATGAAACACCGCTATCAATATTTCAGATGGTCTTTTTTTTTTTTTTTTTTTAAACTATTACATAAATATATTCATGCTGTGCGTAGTCTCCCATCACCCACAACCAGTGAAAGTGAAAAGAGTTCCTGGCAATTTAGAAACATTTTTGTACCAGATTTTGTACTAATGCGTTGTAAAACTGCGTATGGAAGTTCATTAATGACTCTGCGAACAATATGTGTGACAAACCACTTCTTTACACTGAATATTTGTTATCACATGACTGAGCTCCACATGTGGAGTTTTTAAGACATTTTTAACACCACATAGAATGTAATTTAATACCTTTTTCACTGTCATACTGGTCAAAGATGGAACCAGAAGGGGACAATAACAATTATTAATCAACTACATGAATTTATGGACATTTATGTCATATTTTCAGTATTTCCAAGCTGTATAAACAATAATTCCTAATAATATAAGACTTTTAAATATCTTCTAATCACTTTTTCAGACCTGCAAACCCTTGACGAATTTTTTAAGTCCCACTTCCGTGACCTAAAATATGTCAGATGCAAATCACTGCTGTTCGGAAGATGAATTATTGGACAAAATTTGCAAACATGCGTACATCATTTGCATACATGCATCAGTCTAACGGACAAAAATTTGAGGGATACAGTGATATGAAAATCCTTGATAACAATATCAGATTGTTTATAAAAATACGCACAGATGCCAAAACTGTTAGTTGGTGGGAACACAATTTCACTCAGAATACCCACTAACCTACAATTACTGCTGCATTTACATAGTTTATATTGTTTACAACCTCAAAATAATCAAACTTTAAGCCAATTTGATTTTTGAAAACATGATTTTCAGCTAATTTGAAAAAACGATGACAAACCACCCTAAACAGACTATTTTATGGCTCCAATGAAATTAATATTTTAGAGCTGGTTAATACGACGGTTCTTATTATAGGAAAGCTATTACTTAACAGTATGATAACCTGATGACAGGAATACAGGTTGAATGTGAACATGACTGTTGAAACGATTGAATTCATCACATCTGTCCTTACATATTGCGCCTAATTTGCAACGAGGGGGTTTTCCCTTGAAATTTTCATGGAGTGGGAAAGTTATAGACTACAGTGCCAACACACACACACACACACACACACACACACCTAGCAGGCCACAGGCCCATTCTGCCTTTTATACACACACCTCCTGCAACGTTATTTCTGTGGCATATCGACTCACTGTTTTTGCATCGTGCCACTGCTCCTCTCATTACTGTTACAGGTTTGACTGCAACAATAATTATGAATACACGCTAAGAAACGTCATTTTTTACAATCTAGGCTAACGTTATTAGCATTGCATATTTTCCCAAGGTTGGAAGCATGGATGTATAAAGAGAAATGATAACAGGAAGAACACCGGACTTTGACACAGAGGCCATACCGTGTAATTTAAACTTTTTCCCATAGACTTACATCGTGAAAGAGACGTCTGTTTTTTGAGCGTCACAACCCCTGTTAAGTGACTTGTCTCACTATCAGAATTTGATCCATTCAGTCCGTTTACATTTCAGAAGCCTAGAAGAGTCGCACGATTAAACTGTTTTATGCAATTCAAGTTAGGCAGAGGGTGAAAACTGGAAGTAGACGACTCAGCTGGCAAAAGTCACCACTGCACTTGCTCTGTGGGCTGCATGATGTGGAAGAAGTTTAACTTTTTTTTTCTTTCATAGCAATGAACGGGGCTTCGTCTCTGACACTGTATCAAGTTCTCTTTATACATCCGTGGTTGGAGGGGCCGCGATAACTTAACTCTATTCACAATTTCAACTTTCCACATGCACCCTAGTCCGTTTACGTTTCCAAAGGAGTTAAAAGAAGCATCCTCACTTGGAGGAAATAGCCAGCTGTAGTCAGGAATTAGAGGGATAAAATCACTGTCATGTTGCTGTTGATTTGCTTGATATTTGGGTGACGGCCATGGATGTATTATTATAAGAGCTGGATATCGGACTAAAAATGGCACCCATTCAGTCCTATAGGAATTGCTCAGCTGGCGCATACGCCAAAAAAAGTTTCTAGCTTCTGTGTTTGCTTTCAAGGAAATTGACTTAAATGCTTTTTAAAGACTTTTCCAGACCTACAGATACCCTGAGCTCAGAAAAGCATTGAGTTGGCATTATTTTGTCACAATATTTGGCTGCTAAAAACTTGCTGACTTAGTGTATAAACTCAGCACACTTGCAACAGGCTCTTGTTCCACAAAGCGGTCTTTCCAGGTGTAAATAAAGGTTAAATTAAACTTTTTAAATGATTTTGGTATTCATGTCCTCGTCATTTCACATCTTATTCTGGGTTTTACAGAAGAAGTTTAGCTTTAAATATTAAAACTAGATCAATACTAGTTGATAATTATAAAACCATAGTTACTCTCCACACACACACACATAAACACACACCACAAGTCCTGCAGTGGAGGCGGCGAGGACAACGAAGAGCAGGAAGCACAGCAGGCTCCTCCTCCTGGGGTACCGTCGGCCGACAGAAGAGCTGGAAATCGCAGACAGAAAAATACGTTTAGATAGCGTCAAAACAAAACTCTTGACTAGACTGTTGTGACACAATGTGTATCTTCACCTTTCACACACACTCACACAGATACAGACAAGTACTTACACTTTTCGGCAGTGTGGACATCTCGCCAAGGTCCGGTCTGAAAACTCTGTCCACTAGGAGAGAGAAAGAGGAAGTGAAAGGTCTGTGTGTGTGTGTGTGTGTGTGTGTGTGTGTGTGTGTGTGTGTGTGTGTGTGTGTGTGTGTGTGTGTGTGTCAGGGAGATCTGGATCTCATGAAATGCAGAAAGGCGCATCAGCAAATAATTACGTCATGCAGCAACTACAGCAGATTAAAAATGAAATAATAAAAGAAGTGAAATAGCGTGTGTGTGTGTGTGTGTGTGTGTGTGTTTGTGTGTGCGTGTGTCCTACCAGGAATGTGTTGGAACAGTGTCCGCAGATGACTCTGATGCCGACGGGTTGATGCTGCGGTTCAGGACTGTCCCTGCCGATGTGAACTGGTCCCAAGTTGATGATGCGTTTACTGGCAGAAAAAAAAAAACATTTATAAAAAGTGCCTGTTGTTTATTCACACTCGAATATGTAATCAAGTGTAAGAAATTTGGTCTGGATATAAGTAAACTGCCATCATGTTTGGTAAAAATAATAATGTTTCTGCTTATTCTTTATTTAGAATTCAGTCAGTTTTAGATTTTATTGCATTTAAGCAAGTTTGTTGTGCAGCTGCTTGTGTTTAGACAAAGTTTGGCTTCTTTAGTTAGTTTTGTACTGGTTACACTTCTCATTTAAAAATATCAGACCTTTTTCAGTCTGGTTGTTTTGACTTTTTTTTTTTTTGTCATTGTTTTTGGGGAAATACAGCACCAGTCAAAAGGTTTGGACACACCTTGCTATTCACTTTAATGAGGAAGTGTGTCCTAACCTTTGACTTTACTGTATATATGTACGTATTGTTGATGAAGACACTGAAAGCCCCACAAGTCTGGTTGAATTCTACAGACTTTCAACTGTAAAAACAACAACTTAAATAACATTATAACATCATTTATACCAAAAGAAATGAGGAAACATTGATAAGTCTACCTCATTCTCTGCTGTTTCAGATCTGTTTTTCCGCGTACAACTTTTTCACTTTCAATCCAGCATTCACAAAAGACAAAAAGGATGCCAAGATTAAATGAAACCTCTCTATCTGACTAACTAACAGGGATGACTAGGATGTCTTAATAACAGCATCTCATCCATGACTATTGCTGAATGGCTGTTGTTTTTTTTTTTTGGTTCTGCACAGATGGCGTGACTACAAGCCAACACCGAGATGGGTGAAAAATAATCCCACACAGTTTTTCTGTTGTCTCACCAGTATGGTCTCGGACAGGCGATCCTCTGCGATGTGACTTTGCAGATCAGCAGACAGTTACAAGGACAGCGGACGTACTTTTTTCCAACAGGAGCGTTCTTTATCGGCTGCAGACAAGAGGAACAAAAGACACAAACCAGAGAGGAATATGAAACCTAAACAACAACATTTTTTTTTTTTCACTTTCAGGGTATAGATTTTCCTGATCTTTGGGGTTCTGAATTAGCTGTGACTTCATCGGCAGAAATTCTCAGACGAGACGATCGATAAGAGCTCGGAAAGACGAGACACCGCCGACGTCTGGTTGATGAAATCTGACACTCAAAACAGCAGTTTGTTCCAAGCCTGGTGAAACATTTCCAACATGCTAAAATGTTAACGTATCTCGTGGCTGTTGCAGTTGCGTTGTGAGCGGCTTAACCTTTAAGCCACCAGGACACCCCCCCCCCCTGAAAATGTGATAATTTCTGTGGGGGAACTAAAATGCTACGGTAGCAAAAAAGGAACATGAGACAGGACATTACACTGGAAATTATGAACATGTGAACATGCAGTACTTATCATTTTAGAGGAAAAATATGACTCAGACATGTAGGAGTTAATGCACTTAAAAATGCTGACATGGACTAAACATCAAAAACAGACCAGACGCCAGAACAATCGTCAATAGTGCTGCTTAAGTAAAACTGAAAGGAAATGTTTCTAAAAAAGTTCCACTCTGTGTTTTTCTTCTTATTAATTCAGCTGAATGTTAAAGCTTCCCCGTGCAGTTTGAACTTTTTAAGGCTGTTTGTCTGCCCAAAGAGGGGAAAGTTTCTCTGTGCTTCTCTGAAAATCTGACTTTAAGGCGTGAACTTACGAGCATGACTCGTGACATCACAACTAGTTTGGAGCCAATCGTGGTCCAGTATTTAAAGTTCAAGCCTGCAGTGCAAATACACTGAGAACGGACTTTTAAGGGACACTTTTGTGTCCAGTAGTTTCACTTTTGAAATGGATATTATTCACATGATCATAGAGGATAAGTGGTCATTTTGTGGATTTTAACGTGATAATTTAACTTTTTTTGTGGAAAATCCCTATCAGACACAAATTGTTATTCAAATTTAAGTGTTTTATATACATCTTAAAACATGTCTGGAGGGGATCTTTAAATATTGTTTACGAAATAACAGTCTTTTTCATTTTTTACTACTTAATTGCTGCATCTTGTTCCGTTCCAGGGTGAAGAGATATTACACAATATTATGATTATGACATCTTATGATTGTGCAGCCATGTCAGACAGTTGTGAGCAGGGGGAAAGTGGTTATTTTTAGGGGATTACAGGCCAAATCTACCAGTTTAACATCCTGAAAACATAACATGTCACTCATCTACTGTGTTTCTGGACCCGCCTCTGTATGACTCACCGTAGCTTCGTTGCAGATGCTGCATTTCACCACATGCTGGTGTGTTTTGCCCTCCACCGATATGGCGCTCTGACAGACCCTGCAGCTGATGACCGGAGCGCTGCTGCTGTCGGGGCTTCCCTGTGGTGAGTAGGGGGGCGGAGGCTCGCCAGGCACCACCGCACTGGGGAACGGCGCCAAACCTGGAGAGGAACAACCAGGAGGAAATGGTTCAAATACACTGAGACAATGTAGTTTTTTTGTCATTAGGTAGTTTAGTTTGACATTTCTGTTGTACTGTCAATTACTTATATACCTTTTTCCAAGACCTTACCTAGAGAAATATTAACATGTTGTTCAACAAAACCTTTTTTTCATTTCATAAAAGGAGCTAAACTTCTCAAATGATGCATGTTTTCTAAATAGAAGTAGCCATATAAGAAGTTTGCCTCACCTCTACATTACAAGAAACACAAAAGTTAAACAAACAAAAGGTGTTATTATTTAATAGCAACACCCACCCTCCCTGCTGTAACCACACAATAGGACCCATTACATCCTTTGCTACATCAGCTAATAATTTACTGCACTCCTTTTTGCAGTGACTCATTTATTGGTCTGCAAATCAGTATCAGTTATCAGCGAATGACGCACCCAAAGGCCGAACTTTTATCAAGTGTACTACAGGACTGGAGGAGAGATAGGGATGTGACGATGAAGATTTAGGTTCAGAGTTAACAGGAAACTACACATAAAAGGGAGAATCAGAGGGAAGAGATACTGTAGAGATTAAGATCAAATGTTCATCACATGTCCTCAGAGTCCGAGCTGATGTGATCAAATGTTTTGTTTTGTTTGACTGACAATCCAAAATCGAAAGATAATCAGTTTACAGAGAAATACACTAAATCCTCACATTTGAAAGGTTAGATCCAGAGAATATTTTAGGTTTTTACTTCATAAATAACTCAAACAGTCAATTTTTGTAATTTTACAAACTGTCCTATGCGGTGAAAGGATCAATATCTGGCTAAAATATTAATAGTGACTTGTAAAAAGGCTATAACATGGAAATGGGGCAAAGCTGACCTGCCAAGTCTGGATTTAATGGATACAGATAGTCAAGAAAATCTGTTTAATGGAAGAACTGAAACACATTATGACACTGCAAGAAAAGCAAATGGAGACAAAGTGGGATTAATTGCCATTATGTCAAAGGAAGGGGGCAACAATGTAAATGTAAACTGACAAAGACCTGTTAGACATACACATAATTCTGACCTGACTTATAGATGTTTTGAAGAGTAGAAAAACTATTAACTGGGTATAAAAATAGCTGTCAGATAATTTTCAGAGATCAACTATTGATCGATCATCCTCTGCTGCAGGATAAACAATCTATATGAAGATTATAACAGCTTTATTACTGCAAATAGAAAGCCTTGGTGAGCTTTGACCTCTTGTCCACAATGTAAACCACCAACCACACTGAAAAGAGTCTAGTCAACTGACATTTCTTTCTTTAGCCATCTTATACCCTACATAACAGTTCGCCCTATTTACTAGGGTGTGTTTATATTCGAAAGTATGATATTAGCAAGGTTGTTGACAACCTAAAGACGTTAATTAACTTTATTAGCAAGGGTTGAATATACCGTACGAGCCTGTTAACTGTATTGTTTACTGCTAGCTAGCTAAGTTAGCTTGCCAACTGACATTTGTTTACAAGTTCTCGAGCCCTAAATACAAACTATAAATGGTCTGTCTTGCAGTTATAAATCCTATAAATACGTATGCATCGTGCTGTTTAGGTGGCAAACTAAACAGCCGACATACTTTGAGGTTTTGACAGATATCCATGCGAGCTGCCCCCGGGAGAGAAGCCGTTGGTCCCGTCGTGCTGCTCAGACAGCAGCGGCGACCGTTCCCCGTCCGCCATCGCTCCAAACACCCTCAGGTAAAGCCTCTGCAGCGGCGGGGAGTCCTCGGACCCCCGGTGAAGATTTCCTGGAAGATTTGTAGAGGAGATTTCAACACCCGGAGCCTGTCAGTTAAGGGTTTTTGACATCCACATGACACGGCGAGAAGGCTGAAGGCGGAAGCGAAACAACAAAAACATCTGTCACATGACTGTGATCTGAGTCACACTTGTGATGGACAGCGCGGTTGACCAATGAGCGGTCTCGGCGAGGAGGTGGGTGGGTTAAAAGATGTGTCCGTTGATCGCGCTGTTTGACGGTCGGGAAAGGCCGCGTTCAAATACTAATACAAAACGTCCTTTACTGGGTGTTTGTACTAACTTTTACAACCAATGAGTCAACGCAGCGCCCACTTTTCCTCCAGGTTTAATTTCAGAAGTGAGCGGGACACAGTAAAGTTATCTTAAATGTTTAATAACCCGCCTTTGTTTGAGTAAAAATAATTTTAAGTAATTAAAAGTAAGTAATTTAAGAGCCTCAATAGGTTTTATTGTTCCACGCCTGCTATTATCATTATTTTTAGTCATACATCTGTTATTATTATTATTATTATTATTATTGTTATTGTTATTGTTGTTGTTGTTGTTGTTGTTGTTGCTGCTGCTGCTGCTGCTGTGCTTCTCTGTACCTCCCTCTCCCCTCTTTCCTTCCTTCTTTCTCAACCAGCCCAACCAGCTCTTGACAGAGACCAGGCAATTTTTTCTTGCTGCTGTCTTCAAGTGCTTGCTCATGGAGGGAATGTTGGTTCTCTGTAAATTATAGAGTACGGTCTAGACCTGCTCTATGTGAAAAGTGCCCTGAGGTAACTTCTGTTATGATTTGGCACTATATAAATACAATTGACTTGACTTGACATGCACAGCAACACAGCAGCTGGCATCAATGAAGCTAGAAATATGGCCTCTTCAAGTATCTTAAAGAATATAATAAAAAGGTTGCAGTAGAGGAAGATAAGAGGGAGACGAAATAAAATATACACAAATATACATTATATTGCACATTAGTTGGGGCAAAGGTGCAATATTGCACATAAGTGGTAAATATATAAATAAATGCACTGCACATAAGTGATGGGAGATAAATACTTCTATTAAAAATATAAATATTATATAGTGGGGAAAAGAGTGTGTATGTTTGGTGGTATAGGAGAAAAAGAGAGAGAGAGACTGTGTGTGTGTGTGTGTGTGTGTGTGTGTGTGTGTGTGTGTGTGTGTGTGTGTGTGTGTGTGTGTCAGATAAGATAAGCCATTATTAAATTCTAGAGAGAATATTTGCATGTTACAGCATTGCAGGAAACAAGGAAACAGAACTAAGAGTGCCGTAATAAACACAAAAAAAAAGCTAATGACTATACATGACGATGTTTTGTAAAATACTGTATATGCATTAGCGTTACCTACATATACACTCATATACATATATACTCTATCAGTCAAAACAGAGTTTGAGTTAAGAAGATATAAGGCTTGCTTCTTTTAAATCACTTCTTACAACCCATTTCTACAGACTTGCTTTTATGTAATGTTGTCTTTCGATCATCTCTCTATTGTCTTTTAATCTTTTTCATAACCCCTCTATTGTTTTCTGCCGTCTTCTTAATGTCAGACTTGTTGTTGTTTTCTATATCGTGTCTTTTCTTTGCATGCCTTTGCTTTGTCTGTCAAAGCACGTTGTAAACTCTGATTTTAAAGGTGCTATATAAATAAAGATATTATTAGTATAATTATTATAAGTTATTGACACCTTGATAACTTTCCAGAGTAAGATCTTCCTCAAGATCCTTCCTCATAGTGGACAGATTCCTGAGACTACATTTTCCGGATTCAATTACTTTGTGTCACGCTTACCCTTGCATTTTAAACACAGTTGCATTTTTCTTTTAAAGAACTGGTCCCTCCACCCTAATAAACATTTGACGCTAATGGTTTTCAGATATGTGTCTACCCAGGTGTTGACGTCACATGGTTATTTGTTGGGACACCAGCTACCAATGACGTGATTTTCCTTATAGTAACAGCCAGAAGCCTCTGATGTGTAAGACAATTTCAACTTTAAACATCAAATATAAAGGGCCCAAAGGGAATGGTAATTAGTTTGTGGTAATTCGCACCTCTGAAGCATATAAAAACTAAAATGTGCCTAGTCAAATTTAGTCAAATTATCACAGACTAACTGACGTACAGGAAACCTGAGGAAGTGTAGTATTTCAGTGTAGAAAACTGCCAACCACATCCTTTGATATGTTCTCAACATCAACAAATCACAATTCACAAATGGCGCAGGTAGACCAAAATTCACTTTCCAGTCATCAGAAACGTGGTTTTTTGGAGCTGTTGATGTTGTGAGCTTATCAAAACTCACAAGAAGGCATTAACATCAGTATAAAAATGAACAGAAAGTTGTAGATAGTAGAAATACAACATACAAATACTTCATCATTGATGAAAGAGCAGGTGTAATGTGGCCAAGATGGTTGATTTCTATCTTCTGTTTACATTAATGTTTCTTTTTATATTTATTAATTCTAATCATAAACTTGTAACCAGGACATGAGACATTTCCTTATTACGGATCATTTCCTTGTGTATTGTTTGCTTTCAAACTAATCATTCTTCCGTGTAGATGACAGATGGAAAAAAAAGGGAGTGAGAGAGCGAAAAGAGGCTGTCTTTGGAAGTATATGTGTTAGTGCTGGTGTCCATTATTGTCTTTCTGTAGTGAAGTGATTACATTCATTATGTCATACCTACTGCTGCTGCTGCTGCTGGTCTGCAGCTCCCAGGCCAGTCATTTTTATGGGACAGTGATGACCTACTACCCACTAAACACTCACACAAATGGATCTGTCACGGTACGTACATTTTCTTTCTAAGTTATTCACCTTTTGTAAATGCAAGTTTGACACACATGTCAAACTGTCACAGCACATAAACTTGAGACAGTATCCTGTAAATAAGTCTAAAAACAGAAAAAACAATATTTCTGAGATTTTGGTAATGATTTGATTATTCAAAAATATACTGTGCAATGAAGGATTCAAATTAGATTTTTTTTCTTTCAAAAAATGATTCATAGACTTTTGGAAAACTTCTTTCTATGAGGTCCTTGTTGTTTTAGTCACCTGCACAAATGTAATTTCTCTGTTTGGAAACCACATTGTGTGATATTTATCCTGTTATCTCAAGAAAACAAGATAGATAATTTTATTAAAATTAATGGATTAATGGATTAATGTCCTCAAAGTATCATCTTTTCCCAAGTTAATATTACTTTTGTATCATGAGTGTTGTCATTAATGCCATAACATCTCTTCACTGTAATACTACAGGTGGTAGTTCGCTATAAGCTGAACTTCCACTCTTGCACGAATGATGATTGGGAGTGCCTCAGTGGGAATTGTGGAAGTGAGAGCTTAGTGGTAAACAAAATCGACGAGGAGAGCGGTGTATGGTGTCAGAGAGAGGGAATCTCAACTCGGCTGATTCCCAGCAATGCACAGTTTCAGCTGGTGTGAGTTCACTTTGTAAATAATTAAAATGGTAAAGTCCATCCATCTGTTATTTCACAGTAGGCCAAACACTGTCATTTTTAAATTGTCACTAAAGGGTAAAAAAAAAAAAATCCAAACCACTTCCACCACAGTTTGGAGGTGGTTTGGATTTTTTTTTGTTCATGCCAAAGGTCAGTGTTGATGTGCTGGTGCCTCCTAGAAAGCCAATTATTTATTTGCACATGGATACAGGTTCTATGCAGCAAAATAATAACTGATTTGTCCATGATCTCCCACTGAAGTTTGCAAGGTGGCAACTGGATAAGTAACAGAAATAACATTGTAAATTGGAGAGCCGTGACTCTGGTGGAACCGAGGAAACGGTCAGACACTGGCCAAGCCAACACATCACCTCAGACTACCATCCTGCCTGTCATGAGGTAAGCCTACTCACAATTTTTCATTATTAATTACTGTGTGTATTTAAACAACTTGTTTGGGTCACATTTTGCTGTATGTATTTAGCACTTCAGTAGGTTATATATCCTAATAAGAAACAAGATCAGATTGATGGTGTTTGTGTTTTAGTTTGAACAGCTGTTTATTCCATCAAATAATATACAATTGTCACCCCTCAGAGATGTTTATACAGTGGTAGCTATCCTTTAGTATCTCTGGGTGTTGCAAATCAATGACTAGAACTAAAAACAAAACAAAACAAAAACATTCCTGTCTGGTCTTATTTTATCACTAAACAGTTGTCTGTGTATCACCTCCAGCATTCCCTGCTATAGTTTCTTTCATAGGATGGACTTTAGGGGCAAACACCTTTAAAATGGAAATCTGTTGACTTGTGTTCAAGTTCAAGCCTAAATGCAAAAAGTTGCAAAGTAGTTTCCTGGAGAAAACATTTTTAAAAAAAAGTAATTAGGGTTCTGTAGATTTCAATTAGAATGTAATTCTAATTAAAGTTCTGACAATTGACGGATACCTTTATCTCAACAAAACAGGTCCAACATGTACTTTGGCACGGGTTGGCTTAACAATGCCTTACACAGAAACTAATGGCAATGCCAAACAATCTCTCTCTCTCTTTCTCTCTCTCTCATTCTTTCAGGGTTCCTTCAAACTGTCAGAGAGATTTCGACCTTTTGGCGTTTGACCCTGATGGAGACGAGGTTAGATGCAGATATGGAAATGCCAACACAATACAGGAGTGTAACCCCTGCACAGCACCGTCTGTTCTCAGCCTCTCATCAGTGAGTAGCCACTGTCTACAGTAAATCTCATTTAAATAAATCTCATGTTTTATAACAAACTGGGCACTGGATACTCATGCAAGAGACACTTGCGCTTGAAGATGACACCATTATAATCCAAGTCAACATATTTGGCACAAATAAGTAAAGTCACTTATTTTTTCTGATTCTGATTTATTCTGTTGTAGTCTTGTACTCTGTCATTCAGCCCCACCCGTAGCAGTGATGAAGGTGCGTACGTCGTGCAGTTGGTGATGGAGGACTTTCCCAGACAGACGATCAGCCTGATTCAAACCAGTGGTTCACAGGAGTTGAAAACTACCAGTAACGCTATAAGCAAAATACCTATCCAGTTTGCATTAAGGGGTAAGATTTCATGTTTTGATAGCCTGGATTTCTAGCTGATCTTAACTGAGTTTGTTTTGGACTGCATGTTAGTTGGCACTATGGATGACAGTGTTTGTCTGACAACAGGGCAGTCCACCTCTTTGGTTCAGACTGAGATATGTCAACAACTACTTTGTACAGATATTCATGGTTTCCAGAAAATAAATCCTAATGACATTGGTGATTCTCTGACTTTTCTTCTAGCACCACCATTAGGTTGACATTTGTGGAGTGAAATGTCTACAACAACTATTGGATAGATTGTCAAGAATTTTGCTACAGACATTTATATATAACCCCATCATCATTTCTAGGCAAACAATTGATTCAAAGGCAACTGGAGTTAGATTTGTCTTATGAAGAAGTTTTTCCTCTTATCCAAGCGGCTTCATCATCTCAATGCACCGGTCTGACTAGTCCTCAGACTGTTGGCCAATCTTGGATTTAGGAGGGCTTTGACAATTTCTGTAGTTTTTCTGAATCCAACAATCCAATATTCACACCCACTTTATGCCATGGATGGCCTGCTCTTGGAACATGAGAAAGGAGTCAGGATTTAACTTTTTCTCTAAAGCTCTGTTTTTTAATTCTTTAAACTATTTCCTTCAAGTAGAGACTGTCTGTGTGTGTGGTCATACTTGTAGCACTAGAGGCAACACAATGGGATCAGCAGTTATTAGAACTCATCTTCTGGGGGCAAACAACATTTTATGGCAGTCCATCCCATAGTTGCCAAGATATTGTAGCTACCAAAATGGTAGATTGACTGATGGACAGACCAACCTTTTCTTTATTGTTCCAGTGGATCCTGCGGTGTCATCCTGCACAGAGGGGCTCTACCTGCCCAAGTTCCTGCCTCCAACCCCAGCAAACAGAGCTCAACTGTACACCTCTGCTAGTCAGACCCTGGAAATCAGCATCAGTGCACAAGCCAGTAATGCCATGTAAGTCAAAAGAAAACACTTTTAAAAGGGATTTAGATATACAAATACAACAGGTAAATGATCTCCTGTGGAACACTCCGATTAGACAAGAAGAATGCAACAGTACCAGTTGTATAGTGATTTTGCATGTCTGGATTTTAACCACATTACAGCACTGAGACAGCTCTTGTTGAGGTCTTCAGTGACATCCACTAAAAATCAGTTGCAGAATTTCAGTATTTGTATTACTGGATCTCGGTAATGCATTCAACATGGTCAACTACAACATATTACTAGATGTGAAGACTGGGTGGGATTTTCTGGCACAGTACCAAACTGGTGTGACTCCTACTTAAAGGACAGGAACTACTTTGCATCTATAGGTAATTATACATCTGAGGCCTCTTCTGTTTAACATCTACTTGCTCCCACTGGGTCAGATTATGGAAAACAACAAAATATGTTACCATGATTATGCAGACAACACACAAACTTACATAACCATATCACCAGAGGACCAGGCTATAATCCCATACAAGCACTGAGTAAGCGCATTTAACAAATCAACAATTGGATGTATTTTCTTCAAATAAACAAAGACTAAACTGAAGTAATTGTTTTCGAAGCCAAGAAAGAATGATTAAAAGTTGAATAACTTGTCCATGCATTTATCTTCAGAAGTCTCAACTATAACAATGTCTTTAGAGGTCTCCTTAAAAAATAAGACTGCAGAATAATAAGTCATTTGTCAATGCAGTTAGGAGGTCATTCGTGACTTTCACCAGTGCTGTCTTTGTGCTATGTTGCACTCTAAATCCTGATTGAAAATCCTCAAATAAACTATTGTGATGTAGAAAGTCACATAACTGATTAGAGACTTCTTTCTCAAGGATCTTAGAGAGAAATGGAAGTTTAGATGTAGGTCTATAATTGAGGGGCGATAGAGTTAAGTGTTATTCACAACGAGCCTGCGGCACTATCAACAAGATTATCAATTTGGGAGGGACTTAAGTTAACATAAGAGTCCTCTGTAGTATTGAGACATGGCATCGAATTCAGTACTGATGGAATTCCTTCCTTAAATTTAGCTACAGCACTATCAGTTAGACATCTAGTGAAAACATTTTTGCCTAATGGTGTGTAATCCAGTAACAGGAATTCAAAAGTTACTAAATTATGATCTGGTGAAATAGGATTTTGTGGAATTATTATTAAATGTTCAAGCTCGGTGTCAATCCCATAAATAAGAACAAGGTTGAGGGTCTAAGACAATGAGTGGGATTATTTACACACTGAGAGATTATTGACCTCCACATGAATATTAAAATCACCTGCTATAATTATTTTATCTCTCCTAAGGACCAAGTTTGATAAAAAATCTGAGAATTCAGATAGGAATTCGTACGAGCCAGAAGGACAGTAAATTATAACAAATAGAAATGGCTGTAAAGTTTTCCAGCTTGGGTGAGAGAGACTAAGAACAAGACTTTTGAATGAGTTATAATTAAATTTAGGTCTAGGGTTGATAATTAGGCTTGAGTTGAAAATGGCTGCAACTCCACCTCCTCGGCCAGTGTCTCGAGTAATGTGACTATTAATACGACTGGGAGGAGTGGATTCATTTAGGATAATGTATTCCACATGGCACAGCCAGGTTTCAGTTAGACAAAATAAATCAATATGATGATCTGAGATTAAATTGTTTACTAATACTGCTTTAGACGACAGAGATATAATGTTCAAGAGTCCACATTTAGTTCTCTTATTTTGTTGTACTATTGCAGAAGTGGTTTTAATTTTTATTAGATTTTTATGAATGAATCATCCACTGTTTACTTTGGATTTAATTGATTTAAGTGGTTGGGGGATAGTAGTAGTAGTTTTGGGTGGGTAACTGCCCCAATTGAAGTGCAGAGAAGCATGTAGGACTGCAGCTCAATATAAACAGTATGCATTTAAAGCCAAAAGAAAACATGAAATACTTCCTACAGTACATTGCATGTAAGCTCCTGTTGATCTTGCACCATGATTCAGAATTAGTTTCACAGATGTAAAGAAAGGTTAATACTAGTTAGCTCATTTGACTCAACTGTCATGAAGGAAACAAAACAAAAAAAGAGAAAGCTGAAATGCCAAAGTGACACTCATGCCATCACGAAAAACTACTTTCCTCCATTTGTGGGTGGGGAGGTTCTGGAAATGCATTTTTACCTTGACAAGTCTTTTTTTCTCTTTATTAAAGAATCTCCGATCTGCTGTTCAGCGGGCCGTCCAACATAAATGAGAGTAGATTGACAGCAGGACAGTTCATCCTGAGATGGACGCCATCTGAGAGTGAAAATGGCAAAAGCCACCCTGTGTGTTTTGTCGTCCAGGCACAGTCGAGGTCAGCCCCATTAACATTATCCTTTAGAAAAGTGTATGGAACAATTGTAGAAGTACCTAAATTAATTATTGAACTGTGTTGCTTACAGAAAAAGTTTTAGCTAAACTAAATTCATTTAAGTACAATCAATATTTTCATCTAACACTCATGAAGAAAGCATATTTGAAAAAATGTCAAACCATTCCTTTAAAATGTAAGAATGCTTGTGTTAGCAAGTTTTGTCCCATATGCAATAGCAGCCATAGATAAGATTAATTGTTGAGCACTGTATGTATCTCTTGAACCAAAAACTGTCTGTTAAAATATTCAAAAATAATTTACAACATCAGTTTTTTGCAAAAAAGTTGCGGTATTGATTTATCTCCACAGTTCAACCAAGTATCACTCGGAGCTTAGATGTGTCATTGTGACTGTTGGAAATGGTGAGTAGAACCCTTCCCCATTTTGTCATGTTTTAAATTCCATTGATGATTTCCTGGATTGATAAAATGAATGTATAATCTATCTTTTATATTCACTTTTGTTTACAGAACCAACAACCACTACACCAACTATGAGTACAACCACCATTCCCTCTACTACTACACCACAAACCACAACACCCAGTGATACATCTACTACACAAAGTTCAACACACGTCTCCTCTACAACTGCAACCAGTCTTTCTTCTACAACTACACCACAAACCACAACACCCAGTGATACATCTACTACACAAAGTTCAACACACGTCTCCTCTACAACTGCAACCAGTCTTTCTTCTACAACTACACCACAAACCACAACACCCAGTGATACATCTACTACACAAAGTTCAACACATGACTCCTCTACAACTGCAACCAGTCTTTCTTCTACAACTACACCACAAACCACAACACCCAGTGATACATCTACTACACAAAGTTCAACACACGTCTCCTCTACAACTGCAACCAGTCTTTCTTCTACAACTACACCACAAACCACAACACCCAGTGATACATCTACTACACAAAGTTCAACACATGTCTCCTCTACAACTGCAACCAGTCTTTCTTCTACAACTACACCACAAACCACAACACCCAGTGATACATCTACTACACAAAGTTCAACAAACGTCTCCTCTACAACCGCAAAATCAGCCATCTTTTCCTCAACAACTACACTACAGGCTGTAACACCAAACAATACATCTACTACACAAAGTTCAACAAACATCTCTTCTACAACTGCAACCAACTCTTCTTCTACAACTACACCACAAACCACAATTCCCAGTGATACATCTACTTCACAAAGTTCAACAAATGTCTCCTCTACAACTGCAACCCCTTTTTCTTCAACAACTACCCTACAAACCACAGCACCCAACAATACATCTACTTCACAAAGTTCAACAAATGTCTCCTCTACAACTGCAACCAATTTTTCTTCGACAACTACACCACACACCACAACACCCAACGATGCATCTACTACACAAAGTTCAACAAACATCTCCTCTACAATTGCAAGAGCAACCAACTTTTTTTCATCAACTACACAACAGACTGTAACACTGAATGATACATCTACTACACAAAGTTCAACAAACATCCCCTCTACAACTGCAACCCCTTTTTCTTCGACAACTACCCTACAAACCACAGCACCCAACAATACATCTACTTCACAAAGTTCAACAAATGTCTCCTCTACAACTGCAACCAATTTCTCTTCAACAATTACACCACAAACCACAACACCCAACAATACATCTACTACACAAAGTTCAACAGACGTCCCCTCTACAACTGCAACCCCTTTTTCCTCGACAACTACCCTACAAACCACAACACCCAACAATACATCTACTACACAAAGTTCAACAGACATCCCCTCTACAACTGCAAGTGCAACCAACTTTTCTTCAACAACTACACCACGAATTGTAACCTTGAACGATACATCTACTACACCAAGTTCAACAAGTCCAAATTCAGTCACTACACCTCAAGACACAACTCTCGGCATCTCAAGAAACTGTGAGTATGACCAATAATGATGTTTTACACTATAACTGAGTGGCCTAGAAATGTATTTTATTACTATATTACCTAGTTTCAGCACCTTTCTGGCCTGCATTGTAATGTAGCCATTGTGTTTCTAGCTGTTGTAGCTCTGAATATGAGGATTTCCTCTTCACTTCCACTGTCTGAGGACTACATCAGAAATACTGTCATACTACAGGTAAATCTCTTCTCATTCAAGTGTGTCAAAGCACCATATAATTGCACCCACTGTGAATATCTTATTTACTGAAATACTGATGTAGAATTTGTAATGTATACATGAATAAACAAGGGTAGGTGCCAACGCGTGTGTGAAAATGGAAAGTCTTTTGAAGTCTTAGAAGAAGTCATAAGTCTTTGGAGACATCTAGTGAAAACACTACATGCCCATAATCTTCATGATGAATGAACATGTGACCCAGTGCAGTGGGGTGGCTCATTGACATGTTTTTAATAATTTTTTGGACACTAAAGTTCGTGAAATGAGGAAGCTTGAACAAGGAAGAATGGATGTACGGTAAATTTGTGGTGTTTTAAAGAGCAGCAAGAAGCCATCAATCACATTACAAAGTTGACAGATGTGGTCGACATTGTGTAACATGCGTTCCTCAGCTATACAGAATGCAGTCCCACAAGATGGTAATTAGTGAACCCATTTGACTTGTTTGGGAGCAAAGACAACTGTTTCCATTTTTAAAAATAGTGAGCTGGTGAATCCCTTGGAGCCAGAAAGGGTAAATGGGAATGTCACTGTTACCACAAGTACTAGTACTAGTACTAATAATGTGCTTCTAGATGTCACATGTCTGAGAGTTAAGTTTCCTGCTTCTTGACTGCTACAACAACCACAACTATTACTGTGACTACTTTTATTAGTGTCTGTGTTACCCATAGTGATGAGAGACATCTAGCAATGTACCAGTACTACTGTCAATTACACAGTAGTAGCACTGGTACATTGCCAGATTTCTCTCATCACTATGTTTGTAATATAATAGAAATGTCTTTTAGAAATAACTTCCTCTTGAGATTGCTCAAACCAGAGCGCACAGGCTCATTGAGGCACATAGAAATATTTTTCACATTGCAAATGAATAGTAATAGAAAGTAAGTAATATAGTTTCTTATATACTGTAGCCCTTTTAATCACTCATACAAAGTACAAAGCTAAAAAGACAGAGACGATAAAAAATACAAACAAAATTATCTGAATCATGGAAATGAAATGTACGAAAAAAGTTTTTAAAAAATAAGAGTGAGTTTAATTTTTATAAATTAATTTATAAATCTGTGCATCTGTGAGACTTTGCAGGAGGCTGATCCAAAATCACAGACCAATGACTTCCCTGTTTACGCTCTCTCTCTTTTTTTTTTTTTGCAATAAGAACAGTGAAAATGAAAAAATTCATTTCCATAGTATTGCTATAACCATAACAGCCGCCAGTATTACTACTGCAGTTTAAAGTTTTATTTGGTCACAGATTTGAATCAATTTGCATTTGTACAATATGGTATTTTGAATGTCAGTGCTGCTAACAGACAATATGTTGTAATTTTAGAAAGTAAATAAAACATGCCTTTATAAATTGCATAGAGTGTGGCATTAAAAATCCAATCACAAGCACCCACATAGATGGTTAAAAGCCTTTAATTCATTATTACACAAAATATAACGAAATATAAAAGTAATGTTTTAATGAGTTCATAGAGCACTGAAACTCCAGTCAAGCCCTTCATTTAAGCCAAAACTGGTTTTGTTAACAGCTCTTCGAGGCAGGGACACCAAACCTCAGGGGGATACCAATAACTATTTACCACACATACACAATATATTGACATCAATATCCATCCAAGATTAAAAGTGTCAAGAGAGAATGTTTCATACAAGTACAGAGTAGTTTTGCTCCTCCTGACAGAAAACAAAATCTGTTAAGAGTTATCTGTATCAATTCTGTCACTTCATAATATCATATCTCAGATAACAGCAATCATATTTCAGCACCACTTTTTGTTTCCTTCTCCAGATTAAGGATGAACTAGCGAGACGTGGGCTGCCATCAGACATGTCTCTACGCCTGGTGAGCAGCAGGAAACTGGAAGTCAGAGCCACAACTGCTGATGGTTCATCGTGAAAATGTACTGACATCTGCAGGGAAATTTTGTTTTCAGTTGTCTGGCATTTACTGAACTAATATCAGACATTTTTCTACAGTTTTTTAAATTGTTGTTATTATTGTTTTTTTGTTTTGTCTTTTACAGCAGTTTTAGTTTTTGAAAATAAATGTTTCTAGTAACTTTGCTTTTGAAAATGACCATTAACTTTTGTTTGTTTTCTTTAGTTTTATATGCTGTCTATATGTTGATGCTGTCATATCTTGCAAATGTTCCATTGATATCAAGAAAAAAACTATTAAATTATTATCTTAAAAAAGTAAGAAATGTTAATAAGGCCAAATGTCCAAGGAAATTAACTTTCATTTGTCTGTTAGATTAAAGTTACTACAAAGAACTTTTAACTGATTATTAAACAGTGTCATGATGCCATCAGACCATCAGAGAGAAGATTGGCCATTTCTATGTAGTTATTCTGATCTAAATGGATTCCATGCAAAACCAGATGAAATAATTTATGGCATGCAGACCAGAAGAGCCTTTGTGTTTACATTACATGAATCATTGTAGCATGAGGGAGTAATTAAAGGGAGACATTACTAAGACAAGGGGAGGCAATTCTCTTCCAAAGAGGTGGTGGTGCTCATGGGAAATGCAATCTTCATTTTGAACACTACAGCTTTTATCCACAGGGGTTGCTAAAAATCAACACAAAAAGAAAGTTCCTTTTAACAACTTTGCTCCTTTGTTCCCTTGTCAGATTGTTATTGATGTCATGTCACTTTTTGTCAGTGCTTTTGGGATTTATTTTTGGTTACAGGCATCTGCACGATATCCGCACTTGTGTGCCTGCCTGCCTGTCTGGACTTCTCTGTATCTCATACCTGCACTTCTGTGGATTTAATACTACTACTATTTAGACTGTTTGTGCTTACCACCCATGCCTGTGAGCTTTTGTATCTTCACTTTTGACAATAAACTCACGGAACTGTCCCTGCCTGCCTCTATAGTCTGCTTTTGGGTCCTTCTCCTGCTGTCTGATATACATCACCTGTGACAGTTGTTATTCTCTCTTTCCTTTATCACATGTGACATGATTCTTCCAGCATGCAGCAAAGTAGAACAGCATTATCTATGTTCATCAAATTACACTGCACCTATAGAACTACCATCAATACATATATGGCATTGTACTTTTATTGCACTACTGTATTGTTTTGTTAACTGAGTGAATTTAATTGACCAAAGTAGTGTTATTTCTTCTTTCAAAGGTTGCATAGTCCCTTAGCTTAATCTAAACTGTAAATATGTCTTCAGAAAAATTAAACATCCCCTCCAGACATGTTCAAGGACATCTAAAAATACTCTGCTTGGATTAATAATTTGTATCCATTGTGGTTTTTACTCGAAAATGTTGTCAGAGCTTCAACCTGCTCTGGACGCTTTGATTTCAATGATTTCACTTCCCCACCAAACTGATGTCAGGATGTTCACACATATGAGCTAAAACTGCCTGAACTGAGGGGTCAGTATAAGATAAATTTTATAAAAATAAGGAACTTTTTGAGCTGTAAATCATGCAAATATATTCCAGTAGAGCCTCAGAATAAAAACATAGACTGGAAATTTGCATAAAATGTTCCCTTTAACCTACATCTATTTATTTAGAGGAAAACTAAACTTTTTTCTTTTTCTGTTTTTCCCTGAAGAAAGAAGAAGAAACTTTCTGCAACATTTTATGAAGCACAAAATGGCGGTTAATTCAATATGAATACACCATATTAACTCCTTTTCACTTGATCCAGGTAATCCACAGAAAGTTTGAAAGTTTGTTTTCAACTCAGGCAGCTCAGCAGCCTTTGGCTCATTTGTAAATAGGCTTTGTTATAGCACCACCATCTGGCCAAATGCTGTCATTACTATCTAGTGGCCACTAGAGGAACTGCATGTTTATGCGCTCTAAGGCGCTCGCTGCTTTGATTCAACACTGCCTGTACAAATCAATGAAAACAAACACAGAGCACAAAGAGTGATGTGCAGTGTTTATTTATTTATTCACTGTTGGATAGTCATTACTGTAATCACATTTTATTTCTCACAGAATCAATGACTTTATTCAGCAGTAACAGATCACGAGGACAGATAGGAATCATTCACTGCACACACAGTCACTGGGATGATTACACAAGAATTATCACATAATGTTTCTAATCATCAGAACATCTGATTTGTCCCACAGTTCATCTTTTTCACTATTTCAGCAGGAAACATGATGTTTTCTTGATGCTAATAATTGGTAGCAACAGTTAGCTCCAGAAAGAGAACAACATATTCAAACATATTTTAAAACGTTTTTCATTCCTGATGGAGAAATTGAACTGTAGTGGTATCACATATGTGAGCTTAGTTTTTACAGTATTTCTTAAGAGGCTGAGGTGCTCTGGACTAGACGATGAAATAATCTAACTGGTTGAGTTAAATCTCAGCAGGTGGACTTGGAAGTATCTCAGTTTCTCTGGCGAAGTAAAAAAGGTAAGAGAGGATTGAGTTGTTCAATGCTGTATTGTAGTCATCTATAACAATATTCAAAGTGTTATGGATACGTTTATTATCACATATGGTTTTTCCTCTCTGTTTTTCAGCATTCTCCATAAACAAAACTGTTTTCAAAAAGTCTCCACAATGGACAAGTTTGAAGATATCTGTCACATATTATTGAGTGAACGGGGGAAACAGTATTTTTCCAACATGATGCATACTTTTTGACCTTTGACAGAAATATTTAACTACTTCATTGTAGCAGAAATGTGGAGAACTTTCCAAGTGATTGACTGTTGTCAGTGAGATATGTTACTGTTTCTGTTGTCAGTCAACTACAGTAGTATAAAATAACAAGCTGAGTTTTAAAAGGAATGGATCTATCATAGGGTTGATTAGAAACCATTGAACCCAAGGCTTTATAAGGTTTCCTTGTTCTGGCTTTTACACTCACTGATGTCTTTATCAGTTACAGGTAAAAAGTGAGGAACTAAGGTGGGACGAACCACAAAGGATCTTTTCAAGCAAGGCAAAAACAACCCCAAAATATACTTGTCTTTAAAGGATAGTTCTTGTGATATTCTATATTTCTCTTTTTCTCACAAATACATGAAAAAACAAACAATGAATTGATCTGTGTATTGATCTACATCTAAGCATGGTGTATTGATCCAAAGCCTGATAAATCTTATTTCTCTGTGTTGTAGCGCTTCATTATTTATTATTTATTGCTCACTAGAGCAGCAAATGTGGATTCATCCACCACTGAAAATAGTCCCAAACAAATGCACTATTTTCTGGTGTTTGAGAAACGTTTGCTACGACCTGAAGTGGGCAGCTGTTTTAGGAAAGACTTAATCTTTCTTTAAAAACAAAACTCTACATTTGTGACCCTTTTTTTGTTGTTTTTTATGGGATTTGTTGTTGACGCTAACAAATATATAACAAACCCTTATATCCTAATATCTTCTTTATTTTCTTACATGTGGCTGGAATAATGTTTTATTAACATTAATAAAGCATTAATTACAACTTAGAAACAAAAAATATCTCTACGAAGTGTAATTACATTTCTCAGGGAGTCATTTGTAAGTAATTTATTGCTTTTCAACAAAATATGTAACTTTGTTTTTTCCTGTAACAACCTCAGAGCTGGCTAAGAATAATTTTCAAAAGATTATCTGTGTATGTTTGTGTGTCTGCATCATTTCTCCTTCTCTGTGGACATTCTCCCATCATGCCGCCATGTTTCTCTGGTGTTCCTCAGGGCCTTGGTCCTTTTGGGATCCACCACCACGTAGTCCACTCGTGTATGCCCGCCACGCGTACGCTCCTCACCTGCTCCGGCTTGCTTGTCGTCACCGGTTCCACCCTCCGCCGTGCAACGTTTCTGGCCAGACAGACACCCACACATATATTAGAGAGGCTTGTATTTGTAACTTATACAAATCTATCAATTGAAAGAAAACTTAGTAAGAATGAAACCCAAAACAAAACACTGGGTTGATAAATGTAATGCGGCCTATGGCAAAACAGATATATTTTATTGTATAAAAATAAACATTGAAAAAAAAAAACCCACCATAAATAATAACTAAAGCTAAAATAAAAAGTATATAAATACAAAGAGAGCACAAGTTATGAGAACTGAGAACAGTCAGCTTGGCACCCTTTAGTGGCTATAAACCATTTATTAACTGTTTATATGCTGATTATAAATGGAAAATATTTAAAGCATTGTGTTAAAGTGTTACCTGTCTTGTTGGTGTCGATCGCCCAGTGTGGAGGTCGAGGTCCAGGTACTCCACCTGTTTGTCGCCTCTGGCTCGCCGTAGCATCGGGCTGCTGACTCCAACCTCTGAGGTTCGGTGCTGCATAAACCTCAAAGACTGTAGACATACAAACACAGAAAGTTTGGTTAAATAGATGGAAAGAAGACAAAGGGAGGAGAAAGGAGCAACCAATGAAGGCTTGATGGGCGGGACGAAGGGAGGAATCACTGGAAGTTGTTAGGGAGAGAAGAAAGGATTGAAGCAAGGACGGAAAAAAATAAGTAGCAGACAAGAGAAAATAAGGTGAATGATGAAGGAAGAGAGAAGGATGGATATGAGTAGTGGAAAATTAAAGAGAAAAGCAAGAAGGAAAGGATGGAAGGAGGAAGAAGTGTTGTACCTGTTCCCCAGCACTGAAGCTAAGGTTGGAGGTTGTCATGGCAACGTAGTTCTCATCCGGATCATCCGAATCAGAGGAGGGAGAAGAGCTGTGAGCTGAGGTCGGCCTGACTGCACGACGACTGGACGGACTGAAACACACACAGACAATAAACCTCATTAACATCAACGAAATAACTACAGTAGTTACAGTGTTTTTGTCACTGTTGATAGTTTGTTTACACTATGTTCAGGCAAAAGCAGAAATAAACAAAACAAAAGGAAGTCTAAACAAATGGGTGTTGAGCTGCTTTTTAAAGGTGACCGCAGATCTTAGGTTTAGGAGCTACAACCTCAAAAGACGGGTCTTCTTTTGTCTCAAGACTAGAGTGAGGGACAACCAACAAACCCTGATGCCAGGACTTCAGAGTCCTGCTGGTGTTACAAGGGTGCAGCAACTCTTGAATGTAGACAGGAGTCTGACCATTGCAGGGCTCTGAACGCTATTGAGGTGTATTCTGAATTTGATGGAAATCCAGTGTAAAGACATCAGGATCGGTGTTACATGAGACCTTTTGGGCGACGTGGTCGGGAGCTTGCTAGCAACATGTTGGGCTAATTGTTAAGGGGTTCAGGGATGTCTTACAAAGACAGGTGAAAAGGGAATTGTTATAATCAAGAGAGGAGGAAATGAACAGATGTATAATCATCTCCATATCAGCTATGGACACAATTGGCCTGAATTCAGAAATGCTTCTCAGCTGGTAGAAACACGAGCGAACCAAACACTTCACATGCTGGTCTAGACTTGATGCCTGGCCCATAGAAACACCCAGATTATGGAGGGAAAGGTCTAACAGAAGAAAATAAAGACTTTCCATCGCCTTTGGGACAACATCATCATCAGGGAAAGAAATGAGAACTTCTGTTTTATCAGTATTTAGCAGTAGAAACTTATCTGCCAAACTTGAATAGTTGAATAGTTCAGCATACTCTTCTACTCTTTGTTTTAAATCTTTTTATGCTACTTTTACTCTTATTTCTTACATTATTTGCTTGTTTATACTTTTTATTTGTACTACTACCTCTAATACTATTTAGGTCAGTAATATCAAGTCGCAGTACTCCATCTGTACCACATGGGGGCAGCACAGTACAACACAGCTAAATATAACAGGTCACGGGTCATGCTTTTCTTTCTCAATGTGTTTTAGATATTAAAAATGAATGGATGTTTTGTAGGTTTTCTGTTGATGCTGCAGTAACTTGTACAAACACTTACCCTCGTGTGAAGGTTCGAGTGACAGGCGAGCGCACAGGAGGCGGGACTTCCTGCCAGTCCTGCTGCATAGGAGGGATGTCCAGAGGAGCTGGTTTCACTGTAGGTGAGAGAGAGAAAATATTTTCTATCAGCAAGCAGTGGAGCAAGTAAAAAAAAGGAAGCAAAACTAAATAGAAAAAATAGAAATAGATAAACAGAAGTATATTTGATTGATATATATATATGTGTGTGTACTGACAGAACAACAGGAAGTAACAGCTAAGTACAGAAGATAGAATAAACTAAATGTCTTAGAACTTGTAGAGAGAAGACAAGCTGATAGACCTTATTCTTTATTTTTATGTTACCTAAAGTCTTTTTTTTCAATGAGATCCTCCATATTTCTTCTTTTATGGTCAATTAAATATACACATTACATACATTGTACTGGTAGTGCTTTTCCAGCTTGTTAAATTTGAGGGTATTGTCATATTTCTGTTTATATATATTCTATGTGTATATTCTGTATATATTTGTTTTTTTAATAATTTTAGATGTTACTGTTGCTTTCCTTTATTTAGTCTTCATAAGCCACTTTTGTATATTTAAAACCTCACCAGCACCATTATTTTACTCCGTTAATGCATTTAGGCTTGTTTGTTTGTTTGTTTGTTTTTGCTATTTGTGCAAATAATTAAAATCTCTACAGGAAATAAAAATGTAACAGCAAGTTGCAAAGTGTTGTTCCTTTCGCCTTGAAGCTTTATTAATATTTATGGGAACATTTCTACAAGCTAAGACTCTATATTTGGAGCTGTGTGAGTGTGTGTGGCCATCATGCCCTGGTGCTGCTGCCTAGTTGAGCAAAGTGGAAGTAGGTAAATAATTAAAACTAAAAGAGGTCGAAGGGAAACAAGAGTGATGAAAAATGACTAACAGAAGGAGACATGGAGAGAGGAAATGAAGAGAGACACTGAGAGAGGAGAAATTCCAGGAACAGTCTTGTTTCTGCCATTTCAGACTTTAACTTTTTCATTTCAGTAACAAAAGATGGCAAAAAAAAGTGTTTTTCTTACTGTGCGAACAATGAAAGAAATATGCTTTACCAAGCAGAACAGACTCAAGTAGACAAAAACAGGAATTATTTTCTAGAAAGTCTTGATGGCAAAGAGTGCAGACTCAGTCGAGTTTCCCGCTCTCTCATTTAGAGTCCTGTCTCTGACTCAAGTAATACAAACATCAAGATATCCTATCCTATCAAAATACTGATGATACTAAAACATATAAGCACTTCTTACACTCAGGGAATTTCAACTCTATGAAGCAAGGTCACAATGTTTCATCTAACCAAAGAAGCTTTGCGCTGGCCTCATTATTCTACCTGCTTTAGTGGACAATTTTTAATTATTTCTTACCCAGATTTAACAGATTTTAGGGTAGTTTTAGCTGTTGAACCCCTTCAAGCGACCAACAAGTAACAATGCATCCTGCATTTCTTTCTTTTCATATCATCAGTGTCATCTTATTCCTTACTCAAGGCTGTGAGATATAGTTGAAAAACCTGGTAAGTGGACCTTGAGTAAGTATTTCTAAGGTCAAGAATGAACTTTGAACATGTGCTGTGTTTCAGAGATGATGCCTCATTTCTGTTTTTGCTCGTACCTCTGGTTTTGTGCGTCACCTCTCCAGCAGCCTGGACATCTGTTCTCTCTGCAGGCTGAGTTGTAGAAACTCCTGCAGTGACAAACAACATCAGAAAGCAGAAAGCATCAAACTGACTGTGCTGCAGCTCACTGACAGTCTACTACAGCAACCCAACCAACCATGGAGATTTAAGGATTTTGAACTTAAGCGAAGCTGACTGCTGAATCCCATTGGAAAAACATGGATTTTTTAACTCAGTCAGCTTTATTTAGCATTTTTATTGCTTTCAAACATAGAGTCTATATGTTTTGGACTAGTGGAGACCTCTGTGTATAATTCAGCTCCCAGAAAAAACAACTTGAACAATGGGGACTCATAGACCAGAGTGGAAGAGGATCCTGAACCAAGATTAGTTAAGACTACAACTGTTGTAAAGTTGTAATAATCTAAATTTCAATATTGAAAATAACATGATTAATAATTCTGATTTACATTACTTTCTTAATATTCTGACATCATTTTTTTAAATTAAGTTCTCGTTGACCTTCTAGCCATACAGTACCACCACCATAAAGGCTTTCTCATCTGAGCAAACGGATCATAATCTTAAATTAATCAAATTAAATTGTCTCTTTCCACACATGCAGTGTTCTGACCATTGCACATGCAAATATCTGATAAAGCATGGAAATCATTCTTGATTTCTGAAAAATAATTTTGGTGTTATTTAGTGTCAAAACATATTTGAGTGTAACTTTTAGTCATTTTTAATTATATATGAGACAAGGCCTGACTAGCTCATCCTCACCTCTACGTTGTGGTTTCAGGTTGCGGTGGATCGGAGGGGGCGTGGCTTCTACCTCTGCCCCACCGGCAGTGTTCATGGTGTGCCTCCGGAGCGGTGGGGTGAGAGGAGTGACGGGAGTCAACGGGGAGTTGCGGAAACCCATGTGGGCAGGCGGGGGCACTTGTCTCCCCAGTGACGCCAGGTCACCAGCGGCAGCCGTTGAGTGGGATTGAGGAGGGTTGAGGGGGGTCATGGGGACATAGTTGCCATCTTGGGGCTGGACAGAGGGGTCAGAGGTCGCTGTGGGAAGAGGTGGAGGAACCCTGGAACAAGAGAAGAAAAAATTAGAAACTAAAATGCCTTATTTTATCTTTGTATTATTGAATGAACATTCCTTGAATGTGTGTACAATCAGTAATGAATTTATCCGGCAAACAAGAATTGTTCACGTGGCATTTTACATCGGACTAACCTTGGTGCAACAGGAGGCTCAGTAGTGGCGGCGCTCATTGGAACATAGTTTTCATCCACATCATCATCTTCAGAGCAAACACTGCCCAGAGGTACCAGACCTTTATTATACTGAGAGAGAAAGATCAAGAAACAATAAGAGAATGAAATACATTTGGAGAAGTTGACAGTTCATTATCATTTGTCTGAAACAATAAATATTTAAAATATAAAATAAGGGGCAGAAAAGCAGAAAAGGAAAAACTTACAAAGTAGCTGTTGAAGCTTTCGCTGAACTCAAAAATGCTCGCTCTGTCAGACAGAGACCGAGGGATGTAAAAAGAATCACAACCTGAAACACACAGCGCATACTTTATATAGACTAACATATAAACCATCTCAAAAGCAGAGTACAGTTCAGCATTATGAGAAACGTGTTTCAAATTCACTTTTTAGCTGATAATTAGATGATCAATTAGCTCCATACTTTAAGCATTAAGTATGGAGCTGGAGGCAATAAGAGGCAATAAGCTTAGCTTAGCATTAGCACTGGAAACAGAAGGAAACAGCTAGCCTGGCTCTGTTCAAAGTTCAAAAACACCCCTACCAACACCTGTAAGGCTCATTAATTAATCTGTTATATCTTGCATGTTTAACAAATAAAAAAAACATAAGTATAAACATGACAGATGAAAGCTTTATACTAAGCTAAGCTAACTGCCTGCTGGTTATACAGTAGCTTCATATTTACCATATTAATATGCATCTAACTGATGGCAAAGAATGAAGATGCTTATTTTGGTTTCAGTTTATAGACCACTTGCATGTTTTAAGACAGAATATTTGTGTAGTTTGAAAATTGATAAAAAAGACTGCTGTGTCTATCTAACACAAACATTTTCAGTAGAGGGGAAACAGATCTGAATGTAGACAGTAATAATAAACTTAATCTATATGACGCAATTAATGCATAAAATCCAACACAAAGTGCTTAAAATAAAAGCAGAGAATTGTAGCATTTACAATAAAACAATGACAAATTAAAATAAATCAAAACAACAGGATAAGACAAGATGAAACAACCATTAAGAAAATGGCAAACAGATGTAAAAGCCAATATTGATCAATACTTGGATGAACTCTACAGATGCTCTTAACATGTATGGAAGATTTACTTTATTCTTTGTTTGATTCATTTTTATATGGGCATTTTATATCTTCCACAATCATAAAGCCAAAGCATGTATTCATATTTAGACTTTTATCTTCAACCCTCTGTTAAGTGGTTGTGTCTCCATCATGGAGGAATGTTGAAAAGTTGTTTGTTATAGAAAAATGTATAAATTCTTTCTAACATCCAGAGAACAGTGAGCTGGTTAAAAAAGGCTCTTTGTGCTGTTGTGGGGCAAAGTTCTTGTTCTATTAATGAAACTAATACTAATCAAATTATGGTGCAAACAGGCACTAATTGTTTCAGCTGTTAGGACATAATCCATCAATGCCTCTTTATAACCACAACGCTCTCTGATCTCCTGTGACGTTACACTAATGCTTACAATGCAATGTTCTGCAGGGATTTTCTACTTTGAATCAAAATGTTAAGTAAATTCAGAACATTATATACTTCCATTGACCACTAATTAGGCATTATAATGTTCACAACAGGTGCAGGTCATGTGGGAGCAGCCTCTCAGATATTTGTTATTTAACATTTGAGAATTTTCAGTGATGATTGGATTTAGATCACCTTTATCAGACACTGAAATAACATTGTAGTACAGAGTTCAAACTTGTTCAAACAACAATAATGACCCAAATCTAATACTTGCACACTTGGAGGCTCTTGGATTTGTTTGGAACATGCACCTTTTAACACGTTCAATGTCTACTTTACAGTATTGACCTTTTTCGCTGGTTCCATTTCCAGTTTTGTCTGCTAACATCCACTTAGGAGACAACTTACTTGCTATGGTAAACAAGTAAAAAGTTGTAGTCGTCCACATATTTAATGACATCCACAACAGATATCTGATTAAAAAGATCATCTTCAGTGCACAGTCACCTTTGGAGTTTTCTGTCTTACATCTAGCTTAGTTTCTTATTATTACCATTATTTGCATTATCCCCTAGCAATCACTACATAAGATGGTTTTACAGTGATATAGGACAGACAGAGAATTCTTAGATATATAGGAATTCAAGAATATCAAAAACTTACTGGGGTGTTTTGTATTTGAACTATGTTTATGTTTATGAAAAAGAAACAAAATCTGAGGCTAGATGGCAATGATCTTGTTCTTTAAGCTACGTTAACCTCCACTGCTTGAGCTAACAAAATCAGAATGTGGATTAAAGCTCCATTAACATTATTATTATATTCAGAATGAATTTAATAAGTGGGTCTAATGTGAAATGGGTCACATGTAGTGACAAACCCACAGAGAATTAACACCAAACTCTGCAGCTCTCTTTTAGCATAGTTGTGTTCATGTAGCACATCAGCTTATCGATCGCATCAAACTCATTTCCAACAGCAGAAGAAGGCTGTTTCCAGCAAAAAAGCCTAAAGCCAACCTAAACCAAAGTTGGCAAAGGGGAACAATTAGCGTCTAAGGAGGTGGTGGAGACCAAACCAGAGTTGAAAGGAGAACTACATGAATCTGATGGACACAAACACGACTCCAAATGAAGGCTACTGTTGTTCCGTGTTTGCTAAGATGTTAGCCATAAATATCTATTTGCCAGCCTATTGTGGAGTTCTTCTGCTCCCTGGTGGCCAAAAAATTAGCGGCTTACTATGAACGAGGAGATGTGAGGAGCCGGATCTTAAGCTCAAAATGGGTAAAACTTTTAGGACACGCTATTTCCACCTTACCTGTCTGTGTGTGTCCTAGTGAAGCGACAGTGTTACGCCTTCCTCCTCCCTCCACACATCCATCCTTCCTTTCTGACTTTGAGGTGGATCGGGGAAGCGTGGCCAGCCCTGTGCCCACAGCTGAGCGCTCTACCTGAGCTGAAACAGCTGAGGGCTTTGGCGGGCGTGGAGGAGGAGCCGGGGTGGAAGCATGGAGCTCTGCCTGGGTTAGAGAGTCCACACTGGGTGTAGAGGATGGGCGGTGAGGAGGGCGTGGCAGAGGGCTGGATGCTGGACGGGGGATCTGGTAACCACTGGGGATGTATGAGTGTGCATGTGAATGCACGCCAGAGGGTGTGTCATTGCCAAGAGGTATCGCCACAGGACGCAGGTGGAAATCTAAAGAGTGCTTTCTGGGATGTGGGGAGGGGTGACATCGAGGTCTGCCAGCTCGTTTCTGGAGGTCTGGGGTCATGCTGGTGTCCAGAGATTGACTGAGGGGGCTTGTCATTGTCCAAGGGGCCGTCCTAAAGCCAGAGGAAGAGGAAGCAGGAGGATGGAGGCCTTTGGGAAGGAGAGATGGAGAGGATGAAGAGGAGGAGGAGGAGGAGGTGGCAGAGGGAGGAGGGTAGACATTGTCGCTGTAGTCGGTTTCCAGAGAGGTGGAGGAACCTAAAGGGGGCCTTGAGACAGAAAATAATTATAGTTACATTAGGATTTAAGGAAAAAAACAAAAGTTCTTTGGAAGGAAGTAGTGACAATTTTTTAGATAAATACGTTGCTGTTGAATATTTCAAATGCAGCCTTCTCGCTATGACTCAAAGAGCTCCCAATGAGTGACATTCGGATCTCCAAATTACAACCAAAACCACTGGAAGGGATACAAATCTAAAAGGGGAATCTAAGTTTCATTGTGTTGTTCTGATGTACTGTCCCATGACAGTTATAGAGAAACCTTTTAGGGATCTGTGGGTGTGATCCAGGCTAAGATAAACCTCTAATGCCTCTCTAAGATTCAACAAGCCTCAACCTGCAACTGTGACTGTTGAATTACCGTCAGCTGGTTTTCTTTGTGGAAAAGCTGACTTTGCTGCATTTATGTATGTTGTGTTTGTTTGTCTTTACACTCCTCATCTTATCTACTTTACTCAATGCTCAGCGAATCAGTTAGGAACATGTCTATGGATTAAATTGAGACAATAATGTCCTCCATTCATCCTCTTACTGCAACATTAGTCAGCATGTCGGGATATTCTGTCACGTTCTCACCCTGAATATGCTCATTTACTGCATGTTAGAAACAGACATCGTTCTTGAAAATCTGAGCGAATAAATCTTTGAAATAACTGTACTTAAGCTCAACATTACAGTAATATAGATGTATATCATCACATTATCACAACGATCATACTTAGGTGATGACAACTGAGCAACCCCACTGGTTGAGCAAGACTACAACTATAAGCTGTTAAGTGGGAGTGTGTGTTTGACTTTACCTGATGTGACTCTGGCAGTGGGATAACCACAGGTAGGCTTCTTCCATGCTACCATCAGGCTCCAGGTGTCTCACACTCACTGGGTCATAGGGGGGTGGGACTGACCCCGTTACCATGGTGATGGCAGAAGTGCCACTTGTTGTAGTTATTGTGGTGACGGAAGATGGGACAGACACAGGAGGTCTTTCGGGAACTGGAGGGAAAAGAGAGTTGTTGAATAACAAGTTGTTTGACTCCCAGCAACAAGGTGATGAAAATAACTATAAAATACCAAGTTTCTGTATTTCCCCACAGGGAATTGTGGGTACTGGCACCATGAGAGCAATTTGAATGCCAACCTATCAACATGTATCCTGGTAGATACTTTGAAGATGAACTTTTGTGTATTCAGAGGGAGCTGTGTGAAATCTGATAAAGTGGAGACTACAAATCTGAAAAGGAAAAAAAAATGTTTGTGTAAGAAAGAAGTGAGGTCACCAGACCTCAGTAGGCCGCTCCTACAGTCTCTCTCTGCTGGAGGCTAGCAGCTCCAGGCTACAATAGCCCCTACTAGCATAACACACCTAAGTCTGTAACTGAACTGTTGTCGGTTGAGTTGCATTTTGGTAATGTAGGCACCAGGTTTGGATAAGAAGAATGCATAGAATAAAACTGATATATCTGGTTCTGCTGCGTTGTTTTTGACCTTTTTTAAAAACTGTTTGTCTTGAGTCTGACCATGTAATAGAAGTGCAATGCTAAATGTGTGGGGTACTTTTTAGAATATTTCAAATGTTATAGTCTCACTTTTGAAAATGCCTTTTACTGGGACTACATATGAGACTGTCCAGGGACTACAGATTGAATTATCTATTAGCTAAATCTGGTACAGTATATCTCTTCTCCTTATGTGAGATCAATGTTTGTTTTGCATAGGACACCACATCTTATTTTATATCTGGTTTTCTGTAAATATCAGTTCCTAGATGGGAGAAAACATGCATATCAGCCTAACAGTATGTTAAATACTTTCTATTTTCTCCAATAAGTGTATTAAAACTGAAATCTACTCTTTGGTAATAAAGCTCCAAAGAAGATCATTTACCTGATGAAATCAACTCTACTTGAGAAAACTCTACTTGAGTTGATCTTTTACATCATGGGAACATGAGGCAAAAACAACTAACAACACATTCTGACTTGGAGTGCTTGTTACAGCACCCCTATGGGCTAACCAATACTATCAGTTATGTGCACTATGAGTCACTATCTGCATGCCAAATGATAAGAAATGACTTATTGTATAAGACTGAATACAGAATGACTAACTGTGAGTAGTTAAGTCTCTGTGATCTTTAACAAAACAAGTCAAATTCCAAATGACTGTACAAGGCAAAGCTGCTCTCTTCTCTCTCCTCTCATGCGTTTTCACACTGACTCAGCTACAACCCACACGCACATCTGTCAATTTCAAATGCAAAACAAGAAAAGTGCTATCTATCTATTAATCTATCTATCGACCGTACTGTCGTCAGTTGGGTTGAAACCACAGAGCAGGCAGATGGACGACACCCAACGGTTCATGTCCTCCTCAGACTCGGCTACCAGGTACCAGGTCCTCTCCTCAGTCCTCAGGTCAAACACAAAGCTGTTCTCCAGCTCCTTCTTTGTGAATGACAGACCAGCATCCACCTGGAGAAGGGAATGTTTATTAGAATTAGTTGCTAGTAATGCAGTTTTTCCAATCCGACATGCCTGTCACATATTAAGGTGTGCAGAGACTTTCTTCAATTGTCTGTCATCAAAGGAAATAAAAAATATCTGTACTTCTAAAAGATCACCAGCTAATATGAAATTAACAAATAATGTGTGTAACTTGTGTTCCTGACATCTCAAACTAGTAGACTAACAGATGATTTCTACAAAATCAATGCAATGGCCTGTCACACCAACATTAATTAAAATGTACACATCATATATTACTTTAATCAACATGCAAAATGATTTATCTGGAAACAAACTAATACATGTTGAAAAAATATGAATATATACCAACTAAATACTCAAACTGACAAAACAAGATCAAGAATAAAACTATAAAAACACAAACCAACTAATTGCACAATAACATTTTTAATAAATACCTTCAAACTATCTTCTTGGCACATTAATTTATTCTGTTCATCAATTTAAACAAAGCTTGTTAGTCAAGACGAGCCACTGTTTTAGATACTTTAACCATTTGCAGATGCTCAATATTTTTTCTTTCTTTTATTTTTTCAGCCATGTGTTTGTATGTTTACCTGTTCACACAGGTTTAGGTTGATGGTCCTGATTGGTCGGCGGGACTGCTGGTTTTTGTAGTACTGCAGGACATCTGGCTCCCCACTCAGCCGACCGCTACGCAGCACAAACCAACGCCTCTTCCATGCCTGCAGACAGAGAGAGTGTGTTATTACTTACCAACAGGGAAAAAAATACTGAATGGTTTTGTTATGTTTTTAATTTTCTTTTTTGACTCTGATAGAGAAAGACAGAAAGACACAAACAAACAGTTGAGAGACTAGTCAAGCTGTTGTAATATCCACAATAACAATGCTGATATGTTGATGTTTATCTGATATCCTATGATGCTCATTATCTTAGCTTGGTGTGCTAGCATGCTAACATGTGCTATCAAGCACAAAACACAAAGTACAGCTGAGGCTGATGGGAATGACATCAGGTATGTTGTCATAAACTGAAGGAATCTACACATTGAAATTTTGAGCTGATGATGGCGCTAGATAAAAAGTCCCCATGGTCAATTTATCTTGAATATCTTTTGCAAATTGTAAGGCAATCCACCTGAGAGCCATCAAGACTTTTCACTAAAAACTTAAAATCTGCTACAAATATCACAGGTCATTGAATCACCACCAAGTTATAAGGATTTATCTTCTCAGAACTATGAATGTCTTTAGAAAATTTCATGATAATCCATCCCTTAATTGTTGAGACATTTCAGATTGGACCAAAGTGGTGGACTGACATTAGCCATACTGCTAGCATGGCAAGATGTTAGTTATATCTAAAACTACATCTCCACCTACTTCAACAAGACTAAAAGTTTAAAACCCCACTTCGTATTCGACCAAAAAACATGTTATTGTATTGATTTTGGTGACTCCCTGACCTTAAGCATAATCTTCATATTTAGACCCCTATAGTGGTACCCTGTAATATACTGTATGGCTCAATGGCTCAATCAGTGGAAAGTTAGACTGACTTCATGTTATATATTGTTCATATCAACAAAAACAATTTAATGAAACACTTGAACATTTATAATTTGGACCTTATTCTTCTAACATTTGTAAAAATGTAAAGCATCTATTTCAATAAAACAAGGTTTCAGGTTGATAAAATATCCAGTTTCGCTAGGATTCAACTCCAACTGTTAGTTTAAGCCCACAAACTTGGAACTCAAATTGAAACTCTCAATTAATCCAGTACGTCACTTACATCATTTCAACACCACAATGTCATGTGTTGTCTCAACAAATTCAACGAAAGAAGTTGGGCCATCAATAGATTTAATTTATGTCTAAGGGTCCAAAACATGTAAAACAGAGCATATACATGTATAATTGTTTTGTCCGGTGCTTCAGTAAAGGTCCTATAGTCTCCAGTAGCTGCTTTAGTTTTTTAGTCTGGTTGCAGAATGGATGTATAGGTCAGTTTAGGTAATGTTTTCATTTCCATTATGTTCCTCTACTGCTGGTGTCTCTCTTCCATGTCCGAGGTTTTTACACTCCAGTGCACATGAATGTTAACTAAACATTACAAACTCAACACTGCAGCGAATTGCAAAATGTTTATCACCTGTTTTTGCCATCCCACACCAAGTATTATGGGTAGGGTCCATCTCCCATGAGTGATCCATGATGAACCTCATATTTCAGACATGACTCACCAACTGATATGTGTGTGCGTGTGTGTGTGTGTGTGTGTGCATGTGTGTGTGTGTGTGTATGTGGGGATAGTATTAGTATGTAGGTGGTGTATGTGAGTGTGAAAGACACGTCATGATTATTTAAAGGATTGAGGCAGAACATGAGGAAGGACTTAAACTTAATAACAGCATGTGTGCACACACAATCTGTCCAGATGATGATCTCAGTGTTTTTCTGATTAAAAGAATCACAGCATTTAGTTTTTCTCCATAACTATCCAATCCTAAAATGTAGGATTAAGCTCTGTACTTCTGTTTTTGCCGCTAAATACAATGTTTGTTCAAATTCTCCTCTGATCCCTTTTTAATAGCGTTTCTCAACAAAACCAACGTGACACCAAAGCTTGTGTGTTTGTGTGTGAGAGAGCGAGATCAAACTGCACAACAATTAAAGTAAATACATGTAGAGCATGTTTCCTCTTTCTTTCTTTCTCTCTCTCTCTCTCTCTCTCTCTCTCTCTCTCTCTCTCTCTCTCTCTCGCTCTCTCTCTCTCCAAACACAGACAGGAAGAGGAAGTAGCTGAAGAGGAAATGCCACTAAGAGATGGCAGTAGATGTGTGTGTGTGTGTGTTTATTCTCTGTCCCCCCACCCACCCCCCTTCTGTTTGATGATCAGTTGTCTTCAGGCTGTTGGCCAAAAAGAAAGCAGCAGGGTAGCAGCAACTAATATGGAAATATTTTTTCTACATGGCTTCTAGTTAAAGAGACAGGACCAGCTATTTCATCAGCTAGCAACTAGCTACTTTTAAACTATGGATTACTAAATCAAGTACCGCCAAAAAAAAAAAAATCCCAAAATTGGGGTGAATATATGTAAAAATGTTCCCTGCAAATCACAAGCCAGGGCCTCGACAGGCTCTGAATGCTTAGACTACAAAGTTGTTGTCTACCTTGCCAACGAGCTGATGTCATAAGTTGACATTTTGAGTAAAGAATGAGCAAAAAGTAATATCCTAGCAGGAGGCTTTCTGAAGCTGGTCAATCAGATCAGAGTGGGTTCATCAAAAGGGGGTCTTAACGAGAAACAGTCTGTTTCAGACAGAGGCTGAACTGAGGGGCTGTGGAAATGGTTAGTATGAGTTAAACAGGAGTTATAAGTGTTAATCATGCAAACATATATTCCAGTAGAGCTCCAGATTAAAAAACTATGCATAACAAGTCCCCTTTAACTGACTATCCTTGTATGTAGTTATGACTTTGTATTTCAGAGTGGAAGGTAACTGATTAAGCTAGCGTAATGTTTTGTAATTTGAGGTCTAATGTGTTATTTTTGTTAAATGTAATCAAGTGTCAGGTCAGATATATCAACCACATTTATTACTCTTTGATCTAAAAGGGTCAGACATTAGCAAGCTAATGTTAGCTTTGTCGGTTGATTCAGTTATCTATACAACAGCTACGCCTTGCAGTTAGTGGGAGTAAATATTTAAGCAAAAACTAATCTCCATGTAAGAACTTGTTTGTGTGGCATGACTGATTTGACCCAGTGATGTGTACGTCTGCACTTCATAAACACTTAAGGGTTGTTACTGGTTTAACCTTTTAAGGCACTGGTGCAACTTTTTTTTTTACTCTTTGTTTTATTGGTTTTCATTGGTTTTATGATGAACAAAAGATTATCATCATTCATCATTTTTTTCATCTGTACATCTGTTGCTGTTTTGTATGCTTAATGTCCATTCTTTAAACTGTCTGCACTAACTAATATTTTCCCTTTTATCCACATTGAGCTGCCCCTAATATTAGCAGTGTAAATGTAATAATAATAGCATCTTCTCCTCTTTCTCTAATCTCTGCCCACCTCATTTCTCCTTCCCTCTTTTTGTTTTGTTTACTGCTTTAACCTCTGACCCTGACAGGAAGAAGTCACAATGGATCTAAAACAACACTTCCTCCTTCCTGCCTCCAAACCAAAATTAACACCAAACCTGAAAAACAATTTTCCCGCCTTTCAGTTCCTTTTTTACAGATCTATTCCTCCTATTTCCAACGCATTTAAATGCTTAGTTCTCACAAATGCAGTCATGTGGCATCGCAACACTTTCAATATGATGAAAATTGCTGTAGACACTGTAAAGGAACTGAAATAGAACATTTATTTACAGTTGAACTGTCTAAAGAGAGAGATCATGTAAAATTAAATAAAATACCACGACATGGAAACCACTTATTTCTAATTAAAGTGCCATCCTAAATCCTAAATCAGTGCACAAGGTAAATTACTGTGTAATTGCTGGTGACCATTGCAACAACTCTATGGTTGATGCTACCATGGTTAACTACACAGCTTCTCTTTTTGCCTGTGGTAAGTGGTATAGTATGGTGTCAGCACAATAATACGCTCTGAAGAGTTCTAATATTGAAAATAATGGGCTAAGCAGTGGAAAGCAGCTTTGTTTAGCATTTTTAGCTTCCTTTACCTCCTCCTCATCCCTTACTGTCATATTTCTATATCCAACTTGTTGTTTATTATTGTCAACGGATCTCATATGCGGAGCCAAACCAAGAATGAATTGATCTACTTACAAGTATTGTGTGTGTATCCAAAGCCTGACATATCTTAATTCCTCTGTGTCATAAACCTCCGTTGTTGCCCAAATACTACTAAACACATGTCAGTGAGCACCACTGCTACACTGGGTGACATGTTCATTCGCCACAAAGAGTTTTGGTTTTGATAGTTTGTTTAGAAATCTCTTAAGACTGACAGTGATCATTTCAGTTTTCAGTTTCCATAGAGTACTTCTGTGTAAGGCAGACACCACTGAGCATGTGCAGGATCTTTTGGAGACTGAAAACGTGATCACTGTTATTTGTCTTTGGAGTCGGAAAAGATGGCGCTGACCATAAGCAGCAACTCTGGGCTTTGAAACCGGGTCCAACGCAAACCTACAAGTAAAGTCACACCTCGCCACGTCCAGCTTTATGTATATATAGTCTATGGACTGAACCTATGACATCTTTAACACAGGACGGTCTCCATACAAATCCAGCTGTTCTTAAACTATGTCTGACCTTCTGAGTGAGTGTGTGCGTAACATTTGTTATTGCACTGAAGGCTGCAGAATTTACCTCATCATTCTCCTCAGTTCTGTTCCAATGAGTGTGTAGACGTGTGTGTTTCCAAATCTTTCTAAATCTTGAGGGAGGCCTCCTCTTCCAACCCAGCCCAGCTGAGAGCGATTAGTTTATTACATAACACAGGGAAAGCGCACACACACACACACACACACACTCACACACACACACACACACAGCTTTCAACAGAACAGAGAGTCTATGACGAGGTATCCTCCATGAACTTTGGCCCAATGCTTAACATGAACACATGAACACACACTTGGCCTGCTATGGTCATTATAGGTTGCTTCGTGTGAGTATGTGTGTTGACAGTAGACACACAGCTGGCCAGACATTGTGTGTGTGTACACACTGGGTTGTCTATACCCATATGGAGATGAAACTCAGAGCTGAACATACACATAACCTCTCCTTCTCATCTCTCTCCACCTCGTCTTACTCTTCTTTTGTTTTCTTCTACCACTTTCACATCCACCTCTTTATCTTCGCCGCTCCCACCGGCTGAGGAAGGCCAACTCAAAACTTTATTTGTAACTGTGCGACACAAGGAAATCATCTGTGCAATCTGTTTGGTCCTTCTCAAAAACTTGCCCTGCTGGGATGATATTTAGTTCGCTGATGGCAGCTAATGGGGATTGCGGGTAATAAAGTTATCATAGTTGTCACAGTTAAACCTTCTCGGGATGGTTTTATGGTTCATTCATTTGTTCTTTCATTAGTTCTGTTTGCCACAATTTGTTTCTGTGTCGAACATGTCAAAGAAACTTTTAAAACCTAAACTGTTCCTCCAGACAGTGGTGGTAAGAGTACATTGTCTCCTCCTGTCTCTAAACAATAACTTTTCTTCTGCCCTATTTATTCCTCCTTCACTTTCCATACACACTTCCCCTGAGAAAGGAAAGCATTTGACAAGAGAAAAGGAAGAGAAAGTAAATGAATGAAAGAGAAAGGGACATTTATACTTTAAAAAAAACAATGTTCTTTCTAGAAACAAAGAAAGAAAGAATCAGGGAAAATATGGAGAGGAGAGATGAGATTAGCTCAACTCACTGGTCAGGCATGCCAGATATGCAGTGTGTGTGTGTGTGTGTGTGCATGTGTGTGTGTGTGTGTGTGTGTGTGTGTGTGTGTGTGTGTGTGTGTGTGTGTGTGTGTGTGTGTGTGTGTGCATGTGTGCGTGTGTGTGTGTTTTTAAGCTGCTTCTTTACTGGAAAGAGAGCCGTCCTGCTGTTGGACAAACAGCCTCGTGCTGTTTTGAGTTGTTCCAGAACTTCTTTGGGATTTTGGTTTATGACATTTTATATATATTTGCCATCTATGTATGTATCTGTATGTATACATATTTCAAAGTTTGAATCAATAGTGCTGATTTGTGAATTGAAACTTGGAAAAAAAAAAAACAGCATTTTAAACAAATAGTTCACCCAATTCTTGAATCAATTACTCAATGAATGTAGACTATCTGTTATTTATAGAAAAGGCTTTGCAGATGCATTGCTTATCTGTATCTAACACTGTAACTTAACAGTTAAATGTAACAAATAAGTTGAACTAAGACAAATTCCTTAAAAACTGTAAACTTGTATAAGTCTCTGGTATCCAGTCTAGGCACATAGCCAGCTTGGCAGTTTTGAAAGATGCATACCTTAACATTTTTAGCTTAGCTAGTTAGAAACAGTTGTTTCTCTGACAAATTATGATGCTTCCCACTGGAATTGATAAAAAATCACTTGCTAATGAAGACTGGAAAGTGTGTACATGTGATATATTTAACAAAACAAACATGTGTGTAAGAAACAGCTCTTTTGCTCTTTAAGTATTAAGGTCATTTAAGGATACAAGGGTCCCAAATAACAAAATCTTGTTAAGTTGTTCTCCAGATCATCATATTTGCTACCACTTGCATGTACTGTAATTCTATTTACAAAGTCTCTAAATTGGCTAAATTAGCCTCTGGTTTTGGAAAACAGCGTTACAAATGTAGTCCTTCAAATAAATAAATAGATTATACATCTATGCACTATATTTATTTATTTGTTATAAACTTTTTATGTGGCTACAGGTTCACCAGCAAGGCTAATATACACTTTTGACTGTTTTCATGCTTTAAGTTTGTAAAAAATAAAACAATTAAAATTATAAGTAATCTATTATCTGACTGAACAAATAAAAACTAAAAGTTGGCATTAGTTCCTCACCAGTCAGCACATCAGACAGTTGTGTCTTGCTCAGTGTTTTATTATTATGATTATGACTCTGTAACTTTAGGAAATGACTTAATGAGTAAACAATGAGGAAACCAAGGGCATATCTACAAGCCTAATGTGTTTGTTTGACAGCACATGTACAGATATGTTTTTTTTATTCTGAGATTTGGTTGTTAAGCTAAAATAAAAGTTGAGCACTCACGTAGCGCCGTAGCTTTTTCTCTGGTGGTGATTTTCGCAGCCAGCCTTCACAGAACACCTCTCCAGCTCCGCTCATCCTGACGCCAAAAACAAAGCTTCCAAATGATCAATTAGGTCTCCAATTAATTGGTTGAGCTCCTAATCCTATCAAGTGACAGATCTTCCAATCAGGATTCCCAGCAGTCAATGCACATCAGCTGATCAGGTGTCAAATCAGCCAATAAGATCTCCAATCAGTCAATGAGTTGTCAGATAAAATACTTATACTTCCAATCACATCAGGCTTCCAGTTAGTCAACACTTGATATCAGTTGTTCTGGCTTTAAAATAATCAACCAATCAATCCTTAAACCAGGATTCAAGTAGGCTTCCAGTTCTCCAGTCAGTCTGTTGTTCTGTCAGTTGATCTTTAAATCTGTAGATCAGACGACGTTTATCAATCAGGCTACCAATCTTCAAAAAGGTTGCTAAGGGTTCCAATCAATCGATTAGTCTTCCAGGTGACATTCTGCCACGATCAACCAACTCAGATTTGTTGGTCAACTGATCCTCCAGCAGTTTCCATCCAGAGCTGCTCCTCAGTCGATGGCTGAGTAAATGAGTCACACCTCCTTGTGAGAGGGTTTCTACTTCCCAGCAGAGAGACTCTTCCCTCCCTCCCTCCCTCCCTCCTCTCTCTCTCTCTGGCTGTGCGATAGCTGAACACAATGCCTCGGCTCGGACATTCCTTCACTCCTCTCCTCCCACTTTTCCCTCTTCCTCCTCACTCCTCCCCTTCTGCTCCTGCCCACTGTAACAGGAAACTCCCTGTGTGTGTGTGTGTGTGTGTGTGTGTGTGTGTGTTTTCTCATACTGAAAAAGACATGCTGTTCCTCAGAAAATAACTGAAAAAAAGATATTTGCTTTAAAACAAAACAAAAATAAAAAAGCCCCAAGACAGGAATTTGCTGTTGCCATTAGTTCTGAATATATTGTTGACACTGGAAATGTATTTATATTTATGATCAGTTCCGGGTAAGTTACTTGAAAACTGTAAGAAGCAATTACATTACACAATAGCAAAAGTGATTAGTTACATTTCATTGCTTAGCTATCGACTCCATCAAAGACGCCAGTAAACAACTAAAAAAGCCTCCACACCCACATTACATCTTCTGTATTTAACATGTAGAAAACAACAAGATAAAATAGTTTGTTTGACAAACAGCCTGCCCAATTTTTGCGGATGTTTACTGACCATCAACAGCTAACATTAGCTAAGCCCCAGTGAGAGAAGTCCTGTCCTCAACTGAAGGCTTAATACCACACAAATGCTGGAAAAGCTACTGATGGTGAGCTAGCACCTAAGAAGACACAACATTTAAATAAGACAACTTTTGAGTTTCTAGGAGATGCATTTCTCTTCTTTTTGTAGAGGCTAACCATTTCCACCTGCCTCCGTCCTATTTGCCAAACTAACTCCCACAGCAATCTGTCCTCTGAATGCATAAAGAAGAAATGATATTGATATTGATATTACCTCTCCATCAAACTCCTAATCCTGGACAAGCCCCCAGATGTTATGATCTGGCTCGGAGAAATAACATGAACGAAAGAAAGCTGAATTCGATTTTTAAAAAGTCAGTTTATTAAAGGTGCAGTGTGTAAAAATTAGTGGCATCTAGTGAACGGACTTGGCAGAAATGGAATATAATATTCACAACTATGCTTTTTATTAGTGTATAATTAGTGTAAATTGTTGAGTTTTCATTACCTTCGAATGAGCCCTTTAGAAGTGGGTCCTCTTCCGCACAGCTGCTATGTTGCACTGCCAAGTTCCTTCAGTATCCCAGAACTTGTACATTCTGGACCACTTAACCACCAACACTGGCTCTAGAGATTCTTTTTTGCTGCCAAGTCCATTCTGCTAGATGCCACTAAATAAAAAGTAAGTAAAAGGTAAGTAAAACTGGACCCCCAAATTTAGTAAGAATAGTAACTGTAATGTAATTACTAAATATCAAATTGTAAGCACTTACATTCCTACTATTACCTTAATACTATTTCCCAACACTGTTTATTATTATATTGGCACTTACATATCATATGTTTTGCAAAGACTAAATATTGTCAAAAACAAGCAGTAGTTCACACACAAAATTTTGCAAGCTTACAAAAAGATGCATTTGATTTGCAAAGTCTTTGTCAGCTGTGTTTGTGACTTAAAAATACAAACAACAAGAAAAATCCAAAGTGTACTAAGAAAGTGCAAAACAAAAAAAGTGCAAATGAAGTTAAAAAAAAAGCAAGCAAAACAGTAACCACATCATATAGATACAAACAGAAACTTAGATTATCAACTTTCAGTACAGATCAGATGGTCTTTGGACTGTCAGACGCAGGGTCAATAGGGTCAAGGGCCACTCCAGCAGTTTAGTTTTGCACTTCTATAAAGTTAGGCTATTCACAACAGAAAAATAATGGTCAACATCGTAGCAGATGAGCAGCAAAGATGTAGCAGAGGCGAGGATAAATTTAATTTTATTCACCAGTATGGGTCATGCTCCAGTAAGACTGGATCCTAAATTTTCCATAATTCTCCATAGAAAAAAACCCTGTGACTGTGTTAAGCTCCCTCCAGAGCCACAAAAGACATTATACAACTGTTCACATGCTAAATAGTACTCCTCATGACGAGTAAACTGAACTTCATGTGTGAAATTTTTGGAATGCCCCTTTAACATCACACAGGGTTGTGGCCAAAGAAGCGGCGACTTGTCTTTCAAAGCAAATCACTTACTGATATTTTACAGACATTGGGTTATGCTTTAGTTAACGAATTTAAGGTGAATATTTTTAAGATTAATTGAATGACTTTGATGTCACGGTATGAAGCTGGTCAGAGAATTACTTTTTTGCTTGAGAGCCCAGTTCCCATTTTAGAGATAAATACTGCCATCTAGTGGCATTATTAGGCACTACAAGTTAAATATTCAGCATCTCCTTTCCCCATTATAAACAAACAAATAATTTGGGCTTACTAAATGTCTTCAACATGTAAAATAAAGTGAAAGATTAATCAAATAAATATCAGATTTATATATATCGACATTACTGTTAATCTGTTAATATTTTGTATGGAACTCCAAATGAAACCACACAGTCTTTTCCAAGAAATCTTTTATTTGCAGGCACGTAGGATATTTGATTAAAATAATACACCCATGTGCATACAGCAGACAGCTCTGTTAGGCTGAATGGCTTAATTGAATTACTACCAGTCATTGCTTACATACATGAATTCTGACAAATTTTCTTTGTAATGGATGCACAAAAAATCAATTTCATTTGTCACCCTATAATAAGTCATGAATATACATTTAAAATAATATTTGAAATTTTAAAATGTATTCTTTGCATTTTTATTAATAATGCAAGTTTTTGCAAATCCCCACAATTTCCACAATTTTCCTCACATTTGAGAAGCTGCAACCAGCCAATTTTTAGTGATTATGCTTTTGTTTTATGCGTTTATCTTTAGCTTTAGTTTATGATCAATGTTTATGATTTGGGAAGGCAGGTTATACAAAACTGGATGTTGCCTCAATCTTTAAATTCTCCACCATCAAGACATTTTGTGGTTGATTGTGCTTCTGCTGGTACTTCAGTGGGGCATTTTGGAGCACTTGGTGGTCTAATGGTTAGCATCAGTTCTGTTTTGGTGAATATTTGCCCCCCTGAAGTGTCTCTGAGCAAGTCACTGGCTTCACACATGCTGATGTTGTTTCTGTTATTGTAGTCTGACCTGCCTGTGGAAGGAAAGTCTGAGCAGGACATTTGCCTACTGAGATCCAAAGTATAAAGTATCAGTACAGAAATTAGAGAGCTTTAATACAGCTTCTTCACATGCAAAAACTCCCACTGTCTGTCTACAATCTGTCCTCTCATTCAAAACTCTCATTCAGAAGCAGCTTTATATATATTCGGAGCAGTTCTGCAGGCAAGTGACTTTGGAGACGCAGCAGACAGAACAAACATGGAGTACATTTGGCTGCTTTTCCTTGGATTGTGTAGTCTAAAGATTCTGGTTTTGAATTTCATCACCACCTCAGATTCTTCCCTCTCGGTTCTATCCATAGCTGTTGTCTCGTTCTACAACTCTACTCACTACTGTCCGTGTCCTGATTCATCAAAGGCTGGGGTTAAGAGGTGGGAACAGGGACTTATCAAAGATGAGGGCATTTCACAACATATTGAGAGATCTGTTGTTGAGGTTTGGGGGCCATTTAGTCATTGTTTCAATGTATGCCACACCAGCAGTGAGTGAGAGTGTCCAGTGAGAGGTGCTGATGTCAGGAGTCTGGTTCTGTGTGTCTGTGTGTTTTCTGCTTCTTTTCATTATCAAGCACTTTGTAATCTCTGGTTTTGATAAGAGATAGATAAATGAATAACGTTGTTGTAGTAAAAAAAGAAAAATAGCTCTTAACATTTATTGGGCCAAACTGTTCCCCAATTTGACACATTTAAAGACTGGGCAAAAGTCTGGTTTACAGATTGTTCAAGTATAAAAATAACAAGTGACACACTCAGACAGGTGCTCTGGTCTCAATGACATTTAATTTGAATAAGCACCAGTTACAGCTCATTTAAATCCTGAATACAGAATTCAATGTAGAAATAATTCAAATGACACTTGGTTTATTTTACCACAGTGTATATCTTTCATGAAGACTGCCTGCAGTTGTGCATTATTTCTGAAGCGCAGTCTGTCTGATGAAAACCATGTTTCTCCACAGTGTCAGTTTTTGAGGAAAACTGTCCTGTATTAAAAACTTGTTGACCATTAAAACCATTAAAAAATAGTTCCTTGTGCTTTCTTGTTTACAGTCCTTTGATGGCAGAAAAGTTTAACAATATAAGTACACAATACATATAGAAGTATATACACATGAATGACAAATTAAAGGAAAAAACAGGTCTAAATGTTTGATCCGCGCAATCAATACAAAGTTGTTTTGAGTGATCACCCTTATCCTATGAGGACACATTTCTATGCAGATGGGAGTGGTCTCTTCCAAGATGACAATGCCCTAATTCACAGAACATAAGGGCTCACTGAATGGTTTGATGAATATGAAAATGATGTGAATCATATGCTATGGCCTTCACAAATACATTTTTTATTATAGTGATGCACAGTTTTTGAGGTCCCAATAGTTCCTGTTTTGAAACCTGTCAGTTCCAAATTTAAAGGAGCAAAGTGATATAAATCAAAAACAATGCAAAAGGAAAGAGCCATGTTAATTGGTTATACAATATGCAAAAACAGAAATCATCAATCAGAAACATGCCCACAAATGTTTCAACAGACACGCATATACTCATCCACCAGGATTTACATAAAGCTATATGTTTGACACACCAGTTCACACTCCAGACACACAGTGGACAGAAGATCAGAGAGATCACCACTGATAAGGTGAGTCTATTTTAATGACAAATTTAATACTTTTAGTGTCTGAACACGTGCTTTCAAGTGCTTTCAGTTAAAAATGTAGTGCTAGTTTAGTTTGTATAATATTGCTAAGGTTTTGCCGGGTTTATAACTCATATTCTGTGTTGTGTGCATCTTTGCTGAGGAAATGTTGTCATCTAATGCTTTCATGTTTTGCTTGTTCATGTTTTCATATGAGAAAATGACAAACCATCAGTGCAATTTTCATCATTAAAACTACCTTACATGATCTTACATGATGCACCTAACATGTTAATGTATGTTTTATTTGACTAACATAGCTTCATCTCTCCTATTTCCTTTGTGGGTAACGTTTTATAATCCATATCCTAATCAGACTAATTTTGTTGAAATTTTCTGAGTAATTTACAAATATTTAACAGTTAATTTCTCAGACAAGATGCCACAATTAAGTACAAATTATAAGAAAAAGACAACTAAAAAGTCATCATATCTGTGTTCATATGTAGCTGCAAAATTTCTTAATAATTAGATCTTTATATTTATTTAACTGAAAGAAAATATTTTCTGTGTAAAACTAGATACAAGCATTTTAGGTTGTTTCTTGAAAGACCACACATTCTGTTTTTTCTTATATTTTGTACTAAAGTGTACCACCCTCTCTGTAAAATGTCCTAAAAGTTGATCATTAAATACCTTCAAACTACTCAAAAATGTCCTGGAATTGTATATGAAATTAAAGGACCTGTAAGATTAATCATTTTTGTGCCCCTTTGTGTAATATGGGAGTATTGTGTATATCAATAGTGCATAAAAATGGTTTAGACTTAGTTTGTAATATGGATTTGGGACCTGGCTTTAACAATTCTTAGTCACAACAAGTGATAATTTTCTCTTGTCTTGTTGATCTAATTTTGATTTTGTTTGTTGTTTGTTTGCTTAATTTTCTCTCTTTTTCACTCTATCCCTGCTCCTTGCCCTAAGTCATGTCAGTCAACTCCTATAATTCCTCTCATCCTCCTCATCCTCATCCTTCAGCTTTCACCATCTATAATCTCCTGCTCAAGTGCTTTAACTCCACAGCTGGCTTTTTAAGCATCACCATCTTCACCATCACCAGCATCCTCTTCATCCTACCTCTCTACATCTTCATCCTCTACCTGGGTCACCAGCGATGGAGACATCAGCACTCCGGTGCAGTGATTAATCACTCAGACCTCTTCACCTACCACATGGTCATCAGTGAGCTGATGGGTATCTTAGGGTTCATCCTGTCCTGTTGTGCTGTCTTCACTGATCTCCCAAAAATGATGATACCAGGTCTCTGCCTTTTCTCCATCAACATGTGTACACAGGCGTACTTTCACATCCTGACCTGTGTGGAGCGCTACCTGGCTGCTGTTCACCCTGTCACGTACATTGGCCTGAGGAAGGGACGTGGGATCAGAATCAGAAATATCACCATTGGCTGTGTGTGGCTGTCGTGCTTTGTAATGACTGGTTTTATGTTCATAGAGAACGTTATGTCCATCGCCATCTTCATGTTTTCTATCTCAGCCTTTGCTTTGATTATCATCTGTTTTTGCAGCCTTTCAGTTCTCTGCGTTCTGATTCGTCCAGGACCAGGGGAAGGGGGTGGGGGTGGGTCCAGACAACAGGTTCACCAGTCAAAGCTGAGGGCATTCTATACCATCATGGCCATACTGGGAGTGTTGTTGTTGAGATTTGAGCATACTGTGCTAAGCACAGTAATGTATGTCTCACCACAACTGGGGGTGACCTGGAGGTGTGGTGTATGGTTGTCTACATTCTGGCTCTCTCTGCCCAGCAGTCTGGTGTTGCCTCTGCTGTTTCTACATAGAGCAGGAAAACTACCATGTTGTAAGAGCAACACTGAACCAGGACAAGGATCAAAGTAGTTAAGGTATCTAAAAAGATCAGAGAACAATTACTGACTAAAATTATTGATACCTGGATTATGTTCAGTGACATTGAGAGCCGATAATTTCACCCATTAAAGTTGTTTTTTGTGGCATTGAAAGTTCAGCTAGTGACACTGAAGCAGACTTTTTTCATGTGATTTTGACATGTCATATAAGGAAAAGTACAGCTCACATAAGGATATGAATTACGATTGATTTCCATTCAGCTACTTCAGTTACAGGTTCATGGGTTTTCATTGGCCCGCTGGCACACAGACAGGGAGAGATTGTCCTAATAAAAAACAACAGAATCAGCCATTATAGCAAGTGCCAAAAAGCCATCTAGTGGTGGTGGGAATAGTGACTATGATTAATATCGGTCCGAAGCAAAGAAGTAAGTAATATAGAATGACAACATCTGCAGAGCTAGAAGGTTGCAGTAGATGGTTGAGTCAACAAAAAAAGTGATCTTCATGGTTAAATAATTAATGATAATTATTATAACCATGATGATGAAGGTCCTCTAACCTTGACGAAGTGCTAGTTTTAACCCAAACCATGATCTTTCCCAAGTAGTCTAGTGGTTAAATGTAACCAAACCTTAATAGAGAAGAGCCATCGTTAATGTTATTATAACACCTGTGCTTTTCCTATTGTCACAATTTTAACCCATCATGAAATTAACACAGGTTGAGTTCAGCATTGCTTGGATTTTTTGCACTTGTACAAATATCAACCAACAACCCAGTCTCCTAAAAATTAAGTTTCTATGGTACTAATTTGCCATTGTAAGAAGGAATGTAATGACACATGAATTAAGTTGTTCTTAATGTTTCAAAATGTTTCCTCATTATGTTGCAAAATGTTCATACTGAACTTATCAGTAAAATGGAATGAACTGCATTTTATTTCAGTTTCAATACATTATCCACAACTTACAGCAACTAAAACATGATTAACAGTTGTTTTTTTTTTTCATGTGTTGACACTCAAAATACGTAAGCTTAGGGAAGTATTGCAGTCTTGGTGAAATATCAAAAAATTCAACAGTGACTTGAGGCATGAGGCAGATTATGTTTATTAACCTCAATCAAAGCCTCTTTTAGATTAACATAATTAATCCAGAACTTACATTTATCTCAGAATATATTTGGCAAAACAAATTTGTGATAAATAAAGTGTATTTCTAGAGTTGCCACCAAATGACCATGTTGGATGTGGTGAGAATGATGCACAGAGAGAGCAGGCAGGTGTTTTTTACCTACACTCATTTGAATACACAACAGCCTTTGTTGACATTGATTATTCAAATCTTGTCTGACGTTCATTTAAATGGAAAGTTCAAATGCAATATAGTCAAAAATTTGTGTATCGATTAGACTTCTCAATTTTAATGTGATGCTATGATTCCTGTAATTTTAATGTGTTTAGTGAGTTGTTGTTTTTTTGTTGCTGTTGTTTTATGATCCTATTAACTCATGTAAAGCATCTTTGGGTACGCAGGATCATTTCTAAATGTTGCACATTTTGTATCTTTGCTGTTTAATTGTGCTTTAAATAAATTTTTGTCTGAAGTAGAAATATTAAAACATAAAAAAGATTACGTATGATCTTTTTTTTTTACTTTTTGGCTCTTAGAAAGTCTTCATCTGCATGTCTTGTTTAAAAGGGAAGTTGTATTTTGGGATGGCAGGTTGGTGCTTGTTTGGTGTTTGTGGGGCTAGCCGACACAGGATCCCTACTTTGTTGCGCAGCTGACCCTGCATGTGCTCACAAACATTTGCCTACTGCAATTAACAGTATAATATAGCTTTATGTATTTTGCATGCAAACATGCAGAAAACTCTCATCTCTCTTTTATTTACACATAAATAGACCAAACAATACATAAACACACACACACACCTGCATTTATTAAGAGGTGATATTCTTGCACAGTTCAGAAACTCTGGACATGCAGGGGAAGGATGACCAGAATCAAAAACATCAACAACAAAAAAGTTGAGTGTCTTTTATAAATCACAATAACCTTAAGAGGCTTTGGGTGCGAGAGGTCCCGGGTTCAGATCCCGGACGAGCCCCCATTTGTCACAACTGTCTCAGAGCCAGTGACAAAGGATGGAATAACACATGAATAAAGCTTTTAAAAATTAGATGTATTGTTAACTTAATTTAAAATATAATAATGTTAGCCAGTAAAATCAGAGGAGAACCATGTGAATGTAATTTGATCAGATTTGATTGCATCTCCTTGGCAACACAAGCAATTGTCATGAGTTCTGAATCTGATTCTCGTATTGTTCAGTACCTTTTTCTACCAAGATGCTCTCAACTTCAAACCATGAGAATTACACAGTAAATTACTGAGTAAGAAACAGGCAATTATAGCTCCTGTCTCTTTAAGGCTCCCCTCTCAATAAGCTCACTTTGTTCTGATTGGCCAGCTCTTGGACGGTGCCCCTCAAGAGACTTCTGTCAGTTGAACAAACTATGAAACAACTGTAATAGTAGGATTTCATTACTTTCTCTCATTTTTTACTCAACATGTCAACATCTCAAATATATCTTTACATGTTTGAACCAAAATCGGATCCAAAATGTAAGAGTGGACAACACAAACACATTGAAAACTTTATCAACAATGTTAGCAACAAAGGCTACAGAAGGGATTTGTTTGCTTGTTGAAGTTTCCTTCATCCTGTATTTGTCCTGAACTGCAATGTGTTGTTGACTGTGCCCTAAATCGAGTATCTCTAAAACTGTTAACTGCTTTGTCTTAACCTTGTTGATATTGTGAGATCATTTAATTGATTTTGAAAGGTAGAAGCATTTTCCACGACAGGAGCAATCTTCCAATTTATCTGAAAATATAAAAATAAACCAATAGACAAATTAAGCTCAAGTTTTATACATGTATGTATACATTTATATTTGTTTATTGTCAGAGACAAACTAGATTTGATTAAACTCATGTTTCTATTCAATCAGTCAGTTATACCATTACCTTGAGCCCATCGTTTCCCTCTGTTCTTTTATTTCTGGACTTTGTCACTGTGTTAACCTGGCAGGCTGGATATATACTGTACATGTTAGTATATAAGCATAGATAAAACTGTTAATAAAAACCAATGTCATTATATCCTATATTCTCAGAAATGTTTATCAGTTCATCTCAAAATCCTAAAGTCCAATTTGTCACAACCAATAACAGCTCTGCCAAGCACTAATGGACTTTTCTAAATTTTCAACATAGATTAACCTCAAGTTTTGGAACTTTGACCACGGTTGGCATCAAATTCTGACATCACAATAGTTCATACATACCAGAAAATCACAAAGAAGTCTGGTTTACAGATTGTTCAGGTATGAAAATAACAAGTGACACACTCAGACAGACAGGTGTTCTGGTCTTAATGATATTTTTGATTTGAATAAGCACTGGTTTTAAGTTACAGGACATTTAAATCCTATCAAACGTCCGCTGGACAGATGTGAGGGGTAGTAGAGAGTATAAACATTTCTCAACCACAGAAGTCAATGTAGAAATAATTCAAATCAAACTTGACTGCATTTCCCACTGTGTATATCTTTCATGAGTGCCAAATTTAAAGGAGCAAAGTGATATAAAATGAAAAGCAATGCAAAAGGAAAGAGCGATGTTTACTGGTTATACAACATGCAAAAACTGAAATCATCAATCCTCACAAATGTTTCAACAGACACGCACATACTCACCCACCAGGATTTACACACAGCTATATGTTTTACACGCCAGCTCACACTCCATACAGACAGTGGACAGAAGATCAGAGAGATCAGAAATAAACACCACTGATAAGGTGAGTCTGTTTTAATGATAAATTTGAATATTGTTAGTGACTTAACACTTCTTATGACAGTGAATTATCTCTTTTCAGTTGTATTATTGTTTAAAATATGTTTTAAAATATATGTTTTATTCTTGAAAAATGTTAGAAGTTAAAAATGCTTTGGAAACTAATTTCATGTGTAAAAATAAAATGTAATGTTTGTATAGTATTGTTAAGGTTTTGTAGGTGTTTTTATGACTCATATTCTCTACTTTTATGTACTTTATGTCTCTTTACTGGAGAAATGTTGTCATGTAGTGCTTTCATATTTTCTAGCATGATTTTTTCATCAGTGCAATTTTTTATCAATAGAATTACTTTACATTATCATATATGATGCACCTAACATGTTAATGTATGTAATGATAAATATTTTATTTGACTAATATAGTTGGATTTCCTTTGTGAGTAATGTTTGTGCATTGTCTGTAATTTGCAGATATTTAAAAGTTAATTTTAAAGACAGGTTGCTGAAATTTGGTACAAATTATGATAAAAAAAAAACATAACTGGAAAATGTGTTTAATAGGTCTTAATAATTGTTTAACTGACAGAAAATATTCAGTTTTCAGTGTGTAGTTTTGTGTGAAAATTTTGTAAAATTTGTATATAATTAAAGGACCAGTAAGATAAAGGGTCTTTATGCCCCTTTTTGTCCAATATATTATGGAATTGTGTATAAAAAAAAAATAAAAACAGACTCAAGCTACAATAGTACACATGAAATTCTTTTATTTGACATAGTAACTTTATTTTGTCAATTTTTTCAGTATAAACACACTACAGACTCGAAACCAATTCTTAGTCACAATAAATTATTATTTCCACTTGCCTTGTTGACTTAGTTTTGATTTTGTTATCTTTCTGCCCCTTCCCCATAGTCATGTCAGTCAACTCCTTTAATTCCTCTCATCCTCCTCATCCTCATCCTTCATCCTTCGAGATCTATAATATCCTGCCTAAGTGCAGCAACTCCACAGCTGCCTGTGTAAACATGACCACCTTCACCATCACCAGCATCCTCCTCCTCCTCCCTCTCCTCATCTTCGTCCTCTACCTGGGTCACCAGCGATGGAGGCAACAGTGCTCCAGCGCAGCGATTAGCCACTCAGACCTCTTCACCTACCACATGGTGATCAGCGAGCTGATGAATATCTTAGGGTTCATCCTGTCCTGTTGTGCTGTCTTCACTGATCTAATAGAAATGATGATAGCAGGTGTGTTTTTTTCTACCATCAACTTATCTGCACAGACATTCTTTCACATCCTGACCTGTGTGGAGCGCTACCTGGCTGTTGTTCACCCCATCACATATGTTGGCCTGAGGAAAGCACGTGGGATCAGAATCAGAAATATCACCATTGGCTGTGTTTGGCTGCTGTCCTTTATAATCCCAGTTTGGATGTTCATGGGTTACAGCATGTCCTTCGTCATCAATCTTTGTGTCGCAGCCTTTGCTTTGATTATCATCTGTTTCTGCAGCCTTTCAGTTCTCTACGTTCTGATTCATCCAGGACCAGGGGAAGGGGGTGGGGGTGAGTCCAGACAGCAGGTTCACCAGTCAAAACTAAGGGCTTTCTGTATCATCATGGCCATACTGGGAGTGCTGTTGTTGAGGTTTGGGCACAATATAGTCGGCACTGCACTGAGTGCCTCAGCACAACTGGGGGAAACTGGTGTTTGTGGTGTATGGTTGTCTTCACCCTGGTTCACTCTGCCCAGCAGTCTGGTGTCACCTCTGCTGTTTCTACACAGAGCAGGAAAACTACCATGCTGTAAGAGCAACACTGAATCATGACAAGGATCAGAGTAGATTAAAGTATCAGAGAACAATTACTGACTAAAATTACAGAAAAAGGAGCCTAGATCATTTCTAATGACATTGGGAGCCAATAATTTCACCCTCTGAAGCTGTTTTTTGTGGCATGGACAGTTCAGCTTTGCATCAGTATAAATAAGGCCCTGTAAAAATCCTGGGATTTGTCACGTTAGGAAAAGTACAGCTTACATAAAGATATGAATTATGACTGATTTCCATTTAGCTGCTTCAGTTTCAGGATCATGGGTTTGTATTGGCCCAGTAGCACACTGTAAGGGAGAGACTGTCCTAAGAAAAATGACAGAATTAGTCATTTTAGCAAGTACCCTAAAACAACAAATATTTAATATTAATAATTTAAGATTTAAGCAACAAAGCCATCTAGCAACTGTAGGAATCATGACTGTGACTAATGTCAGTTGGGCGCAGAAATAAGAAATAAGTCATGTGATGTTAATATACAATAACTAAGTCTGCAGAGCTAGGAGGTTGCTGTAGTTGGTTGAGTTGACAAAACAAGTGACGTTCATCGTTACAATGATATTATTGTAACCATGAACCAAGAACTAGCCAGGAGACAGGGTTGAAATTAAACTTCTATGCTTCTAGTTTGCCACAGCAAGAAGAAATGTAATGCCATGTAAATTAAGTTTTTCTATCAACATTATTTTTTTCATTAGCATATCTGCCATTGTGCAAGATCGACATACTGAACCTGCTTGAAGAATGGAATGTACTTTAATTGCTATTCAACTGCAATACATTATCTACAACTTATAACAATAAAACATGTTCACAGTACTTAAGATTTGGGAAATATTTTAGTTCTTTTTTCTCAGTAAAATATCAAAAAGTCAACATTGATTTGAAGCATGAGGTCAGATATGTTTTCTTTACTAATCAAAAGCCTCAAAATCAAGTTGTATGTTAGACAAACATAATCCATCAATAACTTACATTTACCTCAGAACATATTTGGCCAAACAAATTAGTGATAAATGAAATTCATTTCTAGAGTTACCAACAAATTCCCAGGTTGGATCTAATGAGAATGATGCATATAGAGAGCAGGCAGGTGTTCTGACCAACGTGACACACATTCATTTGAATATGCAACAGTCTTTGTTGACATTGGTTATTTAAATACTGTAGTTCAAATATAGTATTGGTAAAGCTTCTTGTATTGATTAGATTTCTCAATTTCAATGCCTATGATTCTTGTAATTTTAGTGTGTTGGGGTCTTTTTTGTTTTTTTGTGATACTTTTAACTTATGCAAAGCATCTTTGGATAGTTCTTGGGTAGTCAAGATGATTTTTAGATTTCTTTTTATTGTTAAGCACTTTGTAATATAAGAGACACATACATAAATAACATTATTATTGCAGTAAAACAAAACTCTTCATGTTATCAGGGGCCAAATTGTTCTCAAATTTAACACATTTAAAGACAGGACAAAAGTCTGGTTTCATATTGTTCAGGTATGAAAATAAATATGTAAATAAGTGACACACTCAGACAGACAGGTGTTCAGGTGTTAGTGATATTTTTAATTTGAATAAGCACCAGTTTTAGGTTACAGCTCATCAAATCCTGTCAAACATTCATTTTAATGGACAGATGTGAGGGATAGTTGAGAGCGTGAACATTTCCTAAAAACAGAATTCAATGTAAAAATAATTTAAATGAAACTTGGCTGATTTTCTCACACTGTATATATTTCATGAATACTGTCTGCAGTGGTAATCTCTCATTTTGCATGATTTCTGAAGTGCGACCTGTCTGATGAAAACCATGTTTCTCCAAATGTCAATTTTTGAGGAAAACTGCCCTGTATTAAACTTGGTGACAATAAAAACTGTAATTGTGTTCTGTGTCTTCCTTGTGCTTACAATCTTAAAAATTAAATAAAATAGTAAAGTATAAACATAGCATTAATGTAATTTATATTCATTAATCAATCAATTATCCAGTATAATAATAGTAAAGTGATATAAAATGAAAAGCAATGCAAAGTAAAAAAAAAAAAAAAAAAGAGTAATGCTCACTGGTTATACAACACGCAAAAACAGAAATAATCAATCAAAAACTTCCTCATAAATAACTCAAACGACACACACGTACTCATCCACCAGGATTTACATATAGCTATGTGTTTGACACGCCAGTTCACACTCCAGACACACAGTGGACAGAAGATCAGAGAGATCAGAAATAAACACCACTGATAAGGTGAGTCTAACTACCTAACCTACTAACTACTATAACTTTATGATAAATTTAATATTTTTAGTGACTAAACACTCTTGTTATGTCAGTGAATTATCTGTTTTTCAGTTGTTTTATTGTGTAAAATATGTTTTAAAAGGCTTTTGAAAGTAATTTCATGTGTAAAGTTATAACTTATGCAGGGGGACTCTCAAATAATTTCAATTAAAAATATAATGTTTGTACAACATTGTTAAGGTTTTGTTGGTGTTTTTATGACTCATATTCTCTACTTTTCTGTACTTTATGTCTCTTTACTGGAGAAATATTATCATGTCATGCTTTCATGTTTTCTAGCATGATTTTTTCATATAAGAAAATGACGAAGAATCAGTGCAGTTTTCGTCCATAAAACTACCTTATATTATCTTACATGATGTGCCTCACATGTTAATGTATGTAATGTTAAGTATTTTATTTAAATAATATACTTATAAAATAAGTATATTAGTAAGTAAATTGCTGCTCATATTTCCTTTGTGGAGAATGCTTTATAATGCAGACTCTCAAATTTTGTGGAAATATTCTGAGTAATCTGCAGATATTTAAGTTTATTTTTACAGACAATGGTGCAGCAATTTGATACAAATTATAAGAAAAAAATGGGAAAAAAGTGTTTATTAGATTAAGTGGTCTAATCATAATATTTGGTTCATATATCATTATAAAAGTTCTTGTAAATGATTAGAATTATTATTTAACTGACAGAAAATATTCAGTTTTCAGTGTGTCGATTTGTCTGTCAAACTACATACAAGTATTTTAGGTTTCTTAGAGAACTGTAGAGCATGTTTCCTATTTACTACTAAATAACATAACCCTCTCAAAGATATGTCCTTAGAATTGATGGTTACTGTAGCTACTTTTAGGAAATTATTGAGAAAACCTATTATATTGATATATCATTTGACACACAAAACCACACATTGTAAAATCCATTAAACTGTCAGTCAGAACTCCAAATGACCCCATGTATATTAAAATCAAACCAACTTAACACTTTATTCTGTTTTTCCTTATGGTTTCTAATAAATTGCACCACCCTTCCTGTAAAATGTCCGAAAAGTTAACTGTTAAATATCTGCAAATGAATCACAAAATTTCCAAGATAGTTATATAAAATTAAAGGTCTTGTTGGTTTAGTTTTAATTTTGTTATCTTTCTCTCTTTTTCACTCTATCCCTGCCCCTTGCCCATAGCCATGTCTGTCAACTGCTCTAATTCCTCTCATCCTCCTCATCCTCATCCTTCATCCGTCATCCTCTATGATAACCTGAGCAAGTGCTTCAACTCCACAGCTGGCTCTGTAAGCATGACCACCGTCATTATCATCACCATCCTATTCCTCCTACCTCTCTGCATCTTTGTCCTCTATCTGGGTCACCAGCGATGGAGACAACAGCGCTCCAGTGCAGCTATTAACCACTCAGACCTCTTCACCTACCACATGGTCATCAGTGAGCTGATGAATATCTTAGCGTCCACCCTGTCCTTTTGTGCTGTCTTCACTGATCTCCCAGAAATGATGATGCCAAATTTATACATTTACATGACCAACCTATTTGCACAGATGTTCTTTCACATCCTGACCTGTGTGGAGCACTACCTGGCTGTTGTTCACCCTGTCATCTACCTTGGCCTGAAGAAGCCACGTGGGATCAGAATCAGAAATATCACCATTGGCTGTGTTTGGCTGCTGTGTTTTGCAGCAACAAGTTTGACATCCTTAAAAGACACAATGCCCAACACCATCCTCTTATTATGTACTACAACACTCACTTTAATTATTATCTGTTTTTGCAGCCTTTCAGTTCTCTGCGTTTTGATTCGTCCAGGGCCAGGGGAAGGGGGTGGGGGTGGGTCCAGGCAGCAGGTTCACCAGTCAAAGCTGAGGGCTTTCTATACCATCATGGCCATACTGGGAGTGCTGTTGTTGAGGTTTGGCCACAGTATGCTCACCGTTGCCTGGTACTTCTCATCACAAGTGGGGGAGACTGGGATGTGTGCTCTGTGGTTGTCTTCATCCTGGTTCTCTCTGCCCAGCAGTCTGGTATCACCTCTGCTGTTTCTACACAGGGCAGGAAAACTACCATGTTGCAAGAATAACACTGAATGAGGACAAGGATCAGTGTTTGGTGACATTGGGAGCCAATAATCTCACCCATTACAATTGTTTTTTGTGGCACTGAAAGTTCAGCTAGTGTCAAGCAAAAGAAAAACATTTTATAATCTATGAGAGGTATTCGTGGGCACATTAGCCAAAGAAATTCACAAAAACAGCCCTTTTCACTTGCATTTGATTAGAAGTTGTAAAAACAGGCAGGAATGCTAGGTCAATTCAAAATGCATCATATTCGGAAACAGAAAATTACCATAAAAGTGCAAGTTTACAAAAATAGACTACATTGCATTTTTCCTAGGATTTTGACATGTTAATGTTATTAGTAACACCTGTGCTTTTCCTGCCATCACAATTTTAACCCATCATTGAACTAGCGCTGGTTGAATTAAACAGAAATTAAGTTTCTTTGCTTCTAATTTGCCACAGCAAGAAGGAATGTAATGCCATGTAAAATTAAGTTTTTCTATCAACATTATACTATATACTAATACCTATATACTACTTAACCTATCAGTTAAATGGAATAAGCTGTATTTTATTTGCTGTTCAGTTATCCATAATTTATAGCAACTAAAACATGATTAGCAGTTTTTTATTATCATGTGTTGGCACTCACAATACGTAAGCTTAGGGAAATATTGTAGTCTTGGTGAAATATCAAAAAACTCAACAGTGACTTGAGGCATTAGGCAGGATATGTTTATTAAATAAAAGCCTGAATTCAGACAGAGACCTCAAAGTGTTAGATGAATATGATCCATTCAGAACTTACATTTACCTCAGAATATATTTGGCAAAACAAATTAATGGTATATAAAATTAATTTCTAGATTTTCCATCAAATTACCATGTTGGATGACAGTAATGCACAGAGAGAGCAGGCAGGTGTTCTGACCTACATGACACACATTCATTTGACTATGCAACAGTCTCTGTTGACATTGATTGTCCAAATCCTGTCTGGTGTTCATTTAAAGAGTTGTGGAGAGTTGTAGAGAGTTCAAATGAAATATAGTCAAGGCTTTGTGTATCAATTAGACTTCTCTATTTCAATGTGATGCTATGATTCCTGTAATTTTATTGTGTTTAGTGAGTTGTTGTTTTTTGTAGTTTTTTATGATCCTTTTAACTAATGTAAAGCATCTTTAGGTACAGTGAAAAGTGCTCTATAAACAAAATGTATTATTCTCATGATTATAATTATTAAGTAATGATTAATGATAATGTTTAATTGAATTTTTATGTTATGCAGGATCATTTGTGAATGTTGCACATGATGTATCTTTGCTGTTTAAGTGTGTTTAAATAACTTTTTGTAAAAGTAGAAACATTTTGTAAAGTAGAAACATTGAGGTTGCAGCCTCATAAGTGCCTGTCGTCTTTTGCTTTTCCATGATTTGAGGTGCGTCTGTCCTTGTTTTGTAAGAGAAAACTATCTTCATTGATCAAATAAAATGATAAATATATCGGTACCAAATTAAAATTACAGTTTCTGTTTGAGCTTTATTTGAAGCTAAATACACCCACATAAAGCTAACAGTCAGCCTTGAAAACTGGAACCTTCACTAACATACTGATCATGTCCATTCAGTTATGTCATGTTAAAAAATATTAGCATCATCAAGCCAAATCTAATACGTGTTTATATATATATATATATATATAGCATATTAGAGTAGGTATAATAATAGGGAAACAGTCCTCCTTGTTGGCCACACAAGATAGGTCTATTAGAATTATGATTGTTATTCATCTTAATTATGATTTTGCAAGGGTAAAGGTCTTTTAAGGTTAAGTGATTGAGATGCAAGCACAAGAAAACAAGTCCACTTTAATTACATACACATTTGTAAAATCTACAACAACATTTCACAGACAAGACACAAGAGGGAAATTTGCTACACAAGACTGTGGCTAGTGAATGATTGAAATGCATGATGCTGTTATCTATTGTGCAGTTGGTATGAGAGACCTGTTAAACGGATGAGATGACTCTTACCTGAGAAGCAACAAGTCAAGTCAGTGGTACAACACCTTAGTTCAGAATTGCCAATTGAAACTACAAATCATATAAGCACCAGGGTTTAAGCAAGTTGATGAAGGTGTTGTAGGACCACTTGAAACTGAAAACCATGCTCCTCCAAAATGTGGAATGAGAAAAACTGCCTGGCATTAAAAACTTAATAAAAATGTGAAAATGTTAGTTCTGTGAACAATATTCCTTGTGCTTGCGTGTTTACTACCCTCTGTTGGCAGAAAGGTTTAACAATGTAAGTAATCAATCCATTATCCATAATAATAATATATACATCATAATATATGCCTAAAATAATGGCATAATGTCAGAATAATGACCCACAGATGTGTTTGTATGGATAGTCTATGTGTAAATTATGTTTGCACACATGAAAAATACATTTTTGATTACAGTGATGTGTTCTTATTGTGTCCCCAATATTTCCTGTTTTGAAACCTCAGTGCCAAATTTAAAGGAGAAGAAAGCAATGCAAAGAGAAAAGAGTTATATTTAGTGGTTATACAACATGCAAATTGGAACTCATCAATCAAAAACATCCCCACAAATCATTCAAAAGACATGCACATACTCATCCACCAGGATTTACATACAGCTTTGTATTTGAGACGCCAGTTCACACTCCAGACACACAGTGGACAGAAGATCAGAGAGATCAGAAATAAACACCACTGATAAGGTGAGTCTATTTGATAAATTGTTATTATGATAAATTTTATATTTTTAGTGACTAAGCACTCTTCATATGATAGTGAATTATCTTTTTTTTTAGTTGTTTTATTTCTTCAAATACAGTTTAAAAGACTTAAATTCTTGAAAAATGTTAGAAATGAAAAAGGCTTTTGAGAGTAATTTCACGTGTAAAGGCAAAACTGGACTCACAAATGACTTCAGTTAAAAATATAGTTTTTGTACAGTATTGTTAAGGTTTTTTTGGTGTTTTTATTACTCACATTCTCTACTTTTCTGTACCTTATGTCTCTTTACTGGAGAAATTTTGTCATGTCATGCTTTCATGTTTTCTAGCAAGATTTTTCATACAAGAAAATGACAAAGAATCAGTGCAATTGCCATCCATAAAACTACCTTATATTATCTTACGTGATGTGCCTCACATGTTAATGTATGTAATGTTAAGTATATTATTTGACTAACATAGCTGCAGCTCTCCTATTTGCTTTGTGGGTAACATTTTATAATGCAGATTCTTAAATTTAGTAGTAATTTTGTGGAAATTTTCTCAGTAATCTGCAGAAACAGACAGACAGTTAAAAGTTAAGAAAAAACCCTGAAAAAAAGTGTTAAGTAGGTGAGTTGGTCTAATCATTATATTTTGGTTCATACGTAGTGATTAATGATTAGGCTCTTATTATTTAACAGATAAAATTACTGAATTCTGAAAAATATTCAGTTTAATATTCAATATTTTTTTATAAAACAATAACAAAAATTCCTTTATGAAATAACAGTTACTACAGCTACTTTTAGAAAATTATTGAGAAAACCTATTATTATGTTAACATAGCATTTAAAACTACTGTAATAAACCACACACTGTAAAATCCATAAAACTGGAGGATGTAGGAGTTTTTTGTCAGTTGGAGTAAAAGTTTCTAAATAAATTACTAAGAACTACATATGAACCCAAATATATTACAACTAAACCAACTTAACACTTAGTTCTGTTTCTTCTTATATTTCGGACTAAAGTATATCACCCTGTAAAATGTTCTAAAAGTTGATCATTGAATACCTTCAAACAACTCAAAAAATGTGCAGGAATTTTGTATGTAATTAAAGGACCTATAAGATGAAATGTTTTTGTGCCCCTTTGTGTAATATGGGAGGAGTGAGTATGTCAATAGTGCATAAAACTAGTTTAGACTTCTTCTAATGTGGATTTGACACATGGCTTTAGAAATTCTTGGTCACAACAAGTAACTATTTCCTCTTGACTTGTTAATCTAATTTTGATTTTGTTATCTTTCTCTCTTTTTCACTCTATCCCTGCCCCTTGCCCAAAGTCATGTCAGTCAACTCCTCTAATTCCTCTCATCCGCCTCATCCTCCATCCCTCAGCTTCTATCATCTCATGTGCAAGTGCTTGAACTCCACAGCCAGCTCTTTATTTATCACCACCTCCACCATCACCAGCATCCTCTTCCTCCTCCCTCTCTGTATCCTCGTCCTCTACCTGGGTCACCAGCGATGGAGACAACAGCGCTCTGGTGCAGTGATTAACCACTCAGACCTCTTCACCTACCACATGGTCATCAGCGAGTTGATGAATATCTTAGGGTCCATCCTGTCCTGTTGTGCTGTCCTCACTGATCTCCCAAAAATGTTGATGCCAGGTCTCTACCTTTTCTCCATCAACATACCTGGACACATTGTCTTTCACATCCTGACCTGTGTGGAGCGCTACCTGGCTGTTGTTCACCCTGTCATTTATCTGGGCCTGAAGAAGGCAAATGGGATTAGAGTCAGAAATATCACCATTGGCTTTACTTGGCTGTTGTGCTTTGTAACAACAGGTTTTATATTCATAGAACACAACAGATCCATCGGCATCCTCTTTTTTTTAATCATACTCTTCACTTTAATTATCATCTGTTTTTGCAGCCTTTCAGTTCTCTGCGTTCTGATTCGTCCAGGACCAGGGGAAGGAGGTGGGGGTGGGTCCAGACAGCAGGTTCACCAGTCAAAGCTGAGGGCCTTCTATACCATCATGGCCATACTGGGAGTGTTGTTGTTGAGATTTGGGCAGAATATAGTCAGCACTGCACTGTATGCCTCAGCAGAACTGGAGGAGACCTGGAGGTGTGGTGTATGGTTTTCTACACCCTGGGTCTCTCTGCCCAGCAGTCTAGTGTTACCTCTGCTGTTTCTACACAGAGCAGGAAAACTACCATGTTGTAAGAGCAACACTGGATCAGGATCAGAGTAGATTAAAGTATCTGAAAGATCAGAGAACAATTACAGACTAAAATTATTGAGTAAAACCCTGGATTGTGCTTGGTGACATTGGGAGCCAATAATCTCACCCAGTAAAAGCTTTTTATGATTTTTGAGAGCTATTTGTGGGCGCATTAGACAAAGAAATCTACAAAAATAATGATTAGAAGTTGTCAAAGCAGGTATAAATGCTAGATCATGTCAAAATGCACCAAATTTGGAAACAGGAAATTACCATAAAAGTGCAAGATCAGAAAAATAGACTACATTCCAGCTGCACCTGCACTAGCAATGGCTTTGCTAGTGCAAAGTATAAAACATTCCTGTAAAAAGATGTTTTTCCTGTGATTTTGACATGTCACATTAGGAAAAGGATAGTTTACATAAGGATATGAATTATGACTGAATTCCATTTAGCTGCTTCAGTTTCAGGATTTGGAACAAAGTCCTCTGGCTGCTGTGGGAGTTATGATTGATTCTATGTATGTAAGTGTAGATAAAACTGTAAATAAAACCAATGTCATGATATCCAACATTCTAAGAAATGTTCATGCCAAAACCCTCAAGTCCAATTCATCAGAACCAGTAACAGCTCTACTGAACACTAATGGACTTTTCGAAATTCACCTTGTTTCAAACTCATATAGACAGCTCACTAGACTTGTGTAAGTAGTGCTCTATTTGTCAAAATTAGCAATATCAACAAGACAGTCAGGATGACTGACATACTTTTCTGTTTCTTTTCATTGTAAAGCACTTTGTAATCTCTGGTTTTGATAAGTGATCCATAAATAAATAACATTATTATTGCAGTAAAAAAAGAAAGTCTGGTTTACAGTTTGTATGAAAATAACTTATTTTAGTCCTTATTCTCAGTAAAATATCAAATCAAACCAAATCAATAATACCAAATACCAAAAAAGTCAACAATGACTTGGAGCATGAGGCAGGATATGTTTACTTTATCAATCAAAAGCCTGAAATCAGACAGATACCTCAATCACATTGTGTTAGACAAACATAATCCATCCAGAACTTACATTTACCTCAGTACATATTTGGTAAAACAAATTAGTGATAAATAAAATAAATTTCTAGAGAAATTATCAGGTTGGATATGATGAGAATGGCAGGCAGGTGTTCTGACCAACCTGACATACATTCATTTGAATATGCAACAGTCTTTGTTGACATTGATTATTCAAACTCTGTCTGATGTTCATTTGAATGGTGTTTTCAAATTAAGTACAGTCAAGGCTTTGTTTATCAATTATGTAGTTTTAATGTATTAAGTGATTTGTGTTTTTTTGTTTGTTTGTTTTTTATTATCCTTTTACCTTATGCAAATTGTCTTTGGGTACCTTGAAAAGTGCTGTATAAACAAAACATTAATCATTACTTAATTATTAAGTAATGATTAGTGATGATGTTTAATTACATTTTTTGCTGTTCTATGTGTGCTTTATATAACTTTTTGTCTGAAGTATGATCATTAAAGCATAAAAGAAGATAACTGTCTACTATTCGTATGATCAGTTTCTAACTTTTTGGCTCTTAAAATATGTTAATCTGCATGTCTTCTCCTTGTTTAAACTGAAGCTGTATTTTGGGATGGCAGGTTGGTGTTTGTTTTGTGTTTTTGGGGCTATAGAAGACACTGCATCCCTCCTTTGTCATGCAGCTGTGCTTGAGAACATTTGCCTACTACAATTAACAGTATAATATAGCTTTATGTATTTTGTAAAATGCAAAACATCTCATCTTTCTTTCAATTACATGTAAATACACAAGACGATACATAATCACACACACCTGCATTTATTTAGAGCTGATATTCTTGCACAGAGTCCAGTGACTCTGGACATGCAGGGGAAGGACAACCAGAATCAAAAATATCTGGAAGGGTGAGCATCTTTTATAAATCACAATAACCTGTACTTAAGAGACATTTGATCATATTATTCTGCATTTAGCATTAAAAGTCAATTGATGACCTCGTGCCTGATTACATTTTGGTTTCGAAAGAGTTATTCTCCTCCAACCAACCAATGCCAGAGCTCCTCAGACAGGAAGCTACTGACTGAGATGAGCTGAATTTCCAAATCTTCTTAAATATCTTATGTCATGTTCTAGTTTTGTTCCTGTACTTTGTCAACTGTAGACACACACCACACATACAAATATGCTGCAGAATATGTCATGGCATGACTTGTGTGTTTTCTATCATGAAAGGCCTCTGACACATTGAAAATCTAAAACATCACTAGAACAAAATCTGAAAATAACATTTGTGCTGAAACATCCTTAGTTATAGATAAACAGTTATTTAACACTCAAAAGCTCAGTTTATCTGCTACACGAGAACTGTGTGACTATGATTTGATTAGATTTGATTGCATCTCCTTGGCAACACAAGCAACCCAATAACTCTTCTGTTTGGCTGAGTTCTGACCACTGGAATATCTTTGCATGATTTACAGTTCAATATAACTCCTTATTTATCTTATACTGCCCCTCAGTTCATCTTCTCTCTGACTCTTTAAGATCCCCTTCGTGATAAGCTAATTCTGTTCTGACTGACCAACTCTTGGACGCTGACCCTTGGGAGACTTCAACAAACTATGAAACAAGTTGTAATCGTAGGATTTCACTACTTTTTCTCATTGAAATGTCAACTTCTCAAATACATCTTTATATATTCAAGCCAAAATCAGATCCAAAATGTAAGAGTGGACAACACAAACAACACATGGAAAACCTTATCAGCAATGTTAGCAACAAAGGCTACAGAAGGGATGGCATGGACAAGTTGGTGTCAGTTAGGTTGAAAAAAAATGTTGCAAACAAAGCATTCAGGACAGGTTGAAGCCCTGACTGATGACCTACAGGGATATTTCCATATAGATAAACCTCAAATTTTGGAACTTTGACCATGTTTAGCATCAATATGTGACATCATAACAGTTCATACATACATACAGATTGTTCAGGTATGAAAATAACAAGTGACACAGATAGACAGGTGTTCTGGTCTTAATGATATATTTGATTTGAATAAACACCGGTTTTCAGTTACAGCTCATGTGAGAAATAGTTGAGAGTGTGTACATTTATAAACAACAGAATTCAATGTAGAAATAATTCAAATCAAACTTGACTGCATTTCCCACTGTGTATATCTGTCATGAGTGCCAAATTTAAAGGAGAAAAGTGATATAAAATGAAAAGCAATGTATAAGGAAAGAGCGACGTTCACTGGTTATACAACATGCAAAACAGAAATAAACAATCAAAAACATCGCCACAAATTCAAAAGATACACACGTACTCATCCACTAGGATTTACATACAGCTATATGTTTTACACGCCAGTTCACACTCCAGACAGACAGTGGACAGAAGATCAGAGAGATCAGAAATAAACACTACTGATAAGGTGCGTCTATTTTAATGATAAATTTGAATATTTTTAGTGACTAAACTGTCTTCTAATGACAGTGAAATTTATTCATTCTGTTTTCTAGTTATTATTTAAAATATGTTTTAAAAGACTTAACTTCTTGAAAAACGTTAGAAGTTAAAAAGGCTTTTGAAAATAATTTCATGTGTGAAGGTAAAACTGTTGTCCAGGTGGACTCCCAAGTGGTTTCAGTTAAAAATAGCTATAATATTATTATATATAATATAATTATATAGTATTGTTAAGGTTTTGTAAGTGTTTTTGTACTCATATTCTGTACTGTATGTCTCTATTTAAAAAATGTTGTTAAGTCACACTTTCATGTTTTGTATCATGTATCATTTTTTATATAAGAAAATGACAATCATCATCAGTGCAATTTTTATCAATAATACTACTTACATGACATGTGTGACATGTTAATGTGTGTAATGTTAAATATTGTATTTGACTAATATAGCTGGAGCTCTCCCATTTCCTTTGTGGGTAATGTTTTGCATTGCAGATCCTTCAATTGCATACTGTTTTTGTGCAAATTGTTTGAGTAATTTGCAGATATTTAACAGTTAATTTTAAAGATAGGTTGCTGCAATTTGGTACAAATTATGATAAAAAATAAAACTGGAAAATGTGTTTAATAGGTCTTAATAATTATTTAACTGACAGAAAATATTCAGTTTTCAGTGTGTAGTTTTGTATGTCAAACTACACATAAGCATTTTAGGATGTTATTTAAAAATTCTATATTAAGCACATTTCTTATATTCTACCAAATTACATCTCAAAGAAATGTCCTAAGAATCAACTGTTACTGCACCTTATTTGAGGAACATGATAATATATCATTTGACACACAAAACTACACTGTAATAAATCGAACACTGTAAAAACCATTAGAAAGGAGGGTGTAAAAGCTTTCTGGCAGTTGGAGTAAAAAAATTCTAAATAAATTACCAAGAACTACATATGAACCCAAATATATCACAACTAAATCAACTTGACACTTAGTTCGGGGGGGTTTTTTTGTTGTTGTTTTTTCAAATTTGTACTAAATTACACCACCCTTTCTGTAAATTGTCGTAAAAGTTAACCATTAAGTACCTGCAAATTACTGAAAACTTGTATATAATTAAAAGACCAGTAAGATAAAGGGTCTTTGTGCCCTTTTGTTCAATATATTATGGAATTGTACATAAAAAATAAAAACAGACTCAAGCTACAATATACTATGGGAGGACTGCATACATCAATAGCACGCATGTAGTTTTGATTTTGTTATCTTTCTGTCTTTTTCAGTCTATCCCCTTGCCCATAGTCATGTTAGTCAACTCCTTTAATTCCTCTCATCCTCCTCCTCCTCATCCTCATCCTTCATACTTCAGCATCTATAATACCCTGCCTAAGTGCCTCAACTCCACAGCCGGCTCTTTAAGCATCTCCACCTTCACCATCACCACCATCCTCTTCCTCCTCCCTCTCCTCATCTTCGTCCTCTACCTGGGTCACCAGCGATGGAGGCAACAGCGCTCCAGTGAAGCGATTAGCCACTCAGACCTCTTCACCTACCACATGGTGATCAGCGAGCTGATGAATATCTTAGGGTTCATCCTGTCCTGTTGTGCTGTCCTCACTCATCTAATAGAAATGATGATAGCAGGTGTGTTTTTTTCTACCATCAACTTATCTGCACAGACATTCTTTCACATCCTGACCTGTATGGAGCGCTACCTGGCTGTTGTTCACCCCATCACATACGTTGGCCTGAGGAAGGCACGTGGGATCAGAATCAGAAATATCACTATTGGCTGTGCTTGGCTGCTGTCCTTTATAATGCCAGTTTGGATGCTCATAGGTGACAGCATGTCCTTCGCCATCTATCTTTGTTTCACAGCCTTTGCTTTGATTATCATCTGTTTCTGCAGCCTTTCAGTTCTCTACGTTCTGATTCGTCCAGGACCAGGGGAAGGGGGTGGGGGTGAGTCCAGACAGCAGGCTCACCAGTCCAAACTAAGGGCTTTCTATATCATCATGGCCATACTGGGAGTGCTGTTGTTGAGGTTTGGGCAGAATATAGTCAGCACTGCACTGAGTGCCTCAGCACAACTAGGGGAAACTGGTATTTGTGGTGTATGGTTGTCTTCACCCTGGTTCTCTCTGCCCAGCAGTCTGGTGTCACCTCTGCTGTTTCTACACAGAGCAGGAAGACTACCATGTTGTAAGAGAAACACTGAATCATGACAAGGATCAGAGTAGATTAAAGTATCAGAGAACAATTACTGACTAAAATTATGGAAAAAGGAGCCTAGATCATTTTTGATGACTTTGGGAGCCAATGATCTCACCCTTTGAAGCCGGTTATTTTTGTGGCATTGAAAGCTTTGCAAGTGTAAAAGAAAAGGGTTTTATGATTTTTGAGAGCTATTTATGATAAATGATGAGATAAATGATGATGTTTAATTATGTTTTTTCAGTCAAGATGACTGACATATTTTTAGATTTCTTTTCATTGTGAAGCACTTTGTAATATCTGGTTTTGATAAGAGACACATAAATAATTAACGTAATTATTGCAGTAAAACAAAACTCTTCATGTTATCAGGGGCCAAACTGTTCCCAAATTTAACACATTTAAAGACTGGACAAAAGTCTGGTTTCACGTTGTTCAGATATGAAAATAACTATGTAAATAAGTGACACACTCAGACAGACAGGTGGTCAGGTGTTAGTGATATTTTTGATTTGAATAAGCACCAGTTTTAAGTTACAGCTCATCAAATCCTGTCAAACATTCATTTTAATGGACAGATGTGAGGGATAATTGAGAGTGTGTACATTTCTTAACAACAGATTTCAGTGTAGAAATAATTTAAATGAAACTTGGTTGATTTTCTCACACTTTATATATTTCATGAAGACAGTCTGCAGTGGTAATACTTGTAGAAATCTCTCGTTTTGCATGATTTCTGAAGTGCGGCCTGTATGGAGAAAGCATGTTTCTCCAAATGTCAATTTTTGAGGAAAACCGCCCTGTATTAAACTTGATGACAATAATAATTGTGTCCTGTGTTCTCCTTGTGCTTACACTCAGTTGGCAGAAAAGCTTAATAATATAGTAAAGTATAAACATAACATTAACATCATTTATGTTCAGTGGACAAATTGTCAAAATAATGACCCTTAGATGTACTTATGAGTATGTATTTGTATGTATACTCTATGTGTATATTAAACATATATGTCTGCAATGTTTGCACTCATGACAAATATATTTTTGATTATAGAGATGCGTCCTTACGGAGGCCCCAATAGTTCATGTTTTGAAACCTGTCAGTGCCAAATTTAGAGGAGAATAAAATGATATAAAATGAAAAGCAATGCAAAGTTAAAAGAGCGATGTTCACTGGTTATACAACATGCAAAAACAGATAGAAACAATCAAAACCACCCCCACAAATTCAAAAGATACACACATACTCATCCACCAGGATTTACATATAGCTATATGTTTGACATGCCAGTTCACACTCCAGACACACCGTGGACAGAAGATCAGAGAGATCAGAAAGAAACACCACTGATAAGGTGAGTCTATTTTAATGACTTTATGAGAAATTTTATATTTTTAGTGACTAAACGCTCTTTTTATGAAAGTGAACTATATCACCATTTGAAGGACTTTTATTCTTGGAAAATGTTAGAAGTTTAAAAAAATAGTATTTGTGTCGTATTTTTAGGGTTTTTTGGAATTTTTATTACTCATATTCTGTACTTTATGTCTCTTTACTGGTGAAATATTGTCATGCTATGCTTTCATGATTTCTTCATATAAGTAAATTACCAATCATCAGTGCAGTTTTCATCAATAAAACTACCTTACATTATATTACCTTATGCACCTCACATGTTAATGTTTGCATGTCAAGTATTTTATTTGACTTAAATGTCTGCAGCTCTTCTATTTCCTTTGCGGGTTCCATTTTGCAGATTCTTAAATTTAGTAGTAATTTTGTGGAAATTATCTGAGTAATCTGCAGATATTTAACAGTTAATTTTCCAACATTTTATAGACAACAGTGCTGCAATCAAATAAATTATAAAAAGAAAAACTGAAAAAAGTGTTGAGTTGATTAATTGTCCTAATCATTATATTTAGGTTCATAGTTTCAAAACTTCTTAATGCTTAGACTTTTATTATTTAACCGACAGAAAATATTCAGTTTTCTGTGTGTAGTTGTGTGTATCAAACCACATACAAGCATTTTAGATCTTTAAAATGTCCCATAACTTAAGCATTAAATACCTTCAAACTACTCAAAAAATGTCCAGGGATTTTGTTTGTAATTAAAGGACCTGTAAGATGAAACGTATTCCCGCCTTTGTGTAATATGGGAGGATTGTTTATGTCAATAGTATAGACGACTGCTTTAGACTTAGTTTATAATATGGATTTGGCTTTAGAAATTCTTAGTCACAACAAGTCATTATTTTCTCTTGTCTTGTTAATCTAATTTTGGTTTTGTTGTCTTTCTCTCTTTTTCACTCTATCCCTGCCCCTTGGCTGTAGTCATGTCAGTCAACTCCTCTAATTCCTTACATCTTCCTCATCCTTCAACGCTCAGCATCTACAAACTCCTGCTCAAGTGCTTCAACTCCACAGCTGGCTCTATCAGCATAACCACCTTCACAATCACCACCATCCTCTTCATCCTCCCTCTCTGTATCCTCGTCCTCTACCTGGGCCACCAGCGATGGAGACAACTGCGCTCTGGTGCAGCAATTAGCCATTCAGACCTCTTCACCTACCACATGGTCATCATCGAGTTGATGAATATCTTAGGGTCCATCCTGTCCTGTTGTGCTGTCTTCACTGATCTCCCAGAAATGTTGATGCCAGGTCTCTACCTTTTCTCCATCAACATATCTGGACACATTTTCTTTCACATCCTGACCTGTGTAGAGCGCTACCTGGCTGTTGTTCACCCTGTCATTTACCTGGGCCTGAAGAAGGCAAATGGGATTAGAGTCAGAAATATCACCATTGGCTTTGCTTGGCTGTTGTGCTTTGTAGTGACTGGTTTTATATTCATAGAAGGCATCATGTCCATCGCCATCCTCTTTTTTTCTATCACAGCCTTCGCTTTGATTATCATCTGTTTTTGCAGCCTTTCAGTTCTCTGCATTCTGATTCGTCCAGGACCAGGGGAAGGGGGTGGGTCCAGACAGCAGGTTCACCAGTCAAAGCTGAGGGCGTTCTATACCATCATGGCCATAATGGGAGTGTTGTTGTTGCGGTTCGGGCAGAATATAGTCAGCACTGCACTGTATGTCTCATCAGAACTGGAGGGGAACTTGAAGTGTGGTGTATGGTTGTCTTCACCCTGGGTCTCTCTGCCCAGTGGTCTGGTGTTACCTCTACTGTTTCTACACAGAGCAGGAAAACTACCGTGTTGTAAGAGCAATACTGGATCAGAACAAGGATCAGAGTAGATTAAAGTATCTAAAAGATCAGAGAACAATTACTGACCAAAATTACTGAGTAAAACCCTGGATTGTGTTTCATGACACTGGGAGCCAATAATCTCACCCATTAAAGTTGTTTTTTGTGGCATTGAACGTTCAGCTAGTGTCAAGTCAAAGAAAAGCTTTTTATTATTTTTGAGAGCTATTTATGGGCACATTAGCCAAAGACATCTACAAAAATATTGATTAGAAGTTGTCAAAGCAGGCAGGAGTACTAGGTCATGTCAAAATGCACCAAATTTTGAAACAGGAGATTACCATAAAAGGGCAAGATCAGAAAAATAGACTACGTTGCTGCTTCATCTGCACTAGCAATGGCTTTGCATCAGTATAAAAAAAAGGCCTATAAAAAGATGGCAAAATTACGTGATGGATTTCTATATTTAGACATAGTTTACCAGGTGTGTGGAGGTATGCTGTTTGTCTGCAGCTCTCAATAAAACATCTCACTGTGGTTATTTCTGCTTGTACTATACCTCCTTTTCTTCTGCTATACCTCATTTCTCTTTCACTTACATATAAAGTCAGTTGATGGCCTGGTGCCTGCTGCTTTGTCTTATACTTGTTGACATATTGTCTTATACTTGTTGACATATTGAGATAATTTAATTGATTTTGAAAGGTAGGAGAATTTTTGTTCAGCCTATACAGGAGTAATCTTTTAACTGAAAATCAACATACCTGGAAAACTCTTTTCCAGCTTTATGCATGTATGTATATATTTATTTTTTTTTTTCTTGTCAAACTAGATTTGATAAACTCAGGTTATACGTGAATAGTTTCTATTCAATCAGTCTTTGGTAGTTATATTATTATCTTGAGCCCATCGTTGCCTTCTATCCTTGTATTTCTGGATTTCCGGATATTATTTTCGGGACAGATTTGACTACTTATTGAGTGATACTGTTCACATTAGTATGTAAGTGTAGATAAAACTGTAAATAAAACCATTCTATGCAACAGTCTCAGAAATGTTTGTCACTTCATCCCAAAGTCCATATTATCAGAACCAATAAAAGTTCCGCTGAGCACTAATCCATTTTCCCAAATTTTCCTTGTCTCACACTCAGAAATGCTGCTTACTAATCTTGTGTATACAGTGTTGTGTTTGTGTTTGAAGGACCAATATCAGACAGTCACTGAAACATTAAGTGTCATGATTAACAAAATTAACAAAACAGTCAAGATGACTGACATATTTTTCTGTTTCTTTTGTAATCTCTGGTTTTTATAAGTGACACATAAATAAATGACATTATTATTGCAGTAAAAAACAAAAACTTTCAATTGTTATCATGGGCCAAGTTGTTTCCAAATTTAATACATTTATAGACTGAACAAAAGTTAGGTTACAACTCATTTAAATACTCTCAAAGATCCACTTTAATAGACTGATGAAAGATAGCTGAGAGTCTGCACAGAATTCAAATGAAACTTGATTGATTTTCCCACATCGTATATCTTTCATGAAGACAGTCTGCAGTGGTAATACTTGTAGAAATCTCTCATCTTGCATGATTTCTGAAGTACAGCCTGTCTGATGAAAACCATGTTTCTCCAAAATGTCAATTTTGAAGCATGCCTAGAGTATGAATGTATGAATAGAACATTTAATGTCATTTAATCAAATATATAATATATATAATTTTATATATATATATATATATATATATATATATATATATATATATATATATATATATATATATATATATATATATATATAATCAATTATAATGATATATAAAATGCCTAAAAAAGAGACAAGCTGGCAAATTGTCAGAATAATGACCCTTAGATGTGTTTGTGTTTATGAATTTGTATGTGTAGTCTATGTATATATTAATCACACATGTCTGCACACATGAGAAATACATTTTTGATTACAATCTTTGAGGAAAACTGCCCTCTATCAAACTTTGTGACAATAAAAACTGTAATTGTGTACTGTGTCTGCCTAGTGCTTGCCCTCTGTTGGCAGAAAAGTTAAATAATAAAGTATAAACATAACATTAATATCATTTATGTTCACTAATCAATTGTCCAGTATAATAATGTATAAATTGCCCAAAAAATTGAGAAATTGGCAAATTGTCAGAATAATTAACTTTGGGTTTGTGTGCATGTATTTGTATGTATAGTCTGCGTGTATATTAATCATATATGTCTGCTATGTTTGGACACATGACAAATACATTTTTGATTACAGTGATGTGTCCTTATTGAGGCCCCAATATTTCCTGTTTTGAAACCTGTCAGTGCCAAATTTATAGGAGTAAAGTGATATAGAATGAAAAGCAATGCAAAGTGAAAAGAGCGATGTTCACTGGTTATACAACATGCAAAAACAGGTATAGACAATCAAACACACACATACTCGTCCACCAGGATTTACATATAGCTATATGTTTGAGACGCCAGTTCACACTCCAGACAGACAGTGGACAGAAGATCAGAGAGATCAAAAATCAATACCACTGATAAGGTGAGTCTATTTTAATAGCATTATGATAAATCTAATATTTATATCTAAACACTCTTCTTATGAACTTTATTCAATCTGTTTTTCAGTTGCTTTATTGTTTAAAATATGGTTTAAAAGACTTATATTCTTGGAAAATTTTAGAAGTAGTTAAAAAGGCTTTTGAAAGTAATTTCATGTGTAAAGCTAAAACTGCTGTCCAGGGGGACTCCTAAATGATTTCAGTTTAAAATATATATATATAGTGTTTGTATGGTATTTTTCAGGTTTTGTAGGTATGTACATTACTCATATTCTGTACTGTGTATCTCTTTACTGGAAACATGTTATCATCTCATGCATTCGTGTTTTCTTGCATTTTCCCAGGAGTAATTGACAGAAATTTACCCGTTCATTTTATGAAATTTTACAGACAGGGTGCAGACAATTAAGGTTTTAAGAAATCATGGTTTTACAAACAATTTGGTATTTATTGTTATTTTTAAAAAATGAAAAAATGTTAAGTAAGTGCCCAATCATGGTTCTTAATGATTAGACTCATTATTTATTAATAATTATTTAACTGACAGAAAATATTCTGTTTTCAGTGTGTAGTTTGGTCTGTCAAACTACATATAAGCATTTTAGGTTGTTTCTTAAAAACCCAATATTAGGCACATTTCCTTTATACTACCAAATTACATAACCCTCTCAAAGAAATGTCCTAAGAATTAACAGTGAATGTTTGACACACAGAACTGAACACTGTAATAAAACACACACTGTAAAACCTATTAAACTGGGGGATTTAATGGTTTTCTGTCAGTTGGAGTAAATTTTTGGAAATTAACAATTATGTATGAACCCAAAAATATTACAACTAAACCAACTTACACTTTATTTTGTTTTTCCCTATAACTTCACTAAATTGCACCACCTTCTTTGTAAAATGCCCTGAAACTTAATTGTTAAATACCTGCAAATTACTCACAAAATTTCCGGGAAATTTGTGCATCATTAAAGGACCTGTAGGATAAACGTTTTTGTGCCCCTTTTATGCAATATACTATGGGAGAATTGCATACATCAATAGCACACATGAAAATCTGAGTTCTTTTATTCAGTATAGTAACTTTATTTTATCACTTTTCAGTATGAACACACTGCAGACTCAAAACCGGTTTAGAATTACTTTGTAATATGGATTTGGGACATGACTTTAGCAATTCTAAGTCATAACAAGTCACTGTTTACTCTTGTTGTGTTGATTCAGTTTTGATTTTGTTATCTTTTTCTCTTTTTCACTCTATCCCTGCCCCTTGCCCATAGCCATGTCAGTCAACTCCTCTAATTCCTCTCATTCTCCTCATCCTCATCCTTCAGCCCCCAGGCTCTATAATTTACTGCTCAAGTGCTTCAACTCCACAGCTGCCACTGTAAGCATGACCACCTTCACCATCACCAGCATCCTCTTCCTCCTCCCTCTCTGTATCCTCGTCCTCTACCTGGGTCACCAGCGATGGAGGCAACAGCGCTCCAGTGCAGCTATTAACCACTCAGACCTCTTCACCTACCACATGGTGATCAGCGAACTGATGAATATCTTAGGGTCCATCCTGTCCTGTTGTGCTGTCTTCACTGATCTCCCAGAAATGATGATGGCAGACTTCTACATTTACATCATCAACCTATTAGCACAGATATTCTTTCACACCCTGACCTGTGTGGAGCGCTACCTGGCTGTTGTTCACCCCGTCATCTACCTTGGCCTGAAGAAGGCAAATGGGATTAGGGTCAGAAATATCACCATTGGCTGTATTTGGCTGCTGTGTATTGCAGCAACAAGTTTGATATCCTTCAAAAACACAATGTCCAACATCTTCTCTTTTTGTATCATAGCCTTCGCTTTGATTATCATCTGTTTTTGCAGTCTTTCAGTTCTCTGCGTTCTGATTCGTCCAGGACCAGGGGAAGGGGATGGGGGTGGGTCCAGACAGCAGGTTCACCAGTCAAAGCTAAGGGCTTTCAAAACCATCATGGCCATACTGGGAGTGCTGTTGTTGAGGTTTGGCCACAATATACTCACTACCCTGTTCACCTCACTGGAGGACACTATGATGTGTGTTTTATGGTTGTCTACACCCTGGTTCTCTCTGCCCAGCAGTCTGGTGTTGCCTCTGCTGTTTCTACACAGAGCAGGAAAACTACCATGTTGTAAGAGCAACACTGGATCAGGATCAGAGTAGCTTAATGTATCTTTTTATTTTTCTGAACTTTTATGGTAATTTTCTGTTTCCAAATATGATGCATGCTTAGTGGTTAAATCTAAACCTTAAAAGAACAGAGGCATTGTTAATGTTATTAGTAACACTTGTGCTTTTCCTTTTGTCACAATAATAATGGAATTAACACAGGTTAAGATAAACATTGCTTGGGTATTTGCACTTGCACAAATATTTCTGTATGTATCTTTGCTGTTGAAATAATGTGCTTTAAATAATGTTTTGTCCAAACTATAAATATTAAAATATAAAAAAGATGACTGTCTGCTCTTTGTATGATCAGTTTTTAATTTTTTGGGATGTTAGGTTGGTGCTTGCTTGGTGTTTTTGGGGATAGAAGACACTGGATCCCTACTTTGTTGTACAACTGACCCTGCATTTGCTCACAAACATTTGCCTACTGCAATTAACATTTTTAAAAAAGCAAGTGATCTGATCCCGATTGGCCAGAGAGCGAGGTCCCAACCAACAAAGCTTACAGCTTTAATTTTATTTGCTGTTCAGCTGCAATACATTAACGGCAACTTATAGCAACAAATTCATGTTTAACAGGTTTTTGTCATATGCTGGCTCTCATAGTACTTAAGGTTAGGGGAATATTTTAGTTCTTTTGTTTTTCAGTAAAATAAAAAAAGTCAACAGTGACTAGGACATGTTTACTTTATTAATCAAAAGCCTGAAATCAGACATAAATTTCAAGTTGTATGTTTGATGAACATAATCCATCCAGAACTTACATTTACCTCAGAACATATTTGGTAAAACAAATGAGTGATAAGTAAACTAGAGTTAAGGACAAATTACCAGGTTGGATCTGATGAGAATGATGCATAGAGAGAGCAGGCAGGTGTTCTGACCTACATGACACACAATCATTTGAATATGCAACAGTCTTTGTTGAAATTGATTATTCAGATCCTTTCTGATGGTCATTGAAATAGAGGTCAAATGAGGTATAGTCACTGCTTCTTATATTGATTTGACCTCTCAATTTCAATGTAATGTCTATGATTCTTGTAATTTTATTGAGTTGGGGTAGTGTTGTTCAGGTATGAAAATAACTATGAAAATAAGTGACACACTCAGTCAGACAGGTGTTCAGGTGTTATTTTTGATTTGAATAAGCACCAGTTTTAAGTTACAGCTCATTTAAATCCTGTCAAACATTCATTTTAATGGACAGATGTGACGGATAGTTGAGAATGTGTACATTTCTTAATTCAATGTAGAAATGACTCAAATGAAACTTGATTGATTTTCCCACATTGTATATCTTTCATGAAGACAGTCTGCAGTGACACTTGTAGAAATCTCTCATCTTGCATGATATCTGAGGTACGGCCTGTCTGATGAAAACTATGTTTCTCCAAAATGTGAGACAACTTTTTGAGGAAAACTGCCCTCTATTGAACTTTATGACAATAAAAACTGTAATTGTGTACTGTGTCTTCCTTGTGCTTGCCCTCTGTTGGCAGAAAAACTTAAATAATATAGTAAAGTATAAACATAACATTAATATCATTTATGTTCACTAATCAATTATCCAGTATAATAATGTATAAATTGCCCAAAAAATGGACAAATTGGCAAATTGTCAGAATAATTAACTTTGGGTTTGTGTGCATGTATTTGTATGTATAGTCTATGTGTATATTGATCATATATATCTGCAATGTTTGCACACATGACAAATATATTTTTGATTACGGTGATGTGTCTTTATTGAGGCCCCAATAGTTCATGTTTTGAAACCTGTCAGTGCCAAATTTAGAGGAGAATAAAATGATATAAAATGAAAAGCAATGCACATTAAAAAGAGCAATGCTAACTGATTATACAACATGCAAAAACAGGTATAAACAATCAAAAACTTCCTCATAAATAGCTCAAATGACACGCACATGCTCATCCACCAGGATTTACATACAGCTTTGTATTTGAGACGCCAGTTCACACTCCAGACACACAGTGGACAGAAGATCAGAGAGATCAGAAATAAGCACCACTGATAAGGTGAGTCTATTTTAATAACTTTATGAGAAATTTCATATTTTCAGTGACTACTCATCTTATGACAGTGAATTATCTGTTTTTCAGTTGTTTTATTGTGTAAAATATGTTTTAAAATACTTATATTCTTGAAAAATGTTTGAAGTTAAAAAGGCTTTTCAGAGTAATTTCATGTGTAAAGTTAAAACTGATGTCCAGGGAGGCTCCCAAATGATTTCACTTAAAAATATAGTATTTGTAAAGTATTGTTAAGGTTTTGTTGATGTTTTTATTACTCATATTCTCTACTTTTCTGTACTTTACGTCTCATTACTGGAGAAGTATTGTCATGTCACGTTTTCATGATTTCTAGCCTGATTTTTTCATATAAGAAAATGACAAAGAATCAGTGCAGTTTTCATCCATAAAACTACCTTATATTATCTTAGGTGATGTGCCTCACATGTTGATGTATGTGATGTTAAGTATTTTAAATGTCTGCAGCTCTTCTATTTCCTTTGTGGGTAATATTTTATAAATGCAGATTCTTAAATTTAGTTCTACTTTTGTGGAAATTATCTGAGTAATCTGAGCAATTTCATACAAATTGTAAGAAATAAAATGTTATGTCGGTTAGTTGGGCTAATCATTGTATCAACACCAAATCATTATATTTGGGTTCATATTTGGTTTCAAAATTAAAAATCAAAATAAAATCTAATTTCAAAAATTAGATTTTATTTTTCAATTGAGAGAAAATATTCAGTTTTCAGTGCGTAGTATTGTCTGTCAAACTACATACTAAGAACTAAATAAAAAAAAGAACTAATAGAAATAAATTACTAAGAACTATGTATGAACCCAAATATATTACAACTAAACTAACTTAACACTTTATTCTGTTTTTCTGATAATTCGCACTAAATTATACCACCCTCTCTGTAAAACGTCCTGTAGCTTAAGCATTAAATACCTTCAAACTACTCACAAAATTTCCAGGGATTTTGTATGTAATTAAAGGACCTGTAAGATTAAATCTTTTTGTGCCCCTTTGTGTAATGTGGGAGGATTGTGTATATCAATAGTGCATAAAACTGGTTTAGACTTAGTTTATAATATGGATTTGGCTTTAGAAATTCTTAGTCACAATAAGTCACTATTTCCTTTTGACTTGTTACTCTAATTTTGATTTTGTTGTCTTTTTGTCTTTTTCACTCTATCCCTGCCCCTTGCCCATAGTCATGTCAGTCAACTCCTCTAATTCCTCTCATCCGCCTCATCCTCATCCTTCATCCCTCAGCTTCTATAATTTCATGTGCAATTGCATCAACACCACAGCTGGCTCTATCAGCGTGACCACCTTAACAATCATCACTATCCTCTTCATCCTCCCTCTCTGTATCCTCGTCCTCTACCTGGGTCACCAGCGATGGAGACAACTGCGCTGTGGTGCAGTGATTAACCACTCAGACCTCTTCACCTACCACATGGTCATCATCGAGTTGATGAATATCTTAGGGTCCATCCTGTCCTGTTGTGCTGTCTTCACTGATCTCCCAAAAATGATGATGCCAGGTCTCTGCCTTTTCTCCATCAACATACCTGGACACATTTGCTTTCACATCCTGACCTGTGTGGAGCGCTACCTGGCTGTTGTTCACCCTGTCATTTATCTGGGCCTGAAGAAGGCAAATGGGATTAGAGTCAGAAATATCACGATTGGCTTTGCTTGGCTGTTGTGCTTTGTAACGATAGGTTGCATGTTCATAGAAGACAGCACATCCATCTCCATCCTCTTTTTTTGTATCACAGTCTTCACTTTGATTATCATCTGTTTCTGCAGCCTTTCAGTTCTCTGCGTTCTGATTCGTCCAGGACCAGGGGAAGGGGGTGGGTCCAGACAGCAGGTTCACCAGTCAAAGCTGAGGGCGTTCTATACCATCATGGCCATACTGGGAGTGCTCTTGTTGCGGTTTGGGCAGAATATAGTCAGCACTGTACTGTTTGCCTCAACTGAGACTGAGAGATGTGCTTTATGGTTGTCTACAACCTGGTTCTCTCTGCCCAGCAGTCTAGTGTTACCTCTGCTGTTTCTACACAGAGCAGGAAAACTACCATGTTGTAAGAGCAACACTGGATCAGGATCAGAGTAGTTTCATGTATCTTAAAGTATCAGAGAACAATTACTGACTACAATTAAAGTAGAGTAAAAGCCTGGATTGCATTTGGTGACATTGGGAACCAATTATGTCACCCATGTAAATTGTTTTATGATTTCTGAGAGCTATTTATGGGCGCATTAGCCAAAGATATTCACAAGAAGTTGTCAAAACAGGCAGGAATGCTAAGTCAATTCAAAATGCATCATATTTGGAAACTACCATAAAAGTGCAAGTTCAGAAAAATAGACATTGCAGCAGACCTTTTAGGAAAAAGTAGAAAAGTAGGAAGTTAGGAAAAGTACAGCTTACATGAGGACATGAATTATGGCTGAATTCCATTTAGCTGCTTCAGTTTCAGGATCTTTTGTATTGGCCCATTAGCACGCTGTCAGGGAGAGACTATCCTAAGAAAAACAACAGAATCAGTCATTGTGGCAAGTGCCCTAAAACAACAAATATTTAATATTAATGATTTAATATTTAATCAACAAAGCCCTCTAGTGGTGGTGGGAATCATGACTGGGACTAATGTCAGTCGGGAGCAAGGAAATAAGTTGTAATATTAATAAAGAATGACAAAATCTGCAGAGCTAGGAGGTTTCAGTAGATGGTTGAGTCAACAAAACATCTTACTTTCACAGGTAAATAAGATTATTGTAACCATGATGATGAAGGTCCTCTAACCATAACAAAGTGGTCATTTTAATACCTTTCCCTGAACCTAACCAACTTGGTTAGTGGTTAAATGTAACCAAACCTTGATAGAGAAGAGGCATTGTTAATGTTATTAGTAACACCTGTGCTTTTCCTGTTGTCACAATAATAATGGAATTAACACAGGTTGAGTTAAACATTGCTTGGGTTTTTGTACTTGCACAAATGTTTGTAAATGTTGCACATCATGTATCTTTGCTGTTGAAATGTGCTTTAAATAATGTTTTGTCCAAACTATAAATATTGAAATATATAAAAAATGACTGTCTGCTCTTTGTATAATCAGTTTTTAATTTTTTGGCTAGTAAAATGTCTTCATCTGCATCTGCATGTCTTGCTCTTCTTTAAAGTAGAAGTTGTATTTTGGGATTGCATGATGGTGCTTGTTTGGTGTTTTGGGGGATAGAAAACACTGGATCCCTACTTTGTTGTGCAGCTGACCCTGCATGTGCTCACAAACATTTGATCAAATGTCAAATCAAACAAATGATCTGATCCCGATTGGCCAGAGTACGAGGTCCCAACCAACACTGCTTACAGCTTTAATTTTATTTGCTGTTCAGCTGCAATACATTTACGGCAACTTATAACAGCAAATTCATGTTTAACAGTTTTTTTTGTCATGTTCTGGCTTTCACATTACTTAAGGTTAGGGGAATATTTTAGTTCTTTTTTTTCAGTAAAATATTTTTCAAAAAAGTCAACAGCAACTAGTACATATTTACTTTATTAATCAAAAGCCTGAAATCAGACAGAAATATCAAGCAAGTTGTATGTTTTATGAACATAATCCATCCAGAACTTACATTTACCTCAGAATATATTTGGTAAAACAAATGAGAGACAAATAAACTTAATTTCTAGAGTTACCGACAAATTACCAGGTTGGATCTGATGAGAATGATGCATAGAGAGAGCAGGCAGGTGTTCAAATCCTTTCTGATGTTCATTGAAATAGAGGTCAAATGAGGAATAGTCACTGCTTCTTGTATTGATTAGACTTCTTAATTTCAATGTAATGTCTATGGTTCTTGTAATTTTATTGAGTTGGGGTAGTGTTGTTCAGGTATGAAAATAACTATGAAAATCAGTGACACACTCAGACAGACAGGTGTTCAGGTGTTATTTTTGATTTGAATAAGCACCAGTTTTAAGTTACATCTCATTTAAATCCTGTCAGACATTCACTTTAATGGGCAGATGTGAGGAATAGTTGAGAGTGTGTACATTTCTTAATTCGATGTAGAAATGATTCAAATGAAACTTGATTGATTTTCCCACATTGTATATCTCTCATGAAGACAGTCTGCAGTGGTAGTACTTGTGTACTGTGTCTTCCTTGTGCTTGCCCTCTGTTGGCAGAAAACTTAAATAATATAGTAAAGTATAAACATAACATTAATATCATTTATGTTCACTAATCAATTATCCAGTATAATAATGTATAAATTGCCCAAAAAATGGACAAATTGGCAAATTGTCAGAATAATTAACTTTGGGTTTGTGTGCATGTATTTGTATGTATAGTATACGTGTATATTAATTATATATGTCTGCAATGTTCGGACACATGACAAATACATTTTTGATTACAGTGATGTGTCTTTATTGAGGCCCCAATAGTTCATGTTTTGAAACCTGTCGGTGCCAAATTTATAGGAGTAAAGTGATATAGAATGAAAAGCAATGCAAAGTGAAAAAGAGCAATGCTAACTGGTTATACAACATGCAAAAACAGAAATAATCAATCAAAAACTTCCTCATAAATAACTCAAATGACACGCACATGCTCATCCACCAGGATTTACATACAGCTTTGTATTTGAGACGCCAGTTCACACTCCAGACACACAGTGGACAGAAGATCAGAGAGATCAGAAATAAACACCACTGATAAGGTGAGTCTATTTTAATAACTTTATGAGAAATTTCATATTTTCAGTGACTACTCATCTTATGACAGTGAATTATCTGTTTTTCAGTTGTTTTATTGTGTAAAATATGTTTTAAAATACTTATATTCTTGAAAAATGTTTGAAGTTAAAAAGGCTTTTCAGAGTAATTTCATGTGTAAAGTTAAAACTGTCGTCCAGGGAGGCTCCCAAATGATTTCACTTAAAAATATAGTATTTGTAAAGTATTGTTAAGGTTTTGTTGATGTTTTTATTACTCATATTCTCTACTTTTCTGTACTTTATGTCTCATTACTGGAGAAGTATTGTCATGTCACGTTTTCATGATTTCTAGCCTGATTTTTTCATATAAGAAAATGACAAAGAATCAGTGCAGTTTTCATCCATAAAACTACCTTATATTATCTTAGGTGATGTGCCTCACATGTTGATGTATGTGATGTTAAGTATTTTAAATGTCTGCAGCTCTTCTATTTCTTTTGTGGGTAATATTTTATAAATGCAGATTCTTAAATTTAGTTCTACTTTTGTGGAAATTATCTGAGTAATCTGAGCAATTTCATACAAATTGTAAGAAATAAAATGTTATGTTGGTTAGTTGGGCTAATCATTGTATCAACACCAAATCATTATATTTGGGTTCATATTTGGTTTCAAAATTAAAAATCAAAATAAAATCTAATTTCAAAAATTTGATTTTATTTTTCAATTGAGAGAAAATATTCAGTTTTCAGTGCGTAGTATTGTCTGTCAAACTACATACTAAGAACTAAATAAAAAAAAAACTAATAGAAATAAATAACTAAGAACTACGTATGAACCCAAATATATTACAACTAAACTAACTTAACACTTTATTCTGTTTTGCTGATAATTCGCACTAAATTATACCACCCTCTCTGTAAAACGTCCTGTAACTTAAGCATTAAATACCTTCAAACTACTCACAAAATTTCCAGGGATTTTGTATGTAATTAAAGGACCTGTAAGATTAAATCTTTTTGTGCCCCTTTGTGTAATGTGGGAGGATTGTGTATATCAATAGTGCATAAAACTGGTTTAGACTTAGTTTATAATATGGATTTGGCTTTAGAAATTCTTAGTCACAATAAGTCATTATTTCCTTTTGACTTGTTAATCTAATTTTGATTTTGTTGTCTTTCTGTCTTTTTCACTCTATCCCTGCCCCTTGCCCATAGTCATGTCAGTCAACTCCTCTAATTCCTCTCATCCTCCTCATCCTCATCCTTCATCCCTCAGCGTCTATAATCTCATGTGCAAGTGCATCAACACCACAGCTGGCTCTATCAGCGTGACCACCTTAACAATCACCACCATCCTCTTCCTCCTCCCTCTCTGTATCCTCGTCCTCTACCTGGGTCACCAGCGATGGAGACAACTGCGCTGTGGTGCAGTGATTAACCACTCAGACCTCTTCACCTACCACATGGTCATCATCGAGTTGATGAATATCTTAGGGTCCATCCTGTCCTGTTGTGCTGTCCTCACTGATCTCCCAAAAATGTTGATGCCAGGTCTCTACCTTTTCTCCATCAACATATCTGGACACATTTGCTTTCACATCCTGACCTGTGTGGAGCGCTACCTGGCTGTTGTTCACCCTGTCATTTATCTGGGCCTGAAGAAGGCAAATGGGATTAGAGTCAGAAATATCACCATTGGCTTTACTTGGCTGTTGTGCTTTATAACGACAGGTTGCATGTTCATAGAAGACAGCACATCCATCGCCATCCTCTTTTTTTGGATCTCAGCCTTTGCTTTGATTATCATCTGTTTTTGCAGCCTTTCAGTTCTCTGCGTTCTGATTCGTCCAGGACCAGGGGAAGGGGGTGGGTCCAGACAGCAGGTTCACCAGTCAAAGCTGAGGGCTTTCTATACCATCATGGCCATAATGGGAGTGCTGTTGTTGAGGTTTGGGCAGACTGTAGTCAGCACTGTACTGTATGGCTCAGTTGAGAATGAGGTGTGTGTTTTATGGTTGTCTACAACCTGGTTCTCTCTGCCCAGCAGTCTCGTGTTACCTCTGCTGTTTCTACACAGAGCAGGAAAACTACCATGTTGTAAGAGCAACACTGGGTCAGGATCAGAGTAGTTTCATGTATCTTAAAGTATCAGAGAACAATTACTGACTACAATTAAAGTAGAGTTAAAGCCTGGATTGCATTTGGTGACATTGGGAACCAATAATGTCACCCATTAAAGTTGTTTTTGGTCGCATTGAAAGTTCAGCCACTGTCAAGTAAATGTAAATTGTTTTATGATTTCTGAGAGCTATTTATGGGCACATTAGCCAAAGATATTCACAAGAAGTTGTCAAAACAGGCAGGAATGCTAAGTCAATTCAAAATGCATCATATTTGGAAACAGAAAATTACCATAAAAGTGCAAGTTCAGAAAAATAGACATTGCAGCAGACCTTTTAGGAAAAAGTAGGAAAGTAGGAGGTTAGGAAAAGTACAGCTTACATGAGGATATGAATTATGGCTGAATTCCATTTAGCTGCTTCAGTTTCAGGATCTCTATCAGGGAGAGACTATCCTAAGAAAAACAACAGAATCAGTCATTGTGGCAAGTGCCCTAAAACAACAATTATTTAATGTTAATGATTTAATATTTAATCAACAAAGCCCTCTAGTGGTGGTGGGAATCATGACTGGGACTAATGTCAGTCAGGAGCAAAGAAATAAGTTGTAATATTAATAAAGAATGACAAAATCTGCAGAGCTAGGAGGTTTCAGTAGATGGTTGAGTCAACAAAACATCTTACTTTCACAGGTAAATAAGATTATTGTAACCATGATGATGAAGGTCCTCTAACCATAACAAAGTGGTCATTTTAATACCTTTCCCTGAACCTAACCAACTTGGTTAGTGGTTAAATGTAACCAAACCTTGATAGAGAAGAGTCATTGTTAATGTTATTAGTAACACCTGTGCTTTTCCTGTTGTCACAATAATAATGGAATTAACACAGGTTGAGTTAAACATTGCTTGGGTTTTTGTACTTGCACAAATGTTTGTAAATGTTGCACATCATGTATCTTTGCTGTTGAAATGTGCTTTAAATAATGTTTTGTCCAAACTATAAATATTGAAATATAAAAAAAAATGACTGTCTGCTCTTTGTATGATCAGTTTTTAATTTTTTGGCTAGTAAAATGCTTCATCTGCATCTGCATGTCTTGTTCTTCTTTAAAGTAGAAGTTGTATTTTGGGATGGCATGATGGTGCTTGTTTGGTGTTTTGGGGGATAGAAAACACTGGATCCCTACTTTGTTGTGCAGCTGACCCTGCATGTGCTCACAAACATTTGATCAAATGTCAAATCAAACAAATGATCTGATCCCGATTGGCCAGAGTACAAGGTCCCAACCAACACTGCTTACAGCTTTAATTTTATTTGCTGTTCAGCTGCAATACATTAACGGCAACTTATAACAACAAATTCATGTTTTAACAGTTTGTTTGTCATGTTCTGGCTTTCACATTACTTAAGGTTAGGGGAATATTTTAGTTCTTTTTTTTTCAGTAAAATATTTTTCAGAAAAGTCGACAGCAACTAGGACATATTTACTTTATTAATCAAAAGCCTCAAATCAGACAGAAATATCAATCAAGTTGTATGTTTGATAAACATAATCCATCCAGAACTTACATTTACCTCAGAATATATTTGGTAAAACAAATGAGAGACAAATAAACTTAATTTCTAGAGTTACCGACAAATTACCAGGTTGGATCTGATGAGAATGATGCATAGAGAGAGCAGGCAGGTGTTCAAATCCTTTCTGATGTTCATTGAAATAGAGGTCAAATGAGGTATAGTCACTGCTTCTTGTATTGATTAGACTTCTTAATTTCAATGTAATGTCTATGGTTCTTGTAATTTTATTGAGTTGGGGTAGTGTTGTTCAGGTATGAAAATAACTATGAAAATAAGTGACACACTCAGACAGACAGGTGTTCAGGTCTCAGTGATATTTTTGATTTGAATAAGCACCAGTTTTAAGTTACATCTCATTTAAATCCTGTCAGACATTCACTTTAATGGGCAGATGTGAGGAATAGATGAGAGTGTGTACATTTCTTAATTCGATGTAGAAATGTCAAATGAATTCAAATGAAACTTGATTGATTTTCCCACACTGTATATCTTTCATGAAGACAGTCTGCAGTGGTAAAACTACCATGTTGTAAGAGCAACACTGGATCAGGATCAGAGTAGATTAAAATATCAGAGGATAATTACTGACTGAAATTACTGAATAAAACCCTAGATTGTGCTTGGTGACATTGGGAGTCACTAATTTCAATGCCAAATGAATTGAGTTTTTCTTTCAAAATAATGAAGAAACCTTTTGTTTTATTATTATTATTTTGGAAAATGTTCACACTGAATCAGTAAAATGGAAAGTACTGTATTGTATTTGCCGTTCAGTAGCGATACATTATCCACGACCTGTGGCAAATAAAACATGATTAACAGTTTTTTTTATTGTCACAGTACTTAAGCTTAAGGAAATATTTCAGTTAAATATTTTAAATATCAAAAAGGCAACAGTGACTTGAAGCATGAGGCAGGATATGTTTATTAACCAAAAGCCCGAAATCAGACAGGAACCTTAATCAAAGTGTATGTTAGACAACCATAACCCATCCAGAACTTACATTGACCTCAAAACATATTTTTCAAAACAAATTAATGGTCTATGATCTTAATTTCTAGAGTTACCAACAAATTACCAGGTTGGATGTGATGACAATGATCACATCATGATCACAGAGAGAACAGGCAGGTGTTTTTACCAACATGACACACATTCATTTGAATATGCAACAGTCTTTGTTGACATTGATTCTTCAAATCCTGTCTGGTGTTCATTTAAATGGAAAGTTCAAATGAGGTATATTCAAGGCTTTTTTGTATCAATTAGACTTCTCAATTTCAATGTGATGCCTTTGAAGTAATGATTAATGATGATGTTTAATTACATTTTCTTTGGACTAGGCAGGATCATTTGTAAATGTTGCATATGATGTATCTTTGCTGTTTACGTGTGCTGGAAATATCTTGTCCAAAGTAGAATCATTAAAGCATTAAAAAAAAATCAATTTTAACTTCTTGGCTCTTAAAATGTATTCATCTGGATATCTTATTCTTGTTTAAGCTGGAAGTTGTATTTTGGGATTTCATGATGGTGCTTGTTTGGTGTTTTGGGGGGCTAGAAGATACTGGATCCCTACTCTGTTGTGCAACTGACCCTGCATGTGCTCAAGAACACTTTCCTACTGCAATTAACGGTATAATATAGTATAATTATGTATCTTACAACATGCAAAAAACTCTCATTTCACTTTCATTTACATCTAAAGTCAGTTGGTGGCGTGGTGCCTGAATACATTACAGTTTCAGAAGAGTTATTCCCCTCAAACCAACCAGAGCCAGAGCTCCTCAGACAGGAAGCTACTGCCTGAGCTGAGCTGAGACAAGACTTTGTCTCTGTTAGCACAGATTTTGAAAATGTCCTTTCTAACTGTTTTTTAGAATCTTAGAATCCAATTTCTGAATCTTTTTAAATGTTTTATGACATATTGTAATTTAATTCTAATTTAAAGTAACATTAAGTTTTTGTGTGAGTTTAGTAGCAGAAAATTGCAGGTCATCCAGGTCTTTATGTGATGAAGGCATGCTTGGAGTCTAGTTAACTGATTGGGTATATAAGGTAAATAGCTCCAAGAATCAGCATATCTGAACTAAAGACTAAATTTGATGAATGAAATAATACTGTAAAAAAATACTGTAAAAACAATATATCTATTTATGCATTTTTTCAGCTTCCTTGGACACTAACAGTAAAATGTATTGTCATCTGAATTCCCAGTTTTTAATTATGAGATATAAGGTAAATAGTTCCAAGAATCAGCATATCTGAACTAAAGACTAAATTTGATAAATGAAATAATAAAAAAAAAACAACTGAGAGTTTTTTAGGTTGGGTGTGATGGACTGAAACAAGGCTTTTGCATGAGTTATATCTAAGTTTAGGTGTAGGGTCCATTATTTTTATGTTTGTTATTATGTGTTTGTGTATGCAGTCTGTGTATATATTAATTAATCATATCATCATCACATATGTTTGCAATGTCTGCACACATGTTTTCCCTATTGAGGCCCCAACAGTTCCTCTCCTCTCCTCTCCTCCTCAAATCCTCTCTGTTGTTCATTTAAATGTAGAGTTCAAAATTAATTATAGTTCAGGCTTTGTGCATCGATTAGATTTCTCAGTTTCAATGTGATGCCCATGATTCTTGTGATTTTAGTGTGTTGTTTTGTTTTTTTTATTATGCTTTTAACTTGTGCAAATCATCTTTGGGTACCTTGAAAAGTGCAGTATAAACAAAATGTATCATTACCATCATTATAATTATAAAGTAATGATTAATGATGATGTTTAATTACATTTTTTCAGGACAATGCAGGATAATTTACAAATGTTTGTAATATATTAATGTGTGCTTTAAATATCTTGGTGTAATAGAACCATTAAAACATTAAAATAAAGATGACTATCTACTCTTCATGTGATCGTTTCTTAACTAGGCTAGAAGACAGTGGATCCCTACTTTGTCATGCAGCTGTGCTTGAGAACATAAACACACAAGATGATACATGAACACACACACACACCTGCAAAAGATTGTATTTGAACTGTGTAGTCTACATTACATGCAGGATACTTTAAAGTGCGCATCACAGACAGCTATCACCTATCTTTTTGAACTTTGACTTTGTTTAACATGGACATTCAACATCATAACATTATAAAAATGATAGAAAATCACAAGAAAGCATGTTGTGACCCCTTTAAACGAATACCTTACCCATCCTACTGTAATATATAAGAAAAATAGAGTGACATTTTTTGTTAAGAATAACTCAAATTTTTGCTAATTTGTTGGTTTATCTTGTCACTCTTTCTATTATTTTATTTCTTATCTTTCTGTCTTCATCCACTCTCTCCAGTAACATCTTCCTCAGAATCTAATTCAATCAGACCCGTCACCAAACAGCTCCTTCTCCTCCTCCAATCAGTCACTCTATCCATCCTCCCCCCTCTTCCTTCAACTCCTCCTCCCGACTGATCTACCAATGTCTCGCCTCCACAGTCGGCTCTCACATCTTTACCACTTTTTCCTGCTCCTTCTTCCTCCCTCTCTCTATCTACATCTTGTACTTGGGTCACCAACGATGGTAGGAATGGCGCACCATATCTGCAGCAGCAATGGCGGGCAATTTGGACCTATCAGCGTAGGCATAGAAGAGTATTTTCTGTACCAGGTACTACAATATAAATGTTTATGCTTCAATTGATTATATTTAAAAGAACATGACCATGTACACAGGTGTTCTGAGCTGATTTGAATAAGTGCCTTAGCTAGTTTGACTCTTGTCAGATAAAATGATGAGTTTTTATGGAAATTATTTCCTTGACATAACCTTAAAAGGCCTGTGGAACTCTCCAACTTTTTCATACATAAATCTGTGTTTAGTGTTTTAGACTCTGCTGGAGTGTCCTTGAGCATGACGCTGCATCTTTACTGCAGCTGCATGTCCTGCAGCTGACCCAGAACTCCGAAAATTTGCCTTCTAAATTATGACAAGATAAGTGCCTCGTAGTTTTTTCAACATGCAAAAAAGCTCACAGTCCTTATCCCACCTGTTTTTCACATAAACATCATCATCATCATTATCACACACACAAACACACAGTTTAATATTTGGGCCAGAAGGTGATGTTCATCAGTCAGTGATTCTGGAGACACAGAGAGAAGAAGACCTGAAGCAAGCACTCCTGACAGGGTAAGCCTCCTTTGATGATATTGGGACTTATTTAATTATTTAATGGTCTTATCCACATACTGTAAAAACAATATATCTATTTATGCATTTTTTCAGCTTCCTTGGACACTAACAGTAAAATGTGTTGTCATCTGAATTCCCAGTTTTTAATTATGAGATATAAGGTAAATAGCTCCAAGAATCAGCATATCTGAACTAAAGACTAAATTTGATAAATAAAATAATAAAAAAAAAACAACTGAGAGTTTTTTAGGTTGGGTGTGATGGACTGAAACAAGGCTTTTGCATGAGTTATATCTAAGTTTAGGTGTAGGGTCCATTATTTTTATGTTTGTTATTATGTGTTTGTGTATGCAGTCTGTGTATATATTAATTAATCATAATATCATCACATATGTTTGCAATGTCTGCACACATGTTTCCCTATTGAGGCCCCAACAGTTCCTGTTTCGAAGCCCTTCAGTGCCGAATTAAAAGGACAAAAAGTGATATAAAATGAAAAGCAATAGAAAAGGAAATATTTTCTGATTATACAACATGCAAAAACAAAAATAAACAATCAAAAACACCCCCACAAATAATTCAAAAGACACGCACGTATTCATCCACCAGGATTTACATATAGCTATATGTTTGACACGCCAGTTCACACTCCAGACACACAGTGGACAGAAGATCAGAGAGATCAGAAATAACCACCACTGATAAGGTGAGTCTATTTTGATAAATTGTTATAATAAATGTCATATTTTTAGTGATTAAACACTCTTCTTATGATAATGAATTTTATCTGGTTTTCAGTTTGTTTGAAATACAATTTAAAATACTAATATTCTTGAAAAATGTTGAGATTTTGAGAGTAATTTCATGTGTAAAGTTAAAACTGTTGTCCAAGGGGGACTCCCATTTGATTTCAATTAAAAATATAGTGTTTGTATAGTATTGTTAGGTTTTTGTAGGTATTTTGTATTATTCATATGCTGTACTGTATGTCTCTTTACTGAAGAAATGTTGTCACGTCATGCTTTCAAGTTTTCGAGCATGATTTTTTTTTCTCATGGTAAAACGACAAAACTATCGGTGCAGTTTTCATCAATAAAACTACCTTACATTATTTTAAATGATCAGCCTCACATGTCAAGTAATGTCAAGTATTTTATTCGACGAATATAGCTGCAGCTCTCCTATTCCTGTTTCATATTGCAGATCTTTCAATTTCATACTAATTTAATGGAAATTTTCTGAGTAATTTGCAGATATTTAACAGTTCATTTTACAATATTTTAAAGACAGATAAATGTTAGTTAAGTTAGTTGGTAAGTGCCCAATCATGTTTAAAAAAGTTAATTATTATGAATTTAATGATTAGACTCATTATTTAATAATAATTATTAAACTGATATTTAACAGTTTTCAGTGTATAGTTTTGTTTTCAAACTGCATAGAAGTATATTACGTTGTTTCTTTTCTAATTACTGTACTACCAAATTACATAACCCTCTCAAACAAATGAGAATTAACAGTTGAACTACTTTTAAGAAATTAAAAAAAAAAAATGCACCACCCTCTCCCTGAAAATTACTCCCAAAATTTCCAGGAAATTTGTATGTAGTTAAAGGACCTGTATGATAAAGCGTCTTTGTGACCCTTTGTGCAATATACTATGGGAGGATTGTGTACATCAATGGCACACATGAAAATCTGACTTCTTTTATTCAGCATAGTAACTTTTTTTTATTCTTTATTCTTAGTCATAACAAATCACCAAAGTTTCCTCTTGTCTTGCTGATATTGTTCTGATTTTGTTGTCTTTCTCTCTTTTTCACTCTATCCCTGCCCCTTGCCTGTAGTCATGTCAGTCAACTCCTCTAATTCCTCTCATCCTCCTCATCCTTCATCCCTCAGCTTCTATGATTTCCTGTACACGTGCTTCAGTTCCAAAGATGGCTATTTAAATATCGTCATCTTCACCACCATCAGCATAATTTTCATCCTCCCTCTCCTCATCTTCATCCTCTACCTGGGTCACCAGCGATGGAGGCAACAGCACTCTGGTGCAGCAATTAACCACTCAGACCTCTTCACCTACCACATGGTGATCAGTGAGCTGATGAATATCTTACTGTGCTCACTATACTGCTGTGCTGTCCTCACTCATCTCCCAGAAATGATGATACCAGGTCTCTACTTTTTCCCTGTCAACATATCTACACAGACATCCTTTCACATCCTGACCTGTGTGGAGCGCTACCTGGCTGTTGTTCACCCCGTCATCTACGTGGGCCTGAGGAAGACACGTGGGATCAGAATCAGAAATATCACCATTGGGTGTGTTTGGCTGCTGTGCTTTTTAATAGCAGGTCTCATGTTCATAGAAGACAACGTGTGCATCGCCATCCTCTTTTTTTTTACCACAGCCCCCACTTTAATTATCGTCTGTTTTTGCAGCTTCTCAGTTCTCTGCATTCTGATTCGTCCAGGACCAGGGGAAGGAGGTGGGGGCGGGTCTAGACAGCAGGTTCACCAATCAAAGCCAAAACTGAGGGCGTTCTATACCATCATGACCATACTGGGAGTGCTGTCGTTGAGGTTTGGGCAGAATATAGTCATTGCTACCCTGCTTACCTTGCCACAACTGGGGGATAATGGGAGGTGTGGTGTATGGTCATCTACACCCTGGTTCTCTCTGCCCAGCAGTCTGGTGTCGCCTCTGCTGTTTCTACACAGAGCAGGAAAACTACCATGTTGTAAGAGCAACACTAGATCAGGATCAGAGTAGATTTAAGTCTCTTAAAAGATTAGAGAACAATTACTGACTAAAATTACTGAAATTGCTGTGTTTGGAGTGAACTGTACTTTATTTGCTGTTCAGTTGCAATACATCATCTACAACTTATAGCAAGTAAGATATGATTAATAGTTTTTTGGTTTTTTGTCATGTGTTGGCACTCACAATACTTAAGCTTAAGGAAATATTGCAGTCTTGTTTAAATATCAAAAAAGATGATAGTGATTTGAGGCATGAGGCAGGATATATTTATTAACCTAAAGCCTAAAATCAGACAGAAGTCTCAATCAAAGCGCAGGTTAGACAAACATAATCCATCCAGCACTTACATTTACCTCAGAACATATTTGACAAAACAAATTAGTGATATATAAACTTAATTTCTAGAGTTACCACCAAATTACCAGGTTGGATATGATGAGAATGATGCATAGAGAGAGCAGGCTGGTGTTCTGACGAAACATGACACACATTCATTTGAATACACAACAGCCTTTGTTGATGTTTATTATTCAAATCCTCTCTGTTGTTCATTTAAATGTAGAGTTCAAAATTAATTATAGTTCAGGCTTTGTGCATCGATTAGATTTCTCAGTTTCAATGTGATGCCCATGATTCTTGTGATTTTAGTGTGTTGTTTTGTTTTTTTTATTATGCTTTTAACTTGTGCAAATCATCTTTGGGTACCTTGAAAAGTGCAGTATAAACAAAATGTATCATTACCATCATTATAATTATAAAGTAATGATAAATGATGATGTTTAATTACATTTTTTCAGGACAATGCAGGATAATTTGCAAATGTTTGTAATATATTTATGTGTGCTTTAAATATCTTGATGTAATAGAACCATTAAAACATTAAAATAAAGATGACTATCTACTCTTCATGTGATTGTTTCTTAACTAGGCTAGAAGACAGTGGATCCCTACTTTGTCATGCAGCTGTGCTTGAGAACATAAACACACAAGATGATACATGAACACACACACACACCTGCAAAAGATTGTATTTGAACTGTGTAGTCTACATTACATGCAGGATACTTTAAAGTGCACATCACAGACAGCTATCACCTATCTTTTTGAACTTTGACTTTGTTTAACATGGACATTCAACATCATAACATTATAAAAATGAAAATTAATTATTTTGTTATAATTTGAATTGCAACCACGTGTCAGTCAGCCAGCATGAGCTGTGTGTTTTCTCTCAAACCAGAAGTGTGTGGGTGTGATATGATCAGATCTGATTGCGTCTCCTTGGCAACACATGCAACCCAATAACTGTCATGAGTTCTGAATCTGATTGTCATGTTATTCAGTTCAGATTAATTTGTGAAAATACCTTTTTTCCAACAAGATCCCATCAACTTTAAACCACAAGAAGAACATAGTAAATTACTGAAGAAGTTGAAGTCTTCAGGACTGTAAGAATTACTTAAATAAAATCAGTCTTTGGTTGAAATGGTCACAACATGATGATGAGGGATAGTAAGTTGTTTTGTTTTAAGGGGTCACTGCCAAGAAGGTTTGGGAAATACTAACTTAGATCTAGATGATTGAGAGAAGTTAATTGAGGGCCTTTAAAGGGGACATATCATGCAGATTTTCAGGTTTATATTTAAATTCTGGGGCTCTGCTGGAATATCTTTGTGTGACTTACATCTAAAAAAAAAACTCCTTATTTATCTTATACTGGTTCTTTATGCAGCCCCTCAGTTCAGCCTCTGTCTGAAACAGGTGGTTTTACTTCCTGTCTCTTTGAGGTTCTCCTCCAGGGGAGCCTACTCTATTCTGATTGGTCACTTCATGGAAGCTGCTCCTCAGCAGACCAGTTCCAAGACTACATAAACTTTTTAACGTTCTTTACTCGAAATATAAACTTCCCATGTGGACAACGTAACCGCCCCCTGGAACATCCTTAGCAACAACAGCTATGGAACAGATGACCACTTGTGGGCATGTGTGAACAAAGTGATGTCAGTTTCGATGAGGAGGTAAAGGTAAAGTGTTCAGTGCAGGCTGAAGCCCTGGATTTTGACTTGCAGGCAGCATTTTTACATACGTTCACCTCAAGTTTTGGAACTTTGACTTTGTTTAACATGGACATTCAACATCATAACATTATAAAAATGATAGAAAATCACAAGAAAGCATGTTGTGACCCCTTTAAACAAATACCTTACCCATCCTATTGTAATATATAAGAAAAATAGAGTGACATTTTTTGTTAAGAATAACTCATATTTTTGCTAATTTGTCAGTTTAACTTGTCACTCTTCCTATTATTTTATTTCTTATCTTTCTGTCTTCATTCACTCTCTCCAGTAACATCTTCCTCAGAATCTAATTCAATCAGACCCGTCACCAAACAGCTCCTTCTCCTCCTCCAATCAGTCACTCTATCCATCCTCCCCCCTCTTCCTTCAACTCCTCCTCCCGACTGATCTACCAATGTCTCGCCTCCACGGTCGGCTCTCACATCTTTACCACTTTTTCCTGCTCCTTCTTCCTCCCTCTCTCCATCTACATCTTGTACTTGGGCCACCAACGATGGTAGGAATGGCGCACCATATCTGCAGCGGCGATGGTGGGCAATTTGGACCTATCAGCGTAGACATAGAAGGGTATTTCCTGTACCAGGTACTACAATATAAATGTTTATGCTTCAATTGATTGATTGGTGTTCTGAGCTGATTTGAATAAGTGCCTTGGCTAGTTTGACTCTTGTCAGATAAAATGATGAGTTTTTATGGAAATTATTTCCTTGACATAACCTTAAAAGGCCTGATATTATGGAACTCTCCAACATTTTCATACATAAATCTGTGTTTAGTGTTTTGGAGGTTGAAGACACCCTGCTGGAGTGCCCTTGAGCATGACACTGCATCATTACTGCAGCTGCATGTCCTGCAGCTGACCCAGAACTCCGAAAATTTGCCTTCTAAATTATGACAAAATAAGTGCCTCGTAGTTTTTTCAACATGCAAAAAAGCTCACAGTCCTTATCCCACCTGTTTTTCACATAAACATCATCATCATCATTATCACACACACACTCACACACACAAACACACAGTTTAATATTTGGGCCAGAAGGTGATGTTCATCAGTCAGTGATTCTGGAGTCACAGAGAGAAGAAGACCTGAAACAAGTACTCCTGACAGGGTAAGCCTAATTTGATGATATTGTGACTTATTTAATTATTTAATGGTCTCATCTACATACTGTAAAAACAATATATCTATTTATTTATTGCATTTTTTCAGTTTCCTTGGACACTAACAGTAAAATGTGTTGTCAGCTGAATTCCCAGTTTTTAATTTGTTTAATTATGAGATTGTACTGAAGAGCAGAGATGTCCATTCATGATAATGGTACACTTTCAACGATTCACATGAATTCTTCTCAATTAAAATTAAATAAAAGACATTTGACCTAAACACAAACAATATTTCATAGAGATTGGGAGAGACACATAAACTGCAGCTTTCTCACTTTTAGTCACGAAACTAAATTGACTAATTTGGTCAACTGAAGCTTCATATTAGCTTCAAATAGACTTTTAAATACATTTTTTGTAGGGAGGACTGTGGAGGACTGTGTATTTTGTCCCCTACCACTCACACTGAAATGCATTATGAAAGGATCTCTTAATGGTCAGTATGAACAGGAGGGGTGTTTACAACAAGAAAAACACGTCAATGTTCATTTGGGCATCTAAATCTTGTTTTAAGACAGACTTGTAGAGTAGTGAACCTGTCCTGTAATACTTGTGGCTTTTAGCTAATAATTAGACATTATATTTTGTTACTGTTGTCAAAATGATTTAATTCCCTTTGTATTTCCCTCTCTTGTGTCCGTCCTTTTTCCCCTTCTTCATCCTCGTCTCCTCCTCTTCAGGCTCATGGAAATGTCCGCCAACTCCTCTCTATCCCCAAATGTCTCCCTCCCTCCTCCTCTTCACCACTCCTCGCCCAACTCCTCCCACAACACCCGTCTCGACAGCTGCTTCAGCTCCACGCCTGGTTCCTCCATCTTCACCGCCTTCACCGTCACTAACGTCCTCCACGTCCTCCCGCTCTCCATCTCCGTCCTTGTCCTGGGTTTCCGGCGCTGGAGGAAGCAGCGGAGCAGCAGAACGTCGGTGAATCCCACGGACATTTACACTTACCACATGGTCGCCTTGGAGATTATTGCCATGTGCGGGTCTGTTTCCTGCTGCTTTGGTGGTTTTATTAAACACAAGAAGTTGATCAAAGTGGGGTGTAACCTATTCTCTGTCATCTCGTGTGTCAAAATGTTTTTTCATGTTCTCACCTGCATTGAGCGCTACCTGGCTGTTGTTCACCCCATTACCTACATGCACCTGAGTAAGACAAGCGGGGCTATGATCAGAAACATCAGCATCATGTGTGTTTGGCTGTTATGCACTGGATTGAGTGCCTTAAGACTCATAAGCAACAAGAATTTCAATATAATCCTGTTCTTCTGCAGTGTGGTTTTCTCCTTAATCGTCATCTCTTTCTGTAGCCTCTCTGTTCTCCGCGTTCTGATTCGATCAGGGCCAGGAGACGGAGGCAAGTCCAAGGGAAAGGTTGACAAATCAAAGCAGAGAGCGTTCTACACCATCACGGCCATACTGGCAGTGCTGCTGTTAAGGTTTACGGGTAATGTGATTGGCCAGTCTTTGGTTTTTTCGTCCGTGTTGAACCCCAACACTGCCTGTGTGGTGCAGATGTCAGCAATCTGGTCCTGTCTGCCCACCAGTTATGTGCTGCCGCTACTGTTTCTACACAGAGCAGGAAAACTACTGTGTTTCAAAAACAACATTGAATCTGAATGAGGATTATAAATCAGCGTAGAGTCATTTTATCATTGAATATAGTGCATAAGAGTCACCCTGGTGTCTCTTATCTAGTGTGACACTATTTCTCTCTTCACTTATTTTCTGTCATGTCTTTTCTGTAATGAAAGAGCAGAAAAATAAAGATATTGCTTCATGCATCCTATGAATAACAGATATTTTGTGTCTTTTATTTGTATGTGAAACCTTGCTGTAAGTTATGTTAAATGTCATGAATATCTTATCACTTGATAAATCATGCAGGTAACCCATACTATTGTCTCTGAAATACCAATTCAATATGCAAACAAATTAAAGCCTGTGTAAATATAAAATCAGAGATGGACACTTCCAACATCCAATAGAAAACTGAATAAGTTACTGCTGATGTTTTGCCTGATGAGCATCATGTAAATGTATTTAAATGTATTTAAATAAAACCATTCAAACCACTTTGCACAGTTGTTGAATCATGATTATTTATTTTGCAAAAATTAATATGATTTTTACAGGAAACCGATGTCCAGGATATACAGCTTTAATCCTCTTCTTCCTTCCTCGCTCCACCTACTTCTTGTACCTGGGTCTCCGACGATGGTGGAAACAGCGCTCAATATCTGCAGCGGCTACAACGGGTAATTTGGACCTCTTCCCCTACAACACTGTTGCTATGGCAGAGGGAGGGAGGGAGGGAGGGTGTGTTCCTGTCTGTGTGTGTATGTGTGAGAAAAAAAAGAAAAGAAAGAAAGTGTCTACAGCAACAAGCAGATAAGACACATGAGAGTGTTTTCTTATCTGCTGTCGCCTTAACCATTGTGTTGAAGAGGACAGATTGGATTCACACCCCCCCCCCCTGTATCTTTAAGACTGTCAAAATTCATAACCCATGTTCCTCTGTTCCAATGCAAATACTTCAGATGTCTTGTGCGTCAATTTATACACCTCCCCCCCAAATTCTGCTCAATATATTTGGTATCTTTGGAAACTTTGGGATCTCAATTTAAAATAAAGTTCTGTGGGTTTGAAAAAATGTTTGGCTGTAAAAAATAAAACATTAATAAATACAAATGTTTTTTACTTCAATGGGTTAAATTTAAAAGAATACAACCATGTTCGCAGGTGTTCTGAGCTGATTTGAATAGACGCCTGAGTTAGTTTGACTGTCAGAAAAAAATTATGAGTTGTTATGGAAATGATTTGCTTGACATAAACTTAAAAAAAAGCCTGGTATCGTGAAACTCTGATACCGTCCATCTGATCCTCAACTCTGAAAATTTGCCTTCTAAATTTATGACAAAATAAATAACTCAAAGTTTTTCAACATGCAAAAAGCCCACAGCGCCGCTCTCACCTGTTCTTCACACACAAACGTCATCATCAAACAACACAGTTTAATATTTGGGCCAGAAGGTGATGTTCATCAGTCAGTGATTCTGGAGACACAGAGAGAAGAAGACCTGAAGCAAGCACTCCTGACAGGGTAAGCCTCCTTTGATGATATTGTGACTTATTTAATTATTTAATGGTCTCATCCACATACTGTAAAAACAATGTATTTATTTATGAATTGCATTTTTTCAGTTTCCTTGGACACTAACAGTAAAAATGTGTTGTCAGCTGACCTCCCAGTTTTTAATTGTGAGATCATGACAACGGTACACTTTCAACGATCCGCATGAATTCTTCTCAATTAAAATTAAATAAAAGACATTTGACCTAAACGTAACCGATATTTCATAGAGATTCAGAGAGCCACATAAACTTTGGCTTTCGCACTCTCTCTGCAGTTTGTTATTATCGTCCAATCTGTGCGCGGAGAAAACTTAGAAACACTGGAGGCAGAAGCTCAGTGTACCTTTTCCTGTCTGCCTGCATGCATCATGTCATGTGTCAGCGTTATATTACTTCCCATCTCTGCAACAGACAGTGTTTTTCTTGTTTGGTTGTTCAGCAGAAGGATCGTAACACAAAGAGGGACTTTAGCACTAAGAAAAGAAATTGACTTGATTTGACTAATTTGGACGACTGAAGCGTCATGTTAATTTCAAATAAGCTTTTAAATATATTTTTGCTCAGAAGGAGGACTGTGGATTTTGTCCTCACATCACATACAATGAAATGCATTTTAAAAGGATCTCTTAAATGATTTAATTCCCTTTGTATTTCCCTCTCTTGTGTCTGACTCTTATCTCCTTCTTCATCCTCGTCTCCTCCTCTTCAGGCTCATGGAATCGTCCACCAACTCCTCTCCATCCTCAAATGCTTCCCCCAATTCCTCCCACAACACCCGTCTCAACAGCTGCTTCAGCTCCACACCCGGTTCCTCCATCTTCACCGCCTTCACCGTCACTAACGTCCTCCTCCTCCTCCCGCTCTCCATCTGCGTCCTCGTCCTGGGTTTCCGGCGCTGGAGGAAGCAGAGCAGCAGAGCGTCGGTGAATCCCACGGACATTTACACTTACCACATGGTTGCCTTGGAGATGATTGCCATCTGCGGGTCTGTTTCCTGCAGCTGTGGTGGTTTTATGAGATACAAGAAGTTGATCAAAGTGGGGTGTAACCTATTCGCTGTCATCTCGTGTGTTAAAATGTTTTTTCATGTTCTCACCTGCGTTGAGCGCTACATGGCTGTTGTTCACCCCATCACCTACATGCACCTGAGTAAGACAAGCGGGGCTATGATCAGAAACATCAGCATCATGTGTGTTTGGCTGTTATGCTCTGGACTGATTGCCTTAAGACTCATAATTGACAAGAATTTCAACATAATCCTGTTCTTCTGCAATCTGTCTTTGTCCTTAATCGTCATCTCTTTCTGTAGCCTCTCTGTTCTCCGCGTTCTGATTCGATCAGGGCCAGGAGACGGAGGCAAGTCCAAGGAAAAGGTTGACAAATCAAAGCAGAGAGCGTTCTACACCATCACGGCCATACTGGCTGTGCTGCTGTTGAGGTTTACGGGTAATGTGATTGGCCAGTCTTTGGTTTTTTCGTCCGTGTTGAACCCCAACACTGCCTGTGTGGTGCAGATGTCAGCGATCTGGTCCTGTCTGCCCACCAGTTATGTGCTGCCGCTACTGTTTCTACACAGAGCAGGAAAACTACTGTGTTTCAAAAACAACGCTGAATCTGAGTGAGGATTATAAATCAGCGTAGAGTCATTTTATCATTGAAAATAGTGCATAAGAGTCACCCTGGTGTCTCTTATCTAGTGTGACAACGTTTCTCTCTTCACTTATTTTCTGTCATGTCTTCTCATCTTATGAATAGCAGCTATTTTGTGTCTTTTATTTGCATGTTGGACCTTGCTGTGGCCTAATGTTCCTACAAACAACACAAATACCTGTAGGAACAGCATCATATTCTTATCATCATGCATCATAATGAATATTTCTGAGCTCATACTAGACCTGAAAATGTCATGAGTATGTTATCACTTAATACACCATGTAGCAAATCCATATTATTGTATCTTTAATTGTATAAAAATTCAAAAGAATATTAAAGCCTGTGTAAATATAAAATCAGAGATGGACACTTTATCAAATAGAAAACTGAGTAAGTTACTGCTGCTGTTTTTCCCTGATGAGCATTATGTAAATGTATTTAAATAAAACCGTTCAAACTACTTTGCACAGTTGTTTAATCATGATTATTTATTTAATGTGCTTTTTACAGGAAACTGATGCCCAGAAAATAAAATGATTAGTTATCAGAAGGACAAAATAAAAACATAATATATACGTTTGGGTTTTGTTTTTGGTTTTTTTACATTTTTTAAAATATAAACTGGACATTGTGTATCTTTCTTTTCAGTTTCATACATATGGATAAAGACTAAGACCTTGAGGTTAAGAAGTTCAGTTCATGTTTTGAGACATAAAATGTTCTGCTTTGAATAATAATTCGTGTCTGTCTGGGGGTTTTTTTACACAAAAAAGTTCAATTACCTTATTAAAATCCTAAAATCCTTAAAATGACATTTCCTTCATTACCTTTTTTTAAAAACCAAGAATCTCTGAATATGCAAATATTTGTCATTTCAAAAGTTAAACTGCTGGATATAAGATGTCTCCTCCTTCACTGTAATGTTTCCACATACATCATTCTGCACATAAAAGAGAACGACATCCAACTAAAGGAACAAGAATAAGTAGTAGTTGCTTGACCACATTTTCTTTTTTAAAGTATTTTGGAGGTAAGTGGTCATTTTTTAGTGGCTTAACAACAGCAGCTTTGAAGATGATAACAGTTTGAGAGCAGCCAGGGCCAAATATATATGAATATACTCAAGTTTTCTTGTAGATTAAATTATTTCAGTTATGCTGATCTGATCCTTATCCTCATTCCATGTCGTTCCGGTCTAATATGAGACAATGTCAACTTACTGCACATTTGTAGAATGAACATACATTTCGTTGAGTGTTCAAACTCTGTCTGTCTCTCTCTGACTATCAAGGTTTACCTCACTCTACCTCTGTCTCATAAAGTCAGATTAAAATGTGGTTTATTTGCATATAAAACAGCAGATTTTATTCATTAGAACTGACTTTGGTGTCAATCAGTGTCTCTTTTTCAACAATAAGCTGATATCAATCCAGCTATAGTTTATTTTTAATCTGTCCATTAAGGTAAACAGTTGACAGAATTCAAATGATGTGTTGACAAAATCTGGTGTTTATTCAAATTAAATAGTGTCATTTAAACCAAAGCAGCTGTGTGCGCATATATTATTCTAATCACACCTGTGACTGCAGTTTGGAGGACACTCTACAATAATAATCATAGTCTATGGTTTTCCTGTATCTGGGTCAACACATTTGACATGTGACAATTCCTCTGCATGAATGCTGGGAGTTGTAGTTCATCATGCTCATAAAGTAATTCCTGTATATATAATGGGATTTTTTTCCTCTAATGTTTAGTTGAAAGGAGTATCTCAAATGTAAATCTTCCTTTATCCCCATTCTGAAAGGAGACATATGATATTGTTTTTATAATGATATGATGTTGAAGGTCTTTGTTAAATGCGGTCAAAGTTCCAAAACTTGAGGTGAATGTATGTTGAAATGCTGCCTGAAAGTCAAAAGTCAGGGTTTAACCAGTTCTGCATGTTCTTACCTCTACTTCCCCATTGGACTGATGTCAGATCTTTGCACATGTCCTTTTTTTAAAACTGTAAATAATGTAAAGATATAGACCTGGAAATGTGCATGATATGTCTGCTTTAAATATGCATACACTCTACTAAAACCCACTGTAGTCTTGAATCTGAATTACTGTTAGCATTTTTTATATAATCTAATACTCTAATCTCATCTAATCTAATGCAATCAAGTCAATTTTAGCCCATGTTACTCTAATTAACTTAACTAATCAGTGTGTCTGTGTAGAAACAGCAGAGGTAGTACCAGAGAGAGCATGAATGCGGATGTTATCACCACACACTTATCACTGTCGCTCACCACTTCTGAGCTGTCCATCGCATTCCCAACAAGAAGTCCTGCAAACCACAACAAGAGCACTCCCAATATGGCCACAGCAGTGTAGCATGCCCTCTGCTTTGATTGGTCGACTGCAGAAAGAGACAGCAAAACACACCTGATTTTGACTCCACCCCTCCTTCTCAGGCCCAGGTAGGTGATGGGACGAACGGCAGTCACATAGCGCTCCACGCAGGTCAGGCAGTGGTAGGACAACTGCTGATTGATGAAATAAATATACATAAATATTTAACCCCACCAAGATAACATCTGGGAGATCGGTGTAGATACCTCAACAGTAGACGATGCACCCAAAGAGACCAGTCATCTCTTTAGCAACCATGTGGTAGGTGAAGAAGTCAGGGCGGCTTGTCATTGTGTTGGAGCGCTGTCGTCGGCCATCTTTGTTGACCCAGGTAGAGGAGAAGGATGGAGAGAGGGAGGAAGAGGAGGATTTTGGTTACGGTGAAGGCAAGGAAGATTAAACTGGCAGTTCTGGAGTGGCAGCAGTATTATGAGTCAATGTTCAAGGTGGAGTTGGTGGTAGACAGGTGAGGGGAGTAAGAGGAGTCGATTGACGTGACAAGCCTGAGGAGACGAAGAAAAAGACAGGTCAAAGAAGAAGAGGCTCGAGAGACACATTCCTGTTCTTTGGACGGTGTCCCCAAACTCGTCTGACCCCTGACAGTCCAAAACCCAGCCTTTAAGCAAGTCAGAGCATTTTAGGTCATCGGTCCCGAATCATAAATCTATGACATCAACTTGTATGTTGTATGATTTTGTCTTGTCTCGTCTGGCGATGGCCTGCGTTCTGGCCTTGGTTCTCCATGAGGCTCCTGGTTTATCAAACAACGCATGTTATCTTCTGTCTGAGAGAACAGAAGGGTACAGCTTGACATTTTGTTGTCCTGGTCGGTTATGGATCATCCATAACAGGTGGTGTAGTAGAATAGTCAAAGAGAACATGTGCTGTACATTTTCAAATATTAGCACTGAAAAATAAAATGCTTACGCCTGACTTTACGGACTACTGTGATAATTTGGCTCAATCTACATACATTTATAGTGGCCCTGAGGTGCAAAACACAACAATATTTCACAGACCATATACAGGCAATACAGTTTCCAATGCAAACCACTGTGTGTCACTTGTTGCTACATCCATCTCTATATACAGGCTATGATTATTACATTAAAATAAAGTGCCATTACACACTTAAGAAAGTGTTTTTGAATTAAACCCACCTTGTCAGTATCTGTTGTGTGTGATCTTCCTTTATGAGCTGAATGAATATACTAACCATCTGAATATACTAACATGTACATGAACACAGATGAGAGCAGGTCTGGGGCATTTTTACATGTTGGGAAGTCTATTTTGTCTATTTTAATGTATAAACAATATATGTGCTGTAAGTTGAACCAAATAAATTTACTTTCCACAGGAAACATCACACTTGACATGTGAGGTCAATATGTGCAATAACAATGGAATACCAAATCATTTACTATATTTATATAACATATACAGTTTAAGATACATGCAATAACATATATATAATATCCATTTACGGTAACCTTTTGCTGGCTGTATATACTGTACATGAAGTTATTTATTACATTGTCCAAACAATATTTATTTCAGCAGTCTTTTCACTCCAACCTACTCTTGTAACCATGTTTGCCCATTTTACAGTGACATGGATACCATTTACATGTTTTTACATGCTGTATTAAAGGTAAAGAGAAATTAAATGGACCGTGATGATGAATTTGTATCAACAATACATGAAACAGCAACACCTGCACAATATTTGCATAGATTCTGGGATTTTAATGATGGAGAAGCAGGAGATGCCATTTTAAAGTCTTTTAACAAGGTAACTGAACATTTCTGTGAACAAAATATGTTAAACTCTAAATAAACCTCTGGAGATGACCTTTAAAAATACTGATTATCTGAGTGTGTTTTGGAAGGAGGTGTACGAGGAGGTGATTGGGCCAGGCTGAGCTACATTCAGTCGGTGCAGAAGCTGATGTTTGCTAGTTGAGATTTAAACTGTTGTTGAAAAAGTGCATAATTCAGGGAATTTAGATACCAGTAAAATTATCTCTTGTATTGTTTTTTCACAGTGTGTTTTCTGTAGTTGCGATGTTCCCATGGCAAGCTAAAAAAGTTCAACCATCATCAAGTCAGCTGCCATTATGTTTACATTGGAAAACTCGACTTGTCGACAGCAACCACTTGCTGTCTGATAGTAACCAAGAACCCTTATTACTACAATCTTAAACGTATGATAAGTAACTTTCTGCTTAACTTAATTTGATCAAAACAATAACAAAAGATGGAGTTTGTAGCATGGGATCATAGGATTTGTTGTCTTCAATGTTAAGCAACAAGACCCAGATATTCAAGATGTTTTTACCTGGAGGTGAATTATCGTCAAGGGTCTCTTCCTTTCCGAAACAAACGGATATGGTGATTAATATAGTTAAAAATGACCCAGATCTAATGAGTGCAATCATAAAAAAATGTGGCTTAAAGCTGGATAAAAAGTCGATTTATGGCAGATTCTGGAAAACAACCATACTGCTGACAAATGTGCAAAGGAGATAACGCACCATTGACTGCCAACCAATGAAACGGACCATTACCTTGATTAAAATGACAGATTTCTCTGGGTTTGAAAACTGTTGGAAACATCTGGGGAAATGTATATACTCTATTTATAACTAGTATAGCTCTAGTTGTTCTTAGACATTTTAATATGGAAAAGTTACATATTATACCTTTAACCATCACAACAACATGCCGAACCCCAACCTTTACCCTAACTACAATCTTAAAACCAAGTCCTTACCCTTAAATACGACAAAATGTCCCCACTACATAGTCTAAGCCCATGGGCCTCACAAAGATAGAAATAAAAGATAACACACACACACACATAGATTCACAGACCGGGCAGGTGTTCTGATCTGCACAACACTATTTGATTTGAATAAGCACAAATAAGTGTTTTGTTTTGCAGTGGTCTGGTGTTAGAGACTCTTTCCCATTTCAATACTTTCATGTGTTCTTGAGCACGATTTACTAAAGCTCTCACCAAGTGAACTAAATCCAGTGCTTAAAAAAGAAAAATAGATTAATTCTTAATATATTTTATATTCTGAAGCATTAAACTTGGATTTGAACTTGATGATGATTGTTTAATTAAATCACTGCAGTCTGCAGCTGCATTGTTGTCTTAAAGATGACTTATCATGAACATTTCCAGGTCTATATGATTCATTACATTACATTATTCTTCTTTTTCTGTTCTTTTACTTGAAATGAAAACTTCTAAAATACATCCATTCATGTTCGAGTCAGATTCCAATCTGAAATAAGCAAATAGACAACGTGGACAAACTGTGGAACAACCTTAGCAACAAAGGCTACCAATGGACAGCTGTATGTGGGCATGTGTGAACAATCTGATGTCATTACAAGGATGAAGTAGAGGCAACTTTGCAAATGAAGCATTCACAGAAGATTAAGGCCCTTACTTTTGTCTTTCAGGGAGCATTTTGAAACACACTCGCCTCAAGTTTTGGGCCTTTGACCATGTTTAATCATACCAGTATAAAATAACAGAATCACATTAAGCATGTCCTCTTTGATGTGCTTGACTGTATTTACCTCAGTAATCTAGTGGAAAATTTTCTGTATGTTTTATGTTGAGCAGTGTGCTTTTTAATAGTCATTAGTAATCCCTCCTTTCTTATTGGCTGGCTGGTAGTGGGAGGGGCTTAACAATTAACCCAGTAACCAGTAAGTGTGATAAGGCATCTGGGTAGCAGTGTCCAGAAGTGATTTTGGCGCTGAACCGCTGTGAGAGTGAGAGCCTCAACACCAGATTAACTTTTGTCTTTAGCTGAATCCATCTTTGCTCTTGTTTTTGGGACCAACCACGAATAAAAAAAAACAAGAACAAGAACTGTATACTGACACCGACTGTGTTGGCCACCCCATGAGGAGCTCTTAGTAGGAGCTAGCCGCTATTGCTGACTGGAGGTAAGTCCCACACACAACCCATTGCTACACTTCATGTTAGAGAATGAACTCATCCTTGAGACGCCAGAAACCAAACCACTAGTCATCCTCGTAATGTACAGATATCATCAGTCCCTTCAGAGGCTGCTGTGTCCTCTGACGTCCCCCTTTGGAAGGTGATATGAAAAGGAAAATTTGCATTCTTCGAACAAGAGCAGCATCAAAAATAAATGAGGGATCTTTATTGGTTTTGCAACAAAAATAACCTCTCATATCTGTGTCTCTCACAAGAGTCTTATAAACAATTACATCTTATAAGCCTTTTTTATTTTTATTGTTTCTGTAGCATGCTGGGAAATCCAGAGAAGGGGTCTATGTATTATTACAGTCTGGGCTTTTCTACTATGTGAATTTAACAACCCACAAGAAGCAGATTGATCATTAATGAAAATAATCACTAGTTTGAAATAAAATTTATCCTTTTGCAAAACCGTGTGAAATGTGAAAATATTTAAATAGAATAAATGAAAAAATTATCAAATGTAAATTTTGTGTGTTTTTCTGTTTTTTGGTTGTTTTGTTTTGTTTTTTTGCAGGTCCAGTCTTTGGAGACACAGAGGATGGAAGATCTGCAACAAATGCCATCAGAATGGTTGGTTTCTCATATAATCTCATAATCTACAAAAAAAAAAACCCACATTAATCATTTTAATCTTTCAAGTTAAGGACTTCATTTTCAGTTCTGATTAATCTGGACCTTCTCTATACATGTTTCTCTTTTTAAAAGCAGTTTGTCTGAATATTTTGCATCAAATCAGTTTGTCAGATCTTTGCTAGACTCGTCCTAGTAAATAGGAAAAACAATTCTGCATTGAATATTACTTGTAGAGCTGCAATAATTGGTCAATTACTTGACTAGTTGCCAACTATTAGGTCAATTACCAACTATTTTTATAATCAATTAATCATTTTGAGTCATTTAAGCTTCTCAAATGTGAATATTTTGTGATTTCTATAGTCTTCTCCAACAGTAAACTGAATATCTTTGGATTATGGACTGTTGAATAAAATAATAAAAGAAGATATTTCAGGATGTCACCTTCAGCTTTTGGAAAAAGTCAATTTTCTGAACCAATCAATTAATCAGTGACAAAAAATAACTGTTAAAATTTCTTGCAACTTTTTATTATTGTATTAATTCATCTAATTGAAGTGCAACTCTGCACAAGTGCAAGTTAGTATCGTATCAGTGCAGAATGCAATGTTTTTAGCAGCCTTTGCAATGAATCTTGGGTATTGTAGTAAATGTTGAAACCTACAAAAGGAAGCTAGTGTATTTAGAAATGCAGCTCAACCCTCTCAACCTCTTACTTTTCTTCTTTTCTATAGGCTCCAGGAGTCAGTGAACTTATCTTCCGACACACCCAGTGCCTTCAACCCCTTCTTGTATCCCGGGTTTTACAAGTGCACTAGGTCTGATACCAGCGCTCAAATCTTCAGCATTTTCACCTGCACCACCCTCTTTCTCCTCCTCCCTCTCTTCTTCCTCGTACTCTATGTGAGTATCAAGCGATGGCGGCGACAGCACCGCTCTTCCACACCATTCACAGTGAGCCACACCGACTTCTTCACTTACAACATAATCTTCATGGAGCCGCTTGGTCTGTGTGGGTCTTTGCTCTACTGCTGCGGCACCTACAAGGAAAACCAAAGGATGATGAATATGGGGGTTTATTTTGTGTTCATAATTTTAACTGGACGGCTGCTTTTTCATTGTCTAATCTGTGTAGAGCAGTATCTGGCAGTCATACACCCCATCACCTACATGAATGTGAAAAAGGAGAGAGGCATCAGGGTCAGAAATATCTGGAGTGCATGTATTTGGCTGGGGTCCCTCTTAATGCTGGTTTTAGTGGTCGTACACAGACCAGTTTTAATCACCATCCCATTTTTTGCTGTTTTCGCTGTGGGGTTATTTGTTGTATGCTTTTGCAGCCTCTCTGTTCTCTTTGCTCTCATTCGCCCAGGGCCAGGGGAAGTGGGTGGGGACAGGAAACGGGCCTGCCAATCAAAAAAGAAGGCGCTTTACATCATTGTGGCCATAATGATAGTCATGTCTGTGAAATATGTGGGGTTACTGGTTTGCATGGGACTGTATTCATTACTGTCGGACTACCAGCATAGGTGTGTGGCGCTGATGTCTTCATTCTGGTTCTGTCTGCCGAGCATCCTCTCATCACCCCTGCTGTTTCTCCATAGGACGAGGAAATATTTACCATGTACTTGTCACAAGGTTGAATCAGAATGAGAGATATAATAAGAGTTAAAGGGGATGTAGCATGCACATTTCTGGGTTTATATGTATATTCGGGGGCTCAGCTGGAATATCTTTGCATAATATACTTTAGAAGAACTCTAGGTTTTGACTCTTCAGTGAGCATTAATGATGTTTCTACTATTTTCAATTCAACATGTGCTAGAGCTAGAAAACCCCAAAAACCACACCTCAACCCTGGCTAACCAATGACGTCAGATCTCTAAACCAGTTAATGTTGTAGGACTGAATAAAGACGGAGAAGGTTCTAGACAGCCTGTAGACTTGGAGACTTTGAGGGGTTTAATGAAGGACCTTTAAATGAAGCAGCGAAAACAGCCAGAGAAAAACATTATAAACAACCTCATTAATAAACACAGATCAAACCCCAAACTCCTCTTCAACGCTGGAAGTCATACATCAAGTCCACTCCCTGCTGTTGAACCATCTGTTGATAAATGTGAGCAGTTACCATCTTTTTTTTCTCTGACAAAATCAAAAACATCAGAAACAATATTTCATTTGTTGCCCAGACTGTCCTGAACTGAACCCTCTCCTCCTTGCACCGACTGTACCTGAACTTCCTTTGATAAACTAACAACTGAAAATGTAACTGAGACCATTAGCGAAGTCAATAAGTCTCTTGATATCAGTCCTACACTCGGGTTTTAGGGCAGGTCAGCAAACTGTTTCTCCTCTTAGCAGCTGACTGTGATCAACAATGTGTTACTCCTGTTGGATCTGTCTGCAACTTTTGACACTGTTGATCATAATACTTTAACTGAACATTTTAAAAATTGGGTGGAAACCTCAGGTTTGGTTTTATACTGGTTCAGTTCTTATCTTTCAGAGAGGTCACTCTGTGTGGAAGTTGGGAGTTATCAATCAGTTTCATTACCACTAAAGTGTGGAGTTACTTTCTATAACATTGACAGACAAATGGCACAATTCCCTTTGGAGCCACAGAGGACTTTATACAACTTTATTCACATCTACGTTACTATGGAGGCCGAGAACGGTGGTGCTTAACGCTGTACCTCCAGATCACAAGTTAATTATTTCATTATCTCGAGAAATGTGTGTCAGAGATCAGGAGTGCCACCCCGGCATCAGTGAAATGAAGCTTTGTGAATCATATGAAGCAGTTGTGTTGAAAATGGTTCGCTTGTTTCGAAGCATTTGATGCAGTCAAATGGCGACATCTGCTGGGCAACTTTGACATTGCTTTTCTATGTAAGGATTCAGGACAAGACGTCATGAAACAGGCAAAATATATGTAAACTTACTGCTGTCATATGTTTGATGTTTTCTTTCATATCTTATTCAATAAAGGTTATTTACCAAAAACTGTCTCAGTGTGTGGATGTTCACATATATATGGAGATAATTAGTCATTTGTTAATAAGGAATACTTCTTTTATAAACTCTTTGATGAATCCTTCCTGACAGTCATGACAGTGAAGGCTAAAATCAGGTGTGATCAAATGAACGAGACATTTTTCAAGTTTTCCATAATTATTCCATGATGTCAAGAAAATAAAAGATATCTCGAGGTAACAAGATAATTAACTTGTGATTTCAAGATAATGGCATTAAAAAGTACCGTAATTACAAGCATGGCCACTCTCAGCTTCCATAGATTACTACTAGTAAGTAGTAATCTTGTCAAATCTGAGACCATGTGTGAACATTTGAGTGTGGAAGTAGTGTGAAGTAGGTGTTATACAGTATGTTCTGTCTAAAATATCTCTGTATTGGCTTAGTTACTCTGCAATATCTAGCTAAAGTTAACAGCTAACATTAGCCAATGTCCATATCTAACCATGCAAGACTGTAGGTTTGTTTTATTATACAAATTTTACTTTTAATTCGTTAATGACAGTGAATGTTTTTGATTTGTAAGTTTGCAACTGAAAGTATCTCTGCAATTTAAAGTTTGTGTTAAAGGACTTGGTTCACAGTTTTTCAAGTTTGTCCAAAAACAGGTGATCAAATAAACACTGAAATATGTTTTTCTTCTTGTAATCATTCATCCTTTTTCACACTGACCTTTAGAAGATCCCTTCAAAATGCACTTACAGTGTAATTGATGGGAGACAAAATCAACAGTCCACCTTCTGCACTAAAGTTTATCTGAAGGTATTATGAAGCTTCAAATGAGTCAAATCAAGTAGATCCTGTATATGTCAGTGTTACAGTCTTTTTAGTACCAAAGTCACACATAAAACAAGTAAAAACTGTCTATTGAGACACAAATAGGGATTTATTTTCCTAAAAAAGTCTGTAACTGTGGAAGATATCTGCTTTATTTTATTAACTCAGATGGCTGAAGCCTCATACACGCTTCAGATAAACTTTTAAATACATTTTAACACATTTTTTCCTCCATCACTTCCATTTGTGAGTGCATAATGAAGGGATCCTCTGATGGTCAGTATGAACAGGAGGAATGATTACAGCAAGAAAAAACCTGTTTAAATGTTTATTAGGGGATGTGACTATTGTTTTAAAACAGATTTTAAAAATTGTGAACCTGTCCTTTAAGTGCTGAGATGTTAAACTGAACTATGAAAACATGTTGCATTTTTGTAATATAATGTTGAAACTCTCTCATCACTCGACTGTAAAACGTGCAGAAACATAACCAGTGTTTTGTTGCCATCTGGTGTCCATCAGCAGTCGAGCAGCTTCCTACACAATCAAATTAAAAGACAGTATTTATTCTTAATATATTAGTATCGCAGACTGTATAAATACATTTTCATTTTCACTGCCGACCTGCTCATACTTTACTTCTGCAGCTCTTCTACCATGCTGTCAGGTATATTTTATTATTGTTGTGTTGTTTGTTCCAGCCTCTGGGTTTTGAAGTGCCGTTAAAAAAGTCAATGAAAGTGTATATTTTAACACTTTTATCACCTTCCCACTTTAATCCACCGGAGCTGCCGACCTAAAAATAGTTCTTTACAGCTTCAGCTCTCAGCCACTAAAACTATTTTCTGCCCTCTTACATATTTCGGTGGAACTCAATCAGCCTTTTTCCGTCTCTTACTTCATTTCTTTCTCTTTCTTTGCACACACACATCCTCCATCTATCTCCTCGCCATCTTTCCATACCTCATCTGTGTGTGCCCGGTCTCTCCTTGCGGAAATTAAAAATTGAAAAAAAGCATTCATGTGATGAAAACACTCCCTCTCCTCCCTCTCCTCCTCCTGCTCCTATAACCTCTTTTTTTTTACCACCATTATCAAACACTCTGAGCAGAGTCCAGGCACAGACTCGCAGACGGGATGAAAGTGTAACGGGTACAGGAAGTAGGCGGCTGATGGGATTGGTGATGCAGTGTTTTCAGGACGGGGTGCTAATCTGTTTTACCAGCTCAGGTGGAAGGAGGGCGGCGGATGTTTTGTGGATAGGATAGAAAAGAATAAAAATGGAAAAGAATTCAACTTTTTTTCACTCTCTGTTTTCATACTTTGTGTTTTTTTATTTGTTATCTCTGTTTATCACCATCTACATAATGATAATAAACTCTAAATGCTCACATTTCACCTTTTTTTTAAAATCTGTTAACAGTTCTATTAAATTTATTACGTCACGTGAACCGAACACCGTACAGGATCACGAACATGTTAATGAGCATCAGGAAGAGTTTGGGTACAGAGTTCTGGAGACTAGGACTGTAATGCAAAGCTACTATCTTTATCTGTGTCTGTTAATGTCCCAGAAGTATTTGTGTTTGTATCTGTACTCGTATTATATCTGAAGTGGGTGTGGCTTGTGAGACTTTAGTGGAAAAAGCCAAGTCAGAATTGCACGAGGCCGAAAAACGGAGGTTGTGGATATGATGGCAAGAAACCCAGATGAACATAAGTTGGTGTCAAGTGGGGGGGAGAAAAACAGTCGCCCTGTTGCACTTTTTTTCTTTACTTTTTTTTTTTTAAGGAGTCGGCTTCAGCTCCTCAGTTTGCTCTCTACTGTCGAGTCCTGCATAGTGAATATTACTGCAAAATCTGAATGTTTTTGTATCTGTTTAAGAGCGCATTATCTGTGCACCCCAACCGGAGAACCAAAGGACTTTTAGTGACAAGTTTTGGTGTAATGATGTCACCAATTTGTCACCTATTTACAAGTCCTGTCTATAAGTCGTCCTGCACAAGTTTGTCTCACCAGTTCCAAAACGAAAGGTAACCACACCGCAAACCATCAAAGCCGTCATCTAGACTGGAAGAAATGAACCCACCATTAAAATTTCTTTGCTCCTGTTTGTTTGTTTGTTTGTTTTTAAAGTTTTGTAATTCCTCTTTCTTCCATCAGGGTCAAACTAAACTCAATCATCCCCCTCGGGTCTATACAATTGTGTGTGTTTGTGTGTGTGTGTGTGTATAGGAGAAAGGGAAGCAAGAGTGTGTTTGAGACACTAAAATGTAGGTGTGAGACAGAGTGCTTAGGAGTGTGTGTAAGTAAGATTGTTTGAGTGTGTGTGTGTGTGTGTGTGCTCTCCGTCGTCATGGAGCTGAAGTGAGAGAGCAAGGTGACTTTGGTGTAATCCGGCAATTTGGGTTTTTACACACGAAACCCCACAGACGAAATAAGGGATGAAGGGGGGAAGAAGAGGAGGAGGAGGAGGTGAAATGATTGAACGAGTACGGAGAGAGAAAGGGGAATGAAAGCAGAAGAAAAGAGCTGTTTCTAATCCCCCAGCCGGCTGAATTTGCCCTGCAAAGTCTTTTATTCACATGGGACCAGCTTTATGGTGTTATGTAAAGACGTCATGGCGTTAAGAGCCATTTCTTTCAACCTCTGCCCTCTGCTGAAGATATCAGGCTTGTGACCATCTGAGCACACCCTGGAGGCCGCTCTGTAAGGAGATTAGAGGGTATACAACGACACAGAGAGCATCGAGCAGGCATGAACTGGTATTAAAGCGGCAATATGCAACTTATCCAATCATAAAACACACACAGAATAAATAGACTTTATTTGAGAGGTGCAACATTCAACACACGTGCAACATTAGAGTGAGTATTTTTAAAAGATCTAAAACTGATTTCCTACCTTTTCTTGCATCTCAAGTTATGATCATGTGATAATTTGGCCATTTTGAAAACGCTGCTTTCTTATTGGTGCGTTCAAGACATCAAGAGGTGGGAGTAAATGAACACGATGGATGCATGTGTTTGTATTACTGTTGAACATCAGCACAAAAGCCATAAGTTAAGATAAAGATGCTCTTGGTTTTTGATTGTTTTTTTTTTCTTTTTCAAAACTTTATTGAGTTCTCAGCGGAGTAAAAGCTCAAAACTAGGATGTCAAGCTTCGAATCAGATTTTAAGGCATCAACAGAAGAATTACAAGAAAAGCAAAACGATACCAACACACACACACAAAAAAAAATAGTTAGAGATAGTGAGAGTGCACAACAATAAAGGACGAAATGAATCATTTTATTTCAGTGAGTCTGGAACGGCAGTAAAAGTGAATTTATCTGTGCGTCTGTGAAAAATGGTCCTGGCCGTGTCCTCTTCAAACTGTTAGTTTTTGACTTTTAAACGCTGCCTCCTGACATTTACCACTCATGTGTTCTGGCTTTTTTTTTTCACCAAATATCCCACAGAAACTTACTGTAAGAGCGAGAGGAAAGCAAATCTTAATTTTTACTTGAATGAATTTCATCGCTGCGTCTTAAAAACTCCAACAGTAGATGAGATGGATCCAAGAGGAAACGGTTTGGTTAGAGACACACGTGATGAGCCAATAAGACGCTATAATTGTGTTGTTCTTTGTAATTTATTGAGACATATGAATAAAACGAGACATGCAAAGACAACCTGATCTTCTGTAATGATGATCTATTATGTAAAAAAACAACAACAGGTAACTACAAGTAAAGTTTCTGACTTCCTCTAAAGGTTTTTGAGCTCCTGGAAAAGTGCCTGTTGGTAAAAAGAAATAAGGCTTATAGTTCACTAAAATTCTTCCTGAGCTGCAAGATTGAGAAGAAAACACCTAAACTCATCTAAATGGACCCATAAGAGCAGTCATTTGTTGTTTTTATTTTGTGCAAGACAAGTGATTGACAGGCAGATGCATATAAAACATGACATGGAAAGAGAAACAACCAACAACAACAGTAAATACAGACAGTATGTGCAGTATTTGATAGGACGTATCTGAGTGGAATAGATACATTTAGATGCGGTGTATGGGAGTTATATGTGCAACGATTAAGGGAGAAAAAGAAACTTTTCATGGAAGCGGTTTGGTCCATGTGGAGGTGTGTGTGTGTGACAGCAGGACAGGAGCGTGGTGTGTGTATGTGTGTGTGTGTGGTGTGTGTCTCGTCAGGACAGTATTTCAGAGGGCGAACTGAAAGCCAGACTAACTGCAGCAGATGATAACGATCGCTTCTGGCTGATCTCTTCCTGGCTGGCAGCTCACTGACGGCACCATAATCACTGCAATGGAGATTTAATCAACGCTTAACCATTTTCATCATCGCTGACATGATTTCTGCTCCACACACACGCAGCTTTTTTTTTTTTACAGATGAGGGATGTTCTCTTTTTTTATTATTTTTTTTTTTTTCGGTTTGTCTAAATTCTGCTCTTATTTCTCTCTTTCTGTCTTCCCATCCCGTTTAATTGATAAGGGCTTCCCCACATAATAAACATTTCCTCTTACACACACACATGTGCAAAAAAATCAAACATGGACATTCATGCATGTGCACACAGACATGAAGGCCTAATTTCCTGCTTGGCGGACCGAAGCGCAGCGCGGCTCAGGAGGTAAAACTCACAGTTTGAACATTCGAGGTGGATGAAAATGTGACTGAGGAGCAGGAGGAGGAGGAGGAGGAGATAAAAGAGAAGATGGAGGAGGAGAGAATGATGGAGATAAGAACAAGAGGGAGGAAAAGGAGTCAAATGATGGAGAAGAGAAAAGGGAGAAGGAAATTAAAAAAGGGACGAAAAGGAGGACAAGGTGGTGAGGACAAAGAGGAGGATTAGGAGGGTGGTAGGATAAGGAGGAGGAGGAGGAGGTGGGATAAAAGAGAAGAATGAGCCAGAGAAGGAGGACAGAGGAGGAAATGGGAGAGGTGTGATATCAGGAAAATGAAGGTTTGAAGGAGTGAGTGGAGAAGAAAAGATGAGACTGATGACAGGAAGAAGCAACAGGAGGAGGAGGAGGAGGAGGAGGCAGAAATTGAGGTGTTTGAGGAGGAGAAAAGGGAGGAAGGAGGAGTGGTAGTGAGGAGTAGCAAGATAGAGGAGGTGGCAAAATAGGCAGAGCAGGAAGTAGACAAAGGAGGAAAGAAAGGACTAGAAAATGAACAGAAGGAGGCGGAGGAGGAGGAGGGAGGAAGAGGTTTGGATGAATGAGGAGAATGAGAAAAAAGTAGGAGGACGAAGGAGGAAATGGGAGAAGTGTGATGAATGTTGAGGAGGAGAAGAAGCAACAGGAGGAGGAAGAACTGGAGGTGTTTATAGAGGAGGAAGGGGAAGAAGAAGACGATGCAGTGAAATGTCGATAAAAGGAGGAAAGGAAGGAATAGAAACGAGAGAGGAAGGAGGAGAAGCTGCATCTAAAATGCTGCTTCATAATTTACCAGACAATTAATCTGAACACCACCGCTAATGGACGAGCTGTCATTTATCACAGCGTGTGTGTGTGTGTGTGTGTGTGTGTGTGTGTGTGTGTGTGTGTGTGTGTGTGTGTGTGTGTGTGTGTGTGTGTGCATCTTAATCTGTGCTAGAAAGAAGCTAAATGGCCAGAGGCTATTTAGCTAGAAGCAAAAAAATAGAGAAAGAGAGATGAGAGATTATATAAGAAAGAAGCAAAACGGGTAAATTGATTTTGGAAAAAAAAAAAAGAAATTGAAGATAAACAAAGAAAGAAGAGAAGAAGAAGAAGACGTGTGTGTTGTATTTGACAGGAGCATTAGATCGTGGTTGAACGTTGATGCAAATAATCAGGCTGTCTATATTAATGTTTCCTGTGACATCATCAATATGTGATGCGATTTTACACCCCTGCACTCTCTACACACACACACACACACACACACACACACACACACAGACATACACATACATACATACATACATATGTAATTGCAGTAGAGTAAGCTTTAACCACTGCCAGAAATAAATATTGATATGATGGGAGTAGAGGAAGGAGAGAAGGTTAAAGGGGTGAAATGAAAACAAGGTTAAGCAGACGGGGAAGAGGATGTTGTACATACATTTACCAGCAGGGGGCGATGAAGGATCAGCATAGCTAATTTGATAGATAGATAGATAGATAGATAGATAGATAGATAGATAGATAGATAGATAGATAGATGTTGCAACTATTAGCAGTATTTTTACACATACAGTGGTGAGGTCTGTGCGACTCCAATCAATTATAAATGAAGGCTAACGTCAACAAAACACAAGGGTAAAATTTGGTTATCACACGGTTGTAATAAAGATATTTATTAGTACATATGGTAGCAATAGTAAATAATGAATTCTCAACAGCAAACCTTAGTAAAAAACTAAATTATTATTGAGTTTTAGAAAAAAAAAGAAGGTCAAATACAGCGGAGTTGCAGTTTGTTTGACTACTTTTTCACCATCTTAAACTTTTATCTTTAGTATCGATAAGCTACAAGCTTCTATATTATTTATAAAATGTTATTTCAGACTTATTCAACTACTTCAAGCATTCATTGACTACTTCTGCTGGACAGTCTGAACATCTTCATCTTCCAGTAATGTTGCTTTGTTTTCATTTAGATACAGTCCATCACTCATCATGTTTGTTTACTTTAAAAAAAAAAACATCTTAAACATCTTCTTCTTCTTTCTCTTTCTTTTTTTCAATGTATTTTGTACGTCACTTCCATCCCTCATTATTCTTGTTTACTGTAATTCTGTTTATCTGTTTAAAGCTCCTCGACATCTCCTGCACGAGTGTTTTTTTATTTATTTTGAATGCAGGTAAAGCAGCGTTTTATAATATGTGGATGACCTTGTGTACAAATCAAATCAAAGCATGTAAATAAACTAAAAAGCAACAAATTATGTAAGGGTAAATATGACAGCGAGTTTTAGAAAAAGTTAAGGGTCAGATGCAACAGAGACAGTGATCACACACACACACACACACACTTTTCCACCCTTCATCATTAATAAAACACAGATTGTCTTCTTGGCTTCTGCTTATATGGTAGCATACCTCGCACAGTACATTCGCACTGTGTGTGTGTGTGTGTGTGTATGTGGACTAGGCTCAGACTAATCCATTCGAGTCAAATGCTGCACACACACACACACACATACACGCTTTAACGTCAACGAGCACCTGTTCTGGAAAATGTCACACACTCACACAGATGAACAATCTATCTCTCTCTCTTTCCACTCTTCTATCTTTCCACTCTCTCATCCACCTCGCCTATTTCCCCCCCCTCCTCTCTTCTTCTCCTGCTCTATTATCCATCCATGTCATGCTTCTATCACTCCTGCAACTCCTCCTGCCTCCATCTTTACTTCACCTTCCTCCTTTTTTTCATCTATTCTTTCCCTTCCTCTCGTTCCGTCCCTTCCACTCCTTTCTTCGCCTCGTCTCTCCATCGTCCTTCCTTTCCTTTTTTCCTTTTCCTCCGCTCTCAGCCTTTCCATTCATCTCTTCGTGATGATCCAGTAATTGAATCAGGTGTCCCATGGATACCGACTCCCACACACCGAGCAGAACAAACACACACACACACACACACACACACACACACACTGTCCAGAGCACAGCAGGGGTAATGGCAGAGGCACCAGGTGTCTGCGTTATGATGGATTATATGTGTTCCCACGCGCAGACACATTCATTCATTCGTTCATTCCCCGTCTGAACATTTAGCACCGGACGAGATTAGAACATGCAGTGAATTCGGTGCAGTGACACTGGCTTTGGGATAGTTGAATTTCCTGTACAGTTAAAGACAATATTGCTATACTGAGCATATTACTATCAGTTTTTAAAGTGTTCTGTAAAAGTTGCAAACACAATGACCTGAATTATTTTTTAGGGCTATACAGTATTAGAAGCAAATCCAATCATTTTATGTAAGTATTTTTGAGTAAGAGTGGGATCTCATGCTTTAACGGATTTATGGCTGGTGATTTATTATGTTTCTCTGTTGTCAACAAATCTCATATACAGAGCCAAACCAACAATGAACTGATCCTACAAGTATTGTGTGTGTGTGTGTGTGTGTGTATCCAGAACCTGGTGTATCGTATTCCTCTGCGCCGTAGACCTCTGAACTATTAAAAACGCATCGATTGTGTTCATAAATGACTCCAAAGGCTAGCAGGGATCATGTTTTCAGTCTCTGCAGAGAATTATAAGCAACTCTGCAAAGCTCCTCTCGGCTTTACGGAGCTTTATAGTGAGTTTCAGCTCATTGTTTATCTGTCCGGCTGCAACTTTACCTTTTTTTTTGGAGGTGGTGGAGACCAAAAACAGAGCTAAAAGAGAGTCAATATTGGACTTATATTCAGCAGACGGACAGAAACACGACTCCAAATGAATGATGATGTTGTTCTGTAACTGCTGGATGTGGAAATAAGCAGCTGTTTGCTATAAGTTCAACAAATCAACTTAAAAGGTGATGATATGCAACTTTGCCCCCTAAAAATTATACACTACTTATTTTTTTTTGCCAATTATGTTACATGGACAAACATAATCGTTGACTGGATTATGCTCACATTGTACTGCAAGATCAGATATTTGGGTGGAAACTAAACATTTCACCCATATGTTCAGTATCAACTTGCCAAATACGTAATTAACAACAGCAGGGATCATGTTTTCAATCTCCGGAGAGTAGTTCTGTGTAAGGCCGACACCTCTGAGCATGTGTTTAAACGCATATCTGTTAACTGTTTTGCTAGCTTGTTGTGTATCACAACCTCTTGACTTTACACTGAAGTTCTTTAAGACATTACGCCAGAAACCTCCCTCCAGTCTCCTTCTTCCTCTTATCTGTACAGCAGTTATGAAGCAGATTCATAAAGCTCCGAAACATTTTCAGCTCTCATCTTTTGTGTCAGTTCACGCCACCCTGGATAAATCTGTATCTGTCTTTTCATTGACTTTGTATGCAAATTCACATACAGTGAGGTGGAGGGGAAGAACTAGCATTTTAAAAACCGTAACTGCGATTGTTGTGGTGTTTATTGTTGCCATAATGACAAAGGTTGCCTAACTTTAAGGACACCATGTTTCAAGTGATCGTTTTAAACCCGAACTGTGATCTTTCCGTAACGCTAACCGAGTTTTTTTTATGCCTAAACCTAATCAGACCCTAACTACAGCATTGTTACATCATAAAACATCATTATTATTATGACAAATGATGTCCTGCCACTTACTGCTTATAGAGGCATGTGATTAAAAAACGCTCCTATAGCGAGAGGATTCTGGTTGAGAAGAATCCTGATGTATCCCAAAGAGTGATAAATCCAGTTCAGATGAATCTCTCTACCATATGCTCTGAGACTGAGATTGGTAAGCATCTGTTCACCCACCTTCAGGACACTGCTGCTCCACAACGTTACCCTTGAGAGATACTGGAGGTCATTATCTACTTTCAGTGCAGGTCTGACTGGACTTTTGCTTCAAAGCCTCCTCAGCATTCAGGCTGCAGGCTCCAATTTCCAGCTGGCCTGTGCACCTGGAGCTTGCCCCCTGACAATGACTGACAGCTCTGATTAGCAAGAGAGGCAAGGACTAAAGTCTCTACATCAGGGGGTACACAAATACAAGTCTTAGAGGTCGACTTAATAAATTTCCACTGCATCAAAGGTCCAGTAAAGGTTCATTACGTGATGATATTTCAGTACAAAAACTGCAAAATGAACAACATCTTTGTATTAACGAGGGAAGTGACACCTTCATTGTGTAACCGAGTCCTTAAACTCAGCATAAAAAGGTGTGATGGCCAGGCGGATGACACTGGTATAAGTGTTCATTAACGAGTTTTTCACTGTATTCACTGTTGAAATGTTTTATTTTACAATTATTCTACTGGAGGTTCGATATAACGACTTCAACTGGTTCAGTTTTGTGATTCTTACCTCTATAGTTTTTGGGATAGTTTTGTTTAAAACAGGCGTGTCTGGTGTCGTAGTGGCATTTGGTTAACTTATCAACCACACGTCCAACATCTGACAACCACCTTGCTAACTGTGACTAGCAGGTGGCTGGTCTGGTCGGGGTTACATTTTGTTCTGGTCCGTATTAAACTGTTATTTTACCAGAGTCCGCCTATTGTGTATGTATGCACCACACACTGGTCACCTTCAAGTTTCCTAATATGCAGGCGTGTTTATATACGAATGGAGAACGATCATTTGTATTTCTGATATTGTGGACCAACCACTAAATGTTCACTTTCTCACCAGTTTATGTCGGTTCACTTGGGATCAAACTGACAGTCATATCTGAGGATGATTGACAGCTGTTTTGACGGATGTTTTGGGGTCAAACAGTTGCATTTCACAACTGCTGAACTATTAATGTTTCCATGACAACACAACATTGACAAGGTTGGTGGAGTACATGTCGTTGGATTTACACTTTAGCTGACAACCCACAAGTCATAGACATGAGCAGTGATGGAAGAAAATATTGAGATGTTTTACTTAAAGTATAATTTTATAATAAGGATGTGTAAAATGTTGAGTGTTGGTTGTGGCTTGTGGTGATGAATCTACAGGGAATTATCAGCGACTCTTGGCTTTATGGAGCTTTATAGCGAGTTTCAGCTCATTGTTTATCTGTCCGGCTGCAACTTTACCTTTTTTGGAGGTGGTGGAGACCAAAAACAGAGCTAAAAGAGAGTCAATATTGGACTTACATTCACCAGATGGACAGAAACACGACTCCAAATGAATGATGATGTTGTTCTGTAACTGTTGGATGTGGAAATAAGCAGCTGTTTGCTATAAGTTCAACAAATCAACTTAAAAGGTGATGATATGCAACTTTGTCCCCCTATAAATTATACACTACTTATTTTTTTTGCCAATTATGTTACATGGATAAACATAATCGCTGACTGGATTATGCTCACGTTGTACTGCAAGACCTGAACATTTCACCCATATGTTCAGTATCAACTTGCCAAATACGTAATTAACGTTTTCTAATTATCTTGATAGAGATAACGTATTTGCTGTTGAAGTTTTGTTGTATATAAGTGTAATTTATAGGAGATAGGACTGTGGTATTGCACATTTAAGTAAAAGTACGTAGTTACGTAAAGTAAAAATGCTAAATTTCACTCATTCCAGCTTCTTAAATGTGAATATTTTCTGGTTTCTTTAGACTTTTATGACAAAAAAATTGAATATATATGGGTTGTGGACTGTTGGTCAGGACACAACTAATGATTTTAGGTTGCTTTGGGGAAACACTAATTTACATTTTTCACCATTTTAAAAACCAAACCACAAACCACATTAACTGAGGCATGTATCAACACATTAATTAATAATGAAAATAATCATCAGTTGCAGCCCTAAAGCATTAAATATAACATATTCTTGATTTGTTGTTACAGATAATTAGTTTCTACTGTTATTACTGCAATAGAGTGAAGCTAATTTTAATTACTTGGTAGTTTTATCAATAAGGGTGCATAATATTTTATGAACTGATCTTATGTTTTGTTTGGAAAATCTGAATTTCCTCTAAATGTCAGTGGATTGATTGATAATAGTCAGTAAAGAGGGTGGATAATGATATATAACAGTGATTTCAAACCAGCAGTATCGCTCTGAAACGCAGCTCTGATCCTGCTTTTGGATTTTAAAAAATATTTTTCCATCACCTGTAGCTCCTGGAATCTGTTTTCTGACTGACAAAGAGAGAGAGAGAGAGAAGGAGAGAGAGAGGGAGAGAGCTTGCTCCCCTCTCCTCCTCTCCTCTTTCCCGCCGCAGCAGTCGCCGCTGCCATCAGGATGGAGGAGCAGCAGCACCACCAGCATCAGCACCACAAGCAGGAGCGTCGCGAGCCTCTCCGTCTCCGTCCAGGTGGCGCGAGGAGGACGAGCTGATCCAAGAGGAAGATAGAGGAGGAGGAAGAGGAAGAGCAGGAGGAGGAGGAGGAGGAGGAGAAGACAGGAGAAAAGACGGAGGTTGAAATCCCGCGAGAAACGTAGAGACAGACGGACAGACAGATACAAGCAGAGAGCCGAGAGAGAGAGAGAGGGAGAGAGAGAAGCCGCTGCACGTGAGGTGCGCGAGACCCCCGAGGAGAAGGGACTAATCGTTAATTTGGAGGAAAGCAGCGGTTTTTTTTATTTTTTATTTTTTCCTACACAGACGGAGAAAGAGGGTCTCCGACAAAAAAAGGTAAGAAAACCTCCTCAAACACCGACTGTTTTCTGTTTTCTTTGGGTTTTAAAAACGGATTAAAACCGCAAACTGCGCGGATTAACACCTGTAAGCATCCATAATTGATTAATTAACTACAACTGGTGGCCGTTATAAAATGTGGTTGAAACGCGGGGTTGAACAAGCAGAACTGGACGACTAGAGCTCGGTTGTTACTACCTGTAATCATGTTAACCCCGCTTCCCCTCCACAAAAAAGAGAAAATAATACAATATATATATATAAATTAAATAAATAAACGTCGGCTGTGCTCGCAGAGAAGAAGCAGTGGATTAAAACTGCGCCTGCTTTGTGTTGAATTCACATTTTTTTTTAAAGAAGCACTTTGGTGTCTTATGTGTGTGTGTGTGTGTGTGTGTGTTTTCTCTTTTCCTCCACTTCAATCTGTCTCAACTGTTCGGGTTTATTCCTGCAGTTCCCCTCAGAAAAAAAAGATTAAATTTGTTCAGTATCTCTGCTGATATTATAAGAAATGTTCCCTCCTGCCCTCCCACATGTCCTGACTGTACATTACACCTTCGTTATCACTTGAAGCTGGATGCACTGACTGAACTGCTTTTATACCTACGTGATGATAAGCTATCTGGACATGCTGTTTATCCAATTTTTGGATTTAATGTTGGGGTTCGTGTGTGTGTGTGTGTGTGTGTGTGTGTGTGTGTGTGTGTTGCTGTAAATGTGTTAAAGCTGCTGCAGGTTGTGTGTGTGTGTGAGAGAGAGAGGGTTTGGCTTGGAGATGCTTTGGGTGACTGGTGGGTGGTTTATGTATCCTGACTCTATTGACTAATGCTGGGAAGAGAGGGGGTGCGGAGAGAGTGCGTGCATGCATGTGTGTGTGTGCGCGCGCGTGTGTGTGCGTGTATGTGTGTGTGTGTGATAGAGTGAGAGAGGGAGAGACAGAGAGAGAGAGAGAGAGAGAGAGGCGGGCTGCAGAGTTTGTGTGGGTCTCAGTAGGCTCTGCTCTTTGCGCATGAGATGGAGGTTGTGCAGTTTTTGCGCGCGCGCGTGTGTGTGCGCGCGCATATATGTGTGTGTGTGTGTGTGTGTGTGTGAAAGAAAGGGAGCGACGCTGCAGTTTTCTTGTGTTTATATAAAGACTTGTGTATGTAATTATATATATATGTGTGTGTGCCCGTGCTTTTGTTTTATGCGTGCGCGTGCACGTCGTCCCAAAGGGTTTCCCCCCCTTGCATATTAAACCCTTAGTCAGCCCTCTCTCAAGTGTTTCCCGCCTGTCCACCCTGAAAGAAAGAAAGTACACTCTCCTCTTTAAATGTCAGGCAACGCATTTAAGTTTCTGCTGCTGCAACACACACACACACACACACACAGAGAGAGAGTCTCCAAACCTGCTGTTCATCCAGCAGTGGATGAACAATAATTGTGTCTAATTGTATCTGGAGATTTTAGTTCATTAAGAAACATCAGCTCAGCAACTTTTTTTTTTCCTTCCAGAAAGACTTTAATTTGTGTTCCCTGCTGCTGTCGTGAAAGATGCTGATAATATGAGATAACAAAAGGACAATAAAACTGATTCCGATCCTACTAATTATCAGAAGTAATTATATTGTTACAGAATAATTATAATGTTGTTGGTGGTTGTGGGGTGAGATTGCAGCTTGTTGAAGGAGGGGAGGGGGGGAGTAGTGTAGCTCAGGTCTGTGAGAGTCAGATAAAAACTTCACTGGTGAGTTTTTATAGAAATGAACAATGATTTCAACTAAAACTATTCAATAAATCAGTGTTTATTGATCATCCATCAAGCAAAAATGCAAGAATTTGCTGCTTTTCTCTATTTTATAGCATCATAAATTGAAGATCTTTGGGTTCTGGGAGTGTTGGTGGAACAAAATAAGGAGCTTTTTTCACTGTTTCCTGCCGTATTTTAGACCGAACAGGCAGTTCATTGAAGAAAAAAAAGTCGATAGATGAGTCGATAATGAAAATAATTAGTCGCATTAGTCCAAACACTGACTAATGAGAACACACAACAAATCATCAGCGCTGATGGGACCAGACGAGGAGTCGATAAGTTGATCCACCTTTATGTTTTTTTGACACTTGACGTCTCCTGAGAGATAAAATGTCAGCTGTTGACGGTGCTGATTGTGTAACAGGTCACACTTCACTTCCTGTTCTCTCGGTTTTTCCGGCGCCAGGTCCAAACGTTACCTCAGCAGCTGCAGAGACGGACGCACACTTCTTTATACGGCGTCCTACAAAACAGTCCTGCAACGTTTGTGACGCTTAAAACTCAGTGAAATAGTCAACAAGAAGGCGGGAGACGAAATATAACTGGAGAAGTCAAAAGGCACTTTGAGAGAGAGCTTTAATACCAATTGTTTGTTTAAAGAAGGGATTTAAAAGAAGTGGCTTAGCTCTGCCGAGTGAGAAGAAGAAGAAGAAGAAAGGATGTGAGCTATAGCTGGGAATAAATGGATTTATTTAAATGTGTGTTTAATGGTGTAAAATGTTCCCCTGGATGGGAAGTGTCAGCGCCGAGCAGCAGCGTCTCCGCATCTGCATGCCGTTGCATCATCGCACCGGTGAACATTATCAGCAGATGGCTGCGGCGTCACTCTTCATCTACAATATAGACACGAGGAGTACGAACACCTGGAGCCCAGCGCGTGTGTGTGTGTGTGTGTGTTGTACAGGTTTGTTGATTCATGGTGTGCTGGACGCGGCCGGTCTTCACGCCTAAACAACAAAAGAGGTCGTTTATCAGTCAGACTTTTAATTGACTCGTGTAACTGTTTTGGTTTTGTACTGTCAACATCTGCTTAAAGATCCAACATCCTTCACCCCGGCAACGCCCTCCAGCTCCTCCCGGGGCCAGAAGAGATGTGCAGCCTCTCCAACGTGTCCTGGTTTCTCCTAACAGTCTCCTAAAGGCGTCCAGGAGGATCCTAACCAGACACTTGAACCGTCTCAGCTGGCTCTCTTCTCCGAGCTCCTCGCCCTTTCTCTAAAAACAAGACCCCCCCTCCAGAGGAAACGGCTCGTATCCGTGGTCTTTCCGTCGCCACCCAAAGCTCGTGACCGCAGGTTGAGAGCTTTTTTTTCCCCCTTCTGGTTCAGCTCTTTCTTCACCGCGAACGGTGCGCTACAACGCCCCGCATTAGCGCTGACGCCGCACCGATCCGTCTGTCAGCCTCACGCTCCATCTTCCCCTCACGAGCGACTTCACTGGAGGCAGCAACACACCACAGGAGCGAGCAGTCCACCTTTTTCCCCCCACAGAGAAGAACCAATCCATCGTTTTGTGTGTAGAATAGAAGAAAATAGTGTGTTTTAATCTCTGAGAACCCAAAGGCGACGTCTTAAAATGTCGATTACTGTCATATATGACACAAAAAAAAGCTTCAAATCTTTGCATCTGAGAAGCTGCAACCGTCACTTTTCCTTAAAAAACAGACTAAAACTGTTATATGATGATCAGAAAGGTTGCCGATCAGTTTGATTAATTGTCGCAGCTCTGAAACAAAGTGATGTTTGTCCTCATAAAACATTTGCAAAGCTGATTTTTTTTTAAATATTTGACGTCACGCATTGTTTACAGTTCATGTTTGCCAGCTTGCAGGCAGTGTTGAATCAGCAGAAGGACATGAAACCCAGTCGTCACTTCAAAAACTCAACAAGGTATCGTAGAGTTTAAACACAGGAGGATATCTGCTGATGTAAACATGATCTAGTGAGGACAGTCTCCTCTCATTTCATCCCTGGAACAACGACGACTTCAGGTGCGTTTAGGTTTGTAGGAGACGGCGTCATTGTCGCTTCCTCCGCTCGTTTCGGCGTCACCTTTCCATCTCAAGAGAGCCTCGTTCACTGTTGCAGGGGCCACGCAGGGACACAACGTCAGCGTGCAAATCAATTAAAAGAGATTTTTTTTTACCTCTGCTGTTTCAAGGACGCTGCATGATAAATGAAGAAGACGAGCGCATGAAGTTCAAACGGGTCAGACAGTCATAACACCTACCTTTATGACCGAATCAATTAAATGCACAATTATACGGTGTAAACAGCGTGAAGGAGGACTCCTTTACTGAACTAAAAGCATTCGCAGCGACCTCATTCGGTGGTTAATTCCTGTAAACGTGTTTAGTCATCAGCTCTTGGAGGTTATCTGTTTGAAAAATGGATTGTTTCTTGAAATATTGATAGTATATTGAACAGTTTGGAGTGATTTGGCAGAAAAAAAAGGACACATAGATACTTTAGATGCTTCCTGGTTGTCACATATCGACCTTCCAAGTGTGAGAAACAGAAAGAAAATACATGGATGTTTATTTTTTTTCTGTTAGAAGTGCACTCAGATTATTGAAGTCAGTGTTTATACATATAATGGTGTCGTCTTCTGTTTAAGCCATTAAACATGTTCCTACGTTTGTTTACATGTGAAATGCTGCAGACAGAAAGAAGTTCATCGTCTGCTTTAAACCTCTAAAAGGATTCCTGCTTTTCTCAGGTTTCTATCATTAACACTTATCATTTATCAGCAAAGCAGCTGTTCTGATAATCGGATGATCATTTTTGAAGCAAATGGCTGCTTTTATTTTCTTAAATGTGCCCGGTTGGACAAAATGAGACATTTAGAGACGAAGTTACATATAGACTAAACTATTATTGGATGACTCATAAACGGCACATGCTGCTGTATCACCACCGTCATGGTTGTTATTAGTGAGTTGTTGTGAGCAGTAGCTGCTTTTTACGCTGACGGAGAAAGAGAAAGTTTTTCTCTCTCTCTCTCTTTTCTCGGTTTGCGATTTTGCTCGACTCTGACCTGAGTGGGCGAAGATTTTTTTTTTTTTTTTATCACAAGCCTCTCGCTCTCTCTCTCTCTCTCTCTCTCTCCTCTTTCTTCCTCCTCCACTCATTTTTTTTATATTTTCCGGATAGATGGATGGAGAGAGAGAGAGAGAGAGAGAGAGAGGTAGGTGCTTGGCTTGTGTGATTGTTTTGTGCAGCAGAGTGAGACGCAGGCAGCTCACTTCATCCCACTGTGAACTCTCCTCTCTTTATTTTCCTCCATTTCTCCCCCTCCCTCCCCTCCCCTCCCCTCCCTCCCTCCCTTTCTTTTTCATCACTCACTGATTATCCTTTTCCCGTAAACCTCCCTCCTCCATCTCCCTCCATCATCT